>CM048750.1:325322102-326733769 GCA_026315105.1 Locusta migratoria
CCCAGGGAGTGAACAGTGTCCTGGATCGAACGTACTATTGGGTGCCGAGAGAAACACTGGTCGATCGCTTGTAAGCCACTCAGGGAGTCAGTACAGATGACGAATGACCCCCTGGGGCAGGCTTTGAGATGTTGGAGAGCTCTGAGAATAGCGACCAGCTCGGCGGAGAAGATGCTACTCTCACAGGGCAGAGAATGCTGTTCTACATGGTTGTGATGTAGAAAGGCATACCCAGCACGGCCATCTACTACGGAACCATCTGTGTAAATGGCGTCTGTGGCACGGAACGGTTCGAGCACTTGTAGAAACTGGTGACGGAGATGTACGGAGGAAACAGAGGCCTTCGACGCATGGGACAGGTCCAGACGGAGCTGCAAACGAGGAATGGACCAAGGAGGAGTGTGAGAGGAATAGTGGAAAATGGTAGGAAGTGGGTAGGATGTGAGAGACGAAAGAAGGATATGAACACGGACCGAGATCGGGTATCCCGACCTTGGCCGTCGTGGAGGGATAGGGAGTGCAGCGTCTGGAAATAGGAGCCGGCGGTTCGGGTGGAAGGGCGAGGCCTGAACACGAGCAACATAAGATGTTAACAGGTGTTGCCTACGGAACCGCAGCGGAAGGACTCCAGCTTCGACAAGGAGGCTTGTCACAGGGCTAGTGCGAAAAGCCCCTGTCGCCAAACGAACACCACAGTGGAGGATTGGGTCTATTGCCTGCAGCGCTGACGGCACAGCCGAATCGTAGACTATGCTGCCATAGTCTAGGCGCGACTGAATGAGGGCCTTGTAAAGTTGTAATAGCGTTTGGCGCGAGGCTCCCCAAACAGTGTGGCTGAGACAGCGCAGGATGTTGAGGTGTCGCCAGCACTTTTGTTTTATCTGGCGTAGGTGCGGCACCCAGGTCAGACGGTCATCAAACACCATACCTAAGAATCTGTGCGTCTCTTCGACTTGTAGCAGGTCGCCAGCTAAGTAAAGTTCGGGTTCTGGGTGTACTGCCCGACGTCGACAGAAATGCATCACACGGGTTTTGGATGCAGAAAATTGAAAACCGTGGGCAAACGCCCACGACTGTGCCTTTCGAATTGCGATCTGCAACCGCCGTTCAGCTACGCCGATGCTGGAGGAGTAGTAATACATGCAGAAGTCATCGGCATACAAGGAAGTAGAAACCGATGACCCCGCAGCCGCAGCTAGACCGTTTATGGCGATTAAGAATAAAGGAACACTAAGAACGGAACCTTGTGGGACTCCGTTCTCTTGACAATGAGGTGAGCTGAAACAAGAACCAACACGAACACGGAAAGAACGCAACGCCAGGAAGTTCTTAATGAATGTAGGAAGTGGACCCCGTAAGCCCCAATTGTGCAGCGTAGACAGAATATGATAGCGCCA
Organism: Locusta migratoria; assembly: GCA_026315105.1. Classification (NCBI taxonomy): domain Eukaryota; kingdom Metazoa; phylum Arthropoda; class Insecta; order Orthoptera; family Acrididae; genus Locusta; species Locusta migratoria. Next base: position 325,323,500 of record CM048750.1, read on the forward strand.
GGTGGTGTCATACGCTTTCCGCAGGTCAAAAAAGACGGCAATCAGGTGTTCACGGCGAGAAAATGCTGTACGAATGGCTGACTCTAGGGACACGAGATTGTCGATTGCGGAGCGGCCTTGACGGAACCCACCCTGTTGATGCGCCAACAGTTCTCGGTCCTCGAGGATCCACATGAGCCTCCGACTCACCAACCGTTCGAGAAGCTTGCATGGAACGTTGGTGAGGCTGATCGGGCGGTAACTATCAGCCACCTGCGGATCTGCCCCAGGCTTAACCACCGGAATGATAATGCTTTCCCGCCACGAGGATGGAAAAACACCCTCAAGCCATACGCGATTAAACAGGGCGAGAAGTTGGCTTTTGGCATCCGCTGATAGGTGTCGGAGGAACTGGCTGTGAATGCGATCGGGTCCAGGGGAGGTATCCGGGCATGCAGCAAGGGCACTTTCCAACTCCCACTCAGTAAATGGGACGTTATATGGTTCACGACACCGTGTTCGAAATGAAATGTGCTGGCTCTCTGCTCGCTCTTTAATGGCACGAAAATCTGCACTATAGGCAGCAGTCCCCGACGTACGTTCAAAATGATCTGCCAGGTGCTCAGCGACGGCGACAGGGTCAGTACAGAGCGAACCCTGAATGCTGAGACACGGAATTCCCGCCGGTGGGCGGTGCCCAAAGAGGCGTCGAACCTGCGACCACACCTTGGAAGGAGAAGCGCGGGAACCAATGGAGGCGACGTACTTCTCCCAGGAAGCCCTCTTACTTTCCTGTATCAGTCGCCGGGCTCGTGCTCGGAGACGCTTGAAGGCCACGAGATGTTGGACACAAGGGTGGCGTCGGTGGCGCTGTAGTGCTCGCCGACGTTCGCGGATGGCCTCAGCAATCTCCGGTGTCCACCAGGGCACCGATGGGCGATGGAGCGAACCGGATGTGATGGGAACAGAGTTTTCGGCTGCAGAAACGATGGCGTCTGTGACCTGCTGAACGGCGGCATCAACATCTGCTGGAAGCGGAGAGGAAATCACAGCAGCTGAAAAATAAGCTGGCCAGTCAGCCCTACGGAGGGCCCAGCGAGGCGGACGGGCGGCAGGCGTACACTGTGGGAGCGACAGGAAGATCGGAAAATGGTCGCTCCCACACAGGTCGTCATGGACCCTCCAGGTGAGATGTGGAAGGAGGCTAGGGCTGCAGACAGACAGGTCAATGGCAGAAAACGAACCATGTGCTGTGCTAAAGTGGGTAGGAGCACCGGTGTTAAGAAGGCCGAGATTCTGCTCTGACAGGAGAGACTCAACATCCCTACCCCGGGCCGAGGTCTGTGTGCCACCCCACAGAGGGTGATGGGCGTTGAAATCCCCCATAAGAAGAAAGGGTGGGGGAAGTTGGGCAACCAAGGCTGCGAGGTCTGTGGGAGAGATGGCCTCATCAGGTGGAAGATAGACAGAGCAGACGGTAAAATCTCGTACTACCCGGAGTCGAACAGCGACTGCCTCTAGAGACGTTTGAAGAGGCACAGCAGCACTGGGGACAGAGGCGTGGACATAAACACAGACGCCGCCAGAAACCCTGTCATAGACGGTTCGGTTTTTAAAATAGCCCCGATACCCTCTGAGGGCGGGGCTCTTCTCGACGGGAAACCACGTTTCCTGCAAGGCAAGACAGATGGCAGGGAAGCGGCAGAGTAAGTGCCGCAGCTCAGCCAGGTGGCGGAAAAAGCCACCGCAATTCCACTGCAAGATGATGTTTGCAGTTTGCTGAATAGCCATAATGTAAGGCGGTAAATGGTCATTCAGCAGGAGCACCTGCTGCCAACTGCGCAGACTCTGCAGGATCCTGAACCATCGGTTCAGGCGTTCCGAGTATGGCGAGATCCTCAGGTGATGCGAGGATCTCTACCTCGTCTTCAGATGCCGAAGAGGTGGCAGAGCGGTCCTTCCGAGGCACTGATGATGCCTCCTTCGCATCCTTTTTCTTCGGCTTCTTTTTGCCCTCTCGCTGGCCCTTCGGTGTCAAGGGCCGGGAGGGCTTCCCAGAAGTGGCAGCAGAGACTGTCGAAGAGCCAGAAGCCCTTCGACCAGAAGGTTTTGGATCCTTCAGCCAAAGGCTGGGATCCCCTGGTGCACCCTGGGACTCCCCAGAAGGGAGCGTCCCGAAGGACCCCTTCCGAGGGAGAGGTGCCGGAGGAAGCTGTTGTTTCTCCGGCTGGGGGTTGGGGACTGGTGTCCCCGATGGTTGTGGGGAGGTTTCCCCCACAACAGGTGCTTTAGTATCAGATGGAGTGTTGACCCCATCTGATGAGGGCGCTGTGGTACTTTTATGGCCTCTAGGGCCTACAGATGGAGGCGATACCTTGTTGGGAGTCGTACCCGTGATGCGCGGGGACGACGCTACAGCTGCAAAGGAGGTAGTCATGCTCACCGGATGCAGACGCTCGTACTTCTTTCTTGCCTCATTGTATGATAGCCGGTCCAAGGTCTTAATTTCCATTATCTTACGTTCTTTGTGTAGAACTTTGCAGTCTGGAGAGCACGGTGGATGCAGCTGGTTGCAGTTCACACAGACGGGAGGTGGGGTGCAAGGAGCGTCCGGATGAGATGGACGTCCACATTCCCTGCACACAGGGCTAGAAGTGCACCGGGAGGACATATGCCCGAACTTCCAGCACCTGAAGCACCTCATAGGGGGCGGGACGTATGGTGTAACGTCGCACCGGTAGATCATGACCTTGACCTTCTCAGGCAGTGTATCGCCTTCGAAGGCCAGGATGAATGCACCGGTGGCAACCTTGTTATCTCGTGGTCCCCTATAAACACGTCGAACTAGGTGAACACCTCTGCGCTCCAAGTTAGTACGTAGCTCTTCATCAGACTGTGACAATAGGTCACGATGGTAAATACGACCTTGTACCATGTTGAGGGTCTTGTGGGGCGTGACACTGACAGGTATATCACCCAGCTTGTCACAGGCCAATAATGCCCTGGACTGGGCTGGGGATGCCGTCTGTATCAGAACAGCCCCACTTCTCATTTTAGAGAAAGACTCCACCTCACCATGTTTGTCCTCGAGATGTTCAACGAAGAACTGCGGCTTGGTGGACAAGAAAGAGTCTCCATCAGTTCGGGAAATTACAAGATATCGCGGTGAGTAGGGATCCGGACAGCGTAAAGCTTGGCGTTCTTCCCATGGCGTTGCCAGGGAAGGGAACGACTTAGGATCATATACTGTAGCATTAAAGTCAGATCTTCCACGTTTAGAAACGGCGTTTTTGCGACCGCCCACGCTAGTTATTGCTCGTTTCATTTTCGTCCCACGAGCAGCTAGGGAAAAGAGGTCCACCCAGGCAGAGCCCCGCTTGCCTGGGTAAGCCTTGTTCAACTGAGGTGCGGCAGGTTCCTCAGAGGTTGCTCGCTAGCGGCTGTTCAACCTCAACAGCCATGCATCTCCTCGGCACGTAGCACACCTTGAGATTGAGGTTTTTTTTATAGAGGTTTGTACCATCCTCGCGACCCGGGCGATGAAGCCAAGATCCCCGGGCTCTGAAACGTACAACGTTCCACCGTCGCGCCGAACGATGGTCGTTGAAGCACGCACAGAGCTTACGGTGTAGCGGACTGTTGGCGCGACACAGCCCACAGCTCAGGACCCCGGGTTCGCCAAGCCCGTACTCAGCAAATTAATGCTGAGCCCCTGAGGGGCTCCGGAGCACTCTGGGAAGCTGCAGAAGGGGTTGTCTCTAAGGACCCCTTCCGAGCGAGAGGGGCCGGAGAAGGCTTCTCCTTCCCCGGCTTAGAGGTGGGGACTGGAGTCCCCGGTGTTGTAGCAGGTGATGCTCCCACTGTGAAAAGAGTGGGAGCCACCGAAGATGAGGTGCCCCCCGCTGGTAGGGGGGCTGGGTCAGTCGATTGGGCCTAGGGGCGCGCTATCGTTGACGGAACAGGTGGAACAGCAGGCACAGTGGACGAGGACGATGAGGCTGCCGCGGCATAGGTAGTTACCAGGCGGACAGGATGGAGCTTCTGATATTTCCGTTTGGCCTCTGAATAAGTCAGTCGATCTCTGGTCTTGTATTCCATGATTTTCCTCTCTTGCTGCAGGACCGTACACATAGGCGAGCAAGGGGAGTGATTCTGGCCGCAGTTGACACATACTGGAGGCGGCGTGCAAGGGACGTTCGGATGAACTGCACGTCCACACTCCCGATATGTTGGGTTGGCATCACATCGGGAGCTCATATGGCCAAACTTCCAGCATTTAAAACAGCGCATAGGGGGAGGAACGTATGGCTTTACGTCGATCCGGTAAACCATCACCTTGACCTTCTCGGGCAATGAATCACCCTCAAAAGCCAAGATGAAGGCACCGGTGGCGACCCTATTGTCCTTCGGACCCCTATGGACTCGCCAAATAAAATGTACTCCCCGCCGTTCTAGGTTGGCACGCAATTCGTCATCTGACTGCAGCAAGAGGTCTTTGTGAAAGATGATACCCTGCACCATATTTAGGGTCTTGTGCGGCGTAATGGTAACGGAAACATCACCCAGCTTGTCACAGGCAAGCAGTGCCCGTGATTGATGGTTGGTTGGTTGGTTTGATGTTTTAGGGGGACAAAACTGCGGAGGTCATCAGTCCCCCATTCCATCACAGAGCTAGAGAAGTGTGGAAACACTGAAATGTCCGCCCAGAGTTAAAACTGTTACGGGAGGAAAACCCCACTCAATCAATAAAATGTAAACAAATTTGACAAAGGACTACAAGGCGGGAGACAACATGATAGGACACAATCACACGGAAACAGCAAACAAGTGTGGAAATGAAATGACAAAGTCAAAGTTCGTGGTTGACCGACCATGAGAATAAAATAGGAAGGGTCAGCCACGGGGCAACACAAGCTTCATATAGATTTGTAAAAACCGCTGTTACGAATAAAACCTAAAACAGAATCAGCCATATTGGCATCGTTACATAAAACGTCAGATAAAATTGCAGGAAGATTAAAATCCCGCTGCAGGGCGGCTAAAAGACGACAGTCCGTTAAAATGTGGGACACTGTCAAGGGAGAACCACAACGACAACGAGGCGGGTCCTCACCGTGCAGGAGATGGCCGTGGGTCAGCCATGTATGGCCAATGCGGAGCCGGCACAGGACTACTGAGTCCCGGCGAGAGGCCCGCATTGAGGTGCGCCACGCAGCCGTAGTCTCCTTGACAACCCGAAGCTTGTTGGGCGTGCTCAGGTTGCGCCATTCAGCATCCCAAAGCCGATGTACCCGACGGCGCAACAAGGTACGGATATCTGAAGCTGGGAGGCCGATCTCTAAGACAGAGGCAGTAACCGCCTGTTTGGCAAGCCCATCGGCACGTTCGTTGCCTGGGATGCCGACGTGACCCGGAGAGCAAAGGAACACCACTGATCTGCCAGACTGAACAAGGGCAGAAACAGCCACTCGGATGGCCATCACCAATGGCGAACGCGGATAACACTGTTCCAGAGCACGTAAACTACTCAGGGAGTCACTACAAAGAAGGAAAGACTCACCTGAGCAGGAACGCATATGCTCGAGAGCACAGAAGATGGCCACCAGTTCTGCAGTAAGAACACTGCAGCCTTCTGGCAGAGACAGCTGCTCAACATGGTCACCATGTACGTAGGCAAGGCCAATGCGGCCGTTTACCATCGAGCCGTCCGTATAAACAATGTCATAGCCGGGGTGCTCAGCAACGACAGCAAGAAACTGGCGACGGAGAGCCTCAGGGGGAAGCGAGTCCTTGCGCCCGTGGGCCAAGTCTAAACGAAGACATGGCCGTGGCAGGCACCATGGAGGTGTACGTGAATGGGCCCGAAATGGAGGTGGTAGAGGATAGGACTCAAGCTCCCCCAGGAGGGACTGCACGCGGACGGCTATTGTGTGTCCTGACCTGGGGCGCTGCTGCTGGTGACGAACAGCCACAGTAGCAAAAAGTAGGCGGTAGTTGGGATGTCCTTTGGAACTATAGACGCGGGCTGCATATGCTGTCAACAGTTGCTGGCGGCGGACCTGTAGCGGGGGGACCCCGGCCTCCGCTAGAAGACTGGCCACAGGGCTGGTTCGGAAGGCTCCCGTCGCAATTCGAACCCCACAGTGGTGAATAGGGTCCAATAAGCGCAACGCTGAAGGTGCTGCAGAGCCATAAGCGAGGCACCCATAATCTATACCCGATTGCACCAAGGCTGTATAGAGCCGCAGCAGGGTGGAGCGGTCAGCTCCCCATGCGGTATGGCCCAAACATCGAAGGGCGTTGAGGTGTCGCCCGCACTCCCGTTTCAGAAAAAGAACATGAGGGAGCCAGGTCATTCGGGCATCAAAAATCAGGCCGAGGAATCGGTGGGTGTCTATCTTGACGGCCAACTGCTTCCTGTTGTAGAGTTCAGGGTGGGGGTGCACCGTCCGACGCCGACAAAAGTGCATTACACGGCGGAAAACTGGAAGCCATGATGCTGAGCCCACATGTGTGCCTGGCGGATGGCCGCCTGGAGTCGGCGTTCAGCAGCACTTGTTGTGGTGGAGCAGAAAGATATGCAAAAATCATCGGCGTACAGGGAAGGAGACACCGATGACCCCACAGCTGCAGCCAGGCCATTAATGGCCACCAAAAACAGTGAGACACTCAGCACAGACCCCTGTGGGACCCCATTTTCTTGGATGTGGGGCGAACTATGGGAAACACCGACTCGGACCCGAAACGTGCGGAGTCGGAGGAAATTTGCAATGAAGATGGGTAGTGATTTGTTGTTGTTGGGTATTGAGGGGACTAAACATCTAGGTCATCAGTCCCCTGTTACTAGCTCAGAGTCCACTGCCAAGAACGACAAAATTAAACAAAGCTCTAAAAATGATCACGCACATAAGGGACAAGTGGACAATGGACAAACCTCTGATGACTTAAAACGAAGACACACAGAAATGGTAAAAGAAAGTCAGGAATAAAACTGGATAGCAGAGTACCTTGGCTGGCTGATCACAAAGAAAAAACAGGATGAACCAGCCATACTGCATACACGAAGAACCCCTAAGGGCGGAAAAGGTAAAAACAAAAACGGGATTGGTGAGGGCCTAAGATGTGAGGCCACAGCACCTACCGTTAGATCGTGTCATAAAAACCAGCAGCGCGGATAAAACGTAAAACTTTGGTAGCCATAGAGGCGTCGTCTCCTAAAACTGAAGGTAGTGCGTCTGGAAGAGTAAAATAGTGCCGCAGGTCGGCTAAAAGTGGACAGGCCATCAAAAGATGGGCCACTGTCAATACAGTGCCACATCGACACACTGGTGGAGCCTCACGCCGAAGAAGATACCCGTGGGTGAGCCACGTATGTCCAATCCGGAGGCGACAGAGGACAACTGACTCTCGGCGGGTCGGCCGCAGTGAAGATTTCCACAAAGCTGTGGAGAGCTTTACTGCCCGAAGCTTATTCGGTGCAGTCGCCGTAGCCCACTCGGTGCTCCAAGCCTCGCGCACCCTCCGGTGCAACACCAGTTTAAAATCCTGTTCCGTGACACCAATAGCCAGAGGCGGTCCCTTAGTGGCCTGCTTGGCCAATCCATCAACATGTTCACTCCCTGGTATGCCAACATGACCTGGGGTCCACACAAAGACCACAGAACGGCCCGATTGGCACAGAGAGCGAACAGTGTCCTGGATCGACCGCACTATTGGGTGCCGAGAGAAACACTGGTCGATCGCTTGTAAGCCACTCAGGGAGTCAGTACAGATGACGAATGACCCCCTGGGGCAGTCTTTGAGATGTTGGAGAGCTCTGAGAATAGCGACCAGCTCGGCGGAGAAGATGTTACTCTCACAGGGCAGAGAATGCTGTTCTACGTGGTTGTGATGTAGAAAGGCATACCCAGCACGGCCATCTACTACGGAACCATCTGTGTAAATGGCGTCTGTGGCACGGAACGGTTCGAGCACTTGCAGAAACTGGTGACGGAGATGTACGGAGGAAACAGAGGCCTTCGACGCATGGGACAGGTCCAGACGGAGCTGCAAACGAGGAATGGACCAAGGAGGAGTGTGAGAGGAATAGTGGAAAATGGTAGGAAGTGGGTAGGATGTGAGAGACGAAAGAAGGATACGAACACGGACCGAGATCGGGTATCCCGACCTTGGCCGTCGTGCAGGGATAGGTAGTGCAGCGTCTGGAAATAGGAGCCGGCGGTTCGGGTGGAAGGGCGAGGCCTGAACACGAGCAACATAGGATGCCAGTAGGTGTTGCCTACGGAACCGCAGCGGGAGGACTCCAGCTTCGACAAGGAGGCTTGGCACAGGGCTTGTGCGAAAAGCCCCCGTCGCCAAACGGACACCACAGTGCAAAATTGGGTCCAACGCCTGCAGTGCTGATGGCGCAGCCGAATCGTAGACTATGCAGCCATAGTCTAGACGCGACTACAAGGCGCTCATTCAAAGTTGTAACAGCGTCGGGCGTGAGGCTCCCCAAACTGTGTGGCTGAGACAACGCAGGAGGTTGAGGTGTCGCCAGCACTTTCGTTTCAGCTGGCGAAGGTGTTGCACCCAGGTGAGACGGTTGTCGAACAGCATGCCTAGAAACGTGTGTGTTTCTACGACATGTAGCAGGTCTCCAGCTAAATAGAGTTCGGGTTCTGGGTGTACTGCCCGACGTCGGCAGAAATGCATGACACGGGTCTTCGACGCAGAGAACTGAAAACCGTGGGCAAACGCCCACGACTGCGCTTTTCGAATGGCCAGTTGCAACCGACGTTCAGCAACACTGATGCTGGTGGAGCTAAAATACATGCAGAAGTCATCGGCATACAAGGAAGTGGATACCGATGACCCCACGGCCGCCGCAAGGCCGTTGATGGCGACTAAAAATAAAGGGACACTGAGAACGGAACCCTGCGGGACTCCGTTCTCTTGACAATGAGGTGAGCTAAAACAAGAACCAACACGAACTCTAAAAGAACGCAACGCCAGGAAATTCTGAATGAATATGGGAAGCGGACCCCGTAAACCCCAGTCGTACAGCGTAGACAGAATATGGTAGCGCCAGGTAGTGTCGTATGCTTTCCGCAGGTCGAAAAATACGGCAACCAGGTGTTCGCGGCGACTAAATGCTGTACGGATGGCCGAATCCAGTGACACGAGGTTGTCAACAGCGGAGCGACCTTGACGGAACCCACCCTGTTGTGGCACCAAAAGTCCCCGGTCCTCGAGGATCCACATGAGCCTCCGACTCACCAAGCGTTCGAGAAGCTTGCATGGAACGTTGGTGAGGCTGATCGGGCGGTAACTATCAGCCACCTGCGGATCTGCCCTAGGCTTAATCACCGGAATGATAATGCCTTCCCGCCACGGAAAAACACCCTCCAGCCATATCCGATTAAGCAGGGCGAGAAGTTGGCACTTGGCATCCGCTGATAGGTGTCGGAGGAACTGACTGTGAATTCGATCGGGTCCAGGGGAGGTATCTGGGCATGCAGCAAGGGCACCTTCAAACTCCCATTCGGTGAATGGGACGTTGTACGGTTCCCGACGTCGCGTTCGAAATGAGATCAGATGGCTTTCTGCACGCCCTTTAAGGGCGCGAAAGTCTGCACCATAAGCAGCAGTCTCTGAGGTGCGTGCAAAATGGTCTGCCAGGTGCTCAGCGACGGCGACAGGGTCAGTATAGAACGTACCCCGAACGCTGAGACACGGAATTCCCGCCGGTGGGCGTTGCCCAAAGAGGCGTCGAACCTGCGACCACACCTTTGAAGGAGAAGCGCGGGAACCAATGGAGGCGACGTACTTCTCCCAGGAAGCCCTCTTACTGTCTTGTATCAGTCGCCGTGCCCGTGCCCGGAGACGCTTGAAGGCTACGAGATGTTCGACACAAGGGTGGCGTCGGTGGCGCTGTAGTGCTCGCCGACGTTCCCGGATGGCCTCAGCAATCTCCGGTGTCCACCAGGGCACCGATGGGCGATGGAGCGAACCGGATGTGATGGGAACAGAGTTTTCGGCTGCAGAAACGATGGCGTCTGTGACCTGCTGAACGGCGGCATCAACATCTGCTGGAAGCGGAGAGGAAATCACAGCAGCTGAAGAATAAGCTGGCCAGTCAGCCCTACGGAGGGCCCAGCGAGGAGGACGGGCGGCAGGCGAACACTGTGGGAGCGACAGGAAGATCGGAAAATGGTCGCTCCCACACAGGTCGTCATGGACCCTCCAGGTGAGATGTGGAAGGAGACTAGGACTGCAGACAGACAGGTCAATGGCAGAAAACGAACCATGTGCTGTGCTAAAGTGGGTAGGAGCACCGGTGTTAAGAAGGCCGAGATTCTGCTCTGACAGGAGAGACTCAACATCCCTACCCCGGGCCGAGGTCTGTGTGCCACCCCACAGAGGGTGATGGGCGTTGAAGTCCCACATAAGAAGAAAGGGTGGGGGAAGTTGAGCGACCAAGGCTGCGAGGTCTGTGGAAGAGATGGCCTCATCAGGTGGAAGATAGACAGAGCAGACGGTAAAATCTCGTACTACCCGGAGTCGAACAGCGACTGCCTCTAGAGACGTTTGAAGAGGCACAGCAGCACTGGGGACAGAGGCGTGGACATAAACACAGACGCCGCCAGAAACCCTGTCGTAGACGGTTCGGTTTTTAAAATAGCCCCGATACCCTCTGAGGGCTGGGCTCTTCTCGACGGGAAACCACGTTTCCTGCAAGGCAAGACAGATGGCAGGGAAGCGGCAGAGTAAGTGCCGCAGCTCAGCCAGGTGGCGGAAAAAACCACCGCAATTCCACTGCAAGATGTTGTTTGCAGTTTGCTGAATAGCCATAATGTAAGGCGGTAAATGGTCATTCAGCAGGAGCACCTGCTGCCAACTGCGCAGACTCTGCAGGATCCTGAACCATCGGTTCAGGCGTTCCGAGTATGGCGAGATCCTCAGGTGATGCGAGGATCTCTACCTCGTCTTCAGATGCCGAAGAGGTGGCAGAGCGGTCCTTCCGAGGCACTGATGATGCCTCCTTCGCATTCTTTTTCTTCGGCTTCTTTTTGCCCTCTCGCTGGCCCTTCGGTGTCAAGGGCCGGGAGGGCTTCCCGGAAGTGGCAGCAGAGACTGTCGAAGAGCCAGAAGCCCTTCGACCAGAAGGTTTTGGATCCTTCAGCCAAAGGCTGGGATCCCCTGGTGCACCCTGGGACTCCCCAGAAGGGAGCGTCCCGAAGGACCCCTTCCGAGGGAGAGGTGCCGGAGGAAGCTGTTGTATCTCCGGCTGGGGGTTGGGGACTGGTGTCCCCGATGGTTGTGGGGAGGTTTCCCCCACAACAGGTGCTTTAGTATCAGATGGAGTGTTGCCCCCATCTGATGAGGGCGCTGTGGTACTTTCATGGCCTCTAGGGCCTACAGATGGAGGCGATACCTTGTTGGGAGTCGTACCCGTGATGCGCGGGGACGACGCTACAGCTGCAAAGGAGGTAGTCATGCTCACCGGATGCAGACGCTCGTACTTCTTTCTTGCCTCATTGTATGATAGCCGGTCCAAGGTCTTAATTTCCATTATCTTACGTTCTTTGTGTAGAACTTTGCAGTCTGGAGAGCACGGTGGATGCAGCTGGTTGCAGTTCACACAGACGGGAGGTGGGGTGCAAGGAGCGTCCGGATGAGATGGACGTCCACATTCCCTGCACACAGGGCTAGAAGTGCACCGGGAGGACATATGCCCGAACTTCCAGCACCTGAAGCACCTCATAGGGGGCGGGACGTACGGTGTAACGTCGCACCGGTAGATCATGACCTTGACCTTCTCAGGCAGTGTATCGCCTTCAAAGGCCAGGATGAAAGCACCGGTGGCAACCTTGTTACCTCGTGGTCCCCTATAAACACGTCGAACTAGGTGAACACCTCTGCGCTCCAAGTTAGTACGTAGCTCTTCATCAGACTGTGACAATAGGTCACGATGGTAAATACGACCTTGGACCATGTTGAGGGCCTTGTGGGGCGTGACACTGACAGGTATATCACCCAGCTTGTCACAGGCCAATAATGCCCTGGGCTGGGCTGGGGATGCCGTCTGTATCAGAACAGCCCCACTTCTCATTTTAGAGAAAGACTCCACCTCACCATGTTTGTCCTCGAGATGTTCAACGAAGAACTGCGGCTTGGTGGACAAGAAAGAGTCTCCATCAGTTCGGGAAATAACAAGGTACCGCGGTGAATAAGGATCCGGACAACGTAGAGCTTGACGTTCTTCCCATGGCGTTGCCAGGGAAGGGAACGACTTAGGATCATACGCTGTAGCATTATAGTCTGATCTTCCACGCTTAGAAACGGCGTTTTTGCGACCGCCCACGCTAGTTATTGCTCGTTTCATTTTCGTCCCACGAGCAGCTAGGGAAAAGAGGTCCACCCAGGCAGAGCCCCGCTTGCCTGGGTAAGCCTTGTACAACTGAGGTGCGGCAGGTTCCTCAGAGGTTGCTCGCTAGCGGCTGTTCAACCTCAACAGCCATGCATCTCCTCGGCACGTAGCACACCTTGAGATTGAGGTTTTTTTTATAGAGGTTTGTACCATCCTCGCGACCCGGGCGATTAAGCCAAGATCCCTGGGCTCTGAAACGTACAACGTTCCACCGTCGCGCCGAACGATGGTCGTTGAAGCACGCACAGAGCTTACGGTGTAGCGGACTGTTGGCGCGACACAGCCCACAGCTCAGGACCCCGGGTTCGCCAAGCCCGTACTCAGCAAATTAATGCTGAGCCCCTGAGGGGAGATGGGTAGTGACCCCCGAAGGCCCCACTCATGCAGCGTAGCGAGGATATGACGCCGCCATGTGGTATCGTAGGCCTTCTGAAGGTCGAAGAAAACCGCAATGAGGTGCTGACGACGGGAAAAAGCTGTCCGAACCGCTGACTCCAGGCACACCAGATTATCCGTCGTAGAACGACCCTGGCGAAATCCACCCTGCGATGGCGCCAGAAGGCCCCGTGACTCGAGCACCCAAGTCAAGCGACGTGTGACCATATGTTCGAGCAACTTGCAGAGAACGTTTGTCAGGCAGATGGGACGATAACTGTCAACCTCCAGTGGGTCCCTGCCAGGCTTCAGCACCGGTATGACGACGGCTTCCCGCCACTGGGACGGAAACTCGCCACCACCCCAAATGCGGTTGAATATCTCTAGGACATGGCGCTGAGAATCCCGCGAGAGGTGTTTCAGCATCTGTGCGTGGACACGGTCGGGACCGGGAGCCGTATCTGGGCAATTGGCCAAGGCACTAAGCAGCTCACTTTCGGTAAATGGGACGTTGTAGGACTCCCGACGGCGCGTCGCAAAGGAGAGGTGCTGTCGCTCCACACGCTCCATGCGGGAGCGAAATGCTGCACTGTAGTTAGCAGATGCAGAGCACCTAGCGAAGTGATCAGCAAGATGTTCAGCGATCACACTCGGGTCTGTACACACAGCCCCATGGATAGAAAGACCAGGGACGCCAATAGGAGTCTGGTGGCCATAGAGGCGCCTGATCTTAGTCCACACCTGAGATGGAGAGACACGAGAACCTAAGGTCGAGACATACCTCTCCCAACATTCTTGTTTGGCTCGTTTGATGAGTTGCCGAGCCTTGGCACGAAGTCGCTTGAAAGCGATGAGGTTGGCCACTGATGGGTGCCGTTTGTGACGCTGAAGAGCTCGCCTACGTTCTCTGATTGCGGCAGCGATTTCCGGCGACCACCAGGGCACGGACCTCTGCTGGGACGAACCAGAAGAAGACGGGATTGCAGACTGAGCTGCAGAGACAATGACGTCTGTTACATTATCGACCACCACATCAATGTTAGTGTCCGGCAAATATCGAACAGTGGCAGCAGTTGTAAATGCATCCCAGTCAGCTTTGTTAAGAGCCCAACGGGGCAAACGGCTAGGGCAATGACGATGGGGCAGTGACAAAAAAATCGGAAAGTGGTCACTGCCACACAAGTCGTCATGCACTCTCCAATGAAGAGATGGTACGAGGCCAGGGCTGCAAATAGAGAGGTCGATGGCCGAGTAGGTGCCGTGTGCCACACTGAAATGCGTGGGAGCACCTGTATTTAAAATACAAAGGTCGAGCTGGGAGACAAGATTTTCAACCTCCCTACCTCGGCCAGTAGTCATGTCGCCACCCCACAAAGGGTTATGGGCGTCGAAATCGCCCATGATGAGGATGGGTGGGGGGAGCTGAGCTATCAGTGCAGCTAACACGTGGCAGGGGACAGCACCATCAGGTGGAAGATAAACACTGCAGGCGGTTATAGCTAGTGGTGTCCTGATCCGAACAGCCACTGCCTCCAAAGGTGTTTGAAGGGGCACAGCTTCACTGTAGGCAGAGTTGATGACATGAATGGAGACGCCACCAGATGCTCTGTCATATACAGGACGATTTGTGTAAAACCCACGATAGCCACGGAGGGCTGGGGTTCGTGTTGCCGGAAGCCAGGTTTCCTGGAGGGCAACGCACAGTACATGAGAAGAGCTTAAAAGTTGTTTCAGCTCTGCTAGGTGGGAAAAATAACCGCCGCAATTCCACTGGAGGAAAGTGCTGCCTAAGGACTGGGGAGGCATGAAAGTGATTAAGAGACACGGTGCGCCTCAGTGTCACTTGCCGCCACCCGCTGAGGGTCTGTGGTGTCCATATCCATTGCGTCTAGGGTGTCTGTAAGAGCGAGGTCCTCTTTAGACGCAAGGATTTCGACCTCATTGTCTGAGTCAGAACTGGTAGCGGACGGCATCGAGGAAGCCGCCTTTGCCGCCAGCTCTTTCTCTTGAGGGACATACTTTTTTCTCGCCCGCTCCCGCTTGGGTTTGGGCTTCGGTGCTCGAGCGAGCTTCCCAGAAGTGGCGTCGGATGTCGACGCAGATGGGGAGGCCCGGCTACCAGCAGGTACCTGAACTTTGAGACACTGGCTGACGTTTGGCTGCGACGAAACTGGCGTTTCGGAGACCTCAAGAGACCCTTTCCGTACAGCAGTAGGTCTACTGACATCCAGGGTGTCAGACACAGCGGGAACTGCAGGAGGTGGTGGAAGGGGCTCGTCAGGCCCTTTCCCTGAAGGAAGAGCCGGAGAAGGATGACATTTCTCCGGCAGAGGGACGGGGTTCAAAGACCCCGTTGAAGGGGGAGGCAAAAGCCTCGCAGAAGAAGGTGCTCCCCCTGGTGTCTGGGGAGTGGAGATTAACTGATGGCCCAAAGGGCCCACAGGAGGTGTGATAGGGGGTCGGGAAACCACCCTCGATGGAGGTGATGACACTGTTGCAGCAGCATATGTAGTCATCATGGATACTGGGTGGAGTTTGTCATACTTGCGGCGGGCCTCAGAGTAAGTTACGCGATCGAGGGTCTTATATTCTATGATCTTGCGCTCCCTTTGGAAAGCAGGACACTCCGGTGAGCAAGGCGAGTGATGGCCGCTGCAGTTCACACAGGAAGGTGGTGGGGTACATGGTGCGTCGGGGTGTACGGGACGGCCACAGTCACGACAAATAGAGGCTGCGTCGCAACGGGAAGACATGTGTCCAAACCGCCAGCACTTGAAACAGCGCATGGGTGGAGGGATGTACGGTCGGACATCACATCTGTATACCATCACCTTCACCTTCTCGGGCAAGGTATCGCCGTCGAAGGCCAAGATGAAGGCCCCGGTTGCCACTCTTATTGTCTTTTGGACCCCGAAAGACACGGCGGACGAGATGGACACCGCGTCGCTGCAGATTTTCGCGCAACTCGTCATCAGACTGCAGCAAGAGGTCACGGTGGAAAATGACTCCCTGCACCAGATTCAAAGTCTTATGTGCCGTTACAGACACTGGCACGTCGCCAAGCGTAGTGCACGTGAGCAAAGCACGAGACTGTGCAGGGGACTCTGCCTGTATAAGAATAGACCCGTCTCGCATCTTGGAAATTCCCGCAACCTCACCGAACATGTCCTCTATATGTTCAACAAAGAACATGGGCTTGGTTGCCTGGAAGGATCCCCCATCTGTCCTAGTACATACCAGAAATTTCGGGACATACGACTCATTATGTCGATCCCCACGTTCCCGCCAAGAAGAAGTCAGGGAAGGAAACGATGAGGGATCATAAGTAACTGCATTGAACTTTCCCCGCTTAGAGACACCTGTCTGACCAGGATTTTGGTGGCTGGATTTATTTCGCTTCATCGCGAATCATCCGCCCCGATGCCACCCACTCCGAACAGGGGCTCTCCTCATGGGCGCCACCCAGCCGCAGCAACGTCACCTGGCAGGATGACCGTTGCCGGGAGTCCTGATGCTCCACGGTGACAAGCATCTACTCCTAGGCCTGCATGAGGAAATTACAGCTCTGGCATCGGTAGAGCGATCCCTGCGTTGTCAGGGGGCTACAGCCACGAGGGTACATGACGACCACACCACAACGGACTGGCTACCGTGTTGGCTTTCTGGCGCTATGTGAACCATCATAATCGAGAGTGCTGAGATATCGGTGCACAATGGACGCGGCTTGCATGAAAAAGAGATTGCATCTCCGATGGCAGAATAGAAGCTGCAGTCGCAAGTCCATTCCATGATGGG
Organism: Locusta migratoria; assembly: GCA_026315105.1. Taxonomy (NCBI): domain Eukaryota; kingdom Metazoa; phylum Arthropoda; class Insecta; order Orthoptera; family Acrididae; genus Locusta; species Locusta migratoria. The sequence continues at coordinate 325,340,064 of CM048750.1, forward strand.
TGCTGTTGTTGTTGTTGTTGTTGTTATTTGGATGTTTAAGGGGGACTAAACTACAATGGTCATCAGTCCCCCATTCCATCACAAAATGTCAAAAATAAAAGCGCGGACGTCAAATGAATGCGCCCAGAGATTAGGTTTGCGAAGTGGGATGGAAATCCCACTGAGTCTATAAAACATCAACAAAACGGAGAAGAAACTAAAAGAAAAGGGGACGAACACACAAAGACACCTTACTACAAAGAGGCCGAAGGCACTGGTTGACCGACCGTAGGAATAAAAAAGGAAAAGTCAACCACTCGGCAGTGCAAGGGAAAGACCAGTCATAGAGACTGATAAAAACCTCCTGCTCGAATAAAACTTAAAACTGAATTTGCTGCTGAAGCATCGTCACGTAAAACATCTGATAAAACGCCAGGAATGTTAAAACGACGCCGCAAGGCGGCTAAAAACGGGCAGTCCACTAGGATGTGGACTATTGTTAAGTGGGAGCCACAACGACACTTGGGCGGGGCCTCACCACGAAGGAGATGTCCGTGGGTGAGCCACGAATGACCAATACGGAGTCTACACAGCACCACGGAGTCCCGGCGAGAGGCCAGCACGGAAGAACGCCATGCGGTGGTGGTCTCCTTGACTACCCGAAGCTTGTTGGGTGTGCCCAGGCTATGCCACTCGGCATCCCAACGCTGATGTACGCGGTGGCGCAACAACGAACGGAGATCAGACGCCAGGAGGCCAATGTCCAAAATGGATGCACTGACTGCCTGCCTGGCAAGTCTGTCAACACGTTCATTGCCCGGGATGCCGACATGACCTGGGGACCAGACGAACACCACTGATCGCCCGGACTCTCCAATGGCACAAAGCGTCTCCTGTATGGCCAACACCAGAGGAGACCGCGGGTAACAGTGCTCCAGAGCTCGGAGGCTGCTCAGAGAGTCGCTGCAAACAACAAAAGACTCGCCTGAGCAAGACCGGATATGCACAAGAGCTCTGTGAATGGCCACCAGCTCTGCAGTGTAAACACTGCAGCCATTCGGCAGAGAGTGCTGTTCCACATGGTCACCATGAGTATAGGCATATCCCACACAGCCATCAACCATTGAACCATCTGTGTAGATCAGGTCATAACCACGGAACTCTGCTATGACAGCAGAGAACTGACGGCGGAGTGCCTCCAGTGGAACTGAGTCTTTGGGCCCCTGGGCCAAGTCCACCCGAGTAGACGGCCTTGGCAAACACCACGGAGGTGTACGGGCACGGACCCGATAGGAAGTTGGAAGGGGAGAAGACTCAAGCTCCTGCAGGAGAGACTGAACCCGATAGGCAATAGTATGACCTGATCTGGGGCGTTGCTGATGGGGACGGACTACCACATCAGGAAAGAGGAGACGATGGTTTGGGTGGCCTGGGGAGCAATGAACATGGGCTGCGTAAGCCGCAAGTAGGTGTTGGCGGCTGATCCCCAAGGGTGGAACCCCAGCCTCTACTAGTAAGCTGTTCACTGGACTGGTGCGGATGGCACCCGTCGCGATGCGAACCCCACAGTTCTGAATGGGGTCCAGTAGGTGCAGTGCCGAAGGTGCTGCAGACCCATAGGCAATGCACCCAAAATCGAGACGGGACTGCACCAGCGCCGTGTAAAGCCGCAACAGTGTCGAGCGGTCGGCACCCCAGGTCGTATGACCCAAGTGTCTGAGAAGGTTGAGATGGCGCCAGCACTTCTGTTTCAGCTGACGAATGTGGGGGAGCCACGTCAGCCGGGCATCAAAGACCAGTCCTAAAAAACGGTGAGTTTCCACTACCGTAAGTGGTTCGTCATTCAGATAAAGTTCAGGGTGTGGGTGGACGGTCCGACGCCGGCAGAAGTGCATCACTCTGGTCTTGGAGGCAGAAAACTGAAAGCCATGGGTAAGCGCCCAGTTCTGCGCCTTCCGAATAGCGCCTTGCAACCTGCGCTCGGCAACTTGGGTGCTGCAGGAACTAAAAGAGAGACAAAAGTCGTCAGCATAAAGAGAGGGGGACACCGACGATCCAACCGCTGCAGCTAAACCGTTGATGGCGATTAAAAATAATGGGACACTTAAAACGGAACCCTGAGGAACCCCATTTTCCTGGATATGAGAGGAGCTCAGGGAAGCACCAATTTGAACACGAAAGGTACGGACGGCTAAAAAATTCTGAATAAAAATCGGTAGGGAGCCCCGGAGGCCCCAGTCATGTAAGGTGTTGAGGATGTGTCGTCGCCAGGTTGTATCATATGCTTTGTGCATATCGAAGAAGACGGCAACGAGGTGTTGGCGCCGGGAAAAGGCTGTGCGGATTGCAGACTCGAGGTACACCAGATTATCGGTGGTAGATCGACCCTGGCGAAAACCGCCCTGGCATGGAGCCAATAATCCCCGAGTCTCAAGAATCCAACACAACCGCCGACTGACCATCCGCTCCAACAGTTTGCATGGCACGTTAGTCAGGTTAATGGGCCGATAGCTATCCAAGGAAAGAGGATGTTTGTCGGGCTTAAGCACTGGGATGATGATACTCTCCCGCCACTGTGACGGGAAAACACCATCACGCCAAATGCGGTTATAGACCGCAAGCAGGTTACGCCGACTATCTGCTGAGAGATGTTTCAGCATTTGACTATGGATGCTATCAGGCCCTGGCGCCGTGTCAGGACATTGTTGAAGAGCACTGAGGAGCTCCCACTCAGTAAAGGGAGTGTTGTAAGATTCAGAGCGGCGGGTATGAAAGGAGAGGGGCTGGCGTTCTACCCTCTCCTTTACTGCACGGAAGGCCGGTGGATAATTTGCAGAGGCAAAGGCACGAGCATAATGCTCGGCAAACATCTCTGCAAGAGTGGCCGGGTCCGTACATAGGACTCCATTTGTGGAGATCCCAGGGATTCCTGATGTAGTCTGTATTCCCTGTAGCCGCCTGATCTTACTCCAGACCTGCGAGGCTGAGGTACCTGTCCCAATAGTGGAAACGTACCTCTCCCAGCACTCCCGTTTCCGTCTTCTTATAAGCTGGCGAGCACGAGCGCGAAGCCGTTTAAAATCAATGAGATGCTCCTGAGAGGGGTGACGCTTATAGCGCTGTAAAGCCCGCCTACGATCTCTAATAGCCGCAGCTATTTCCGGCGACCACCACGGCACTGCCTTACGCCGTGGGCGCCCAGAGGAACGAGGAATAGTAGCTTCTGCAGCAGACAATATGGACTGCGTGGCGCTCTCAACCACCACATCGATGGTATCGAGTGGGGGAGGGCCAACGATGGCAGCAGAGGTGTAGCCTTCCCAGTGAGCCCTATGAAGAGCCCACCGAGGAGAGCGTGCTGGGGACTGACGTTGTGGGAGTGACAAAAAGATCGGAAAATGGTCACTGCCGCACAAGTCATCATGGACACTCCAATGGATGGATGGCGGAAGGCTGTGGCTGCATATCGACAGATCAATGGCCGAGAATGTGCCGTGTGCCACACTGAAATGTGTGGGGGCACCTGTATTCAAGAGGCAGAGGTCGAGCTGAGAAAGCAGGTCCTCGACAACTCTGCCACGGCCAGAGATCGTAGAACCACCCCACAGGGGATTGTGGGCATTAAAGTCCCCCAATAGCAAAAAAGGTGGCGGGAGTTGTGAGATAAGTGCAGCCAAGACAGCCATAGAGACATCGCCATCCGGAGGGAGGTAGAGACTGCAGACAGTAATCTCTTGTGTTGTCCTTACCCTAACGGCCACCGCTTCCAATGGTGTCTGAAGGGGCACAGGTTCACTATATACAGAGGTAAGGACATACACACACACTCCACCTGACACCCTGTTATACTGGCTACGATTGCAGAAGTATCCCCTATAGCCCCGAAGGGCAGGGGTCCGCATTGCCGGAAACCAAGTTTCCTGCAGGGCAATGCAGAGAGCAGGTGTAACGCTCAAAAGGTGTCGTAGCTCAGCCAGGTGGGTGAAAAAACCGCCGCAGTTCCATTGGAGGATAGTGTCCAACAGCTGGGAAGGCATAAATGAAAGGATGTGATGTATTACACCTCAGCAGCTTTTGCATCCACCAGTAGCGATGCATCAGCGTCTAAATCCATCGAGTCCGATGCGTCCAAGAGCGCAAGGTCCTCGGGGGATGCAAGTATCTCCACCTCGTCCTCAGAGGCAGAGGCGGAGGGAGCGGGTGGCACTGTGGCCACAGGGGTTTCTTTTGCTTTGTCTTTGTTCTTTTTTGTCCTAACCCTCTTATCCCTCGGGGGCTTCACCGGGAGGAGGGGCTTTGCAGACTCAGCCTCCGTCTCAGTGACAGAGGGAGAGCCCGACGCCCTGCGGCCAGCAGCCGGCGGCGGTGCCTGCTTCTGGCTTGTGCCGGCATCGGCACTGGTGGAAGCCACAGAAGGGAGCGTCCCTAGGGAACCCTTCTGTATGAGGGCAGCCGGAGAAGGTTGATGCTTCTCCGGCGGAGGGTTGGAGGCTGCTCCCGAAGCAATTGCCTTGGGAGCAGGAGGAGGAATGGGGCCCCCGACCACTGTGGGGGCAGGTTTGAGTTGACGGCCCTGACGGCCGTTGGAGAAAGAAACACTATTGTCTGCTGCAGTCACGAAGGTGGATGGCGACGATGTCACTGCTGCAAAAGATGCGGTCATGGCGATGGGATGAAGTCGCTCATACTTCTTCCGAGCCTCAGAATAAGAAAGCCGGTCCAAGGTCTTCAGTTCCATTATCTTCCTTTCCTTACGGAAGACGGTGCAATCCGACGAACAAGGAGGATGATTTAAACCACAGTTAACGCAGACTGGAGGCGGTGTACATGGAGCGTCCGGGTGTGCTGGACGTCCACAGTCTCTGCATGTGGCGGTGGAAGCACATCTGGAGGACATGTGGCCGAATTTCCAGCATTTAAAACACCTCATAGGGGGAGGAATATAAGGTTTGACGTCGCACCGGTACACCATCACCTTGACCTTCTCAGGCAGGGTATCGCCTTCAAAGGCCAAGATAAAAGCACCGGTGGCAACCTTGCGATCCTTTGGTCCCCTATGGACACGCCGGATAAAGTGGACACCTCTGCGCTCTAAATTGGCGCGTAACTCGTCGTCGGATTGTAACAGCAGGTCTTTATGAAAGACGATACCTTGGACCATATTGAGCGACTTATGTGCTGTAATGCTCACAGGGACATCACCCAGCTTGTCGCAGGCAAGAAACGCCCGCGACTGGGCTGGGGATGCTGCTTCTATGAGCACTGCGCCGCTTCGCATCTTTGACAGGCCAGAAACTTCGCCGAACTTATCCTCAAGATGTTCCACAAAGAAAAGAGGTTTGGTAGATGTAAAGGACTCACCATCTGTGCGGCTACATACTAGAAATTTTGGAGAAGGTGGTTCGTTTGCAGATTTTGCCCGACGTTCCTCCCACGGTGTGGTTAGGGAAGGGAACGAACGGGGATCATAGCAAGCAGCATTAAAATCTCCTCTACCTCGCTTAGAGACGCCGTTTTCGCGACCGGCCACGCTTTTAAGTGCTCGTTTCATCCTGGTCCCACGAGCAGCTAGGGATCTAAAGGTCCACCCAGACAGAGCCCCGCTTGCCTGGGTAAGCCTTGTACAACTGAGGTGCGGCAGGTTCCTCAGAGGTTGCTCGCTAGCGGCTGTTCAACCTCAACAGCCATGCATCTCCTCGGCACGTAGCACACCTTGAGATTGAGGGTTTTTTTAGAGAGGTTTTTACCGTCCTCGCGACCCGGGCGATTAAGCCAAGATCCCCGGGCTCTGAAACGTACAACGTTCCACCGTCGCGCCGAACGGTGGTCGTTGAAGCACGCACAGAGCTTACGGTGTAGCGGACTGTTGGCGCGACACAGTCCACAGCTCAGGACCCCGGGTTCGCCAAGCCCGTACTCAGCAAATTAATGCTGAGCCCCTGAGGGGCATGATGGGTGCATAGGATGGCATGGCACGAGAATTACATGTAGCACCACGTAAGGCGTCCTTCCCCAAATGGTTCGCTCTTCTGAAAAAAATTTTGAAAAATGGAGGGTCAAACCCAAATAGGGGACCACAGACGGAAAGCCGAAAAGTATGAAGACTCCTTTTAGTCGCCTCTTACGACAGGCAGGAATACCGCGGGCCTATTCTCACCCCCGAACCCGCAGGGGGGCCCGTGATTGAGCCGGGGATGACGTCGTTATTAATACTGATCCTGACCGCATCTTCGACATGCCTTCCACCTCTCCATACTTGTCCTCAAGGTTCTCAACAAAAAATAGCGGTTTAGTATTCTTAAAAGATTCCCCATCACTACGGCTACAGACCAGATACTTAAGCCTCACCCTTCTGTCTTCCCTGACGTTCTTCCCAAGGTGTAGCCAGAGAAGGAAACGTTTGGGGATCATAATCTGCAGCATTGTAGTCCCTTTTACCACGCTTAGAGACGGTGGTTGTACGTCCACCAACTTGTTCTTTTGCTCGTTTCATTGTGGTCCCACGAGCAGCTAGGGATCTAAACGTCCACCCAGGCAGAGCCCCGCTTGCCTGGGTAAGCCTTGTACAACTGAGGTGCGGCAGGTTCCACAGAGGTTGCTCGCTAGCGGCTGTTCAACCTCAACAGCCATGCATCTCCTCGGCACGTAGCACACCTTGAGATTGAGGTTTTTTTTATAGAGGTTTGTACCATCCTCGCGACCCAGGCGAGTAAGCCAAGATCCCCGGACTCTGAAACGTACAACGTTCCACCGTCGCGCCGAACGATGGTCGTTGAAGCACGCACAGAGCTTACGGTGTAGCGGACTGTTGGCGCAACACAGTCTACAGCTCAGGACCCCGGGTTCGCCAAGCCCGTACTCAGCAAATTAATGCTGAGCCCCTGAGGGGCCGACCAGAAGAATAAAAACGGAAAAGTCAACCACTCAGGAACACAAATGAATCTCCAGCTAGATGGATCGATAAAAACCCCCTGCTCGCATAAAAAGTAAAACGGAATCTGCCATTGCAGCATCGTCACCTAAAACGTCCGATAAAATGACAGGGAGGTTAAAATTCCGCCGCAAAGCGGCTAAAACGGGGCAGTCCAACAGGATGTGGACTACTGTCAGGCGCGAGCCACACTGACATTGGGGCGCATCCTCACCACGAAGGAGATGTCCATGGGTGAGCCACGTATGCCCAATGCGGAGGCGACACAAAACCACTGAGTCCCGTCGTGAATCCCCGCATGGAGGAGCGCCATGCGGCCGTCGTATCCTTGACCATCCGGAGCTTGTTGGGCGTGTTCAGGCTATGCCACTCAGCATCCCAAAGCCGATGTACCCGTTGGCGCAACAATGAACGGAGATCAGAAGCCGGGAGACCGATCTCTAGACAGGACATACCGACAGCCTGCTTGGCAAGCCTGTCAACACGTTCATTGCCCGGGATACCAACATGACCCGGAGACCAGATGAACGTCACTGATCGCCCAGACAGTTCAACGGAACGAAGCGTCTCCTGTATGGCCAACACCAGGGGAGACCGCGGGTAACACTGCTCCAGAGCTCGGAGGCTGCTCAGGGAGTCGCTGCAAACAACAAAAGACTCGCCTGAGCAAGACCGGATATGCAGGAGAGCTCTGTGAATGGCCACCAGCTCTGCAGTGTAAACACTGCAGCCATTCGGCAGAGTAGTGCTGTTCCACATGGTCACCATGAGTATACGCAAATCCCACACAGCCATCAACCATGGAACCAATTGTGTATATCAGGTCATATCCACGGAATTCCGCTATGATAGCCGAGAACTGACGGCGGAGCGCCTCCAGTGGAACTGAGTCTTTGGGCCCCTGGGCCAAGTCCAGCCGAGCAGACGGCCTTGGCAAACACCACGGAGGCGTACGGGCACGGACCCGATAGGAAGATGGAAGGGGAGAAGACTCAAGCTCCTGCAGGAGGGACTGAACCCGATAGGCAATCATATGACCTGATCTGGGGCGTCGTTGATGGGGACGGACCACCACATCAGGAAAGATGAGACGATGGTTCGGGTGGCCTGGGGTGCAATACACAAGGTGCTGCGTAAGCCACAAGTAGGTGTTGGCGGCGGATCCCCAAGGGTGGAACCCCAGCCTCCACTAGTAAGCTGTTCACTGTGCTGGTGCGGAAGGCACCCGTCGCGATGCGAACCCCACAGTTGTGGATGGGGTCCAGGAGATGCAGTGCCGAAGGTGCTTCAGACCCATAGGCAATGCACCCAAAATCGAGACGGGACTGCAACAGTGCCGTGTAAAGCCGCAACAGTGTCGAGCGATCAGCACCCCAGGTCGTATGACCCAGGTGGCGGAGAAGGTTGAGATGGCGCCAGCACTTCCGTTTTAGCTGACAAATGTGGGGGAGCCACATCAGCCGAGCGTCAAAGACCTGACCCAAAAACCGATGCGTGTCTACCACTGTCAGGAGTTCGTCGTTAAGGTAAAGTTCAGGGTGAGGGTGGACGGTCCGACGCCGACAGAAGTGCATCACTCTAGTCTTGGTGGCAGAAAACTGAAAGCCATGACTTAGGGCCCAGGTATGTGCCTTCCGAATAGCACCTTGCAACCTACGCTCAGCAACCTGGGTGCTGCAGGAACTAAAAAAGATACAAAAGTCGTCAGCGTAAAGAGAAGGGGAGACTGACGATCCAACTGCTGTCGCTAGACCATTGATGGCAACTAAAAACAATGGAACACTTAAAACTGACCCCTGAGGAACGCCATTGTCCTGGATGTATGAGGCGCTCAGGGAGGCACCAATTTGAACACGAAAGGTACGGACGGCTAAAAAATTCTGGATAAAAATCGGTAGGGAGCCCCGGAGGCCCCAGTCATATAAAGTGTTGAGGATGTGGCGTCGCCAGGTGGTATCGTATGCTTTGTGCATATCAAAGAAGAGGGCAACAAGGTGTTGGCGCCGGGAAAAAGCTGTGCGGATTGCAGACTCGAGGTACACCAGATTATCGGTGGTAGATCGACCCTGGCGAAAACCGCCCTGGCATGGAGCCAACAATCCTCGAGTCTCAAGAATCCAACACAACCGCCGACTGACCATCCGCTCCAGCAGTTTGCACGGCACGTTAGTCAGGTTAATGGGTCGATAGCTATCCAAGGATTTTTGTCGGGCTTAAGCACTGGGATGATGATACTCTCCCGCCACTGTGACGGGAAAACACCATCACACCAAATGCGGTTATAGACCGCAAGTAGGTTTCGCCGACTATCTGCTGAGAGATGTTTCAGCATTTGACTATGGATGCTATCAGGCCCTGGCGCCGTGTCAGGACATTGTTGAAGAGCACTGAGGAGCTCCCACTCAGTAAAGGGAGTGTTGTAAGATTCAGAGCGGCTGGTACGAAAGGAGAGAGACTGGCGTTCTACCCTCTCCTTTACTGCACGGAAGGCCGGTGGATAATTTGCAGAGGCAAAGGCACGAGCATAATGCTCGGCGAACATCTCTGCAAGTGTGGCCGGGTCCGTACATAGGACTCCATTTGAGGAGATCCCAGGGATCCCCACTGGTGTCTGTAATCCCTGTAGCCGTCTGATCATACTCCAGACCTGCGAGGCTGAGGTGCCTTTCCCAATAGTGGAAACGTACCTCTCCCAGCACTCCTGTTTCCGTCTTCTTATAAGCTGGCGAGCACGAGCGCGAAGCCGTTTAAAATTGATTAGGTGCTCCTGAGAGGGGTGCCGTTTGTATCGCTGTAAGGCCCGCCTGCGGTCTTTAATGGCCTCAGCGATCTCCGGCGACCACCACGGCACTGTCTTACGCCGTGGGCACCCTGATGTACGCGGAATGGTCGCGTTCGCAGCAGAAATGATGGAATGTGTGGCACTCTCGACCACTACATCGAGTGGGGGAGGGCCAACGATGGCAGCAGAAGCATAGTCTTCCCATTTAGCCCTGTGCAGAACCCACCTAGGTGGGCGCACTGGGGACTCGCGTTGTGGGAGTGACAAAAAGACAGGGAAATGGTCACTGCCACACAAGTCGTCCTGGGCTCTCCAGTGAACAGATGGTGGAAGGCTGTGGCTGCAGATCGACAGGTCAATGGCCGAAAATGTGCCATGTGCCACACTAAAATGCGTGGGGGCACCTGTATTCAAAGGCAGAGGTCGAGTTGAGTTAGGAAATCCTCGACAACCCTGCCATGACCAGAGATCGTAGAACCACCCCACAAGGGACTGTGGGCATTGAAGTCGCCCAACAGTAAGAAAGGTGGGGGTAGTTGAGCAACGAGTGCAGCCAAGACTTTCACAGATACGTCACCATCTGGCGGCAAGTAGATACTGCAGACGGTAAACTCCTGTGTGGTCCTCACCCTGACAGCCACTGCTTCTAATGGCGTTTGAAGTGGCACAGATTCACTATACACAGAGGTGAGGACATATACATACACTCCACCTGATACCCTGTTATATATGCTACGGTTGCAGTAAAATCCCCTGTAGCCACGAAGGGCTGGGGTCCGCATTGTTGGAAACCAAGTTTCCTGAAGAGCAATGCAGAAAGCAGGTGTCGTGCTCAAAAGCTGCCGTAGCTCAGCCAGGTGGGGGAAGAAACCGCCGCAGTTCCACTGGAGAATGACATTGTTCGAGTGCTGGGAAGACATGAATCCGAGTTGGTGGGCTACAACTCAGCATCACTGGCACCCACCGGTGTAGGCGTGTCATCGGAATTGTCCGTTTTCTCAATGGCGTCCCCAAGAGCGAGGTCCTCGGGTGACGCAAGAATCTCCACCTCATCCTCAGAAGCAGAGGTGCAGGTGGAGGGGGGTGGTGGCACTGAAGCCACCGTGATGTCTCTTGTGATGCCCGTCTTTGGTTCCTGTTTACCCCTCCGTTCCCTCGGGGGCTTCGCTGGTGGGAGGTGCTCCTTGGACTCAGCCACAGGGACTGAGGAGGAGCGTGAAGCCCTACGACCAGCAGTCTGCGAGCGCGCCTGCTGCTGGTAAGTGTCACTATTGACACTGGCAGAAGGGAGCGTCCCAAGGGACCCCTTCCGTGTCAGGGAAGCCGGAGAAGGTTGTTCTATCTCCAGCGGAGAGGTGGTAGCTGATCCCGAGGCTTTCGCCTTGGGAGCTTTGGAAGGATGGCCCCCAACCTCCGTGGGGGCAGGCTTAGGTTGGCGGCCCTGGGGGCCCACAGGAATAGAAGAAGTAGAAAATACTGTCACCGCCAAGGGGAGTGGCGACGACGTCATTGCTGCGAACGTGTTTTTCATTGTTACAGGGTGCAGACAATCAAACTTTTTCCTGGCCTCATTATAGGATATACGGTCCAGGGTTTTATACTCCGTAATTTTCCGCTCCCGTTGAAGTGTGGGACATTGCGACGAGCAGGGAGGATGGTTCTGACCACAGTTTACGCAGATGGGAGGTGGCGTACATGGGGCGCCTGGATGTGCTGGACGCCCGCAGTCCCTACATGTAGCACTGGACATGCAACGGGAAGACATGTGGCCGAACTTCCAGCATTGGAAGCACCTCACAGGGGGAGGAATATAAGGCCGCACATCAACACGGTAAACCATCACCTTGACCTTTTCGGGCAATGTATCACCCTCAAAGGCCAAGATGAAGGCACCAGTTGCGACCCTATTATCCTTTGGGCCCCTATGGATACGCTGGATAAAATGAACGCCCCGTCGTTCAAGGTTTGCCCGTAGCTCATCATCTGTCTGGAGCAACAAATCCCGGTGGAAAATTACTCCCTGAACCATATTCAGCGACTTGTGGGGAGTGATGGTCACTGCAACGTCACCCAGCTTGTCACAAGCGAGTAACGCCCGTGACTGGGCCGGGGATGCTGTGTGGATGAGAACAGACCCGTTGCGCATTTTCGAAATGGAGTCCACTTCCCCAAACCTGTCCTCCAGATGGTCCACAAAGAACTGAGGCTTGGTCGCTGAGAATGAGTCCCCATCAGTCCTGCTGCACACGAGATATCGAGGAACATAATCTTCACCCTGTGTTGTGGCCCGACGTCCCTCCCAAGGCGTGGTCAGGGAGGGGAACGTTTGGGGGTCGTATGTAGATTCATTAAACTTTCCCTTCTTAGAGACGGCGGTTGTACGTCCGCCAACGTCACCCGATTTGTGTCTTTTCATGGCGGGTGATCCGCCCCGATGCCACCCACTCCGATCAGGGGCTCTCCTCATGGGCGCCACCCAGCCACAGCAACGTCACCTGGTGGGATGACCATTGCCGGGAGTCCTGATGCCCCACAGAGACAAGCATCGACTCCTTGGCTTGCATGAGGAGTATGCAGCAAACCCACATAGGGGACCACAGATGGAAAGCCGAAAAGTATGAAGACTCCTTTTAGTCGCCTCTTACGACAGGCAGGAATACCGCGGGCCTATTCTTACCCCCGAACCCGCAGGGGGCATTTAAAGGTAAAAATCAGTAAAGCAATGGACCAAAGAGACAATTACACTAAAAGAGCAAAGCAGAAGTATACGTCTGGGCGATCACAGAGATAATATAGGATGAGCCAGCCATTCTGCACACACTAAAATGCCAGTCATCCATGGGACTGACAGGATGAAAGTAAAAACAGATTAAAACCTGTGAAATTGCAGGTACCTGAAATATCAGGTTTAGGGACCCACTACTAAATGACATGATAAAAACCAGAAGAGCGAATAAAATCTAAAACACGTTCGACCATAGCAGAATCGTCTCCTAACATAAAAGAAAGCACATCTGGTAGATTAAAAGATTGGCGCAAGGCAATTAAAAGTGGACAGTCTACCAGAATGTGGACCACTGTCAAGGGGGCGCCACAGTCACACTGTGGTGTGTCCTCCCGGCGAGGAAGGTGGCCATGCGTCAGCCATGTGTGGCCGATTCGTAGGCGACAGAGAACAACAGATTCCCTACGAGACGACCGCAGTGAGGACTTCCATGCGACCGTACAGAGCTTCACTGCACGAAGCTTGTTGGGGTGAGCAGTGGTAGCCCACTCGTAATCCCACAGGCTACGGATCTTCCGATGGAACTCCAGTCAGAGATCGCTCTCTGGAAGACCAATAGCTAATGGACTGGAGGAAGTAGCCTGCTTAGCCAGCTGATCCACACGTTCGTTTCCAGGAATGCCGATGTGGCCTGGGGTCCATACAAAGACCACCAAGCGACCAGACCGAACAAGCCTGGAAAGAGACTCCTGTACGGATTGCACCAAAGGGTGTTACGGAAACAGTTGGCGAGGGCTTGCAAACCACTAAGGGAGTCAGAAGAGATGACCAGAGACTCCCCATGGCACCCTCTGAGATGTTCAAGTGCCCGATAGATGGCAACTAGTTCCACTGTGAACACGCTACTTCCACAGGGCAGTGAATGCTGTTCAGTATGCTCACCATGGACGTATGCATAGCCAGTACGGCCGTCGACCACAGAACCATCCGTGTATACGACTTCTGCGCCACAGAACGACTCTAAAACTGCCTGAAACTGGTGACGGAGACTGAGTAGCGCTACAGAGGCTTTTGATACATGCGCCAAGTCCAGCCGAAGCTGTGGACGTTAAAGTGACCAAGGAGCGATCCGGTAAGGCCAGTGAAAAGCAGGAGGCATAGGAAGGGACTCAATAGACGACAGGACGGAACGAACACGGACCGCAATCGGAAGACCCGACCTCGACCGTTGTTGTGGAGATGGATGTGCAGCAGCTAGAAAAAGAAGCCTGCGATTCGGATGGTGCGGTATCGTATGAACATGGGCAGCATAGGAGGATAACAGCTGCTGACGCCGAAATCGCAGGGGAAGGACTCCAGCTTCAGCAAGGAGGCTGGCCACTGGACTTGTCCGAAAGGCACCTGTCGCTAAACGGACGCCACTGTGGAGTACCGGGTCCAAGGCCTGCAATGCAGATGGGGCTGCCGAACCATATACAAAGCTCCCGTAGTCCAATCGAGATTGAATCAGCGCCCTGTAGAGCTGCAAAAGACTCGTACAGGCGGCTCCCCAACTAGTGTGGCTGAGGCAGCGTAGGATATTAAGGTACCTTGCGCACTTCTGCTTGAGCTGGCGAAGATGGGGCACCCAAGTGAGCCAGCTGTCGAAGAGCATGCCTAGAAATCGGTGAGTCTCTTCGACACGAAGAAGTTCATCATATAAATATAGCTCTGGGTCCAAATGGACAGCTCGACGGCGGCAGAAGTGCATAACCCGAGTTTTCGCCGGAGAAAACTGGAACCCATGGGTTGAGGCCCACGACTGCGCCTTTCGAATCGCTCCCTGTAGACGCCTTTCAGCTACCCCAATGCTAGCTGAGCTGTAGTATAAGCAGAAGTCATCAGCGAACAAGGAGGAAGAAACCGATGACCCCACTGCCTCAGCAAGTCCATTGATGGCAATTAAAAATAGGGGTACACTAAGTACAGAGCCCTGTGGAACACCGTTCTCCTGGACGTAAGAGGAGCTGAGGGAAGTTCCAACCCGTACCCGAAAACATCAAAAGAAAGAAAGTTTTAAATAAAAAGTGGGAGCGGACCTCTCAAGCCCCAAGCGTGCAGTGTAGCCAGAATGTGGTGGCGCCAAGTGGCGTCGTACGCCTTTCTGAGGTCGAAAAAGACGGCAACAAGATGCTCACGCCTGCTAAATGCCGTACGAATGGCAGACTCCAGGGCCACTAAGTTGTCAACGGTGGAGCGGCCTTGCCGGAAACCTCCCTGACGTGGGGACAACAGACCCCGATGTTCAAGTATCCACATAAGCCGCCGGCTCACCATACGTTCAAATAGCTTGCACATAACGTTGGTGAGGCTGATTGGGCGGTAACTATCAGCCACCTGTGGATCAGCACCACCAGGTTTGATCACCGGAATAACGATGCTTTCTCGTCATTGTGACGGGAAAGCCCCCTCCGCCCATAGCCGGTTAAACAGGGCGAGAAGCTGGTGTTTAAACTCCACGGAAAGGTGCCGGATGAACTGGCTGTGGATGCTGTCCGGTCCTGGAGAGGTATTGGGGCATGCGGCAAGGGCAGTGTCGAATTCCCAATCACTGAAATCAGAGTTGTACAATTCGTCTCTACGCATGTGAGAGGACAGCCGTCGCTGTTCAACTCGCTCCTTCAGTGCACGGAAGTCGACACTGTATTCGGATGTTGCAGAGGTGCGAGCATAATGCTCAGCCATGTGTTCTGCAACGGAAGTTGGGTCAGTGCATAGGGTACCCTGGATGCGTAGGCTGGGAATCGCTGTCGTTGGACGATACCCAAAGAGACCTGGGACCATACCCAAGATGCAGAGGCGCAACGGCCAATGCTGTCGACATACGTCTCCCAACAGTCCCGTTTACCCTGCCGGATGAGTTGTCGAGCCCGGGCCCAGAGCCGTTTAAAAGCTATTAGGTTTTCGACAGTGGGGTGTCGACGATGCCGCTGGAGCGCCCGACGACGATCCCGAATGGCCTCAGCGATTTCCGGCGTCCACCAGGGCACAGACTTACGCCGTGGGGAGCCAGAAGTGGTGGGAATGGTTGACTCAGCGGCTGAAACTATCTTGCTGGTTACCTGGTGAATCGCCATGTCCACGTCAGCTGGCAGTGGAACAGGAACCGTAGCAACTGAGGTGTAGCGTTGCCAATCAGCTCGACGGAGAGACCACGAGATGGGCAGCCCGGAGGTTGAAAATCCAGGAGCGACATGAAGATGGGAAAATGGTCGCTGTTGCAAAGGTCATCATGGACTCTCCACTGGAAATGCGGGAGCAGGCTCGGGGTACAAACGTAGAGATCTATAGCTGAGTAGGTGCCTCGTGCCATGCAAAATACGTGGGTGCACCAGTGTTTAACAGGCAGACGTCTTGCTGCGATAAGAGCGTCTCTATTTCCCTACCGCGGCCTGTTGTCTGCGCTCCACCCCACAAGGGATGGTGAGCATTGAAGTCCCCCAGAATCAAAAATGGTGGGGGAAGTTGTGCCACCAGGGTAGCAAGGTCAGAAATTGAAATCGTCTCATCTGGAGGAAGGTAAAGTGAACAGATCGTCAGTTCCTGCATAGCCCGGATTCGAACAGCCACCGCCTCAAGAGTCGTGTGTAGAGGCACAGCAGCACTGGGGACAGTGGCAAGGACGTAGATACAGACACCTCCAAAGACCCTGTCATATACGAGACGATTTTTGTAATAGCCCCGATAACCACGAAGGGCTGGGGTCCTATTAGCAGGAAACCAGGTTTCCTGCAGGGCTACACAAAACGCTGGGAAGCGGCACAACAAGTGCTGTAACTGTGGTAGATGGTGGAAAAGGGCGCCGCAGTTCCATTGGAGGATCAGAGAGCCTCCTGGTCGCTGGGACATGCTGTATTTGGTGGCGCAGTAGGAGTCCCAGTATCTTCTGCCATCGCCGATTTCGGAGGCAGAGCCTCAACGTCCATGGCTTCCGAAGACTCGGCAATTGCCAAGTCTTTGGAAGACGTGAGGATCTCAATCTCCACATCAGAAGAAGAGGTGGAGGAGGGTGGCGGCAAGGTGGCCACCGGGGTATCCTTCTCCTTGGGTGGTTTCTTGTCCTTCTTCTTCTTGGTTTCGCGCTTCTCTTTAGGCTTCTCATACTGGGAGGGCCCTGCCAGCTCAGTCCCCAGGACGGAGGAGCGGCGTGCAGCCATACGAACAGCTGGCGGCACTTTCTGCCAGCCACTGGCATCTGCTGATTCAGCGGGAGAAACCTTAGAGGGAAGGGATCCAAGCGACCCCTTCCTAGCGCGAGGAGCCAGAGCAGGCTGTTGTTGCTCTGGCTCTGGGGTGGGGACCAATGTCCCCTTTGGTTTGGTGGTTACCGCTCCCAAAGCAGGGTCTTTGGGGACGGTGGAATTTGAGGTGCCCCCAGTAGTTAGGGGGGCAGAGGTGGATGGTTGGGCCTGGGAGCCCACTAGGACCGACTGTACACGTGGTAACTCTTTAGATGCGGCTGCAGCAAAGAATGTCTTCATGCTGATGGGATGAAATTTCTCGTACTTCCTCTTTGCCTCCGAGTAAGACAGCCTATCCAGGGTTTTATATTCCATGATCTTTCTCTCTTTCTGCAGAACAGAGCAGGTGGGCGAGCAAGGGGAGTGGTGTTGTCCACAGTTCACACAAAGTGGAGGAGGTGCACAAGGGATGTTAGGGTGTTCCGCACGTCCACACTCTCGACAGGTGGAGTTGGCAGTGCACCTGGAGGACATGTGCCCAAACCTCCAGCACTTAAAACAGCGCATAGGGGGAGGAACGTAGGGCTTCACGTCAATCCGGTAAATCATTACCTTGACCTTCTCAGGTAACGTGTCGCCCTCGAAGGCCAAGATGAATGCACCGGTTGCGACCCTGTTTTCCTTCGGACCCCTATGCACTAGCCGTATAAAATGAACTCCTCTCCGCTCCAAGTTCTTACGTAGCTCATCATCGGTCTGCAACAGAAGATCTTTATGGAATATAATACCCTGTATCATGTTGAGGCTCTTATGAGGAGTGATCGTTACGGGAACATCATCCAGCTTGTCACAGGCAAGCAGTGCTCGTGACTGTGCTGCGGATGACGTTGTAATAAGGACAGAGCCAGATCGCATCTTTGACATGCCCTCCACCTCGCCGAATTTATCCTCTACGTTTTCAACAAAAAACAGGAGCTTTGTGTTGGTAAACGACTCACCGTCAGTCCGGGAACATACTAAGTATCGGTGGGCATATGCCTCACCTCGATTTCTTGCCCTACGTTCCTCCCATGGCGTTGCCAAGGCAGGGAACGACTGAGGGTCATATTTCTCAGCATTGAAGTCAATCTTTCCTCGCTTTGAGAAGCCGTTTTCGCGACCGGCCACACTTTTATTAGCTCGTTTCATCTCGGTCCCACGAGCAGCTAGGGAAAAGAGGTCCACCCAGACAGAGCTCCGCTTGCCTGGGTAAGCCTTAGACAACTGAGGTGCGGCAGGTTCCTCAGAGGTTGCTCGCTAGCGGCTGTTCAACCTCAACAGCCATGCATCTCCTCGGCACGTAGCACACCTTGAGATTGAGGTTTTTTTTTTTTTTATAGAGGTTTGTACCGTCCTCGCGACCCGGGCGATTAAGCCAAGATCCCTGAGCTCTGAAACGTACAACGTTCCACCGTCGCGCCGAACGATGGTCGTTGAGGCACGCAGAGAGCTTACGGTGTAGTGGACTGTTGGCGCGACACAGCCTACAGCTCAGGATCCCAGGTTCGCCAAGCCCGTACTTAGCAAACTAATGCTGAGCTCCTGAGGGGAAGGGTCATTGAGGTCTGGTCCAAACGCTGATTGATTTCTGTCTAGAATTAAATATTATTAATAACAAATAACAATCAAGAGAATCTGTATTGAGATGGCAATATCAGAATTTCCAAGCTACTACGCAGTGGTCGACAAGAGGAATGCGATCTTACCCCACTTACTAGTCGAACTCTTTCTTGAACGAGAGAACTACACGTCATAAACGAATGAACATAAGCAAAGTGCGCTTACGTGTTGTAGGAACAGTTAGAATGGTGAACAACACAGCAGTTTGTTTTCGAACAAGATGTATAACATGGACTCTCCACGACAGCTTGCTATCTGATTGCCTAGAAATGTAAACTGTTTATATATATAGAAAACTTATGGGACTCAACTACGGGGTCATCAGTCCCTAAACCTGCAAACTACTTATGATATAGCTTATACTAAAGACGGCACAAACATCCATGCCCGAGGGGGGATTCGAACCCGTGCAGACCGTGACTGACTCGCCGCAGACCTCTCGGCCACCGCGGACGGCTGTAAACTGTACAGTCTACTCATGTCCCCATTCTGTGTAACTGAAATGTCAGTTTTTGTTGAATTATGTGTTAAAAAATGTAAAAACTGAACCTTGCTGTGTAGCAATTTATCTTATACAAGCCATGAAATTATTTCCTTATCTGTATTCTTTGAAACTCCATCAATTTTTCTAACAATAGCCTTCACTACCTAGGTAGTATCATCAGCAAACTCAAATATCTTAGAATTATATTATACTAGAATGAATATTATTTATATAATTTGATTCGAATTCTGGAGGGTTTTCGTCGTGTTGTTAGAGAACAACTTACTAAACAAAATAACAGGTGCCGCAATAGATCAAATAAAAGTACAAAGTCTGCATCGGTAAAGGCATAAAATGTGTGAATTAGTTTACTGAATCGATTCAGGTTCCAGACACGTTTGAGGACGAGATGCGGGAACTCACTGAACTGTTGCCCAAACATGGTACCGGGTACTCTGTCTTATATAAGCAGCAGTCGTTACAGGAAATAAGACTGAACTACAAGCCATAACGTGCAACATTTATTCCGGACATTATTATACTTGTAGACACGGATGAGAACCTTGGAACCGCGGTGGAGTAGCCGAGCGGTCTAAAGCGTCTCGCTGCGGAGCGCGCGGTTGCTCGCCATGAAGGTTCGAGTCCTCCCTGGGGCATGGGTGTGTGTGTTGTCCTTAGGTTAGTTTATCTAGGTTTAAGTAGTTTGTAAGCTACGGACTGATGACCACGTAGTTGCTGGCCGCAGTGGCCGAGGGGACTGAGGCGCTCCAGTCACGGTCTGCACGGCCACTACGGTCGGGGGTTCGAATCCCCCCTCGGGCATTGATATTTGTGCCGTCCTTGGTGTTAGGTAGTTCATAAGTAGTTTCTAAGCTTAGGGACTGATGACCCCGTAGTTAAGTCCCATAAGTTCTCCAAACATTTGAACATTTTGAACCACGCAGTTTGGTCCGATAGATTGACAAACATTTGAACATTTGAAAACCTTGGAACTGGCTTGGGAGGATTTGGTATGTTGACTAAATAGTTACTGGTAATGGAAATGTCTCAAATTTCTAGCGAGTGCGGATGTAATGAAACATTTCGAAACTATCACACATTCCAACTTTTGGCGATGGAGTCCATGTGGGGAAGGTCTCCATTCACGTACACGAGTAGATACTGTACGGGTCACACGGGGATCACACGTGTTACATGATCATTGATCCAGAATTAAGCTGTCTTAGATGCTGCACCAGTCAATTTTTTTTAAATGACTTTAAATTTTCATCGTATTTTTTTGAAAAATACTGTGTGGTATTGTTTTTTGGATAAATTCTGAACGCTTATAATTTCAACTGACTTTCTTGACACTGGCGAATAATTGATACATTAAAAGTTATGATTTACAGTGAAAGTGAAGCACTTACTGTAACAACCATTAAGCATGTATACATGTAAGCACACGAATTATTTGTTATGATAAGGAAAATGTTCAAATGTTTGTAAAGCTATCGGACCAAATTGCGTGGTCATCAGTCCGTAGCTTACAAACTACTTGAACTAACCTAAGGACAACACATACTCATGCCCCAGGGAGGACTCGAACCTCCACGGTGAGCAACCGTGCGCTCAGCAGCGAGATGCTTTAGACCGCTCAGCTACTCCACCGCTGTTGTTGTTGTTGTTGTTGTTGGTTTTGAGGGGACTAAAAAGCTAGGTCATCAGTCCCCTGTTCCTACCTAAGAGTCCTCTCTCAAGAGTATAAAAAGTAAAACACAGCTCCGAAGATGAAAACTCACAAATGGGGTAAGCTGACATTGGAGAAGTCGCTGACAACACAAAAGGAAGAGACACAATAGGGAAAACGAAGTCGAGATCTCAGCTAAAACTGGACAGCAGAAAACCTCGGCTGGCTGATCACAGAGAAAAAACAGGATTAGCCAGCCATACTGTACACACTAAAAATCCCTCGGTAAATTACATAAGGGTCTTAAAAGGGTTTAAAATCGCTGGATAGGTGGGGACCTGAATAATCAGGCTATAGCACGCACCACTAGATGGAGTTCTAAAAACCAGCTGCGCGAATAAAACTTAAAACAGAATGAGCCGTGGAGGCATTGTCGCTTAAAACTAAAGGTAGCGCGTCTGGTAGGTTAAAAGACTGGCGCATTGTAGCAAAAATTGGGAAGTCCATCAGAAGATGGACGACTGTCAGCGCTGCTCCACACCGATACACAGGTGAGGCCTCACGGCGCTACTCCACCGCGGCTGTTGTGATAAGGCAGCAGCATATAGTCACTGCGTCTGTCTTCAAGAAGAGTTTAAATACTTCTATGATGTACTTACGTCCAGCTGAAGGCAAAAGTATCACAACAGATTTGAATCACACATCGGTGTTGAACGGTCCAAGGAGGTTCTTTGGCTGCTGAGATTTTCTGTCAACGTGATATATTCGACTGGACGCAAATAAAGTGGTATATACGTTTATCACCCATAGAACTGAAAAAGACCTGAATGAGCGACTTCTTGCCTTAAACGTCCACTCTCGTAAGGCGCGGGAAATCAACTCTCCACCTGTCCCCTCCAGAGCCAAGTATGTTAAAAGCCAAAGGAATAAAATCAGATGTCGCCGGTTCGTAGGATTACAAGACTACAATAGTATTCCGCATTACGAGAACTGTAGTAATCGTTAAACAAACATCTTTTGTCAGCTTTTCATTGTCGTCGTGCACAGAAATTATTCAAATTTTTCATAAACGAAGGGAAACGAAACCGTAGAGCCTCTCATCAAGTCACTAAGAGGGCTCAAAAATTGAATATAAGTTCGGGCTGAAGAAGGAAAGAGAGAATTCCAGCCGCGCCACTTTAAAAATAAACGTTTTGACATCGCCATTAAAAATACCGGAAAATCTGTTGAAATCTTAATCCGGGCGTCTGGAAGATTATTAATTCTGCCTTTCTTCCGACCCTGTGGCCTGTGCGGTAACACGTCAGATTTTTAGATTTCAGGACCAGCAGCTGTTTCCCTAGTACAGTGAATGCATAAGTAAACTCATAGTAGGTTTAATGTAGTAACAGACAATTCGCAGAGTATTAGTGACGACTTCAGTGTAAAGCGGCCTACCGTCCCGGATTACGCGGGAAGTCCCGCATTGGGATAATTACTGAAAATGTCCCGCAAAATGGCAGAAGTGTCCCGCGTTCCCGTACTCCAGAAATATGAAAATTGTTGGTCTACGAACACAAGCCAAAACTATTTGTGCACGGCACGCTATGTCATACTGCTTACACGTCAACGCCACAAACCATCATCTACGAATAAATGACAGTCTTCTTACATAAAAAATAAATAAAAAAGATACACATTCTCTATTTCAAAATGACAGATTCGATAGCAGTGAACTTATTAAAAAAATCTGTTTGACATTTTTTTGCCTTCTTAAGTACATTTCATTAAGTGTAATGGAATATTTTTCGATGATGATGATGATGATGATGATGATTGGTGTTTTAGGGCGCTCAACAGCGAGGTTATCAGCGCCCGTATGCTAACGTAAGGAGATGAGAAGAAAATGGGTCCAGTCGTATGGACATTTAACTTCAATTGTACATTAAAAATTTAAAAGACGGTTCAAAGGAAAGGACTGCATAAAAGGGATAAAAGTTTGATAGATGTATGGGGCCCGGTGACTACTTAAAGTGTGACCGAGCCACACTGTCACACATTAAAATCGAACACCCAATATTTTGGGAAGAAGTCCCGATGCCGCACAAAATCTTAGGACACAATCCACGGACGCTTCATCGTCTCCTAAAATAGATTTCAGGTCCTGTGAGAGACCTAAATTTGTCCTCACACCAGCGTATAAATAGCATTCTGTGAAAATATGTCGTATCGACAATTGTGTCCGACATCTGTTACACTCTGGCGGTTCCTCACGACGCAAAAGAAAGCCATGCGTTAGCGGGCAGTGTCCAATTCTAAGGCGAGTAAGGGCGACTTCCTCAGCTCTTCGAGAGCGGAAGGAAGTACGCCATGGACGTACTGAAGATTTTAGGGCGCGTAACTTGTTATCCGCCACATCCAACCATTGATCCTCCCACAAAAGCATGGCTTTCCTTGTCACATAAGAGGTAACAGCCTGCAGTGGGACAGAACAGCGTACAGCAGGGGGGAGGGAGCAAGCCTCCTTAGCCGCCACATCGGCAAGCTCGTTTCCTCGGATCCCAGTATGCCCAGGAACCCAACAGAAGATGATCTCCTTGTTTCGTTGTTGCAGTGCAAGGAGAGCGTCCTGTATATCCTGCACCATCCGATCTGATGGGTACATTTGGTCAATAGCCAGGAGGGCACTTTGGGAGTCTGAACAGATCATGAACTTCACTCCATGATGTCTTCTTATCTGTTCTAGTGCCCTCAGGATAGCAAACAGTTCCGCGTAATAAACGGTAAACTGTTCTGGGAGCCCTATCCGAAGGACAACACCGGGGAACACGACAGAGCAACCAATATGATCACCTTGCTTGGACCCATCCGTGTAGACCGTGACAAAATCAGAATGGTGACTTAGAATTTCGAGAAATTTACTTTTATAAAAGGTATCTGAAGTAAAAGCCTTCCTGTAGAGAGTCAACTCTAAAAGCACCCTGGGCCTCTGAAGTAGCCAGGGACATCCCCTACTCCACCCCTGGCGTTGGACCTGAATGCCTTGCGCCTGTAGCAAATCGAGGCTGTCCCTTGCACGGAACCAAAAGGGCCTTGTTGCCTGCGGACGGTTACGGAACAAGCGTACCAATGATTGTTGATTAGCATTGGAAGTCGCTAGGGAATTTGGAGTTGACATAGATCGGTACGCTTGACGTGCAGTGAGTAGAAGGCGACGAATAGAAAGCGGAGGCTCACCAGCTTCTGCACAGAGACTAACAACCGGACTTGTGCGGTATGCACCCGTGGACAACCTGATACCTTCATGGTGTATGGAGTCCAGCATTTTCAAATAAGAGGGTCTCGCGGACCCATAAACTTGACACCCATAGTCGAGGCGGGGTCGCACAAATGACCTGTAAAATTGGAGGAGACGTGCCCTGTCAGCTCCCCAGGCCCGATGGCTAACACACTTAAGGAGATTTAAAGCCTTGATGCATCGTAATTTTAGTTCCTTAAGGTGTGGCAACCAAGTGAGCTTTTCATCAAAAGTGAGACCTAGGTATTTCACCTTCTCCTTAAAAGTGAGAGCAGTCCCCGCTAGTTTGAGAACTGGGTAATTAAAAAGGGAACGGGAGCGATTAAAATCAACACAAACGGTCTTCTCCAACGAAAATTTAAAACCTGTTCTGTTGGACCATTCCTCCAACCGCCTGATCGTCAGATGTAATTGACGAGCAGCAGTTGCGACGGAGGAGGACGCACAGAAAATGGAGAAATCGTCCACAAAGAGGGAACACTGTACTGGACTTCGTACAGTGGACGTAATACTATTGATAGCAATGGCGAAGGCCGTCACACTTAAAACACTTCCTTGGGGGATACCGTTCTCTTGATGAAAACGGTCAGACAATACGCTCCCGACCTTGTATCTAAAATACCGATCCGAAAGGAAAGACTGAATAAAAATGGGTAGACGACCACGAAAACCCCACTCATGGAGCTGCTGTAAAACATTACGCCTCCAGGTAGTATCGTAGGCTTTTTCGAGATCAAAGAACACACCTATCAGGTGTTGCTTACGTAGGAAAACTTGTTGGATTTCCCGGTCAAGCAAGATCAAGTTGTCAAGCGTTGAACGGTACCTTCTGAAGCCACATTGGGAGCGGCTGAGTAGGGACCTGCTTTCTAGGACCCAGACTAGGCGTCGGTTAACCATACGCTCCAATGTCTTTCCTACACAGCTGGTGAGACTTATGCTACGATAACTACCAGCGTCAGTCCGATCTTTCCCTGGTTTTAAAATAGGTATTAAAACAGACTCTTTCCACGAGCGTGGAAAGTTTCCCGTGGACCAGATTTGGTTAAAAAGCTGAAGGAGGACATGCTTCGATTGCGGTTCCATGTGTTTGAGCATGCTGTACGTTATGTCATCGACGCCAGGCGCAGTATCACAAGGTACTGTTAATGCAGTCTCCAGCTCCCACAGTGAGAACGGTTGGTTATATTCCTCAGCATTTGAGGACCGGAAATGAAAACCAACCCTCTCCTGTATAGCCCGGTGCTGCCGAAAGGCTGCATTCTGGCTAGAATCCGATGTAATGGTGTAAAATGATTCTGCCATTACCTGAGCAATGTCTCGTGGCGAAGTCAGGAGAAGTCCTTGCCCTTGTACAGCTGCTATTGGTGGTCGGGAATTCCGCCTCGAGATCCTCCTAATGGCTTCCCATACTCTGCTTGCTGATGTGAACCTATTGATAGAATTCAGGAACTCTTGCCAAGACCTCTCCTTGCTCTCTCGAATAATGCGTCTTGCCCGTGCCTTCGCCACGCGAAAGGTTGCAAGATTGTGATCAGTAGGGCGCCTGTGGAATCGTCGGAGAGCTGCCCTCCTGTTTTGGATTGCTGACCGACACTCCTCGTTCCACCAAGGAACAGGCTGCCTCTTAAATTTGCCCTTCGATTTGGGGATCGACGCATCGGCAGCGGCGCGAATCACGGCTGTAGTGTGATCCACCCAGTTCTGAACGCCTTCATGCCTTTCCAAAACAGCCAACTGTTTAAAAAGCTGCCAATCAGCTTTCTTAATAAGCCATCTCGGCTGCCGTCGAGCATGATCCATTCCATCTGGCAGAGTTACCCAGATAGGGTAGTGATCACTGCCATGGAGGTCGTCGTCTGCATCCCACTGGGCAATGTCTGCAAGAGCTGGCGAACAGAAGGAGAGGTCAATGGCGGAAGATGTACCTGTAGCAACGCTGAAGTATGTGGCCTTACCCGTGTTCAGCAAAATCACCGATGTCGACTGTAACACACGCTCAACCATTCGACCCCTGGGGCAAGTGGTGTTAGATCCCCATAAAGCATTATGAGCATTGAAATCTCCTAAAATGAGAAAAGGGCGAGGAAGGTCATCGAG
Organism: Locusta migratoria; assembly: GCA_026315105.1. NCBI lineage: Eukaryota > Metazoa > Arthropoda > Insecta > Orthoptera > Acrididae > Locusta > Locusta migratoria. Next base: position 325,365,890 of record CM048750.1, read on the forward strand.
AAGCTGTGTCAAGAGTACAACATCGAGAGGCTCTCCAGGTGGTAAATACAGAGAACACACTGTAAGCTCAGTGTGTGCCAACACACGGACTGCAACTGCCTGTAGCGTCGTAGTTAGTTGCACAGGCGTAGAATGGAATGTGTCCTTGATGAACACTGCCACACCGCCTTGCGCCCTATCGCCAGTCAGGTCGTCTTTTCTGTAGAGGTGATAGCCTCTAAGTACAGGTGCGTCACACTGCTTGAAATGTGTCTCCTGAAGGGAGACACAGAATGGTCTATTCTGCAGAATAAGACGTAATTCGTCCAAACGAGCCCTGAATCCGTTCATGTTCCATTGGAGTATGGTTCCCATGTCAGCGGTGTGGTTGTAGTTTCCCCCTATCCTTGTGCCTAGACGGTGAGGCACTGTTTGATCGCGCAGCGGCATTAGGGCTGACTGATTCCGGTGATGCGGTATCCAGGTCCATTATGATATCCTCGTCATCGGTTAAGGCTGCCAGAACGACATTCGATGGTGCCTGGGGGAGGCTTTCCATCGAATGCCGAGGCGCCTTCTTTGGTTTCTTCTTCTCTGAAGAAGATGAAGGAAGGGCGTGTTGCTGAGCACTCTGCTTTCGGTGAGCACTCTGCTTCTGGGGGGCCACCTGCTTCTGGGCAGCTCCCTGCTGTTGAGGAACGCATCCTGTTGGAACGGCACGTTCCTGTGGGATGGTACTCTCCTTTTGAGGTGTCTTCTCAATTATTGCTGCTGCTATCTTATCCTTCACATCCATTGGGTCGGCCTGTATTCCGATATCTCGACTAATCGAAGTTTGGCATGTACAAATGCAGGTGCAAGTTTCGCTGGTGGAAATGGGAACGGTCTGTGTCGAAGCATCAGCAGTGGGCGTGGGTTTCTGGAGTAGTGAGGCATAGGAGGTCGGAAACACCGGAGGCTGTGTCGCCTTATATTCTTTTTTGGCCTCCACATATGGAATACGTTTGCGCACTTTTATCTCCTGTATTTTTTGTTCTTCAACAAAGACAGGGCAATCACGACTCCATACAGGGTGGCCTCCTGAGCAGTTTAGACACGTTGCTGGGGAAGGACAGTCGACCCCAGAGTCGTGAGCTGCCTGTCCACACCTCCCACAGGTTGGTTTGCCTCCACAATTCTGTGTGGTATGACCGAAACGCTGGCATGTGAAACACCTCATAGGGTTCGGTATGAAGGGCCTAACTTTCAGACGGAGAAACCCTGCCATAAGATGTTCTGGCAAAGATGGGGAATTGAAGGTAACAATGAAGGTAGGGGTTTTCTCTATCACTCCATTGTTCCTGCGGGTCCTTTGCTCAACGTCAATGATACCCTGTGGCGCCCACTCCTGTTTTAATTCTGCCGTTTCGATGTCCACAATGTCACGGCATGTGACCACTCCTTTGCTGGAATTTAGCGTGTTGTGTAATTCTACATCAATGTCATTTTCCCCTAGCTTTGCTGAATTCAGGAGGAGGTCCACCTGCTTTGCTCTGGCCGTCTCAACTAACAAAGCATTATTCCGCAGCCTCTTAATTGATTTCAAAGAACCTGCAAGTCCTTCCAGTCCCTTATTAATGTAGAAAGGGGAGACCTTTTCAAAGGTACCCTCTTTCCTCTTAATAACTACGAAGACATTATTATTAATGACTCCTTGAGCCCTGTTACTATGACTAGATTGTGTCTCAGGAGGACTGGCCTCCCTCAACCGCTTAGATGACTGGGTGCGAGTGCCCCCTGACGGTACACCCATCCCGCCGGGGTTAGAAACATGTGAGGACTCCATCTCGGTCCCACGAGCAGCTAGGGAAGGGACGGTCCACCCAGGCAGAGCCCCGCTTGCCTGGGTAAGCCTTTTACAACTGAGGTGCGGCAGGTTCCTCAGAGGTCGCTCGCTATCGACTGTTCAACCTCAACAGCCATTCATCCCATCAGCACGCAGCACACCTTAGGATTGAGGTTTTTTTTATAGAGGTTTTTTCCATCCTCACGATCCGGGCAATAAAGCCGAGATCCCCGCTCCCTGTAACACACAACATTCCACCGCTGCGCCATGCGGTGGTCGCTGAAGCATGTCCAGGGCTTACGGTCTGGAGAACTGGCGGCGCTGACCAGTCCTCAGCTCAGGACCCCGGGTTCGCCAAGCCCGTACTCAGCAAATTAATGCTGAGCCCCTGAGGGGAATATTTTTCGGTGCTCAAGGTGACAAACGTGATGTAATATTATCACAGCCTGTATAAATATTTTTAATTTTTATTTTTAATCTGACATGAAAATACAATATCAGCATGTTCAAATGTTTGTAAACCTATCGGACCAAACTGCGTGGTCATCATTCGGTAGCTTACAAACTACTTAAACCTAGGTAAACTAACCTAAGGATAAGACACACACCCATGCCCCAGGGAGGACTCGAACCTCCACGGCGAGCAACCGCGCACTCCGCGGCGAGGTGCTTTAGTCCGGTCGCCTAGTCCACCGCGGCATCAGCATGTACACTCTTTGACAAAAAACCTGGCCGCCGGCCGGCCGCCGCTGAGCCTAAGTCCGCGCCGATCGCGACATGGGACAATAAAAGTAGCCGCGCTGATTCGCTCTAAGTCCAGCTATCTGCACAATCTGGTAACACTGCAGACTGCGGCAGTTCATACAGTACTTCTTGTGTGCAGTTAGAAGACAACTGGGTCAGCTACATCCGTGGTCGTGCGGTAAAGTGCGCGACTTGCATGTTCAGTATTAGCGATCGAAACCGACTGTTGACAAAAATTTTAAATTCATGGCATTCGTGCATGCTGATGCTACATGTGTAAGGGGAGCATATGTGTAACGTATTTCATTTTTTGGTACACTGGTAATAACATTCCGGCCCAATAACATCGCCGCCTCTGGCCGCATCACTCGGCACAGCTCTCCGCGGCCCACTCGCCGGCAGCAGCGGTGGCTGCGCTGCACAGCGCCTGCTGCCGCTCATCGCCCTGGATACGTAAACTGCTGTAGTTTTGCTAAGGGGTGATCGACCAAAAAGGTTGAGATTCAAATTTCACACAGGATATAACGAAGCAGACCACCTATTTTGAATAATGACCATATAATATATTAGAGACGCAAAAAATTGTCATTGTCCAATCCAATGGCACTCTACGATGGTTAACACTTATTTGTGGTTTAAATCTCAATCCTTTTCCTTTCCGAAAAACCTTTCATGTAATTTGTTATGGTCATCAGTTCATATGTTTTCATCAAGACACAATATGTAACTCACTAAAATGTTTTAGTGTCTTTGTTTCATTCCTTACGGTAATTGTATGAGCTAAATTATGTGAACACGTGTCAGTGCACGTTCTAAAGCAACACAGCCAAACGGAAAGGTTCGTGTCTTCATGTCTCATTTCTACTGGAGATGTTTCGCATCAATGGAGGTGAATTCGAATTTCTTCGAAGGTGTTTGTATGGCGAAGCAAAGAAGACATCTAATACCGTAAAAAGATGTAAAAAAGCTAAGATCGCTGTTCATCAATTTTTATTTACGACGACCGGTTTGGCTGCACTATGTCAGCATCATCTGGTCAAATAAAATATTTTACAAGGGCATAATCTTGTAATGTCAATCAGTTGTTATATAACAATTTACAGTACATAAGTGCACTATGTCATTATAATAAAACATAATTATCACAGTGAGTGACAATAGCAAACCGATCAGTACCACTTGCGGAAGTAACTGCACTGTCACAGTGTTGCCAAATATCAGCAACGATGTTGCCAGTTCTTAGCTGTATTAGGAAGACCTGTGTAGCGATAAGCGACGCGAAATCGCGTAGTCTCATGCGGGCTTCTAGAGGGGAGTCGCGCATTTTGGTTAATATGCGGCGCTCTCTCATGACAGATTCCGTCGTCACATTTAGGATGCAAATATTTAATTCGTATAATGAGGCCGAAACTAGCGTTTAAATTTTTTGAGGCTCCACTGCATTATGATATATTTTCAGCAAATGACTAGAGAAGTTAAAAATACGGATATTGTGCTTGCAACATACGGCTGGTCAAAGACAGAGATATATAAACTTCCATCACGATTTCAGTCCCCCCCCCCAAAAAAAAAAAAGAGACTAAAAGAATTGCTTTGTTACATTTAGACAAAAGCTAATTTTTTTGATGAAAAGTTACTGGAAACCAATGACGCCCCATCGGTCTCGATAAACTTTGCAACTTGAAAGCGACTGCGTTTCAAAATACAGCCTTACGACTGTACAAGTAATATTTGATGTCCTCTACGTGAATACATAAATGTGTTGGTCTGCTTGAAAGCCAGAAGAAACATAGTTAACTGATTATTTGTGCAACACAGTAATTATTTCACTTGAGTATTCAGAAGACTGGATATTTAAAATTACGGCCATGAACACAGAAACTGAACTGTATATGCGGGAAATGTGCAATTCTGAGTTTTTTCCTCTGCAAACATATACATAATCTATAGACTACTAAGCAGCTTTTTATTTCGTAGTGTTATAGTCTTGTTGGGCCAACAAATGATGATGAGAATCCGAACCCATGTGTCTGATGGATTTTTGGAGCGTTGCAACCTATGACTTGCATGTGTTTTTGTTCGTGTCTGTGGTCACGATGTTAAATCAACAGAAATTGTTACAAACGTTTTACCTACTTTTTCCTTTGGTCCTATTTTTCGTCAAACCACACATTATTTCTGGTCTCTTGGCCACATGGGAAAGAACGCTTTTGGAACTGAATTAATGATAATGATGGTAATAATGATAGTAATCAATTATGTTTATGGCGTTACAGCCGAATGATAAAGATTACAATAACAATAGAAAATTGGCGATCTCTTGGTTGACAGACTGCAATGAGTTTTGGTATTTCGTTGCTGAATACCATTAAGGACATTTTTCGGAGGAGAAAAGTAGACCTGAACCCACACATATCACTAGTACAACGATACCTCACTAATCAACTATGCTTGGTGTAGATCAGAAAACGAGAATGGCGCCACCGAGCTAAAATGAGATTACTAGTTCAGTTATCTGACATTTGTTTGCAGTTAACACACACAGTCCCGACATAAAACACAAAACTGTTTGCAATTTAAGCAGGGGTAGACCTTTCTGCGGTCTAAAATTTAATTCAGGATAACAGAGTCATTTAAATGCAATGACTAATCTCATATCCTCATGAATATTGGAAAATACCTCGAATTCTGGAACTAAGGGAACAATCAGAGTTGCCTAGCATCGTAACCAATACTGCTAAGCTATAGGAAGAATTTTTTGGCCATTCCACAATATCCTCATTCCTACAAACAGCTTGCTTCAACTGGCTTTTGTCCATTCTGCGCTGCCAAAGCCCATTCTAAGTAGGGCTTCAGTCCGAAAGCAGACAACATCATTGAAAATACTGATGAATAGATGACTTACCTTCATCAACTTCCGGGGAGTGTTTCTTTTAACGAAACGGATAAAGTATGAAATGACTACGTTCTCCAAGGTTCCTACGCATTTTTGGCCCAAATTGGACGTATATACGTTCGTTCAATCTTGTCACACGCGGCTCACATTCCAGGAATATCACCAAAACGACCATCTGGTCGCATGGAGGTCCGGGTTCGATTCCCGGCCGCACCACAAATTTTAATTCAATGCTTCAGCTCTATCAATAATGTCTTTGACATATTTGAGACGAAAATCCGTCTCAGGGATTCTTTCATTGTATTTAATTGATATTTATACCACCGTTAAAGCTTGTGATAAAAGCCCGATGCGCGAATAAAACCTAAAACACAGTCAGCCATAGAGGCGTCATCAGCTAAAATCAAAGGGAGTGCAGGAGGCAGCTTAAAAGACTGCCGCAATGCGGCTAAAAGTGGACAGTCCAACAAGATGTGGACTACAGTCAATACAGCTCCACAATGACATTCTGGTGGTTCCTCTCGGCGTAAGAGGTGGCCGTGCGTTAGCCACGTATGGCCGATACGCAGGCGACAGAGAACGACTGAGTCCCTTCGAGAAGGCCTTAGGGAAGTCTTCCAAGCTGCTGTCGTGGGCTTGATTCCACGGAGCTTATTGGGCATACTCATTGTTGCCCATTCCGAATTCCAAGCCTCAAAGATCTTTCGGTGGAGACCCAAGCGGATATCGCCTTCTGGGGTACCGATATCCAGGCGCTGGCATGTGATGGCCTGCTTGGCCAGCTGATCAGCGCGTTCGTTCCCTGGAATTCCAATGTGGCCTGGGGTCCATATGAAAGCCACAGAACGGCCTGACTTGCCAAGACTAAACACCGTGACTTGGATGGATCGCACCAAGTGGTGTCTGGGGAAGCAGTGGTCTAGAGCGTGCACGGCACTCAGAAAGTCACTACAGATAAGATATGACTTCCTGGGGCATGCTCTGAGATGGTCGAGTGCTCGGGTTATTGCAATTAGCTCAGCCGTAAAGACAGTACAGCCAGAGGGCAGGGAGCGCTGTTCAGTGTGGTCGCCATGAACATAGGCGTAACCCACTCTGCCGTCTACCTGGGAGCCATCAGTGTATATGACGTCTGCATCACGGAATGTGTTAAGTATGTCCAGGAACTGGTGTCGAAGTAATTGTGGTGAAATCGACGCCTTTGGACCGCCGGACAGTTGCAGGTGAAGCTGGAGGCGTGGGATGGTCCAAGGAGGAATATTAGACAGGCAAGAGAATGCAGGACGGAGAGTAAAAGACTCTAGGGAAGAAAGAAGAGAATGTACACGGACCGCAACTGGAAGACCCGATCTGGGTCGACGTTGCGGAGAGGGAAGGTCGGTATTTGCAAACAACCTACGATTTGGATGGTGAGGCGTAGCGTGGACATGGACAATGTAGGAGGCCAGCAACTGTTGCCGGCGGTACCTCAAGGGAGGGATGCCAGCTTCGGCAAGGAGGCTAGGCACAGGGCTGGTGCGGAATGCCCCTGTTGCTAAACGGACACCACTATGTAGAATGGGATCCAAGATCCTCAGTGCTGAAGGTGATGCAGAGTCATATACTTGGCTCCCATAATCCAGGCGTGATTGGATGAGCGCCTGAAAGAGGTGCATGAGGGTTCGACGGTGAGCTCCCCAGGCAGTATGGCTGAGACATCGCAATATATTTAGGTGCCACCAGCACTTCTGCTTCAGCTGACGAAGGTGTGGCCCCCAAGTCAGTCGGTTGTCAAACAGCAAGCCGAGAAACCGATGGCTTTCTGCAACATGAAGCTGGTCAGCAGCTAGGTACAGTTCTGGGTCAGGGTGAACAGCCCGATGACGACAAAAGTGCATCACCCGGGTTTTAGAAGCTGAAAAAGTAAAGCCATGCGTCGTGGCCCATGACTGTGCCCTTCGGATGGCTCCCTGAAGACGCCTTTCAGCAACACCAATGCTAGGAGAGCTAGGAGAGCTAGCGAGAGGAAATTCTTGATAAAAATTGGGAGTGGACCCCGTAAGCCCCAATCATACAGTGTAGCGAGAATATGGTGGCGCCATGTCGTATCATACGCCCGCCGGAGGTCAAAAAAGACCGCAACTAAGTGCTCACGTCTAGAGAAGGCTGTACGGATGGCCGACTCCAAAGACACTAAATTGTCGATAGTGGAGCGACCCTGGCGGAAACCCCCCTGTTGTGGGGCCAGTAGACTCCGATCTTCAAGGATCCACATAAGACGGCGACTCACCATACGCTCAAGCAACTTACACAGGACATTAGTCAAGCTGATGGGGCAGTAACTGTCAACTGCCAGCGGATCTGCTCCCGGTTTCATAACAGGGATAATAATACTATCCCGCCAATGGGACGGGAAAACACCCCCTGTCCAGATCCTATTAAATAAGGCGAGCAATTTCTGATGGAAGTCTGCTGACAGGTGACGGATGAACTGGCCATGCATGCGGTCTGGTCCCGGAGAGGTATCGTGACATGCAGCAAGAGCAGTGGTAAACTCCCATTCCGTAAATGGAGCATTGTACAGTTCCCGGCGGCGAGTGTGGAAAGATAGAGGATTTCGCTCCACCCGTTGTTTAAGGGAGCGGAAGGAGGCACTATAATTTGCTGTCACGGAGTATCTTGCATAATGCTCTGCCATGCACTCAGAAATTATGGCCGGGTCAGTACAGAGTGTTCCATCGACGGTCAGAGATGGGATTCCCATTGGTGGGCGGTATCCATAGAGGCGCCGTACCTGAGACCAGACGCGAGAATGGGAGGCACGAGAGCCTATAGAGGCGACGTACCGCTCCCAACAGTCCTGTTTACTTTGCCTGATAAGTCGTCGGGCTCAGGCCCTGAGCCTTTTAAAAGCTATCAGATTATCAAGTGTAGGGCGGCGCCGGTGGCATTGTAGTGCTCGCCGACGGTCCCGTATAGCCTCAGCAATCTCTGGCATCCACCAGGGCACGACCTTGCGCCGAGGGGAACCAGTGGTGATCGGAACGGTCTCCTCTGCAGCTGAGACTATAATAGCTGTGACCTGTTGGACTGCCGTATCAATATCATTTGGTAATGGAACAGAAGCCACAGCAGCCGAGGTGTAACGCTGCCAGTCTGCTCGATGTAGACACCATCTGGATGGGTAACCTGCAGGTTCAAAGTGCTGGAGTGACAGAAGAATGGGGAAATGGTCACTCCCGCAAAGGTCGTCGTGGACCCTCCAACTCAAATGTGGGAGCAGGCCTGGGCTACATACAGATAGGTCAATAGCAGAATATGTGCCATGTGCTATACTAAAATGTGTGGGTGCACTGGTGTTTAAGAGGCATATGTCCTGCTGTGTCAGTAACGTTTCAACGTCTCTACCACGTCCCGAGGGCTGTATACCGCCCCAGAGAGGATGGTGGGCGTTGAAGTCCCCCAAAAGGATAAATGGTGGGGGTAGCTGCGCGACCAAGGCAGTGAGGTCAGCAAGGGAAACGACCTCATCTGGTGGGAGGTATAGAGAGCAGACAGTTATGTCCTGCATTGTTCTGAGTCTAACAGCCACTGCCTCGAGAGCCGTGTTAAGAGGCACGGCAGCACTAGGAACAGTGGCGAGGACATAAATACAGACACCTCCAGATACCCTGTTGTAGTCAGCGCAGTTGTTATAGTAGCCCCGATAGCCACGGAGGGCTGGGGTCCGCTGGACAGGAAACCATGTTTCCTGTAGGGCTACACAGAAAGCAGGATAGCGGCACAGTAATTGCTGCAGCTCGGGTAAGTGGCGGAAAAAGCCGCCACAGTTCCATTGCAAGATCATGCTACTTCTTGATTGCTGAGGCATGGCAGTATCGACGGTGCTGTTGGTTCCACAGAATCACCGGTCGTCGCCGTCGGTGGAGGCAGGGCCTCTACATCCATCGCCTCCAAAGTCTTGGTGATAGCCAAGTCCTCTGGTGAGGCGAGGAGTTCCACCACGTCCTCAGATGTGTGAGGTGGTGGTGGTGGTGGTGGTGGTGGTTGTGGTGGTGGCGGCGGCGGCGGCACAGTGTCCACCGTGGAAGGCGTTTGCTTAGCAGCCTTCGACTTTTTCTTCTCTCGCTCCTTTTTAGGTTTCTCCTGCTGGGAGGGCTTTGGGGCCTCGACCTCAGCCTCAGGGACTGAGGAGGACCTTGAAGCCCTACGACCACGAGTCAAAGTAAGTGGCTGTGTCAGCCACTCACTGGTACCCACATTATCAGTGGGAGAAACCATAGGAGGAAGGGAGCCCAGGGACCCCTTCCTGGCGAGAGGTGCCGGAGAAGGCTGCTGCTTCTCCGGCTGGGTGTTAGGGACCGGAGTCCCCAACAGGTGTGGGGCAGTTGCCCCCACAGGAGGTGGTGGGTGGGCAACAGAGGAAGGGCCCCCAACCATCAAGGGGGCAGTTTGATGTTTTCGGCCCACAGGGGCCACAGAAGGTGGCGTGACATGGGAGGCTGACGTCCCCATAGCGGTCGGAGACGACGCAATGGCAGCAAAGGATGACGACATCCGAACGGGATGAAGACGCTCATATTTTCGTCTGGCCTCTGAGTACGATAATCTATCCAGGGTTTTGAATTCCATGATCTTGCGTTCTTTATGTAGCACACTACAGGTCGGCGAGCAAGGTGGGTGTTGCAGCCCACAATTCACACACACAGGAGGAGGTGTACATGGCGCGTCCGGGTGTGATGGACGCCCACAGTCCCTACAGGTGGGGCTGGAAGTGCATCGGGAGGACATATGCCCGAACTTCCAGCACCGAAAGCATCGCATAGGGGGAGGGATGTACGGTTTTACTTCACACCGGTATATCATTATCTTGACCTTCTCAGGCAGTACATCGCCCTCGAAGGCCAAGATAAATGCGCCGGTGGCAACCCTGCGATCTTTCGGTCCCCTGTAGATGCGCCGGACGTAGTGAACTCCTCTCCGCTCTAAATCAGCGCGCAATTCGTCGTCACTCTGTGACAGAAGATCACGGTGGAATATTAAGCCCTGGATCATGTTGAGCGTCTTATGCTTGTTGTTGTTGTTGTTGTTGTTGTTGGGTATTGAGGGGACTAAACATCTAGGTCATCAGTCCCCTGTTACTAGCTCAGAGTCCACTGCCAAGAACGAGAAAAATTAAACAAAGCTCTAAAAAGGATCATGCACATAAGGGACAGGTTGACAATGGACAAACCTCTGATAACTTAAAACGAAGACACACAGAAATGGTAAAAGAAAGTCAGGAATAAAACTGGATAGCAGAGTACCTTGGCTGGCTGATCACAAAGAAAAAACAGGATGAGCCAGCCATACTGCATACACGAAGAACCCCTAAGGGCGGAAAAGGTAAAAAACGGGATTGGTGGTGGCCTAAGATGTCAGGCCACAGCACCTACCGTTAGATAGAGTCATAAAAACCAGCAGCGCGGATAAAACCTAAAACTTTGTTAGCCATAGAGGCGTCGTCTCCTAAAACTAAAGGTAGTGCGTCTGGAAGAGTAAAATAGTGCCGCAGGTCGGCTAAAAGCGGACAGTCCATCAAAAGATGGGCCACTGTCAATACAGTGCCACATCGACACACGGGTGGGGCCTCACGCCGAAGAAGATACCCGTGGTGAGCCACGTATGTCCAATCCGTAGGCGACAGAGGACAACTGACTCTCGGCGGGTCGGCCGCAGTGAAGATTTCCACAAAGCTGTGGAGAGCTTCACTGCCCGAAGCTCATTCGGTGCAGTCGCCGTAACCCACTCGGTGCTCCAAGCCTCGCGCACCCTCCGGTGCAACACCAGTTTAACATCCTGTTCCGTGACACCAATTGTGAGAGGTGGTCCCATAGTGGCCTGCTTGGCCAATCGATCTACATGCTCATTCCCTGGTATGCCAACATGACCTGGGGTCCACACAAAGACCACAGAACGGCCTGATTGGCAGAGGGAGTGATCAGTGTCCTGGATCGACCGCACTATTGGGTGCCGAGAGAAACACTGGTCGATCGCTTGTAAGCCACTCAGGGAGTCAGTACAGATGACGAATGACCCCCTGGGGCAGGCTTTGAGATGTTGTAGAATTCTGAGAATAGCGACCAGCTCGGCGGAGAAAATGCTACATGCTACTCTCACAGGGCAGAGAATGCTGTTCTACATGGTTGTGATGTAGAAAGGCATACCCAGCACGGCCATCTACTACGGAACCATCTGTGTAAATGGCGTCTGTGGCACGGAACGGTTCGAGCACTTGCAGAAACTGGTGACGGAGATGTACGGAGGAAACAGAGGCCTTCGATGCATGGGACAGGTCCAGACGGAGCTGCAAACGAGGAATGGACCAAGGAGGAGTGTGAGAGGAATAGTGGAAAATGGTAGGAAGTGGGTAGGATGTGAGAGACGAAAGAAGGATACGAACACGGACCGAGATCGGGTATCCCGACCTTGGCCGTCGTGGAGGGATAGGTAGTGCAGCGTCTGGAAATAGGAGCCGGCGGTTCGGGTGGAAGGGCGAGGCCTGAACACGAGCAACATAAGACGTTAACAGGTGTTGTCTACGGAACCGCAGCGGGAGGACTCCAGCTTCGACAAGGAGGCTTGTCACAGGGCTAGTGCGAAAAGCCCCTGTCGCCCAACGAACACCACAGTGGAGGATTGGGTCTATTGCCTGCAGCGCAGACGGCGCAGCCGAATCGTAGACTATGCTGCCATAGTCTAGGCGCGACTGAATGAGGGCCTTGTAAAGTTGTAATAGCGTTTGGCGCGAGGCTCCCCAAACAGTGTGGCTGAGACAGCGCAGGATGTTGAGGTGTCGCCAGCACTTTTGTTTTAACTGGCGTAGGTGCAGCACCCAGGTTAGACGGTCATCAAACACCATACCTAAGAATCTGTGCGTCTCTTCGACTTGTAGCAGTTCGCCAGCTAAGTAAAGTTCGGGTTCCGGGTGTACTGCCCGACGTCGACAGAAATGCATCACACGGGTTTTGGATGCAGAAAATTGAAAACCATGGGCAAACGCCCGCGACTGTGCCTTTCTAATTGCGATCTGCAACCGCCGTTCAGCTACGCCAATGCTGGAGGAGCTGTAATACATGCAGAAGTCATCGGCATACAAGGAAGTAGAAACCGATGACCCCGCAGCCGCAGCAAGACCGTTTATGGCGATTAAGAATAAAGGAACACTAAGAACGGAACCTTGTGGGACTCCGTTCTCTTGACAATGAGGTGAGCTGAAACAAGAACCAACACGAACACGAAAAGAACGCAACCCCAGGAAGTTCTTAATGAATGTAGGAAGTGGACCCCGTAAGCCCCAATCGTACAGCATAGACAGAATATGATAGCGCCAGGTGGTGTCATACGCTTTCCGCAGGTCAAAAAAGACGGCAATCAGGTGTTCACGGCGAGAAAATGCTGTACGAATGGCTGACTCTAGGGACACGAGATTGTCGATTGCGGAGCGGCCTTGACGGAACCCACCCTGTTGATGCGCCAACAGTCCTTGGTCCTCGAGGATCCACATGAGCCTCCGACTCACCAACCGTTCGAGAAGCTTGCATGGAATGTTGGTGAGGCTGATCGGGCGGTAACTATCAGCCACCTGCGGATCTGCCCCAGGCTTAACCACCGGAATGATGCTTTCCCGCCACGAGGACGGAAAAACACCCTCAAGACATACGCGATTAAACAGGGCGAGAAGTTGGCTTTTGGCATCCGCTGATAGGTGTCGGAGGAACTGGCTGTGAATGCGATCGGGTCCAGGGGAGGTATCGGGGCATGCAGCAAGGGCACTTTCCAACTCCCACCCAGTAAATGGGACGTTATATGGTTCACGACGTCGTGTTCGAAATGAAATGTGCTGGCTCTCTGCTCGCTCTTTAATGGCACGAAAATCTGCACTATAGGCAGCAGTCCCCGACGTACGTTCAAAATGATCTGCCAGGTGCTCAGCGACGGCGACAGGGTCAGTACACAGCATACCCTGGACTCTGAGGCTTGGAATTCCCGCCGGTGGGCGGTGCCCGAAGAGGCGTCGAACTTGCAACCATACCTTGGAAGGAGAAGTGCGAGAACCAATGGACGCGACATACTTCTCCCACGAGGCTCTCTTACTATCTTGTATCAGTCGCCGGGCCCGTGCCCGGAGGCGCTTGAAGGCTACAAGATGTTCGACAGAAGCGTGACGTCGGTGGCGCTGTAGTGCTCGCCGACGTTCGCGGATGGCCTCAGCAATCTCCGGTGTCCACCAGGGCACCGAAGGGCGATGGAGCGAACCGGATGTGATGGGAACAGAGTTTTCGGCTGCAGAAACGATAGCCTCTGTGACCTGCTGAACGGCGGCATCAACATCTGCTGGAAGCGGAGAGGAAATCACAGCAGCTGAAAAATAAGCTGGCCAGTCAGCCCTACGGAGGGCCCAGCGAGGCGGACGGGCGGCAGGCGTACACTGTGGGAGCGACAGGAAGATCGGAAAATGGTCGCTCCCACACAGGTCGTCATGGACCCTCCAGGTGAGATGTGGAAGGAGACTAGGGCTGCAGACAGACAGGTCAATGGCAGAAAACGAACCATGTGCTGTGCTAAAGTGGGTAGGAGCACCGGTGTTAAGAAGGCCGAGATTCTGCTCTGACAGGAGAGACTCAACATCCCTACCCGGGGCCGAGGTCTGTGTGCCACCCCACAGAGGGTGATGGGCGTTGAAGTCCCCCATAAGAAGAAAGGGTGGGGGAAGTTGAGCGACTAAGGCTGCGAGGTCTGTGGGAGAGATGGCCTCATCAGGTGGAAGATAGACAGAGCAGACGGTAAAATCTCGTACTACCCGGAGTCGAACAGCGACTGCCTCTAGAGACGTTTGAAGAGGCACAGCAGCACTGGGGACAGAGGCGTGGACATAAACACAGACGCCGCCAGAAACCCTGTCGTAGACGGTTCGGTTTTTAAAATAGCCCCGATACCCTCTGAGGGCTGGGCTCTTCTCGATGGGAAACCACATTTCCTGCAAGGCAAGACAGATGGCAGGGAAGCGGCAGAGTAATTGCCGCAGCTCAGCTAGGCGGCGGAATAAACCGCCGCAATTCCACTGCAAGATGTTGTTTGCAGTCTGCTGAATAGCCATAATGTAAGTCGGGAAATTGTCATTCAGCAGGAGCACCTGCTGCCAACTGCGCAGACTCTGCAGGATCCTGAACCATCGGTTCAGGTGTTCCAAGTATGGCGAGATCCTCAGGTGATGCGAGGATCTCTACCTCGTCTTCAGATGCCGAAGAGGTGACAGAGAGGTCCTTCCGAGGCACTGATGATGCCTCCTTCGCATCCTTTTTGTTCGGCTTCCTTTTGCCCTCTCGCTGGCCCTTTGGTGTCAAGGGCCGGGAGGGCTTCCCAGAAATGGCAGCAGAGACCGTCGAAGAGCCAGAAGCCCTTCGACCAGAAGGTTTTGGATCCTTCAGCCAAAGGCTGGGATCCCCTGGCGCACCCTGGGACTCCCCAGAAGGGAGCGTCCCGAAGGACCCCTTCCGAGGGAGAGGTGCCGGAGGAAGCTGTTGCTTCTCCGGCTGGGGGTTGGGGACTGGTGTCCCCGATGGTTGTGGGGAGGTTTCTCCCACAACAGGTGCCTTACCAACAGATGGAATGCTGCCCCCATCTGATGAGGGCGCTGTGGTACTTTTATGGCCTTTAGGGCCTACAGAAGGAGGCGATATCTTGTTGGGAGTCGTACCCGTGATGCGCGGGGACGACGCTACAGCTGCAAAGGAGGTAGTCATACTTACCGGATGGAGACGCTCGTACTTCTTTCTTGCCTCATTGTATGATAGCCGGTCCAAGGTCTTAATTCCCATTATCTTCCGTTCTTTCTGTAGAACTTTGCAGTCTGGAGAGCACGGTGGATGCAGCTGGTTGCAGTTCACATAGACGGGAGGTGGAGTGCAAGGAGCGTCCGGATGAGATGGACGTCCACATTCCCTGCACACAGGGCTAGAAGTGCACCGGGAGGACATATGCCCGAACTTCCAGCACCTGAAGCACCTCATAGGGGGCGGGACGTACGGTGTAACGTCGCACCGGTAGATCATGACCTTGACCTTCTCAGGCAGTGTATCGCCTTCGAGGGCCAGGAAGAATGCACCGGTGGCAACCTTGTTATCTCGTGGTCCTCTATAAACACGTCGAACAAGGTGAACACCTCTGCGCTCCAAGTTAGTACGTAGCTCTTCATCAGACTGTGACAATAGGTCACGATGGTAAATACGACCTTGGACCATGTTGAGGGTCTTGTGGGGCGTGACACTGACAGGTATATCACCCAGCTTGTCACAGGCCAATAATGCCCTGGACTGGGCTGGGGATGCCGTCTGTATCAGAACAGCCCCACTTCTCATTTTAGAGAAAGACTCCACCTCACCATGTTTGTCCTCGAGATGTTCAACGAAGAACTGCGGCTTGGTGGACAAGAAAGAGTCTCCATCAGTTCGGGAAATAACAAGATATCGCGGTGAGTAAGGATCCGGACAGCGTAAAGCTTGGCGTTCTTCCCATGGCGTTGCCAGGGAAGGGAACGACTTAGGATCATATGCTGTAGCATTAAAGTCTGATCTTCCACGCTTAGAAACGGCGTTTTTGCGACCGCCCACGCTAGTTATTGCTCGTTTCATTTTCGTCCCACGAGCAGCTAGGGAAAAAGAGGTCCACCCAGGCAGAGCCCCGCTTGCCTGGGTAAGCCTTGTACAACTGAGGTGCGGCAGGTTCCTCAGAGGTTACTCGCTAGCGGCTGTTCAACCTCAACAGCCATGCATCTCCTCGGCACGTAGCACACCTTGAGATTGAGGTTTTTTTATAGAGGTTTGTACCGTCCTCGCGACCCGGGCGATTAAGCCAAGATCCCCGGGCTCTGAAACGTACAATGTTCCACCGTCGCGCCAAACGATGGTCGTTGAAGCACGCACAGAGCTTACGGTGTAGCGGACTGTTGGCGCGACACAGCCCACAGCTCAGGACCCCGGGTTCGCCAAGCCCGTACTCAGCAAATTAATGCCGAGCCCCTGAGGGGTGAAGTGGTTGAACTTAATTTTTATAATAGCGGTAAAATTACAGCCTTGCGCATTCTACGGCATCTGTTCAAACTCAATGAATAAGAGATACGTTAATACTTTTATTTACTATCTTTTAACAAGCAACAGTGCAATTCCTTTCCCTAATATAGTTTTAAACCATGGCACAATTCATCGATCAATTTTAATCGTTGTAACACGTGTTTAATAGGTTGCTTTATTGTCTATTGTGTTTTTGTTACGAATTTTACAATTGATTTTATACTAACGATAGGGCACATACTTAATTAACGTAACTCAGAACCGCGTGATAATGCAATATTTACTCTCATTCGTTTTTGCTACGGAGAGAGTTAGTGCAGTGGTAACACACTCGACTCATATTGGGCTGCACGGCGCATCGAACTGGCCTTTGGCCATTTGGATTTCAGTTTTCCGTAATTTTCCTAAGTAAGTCGAGGCAAATGCTGGAATGGTCCCTGCGGCAGGGCACGGCCGATTTCCTTACACATCCTTATCATAACAATCTGAACTTCTGCTTCGCTCTAATGACCCCCTTGTCGAGGGGACGTTAAATCGTAACCTTCCTTCTTTCTTTCGTGTCTCGTGTGCAATAGAGCTTACTTTGTTCATGTTTCCGTGTTTTGGTACAAATTTTGCAGTTCATTTCAAACCAACTTCCCTCTGAACAAGATACCTTGAACTTTCAACTTAACTTAGAACTGGATTACACTGCTTCATTAACGCCATTTCTTAATTGGTGTGTGTGGAGGGCACTTTTTATACAATTGCTGTTTCCGCCTGTTTCTCTTCCAGTCGTCAATGGTTCGCCGTTAAAATTATTTCTGGTAAGACTTAGTGAAAGTTCATATTGCCCTATCTTTTACCTTCGCGATCTTTTCGTGACTAATACATAAGAGGGGTTAGGTGAAATAGAAATAAAACAAATGTATCAAATGTCTGTTGTATTCTCATAAAAATGTTTGAAATTGAATGAAAAATTTCACACATACAAAATTTGAAAAGCGTAAAATAATCATTCAAATGGCAAATGCATATAAACGTGGTTTTAAAATAGACTAAGTCGTATAAAGTACCTTTTGTCCACTCGATAATTGCTAACGCGTTAAGGATAGTTCCAATAAATTTTCGAATTTTTAAGAGCTATGTTAGACATCATATTAACACTGGAACATCAAGTGTTCTTGCATCATGAGTAATGCTAATAGTAGCGTTTAGTGGCCACCAACTTGAAGGGTAATTTATTTCATTACCTTTCTGAAATCGATAAGAGGTATGACGCGGTGGGGGCAGCTAAGGTCGTTTTGGCAAATGCGGCACAACGAGCGAGCGAAGGCGCGCGCGTCTGGAAACGGAGAAGGCGGAGCGCGCCTGCTGGAGGGAAATGATAGCTGTCGCTCTGAATAGACGAATCCATCAAACAGAGTCTAACAGATGTTCGGTAGACCTCCCTGAACTTACGCGTTTTGACTGTAACATAAGAAATAAATGAAATTCACGAATTGCATTGAACATTGCAACGGTTAGTAAATTAATGTCGTCCGCTATCTGCGTCGACACCGATCGAATGATAATCTATCGACGTGAGATACCTGGCACCTAAAAGTCGCCATTAAGTTTTTACTTTGAAACCTATTACCGCGCTGTAATGAACACACTGCAATTAAAACTATGTCTACATCGCATCCGGCCATGAGACTACGTAACATTTTATGAAATCAACGAGGCAGGCAACAGTAAAACAGGTTCGAAATCTATCGAGCATATCAAGAAAAGTCCTGAAAATTAGCGTTTGATTCAAATGGAACGCTATTTAACGTAGCAAGATGTTCTGTCAATAACAGGTCGCTTGTAATTTCCATAATGACCTGCCGACATTTTATTTTATCAGGAAGCAAACTCGAAGGAAACTGGACAGAATTTAAGTTTTTAGGAAGACTTTTCTGCGACAAATTGTGAGTCTTATTGTTAGTTAATGGTGTACAGTAAACATAACTATAAGTCCTGCATATGAATCAACCATAAACCGAGAAACAAAACTGGTAATACGCTCAATGAGGTATTCATTGATTTTTTTTAAATTATTTTTTTATTTTAATAGCTGGCCACGTGACATGTGTGCAATTTGGAGAGCACAGTATCTATAGCCTGAGTGGAATTACGGATCCGGATCCTAACATGCAGGACGCCAGCGACAAAAACTCATTCATCAGGCCATCAATGTAATCAAGATTTTCCAACGTCGTAGTAGGGCCTATTGTTTCGCAACTTGGGCATCATGTAGATGTTAGTCTGATATGTAATTCTGCAGTCAGTTGACTTTTTCTTGTCACCTGCATTAAATATTTTGAAAAATTAACATCATAATATGCTCATTGTCGTAGTTAACTGAATTTGTGTTCAAGAGGGTCGTTTCATACATTAACTACTCCTACTCTCTTTCACGTTGCGAGCAATCTGCCTCAGCTGTGGGTAAATCAATGAGGTAGGGTTTATAGCAGTAATGTCTAGCTGTATAATAGTCACTTTCTGAAAACCTAGCCAATTTAGAAATCGGGTGCGTTTTGTTGCAAAAGCTGGATCTCATCATTTCGTTTCGTTACGTCTTAAATTTATCCGCTTACTGTCAAACTAAATCACCCTGCCAAACCCCCTGCGGGTTCGGGGGTAAGAATAGGCCCGCGGTATTCCTGCCTGTCGTAAGAGGCGACTAAAAGGAGTCTTCATACTTTTCGGCTTTCCATCTGTGGTCCCCTATTTGGGTTTGACCCTCCATTTTTCAAATTTTTTTCCGAAGAGCGAACCATTTGGGGAAGGACACCTTACGTGGTGCAACATGTAATTCTCGTGCTATGCCATCTTATGCACCCATCATGGAATGGACTTGCGACTGCAGCTTCTATGCTGCCATCAGGCATGCCATTTCTTTTTCCATGCACGTCGCGTCCATTGTGCACGGATATCCCAGCACCCTCCATTATGATGGTTCACATAGCGCCAGAAAGCCAACACGGTAGCCAGTCCGTTGTGGTGGGGTCGTCATGTACCCTTTTGACTGTAGCCCCCTGACAACGCAGGGATCGCTCTACCGGTGCCAGAGCTGTAAGCTCCTCATGCAGGCCTAGGAGTAGATGCTTGTCGTCGTGAAGCATCGGGACTCCCGGCAACGGTCATCCTGCCAGGTGACGTTGCTGTGGGTGGGTGGCGCCCATGAGGAGAGCCCCTGTTCGGAGTGGGTGGCATCGGGGCGGATGATTCGCAATGAAGCGAAACAAATCCAACCATCAAAATCCTGGCGTAACAGGTGTCTCGAAGCGTGGAAAGTACAATGCAGCGACTTATGATCCCTCATCGTTTCCTTCCCTGACTTCTTCTTGGCGGGAACGTGGGGGTCGACAGACTGAATCATATGTCCCGAAGTTTCTGGTCTGTACTAGGACAGATGGGGGATCCTTCCAGGCAACTAAGCCCATGTTCTTTGTTGAACATATTGAGGACAAGTTCGGTGAGGTTGCGGGAATTTCTAAGATGCGAGACGGATCGATTCTTATACAAGCAGAGTCCCCTGCACAGTCCCGTGCTCTACTCACATGCACTAAGCTTGGCGACGTGCCTGTCTCTGTAATGGCACATAAGACGTTGAATCTGGTGCAGGGAGTCATGTTTCACCGTGACCTCTTGCTGCAGTCGGATGAGGAGTTGCGCGAAAACCTGCAACGGCGCGGTGTCCATTTTGTCCGCCGTGTCTTTCGGGGTTCGAAAGACAATAGGGTGGCAACCGGGGCCTTCATCTTGGCCTTCGACGGCGATACCTTGCCCGAGAAGGTCAAGGTGATGGTATACAGATGTGATGTCCGACCGTACATCCCTCCACCCATGCGCTGTTTCAAGTGCTGGCGGTTTGGACACATGTCTTCCCGTTGCGACGCAGCCCCTATTTGTCGTGACTGTGGCCGTCCTGTACACCCCGATGCACCTTGTACCCCGCCATCTTCTTGTGTCAACTGCAGTGGCCATCACTCGCCTTGCTCACCGGACTGTCCCGCTTACCAAAGGGAGCGCAAGATCGTAGAGTATAAGACCCTCGATCGCGTAAGTTACTCTGAGGCCCGCCGCAAGTATGAGAAGCTCCACCCGGTATCCATGATGACTACATATGCTGCTGCCACAGTGTCATCGCCTCCATCGAGGGCGGTTTCCCGACCCCCTATCACACCTTCTGTGGGCCCTTTGGGCCATCAGTTAATCTCCGCTCCCCAGACGCCAGGGGGAGCACCTTCTTCTGCGAGGCTTTTGCCTCCCCCTTCAACGGGGTCTTTGAACCCCGTCCCTCTGCCGGAGAAATGTCTTCCTTCTCCGGCTCTTCCTTCAGGGAAAAGGCCTGACGAGCCCCTTCCACCACCTCCTGCAGTTCCCACTGTGTCTGACACCCTGGATGTCAGTCGACCTATAGATGCACGGAAAGGGTCTCTTGAGGTCTCCGAAACGCCAGTTTCGTCGCAGCCAAACGTCAGCCAGTGGCTCAAAGTCCAGGTACCCGCTGGTAGCCGGGCCTCCCCATCTGCGTCGACATCCGACGCCACTTCTGGGAAGCCCGCTCGAGCACCGAAGCCCAAACCCAAGCGGGAGCGGGCAAGAAAAAAGGATGTCCCTCACGAGAAAGAGCTGGCGGCAAAGGCGGCTTCCTCGATGCCGTCCGCTACCAGTTCTGACTCAGACAATTGGATCGAAATCCTTGCGTCTAAAGAGGACCTCGCTCTTACAGACACCCTAGACGCAATGGATATGGACACCACAGACCCTCAGCGGGTGGCGGCAAGTGACACTGAGGCGCACCGCGTCTCTTAATCACTTTCATGCCTCCCCAGTCCTTAGGCAGCACTTTCCTCCAGTGGAATTGCGGCGGTTATTTTTCCCACCTAGCAGAGCTGAAACAACTTTTAAGCTCTTCTCATGTACTGTGCGTTGCCCTCCAGGAAACCTGGCTTCCGGCAACGCGAACCCCAGCCCTTCGTGGCTATCGTGGGTTTTACACGAATCGTCTTGTATATGACAGAGCATCTGGTGGCGTCTCCATTCATGTCATCAACTCTGCCTACAGTGAAGCTGTGCCCCTTCAAACACCTTTGGAGGCAGTGGCTGTTCGGATCAGGACACCACTAGCTATAACCGCCTGCAGTGTTTATCTTCCACCTGATGGTGCAGTCCCCTGCCACGTGTTAGCTGCACTAATTGCTCAGCTCCCCCCACCCTTCCTCATCATGGGCGATTTCAACGCCCATAACCCTTTGTGGGGTGGCGACATGACTACTGGCCGAGGTAGGGAGGTTGAAAATCTTGTCTCCCAGCTCGATCTTTGTATTTTAAATACAGGTGCTCCCACGCATTTCAGTGTGGCACACGGCACCTACTCGGCCATCGACCTCTCTATTTGCACCCCTGGCCTCGTACCATCTCTTCATTGGAGAGTGCATGACGACTTGTGTGGCAGTGACCACTTTCCGATTTTTTTGTCACTGCCCCATCGTCATTGCCCTAGCCGTTTGCCCCTTGGGCTCTTAACAAAGCTGACTGGGATGCATTTACAACTGCTGCCACTGTTCGATATTTGCTGGACACTAACATTGATGTGGTGGTCGATACTTTAACAGACGTCATTGTCTCTGCAGCTCAGTCTGCAATCCCGTCTTCTTCTGGTTCGTCCCGGCAGAGGTCCGTGCCCTGGTGGTCGCCGGAAATCGCTGCCGCAATCAGAGAACGTAGGCGAGCTCTTCAGCGTCACAAACGGCACCCATCAGTGGCCAACCTCGTCGCTTTCAAGCGACTTCGTGCCAAGGCTCGGCAACTCATCAAACGAGCCAAACAAGAATGTTGGGAGAGGTATGTCTCGACCTTAGGTTCTCGTGTCTCTCCATCTCAGGTGTGGACTAAGATCAGGCGCCTCTATGGCCACCAGCCTCCTGTTAGCGTCCCTGGGCTTTCTATCAATGGGGCTATGTGTACAGACCCGACTGTGATTGCTGAACATCTTGCTGATCACTTCGCTAGGTGCTCTGCATCTGCTAACTACAGTGCAGCATTTCGCTCCCGCATGGAGCGTGTGGAGCGACAGCACCTCTCCTTTGCGACGCGCCGTCGGGAGTCCTACAACGCCCCATTTACCGAAAGTGAGCTGCTTAGTGCCTTGGCCAATTGCCCAGATACGGCTCCCGGTCCCGACCGTGTCCATGCACAGATGCTCAAACACCTCTCACGGGATTCTCAGCGCCATGTCCTCGAGATATTCAACCGCATTTGGGGTGGTGGCGAGTTTCCGTCCCAGTGGCGGGAAGCCGTCGTCATACCGGTGCTGAAGCCTGGCAGGGACCCACTGGAGGTTGACAGTTATCGTCCCATCTGTCTGACCAACGTTCTCTGCAAGTTGCTCGAACGTATGGTCGCACGTCGCTTGACTTGGGTGCTCGAGTCACGGGGCCTTCTGGCGCCATCGCAGGGTGGATTCCGCCAGGGTCGTTCAACGACGGATAATCTGGTGGGCTTGGAGTCAGCGGTTCGGACAGCTTTTTCCCGTCGTCAGCACCTCATTGCAGTTTTCTTTGACCTTCAGAAGGCCTACGATACTACATGGCGGCGTCACATCCTCGCTACGCTGCATGAGTGGGGCCTTCGGGGGTCACTTCCCATTTTTATTGCAAATTTCCTCCGACTCCGCACGTTTCGGGTCCGAGTGGGTGTTGCCCATAGTTCGCCCCATATCCAGGAAAATGGGGTCCCACAGGGGTCTGTGCTGAGTGTCTCACTGTTTTTGGTGGCCATTAATGGCCTGGCTGCAGCTGTGGGTTCATCGGTGTCTCCTTCCCTGTACGCCGATGATTTTTGCATATCTTTCTGCTCCACCACAACAAGTGCTGCTGAACGCCGACTCCAGGCGGCCATCCGCCAGGCACACATGTGGGCTCAGCATCATGGCTTCCAGTTTTCCGCCGGCAAAACACGTGTAATGCACTTTTGTCGGCGTCGGACGGTGCACCCCCACCCTGAACTCTATCTTGACGGCCAACTGCTTCCTGTTGTGGACACCCACCGATTCCTCGGCCTGATTTTTGATGCCCGACTGACCTGGCTCCCTCATATTCGTTTTCTGAAACGGGAGTGCGGGCGACATCTTAACGCCCTTCGATGTTTGGGCCATACCACATGGGGAGCTGACCGCTCCACCCTGCTGCGGCTCTATACAGCCTTGGTGCAATCGCGTATAGATTATGGGTGCCTCGCTTATGGCTCTGCAGCACCTTCAGTGTTGCGCCTATTGGACCGTATTCACCACTGTGGGGTTCGAATTGCCACGGGAGCCTTCCGAACCAGCCTTGTGGCCAGTCTTCTAGCGGAGGCCGGGGTACCCCCACTACGGGTCCGCCGCCAGCATCTGTTGACAGCGTATGCAGCCCGCGTCTATAGTTCCAAAGGACATCCCAACTACCGCCTCCTTTTTTCTACTGTGGCTGTTCGTCACCAGCAGCAGCGCCCCAAGTCAGGACACACAATAGCCGTCCGCGTGCAGTCCCTGCTGGGGGAGCTTGAGTCCTATCCTCTACCACCTCCATTTCGGGCCCATTCACGCACACCTCCATGGTGCCTGCCACGGCCATGTCTTCGTTTAGACTTGGCCCACGGGCGCAAGGACTCGCTTCCCCCTGAGGCTCTCCGTCGCCAGATCCTTGCTGTCGTTGCTGAGCACCCCGGCTACGACATTGTTTATACGGACGGCTCGATGGTAAACGGCCGCATTGGCCTTGCCTACGTACATGGTGACCATGTTGAGCAGCTGTCTCTGCCAGAAGGCTGCAGTGTTCTTACTGCAGAACTGGTGGCCATCTTCCGTGCCCTCGAGCATATGCGTTCCTGCTCAGGTGAGTCTTTCCTTCTTTGTAGTGACTCTCTGAGTAGTTTACGTGCTCTGGAACAGTGTTATCCACGTTTGCCATTGTTGATGGCCATCCGAGTGGCTGTTTTTGCCCTTATTCAGTCTGGCAGATCAGTGGTGTTTCTTTGGTCTCCGGGTCACGTTGGCATCCCAGGCAACGAACGGGCCGATGGGCTTGCCAAAGAGGCGGTTAATGCCTCTGTCTTAGAGATCGGCCTCCCAGCCTCAGATATCCGTACCTTGTTGCGCCGTCGGGTACATCAGCTTTGGGATGCTGAATGGCGCAACCTGAGCACGCCCAACAAGCTTCGGGTTGTCAAGGAGACTACGGCTGCGTGGCGCTCCTCAATGCGGGCCTCTCGCCGGGACTCGGTAGTCCTGTGCCGGCTCCGCATTGGCCATACTTGGCTGACCCACGGCCATCTCCTGCGTGGTGAGGACCCGCCTTGTTGTCGTTGTGGCTCTCCCTTGACGGTGTCCCACATTTTGATGGACTGTCGTCTTTTAGCCGCCCTGCGGCGGGATTTTAATCTTCCTGCAATTTTATCTGACGTTTTATGTAACGATGCCAATATGGCTGATTCTGTTTTAGGTTTAATTCGTAACAGCGGTTTTTACAACTGTATATGAAGCTTGTGTTGCCCCGTGGCTGACCCTTCCTATTTTATTCTCATGGTCGGTCAACCACGAACTTTGGCTTTGTCATTTTACTTCCGCACTTGTTTACTGTTTCCGTGTGATTGTGTCCTTTCGTGTTGTCTCCCGCCTTGTTGTCCTTTGTCGAATTTGTTTACAGTTTCTTGATTGAGTGGGGTTTTCCTCCCGTAACAGTTTTAACTCTGGGCGGACTTTTCAGTGTTTCCACACTTCTCTCGCTCTTTGATGGAATGGGGGACTGATGACCTCCGCAGTTTTGTCCCCCTAAAACATCAAACCAACCAACCAACCACCCTGCCAACTGTCTCCTGGAAACCTCATAGCAGATGCTGTAGCCACCTACTTCAAGAATATAAAGTGACATCACAAACAAAATGAAAGAACATTTTCTTAAATGAATTTATCATTATTGTTCTAAAATGATAGTAAAATTTTAAATATAGATAGAACAACTTATTTGGAAATCACTTCAGTCATCCCATAAAGTAAATAATAAATTCTGAAGCCGCATCAGCTTTCAGCTTGTTTTTTCTTTATTATTATTATTATTATTATTATTATTATTATTATTATTAAGAACGTTGCTTTACAGGTCCACGACCGTTTTCACGTTTTTAAAGACTCATCTTCAGGTGTTAATTTTTTTCATATGAAAATTCATTATAGAGACACAAGGTTCTAATTGCTTTCATCTGTCATGGGAATAAAATTTCATTAATATATGGAACCAGTCAAACAGAAATCATCACTGTCATTCAGAATAAAAACCAAGGACATTAAAATGTGGGACAAAAAGTCGCGTAATTTTGATTACTGTATTTTCAATAAAACCAGTAGATCGCCGACGAAGTGAAGGAGTACAAACCAAAGAAGACTGCCCTAAGAATCGAAGAAACCGATAGATGATGGATTTGTATTTTGCTCATATTTGCATCAAGTATTACGGCAAAGTAAGGAAACTTACGAATCTGCACAACCACCCAGATTCTCTGTTTTGTTACAGCTTCATGAGGACTAAATTCGTTTAGGTAATATTCCTTGAATGTGAGACGCATTTGACAAGACTCAACGTAGATACAGTCCATCTTCGGACAACAGTGCCTAGTATCATTGGAGAAAATGATGGTACGCATTACTTTTTCGTTTTGTTACAAAAAGCTCTCACTGAAAGTTGATGAGGGTAAGTTATCAATTCATCAGCATTTCTTCTCGATGCATGGCTAAAAGCCAGTTGAGGCCAGATGCTAGTTGTTGTTGTTGTTGGTTGTTTAAGGGGGACAAAACTGCAATGGTCATCAGTCCCCCATTCCACCTCTAGGCGACAGAAGGAAAACCATACACGTGAAAGATATCACGCACAGAGTTTAAAGTTACGATGTGGGAGAGGAGTCCCACTGAGTCAATAAAACATCATCAAGAATAACAAGACAAAACGAAAAGACGGATACACAGAGACAACTTACAACAAAGAAACCGGTGGCCGTGGTTGACCGACCATAAGAATAAAAAAGGAAAAGTCAACCACTCGGTTTCACAAAGAAATCTCCCGTTAGAGAGAACGATAAAATCCCCCTGCTCGAATAAAACGTAAAACGGTATCTGCCATTGTGGCATCGTCACCTAAAACTTCCGATAAAACAGCAGGGAGGTTAAAATGTCTCCGCAAGGCGGCTAAAAGGGGGCAGTCCAACAATATGTGGACGACTGTCAAATTGGAGCCACACCGACATTGGGCTGGGTCCTCACCCCGAAGGAGATGTCCATGGGTGAGCCACGTATGCCCAATGCGGAGGCGACATAAAACCACTGAGTCCCGTCGTGAACCGCGCATGGAGGAGCGCCATGCAACCGTCGTTTCCTTGACCACCCGGAGCTTGTTGGGCGTGTGCAGGCTACGCCACTCAGTATCCCAAAGCTAACGTACTTTCTGGCGCAACAATGAACGGAGATCAGAAGCCGGGAGGCCGATCTCTAGACAGGACATACCTACAGCCTGCTTGGCAAGCCTGTCAACACGTTCATTGCCCGGGATACCAACATGACCTGGAGACCAGATGAACACCACCGATCGCCCGGACCGTGTAATGGCATAAAGTGTCTCCTGAACGGCCAACACCAGGGTAGACCGTGGGTAACACAGCTCCAGAGCTCGAAGGCCGCTCAGGGAGTCGCTGCAAACAACAAAAGACTCGCCTGAGCAAGACTGGATATGCACAAGAGCTCTGTGAATGGCCACCAGCTCTGCAGTGTAAACACTGCAGCCATTCGGCAGAGAGTGCTGTTCCACATGGTCACCATGTGTATAGGCAAATCCGACACGGTCATCCACCATTGAGCCATCGGTGTAGATCAGGACATAACCACGGAACTCCGCTATGACAGCCGAGAACTGACGGCGGAGCGCCTCCTGTGGTACTGAGTCTTTGGGCCCATGGGCCAAGTCCAGCCGAATAGACGGCCTTGTCAAACACCATGGAGGTGTATGCACCTGGACCCGATATGGACACGGAAGGGGCAAAGACTCAAGTTCCAGGAGGAGGGACCGAACTCTATAGGCTATCGTATGACCTGACCTGGGGCGTCGCTGATGGTGAGGGACGACCACATTAGAAAAAAGAAAACGACGGTTTGGGTGGCCTGGGGAGCAATACACGTTCGCTGCATAAGCTGCGAGCAGGTGTTGGCAGCGGATCCCCAAAGGTGGGATCCCAGCCTCCACTAGTAAACTGTTCACCGGGCTGGTGCGGAAAGCGCCCGTCGCAATGCGGACCCCACAGTTGTGAATGGGGTCCAGGAGATGCAGTGCCGAAGGTGCCGCAGACCCATAGGCAATGCACCCAAAATCGAGACGGGACTGCACCAGCGCCGTGTAAAGCCGCAACAGTGTGGAGTGATCAGCACCCCAGGTCGTATGACCCAGGTGGCGGAGAAGGTTGAGATGGCGCCAGCACTTCCTTTTCAGCTGACGAATGTGGGGGAGCCATGTCAGCCGGGCATCAAAGACCAGTCCTAAAAAACGGTGAGTTTCCACTACCGTAAGTGGTTCGTCATTCAGATAAAGTTCAGGGTGTGGGTGGACGGTCCGACGCCGGCAGAAGTGCATCACTCTGGTCTTGGAGGCAGAAAACTGAAAGCCATGGGTAAGCGCCCAGTTCTGCGCCTTTCGAATAGCACCTTGCAACCTGCGCTCGGCAACTTGGGTGCTGGAGGAACTAAAAGAGAGACAAAAGTCGTCAGCATAAAGAGAGGGGGACACCGACGATCCAACCGCTGCAGTTAAACCGTTGATGGCGATTAAAAATAATGGGACGCTTAAAACGGAACCCTGAGGAACCCCATTTTCCTGGACATGAGAGGAGCTCAGAGAAGCACCAATTTGAACACGAAAGGTACGGACGGCTAAAAATTTCTGAATAAAAATCGGTAGGGAGCCTCGGAGGCCCCAGTCATATAAAGTGTTGAGGATGTGGCGTCGCCAGGTTGTATCATATGCTTTGTGCATATCGAAGAAGACGGCAACGAGGTGTTGGCGCCGGGAAAAGGCTGTGCGGATTGCAGACTCGAGGCGCACCAGATTATCGGTGGTAGATCGACCCTGGCGAAAACCGCCCTGGCATGGAGCCAATAATCCCCGAGTCCCAAGAATCCAACACAACCGCCGACTAACCATCCGCTCCAACAGTTTGCAGGAAACGTTAGTCAGGTTAATGGGCCGATAGCTATCCAAGTTCAGAGGATGTTTGTCGGGTTTAAGTACGGGGATGATGATACTCTCCCGCCACTGTGACGGGAAAACACCATCACACCAAATGCGGTTATAGACCGTAAGTAGGGCACTCCGACTATCTGCTGAGAGATGTTTCAGCATCTGGCTATGGATGCTATCAGGCCCTGGCGCCGTGTCTGGACATTGTCGAAGAGCACTGAGGAGCTCCCACTCAGTAAAGGGGGTGTTGTAAGATTCAGAGCGGCGGGTACGAAAGGAGAGAGACTGGCGTTCTACCCTCTCCTTTACTGCACGGAAGGCCGGTGGATAATTTGCAGAGGCAAAGGCGCGAGCATAATGCTCGGCAAACATCTCTGCAATAGTGGCCGGGTCCGTACATAGAACTCCATTTGTGGAGATTCCGGTATTCCCGCTGGTGACGGTATTCCCTTTAACCGCCTGATTTTACCCCAGACCTGTGATGCAGAGGTACCCGTCCCGATAGTGGAGACGTACCTCTCCCAGCACTCCCGTTTCCGTCTTCTTATAAGCTGGCGAGCACGAGCGCGAAGCCGTTTAAAATTGATTAGGTGCTCCTGAGAGGGGTGCCGTTTGTATCGCTGTAAGGCCCGCCTGCGGTCTTAATTGGCCTCAGCGATCTCCGGCGACCACCACGGCACTGTCTCACGCCGTGGGCACCCTGTGGAGCATGGAATTGCAGCTTTTGCAGCGGAAACAATGGTGTGAGTGACGCCCTCGACCACCACATCGATGGAATCGAGTGGGGGAGGTTGAACAATAGCAGTGGATGTGTAATCTTCCCAGTTAGCCCTGCCTAAAGCCCACCTAGGGGGGCGTTCTGGGGACTGACGTTGTGGGAGTGACAAAAAGAGCGGAAAATGGTCACTGCCACACAGATCGTCGTGGGCTCTCCAGTGGACAGATGGTGGAAGGCTATGGCTGCAGATTGATAAATCAATGGCCGAGAACGTGCCATGTGCCACACTAAAGTGTGTGGGGGCACCAGTATTTAATAGGCAGAGGTCGAGTTGAGAAAGTAAAGACACGACTACTCTGCCTCGGCCAGAAAGCGAAGTACTACCCCACAACGGGTTATGGGCATTGAAGTCGCCCAATAAGAAGAAAGGCGGGGGTAGTTGCGATATAAGTGCAGCCAAATCATTCAAAGAGAGGTCACCATCTGGAGGGAGATAAAGGCTGCAGACGGTAAACTCTTGTGTTGTCCTTACCCTGACAGCCACTGCTTCTAGTGGTGTACGAAGGGGCACACGTTCACTATGAACAGAAGTAAGGACATACACACATACACCACCTGAGACCCTGTTATATGAGCTGCGGTTACAGTAATATCCCCTGTAGCCACGAAGGGCTGGGGTCCGCATTGCTGGAAACCACGTTTCCTGTAAGGCAATGCAGAAGGCAGGTGTTGTGCTTAAAAGGTGTCGTAGCTCAGCCAGGTGGGGAAAGAAACCGCCGCAGTTCCACTGGAAGATAATGCTGTCTGGTAACTGGGAAGACATGGAGATTACAAATCAGCGTCACTCAGATCCGCTGTCTGCCTTTGTTCTGGCTCAGTATCCATTAGGTCTGTGATGTCCCCGACGGCGAGGTCGTCTGGGGACGCCAGAATCTCCACCTCGTCCCCAGAGGTCGAGGTGAAGTGGTGAGGTGGCTCGGGAGCCACCGTGGTATCCTTCACGTCGTCGTTAACAGTTTTCCTCCGATCCTTCTTGCCCCTCGGGGGCTTCGCTGGCAGGGCTGGCTTCTCAGACTCAGCCTCAGGGGCTGAGGAGGAGCATGAGGCCCCGCGTCCAGCAGCCTTCGGTTTGGCCTGCTGCTGGCGTGTGTCGGAAGCGACACGGGCGGAACCCTCGGAAAGTAGTGTCCCAAGGGACCCCTTCCGAACGAGAGGTGCCGGAGAAGGTTGTTGTTTCTCCGGCAGAAGGGTGGAGGCTGCTCCTGAGGCAGGTACCTGGGGAGCAGAAGAAGGAAGGGGGCCCCCAACTACCTTGGGGGCAGATGTAGGTTTGTGGCCCTGGGGGGCCACAGAAAAAGGATGAGAAGAGATGGGTGTCGCCACAGATGGTGCTGACGATGTAATTGCTGCAAAAGAAGTCGTCATGGCAACTGGGTGCAAGCGCTCGTACTTCTTTTTCGCCTCAGTATAGGTCAACCGGTCCAAGGTCTTGTATTCAATAATTTTTCTCTCTTTCCGGAGCATAGGGCATTGTGATGAGCAGGGAGGATGCTCCTGGCCACAGTTCACGCAGATGGGCGGCGGAGTACATGGTGCATCCGGGTGGGCTGGACGTCCACAATCACGGCAAGTGGCGCTGGAAGGGCAACGGGATGACATATGCCCAAACTTCCAGCACTGGAAGCATTTCATGGGAGGAGGGATGTAGTGTTTTACATCAACCCGGTAGCACATCACCTTCACCTTCTCCGGCAGTGTATCGCCTTCGAAGGCTACAATGAAGGCACCGGTGGCAACCTTATTGTCCTTAGACCCACGATGGATGCGCCGGACAAAGTGAACACCTCGCCGCTCGAGGTTGGCGCGCATCTCCTCATCAGATTGTAAGAGGAGATCTCTGTGGAAAATAATGCCCTGGACCAGATTGAGCGACTTATGTGGCGCAATGTTGACCGCGATATCTCCCAGCTTATCGCAAGCAAGCAACGCCCGCGACTGGGCTGGGGATGCGGTGAGGATCAAGACAGAGCCATTACGCATCTTCGAGAGGGACTCCACCTCTCCAAACCTCTCCTCCAGATGTTCTACGAAGAACTGAGGCTTCACTGTTGTAAATGATTCCCCATCAGTCCTCGTACATACAAGATATTTAGGCGAATATGGTTCATTGTTAGCAGCCCTGCGTTCCTCCCAGGGCGTAGCCAAGGAAGGGAACGACTTGGGGTCATAATAAGTAGCACGAAACTTCCCACGCTTAGAGACGGTGGTTGTACGTCCACCAACGTTATCTGTTGCTCGTTTCATTGTGGTCCCACGAGCAGCTAGGGAAAAGAGGTCCACCCAGGCAGAGCCCCGCTTGCCTGGGTAAGCCTTATACAACTGAGGTGCGGCAGGTTCCTCAGAGGTTGCTCGCTAGCGGCTGTTCAACCTCAACAGCCATGCATCTCCTCGGCACGTAGCACACCTTGAGATTGAGGTTTTTTTATAGAGGTTTGTACCGTCCTCGCGACCCGGGCGATTAAGTCAAGATCCCCGGGCTCTGAAACGTACAACGTTCCACCGTCGCGCCGAACGATGGTCGTTGAAGCACGCACAGAGCTTACGGAGTAGCGGACTGTTGGCGCGACACAGTCCACAGCTCAGGACCCCGGGTTCGCCAAGCCCGTACTCAGCAAATTAATGCTGAGCCCCTGAGGGGGCACACCTTGGGATTGAAGGGTTTTTTATAGAGGTTTGTACCATCCTCGCGACCCAGGCGGTCAAGCCAAGATCCCCATTCCCCGGTACACACAACGTCCACCGTTGCGCCACACGGTGGTCGCTGAAGCGTGCCCAGAGGTTACGGTGTCTAGAGAACTGGCGGCGCTTACCAGTCCCCAGCTCAGGACCCCGGGTTCGCCAAGCCCGTACTCAGCAAATGAATGCTGAGCCCCTGAGGGCGAATATTGTGGGCTGTCGCTTTCAAGATGTGAAGTGTTTGATACCTTACTGTTTAGTGACGGATGATGCAACGTTCATTTCCAGTAACTCATAAAAAATAGCTTTTGTGGTGTATCTAAAAAAGCAATTGTTTTAGTCTTTTTTGGGGGGAGGGGGGGTGAAACTGAAATAGTGATAGAAGTTTATATATCTTAGTATTTAACCTGCCGTATGTTGCAAGCACAATATCCGTATTTTTAACTTCTCCAGTCATTTGCTGAAAATAATGAAGTGGAGCCTCAAAAATTTAAACGCTAGTTTCGGCCTCATTGAACGAATTAAATATTTGCATCCTAAATGTGACGACGGAATCTGTCAGGAGAGAGCGCCGCATATTAACCAAAATGCGCGACTCCCCTCTAGAAGCCCGCATGAGACTACGCGATTTCACGTCGCTTATCGCTACACAGGTCTTCCTAGTACAGCTAAGAACTGGCAACATCGTTGCTGATATTTGGCAACACTGACAGTGCAGTTACTTCCACAAGTGGTACTGAATTGTCTCACTAAGTTCACTTGACAGTCCTCTTCTACTTTCATGACTCATGATGTGTAATGATCACGTGAAATGAGTGACAGAAATTTAGCTTTTGCACTCAAGGAATGTAGTTATTTGTGTAGGTGACTTTCAGGTTATCTTTCGTGATGCGTTAGAGGCTCAGCATTGAATATGTGAGAGACTGAGGGCAATATGCGGCCGTGTGTGGTTCTGCTTGTGTCTTACGATGCAAGCCTGGTGTGAGGCGGCTGTTCTAGGCTGGTTGGAGAAATTGCGTTTGGGGATGGAATTTCATTTTATTTTGTTTCATTTTACTGTATTCACTGCAGATTGCCAGAAGAAACTTTTTAACGGAATCATAAGAAAATCTTTATACAATACGTCTTTCAGAAAGGTCGACTTCAAATTATGGAAATGGTATTAGATGTCTTCTTTGCTTCACCATACAAACACCTTCGAAGAAATTCGAATTCACCTCCATTGATGCGAAATATCTCCAGTAGAAATGAGACATGAAGACACGAACCTTTCCGTTTGGCTGTGTTGCTTTAGAACGTGCACTGACACGTGTTCACATAATTTAGCTCATACAATTACCGTAAGGAATGAAACAACGACACTAAAACATTTTAGTGAGTTACATATTGTGTCTTGATGAAAACATATGAACTGATGACCATAACAAATTACATGAAAGGTTTTTCGGAAAGGAAAAGGATCGAGATTTAAACCACAAATAAGTGTTAACCATCGTAGAGTGCCATTGGATTGGACAATGACAATTTTTAGCCTCCCTAATGTATTATATGCTCATCATTCAAAATAGGTGGTGTGCTTCGTTATATCCTGTATGAAATACACATCGCAACCCTTTTTGTGGATCACCACTCAGCAACACTACAGCGTTTTACATATCCAGGGCGATGAGCGGCAGCAGGCGCTGTCGGCAGAGGGCGAGGCAGCGCAGCGCCGCCACCGCTGCTGCCGGCGAGGTATATGGGCCGCGGAGAGCTCTGCCAAGAGCTGCGGCCAGAGGTTGTTGTTGTTGTGATGGGGGGGTTTTAGGGGGACTAGACTGCTATGGCCATCAGTCCCCCGCTTCATATCTAGGCAACACACAGAAAAAAAAGAACGATAAAAATGTGCCTGAATGAGATTGAAAACAAAGCAGAATGAAAGAATGCACCGTCAATGAAGTATTGACAGAGTCAACAAGAGACAATTCGAAAGACGCCAGACACACAGAAACAAATATGAGACAAAAATGACAGAGCCAGGGAATGTGGTTGACCGACCATGTGTATAAAAAGGGAAAAGTCAACCACATAGCGTACAAAATAAAGCTGTAGTCTAAGGACACGTCAAGGGGTACATAAAAAAGTATCTAAAAGACCATCCAAAAGGACTCACAGCAACTGGTAAAACCCCGCAGCACGAAGAAATCGTAAAACCAAATTAGCCACAGAGGCATCGTCGCCGAGCACCAAAGAGAGTGTGTTCGGGAGGGTAAAAGAATGCTGCAGTGGGGCTAAAATGGGACAGTCGAGTAGGAGATGGACTACAGTCAATGGGGCACCACATTGGCACACGGGCGAGTCCTCTCGACGGAGGAGGTGACCATGCGTCAGATGGGTGTGACCAATGCGGAGACGGCAGAGAACCACGGAGTCCCTACGGGATCCCAGCTGCAACGACTTCCAGACAGATGTTGTGTCCTTTATCGTACACAGCTTATTGGGCACGTCCAGAGCGGACCATTCGGCGTTCCACAGGTCGCGTATTTTAGTGCGAAGCAACGGGCGGAAGTCTGCTTCTGGGAGGCCAATCGCCAGAGGGCGGCAAGTGGTAGCCTGTTTGGCTAGCTGGTCAACGCTCTCGTTGCCCGGGATGCCTACTTGGCCCGGGGTCCAAACGAATGTAACACAGCGACCGGAGTCACTAAGAGCCAGTATCGACTCCTGAATGGCCCTGACCAATGTATGACGAGCATAACACTGATCAAGAGCCTGTAAACCGCTCAACGAGTCGCTACAGATCAGAAAGGAGGTCCCGGGGCACATGCGGATGTGGTTAAGGGCGCGGCATATAGCCACCAGTTCTGCAGTTAAGACGCTGCTGCCGGGTGGCAAAGAGCGTTGTTCAACATGGGCGCCATGCATGTAGGCATATCCAGTGAGGTCGCCATCCGAAGAACCGTCTGTATAAATGACCTCGGAGTTACTGAACTCACGGAGCAGTGCAGAAAACTGATGCAGTAGGACCAGAGGAGAAGTAGAGGTCTTCGGCTCACAGGAAAGATCCAACCGAAACCGCGGCCGAGGAACGGTCCAGGGAGGAGCATGGAAAGTCGAGCAGAAGGGACGGTTAAGAGGAAAGGAGTCCAGGGTCGACAGTAGCGATTGGACACGCGCTGCTATCGGGAGTCCCAACCGAGGTCGCCTCTGCGGCAAACGAGTGACCTCTCCTGGAAAGAGGAGTCTGTTATTCGGATGCCGAGGGGTACAGTGAACTCTGACAGAATACTGGGCGAGTAGTTGTTGGCGCCTGTATCGCAATGGGGCGACTCCAGCCTCTGCCAGGAGATTTGTGACAGGGCTTGTATGAAAGGCTCCAGTGGCCAGACGGATGCCGGTATGATGCACTGATGCACTGGGTCGAGAACTCGCAGTGCAGATGGAGAGGCTGAGCCGTAGACCTGGCTTCCGTAGTCTAGACGTGACTGCACCAGAGCCGTGTACAGCCGCAGGAGGACAGGGCGTGCTGCCCCCCAGACAGTATGGTTGAGGCAACGAAGGATGTCCAAATATCGTGAACACCGTTGCTTAAGCTGGCGCAGGTGAGGGAGCCATGTCAAACGCGAGTCAAAAAGGAACCCAGGAAACGGTGTGTATCCACAACCTGAAGGAGCTCACCATCAAGGTAGAGCTCCGGATGTGGATGTACCGTGCGTTGGCGACAAAAGTGCATCACCCTGGTTTTCGCAGGGGAAAATGTAAAACCATGGGCAGAAGCCCAATTCTGTGCCCGATGAATGGCTGCCTGCAGTCGTCGTTCAGCTACACTTTTACTAGCGGTGGAATAGTACAGGCAAAAGTCGTCCGCATAGAGGGAGCAAGAAACCGATGGCCCCACTGCAGCCACTAGGCCATTAATGGCCACTAAGAAGAGGGGTACACTTAGGACGGACCCTTGTGGTACCCCATTCTCTTGGATATGGGAGGAACTGAAGGAGGTGCCAACGCGGACTCTAAAGCGTCGTGAAAGTAAAAAATTCTGAATAAAAATTGGGAGGGAGCCACGGAGACCCCACCCATGTAGCGTGGCAAGGATGTGATGACGCCATGCCGTGTCATATGCTTTCCGGAGGTCGAAAAAGATGGCGACGAGGTGGTGACGTCGGGCGAAAGCAGTACGGATCGCCGACTCCAAAGAGAGGAGGTTATAAATGGCAGAGCGACCCTGCCGGAAAGCACCTTGTTGTGGGGCGAGCAGACCCCGATTCTCGAGAACCCAAAGCAGTCGCCGGCTCACCAAACGTTCAAAGAGCTTACAAAGAACGTATGTGAGACTGATAGGACGGTAATTGTCAACGTTCAGTGGATCTGCACCTGGCTTCAACAGAGGGATAACGATGCTCTCCTGCCATTGGGATGGGTACGCTCCCTCGATCCAGAGACGGTTGAAGAAGTCCAAAAGGTGGCGTTGCGAGTTTGCAGAAAGATGTTCCAGCATTTGACAGTGGATTCGGTCCGGTCCTGGAGATGTATTTGGGCAACTGGCAAGAATAGTTTGAAATTCCCACTCCGTAAATGGCGCATTGTACGGCTCCTGGCGGTTTGTGCGAAATACCAACTGCTTTCGCTCAGCCCGCTCTTTTAAGGTACAAAAACCTTGGCTGTAGGCAGTAGACGCCGAATTAAGAGCAAAGTGCGCTGCAAAACACTCGGCAATGATGGTCGGGTTGGTATGAATAGTTCCATGGATAGAGAGACCCGCGATCCCTGCCGGTGGACGGTAGCCTGATATACGGCGAATCTTCGTCCAAATCTGGCTGGATGAGACACAGGGTCCAATTGCGGAAACGTATTTTTCCCAGCATGCCTGCTTGTGCTGCCGGATAAGCCGACGTGTCTGGGCCCGAAGACGCTTAAATGCAACCAGGTGGTCAATGGTGGGGTGGCGCCGGTACTGCTGCAGAGCTCTGCGGCGATTGCGGATAGCTGCTGCTATCTCCGGTGACCACCAGGGCACTGGTCTTCGCTGAGGTAAGGCAGAAGAAGACGGTATCGCGGACTCAGCAGCAGAAACGACAACGGAAATAATTTGGTCTACTGCCATTGTTGCATCAGCAGGGAGAGAGGTATCCAGCGTTGCAGCTGACGTGTATGCTGCCCAGTTGGCCCTATGGAAGGACCAGCGGGGTAGACGTGCATGGCGTTGGTGGTGGGGAAGCGAAAGGAAGATGGGAAAGTGGTCGCTTCCACAAAGGTCATCATGGACCCACCAGGTAAGGAGTGGACGTAAGCCCGGACTACACACAGAAAGGTCTATGGCGGAAAAGGTGCCATGGGCCACACTAAAATGGGTAGGAGCTCCTGTATTAAGAATACAAAGGTCAAGTTGGTTAAAAAGTAGTTCAAATTCTCGACCACGTCCTGTAGACACGTTGCTCCCCCATATGGGGTGATGTGCATTAAAATCTCCTAAAATAAGAAACGGTGAAGGAAGTTGAGCGATTAAGGCTGATAGGTCAGCTGGTGCCACTGCTGCATCAGGAGGGAGATAAAGGGAACAGATGGTAATGTCCCGCGATGCTTGAACCCTGACAGTGACAGCCTCCAGGGCTGTGTTAAGTGGCACTGTGGAACTGTAGGCAGAGGTATGTACATATAGACATACCCCGCCCCACACCCTATTGTAAATGGTGCGATTATTGAAGTACCCCCGGTAGCCCCGAATGGTGGGGTTCTGATCACCAGGAAACCAGGTTTCCTGGAGAGCAACACAGAGAGGTGGAAATGCGCTCAACAACTGACGCAATTCAGCCAAACGGCAGAAAAATCCTCCACAATTCCATTGGAGGATCAGACTGTCTCCCGGCTGACGGTGCATGAAGCTGAAGATGGAAGAGGAGTGGTATTAGCACTAGTCGCTGGCTGTGAAGCCTGATCCTCCGTCTCCATGGTATCCCCAAGAGCGGCAAAGGCCAAATCTTCTGGCGTCGCTAGAAGGATCACGTCATCCTCAGGCGCGTCAGGTGCATTGGCTGGGGGCACCGAGGCCGCCAGTGTCTCCTTTCACTTTACTGTCTTTTCTTTCTTTTCCTTCTTGTCTTCCCGTCGTTCCTTGGGCCTACCGGAGGAGGGGGGTTTCTCTGGAGGGGCTTGAGGAGTGTGGGAAGACTGAGGAGCCAGGCGGCTTTCTGGCCGAGGGTCCTTCAGCCGCTGGCTAGTGTCAGATATCTGGGGGGACATGGTTGGAAGGGCAGAAGAGGTTCCCTTCCCAGAAACAGAAGCCAGAGAAGGGGAACCCTTTTCTGGATGGGGAGTAGGGATAGCCACTCCCGATGTGGAGGGCTGTACAGGCCTCGCAGAAGATGGTATGCCCCCAGATGTCTGGGTGGCCAAGGTAGAGGGGCGGCCCATAGGGCCCACAGATGGAGGTACAACATGGCGAGAGGTGGCCACCGGTGGTGGCGCCATCGAAGTAGCAGCAGCGTATGTACTTACTAATGAAACAGGATGCTGCTTTTCATATTTCTTTCGTGCCTCTGAGTATGTTAGTCGGTCCAACGTTTTATACTCGACTATCTTCTTTTCTTTATGTAGAGCGGGACAGTCCTGCGAACAGGGAGAGTGGTGACCGCCGCAATTGACACAATAAGGTGGAGGGGCACAGGCAGAGTCAGGATGTAAGGCACGGCCACAGTCCCTACAGGTTGCAGCAGCGTTTCAGCGAGAGGACATGTGCCCGAAGCGCCAACATTTATAGCATCGCATTGGAGGGGGGATATATGGCTGGACGTCACAGCGATACATCATGACTTTGACCTTTTCAGGCAGCTTGTCACCCTCAAAGGCCAAAACAAATGCGCCAGTGGCCACCCTCTTATCTTTTGGTCCCCGAAAGACGCGGCGGACAAAGTGTACTCCGCGTCGTTGTAAATGGTCACGTAATTCCTCATCTGTCTGCAACAAAAAGTCTCTGTGGTATATGACTCCCTGTACCTTATTTAAGGACTTGTGAGGCGTTATTGACACGGGGATGTCGCCTAAATGGTCACACGTAAGTAGGTTTCGTGACTGAGCCGGGGTCTCCGCCTGTATCAAGACCGAACCGTCTCGCAGTTTCGACATTCCGGCAAATTCGCCATACCTTTCTTCGAGGTGTTCCACGAAGAAAGAGGGCTTAGTTGCCTGGAAAGATTCCCCATCTTGTCTGGTAGATACTAAATATCGTGGTGTATATGGCTCTGTCTGTTTAGTGGGGCCACGTTCCCCCCATGAAGGAGTTAGGGAAGGGAACGATTTGTTGTTGTTGTTGTGGTTGGTGTTTAAAGGGGACTCAACTGCTGGGTTATCAGTCCCCTGTTCCCAGCTAGGAGTGAACTGTTAAAAGTTTCCTTTTCGTTGCATAGTACTCTAAGTCCAGGATGCTCCAGGTACAGAGCGACAGTCAATCGTAAAATGATGACAGAACAATGGACAAGACAGGAGTGGACAAAATAGAAAACTAAAACAAGGCTGCAGAAGCGTGTGGCCGGCTGATCACAAAATAATACAGGATGAGCCAGCCTCTCTGCACACTTTAAAATCCGTAGTTAAAAAACAAGTCATAAACCGTAAAATGACAGTGGCCTATTGTTCTGGAGGGGGGAAGCCCGACAGGGCGGGCTTATAGGCCCCACCACTAAATAGACCCATAAAAGCCAGATGCGCGAATAAAACCTAAAACACGATCGACCATAGCAGCATCGTCTCCTAACATAAAAGGAAGCGCATCTGGGAGATTAAAAGATTGTCGCAAAGCAATTAAAAGTGGACAGTCCACCAGGATGTGGACCACTGTCAAGGGGGCGCCACAGTCACACTGTGGTGCGTCCTCCCGCCGAAGAAGGTGGCCATGCATCAGCCATGTGTGGCCGATTCGTAGGCGGCAGAGAACAACAGATTCCCTACGAGACGACCGCAGTGAGGACTTCCATGCGGCCGTAGAGAGCTTCACTGCACGAAGCTTGATGGGGTGAGCAGAGTTAGCCCACTCGGAGTCCCACAGGCTACGGATCTTCCGATGGAACTCCAGTCGGAGATCGCTCTCTGGAAGACCAATAGCCAATGGACTGGAGGAAGTAGCCTGCTTAGCCAGCTGATCCACACGTTCGTTTCCAGGAATGCCGATGTGGCCTGGGGTCCAAACAAAGACCACCGAGCGACCAGACCGAACAAGCCTGGAAAGAGACTCCTGTATGGATTGCACCAAAGGATGTTTAGGGAAACATTTGCCGAGGGCTTGCAAACCACTAAGGGAGTCAGAACAGATGACCAGACACTCCCCATGGCAACCTCTGAGATGTTCAAGTGCCCGATAGATGGCAACTAGTTCCGCTGTGAACACGCTACTTCCACAGGGCAGTGAATGCTGTTCAGTATGTGCACCATGGACGTATGCATAGCCAGTACGGCCGTCGACCACAGAACCATCCGTGTACACGACGTCCGCGCCACAGAACGACTCCAAAACCGCCTGAAACTGGCGACGGAGACTCAGTGGCGCTACAGAGGCTTTTGATACATGCGCCAAGTCCAGCCGAAGCTGTGGACGTGAAAGTGACCAGGGAGCGATGTGGTAAGGCCTGTGAAAAGCAGGAGGGATAGGAAGGGACTCAAGAGACGACAGGACGGAACGAACACGCACCGCGATCGGAAGACCCGACCTCAGTCGTCGTTGTGGAGATGGAAGTGCAGCAGTTGGAAAAAGTAGCCTGCGATTCGGATGATGTGGTATCTCATGAACATGGGCAGCATAGGAGGCCAACAGCTGCCGCCGCCGAAATCGCAGGGGAAGGACTCCAGCTTCGGCTAGTAGGCTTTCCACTGGACTTGTCCGAAAGGCCCCTGTCGCTAAACGGACGCGACTG
Organism: Locusta migratoria; assembly: GCA_026315105.1. NCBI lineage: Eukaryota > Metazoa > Arthropoda > Insecta > Orthoptera > Acrididae > Locusta > Locusta migratoria. Next base: position 325,407,023 of record CM048750.1, read on the forward strand.
TGAAGTACTGGGTGCAAGGCCTGCAATGCAGATAGGGCTGCTGAACCATACACAAAGCTCCCGTAATCCAATCGCGACTGAATCAGCGCCCTGTGGAGCTGCAAAAGACTCGTACGGGCGGCTCCCCAACTACTGTGGCTGAGGCAGCGGAGGATATTGAGGTACCTCACGCACTTCTGCTTGAGCTGGCGAAGATGAGGCACCCAAGTGAGCCGGTTGTCGAAGAGCATACCAAGAAATCGGTGAGTCTCTTCGACACGAAGAAGTTCATCATATAAATATAGCTCTGGGTCCAAATGAACAGCTCGACTACGGCAGAAGTGCATAATCCGGATTTTGAATGGAGAAAACTTGAACCCATGGGTTGAGGCCCACGACTGCGCTTTTCGAATGGCTCCCTGTAGTCGCCTTTCAGCTACCCCAATGCTTGCTGAGCTGAAGTATAGGCAGAAGTCGTCGGCAAACAAAGAAGAAGAAACCGATGACCCCATTGCCTCAGCAAGTCCATTGATGGCAATTAAAAATAGGGGTACACTAAGTACAGAGCCCTGTGGGACACCGTTCTCCTGGACGTGAGAGGAGCTGAGGGAAGTACCAACCCATACCCGAAAAGATCGGAAAGAAAGAAAGTTTTGAATAAAAAGTGGGAGCGGACCTCGCAATCCCCAACCGTGCAGTGTAGCCAGAATGTGGTGGCGCCAAGTGGTATCGTAGGCCTTTCTGAGGTCGAAAAAGAGGGCAACAAGGTGCTCACGCCTGCTATATGCCGTACGAATGGCGGACTCCAGGGCCACTAGGTTGTCGACAGTGGAGCGGCCATGACGGAAACCCCCTTGACGTGGGGACAACAGACCCCGATGTTCTAGGATCCACATAAGCCGCCGGCTCACCATACGTTCGAATAGCTTGCACAGAACGTTGGTGAGGCTGATTGGGCGGTAACTATCAGCCACCTGTGGGTCAGCACCAGGTTTGATCACTGGAATAATGATGTCTTCCCGCCATTGTGACGGGAAAGCCCCCTCCACCCATAAACGGTTAAACAGGGCGAGAAGCTAGTGTTGAAACACCACGGAAAGGTGCCGGATGAACTGGCTGTGGATTCTGTCCGGTCCTGGAGAGGTATCGGGGCATGCGGCAAGGGCAGTTTCGAATTCCCATTTACTGAAAGCAGAGTTGTACACTTCGGCGCGACGAGTGTGAAAGGACAGCCGTCTCTGTTCAACACGCTCCTTCAGTGCACGGAAGTCCACACTGTATTCACATGTTGCAGAGGTGCGAGCATAATGCTCGGCCATGTGTTCTGCAATGGAAATCGGGTCAGTGCATAGGGTACCCTGGATGCGTAGGCTGGGAATCGCCGCCAGTGGACGGTACCCAAATAGGCGCCGAACCTGCGACCACACCCGAGATGCTGAGGCGCGACGGCCGATGCTGGCGACATACGTCTCCCAACAGTCCCGTTTACCCTGCCGGATGAGCTGTCGAGCCCGGTCCCAGAGCCGTTTAAAATCTATTAGGTGTTCTACAGTGGGGTGTCGATGCTGCCGCTGGAGCGCCCGACGACGATTCCGAATGGCCTCAGCGATTTCCGGCGTCCACCAGGGCACAGACTTACGCCGTGGGGAGCCAGAAGTGGTGGGAATGGTTGACTCAGCGGCTGAGACTATCGTGCTGGTTACCTGGTCAATCGCCATGTCCACGTCAGCTGGCAGTGGAACAGGAACCGTTGCAACGGAGGTGTAGCGTTGCCAATCAGCTCGACGGAGAGACCATCGAGATGGGCAGCCTGGAGGTTGAAAATCCAGGAGCGACACGAGGATGGGAAAATGGTCGCTGTTGCAAAGGTCATCATGGACCCTCCACTGGAAGTGCGGGAGCAGGCTCGGGGTACAAACGGAGAGATCTATAGCTGAGTAGGTGCCTTGTGCCATGCAAAAGTGCGAAGGGCTGGGGTCCTAATAGCAGGAAACCAGGTTTCCTGCAGGGCTACACAAAACGCTGGGAAGCGACACAACAAGTGCTGTAACTATGGCAGATGGTGGAAAAATCCGCCACAGTTCCACTGGAGGATCAGAGAGCCTCCTGGTCGCTGGGGCATGCTGAATTCGGCGGCGCGGTAGGGGTCGCAGTATCTTCTGCCGTCGCCGATTTCTGAGGCAGAGCCTCAACGTTGGGGGACGTGAGAATCTCTATCTAGTCCTCAGAAGAAGAGGTGGAGGGGGGTGGTGGCAAGGTTGCCACCAGGGTATCCTTCTCCTTAGGTGGTTTCTTGTCTTTCTTCTTCTTCTTCGTTTCGCGCTTCTCTTTAGGTTTCTCATGCTGGGAGGGCGCTGCCAGCTCAGTCCCCAGGACTGAGGAGCAGCGTGCAGCCCTGCGACCAGCTGGCAGTACTTTCTGCCATCCACTGCCATCCGCTGATTCAGCGGGAGAAACCTTAGAGGGAAGGGATCCAAGCTACCCCTTCCTAGCGCGAGGAGCCAGAGCAGGCTGTTGTGACTCTGGCTCACATGTGGGGACTGATGTCCCCATTGGTTGGGGGATTTTTGCTTCCAAGGCAGGGGCTTTGGAAGCAACAGTGTGAGATGTGCCCCCTACCACCAAGGGGGCAGATGGTGACGGTTGGGCTCGAGGGCCCACTGTGACAGACGGAACTGGCGGTAAACTAGTCTGTAGAAAAGGTTTCGTGGCTGCTGCATAGGATGTTTTGATGCTGACCGGGTGGAGTTTCTCATATTTCCTCTTGGCCTCGGAATAAGACAGCCTATCCATGGTTTTGTATTGCATGATCTTCCTTTCTTTGTGCAGTACACAGCAGGTAGTCGAGCAAGGTGGGTGCTGCTGTCCACAGTTAACACAGACGGGAGGTGGTGTACAAGGTACGTCTGGATGTGACGGACGACCACAGTCCCGACAGGTGGAGCTGGCGGTACACCTGGAGGACATGTGCCCGAACCTCCAGCATTTAAAACAACGCATAGGGGGAGGAACGTAGGGCTTTACGTCACACTGGTATATCATCACCTTGGCTACTCATTGCCTGAGAAGGTCAAGATGAATGCACCAGTGGCGACCCTGTTGTCCTTCGGACCCCTATGGACTCGCCTTACAAAGTGGACACCTCGCCGTTCCAAGTTCTTGCGGAGTTCGTCATCTGACTGCAAAAGGAGATCCCTATGAAAAATCAAACCCTGTACCATGTTCAGGCTTTTGTGTGGGGTGATAGTAACGGGAACATCACCCAGAATGTCACAGGCGAGCAAAGCCCGTGACTGCTGGGGATGACGTCGTTATTAAAACTGACCCCGATCGCATCTTCGACATGCCGTCTACTTCTCCAAACTTATCTTCCAAGTTCTCGACGAAAAAGAGAGGCTTTGTGTTCACGAAAGATTCACCATCAGTCCTGGAACATACTAAATACCTTGGAGCATATTGTTGTCCTCGGCTACGAGACCTGCGTTCCTCCCATGGCGTGGCCAAGGAAGGGAACGACTGGGGGTCATAAGTCTAAGCATTGAAATCTACTTTTCCTTTCTTAGAGACGGTGGATAAACGCCCACCAGCGTTACTCTGGGTTCTTTTCATCGTGGTCCCACGAGCAGCTAGGGAAATGAAGGTCCACCCAGGCAGAGCCCCGCTTGCCTGGGTAAGCCTTGTACAACTGAGGTGCGGCAGGTTCCTCAGAGGTTGCTCGCTAGCGGCTGTTCTACCTCAACAGCCATGCATCTCCTCGGCACGTAGCACACCTTGAGATTGAGGGTTTTTTTATAGAGGTTTGTACCGTCCTCGCGACCCGGGCGATTAAGCCAAGATCCCCGGGCTCTAAAACGTACAACGTTCCACCGTTGCGCCGAACGATGGTCGTTGAAGCACGCACAGAGCTTACGGTGTAGCGGACTGTTGGCGCAACACAGTCTACAGCTCAGGACCCCGGGTTCGCCAAGCCCGTACTCAGCAAATTAATGCTGAGCCCCTGAGGGGAAGGGAACGATTTGGGGTCGTATCTTGCAGCATTGAAATTAAACTTTCCACACTTGGAGACACCTGACTTAGAGCCAGGATTTTCAGAGGGTTGTTTCCTCTTCATTGTGGAGTGTCCGCCACGATGCCACCCACTCCGAAACAGGGGCTCTATACAAGGGCGCCACCCAGCCACAGCAACGTCACCTGGCAGGATGACCGTTGTCGGGAGTCCTGATGCCCCGCAAAGACAAGCATCGACTCCTTGGCATTCATGAGGTCACAGCTCAGGCATCGGCAGTGTGATCCCTGTGCAATTCAGGGGGCTCAACCATGAGGGTACATAACAGCCCCACCACACGGACTGGCTACCGTGCTGGTGACCTAGCGGGGGAGGGGGCTACGGCGAGGAAGGGATGTGGAAGGAAAGGGTAGGAATCCGCGCCGTAGGGGCTAGGTTGGGAGTTCTTCCCCAAATGGCTCACACTTACTCAGAAATTTTGGTGGAGGTCAAACCACAATGGGGACCTAACTGGGCTGAAAACTGTGAACACGGCAAACAAAGACACAATTGCAAAACCAATAGTACCATGGGAATAGCCGGGCCGTCAACACGAGAACACCTAGAGATGGGGTTGGAGAAGGGTAGGGTGGGAAAAAGGATTAGGAAGGGAGGGAACCAGGGTGAGGAAAAGCGGCCTGGGAAACGGGAAGGAAGGCCGCAATGGCTCGGGGACCCGTGCGCGCCACACACGTACCCACAAAAGAGCTGTGGGCCCCCTGGGGGGGCGGCCAGAGGCGGCGATGTTATTGGGCCGGAATGTTATTACCAGTGTACCAAAAAATTAAATACGTTACACATATGCTCCCCTTACACATGTGGCATCAGCATGCACGAGTGACATGAATTTAAAATTTTTGTTAACAGTCGGTTTCGATCGCTAATACTGAACATGCAAGTCGTGCACTTTACCGCAATACCACGGATGTAGCTGACCCAGTTGTCTTCTAACTGCACACAAGAAGTACTGTATGAACTGCCGCAGTCTGCAGTGTTGCCAGATTGTGCAGATAGCTGGACTTAGAGCGAATCAGCGCGGCCACTTTTATTGTCCCATGTCACGATCGGCTCGGACTTAGGCTCAGCGGCGGCCGGCCAGCGGCCAGGTTTTTTGTCAAAGAGTGTACCTTACTTCCTTCAGGAATAGAAAGGTGGTGAAAATGCAACAACAAAAGTGAGTGAGCATTGCAAGTAGTAAAGCACAATTAAACTTTGCACTTCATCGAAAAAACCTCGGTGGCCGCGGGGAATGAGGCTTCAGTCACGGTCTGCATGGCCACTACGGTCGGGGGTTCGAATCCCCCCTCGGGCATGGATATTTGTGCCGTCCTAGATCGTAAGTAGTTCATAAGTTTAGGGACTGATGACCCTGTAGTTAAGTCCCATAGACTATACAAACATTTGTACATTTGAAAAGACCTCTGTAGTAGAGTAATTCAACTGGTTTTAAAATGTTTTATCAAGCTTAATTCGAAGTTATTGTAAAACACATTCATTGAGCGGAGTAAGATACTTATCAAAATTTGTGGAGCACAATGCTCTAAGACCTGGAACACACAAAAGTAATGCAGACAACGAAGGTGATCGTAAAAATGTAACGGAGAAAGAATATGTAAAATCTGTCAGACTCTGAAATTCAAAATAGGAGCATGAGAAAATATGTATGAACTGTAAATATAGATTGAAAATAAGAATATAATGACACTCGTGTTAGATATGTTACTTTAAAAGTAAATGAATAGGCCTACTCTGTTCGCCTAAATTTCATTCCTGGTTTCAAAATACCTGACACAATGATCCACGTGATCTTAGACCGCCTTCACAGCCTCGAAATAGCCCGCATTGAGTTTTGAAAAAGTTGGCCGCCTTACTTCAGTGGCGGTACCTTAATAGTAGGTTTAATGCAGTAACAGACAATTCGCAGAGTATTAGTGACGACTTCAGTGGCGGTACCTCAATACTTTGACACATTGTTCCAATATTTGATTGCATATTCATGCTCATCAGTAATCCAGCTTGGTTTTAGGTAGGTAGAGTAATCAGATTAAAAGACAAATCAATAGCCGGCGCCGGCCGCGGTGGCCGAGGGAACTAAGGCGCTTCATTCACGGTCTGCACGGCCACTACGGTCGGGGGTTCGAATCCCCCCTCGGGCATGGATATTTGTGCCGTCCTTAGTTGTAGTTAGTTCATAAGTAGTTTGTAAGTTTAGGGACTGATAACCCCGTAGTTAAGTCCCTTAAGCTTCACAAACATTTGAACATTTGAACAATAGCCGGCCGCGGTGGCCGAGGGGACTGAGGCGCTTCAGTCACGGTCTGCACGGCCACTACGGTCGAGGGTTCGAATCCTCCCTCGGGCATGGATATTTGTGCCGTCCTTACTCTTAATTAGTTCATAAGTAGTTTGTAAGTTTAGGGACTAATAATAATAATAATAATAATAATTTCGTGTGGCTCATTGGCCTGGTGCAAGTCTTTCAATAGGACGCCACTTCGGCGACTTGCGTGTCCCTAGCCTACCCCAGTTATCTAACCGGGGAAGTTTAGGGACTGGTGACCCCGTTGTTAAGTCCCATAAGCCATACAAACATTTGAACATTTTAATTTCAAAAAATCAATAAGAATGTTGATTGATCTCTTGTCTATAGCACTGAATGAACAACATGATTATACAGCCAGGTATCAAAATATTTCGCCAGGAGACCACGCTGCCATTTTCAAGGCGAGAATTGGATTTTTGTGTCCAAGGCTTCACTTGTACATTATCTCTGAAATATCGGAATTTTCTTAGGACTGCTTGGACAGTGCTTCCTAGTCACAATCCGATTAGGAATTTCAATCTGTAACGGCCCGGTATTCGGCGAAGTTTGAACGGTTCCGTAGCTGAGGGTCTGCTTTTACAACTCGACGTTCTTTGATAAATCTCACAGAGAAAATCTTTGACGACGCAGCTCTATCCGTTCTGGGCAAATGTTTGAATTATTTCACCGATGACTAAACATTTACCTGTTGTTGATTTTATTAGTTCTATCAAACAGGCTGTTTTTAAACTACCTTCTGACATTAAAAAGGAAGTTAGGAGGGAAGCTTGTCGTGTGCTGACTGGGGCATGTCCGCCTGTCAGTGATATAACAGCAACTGAGGCAGCTGCCTTACGTTCACCTGGGATGGATCCTGATATTTTACTTGCGGACAAGGGAAATGCTACTGTTGCTTTAAACAAGCAGGATTATCTTAAAAAAATGCAGCATTTACTTCCTGATTCAGCATGTTGCATTTCTGCTGACCCTACAAAAAGTGTTGAGAGGAAGACCAATAACCTCCTTAAGAGAATTCGTATTGTGCTGTACCTCCTAGATTATGTGGCCTTCCTAAGGTTCGTAAAGGCCTCTTAGGCCTATAGTGTCAAACGTTGGTGCTCCCACTTATCGAGTGTCAAAACATCTTGCTGGTTTATTGAGACTACTGGTCGGCCATTGTGAACACCTTATTTTGAATTCGGTGGATTTACTACGACGATTGGAGGGATTGCACTTGGCTAACTCGCATATTTTAGTTAGTTTTGATGTGGTTTCTCTTTTCACTGGCGTTCCTCTGTCTAATTCGTTGCAACTAATTGAGACGACGTTTGGTATTGATTTAACGAATTTATTTCGACATGTTTGACTTCTACTTACTTTTTATCCAATGACGAGTACTATGAGCAGACAGAGGGAGTTGCGATGGGTAGCCCTTTGTTACCTAACATTGCTAATTTATTCACGGAGGACTTTGAAGGTCGTGCACTGGAGTAAGCGACGTTGAAACCTGTTTTTTTTTTTCAGATACGTAGACGACACTTTTGTTGTTTGGCCTGATGATAGTGGGAACTTGAATTACTTTTTAGAACATCTAAATTCAATCCAACACAACATCCGTTTCACAATGGAAGTGGAAAAAAAATGGTTGCCTTCCCTTCCTTGATGTGTTGGTCAGGAGAAAGGCAGATGGTACGTTGGGACATGCTGTATATAGGAAGCCAACGTATACTGATTTGTACTTGCAAGCTGATAGTTGTCACCACCCATCTCAACGTGAAGGGGTTCTTCGAACCTTAGTGCATAGGGCTCACGTCATTTCTGACCCGGAAAGTTTGCCCTCTGATCTGTCACATCTGTAGGTAACTTTTCGACACAATGGCTATGGTGAAGGGCATATTAAAAGAGCGTTGCGCTATCGACCATATGTGCAACGTGCAGTGATGATAGCACAGAGTCGGCACCAACGTAAGTGGCGTTTCTGTCAAACGTTGGCAGCACTTCCAACACGATTGGCCGCCTCTTGCGTAGAAACAATGTAAAATGTTTATTTCGACCACCGTCTAATATTAAGGCACTGTTGTGATCCGTTAAAGATGATCCCGGTTTGCCCAAGGCGGGTGTCTACAGTATCCCATGTAACTGTGGCATGTCATATGTTGGTCAAACTGTTAGCACTGTTGAGGGCCGTTGTATTGAGCATAAACGTCACACACGTTACAACAGGCAGATAAATACGCTGTGGCCGAACACTGTCTTGACACAGGTCACCCTATGGAAGACAACAAAACGGAAATTCTAGCATGCACTTCCAACTACTGGGACTGTGTTATCAAGGAAGCGATAGAAATAAAACTAGGTGACAACCTTACGAATAGGGATGGAAGGTTCTGCTTCAATTCCGCTTGGGATCCTTCTCTCTCACTTGTCACAAACAAAGGGACGACACTAATCCGACCTCATCCGTCGAGAACTGATGTTTATTATCGATATTCTGACCGGTTTCATCTTTGGTCGTGTCGGCGCTGTGGGCTTGCTTGCTCGGTGTGTGTTGTCTTTCCTGTTTACTCATTGAAAACTGATGTATTAAAGATCGTTGAACATTGCTTCCTCACTGCAGGTTCGCCTTGAAAATGGCAGGGTGCTCTCCTGCCGAAATATCGGCCGTCGTCGAGTTTGATACCTAGCAGCATACCCGTACGTTTTTCGAAGTTGTTATTCGCCATGAGAAATAACGGAATCACAACATGCTTATATCCCAATACACCACAAAAGAGGCTTTAAAAGGCATGGCTACCTATAATTTTTTTTTTCAAATTTCACACAATGTTTGGCCAGCAATCTCAATATTCATCATAAGTTGCTGCGAGTAGTCCCCTTCACAACAAACCATTATATGTTCAAATGTCTGTACATCTATCGGACCAAACTGCGTCGTCATCAGTCCGTAGCTTACAAACTACTTAAATCTAGGCAATCTAACCTACGAACAAACACACACACCTCCACGGCGACCTACCGCGCGCTCCGCAGCGAGGTGCTTTAGACCGCTCGGCTACTCCACCGTATGGTGTCGCACAAGTATGAAGTGCGCACCACGTACTTATGCCGCGCACCGCAATGCACGCACGCGCGGCGTTCTTACGACGTCAGCCTCGAGTGCCCTCTGCAGTGGCCACCACTGGACTGCATCGTTCACTTGGGAATCAGATAAGCACCAGTTAAGACATGGCTATCGGATAGGCACTAGGAATCATTAGTAGGCAGAACTCCATCTAAACTATGTATTAACATTCTACTAGTCTGCTGCTCTTCAAGCTAAGTATTGTACCATCTCTATGAAATATATATCTCGTTCTAATTTACTCTAGTGTTTCTAGTTTCTGCTGTCCCACTGGCTGGTAACCTCCGTACCTGCACACACGTGCATCCTATTTCCCTGTGTCGGTCTCTCTCTACTCGGCCACCGACACCCAGGAAAACGGCGGAAACGAGACACAAAAGCGGCGACGAGGCTAGGACACAAAACACCGCGGCACCGTTATATGGGATGATGTTGTACAACATGTCTGTATTACACGATCATGGTATAAGCGTGTGTATACAAATAGTAATCTTCATCGTATACACGGAATAAAGGCAAAATGACGATCCTTCTTAACTAACTGTGTTCCGTAGCGAAATCCCTGTCACAATACAGTGTCATGAAAACTACGTTTTTTCATTAAATTCAATTTACGGCTTGCATTGCACAGAAAATTTATTACATCTGCTTAAAAGTTTCCGAAAATTACCTAAGACTAAACACCATACCAACTAGACCATTCGGAAACTCCCGAAAATTTCCAAAACAGATATACCTACATGAAAGACATTATTGGCAACAGGTACAGCTATGTACGACGGAATTTTCGACACAGTTATCAATCGAACAGAGATAGCTGCCATATCATGTGACCTCATTAGAACTGCTTTGTCGTAGAAATGTGCATCCTGTGAATGGAACCAGTGAGAGACAGCTTTCTGTCGTTGTCAAAAAGCTAGCCAGAGAATGTGTCTTTCAGAACTGGAGGCGTGGAATGCTTACTACAGGTGGAACCTATCTGATGATCCAGAAGTCAACTATTATCTTCCTCCGAACGCTTTCCATCTTTTCATCCACTTCAATAAATACCTGTACTCAGGCCAGCGTAATGACAACATGGAAAGCTCGAAATGACTGTCATAAGCTTGTGCATTCGTAGGCTGTAGACTTGTAGACACAAGACAACAAATGTTGATCCTACGATATTACTAGGAGTGCAAAATGGTTACGATGAAAATGTCGAAAAATAATTCAAATATTTTTGTACCCGTCAATGAAATTATGCTTGGCTTTGGAGTGCATCGTCAATATATTAAAATCTACTGACCTTTCGGCCCCTATTGCAGACAGCCCTCTTCCGAGTGTCATGCTTGCTGTAAGGACCACAGGCAGACGAAGTACTCCAACGCCAAGCGTAATAATCTAATAAAACAGGGGGCATTTCAGAATGCTGTAATTTATATATATATATATATATATATATATATATATATATATATATATATATATATATATATATATATATAAAATATTACAGCAGTCAGCGTTAAAAAGATTTTGCGCCAAAGCCTGGCAGAGTCATTATGAACCACTGTGTGCACCCGTCAAAAAAAGCAAAATAAAAGCCTACTTAGAGTGTGGTCCAATCCTGCACGAGCGTGTCAGTAAGGTCTTTTCAGAAATTTTTATTCTATTCAGATTGTAATTCCTTACACAGCGATTTATAAAACTCAACTCACTGCCAATACTAGACACGCATCATGAATAAAGCTGTGAAATTATATGTATAAAATGAATGAATTTACCTGAAATAAGGTTCCAGAAACGGCCACGATAGCACACAGACAGACGTACATTGACAAATTTTGACACATCGAAAAATTTATTAATGCGTGATCGCGTCCATTGCAGGAAGTATGACAGCATAGTTTACCAGTAGAAGACAATAATTAAAAACTTACCACTAGGCTCTGATGAAATAGTACTGCCATCAGGAAGAATTAATAGTACCTAAAATCAATCATTTATCGGAAGAAGCCCATGATGTACGTGTCACTAAGAAACGTGAAAAATAGCACTAGTGGAAGTTCGCTTATTTCATCAGAGCCTTTACTGTGGTATGTTTTTACTGAATGTCTGCTTATGGTAAACTATGCTTCCCGCCGCAGAGCGCCACTAGCGGGTTCTTGCCTTATTAGAGGTCAATGTTTCATTTTCCAGCAGGCCGGTTCACAATGCAGAAGTACAACGGCGGCGAAAAAATATTTATAATTTCTCGCGTTTCTTATTTCCGGTAAATTTATCCATTTCATACATTTAATTTCACTGTTTCATGCTCCCATTCTAGTTTTTTAATATTATGATGACGGATATATGGTTTCGGCAATGAGTTAATTTTATAAAACGCTATTTAGGGAGAGTTAAATTGTGTAATTTTTCAAAATTTTAGTTCTTAATGTCAAGAGTGTGCAGATACAGGACCACATTCTAATTTTCCTATATTTTGTATTTTTATAGGTTTTATACGAGTGTCCTGCGTACAGAGCTACTTTTAAATACTGACACTGCCAGGTTTCGAGGCGAAATCTTTTTTAACCAGACTAATGTCAAGTATTATTTTCAAGTCAGAGATCAGTTGCTTTTTTAGTATGACTTTACTCGATAGTTCTAGTCCTGTAAAGTTTACCCAACATATTTTTTTAGATTCTGATAATATCCAAGAACATGAAAATATGTTGATCAAAGTAAATTATTGCAACCAAAATTGTTTCATTACTAATTATACTGCATTAGTTGCTGTACCAGGATACCTGATGGAATGGAAGATACTTTACGCGAAACAATTTTATTGACAGTTGCAACGGTCTGGTTTACATTGTTTATACCTGCTTACATTGTTATACCTGTTGCCAATAAATACTCTCGTGTAATTACGATGTCTATTTCTTTTAACAGACAAATTTCTATCGCGATCGGCTATTTTATAAGGCTCGTCGGCAGACAATATCACTGTGGATGCAAAAAATAGAGCCTTTGCAGGAATACAAGTAAAACTACGAATAAGACGGCAAAATGCACAGGTGACAATGATTGTAGTGTGCAGCAGTTTGAGAATTGGAGTAGTTTCATGGGATAGCCTAAGCAAGTAAGAGGGTCGCTCACTTAAAGAAGAGAACCTGGGTTCTGTTCACGCTCCGGCACAAATTTCCAGTTCTCGCCGCTGTTGAGTGAATTTAGATGCCCTTCACCATCCACTAAGTCAGAAATTTCTATCTGGTGACTGTTTTAACAGACACCATACATCTAATATTACATAACGTTATTGGTGTAATTTTATTGGACTTGTTTGTCCCTAAAAAGACTCGCTATATATTGATTAGTTCTACTATCAGATGGAAAGGTAAATAAGGTTAAGGAAGCAATTGAGCTACTGTTACTCTGCTAGTTGCGATCAGATTCCCAAATGTTCAAATACTACCAAATAAGCCCCAATTTTTTTTCGGTGGAATCTGTTTTGATGTCGTCATGCTCACCTCAGTAGTTAAAACACTTTCTGGTCAGGTGTGTAGTGAGCAGATGGGTTACTCTGTTTTACTTTTCTTACATGCACTGTGGCTTAAAATTGGTGCCGAAATTTTGTGTCAATGTAGCGTGCACAGTAAAATGAAGGCGGAACGCACTCGATATTACCAGGGGCACAGTGTCTGGGAGCGTTACAGCAATCCGCGACTGCTGTTTGCGAGATTGCTCGTGCTGCAGAATTCATTGAGACTGAAATGGGAACACGGGGATTATTTTAACGGGCAGAATGCGAGCTGTCGTTGTTTCATTCATGTTGCGTGGGATATATGGCAATTTCATTCCACGCTCTCCCAGGAAATGCCATATATTACCAAGCACACGTGCGTGATGTCATTCTCTTACTCTCTCACTCCCACACTCACACGTTGAGGCTACAGGCTGCAGAAAGGGTACGTGCAAACTGTTCAGCCTATTCCGTCGCAGAGAGTGTGTTAATTACGCAATGTAAAGGATGTTCAAATACCCAATACCCAACTGACAAATATAACTTTCCTTTATTGTTGTTATCCATGTACAGGGGTGCTGGGGGGGGGGGGGGAGCAATATTTACGCTCTTCATCTAATGGACATAATCGACAGAAGAAGGAAACATATCTACAAACGATTTATTTAAAAGCTGATATGAGTGTAAGAATGTATACTAAAATGAAACTGTCTTCGTGCAAAATTTAAAAATATTTGTAGTAAATGGAAACAGACAGAACAGTAAAATGTAGTTCAGGCGCATCAATCTAGAGACATTTTAAAATAACTAAACGGCCGAAATAGTGAATTTTTTGTAATAAATGGACCATAAAAGTAAAATGGTGGTTAGTTCATTTAAAGAAAAAAAAGAAAAAGAAACTACATGACTGTATGACTGTTGTTCGACAGGAAGGAAAAGTCGCATTGAACACTCTATTATTGTGAATCCTGCGGGTCGGTAACACAGTGGTAGTGTGCCAGACTACAAATCCAATGCTGCTGGTTCGATCCCCGCTAGGTCCTAGGAATGTTTATCTGTCATTTTCCATTTCTTTCAGCTCTGGCAGTGTTTCGGATGTGAAAAATATCGTAGCATCGTGGTTCGCAACGCACGTCAAACTGTAGATCCCCCTCTAACTGGCTAGGTAAGTGAGTTCGAACGTCGGAGAAAGGCAAAGGCATACCACTTCGAAACAGGACCACGCCTAATAAAGCACTGTGGTGTTCACACTTATGACATGGATACTCCATACTGACTCAATACAAGCCTGTTACTTGGCTGTTTTACGAAATATTAATCTTGTGGTCTTCGTTATCAAGAAGGTATGTATGCCGACGTTTTGAGCACCGTTAATGTGACATCACTTTGAAGAAAAAAAAATAGAAAAAAAGGATTTTAAATAAATTTAAAGTTATTTTCTGTGGTCTTCAGTACGAGGGCTGATGCAGCTCTCTAATTTAGCCATGGCGGAATGCCCATTGATCTAAGGCACATTGCTGCGGAGCGCGCGGTTTCTCCCAAGAATCAATCAAATGTTCAAATGCTTGTTAAACTTATGGGACTGGGGAATCACCAGTCCCTAAACTTAGAAAATTCTTATAAATCAGCTTATACTAATGACATCACAAATATCTACGCTTGAGGGAGGATTCGAACTCCCGACGGCGAACGGTTTGTCCCAGTCGGAGGTTCAAGTCGTCCGTCGCGCATGGTTGTGTGTGTTGTCTTTAGGGACGGTTCGTCCATCTCTCGTTAGTCTTCTCGTTAGTAAATGAGATGACATTAACTTCCAGTTAAATGTGTTCGTTCGTTAAGTGCATTGCGTATGTCATTGCCAGAGACACCTCTCGTTTGCTGACCAGGAGAAAACGAGAAGTTAGGTTATATTTCGACTAGGGTGGCAATAGAAACAAATGAAATCCCGTCTGAATATATTCTGACCTCCTTGGAATAAACAGCTGTTCGCCATATTTGACTAGCAGGAAAGAGGTTTGCAGACAGTTTTTCAAGGAATGAGTGTGAGTGTCTAGTATGTTCTTATATTTTTCTAATAGATATACCAGAGTGCAAGAAAACGGACGCAACGACATGGAAAGAAAAGGAAGCAACGTAGTTGCGTGCGGCGACTAATTTAATGCCCTTAACGATACATGTAGAACAGCAAAAGTTCTTCGGGCTAAATACAATAACTTTAAAAAGTGGCAAAAAAGACGACGCCGAAAATAAAACGGAGGCAATGAGAACTGGAGGAGACCTTCCAGTTCAGAAGAATACGGACACAATACTTGAAAGTGTCAAGGCCCTCATATGTTTGTCCACCTCATCGCTACCTCCAAAATACGACAGCGATAGATGGAAGTATTTATTTTATATATTATTGTTACATTAGAGTTGCTGAAATAAATGTAACAATGTAGCATTTCAATTGTGAACTTTAATACATTATAGGTTACAAACTTCTTACAGACTTAAGTTGTTGTTGTTGATTTTTGGAAGGGACTAAACAGCGATGGTTATAAGTCCCTTGTTCCAGTCTTGGAGATAAAACATTTTGTTAAGCATTCCTAAGTAAATGCGTTAACAAGTCAAAGTTTAAAACTCACAGGCAAATATAAAGAAAGGATACAACTAAAATCGAAGGAGGGATAAAAGAACGGAAACAGTAGAAGAGTGTTTTCGATGGGTGATCGCAGAAATAGAACGAACACATCCAGGCACTCTGCGACACTTTAAAACCACCTACCTAAAAGACTTAGGCAGGTGGAGGACAGAGCAATGACAGACACACACAAACTTTAAATGGATTCGTAAAATCCACACTCACGTATAAAATTTAAAACAGAGTCAACCATGGAGGCATTGTCAGCTAAAGCAAGCTGCAAAGCGTCAGAGATATTAAAATTTCGTCGCTATTCGGCTAAATTGCGGCCTTCAAGTAAGATGTGGGCGACTGTCAAAGGCGCACCACAGTGACACTGAGGAGGGTCCTCACGACGCAGAAGGTGACCATGCATGAGCCCAGTATGGCCTAAACTGAGCTGGCAAAGAACAACCGACTCGCTGCGAGAAGCCCTCAGGGAATCTTCCATGCAGCGGTAGATGGCTTGACAACATGGAGCTTATTTGGTTCATTTGAGTCTGCCCATTCAGAATTCCAAGCCCCAAAGACCTTTCGGGTAAACTGGGTTTGGAGGTCTGAGACTGGGAGGCCAATATCCAGGGACCGTGAAGTGGTGGCCTGCTTGGCCAGCTGATCAACGCGTTCATTGCCCGGTATACCTTTGTGGCCTGGCGTCCAGACAAAAGCGACAGAACGGCCTGACTCGCCAAGGGCGAAGACAGCATCTTGAGTTGCTCCCACCACAGTGTGTTTCGAGAGAACCTGGTCGAGGGCCTGTAAACCACTCAGGGAGTCGCTGCAGATGACAAACGACCCGCTGGGGAGAGCTCTGAGGTGTTTAAGAGCTCTCAAAATACTGACCAGTTCTGCAGTGAAGATGCTGCTTCCACAAGGCAATGATCACTGCTCACCACAGACAAAGGCATATGCGGCATGACCATCGAACAAAGAACCGTCCGTGTAAGTAATGGTTGCACCGTGAAGTAGGTCAAGCTGTGCTTGGAACTGGCGGCGGAGAATCAGTGGTGAAATGGAGGCTTTTGAATCCCGGGAGAAATCCAACCGTAGCTCCAGGCAAGGATTCGTCCAAGGGGGTATACAGGGGGAGTAGTGGAAAGGAGGAGGGAGAGGAAGGGAACCAAGTGATGAGAGAAGGGAAGGGACACGGACCGCAATTGGAAGATCCAAACTGGGCCAATGTCATTGGGAAGAGAGTGCAGAAAGTGGGAAGAGAAGCCTGTGGTTCGGATGGTTGTTGTTGTTGTTGTTGGTTGTTTAAGGGGGACAAAACTGCAATGGTCATCAGTCCCCCATTCCATCTCTAGGCGTCAAAAGTAAAGCCAAACACGTAAAAGATAATACGCCTAGAGTTTAAAATATCGAAGTGGGAGAGGAGTCCCACTAGTCCATAAAACATCAAGAACCACAAGACTAAACAAAAGATGGTTACACAAAGACAACTTACAACAAAGAAACCGATAGCCGTGGTTGACCGACCATAAGAATAAAAAAGGAAAAGTCAACCACTCGGCTTCACAAAGAAATCTCCAGTTAGAGAGAACGATAAAATCCCCCTGCTCGAATAAAACGTAAAACGGTATCTGCCATTGTGGCATCGTCACCTAAAACTTCCGATAAAACAGCAGGGAGGTTAAAATGTCTCCGCAAGGCGGCTAAAAGGGGGCAGTCCAATAATATGTGGACGACTGTCAAATTGGAGCCACACCGACATTGGGCTGGGTCTTCACCCCGAAGGAGATGTCCATGGGTGAGCCATGTATGCCCAATGCGGAGGCGACATAAAACCACTGAGTCCCGTCGTGAACCGCGCATGGAGGAGCGCCATGCAACCGTCGTTTCCTTGACCACCCGGAGCTTGTTGGGCGTGTGCAGGCTACGCCACTCAGTACCCCAAAGCTGACGTACTTTCTGGCGCAACAATGAACGGAGATCAGAAGCCGGGAGGCCGATCTCTAGACAGGACATACCTACAGCCTGCTTGGCAAGCCTGTCAACACGTTCATTGCCTGGGATACCAACATGACCTGGAGACCAGATGAACACCACCGATCGCCCGGACCGTGTAATGGCATAAAGTGTCTCCTGAACGGCCAACACCAGGGTAGACCGTGGGTAACACTGCTCCAGAGCTCGAAGGCTGCTCAGGGAGTCGCTGCAAACAACAAAAGACTCGCCTGAGCAAGACTGGATATGCACAAGAGCTCTGTGAATGGCCACCAGCTCTGCAGTGTAAACACTGCAGCCATTCGGCAGAGAGTGCTGTTCCACATGGTCACCGTGTGTATAGGCAAATCCAACACGGTCATCCACCATTGAGCCATCGGTGTAGATCAGGTCATAACCACGGAACTCCGCTATGACAGCCGAGAACTGACGGCGGAGCGCCTCCAGTGGTACTGAGTCTTTGGGCCCATGGGCCAAGTCCAGCCGAATAAATGGCCTTGTCAAACACCATGGAGGTGTATGCACCTGGACCCGATATGGACACGGAAGGGGCAAAGCCTCAAGTTCCAGGAGGAGGGACCGAACTCTATAGGCTATCGTATGACCTGACCTGGGGCGTCGCTGATGGTGAGGGACGACCACATTAGAAAAAAGAAAACGACGGTTTGGGTGGCCTGGGGAGCAATACACGTTCGCTGCATAAGCTGCGAGCAGGTGTTGGCGGCGGATCCCCAAAGGTGGGATCCCAGCCTCCACTAGTAAACTGTTCACCGGGCTGGTGCGGAAAGCGCCCGTCGCAATGCGGACCCCACAGTTGTGAATGGGGTCCAGGAGATGCAGTGCCGAAGGTGCCGCAGACCCATAGGCAATGCACCCAAAATCGAGACGGGACTGCACCAGCGCCGTGTAAAGCCGCAACAGTGTCGAGCGATCAGCACCCCAGGTCGTATGACCCAGGTGGCGGAGAAGGTTGAGGTGGCGCCAGCACTTCCTTTTCAGCTGACGAATGTGGGGGAGCCATGTCAGCCGGGCGTCAAAGACCAGTCCTAAAAAACGGTGAGTTTCCACTACCATAAGTGGTTCGTCATTCAGATAAAGTTCAGGGTGTGGGTGGACGGTCCGACGCCGGCAGAAGTGCATCACTCTGGTCTTGGAGGCAGAAAACTGAAAGCCATGGGTAAGCGCCCAGTTCTGCGCCTTCCGAATAGCACCTTGCAACCTGCGCTCGGCAACTTGGGTGCTGGAGGAACTAAAAGAGAGACAAAAGTCGTCAGCATAAAGAGAGGGGGACACCGACGATCCAACCGCTGCAGTTAAACCGTTGATGGCGATTAAAAATAATGGGACGCTTAAAACGGAACCCTGAGGAACCCCATTTTCCTGGACATGAGAGGAGCTCAGAGAAGCACCAATTTGAACACGAAAGGTACGGACGGCTAAAAAATTCTGAATAAAAATCGGTAGGGAGCCTCGGAGGCCCCAGTCATATAAAGTGTTGAGGATGTGGCGTCGCCAGGTTGTATCATATGCTTTGTGCATATCGAAGAAGACGGCAACGAGGTGTTGGCGCCGGGAAAAGGCTGTGCGGATTGCAGACTCGAGGCACACCAGATTATCGGTGGTAGATCGACCCTGGCGAAAACCGCCCTGGCATGGAGCCAATAATCCCCGAGTCTCAAGAATCCAACACAACCGCCGACTAACCATCCGCTCCAACAGTTTGCAGGGAACGTTAGTCAGGTTAATGGGCCGATAGCTATCCAAGTTCAGAGGATGTTTGTCGGGTTTAAGTACGGGGATGATGATACTCTCCCGCCACTGTGACGGGAAAACACCATCACACCAAATGCCGTTATAGACCGTAAGTAGGGCCCTCCGACTATCTGCTGAGAGATGTTTCAGCATCTGGCTATGGATGCTATCAGGCCCCGGCGCCGTGTCTGGACATTGTCGAAGAGCACTGAGGAGCTCCCACTCAGTGAAAGGACTGGTGTAGGATTCAGAGCGGCGGGTACGAAAGGAGAGGTGCTGGCGTTCTACCCGCTCCTTCAATGTACGGAAGGCCGGTGGATAGTTTGCAGAGGCAAAGGCGCGAGCATAATGCTCGGCAAACATCTCTGCAAGAGTGGCCGGGTCCGTACATAGAACTCCATTTGTGGAGATTCCGGAAATTCCCGCTGGTGACGGTATTCCCTTTAACCGCCTGATTTTACCCCAGACCTGTGATGCAGAGGTACCCGTCCCGATAGTGGAGACGTACCTCTCCCAGCACTCCCGTTTCCGTCTTCTTAAAAGCTGGCGAGCACGAGCGCGAAGCCGTTTAAAATTGATTAGGTGCTCCTGAGAGGGGTGCCGTCTGTATCGCTGTAAGGCCCGCCTGCGGTCTTTAATGGCCTCAGCGATCTCCGGCGACCACCACGGCACTGTCTTACGCCGTGGGCACCCTGTGGAGCATGGAATTGCAGCTTTTGCAGCGGAAACAATGGTGTGAGTGACGCCCTCGACCACCACATCGATGGAATCGAGTGAGGGAGGTTGAACAATAGCAGTGGATGTGTAATCTTCCCAGTTAGCCCTGCCTAAAGCCCACCTAGGGGGGCGTTCTGGGGACTGACGTTGTGGGAGTGACAGAAAGAGCGGAAAATGGTCACTGCCACACAGGTCGTCGTGGGCTCTCCAGTGGACAGATGGTGGAAGGCTGTGGCTGCAGATTGATAAATCAATGGCCGAGAACGTGCCATGTGCCACGCTAAAGTGTGTGGGGGCACCAGTATTTAATAGGCAGAGGTCGAGTTGAGAAAGTAAATACTCGACTACTCTGCCTCGGCCAGAAAGCGAAGTACTACCCCACAACGGGTTATGGGCATTGAAGTCGCCCAATAAGAAGAAAGGCGGGGGTAGTTGCGATATAAGTGCAGCCAAATCATTCAAAGAGAGGTCACCATCTGGAGGGAGATAAAGGCTGCAGACGGTAAACTCTTGTGTTGTCCTTACCCTGACAGCCACTGCTTCTAGTGGTGTACGAAGGGGCACAGGTTCACTATGAACAGAAGTAAGGACATACACACATACACCACCTGAGACCCTGTTATATGAGCTACGGTTGCAGTAATATCCCCTGTAGCCACGAAGGGCTGGGGTCCGCATTGCTGGAAACCACGTTTCCTGTAAGGCAATGCAGAAGGCAGGTGTTGTGCTTAAAAGGTGTCGTAGCTCAGCCAGGTGGGGAAAGAAACCGCCGCAGTTCCACTGGAGGATAATGCTGTCTGATAACTGGGAAGACATGGAGATTACAAATCAGCGTCACTCAGATCCGCTGTCTGCCTTTGTTCCGGCTCAGTATCCATTAGGTCTGTGATGTCCCCGACGGCGAGGTCGTCTGGGGACGCTAGAATCTCCACCTCGTCCCCAGAGGTCGAGGTGGAGTGGTGAGGTGGCTCGGGAGCCACCGTAGTATCCTTCACGTCGTCGTTAACAGGTTTCCTCCGATCCTTCTTGCCCCTCGGGGGCTTCGCCGGCAGGGCTGGCTTCTCAGACTCAGCCTCAGGGGCTGAGGAGGAGCATGAGGCCCCGCGTCCAGCAGCCTTCGGTTTGGCCTGCTGCTGGCGTGTGTCGGAAGCGACACGGGCGGAACCCTCGGAAGGGAGTGTCCCAAGGGACCCCTTCCGAACGAGGGGTGCCGGAGAAGGTTGTTGTTTCTCCGGCAGAAGGGTGGAGGCTGCTCCTGAGGCAGGTACCTGGGGAGCAGAAGAAGGAAGGGGGCCCCCAACTACCTTGGGGGCAGATGTAGGTTTGTGGCCCTGGGGGGCCACAGAAAAAGAATGAGAAGAGATGGGTGTCGCCACAGATGGTGCTAACGATGTAATTGCTGCAAAAGAAGTCGTCATGGCAACTGGGTGCAAGCGCTCGTACTTCTTTTTCGCCTCAGTATAGGTCAACCGGTCCAAGGTCTTGTATTCAATAATTTTTCTCTCTTTCCGGAGCATAGGGCATTGTGATGAGCAGGGAGGATGCTCCTGGCCACAGTTCACGCAGATGGGCGGCGGAGTACATGGTGCGTCCGGGTGGGCTGGACGTCCACAATCCCGGCAAGTGGCGCTGGAAGGGCAACGGGATGACATATGCCCAAACTTCCAGCACTGGAAGCATCTCATGGGAGGAGGGATGTAGGGTTTTACATCAACCCGGTAGCACATCACCTTCACCTTCTCCGGCAGTGTATCGCCTTCGAAGGCTACAATGAAGGCACCGGTGGCAACCTTATTGTCCTTTGACCCACGATGGATGCGCCGGACAAAGTGAACACCTCGCCGCTCGAGGTTGGCGCGCAGCTCCTCATCAGATTGTAAGAGGAGATCTCTGTGGAAAATAATGCCCTGGACCAGATTGAGCGACTTATGTGGCGCAATGTTGACCGCGATATCTCCCAGCTTATCGCAAGCAAGCAACGCCCGCGACTGGGCTGGGGATGCGGTGAGGATCAATACAGAGCCATTACGCATCTTCGAGAGGGACTCCACCTCTCCAAACCTCTCCTCCAGATGTTCTACGAAGAACTGAGGCTTCACTGTTGTAAATGATTCCCCATCAGTCCTCGTACATACAAGATATTTAGGTGAATATGGTTCATTGTTAGCAGCCCTGCGTTCCTCCCAGGGCGTAGCCAAGGAAGGGAACGACTTGGGGTCATAATAAGTAGCACGAAACTTCCCACGCTTAGAGACGGTGGTTGTACGTCCACCAACGTTATCTGTTGCTCGTTTCATTGTGGTCCCACGAGCAGCTAGGGAAAAAAGGTCCACCCAGGCAGAGCCCCGCTTGCCTGGGTAAGCCTTGTACAACTGAGGTGCGACAGGTTCCTCAGAGGTTGCTCGCTAGCGGCTGTTCAACCTCAACAGCCATGCATCTCCTCGGCACGTAGCACACCTTGAGATTGAGGGTTTTTTTATAGAGGTTTGTACCATCCTCGCGACCCAGGCGATTAAGCCAAGATCCCCGGACTCTGAAACGTACAACGTTCCACCGTCGCGCCGAACGATGGTCGCTGAGGCACGCACAGAGCTTACGGTGTAGCGGACTGTTGGCGCGACACAGCCCACAGCTCAGGACCCCGGGTTCGCCAAGCCCGTACTCAGCAAGTTAATGCTGAGCCCCTGAGGGTGGTTCGGATGGTGGGATGAAGCATGTACCCGGGCAATGTAACACACCAACAACCATTGCCAGCGATACTGCAGAGGGGGATCCCCAGCTTCGGCTGGGAGACTCGGTAGTGAACTTGTGTGAAAAGCCCCAGTCGGGAGACGCACACCAACGTGGTGAATGGGGTCTAAGACCCGAAAGGCAGAAGGGGCTGCTGAGTCATAAACCACGAAGATTGGAAAGTGGTCGCTGCCACACAGGTCATCATGCACACGTCAACCGAGGTGTGGTTGAAGGTTGGGGCTGCAGACAGAGAGGTCGATCGCTGAATTCATGCCCTGTGCCATGTTGAAATGTGTGGGGGCACCTTAATTTAGGAGGCAAAGGTCTTTTTGCGCCAATAATGTCTCAACAGCCCTACCAAGGCCTGTGGGTTGTGGGCATTGAAATCCCCCAAAAGGAGGAATAATGAGGGAAGTTGGGAGACCAGAGCAGTAGGGTTGTTGAGAGTCACGAACTCATCCGGAGGAAGTCAATTCCTGCGTTTCCTGGATTATAAAAGCCCTTGCCTCAAGAGTGGTGTTGAGTGGCACCAAGGCACTGGGGACAGTGTCCAGGACGTACAGACAGACACCGCCAGACGCCCTGTCGTATATGGACCTGTTGCGGTAGTAGCCCTGATACCCAAGAAAGGCAGAGGTCCGCCTTGCTGGAAACCATGTTTCCTGTAGGGCGATACAAAGTGCAGGGTAGCAGCACAGTAATTGTCGCAGCTCGGCCAGGTGATTAAAAAAGCCGCCGCAATTCCACTGGAGAATAACTCGTTCTCCACGCTGTAAGGCCATAAAAGAAAAGGAGATCATTCCATAGCAACATCTGTTGCCTTATGGTCAGGATCTGGTTGTGCAGAGATCCTATGGTCAGGCGAATCAAGATGTGTGAGATCCTCAGCGGAAGCGAGGATCTCGAATTCATCCTCTGAAGCAGAGGATGTGTGTGTGGGTGCCTTGGAAGCCACCAAAGAATCCTTTTTCTTTCTTTCTTTCTTTCTTCTTACCCACTCGCTGGGCCTTCGGTGTTAAGGGCCGTAGGGGCTTCTCAGAAGGGGCGGCAGGAGCTGACGAAGAGCAGGAGGCCCTTCAATCAGCAGCCGGGGGATCCTTCAGCCGTTAGCTGGGATCCATTTTCCCACGAGGACATGCCTCAGAAGGGAGTGTCCCATTGGACCCCTTCCGGGCGAGAGGTACCGGAGAAGGCTGTTGTTTCTCCGGCAGTGGGGTGGTTACTGACGTCCCCTGTGATGATTTGTCTGTTGCTCCCAATGTGAAAATTGTGGGAGCAACCAAAGGGGTAGCAACCCCAACTGTCAAGGGGCAGGTGCAGTGGATTGGGTCTGGGGGCCTGCTGGCATGGATGGTACAGATTGAAGTCTGGAGATTGAGGTTGAAGCTACTGTGGCATATGGGGTCGTCATATTCACAGGATGGAGCTTCAACTATTTGCGCCTAGACTGAGTATGTTAGCCGGTCCAGGGTCTTGCACTCCATGATCTTACGCTCTTTGTGGAGTACAGATCAGTTGGGCGAACAAGGAGGATGCTGAGGATTACAATTTACACACACTGGAGCTGGGGTACAGGGGGCGTCTGGATGGGATGCACGCCCACACTCCCGACATGTTGGGTTGGCATTACATTGGGAGGACATATGTCCAAACCTCCAGCACTTGAAGCAGCGCATAGGGGGAGGAATGTAGGGAACGTAGGGCTTTACGTCGCACCGGTAGATCACCACCTTAACTTTCTCAGGCAATGACTTTCTTGTAGTTCTTGTCTCTTGAGTAATTAGTGTCAGCTTCTACCAGTGTTATGTGTAACTTAGTACATATAATTACCTCATCAATCACATTATCATCTATCATGAATGAGAGAGCTTCAGTCTCTGACCTCACGCGCCGTGTGTTTGCTTTTGAACCAGGGAAGATTTTTTATGATATTCTTTTTCAGTGTTTTGGAGTGCTACTTGTATGGCGTTTTACTGCACAGAGTGATACCGTCTTCAATATCGGATTCATTGCGTCTGAAATCTTGTTCGGGATCGGAACTAGGATTTACATTTGAATAATAGTATCCTGTTCCTGATTTGATGAGGAATCTACACAAAAATCACTAAAATCTTCATTACTTGTCGAAAGAAATTATATCCTCATCTCTTAGACACATACCACGTCTACGAGACTTGAAGATTATATTATGTAGTAGAATAACACTCATTTTCGCATTGTGTAAGGCTTAAAAAAGGTTAAAATGATATGGACGGCAACTGCAGCATGGCTAATCAGGAGAAACTAGAGGATAATTTATCGAGAGTGAAACTTCTAATTACGTAATAAATTTAAATTTTTGAGCATTATAATAGGGTAAAATTTATACAATAAATGTTTACTAGAAACTGCCAAAAACCCATTTGCAAGGAAAACTAGACGTAACACAAAACATTTCAAATCTACTTACATGACAGGCAGCGCGGTGCAAATCTGCTCCAGTGATGCACTCCCCCACAAAACGTTTCTTGGGTGGACACAGCCGTGGACTAGAAACCCAGAACCTTCGCTGACATCATTGCAAATGCTTAATTGAGGAATAGCTAAAGCGGAAATATGGCACCTCCATTATTGCGTCAACAGTGAGCATTTAAAGAAAACTGGTAACATATTTGCACCAGCGCTGCAGCTCGAGGGTTTAATAAAGAGTGCGAGAGATCAAAATTGATGGATGGGCAGGTCTATCAGAGACCTCAGAATGTAAACACGATCTACATCTACATACATACTCCGAAATTCACCGTAAGGTGCGTGGTGGAGGGTACACTGTACCACCACTAAGCATTTCCTTTCCTATTCCACTCCCAAATAGAACGAGGAAAAACAGAATGCCTATGTGCCTCCGTACAAGCCCTAAGTTCTCTTCTCTTGTCTTTGTGATATTTACGCGAAATGTAAGTAGGCGGCAGCAAGATCGTGCTACACTCAGCTTCAAATTCCGGCCCTCTAAATTTACTTAACAGAAATTCACGAAAAGAACGTCGTCTTTCCTCCAGCGATCCCCAATTGAGTTGCCGGAGCATTTCCGTGACACTTGCGCATTGGTCGAACCTACCGGTAACAAATCTAGCTGCTCGTCTCTGAACAGCCTATATTTCTTCCTTTAAACTGATCTGCTGCGGGTCCCAAACACTTGAGCAATACTCAGGACGAGGCCTCACAAGCGTTTTATACGCGGTCTCCTTTACGGGTGAAGTACATCTTCCCAAAATTCTCCCAATAAACCGAAGTCGCCTGTCCGCCTCACTCTCAACTGTCCATATATGTTCGTTCCATTTCATATCGCTCTGCAATGTTACGCCTAGATATTTGAACGACGCGACCGCATCAAGAAGCTCACTACTGATGCTGTATTCGAACATTATAGGATTTTTTTCCTACTCATGGGCATCACCTTACATGTTTCTACATTGAGAGCTAGCTGCCATACTTCGCACCAACTAGAAATTTTGTCTAAGTAATCCTGTATGCTATTAAAGTCAGTTAAAGACGACACCCTCCCATACACCACAGCATCATCAGCAAACAGCCGCAAATTACAACTTACTCTGTCCATCAGATCATTTATATAGACAGAAAGTAATAGCGGTCCTATCACACTCCCCTGGGGCACGCCTGACGATACACTCGTCTCTGATGAACACTCGCAGTCGAGTAAGAGCTGCGAACGCCCAGTCAGTTTAGGCACCAGTCCCCACTGGGTGCCTACAGATGCGTCAAGACGGACAGACAGCAGTAAGAGGAACGTGAAGGAGAAAGGAGGATGTGGTGGAGGAGAGAGAGAGAGAGAGAGAGAGAGAGAGAGAGAGAGAGAGAGAGAGAGAGAGAGAGAGAGACGCGCCTCCTTGTGTGCCGGCGCCGCCTCAGAAGCGGCTGTGTGGCGAGACGTATGAAGCGGTGATGCGCGCTGACGCCTCATCGAACCGCCACTGCTGCCTGCCTGCATGTGGCAGGCGGCGCACGACGAGTCCCTGGGGACGCGGAACACAAGCGGGCCAGCGCCACCAACACACAAGCCTCATGCCATGCCACAGCTTGTCTTCACAGCTATCGCAATGGGAGGCCAAACGTTCGGAACGCGCATTTACTCCAAACGTCGTACATTCGTAGTACTCCACGAGCACAACGAAATGTGTAAGCTGTAGCGCGTACTTCGCAAGCGTTATTGAAAAAATTGCAAGACAATTTTGGTCGGTCGTCAGATGTGTACCGTTTGTACCTGTGCGTGGCCGCTTTTGTCACGAAGCGGCGGCAGCCGAGGAAGAGTCACCAAAAACACTTTGGAGAGATATTAAAGATGCTGTTCGAGAGACAGGGAATTGGATATCGGCGTCTTGGCGAAGTACAGAAGCTTGCCAAAGTAGGGGACAGCTGCTGAGGGTGAATAACGGTGGGGACTTTATGGGTCCCGTGGCCGCTACGGTAGCCGTGAAGGCCTCAGCAGAACCCTGAAACAGCAATGCACAGTAACGCAGGAGAGTAGAAGGACGCACAAATAAGACAGTTTGGAAAGTCAAGCATTCCTCTCATCACGTATAAACGGAATAGTTATAGAAGATTGTACCAAAGGATAACAATGTTGAACAATCAGTTAGAAATCAAAATTTCCTTATTTACATTCCAAGCACCTACATTTACTTTATTATGATTTGTACAGAAAAACTGTTTTGCACATAGTGCAGTACGGCAAGTACAAAAAGCAATGGAAGAGGCATTTATTTATCTATTTACTTTATCTATTTTATTTGATACACGCATTACATAGTGCACTTCTTGCCCACGCTGAAATAAAAATGCTTATTGAAAATGAGCACTACAACAATCAAAATAGATTGAGAAATTAACTGCGGGAGCAGAATACGAAAAGAGAAGACGAACTCTGAGAATGTTAGCTATCTTTAAAATTTTATTTTTTATTTATTCTTTTTTTTTATTTTCTCGCGAGCACTTCTTAAACAAAAAGAATGAGTATAGCGAAGAATGCTAGCCGAAGAAGGCAAAAAAGGCGAGAGTATGGATGGGCTATTTAGGGGAGAAGGGAGGCCCAAAAAAGTGGTTAGCATCAGAGCCACGTACTCGTTGGTTTTTAAGTCGCTGGATCGAGTCCCGATCGTCACTTTTTTCAACACAGTCCTATTCATTACTATTTATATTACAACTGATATAACGGGAAAAAATACCTGTAATCAGATGGACTTTTGTAAATTTACAATGTTATTTGGCAGTTTACAAAGTTACTACCCACAAATAATATAATATTCATAACTACCGACTAGTAAAAGACCAAACGCATTGATACTAGTGTGAAAACGTTTGCTTGTCCTTGATTTTGAGAAGTCCCTTATTCCTAGAAGGAGCCTGAAACTACTTGTTACCGGCCGCGGTGGCCGAGGAGACAGGCGCTTCAGTCACGGTCTGCACGGCCACTGCGGTCGGGGGTTCGAATCCCTCCTCGGGCATGGATATTTGTGCCGTCCGTAGTTGTAGCTACTTCATAAGTAGTTTGTAAGTTTAGGGACTGATGACCCCGTAGTTAAGTCCCATAAGCT
The DNA here is from genome assembly GCA_026315105.1 of Locusta migratoria. NCBI lineage: Eukaryota > Metazoa > Arthropoda > Insecta > Orthoptera > Acrididae > Locusta > Locusta migratoria. The sequence continues at coordinate 325,435,353 of CM048750.1, forward strand.
TAACAAACATTTGATTTGAAAAACTACTTGTTACCTGCAAGTTTTGAGCACCACAGGCGGCTTTCAAAAGATGTACAACTGAACGTCGCTTTCGACATTAAAGTTGCAGGATGGTATTTTTCGTAAAATCATGGGAAACAAAGTTAAACGGCACCAGGTGCAGTGAATAAATCCTATTTTCCCTGATACGCAAGGTCTTTTGAGGTTTCCATAGAAAAACAAACCTTGCTAACATTTTTAAAAAACCTCTCTTTCATCCGATAATTTGGAAGCAAACCGTGCATAACGCAGCATTTTCTTACATTCGATACTGCATGACCAATTATCAGCGCCGATATTTATTTTAATAGCGTCTTCACGAGGAGCAATTATCTTTTCATTAAACAACAACAATTTTGAAGAAGCTTAATTAAAGAAAGTACATCTGATTACAAGTATTTTTCACGTTATATCAGTTGTAGTATAAATAATAACGAATATGACAATGTAGATAAAAAAAGTGACGAACGGGACTCAATCCAGCGGCCGACGACCATTGAGTACAGGGCTGGAACGCTAACCACTCGGCTGGCGCCACTTCGTGACAAAAAAAAAACGTCACGCACAGGTACATATGTTACATATTTGACGACCGACCGAAATTATCTTTTGATTTTCTCAATAATGCTTGAGATATACGCGCTACAGCTTACACATTTTGGTGTCCTCATGTAGTACCACAAGCGTACGTTTTGTGTCCCAGCCTCGTCGCCGCTTTTGTGTCTCGTTTCCGTCGTAGCTGTTGGAGGCCGAGTAGAATTGAACCAACACAGGAATAAAGGATGCACGCTTGTGCAGGTACGAAGGTGAGCAGCCAGTGGGACAGCAGAAACTAGAAACACTAGAGTAAATTAGTACGAGATTATATATATATATATATATATATATATATTTCTTAGAGACTTAGTAATACTTAACTTTTACATAGCTCAGTACTGCAGAATGCTGATACATAGTTGAGCTAGAGGCCTGCCTAGTGCCTATCCGATAGCCAAGTCTTCACTGGTGCCTATCTGATTCCGAAGTGTTAACTGGTTCATATCTCAGTCCCAAGTGAACGATGTCGTTCAGTGGTGGCCACGAGCGGAGTTTTAGCAGAGGGCGCTCGTGGATGACGCAAGAACACCGCGCCGTGCGTGCATGGCGGCGGGCGGCGGAAGTGGGTGGCGCGCACTTTAGACATGTGCGACACCACAGTACGAAGTTAGTAGTAAATCCGCGTCACCATCGTCGTGGCCTCCCCTTGTCAGTGCACTGACAGTCGAGGGCAGAGTTTCTTCTTCTTCAAAAGCACGTAACAACAAGCGATGCGAAGATCAAGGAGAGCAAAGTAGAACTCCACGTTATGTTCACTGCTGGAACTTAAATTCAGTATACCCTCGTAGGTTGCGTTAACAGTGGCACTGGGTAACGGTCGTCAGACGCCGTTTCTAGAGATTGACTGACATCGGCCGACAGCCCAGTTACACTTTGTACGGTGTGGTTTCTCACTTGGTAGGAGGAGGAGCAAGTTAGGTTGTTAGGTTGTAAGATGGTTGGATTACAACTGATAATTCGAGAAACGAAAATGTATTGTAAAGTAGTTTCTGCCGGCCGCGGTGGCCGAGGGGACTGAGGCGCTCCAGTCACGGTCTGCACGGCCACTACGGTCGGGGGTTCGAATCCCCCCTCGGGCATTGATATTTGTGCCGTCCTTAATCTTAGGTAGTTCATAAGTAGTTTCTAAGCTTAGGGACTGATGACCCCATAGTTAAGTCCCGTAAGTTCTACAAACATTTGAACATTTTCAAGAAGTTTCTTAAGTTTAATTATACCGTTAAAGAGCAAAGTCAGTGGAGGGGGAGTTTAAAACAATCCGTCTAACAAACGCATTACTGGCAAGTTTGAATTACATGGAAAGATTTGTTATATTCTTAAAAGAAGATTATCGAGACAGCATGCAGCTACTAATCCTGCTTAGTTGGATCTCCAGAGACGTTTGCTACGATACATGCGCGTGAATTGAGGGATATCAGTACAAGCGTACGAAGAATTCTAAAAACTGCAACGTGGAAAGATTCCACGATTTACTGCACACGATTAATGATGTCCATCCTGATCGTCAAAGGCAATTTTGCGAATGGTATCAGCGAATGGTAACAGATGGTTTGTTGTTGTTGTTGTTGTTGTTATTTGGATGTTTAAGGGGGACAAAACTACAACGGTCATCAGTCCCCCATTCCATCACAAAATGTCAAAAATAAAAGCACGGACGGCAAATGAATGCGCCCAGAGGTTAGGTTTGCGAAGTGGGATGGAAATCCCACTGGGTCTATAAAACATCAACAAAACGGAGAAGAAACTAAAAGGAAAGGGGACGAACACACAAAGACACCTTACTACAAAGAGGCCGAAGGCAGTGGTTGACCGACCATAGGAATAAAAAAGGAAAAGTCAACCACTCGGCAGTGCAAGGAAAAGACCAGTCATAGAGACTGATAAAAACCTCCTGCTCGAATAAAACTTAAAACTGAATTCGCTGCTGAAGCATCGTCACGTAAAATATCTGATAAAACGCGAGGAATGTTAAAACGACGCCGCAAGGCGGCTAAAAACGGGCAGTTCATTAGGATGTGGACTATTGTTAAGTGGGAGCCACAACGACACTGGGGCGGGGCCTCACCACGAAGGAGATGTCCGTGGGTGAGCCACGAATGGCCAATACGGAGTCGACACAGCACCACGGAGTCCCGGCGAGAGGCCAGCACGGAAGAACGCCATGCGGTGGTGGTCTCCTTGACTAGCCGAAGCTTGTTGGGTGTGCCCAGGCTATGCCACTCGGTATCCCAACGCTGATGTACGCGGTGGCGCAACAACGAACGGAGATCAGACGCCAGGAGGCCGATGTCCAAAATGGACGCACTGACTGCCTGCCTGGCAAGTCTGTCAACACGTTCATTGCCCGGGATGCTGACATGACCCGGGGACCAGACGAACACCACTGATCGCCCGGACTCTCCAATGGCACAAAGAGTCTCCTGTATGGCCAACACCAGAGGAGACCGTGGGTAACAGTGCTCCAGAGCTCGGAGGCTGCTCAGAGAGTCGCTGCAAACAACAAAAGACTCGCCGGAGCAGGACCGGATATGCATGAGAGCTCTGTGAATGGCCACCAGCTCTGCAGTGTAAACACTGCAGCCATTCGGCAGAGAGTGCTGTTCCACATGGTCACCATGAGTATAGGCATATCCCACACATCCATCAACCATTGAACCATCTGTGTAGATCAGGTCATAACAACGGAACTCTGCTATGACAGCAGAGAACTGACGGCGGAGCGCCTCCAGTGGAACTGAGTCTTCGGGCCCCTGGGCCAAATCCAGCCGAGTAGACGGCCTTGGCAAACACCACGGAGGTGTACGGGCACGGACCCGATAGGAAGATGGAAGGGGAGAAGACTCAAGCTCCTGCAGGAGGGACTGAACCCGATAGGCAATCGTATGACCTGATCTGGGGCGTCGCTGATGGGCACGGATTACCACATCAGGAAAGAGGAGACGATGGTTCGGGTGGCCTGGTGAGCAATACACATGGGCTGCATAAGCCGCAAGTAGGTGTTGGCGGCGGATCCCCAAGGGTGGAACCCCAGCCTCCACTAGTAAACTGTTCACTGGGCTGGTGCGGAAGGCACCCGTCGCGATGCGAACCCCACAGTTCTGAATGGGGTCCAGGAGATGCAGTGCCGAAGGTGCCGCAGACCCATAGGCAATGCACCCAAAATCAAGACGGGACTGCACCAGCGCCGTGTAAAGCCGCAACAGTGTCGAGCGATCAGCACCCCAGGTCGTATGACCCAGGTGGGGAAAAGGTTGAGATGGCGCCAGCACTTCCGTTTCAGCTGACGAATGTGGGGGAGCCACGTCAGCCGGGCGTCAAAGACCAGTCCTAAAAAACGGTGAGTTTCCACTACCGTAAGTGGTTCGTCATTCAGATAAAGTTCAGGGTGTGGGTGGACGGTCCGACGCCGGCAGAAGTGCATCACTCTGGTCTTGGAGGCAGAAAACTGAAAGCCATGGGTAAGCGCCCAGTTCTGCGCCTTCCGAATAGCGCCTTGCAACCTGCGCTCGGCAACTTGGGTGCTGCAGGAACTAAAAGAGAGACAAAAGTCGTCAGCATAAAGAGAGGGGGACACCGACGATCCAACCGCTGCAGCTAAACCGTTGATGGCGATTAAAAATAATGGGACACTTAAAACGGAACCCTGAGGAACCCCATTTTCCTGGATATGAGAGGAGCTCAGGGAAGCACCAATTTGAACACGAAAGGTACGGACGGCTAAAAAATTCTGAATAAAAATCGGTAGGGAGCCCCGGAGGCCCCAGTCATGTAAGGTGTTGAGGATGTGTCGTCGCCAGGTTGTATCATATGCTTTGTGCATATCGAAGAAGACGGCAACGAGGTGTTGGCGCCGGGAAAAGGCTGTGCGGATTGCAGACTCGAGGCACACCAGATTATCGGTGGTAGATCGACCCTGGCGAAAACCGCCCTGGCACGGAGCCAATAAACCCCGAGTCTCAAGAATCCAACACAACCGCCGACTGACCATCCGCTCCAACAGTTTGCATGGCACGTTAGTCAGGTTAATGGGCCGATAGCTATCCAAGTTCAGAGGATGTCTGTCGGGCTTAAGCACTGGGATGATGATACTCTCCCGCCACTGTGACGGGAAAACACCATCACACCAAATGCGGTTATAGACCGCAAGTAGGTTACGCCGACTATCTGCTGAGAGATGTTGCAGCATGTTGCTATGGATGCTATCAGGCCCAGGCGCCGTGTTAGGACATTGTTGAAGAGCACTGAGGAGCTCCCACTCTGTAAAAGGAGTGTTGTAAGATTCAGAGCGGCTGGTACGAAAGGAGAGAGACTGGCGTTCTACCCTCTCCTTTACTGCACGGAAGGCCGGTGGATAATTTGCAGAGGCAAAGGCACGAGCATAATGCTCGGCAAACATCTCTGCAAGAGTGGCCGGGTCCGTACATAGGACTCCATTTGTGGAGATCCCAGGGATTCCCGATGTAGTCGGTATTCCCTGTAGCCGCCTGATCTTACTCCAGACCTGCGAGGCTGAGGTACCTGTCCCAATAGTGGAAACGTACCTCTCCCAGCACTCCCGTTTCCGTCTTCTTATAAGCTGGCGAGCACGTGCGCGAAGCCGTTTAAAATTGATTAGGTGCTCCTGAGAGGGGTGCCGTTTGTATCGCTGTAAGGCCCGCCTGCGGTCTTTAATGGCCTCAGCGATCTCCGGCGACCACCACGGCACTGTCTTACGCCGTGGGCACCCTGATGTACGTGGAATGGTCGCGTTCGCAGCAGAAATGATGGAATGTGTGGCGCTCTCGACCACCACATCGATTTCCTCGAGTGGGGGAGGGCCAACGATGGCAACAGAAGCATAGTCTTCCCAGTTAGCCCTGTGCAGAACCCACCTATGTGGGCGCGCAGGGGACTCGCGTTGTGGGAGTGACAAAAAGACAGGGAAATGGTCACTGCCACACAAGTCGTCATGGGCTCTCCAGTGAACAGATGGTGGAAGGCCGTGGCTGCAGATCGACAGATCAATAGCCGAAAATGTGCCATGTGCCACACTAAAGTGTGTGGGGGCACCTGTATTTAAGAGGCAGAGGTCGAGTTGAGTTAGGAAATCCTCGACAACCCTGCCGTGACCTGAGATCGTAGAACCACCCCACAAGGGACTGTGGGCATTGAAGTCGCCCAACAGTAAGAAAGGTGGGGGTAGTTGAGCAACAAGTGCAGCCAAGACGTTCACAGATATGTCACCATCTGGCGGCAAGTAGATACTGCAGATAGTCAACTCCTGTGTGGTCCTCACCCTGACAGCCACTGCTTCTAATGGTGTTTGAAGGGGCACGGGTTCACTATACACAGAGGTGAGGACATAAACACACACTCCACCTGAGACCCGGTTATATGAGCTACGGTTGCAGAAAAATCCCCTGTAGCCACGAAGGGCAGGGGTCCGCATTGCTGGAAACCAAGTTTCCTGAAGAGCAATGCAGAGAGCAGGTGTCGTGCTCAGAAGCTGCCGTAGCTCAGCCAGGTGGGAAAAGAAACCGCCGCAGTTCCACTGGAGAATGACATTGTTCGAGTGCTGGGAAGACATGAATGAGACAAATGAGCGGGTCATACCTCAGCATCACTTGCATCCACCGATGGAGGTTTATCAGTTTCAGTCATCGGTTTGTCAAGGGCGTCCCCGAGAGCGAGGTCCTCGGGTGACGCAAGAATCTCCACCTCATCCTCAGAAGTAGAGGCGGAGGCAGAGGGGAGTGGTGGCACTGAAGCCACCGTGGATTCTTGTGATTGGCCTTTCTTTGGCCTTTGTTTTCCCCTCCGTTCCCTCGGGGGCTTCGCCGGTGGGAGGTGCTCCTCGGACTCAGCCACAGGGACTGAGGAGGAGCGCGAGGCCCTACGACCAGCAGTCTGCGAGCGCGCCCGCTGCTGGTTAGTGTCGCTACCGACACTGGCGGAAGGGAGCGTACCAAGGGACCCCTTCCGTGTGAGGGAAGCCAGAGAAGGTTGTTCTTTCTCCGGCGGAGAGGTGGTAGCTGATCCCGAGGCTTTCGCCTTGGGAGCTTTGGATGGATGGCCCCCAACCTCCGTGGGGGCAGGCTTAGGTTGGCGGCCCTGGGGGCCCACAGGAACAGAGGTAGTAGAAACTACTGTCGCCGCCAAGGAGAGTGGCGACGACGTCACTGCTGCGAACGTTTTTGTCATTGTTACCGGGTGCAAACGATCAAACTTTTTCTTGGCCTCATTATAGGATATACGGTCCAGGGTTTTATACTCCGTAATTTTCCTCTCCCGTTGAAGTGCGTGACATTGCGACGAGCAGGGAGGATGGTTCTGACCACAGTTGACGCAGATGGGAGGCGGAGTGCATGGGGCGTCCGGATGTGCTGGACGCCCGCAGTCCCTACATGTAGCACTGGACATACAACGGGAAGACATGTGGCCGAACTTCCAGCATTGGAAGCACCGCACAGGGGGAGGAATATAAGGCCGCACGTCAACACGGTAAACCATCACCTTGACCTTTTCGGGCAACGTATCACCCTCAAAGGCCAAGATGAAGGCACCAGTTGCGACCCTATTATCCTTTGGGCCCCTATGGATGCGCCGGACAAAATGGACGCCTCGTCGTTCAAGGTTCGTCCGTAGCTCGTCGTCTGTCTGGAGCAACAAATCCCGGTGGAAAATTACTCCCTGAACCATATTCAGCGACTTATGGGGAGTGATGGTCACCGCAACGTCACCCAGCTTGTCACAAGCGAGTAGCGCCCGTGACTGGGCTGGGGATGCTGTGTGGATGAGTACAGACCCGTTGCGCATTTTAGAAATGGAATCAACTTCCCCAAACCTGTCCTCCAGGTGGTCAACAAAGAACTGAGGCTTCACTGCCGTAAAAGATTCCCCATCAGTCCTTGTACACACTAAATATCGAGGTGAATATTGCTCATTTCCGGTAGCAGCCCTGCGTTCCTCCCAGGGCGTGGCCAAGGAAGGAAACGACTTGGGGTCATAAGAAGAGGCACGAAACTTCCCACGCTTAGAGACGGTGGTTGTACGTCCACCAACGTGTTCTGTTGCTCGTTTCATTTCGTTCCCACGAGCAGCTAGGGATCGAAAGGTCCACCCAGACAGAGCCCCGCTTGCCTGGGTAAGCCTTATACAACTGAGGTGCGGCAGGTTCCTCAGAGGTTGCTCGCTAGCGGCTGTTCAACCTCAACAGCCATGCATCTCCTCGGCACGTAGCACACCTTGAGATTGAGGGTTTTTTTATAGAGGTTTGTACCGTCCTCGCGACCCGGGCGATTAAGCCAAGATCCCCGGGCTCTGAAACGTACAACGTTCCACCGTCGCGCCGAACGATGGTCGTTGAAGCACGCACAGAGCTTACGGTGTAGCGGACTGTTGGCGCGACACAGCCCACAGCTCAGGACCCCGGGTTCGCCAAGCCCGTACTCAGCAAATTAATGCTGAGCCCCTGAGGGGAGATGGTTTGTAACCAAGATAGTGAGGTGTGTACTGGGCATCGACAAAAAAAAAAAGTTTGTTCAGCTTATTGGACTTAACAGCGGGGTCATCAGTTCCTGAACTTACAAACTACTTATAAACGACCCTATACTAAAGACAACACAAACATCCTTGCCCGAGGGAGAATTCGAACCCCCGACGGAGAGCGGCCTCGCACATCGGAGCATAGCGCCTCAATGCGCTCGGCCACTCTGCCGCAGGGGCACTGAAAAATCCGCATGTTTCTGTGAATAAGACGGTCAATCTTCCAGGGGTTTACGTGTAGTGTGGAAAACCATTTTTTATGCTACTGTCCCTGCAGAAGTGTACCTATAAATAATTAAAGTAATACAGTCCAGATCGCATGTTGTTGCGTTTTTCACTGGCAACCGGTTTCGGTTCTACAGAACCATCTTCAGGCCTTGGGCACCTTGGTGGTGGAGGCCGCAGCAGGCGTCAACTGCAGTTAAAGCTTGCTCCGGCCACCGCCACCGTTCACCGAAAAGGAGACAAAGGCCTGAAGATGGTTCTGTAGAACCGCAACCGGACGCCAGTGAAAAAACGCAACAACCTGCGATCTGAACTGTCTTATTTTAATTATTGAAAATTTGAAGATCACTATTAAAAAAAAAATTCAAATATTACTGTAACTAGAAATATTGCCAGTCATAAGTGTGCTTACTGGAGCTGATGACATCTTCTACCAACAGGACGGGGCACACCACCACACCACCACATTTCCATATCAGTGTGCCTGGATAACAGTTTTAAAGGACATTATATTAAACAAAGAGGGCCCACTGAGTTTCCTCCACCGTCGCTAGATCAAACACCTATAGACTTTTACTTGTGGGGGGTGAAACGTAACAACGTGAGCCACGCATGATTTTGCTTGGAAACGAGTGCTTGTGTGCGGCTTTTACTATTAATAAAGATATCGATTGTATATGAATGAGCCGCATCTGTCACGAAAAAAAGGTGATTGGTTAAGATCGTGTATACTCTATTATTGATACCACCACACAATCTTTCGACAAATTTCTATTTCATATTTGCAGTTGTAAGCTTCAACGTTAGACGTGGAATGAAGCCCCTTAGAAATGAGGAGGGGAAAGAAGGCCAATGTGCACATACTGAGTGCTGTCATTCCAGATGTGGAATTGGTCCCTCTAGATGCTACGAAGGTGCAGGAGATAACAACGCCGGTACCAGTGATGTGTCGCTTTGAAACGGCAGAGATCCTCTCGGCTTTTTAGTGGGTATCTAAAGTGGTAAAGACTGCCAGTCTTGCTTGCTAGATGAAAGCAGATCTCACCATCTGCAGCATAGTCGATAGGACCGAATGTGGAACTCTGGTACAAAGCCGAATTGAGGGTCTGAATCAGAGTCTCACACTGTTCTTCGACCGTGTAGGCTACAGATCCTTCGACTTGCGCCATCGGGTGGTGGGGTTACCATTACAACTGAATAGGTCATGTGTCCACTACACGTATGAAACAACTACACAGGTAGTAGGGGCTGTGTTGTGTACACTAGGTGGTTTCATGTGATAGAGGGAACAACATATTGGGTTTCAATCTGTAAAGGCACAGGTCACAGATAGGTCGAACACAGATCTAAAAGCCAAAGCAGATGGGAGGTGTCTTGATCACAAATTTTAAATATACTGTACTGTGTACTAAACGAACTCATGTCTGGGGTGGCGTGGCTCTCTATTCTTAAGTACCACGTGATGTGTGACCACTAATTTACAAACAGGAATTACTTTAGAATAAGCAAGTAAAGCATGTGCAAAATTTCGTTTGGAAGAAAGCTAGTATTAATAAAAGCATGGCTGGAAGCGGAAGTAGTGACCATTACAAAAGCGTGTGGTGCAATCGGTTATACAATACATGAAAGATGGAATCAAATTGGAAAATCTGAGAAATATGTAACATACTCACGGGTACGGATGTGACGTGGAAAGTTTGTTAAAAACAGGAAGGAAATTCAAAAAATAATAGGTTTACACAAAGGCTGAAGGCCACACAAGTGTATTCTAACTTGAGCAAAACTGGACACACAATCACTGGAATGAGAATGCAAATAATAAATTTACTCTGAATTTCCTTGTGTTCTGTACATTAAGAAGCATTTCACCTCACATAGTGAAAGAATTACTCAACAGAACTCTCACTTAAAAACCAAGACTGTCTGATCACAACGAAATTGAAGTCCTAACAGCATGCCTTCCGCTCAGCATGATCCGGTGGAGTACTTACTTCCACAGTCATCGGTGCTAGAGTTCAGAGTGAAGCTCTAAGGTCACGGAAAAACCTTCCACCCCATAGACCGGATATAGAGTGCTCTGAAGGCGACGCAGAGTGCGTTCAGAGACTAGTGTTTACCAACCCTTGCTACCTGCCCAAGACAATTCCATCGACATCCGCTCCCAGAGAGGTCTCCTGTCACCTCTTTCGTCCAAGATTAGGTTGGTAGGACACTAAGAACACAGCCACCACGCCATCTCGCAAAGTTAACTTGTCTCTGGCCACCCAGCAGACACTCGCGCAGACGACCAATGAAAACGTACGTTCTTAACTACAGCAAAACGAGACCTAGAGCGCGAGGCGGCGACTGTAAGCCATTGCGTGTCAGTCAGTCAATATTAAGAGCAAACTTGCACATTCACATGAACACACAAGTTCAATCACACAGCTGCAAACATTTATAAAATATACATAAACATAGGGCATTGTTCATTAACAAAAAGAATAAAATAGTTAACACACAGGTAAATAACATTAATGGTGCAGAAACACGTTAGGTTAATGAATCAATGAAAATCGAATATGACCACACATTCAGTGGACGTGTTTCAACTTGCTCGATTGCAGACTGTTCCCGAGATCGTGCTGGTGAAGGAATCCTTGTTAAAACTGTTGTACGAAATCAATGAACACCACCACCATCAATGTCTATGCACCAAAAGCAAATGAGTAACGACAAAAATCCAGGAACCATTGGCTATCACAAACCATTAAGAAATTAATATAGTAATTGAAATCTTCAATGTCAAACTGGGAAATAACAGGTGCGAGACTCTGATAGAGGCTTTTGGTTTACAAGCACAAATTTAGAGAGTTGATCGCCTATTACAACTTTCCCGAATCGAAACACAGGTCAAAATTCCATGTATCACGTGGTCGAGATGTTAAACATCTGACAAGACAACATTGCTTATTTACGGATACCCCGTATTTTAATAAACGAGTGTTTTGGAACTTTAGTCGCGAGAGCATAGAGTTATCCTGCAACAAATTTGTCATCTGTCTACCCGTAGCGTCTCTAAAAACAAAACTTGTGGAGCACAGAGACAAATTCAACTAATAACTTTCGAAAGATCATTCAGCCTGATCTGAGAAGTGAAGTTAGCATGAATACCGACAGTAAATAGAGACAACAATGCAAGCACTAATTCCATCAATAAAAGTGTATGAAAACGTGAGAAGAGATGCTCAAGATAAACTCTACAAAACAAAAGAACGAAAATACAAATTGATGACGCATGGATGGATGACGAAAGCATAGAGCCCGTACAGGTAAAACCTAGTACAATGTTATTAGTTTCGAAATAATAAGATTGGAGTAGCAACAAATGTCGGGTAAAAATTGAATTTGAAGAATTGAAAGCTCACAAGCTTGACATTATCAATTTAATTTTCATGAAAAGTTAAAAAGAAACTACTGGAATGCAGGAAAGAAGAAAACATCACAAAAATAGGGAACAGTTCTAGAAATCATGGAAAGAAAGATACTTGTGGGAACCATATTAATAACCTTATTTTCATGTGATAAACGAAATGCTGAGATTTGGAACGACACTCTAGCAAGAGTTCTATTATGAAAGAAGAAGTAGGAAAATCCAACAGAAACTTAAAAAGCAGACTCTTAGAAAACTTAACAAGATGTTTGATGCAGTACTTTCCTACTTAGTAGATATTATCAACTTTCTTTCCTTAACCAAAATTAATACTGCGAGAAATTGTGAACATGATAAACTCTCAAATCTTATCCGCCATTCCTCGAATATGTTTCTCAAAATCATCCACAATCCAACAAAGATGATATGAAAAATGTGAAGACTTCATTGGTGAGACATACTTTAAGCCTAGGAAATGTATCTCAAGTACCGATACCTCAAACAGTTGGTAGCCCTGCACAAGGCCAAACGTGCGGTGTCAGTGCGATCGGAAAAGATAAGTAATTTAAGTAGAAATAAAGCGTAGTTTAACACTCTAAGTAGCTAAAAACATTTATTACATTGCTCTTAAAGCTTACCATTAAAGGTTTTTCTTTTACTCACGTATTTATCCAGTAATCACTAAAAGTACGGTTTGTTTACATACGTCCTTGTTAGGCCTAAATTCCGAGTGTGCATATTTAGCGTTTCTCCGTAATTTTAAGTGCATTTAACACAGTTAACTAACTAAATACTTTCATTAGTGTAGTCTTCAAGCTCACCATTAAAGGTCTTTTCTTTTTTCGCACATTGTCTCATTAATCGCAAAAAGTTGTTTTGTGTACATTCATAGGCCAAATTCGCGAGTGTGAAAATTTAGTGTTATACCGCAATTTTAAGTGCATTTACTAACAGCTTATACGTATTTTAGTGTCGAGTGTGAAAATTTAGTGTTATACCGCAATTTTAAGTGCATTTACTAACAGCTTACACGTATTTTAGTGTCCTAAGCAAATCTAGTAACCGTTTGAATCTATAGTTAATATATATTGTCAATATCACGTAGTAACAATCATGAATGCAATGTGTTTGAGCTGCAGTAGGTTTGTTCGTTTTGGGTTTCAATGCAGCTGTTGTAACAAGTGGTTTCATTGGGGGGGGGGGATGTAGCGGTGTGGGAAAGAGGGAAGCAAACGAGTCTCTTCCTTTGTTTTGCAAAGTGTGTTCAAGCGACAGAAAAATAGCTGAACAGGAAGGGAAGATTAGGGCCCTTCAGGCTGAACTGGATAGTGCTAGGGAGGAACTTGCGAGGTTAAGGTTGGAGAAGGGTGAGCATGGGTGGGAAGTGGTAGCAGGGGCCACAGAGAGAGTATAGTTCCTGACAGCTTTACAATTGGTTCAACCAACAGATTTGCCTTTCTACCACAGTCAAGTGAGGAAGAGGCTCCTTTAGAAGTAGGTGCAGTTAGGAAGCAACAGACTGTCACAAGGAAACCAACGGTTTCAAAAAAAGTAGATAGTAGGAGGAAAGTTCTGTTGTTAGGAAGTAGTCATGGAAGAGGTGTGGGCCAGATTTTACAGGAAAAACTAGGTGACAGGTACCAGGTCACAAACATTTTCAAGCCCAGTGCAGGTCTAAGCCAGGTGGTAGAGGATATAGGTTCCCTGTGTAAGGGTTTCACAAAGCAGGATCATGTTGTTATAGCGGGTGGGGTCGGAAACAGCATTGATAGGGATCAGGGCTACAATATTGAGTGTGATCTGGTTAAAATAGCTTCTGCAACGACCCAGACAAATGTTGGACTGTTGCCTGCTTTCATGCGGTACGATCAACCCCAATTGAACCGCTCCGTCAGGAGAGTCAATATGGGGATTGATCAACTGCTTAGGGCAGACACTCTGTCGGACATCGGTTTGGTTCCTGTGGATGCTATTGATAGGTGTGATTTCACTAGACATGGCCTACATCTCAATAGGAAAGGGAAGGGGAACTAACTGGGTTGATAGCAAAGTCCTTAAGGGGGAACACTGCAATTCATGAAGGTACTTCTTTTTTAGGCTAAGATCAGTGTCCAGTGAGAAGCTCAGGCAGGCAGGTGCTAAAAATGTTGAAAAATCAAATATTTCTCAGAGAAGTAAAGTAAAAAATAATGTTAGCATTTTTCACCAGAATATTGGGGGACTAAAAAATAAAATAGATGAGCTTTTAGTTTGTTTAGATGCTATAGAAACTGATAATGTAACAGATATACTATGCCTGTCTGAGCATCACATTGTCACCGGTATGGAAAATGTGAATGTCAGTGGATATAAATTAGTCTCAAATGTAAGTAGAGACAATAAGATAAGAGGAGGAGTTGTCATATATGCCAAAAGCTATCACAGTGTAAAAAATTTAGAAACAAAAAAGTTTTGTGTAGAGCAGCATATTGAAGCATGTGCCTGACAGCTTAAACTTAATGATGATTATCTTATAATTGTAACAGTATATAGGTCCCCTTCAGGGAACTTTCAGTTATTTCTGGAAAACATAGATGCCTTGTTGTGCTATCTGTCAGATAAGGGGAAGCAAATTATTATTTGTGGTGATTTCAATGTAGATTCACTGAAAGAGTGTAATAGGAAGAAAGACCTGGAAGTCTTACTTGGCTCATTCAATCTGACATCCGTTATTGATTTTCCTACTCGGGTAGTAAAGGACAGCAGGACATTGATAGATAACTTTTTTATAGACCAAGATAAGTTTAACAACATAAATGCTTGTCCCATTGAGAATGGTCTTTCGGATCATGGTGCACAGCTAGTAACAGTATATGAAATAGCTCCGTTCAGTAATTCGAAACTGTCCACCAGAATTGTGCGCTCGATTAATGACTTAACAACTAAAAATTTCAAAGAAAGTCTACAGCAGTTAGACTGGGATGAGGTTTACAAGGAACATGAAGTTAATTTAAAATATAATTTATTTCTCGATACATTTGTAAGGGTATTTGATAACTGTTTCCCCAATAAATTAGTAAAATTTAATTCTAAGAAACCATGCAAAAAACCATGGCTTACTAAAGGTATAAAAATATCGTGTAACCGAAAAAGGGAACTATATCTGTCCGCAAGAAAGAGTAATAACCCAGAAACAATAAAATATTATAAAAGCTACTGTGCTACATTAAGAAAAGTTATTAAAAAATCAAGAAGCTTGTGCATCATGTCTGAGATTAGCTCCTCTGATAATAAAATTAAAACAATTTGGAATATTATTAAAAGGGAGACAGGGCAACCAAGAGCAGAGGAAGAGGGTATTACCATCAAAACGAATGAAAACTTTATCAACAAAAAGTCAGAAGTTGAGACATTTTTAATGATTACTTTTTAAATGTTGTGGAGAAAATAGGATCTAAATGTTCATTAGAAGGAGCAAGGCAATTAATGGAAGAGGCCATACCACACAATTTTATACAATTGAAATTGCACCCACCTCACCTTCAGAAATTAGGAAAATAATAAACTCTCTCAAGAGTAAACGGTCATATGGAATTGATGGCATTTCCAGCAGGGTATTAAAAACTTGTTCCCAGGAGATAAGTAGGATTCTCAGTCATTTGTAATTGCTCATTAAAACAGGGTATTTTCCCAGATAGACTGAAATATGCTATCGTTAAACCTTTGCATAAAAAAGGGGATACTTACGATTTCAACAACTACCGGCCCATCTCACTTCTGACAGCTTTATCAAAGATTTTTGAAAAAGTTATGTATTCTTGAGTTGCTTCACATATTAGTAAAAATAAAGTTCTAAAAAAATGTCAGTTTGGTTTTCAAAAAAGCTTTTCAACTGAAAATGCTATATACACCTTCACTGATGAAATATTAAATGCTTTGAATAACCGGACATCACCAGTAGGGATTTTTTGTGATCTTTCAAAGGCTTTTGAATGTGTAAATCATGGGATTCTTCTAGATAAGCTTAAGTATTGTGGTATGAGTGGGACAGTGCACAAATGGTTTAAATCATACTTAACTGGAAGAGTGCAGAAAGTTGAAATAAGCAGTTCACATGATGTAGATGAGACAATTAATTCTTCTAACTGGGGAGTTGTTAAAAATGGGGTCCCACAAGATTCGGTCTTGGGTCCTTTGCTGTTCTTAATATATATTGTTGTTGTTATTGGTTGTTTAAGGGGGACAAAACTGCAATGGTCATCAGTCCCCCATTCCATCTCTAGGCATCAAAAGTAAAGCCAAACACGTAAAAGATAATACGCCTAAAGTTTAAAATATCGAAGTGGGAGAGGAGTCCCACTAGTCCATAAAACATCAAGAACCACAAGACTAAACAAAAGATGGTTACACAAAGACAACTTACAACAAAGAAACCGAAAGCCGTGGTTGACCGACCATAAGAATAAAAAAGGAAAAGTCAACCACTCGGTTTCACAAAGAAATCTCCAGTTAGAGAGAACGATAAAATCCCCCTGCTCGAATAAAACGTAAAACGGTATCTGCCATTGTGGCATTGTCACCTAAAACTTCCGATAAAACAGCAGGGAGGTTAAAATGTCTCCGCAAGGCGGCTAAAAGGGGGCAGTCCAATAATATGTGGACGACTGTCAAATTGGAGCCACACCGACATTGGGCTGGGTCTTCACCCCGAAGGAGATGTCCATGGGTGAGCCATGTATGCCCAATGCGGAGGCGACATAAAACCACTGAGTCCCGTCGTGAACCGCGCATGGAGGAGCGCCATGCAACCGTCGTTTCCTTGACCACCCGGAGCTTGTTGGGCGTGTGCAGGCTACGCCACTCAGTATCCCAAAGCTGACGTACTTTCTGGCGCAACAATGAATGGAGATCAGAAGCCGGGAGGTCGATCTCTAGACAGGACATACCTACAGCCTGCTTGGCAAGCCTGTCAACACGTTCATTGCCCGGGATACCAACATGACCTGGAGACCAGATGAAAACCACCGATCGCCCGGACCGTGTAATGGCATAAAGTGTCTCCTGAACGGCCAACACCAGGGTAGACCGTGAGTAACACTGCTCCAGAGCTCGAAGGCTGCTCAGGGAGTCGCTACAAACAACAAAAGACTCGCCTGAGCAAGACTGGATATGCACAAGAGCTCTGTGAATGGCCACCAGCTCTGCAGTGTAAACACTGCAGCCATTCGGCAGAGAGTGCTGTTCCACATGGTCACCGTGTGTATAGGCAAATCCAACACGGTCATCCACCATTGAGCCATCGGTGTAGATCAGGTCATAACCACGGAACTCCGCTATGACAGCCGAGAACTGACGGCGGAGCGCCTCCAGTGGTACTGAGTCTTTGGGCCCATGGGCCAAGTCCAGCCGAATAGACGGCCTTGTCAAACACCATGGAGGTGTATGCACCTGGATCCGATATGGACACGGAAGGGGCAAAGACTCAAGTTCCAGGAGGAGGGACCGAACTCTATAGGCTATCGTATGACCTGACCTGGGGCGTCGCTGATGGTGAGGGACGACCACATTAGAAAACAGAAAACGACGGTTTGGGTGGCCTGGGGAGCAATACACGTTCGCTGCATAAACTGCGAGCAGGTGTTGGCGGCGGATCCCCAAAGGTGGGATCCCAGCCTCCACTAGTAAACTGTTCACCGGGCTGGTGCGGAAAGCGCCTGTCGCAATGCGGACCCCACAGTTGTGAATGGGGTCCAGGAGATGCAGTGCCGAAGGTGCCGCAGACCCATAGGCAATGCACCCAAAATCGAGACGGGACTGCACCAGCGCCGTGTAAAGCCGCAACAGTGTCGAGCGATCAGCACCCCAGGTCGTATGACCCAGGTGGCGGAGAAGGTTGAGGTGGCGCCAGCATTTCCTTTTCAGCTGACGAATGTGGGGGAGCCATGTCAGCCGGGCGTCAAAGACCAGTCCTAAAAAACGGTGAGTTTCCACTACCATAAGTGGTTCGTCATTCAGATAAAGTTCAGGGTGTGGGTGGACGGTCCGACGCCGGCAGAAGTGCATCACTCTGGTCTTGGAGGCAGAAAACTGAAAGCCATGGGTAAGCGCCCAGTTCTGCGCCTTCCGAATAGCTGTTGTTGTTGTTGTTGTTGTTGGTTGTTTTGAGGGGACTAAACAGCTAGGTTATCAGTCCCCTGTTCCTAGCTGAGAGTCAACTGTCAATAAAGATAAAACAATGCCCTGAAAGTGACATCGCATAAAAGGGCAGATTAAGTATGGACGAGCCACTGACAATACGAAACGAAGACACACAGAATTAGTAAAAGAAAGTCACGAATAAAACTGGATAGCAGAGTGCCTTGGCTGGCTGATCACAAAGAAAAAACAGGATGAGCCAGCCACACTGCACACAATAAGAACTCCTAAGGACGTGAAAAGGTAAAAAGCTGGGTTGCTGGTGGCCTAAGATATCAGGCCTCAACACCCACGGTTAGATAGATGCATAATAACCAGAAGCGCGGATAAAACTTAAAACTTTGTTAGCCATAGAGGCATCGTCACCTAAAACTAAGGGTAGTGCGTCTGGGAGATTAAAAGAATGCCGCAGATTGGCTAAAAGCGAACAGTCCATCAAGAGATGGGCCACTGTCATTGCGGCACCACATCGACACACGGGCGGGGACTCACGGCGAAGGAGATACCCATGGGTCAACCACGTGTGCCCAATACGGAGGCGGCAGAGGACAACCGCCTCTCGGCGGATCGGCCGCAGTGAAGACTTCCACAGGGTTGTGGATAGCTTCACTGCTCGGAGCTTGTTTGTTGCACTCGTGGTAGACCATTCGGCACTCCAAGCATCACGCACCTTCTTGTGCAATGATGTCCTGAGGTCTGATTCCATGACGCCAATGGTGAAGGGTGACGCAGTGGCGGCCTGTTTGGCCAACCGGTCAACACGTTCATTCCCCAAAATGCCGACGTGGCCAGGGGTCCATAGGAAGACCACACATCGGCCAGATTTGCCAAGAGAGTAAGTAGTGTCTTGAATGGACTGCACTAACGGGTGACTAGGGAAGAACTGGTCGAGTGCCTGCAAGCCACTCAGGGAGTCACTACAGATGACAAATGACCCACTGGGGCAGGCTCGGAGGTGTTCTAGAGCCTTGAGGATAGCGACCAGCTCTGCAGTAAAGACACTACTTTCACGGGGCAATGAATGTTGTTCGACATGGTCACCATGGAGACATGCATACCCAGCATGACCATCAGCTAGGGACCCATCAGTATAGATGGTTTCAGTACCACGGAAAGAGTTGAAGAGATCCAGGAACTGGTGTCGGAGTTGCATTGGAGAAACGGAGTCCTTTGATCTATTGGCCAGATCCAGACAAAGCTGCAAACGAGGAATGGACCAAGGAGGGGTTTGAAAGGAATAGTGGAAAGTGGCAGGGAGTGGTTGGGATTCGAGGGACGAAAGTAGAGAACGAACGCGGACTGATAATGGGTAACCCGACCGAGGTCGTCTTGGAGGGATAGGGAGTGCAGCGCTTGGAAAAAGAAGCCGGTGGTTCGGATGGTGTGGCAAGGCCTTAACATGGGCAACGTACGAAGCCAGCAGGTGCTGCCGGCGGAACCGCAGAGGAAGGACCCCAGCTTCAACTAGTAGGCTTGTCACAGGGCTCGTGCGGAAAGCCCCTGTCGCCAAACGAACTCCAGAATGTAAGACTGGGTCTAATGTTTGCAGTGCTGAAGGTGCAGCCGAATCGTATACTACGCAGCCATAGTCTAGGCGCGACTGGATGAGCGCCTTATAAAGTTGCAGCAGCGTTGGGCGTGACGCTCCCCAAACAGTATGGCTTAGACAGCGTAGAATATTAAGGTGTCGCCAGCACTTTTGTTTGAGCTGGCGAAGGTGTGGCACCCAGGTGAGACGGTTGTCGAATAACATTCCTAAAAAACGGTGCGTCTCTTCGACACGCAGCAGGTCTTCAGCGAGATACAGTTCAGGTTCCGGGTGTACTGCCCGACGTCGACAAAAATGCATCACACGGGTTTTGGATGCAGAAAATTGAAAACCGTGGGCAAACGCCCACGACTGTGCCTTTCGAATTGCGATCTGCAACCGCCGTTCAGCTACGCTGATGCTGGAGGAGCTGTAATACATGCAGAAGTCATCGGCATACAAGGATGTGGAAACCGATGACCCCACAGCCGCAGCAAGGCCGTTTATGGCGATTAAGAACAAAGGAACACTAAGAACGGAACCTTGTGGGACTCCGTTCTCTTGACAATGAGGTGAGCTGAAACAAGAACCAACACGAACACGAAAAGAACGCAATGCCAGGAAGTTCTTAATGAATGTAGGAAGTGGACCCCGTAAGCCCCAATCGTACAGCGTAGACAGAATATGATAGCGCCAGGTGGTGTCGTACGCTTTCCGCAGGTCAAAGAAGACGGCAATCAGGTGTTCACGGCGAGAAAATGCTGTACGAATGGCCGACTCTAGTGACACGAGATTGTCGATAGCAGAGCGGCCTTGACGGAATCCACCCTGTTGAGGCGCCAAGAGTCCTCGGTCCTCAAGGATCCACATGAGCCTCCGACTCACCATCCGTTCGAGGAGTTTACACGGAACGTTGGTGAGGCTGATGGGGCGGTAATTATCAGCCACCTGTGGATCAGCCCCCGGCTTCATAACTGGGATGATGATGCTATCCCTCCATTGAGACGGGAAGACACCCTCAACCCAGAGACGATTCAGCAAGGAGAGAAGTTGGCGTTTAGAGTCTGCTGACAGATGTCGGAGGAACTGACTATGAATGCGGTCGGGTCCAGGGACGTGGCTGGGCATGCGGCAAGGGCGCTTTCGAACTCCCATTCGCTGAAAGGGATGTTATAGATTTCCTGGCGTCGCGTTTGAAAGGATATCTGTTTTCGCTCGGTGCGCTCTTTAAGGGCGCGGAAATCCGCATCATATGCAGCGGTCGCTGAGGTGCGAGCATAGTGGTGTGCCAAATGCTCAGCTATTGTGACAGGGTCAGTGCAAATTGTACCCTGAATGTGGAGGCACGGAATTCCCACTGGTGGGCGGTGGCCAAAGAGGCGTCGAACTTGCGACCATACCCGTGAAGGTGATGCTCGGGATCCAATGGAGGCGACATAACGCTCCCAGGAGGCTCTCTTGCTGTGCTGGATCAATCGCCGTGCCCGTGCACGGAGACGCTTGAAGGCAACAAGATGTTCGACACAAGGGTGGCGTCGGTGGCGCTGTAGTGCTCGCCGACGTTCCCGGATGGCCTCAGCTATCTCCGGCGTCCACCAGGGCACTGACTTACGGTGGAGTGATCCCAGTGAGACGGGTACGGTTTTCTCAGCAGCAGAAATGATCGAATGAGTGACCTGCTGAACAGCGGTATCTATATCAGCCAGAAGAGGAGAGGGAAGCACAGCAGCTATGGAGTATGCTGGCCAGTCGGCCCTATGGAGGGACCAGCGAGGCAGACGGTCAGCAGGTGGACACTGTGGGAGCGACAGGAAGATAGGGAAATGGTCGCTGCCACACAGGTCGTCGTGGACCCTCCAAGTGAAGTGCGGAAGCAGGCTTGGGCTACAGACAGACAGGTCTATGGCAGAGAATGTACCGTGTGCCACGCTAAAGTGCGTAGCAGCACCAGTGTTCAGGAGGCAGATGTTCAGCTGGTTCAGTAGTGTCTCAACATCCCTACCCCGTGCCGAGGTCTGCATGCCACCCCACAAAGTGTGGTGGGCATTGAAGTCCCCCAAAAGAAGGAAGGGTGGGGGAAGTTGGGCGACCAAGGCAGCGAGGTCCACAGGAGAGACAGCCTCATCTGGTGGGAGATAGATTGAACAGATTGTAACATCTTGCACTGCCCGGAGCCGAACAGCAACCGCCTCTAGGGGCGTTTGAAGGGGCACGGCAGCGCTCGGGACAGTGGCTAGGACATAGATGCAAACTCCACCAGATACTCTGTCATACATAGGCCGATTTTTAAAATAGCCCCTGTAGCCTCGAAGGGCAGGGGACCGCGTCGCTGGGAACCAGGTCTCTTGAAGAGCGATACAAAAGGCAGGTGTTTGGCTGAGAAGTTGTCGTAGCTCAGGCAGGTGATGGAAAAAGCCGCTACAATTCCACTGGAGGATGATGTTTCCTTCTGGCTGTACCGCCATGACGAATAAAAAGCAGATCACTCCATCGGATCGTCTGCTGCCATGTGCTTGGAATCCATGGAACCAGAGATCTTATTTTCTGGGGAATCTGTAATTGCAAGATCCTCAGGAGATGCGAGGATCTCGACTTCATCCTCCGAAGAGGAGGATGTGGGTGGTTGTGGCTTTGAAGCCACTGAACATTCTTTCTTCTTATGTCTCTTCTTCTTGTCCTCTCGCTGGCCCTTTGGTTTGCAGGGCCGAGGGGGCTTCCCAGAAGTGGCATCCGGGACGGAGGAAGAGCGGGAAGCTCTTCGACCGGCAGGTTGGAGATCCTGAAGACTGCGGCCAGGATCCTCCGGAGCACTCTGGGAAGCTGCAGAAGGGGTTGTCTCTAAGGACCCCTTCCGAGCGAGAGGGGCCAGAGAAGGCTTCTCCTTCCCCGGCTTAGAGGTGGGGACTGGGGTCCCCGGTGATGTAGCAGGTGATGCTCCCACTGTGAAAAGAGTGGGAGCCACCGAAGATGAGGTGCCCCCTGCTGGTAGGGGGGCCGGGTCAGTCGATTGGGCCTGAGGGCGCGCTAACGTTGACGGAACAGGTGGAACAGCAGGCACAGTGGACGAGGACGATGAGGTTACCGCGGCATAGGTAGTTACCAGGCGGACAGGATGGAGCTTCTGATATTTCCGTTTGGCCTCTGAATAAGTCAGTCGATCTCTGGTCTTGTATTCCATGATTCTCCTTTCTTGCTGCAGGACTGTACACATAGGCGAGCAAGGGGAGTGATTCTGGCCGCAGTTGACACATACTGGAGGCGGCGTGCAAGGGACGTTCGGATGTACTGCACGTCCACACTCCCGACATGTTGGGTTGGCATCACATCGGGAGCTCATATGGCCAAACTTCCAGCATTTAAAACAGCGCATAGGGGGAGGAACGTAGGGCTTTACGTCGATCCGGTAAACCATCACCTTGACCTTCTCGGGCAATGAATCACCCTCAAAAGCCAAGATGAAGGCACCGGTCGCGACCCTATTGTCCTTCGGACCCCTATGGACTCGCCGAATAAAATGTACTCCCCGCCGTTCTAGATTGGCACGCAATTCGTCATCTGACTGCAGCAAGAGGTCTTTGTGGAAGATGATACCCTGCACCATATTTAGGGTCTTGTGCGGCGTAATGGTAACGGAAACATCACCCAGCTTGTCACAGGCAAGCAGTGCCCGCGATTGAGCTGGGGATGACGTCGTTATTAATACTGATCCCGACCGCATCTTCGACATACCTTCCACCTCTCCATACTTGTCCTCAAGGTTCTCAACAAAAAATAATGGTTTGGTATTCTTAAAAGATTCCCCATCACTACGGCTACAGACCAGATACTTAGGGGCATAAGCCTCACCCTTCTGTCTTCCCTGACGTTCTTCCCAAGGTGTAGCCAGAGAAGGAAACGTTTGGGGATCATAATCTGCAGCATTGTAGTCCCTTTTACCACGCTTAGAGACGGTGGTTGTACGTCCACCAACGTGTTCTTTTGCTCGTTTCATTGTGGTCCCACGAGCAGCTAGGGATCTAAACGTCCACCCAGGCAGAGCCCCGCTTGCCTGGGTAAGCCTTGTACAACTGAGGTGCGGCAGGTTCCTCAGAGGTTGCTCGCTAGCGGCTGTTCAACCTCAACAGCCATGCATCTCCTCGGCACGTAGCACACCTTGAGATTGAGGGGTTTTTTAGAGAGGTTTTTACCGTCCTCGCGACCCGGGCGATTAAGCCAAGATCCCCGGGCTCTGAAACGTACAACGTTCCACCGTCGCGCCGAACGGTGGTCGTTGAAGCACGCACAGAGCTTACGGTGTAGCGGACTGTTGGCGCGACACAGCCCACAGCTCAGGACCCCGGGTTCGCCAAGCCCGTACTCAGCAAATTAATGCTGAGCCCCTGAGGGGTTCCGAATAGCACCTTGCAACCTGCGCTCGGCAACTTGGGTGCTGGAGGAACTAAAAGAGAGACAAAAGTCGTCAGCATAAAGAGAGGGGGACACCGATGATCCAACCGCTGCAGCTAAACCGTTGATGGCGATTAAAAATAATGGGACGCTTAAAACGGAACCCTGAGGAACCCCATTTTCCTGGACATGAGAGGAGCTCAGAGAAGCACCAATTTGAACACGAAAGGTACGGACGGCTAAAAAATTCTGAATAAAAATCGGTAGGGAGCCTCGGAGGCCCCAGTCATATAAAGTGTTGAGGATGTGTCGTCGCCAGGTTGTATCATATGCTTTGTGCATGTCGAAAAAGATGGCAACGAGGTGTTGGCGCCGGGAAAAGGCTGTGCGGATTGCAGACTCGAGGCACACCAGATTATCGGTGGTAGATCGACCCTGGCGAAAACCGCCCTGGCATGGAGCCAATAATCCCCGAGTCTCAAGAATCCAACACAACCGCCGACTAACCATCCGCTCCAACAGTTTGCAAGGAACGTTAGTCAGGTTAATGGGCCGATAGCTATCCAAGTTCAGAGGATGTTGTTGTTGTTGTTGTTGTTGTTGGGTTTTTGAAGGGACGAAACAACGACGGTTATCAGTCCCTTTTTCCAGTCCAAGAGATAAAACATTTTGTTAAGCGATCCGAAGTGAATGCATTAACAAGTCAAAGTTTAAAACTTAGAGACTAATAGAAAGAAAGGATACGATTAAAAACGAAGAAGGGATAAAACAGCTGAAACATTACAAGAGTGTTTTGCTGGGTGGTCACAAGGATATAAGGAACACACCCAGCCACTCTGGATCACGTTAAAACCGCCCACCTAACAGACTTAAGCAGGCGGATGACAGAGAAATGACAGAGAAACACAAACATTAAAGTGACTTATAAAGTCCACACTCACGCATAAAATTTAAAACAGAGTCAACCGTGGAGGTATTGTCAGCTAATGCAAGCTGCAAAACGTCAGGGATATTAAAATTTCGTCTCACTGCGGCTAAATTGTGGCATTCAATTAAGATGTGGGCGACCGTCAAAGGCGCACCACATCGACACTGCAGAGGGTCCTCGCGACGCAGAAGGTGACCATGCGTGAGCCAAGTATGGCCTATACGGAGTCGGCAAAGGACAACCGACTCCCTGCGAGAAGCCCTCAGGGACGTCTTCCATGCAGCGGTAGACGGCTTGACAGCACGGAGCTTATTTGGTTCAGTGGAGTTTGCCCATTCCGAATTCCAAACCCTTAAGACCTTGCGGGTCAAATGGGTGTGGAGATCGGAAACTGGGATGCCAATGTCCAGGGACCCCAAAGTGGTGGCCTGCTTGGCCAGCTGATCCACACGTTCATTGCCCGGTATACCTACATGCCCTGGCGTCCAAACAAAAACGACAGAACGGCCTGACTCGCCAAGGGCGAATACAGCATCTTGAATGGCTCGCACCACAGTGTGTTTGGGCAGAAACTGGTCGAGGGCCTGTAAGCCACTCAGGGAGTCGCTACAGATGACGAACGACCCCCTGGGGCGAGCTCTGAGGTGTTCAAGAGCTCTCAAAATACTGACCAGTTCTGCGGTGAAGATGCTGCTTCCACAAGGCAATGACCGCTGTTCGATGTGGTCACCATACATAAAGGCATATCCAGCATGGCCATCGACCAAAGAACCGTCCGTGTAGATGATGGTTGCTCCATGAAACGTATCAAGCAGTGCATGGAACCGGTGACGGAGAAGCAGTGGTGAAATCGAGGCTTTCGAATCCCGGGACAAGTCCAGCCGAAGCTCCAGGCGAGGAATTTTCCAGGGGGGGATACGGACGGAGTAATGGTAAGGTGGAGGAAGGGGTAAGGAATCAAGTGAGGAGAGAAGGGAACGGACGCGGACCGCAATCGGGAGACCCGACCTGGGCCGACGTCGTGGGGAAGGGAGAGCAGAAAGTGGGAAGAGAAGCCTGTGGTTCGGATGGCGGAGTGAAGCATGAACCCGGGCAACGTAGCTCACCAACAGCCGTTGCCGGCGATACCTCAGAGGGGGTTGTTGTTGTTGTTGTTGTTGTTGTTTGTTTTAAGGGGACTAAACAGCTAGGTTATCAGTCCCCTGTTCCTAGCTGAGAGTCAACTGTCAATAAAGATAAAACAATGCCCTGAAAATGACACCGCACAAAAGGGCAGGTTAACAATAGACAAGCCACTGACAATACAAGACGAAGACACACAGAATGAGTAAAATAAAGTCACGAATAAAACTGGATAGCAGAGAACCTTGGCTGGCTGATCACAAAGAAAAAACAGGATGAGCCAGCCACACTGCACACACTAAAAACCCCTAAGGGCTCGAAAATATATAAAAAAAAAATCTGTGTTGCTGTTGGCCTAAGAGATCAGGCAACAGCACCCACGGTTAGATAGATGCATAAAAACCAGAAGCGGGGATAAAACTTAAAACTGCGTTAGCCATAGAGGCGTCGTCTGCTAAAGCTAATGATAGCGTGTCTGGGATATGAAAAGATCGCCGCAAGTCGGCTAAAAGCGGACAGTCCATTAAAAGATGGGCTACTGTCAACACAGTGCCACATCGACACACGGGTGGAGCCTCGCGCCGAAGGAGATACCCGTGGGTGAGCCACGTATGTCCTATCCGAAGGCGACAGAGGACAACTGACTCTCGGCGGGTCGGCCGCAGTGAAGATTTCCACAAAGCTGTGGAGAGCTTCACTGCCCGAAGCTTATTCGGTGCAGTCGCCGTAGCCCACTCGGTGCTCCAAGCCTCACGTACTTTTCGGTGCAACACCAGCTGAACATCCTGTTCCGTGACACCAATAGTTAGAGGTGGTCCCATAGTACCCTGCTTGGCCAATCGATCAACATGTTCATTCCCTGGTATGCCAACATGACCTGGGGTCCACACAAAGACCACAGAACGGCCTGATTGGCCCAGGGAGTGAACAGTGTCCTGGATCGAACGTACTATTGGGTGCCGAGAGAAACACTGGTCGATCGCTTGTAAGCCACTCAGGGAGTCAGTACAGATGAGGAATGACCCCCTGGGGCAGGCTTTGAGATGTTGGAGAGCTCTGAGAATAGCGACCAGCTCGGCGGAGAAGATGCTACTCTCACAGGGCAGAGAATGCTGTTCTACATGGTTGTGATGTAGAAAGGCATACCCAGCACGGCCATCTACTACGGAACCATCTGTGTAAATGGCGTCTGTGGCACGGAACGGTTCGAGCACTTGTAGAAACTGGTGACGGAGATGTACGGAGGAAACAGAGGCCTTCGACGCATGGGACAGGTCCAGACGGAGCTGCAAACGAGGAATGGACCAAGGAGGAGTGTGAGAGGAATAGTGGAAAATGGTAGGATGTGAGAGACGAAAGAAGGATACGAACACAGACCGAGATCGGGTATCCCGACCTTGGCCGTCGTGGAGGGATAGGGAGTGCAGCGTCTGGAAATAGGAGCCGGCGGTTCGGGTGGAAGGGCGAGGCCTGAACACGAGCAACATAAGATGTTAACAGGTGTTGCCTACGGAACCGCAGCGGGAGGACTCCAGCTTTGACAAGGAGGCTTGTCACAGGGCTAGTGCGAAAAGCCCCTGTCGCCAAACGAACACCACAGTGGAGGATTGGGTCTATTGCCTGCAGCGCTGACGGCGCAGCCGAATCGTAGACTATGCTGCCATAGTCTAGGCGCGACTGAATGAGGGCCTTGTAAAGTTGTAATAGCGTTTGGCGCGAGGCTCCCCAAACAGTGTGGCTGAGACAGCGCAGGATGTTGAGGTGTCGCCAGCACTTTTGTTTTAACTGGCGTAGGTGCGGCACCCAGGTTAGACGGTCATCAAACACCATACCTAAGAATCTGTGCGTCTCTTCGACTTGTAGCAGGTCGCCAGCTAAGTAAAGTTCGGGTTCTGGGTGTACTGCCCGACGTCGACAGAAATGCATCACACGGGTTTTGGATGCAGAAAATTGAAAACCGTGGGCAAACGCCCACGACTGTGCCTTTCGAATTGCGATCTGCAACCGCCGTTCAGCTACGCCAATGCCGGAGGAGCTGTAATACATGCAGAAGTCATCGGCATACAAGGAAGTAGAAACCGATGACCCCGCAGCCGCAGCAAGACCGTTTATGGCGATTAAGAATAAAGGAACACTAAGAACGGAACCTTGTGGGACTCCGTTCTCTTGACAATGAGGTGAGCTGAAACAAGAACCAACACGAACACGGAAAGAACGCAACGCCAGGAAGTTCTTAATGAATGTAGGAAGTGGACCCCGTAAGCCCCAATTGTACAGCGTAGACAGAATATGATAGCGCCAGGTGGTGTCATACGCTTTCCGCAGGTCAAAAAAGACGGCAATCAGGTGTTCACGGCGAGAAAATGCTGTACGAATGGCTGACTCTAGGGACACGAGATTGTCGATTGCGGAGCGGCCTTGACGGAACCCACCCTGTTGATGCGCCAACAGTTCTCGGTCCTCGAGGATCCACATGAGCCTCCGACTCACCAACCGTTCGAGAAGCTTGCATGGAACGTTGGTGAGGCTGATCGGGCGGTAACTATCAGCCACCTGCGGATCTGCCCCAGGCTTAACCACCGGAATGATAATGCTTTCCCGCCACGAGGACGGAAAAACACCCTCAAGCCATACGTGATTAAACAGGGCGAGAAGTTGGCGTTTGGCATCCGCTGATAGGTGTCGGAGGAACTGGCTGTGAATGCGATCGGGTCCAGGGGAGGTATCCGGGCATGCAGCAAGGGCACTTTCCAACTCCCACTCAGTAAATGGGACGTTATATGGTTCACGACGCCGTGTTCGAAATGAAATGTGCTGGCTCTCTGCTCGCTCTTTAATGGCACGAAAACCTGCACTATAGGCAGCAGTCCCCGACGTACGTTCAAAATGATCTGCCAGGTGCTCAGCGACGGCGACAGGGTCAGTACAGAGCGAACCCTGAATGCTGAGACACGGAAGTCCCGCCGGTGGGCGGTGCCCAAAGAGGCGTCGAACCTGCGACCACACCTTGGAAGGAGAAGCGCGGGAACCAATGGAGGCGACGTACTTCTCCCAGGAAGCCCTCTTACTTTCCTGTATCAGTCGCCGGGCTCGTGCTCGGAGACGCTTGAAGGCCACGAGATGTTGGACACAAGGGTGGCGTCGGTGGCGCTGTAGTGCTCGCCGACGTTCGCGGATGGCCTCAGCAATCTCCGGTGTCCACCAGGGCACCGATGGGCGATGGAGCGAACCGGATGTGATGGGAACAGAGTTTTCGGCTGCAGAAACGATAGCCTCTGTGACCTGCTGAACGGCGGCATCAACATCTGCTGGAAGCGGAGAGGAAATCACAGCAGCTGAAGAATAAGCTGGCCAGTCAGCCCTACGGAGGGCCCAGCGAGATGGACGGGTGGCAGGCGTACACTGTGGGAGCGACAGGAAGATCGGAAAATGGTCGCTCCCACACAGGCCGTCGTGGACCCTCCAGGTGAGATGTGGAAGGAGGCTAGGGCTGCAGACAGACAGGTCAATGGCAGAAAACGAACCATGTGCTGTGCTAAAGTGGGTAGGAGCACCGGTGTTAAGAAGGCCGAGATTCTGCTCTGACAGGAGAGACTCAACATCCCTACCCCAAGCCGAGGTCTGTGTGCCACCCCACAGAGGGTGATGGGCGTTGAAATCCCCCATAAGAAGAAAGGGTGGGGGAAGTTGGGCGACCAAGGCTGCGAGGTCTGTGGGAGAGATGGCCTCATCAGGTGGAAGATAGACAGAGCAGACGGTAAAATCTCGTACTACCCGGAGTCGAACAGCGACTGCCTCTAGAGACGTTTGAAGAGGCACAGCAGCACTGGGGACAGAGGCGTGGACATAAACACAGACGCCGCCAGAAACGCTGTCGTAGACGGTTCGGTTTTTAAAATAGCCCCGATACCCTCTGAGGGCTGGGCTCTTCTCGACGGGAAACCACGTTTCCTGCAAAGCAAGACAGATGGCAGGGAAGCGGCAGAGTAATCGCCGCAGCTCAGCCAGGCGTCGGAAAAAACCGCCGCAATTCCACTGCAAGATGTTGTTTGCAGTCTGCTGAATAGCCATAATGTAAGTCGGGAAATGGTCATTCAGCAGGAGCACCTGCTGCCAACTGCGCAGACTCTGCAGGATCCTGAACCATCGGTTCAGGCGTTCCAAGTATGGCGAGATCCTCAGGTGATGCGAGGATCTCTACCTCGTCTTCAGATGCCGAAGAGGTGACAGAGCGGTCCTTCCGAGGCACTGATGATGCCTCCTTCGCATCCTTTTTCTTCGGCTTCCTTTTGCCCTCTCGCTGGCCCTTTGGTGTCAAGGGCCGGGAGGGCTTCCCAGACGTGGCAGCAGAGACCGTCGAAGAGCCAGAAGCCCTTCGACCAGAAGGTTTTGGATCCTTCAGCCAAAGGCTAGGATCCCCTGGCGCACCCTGGGACTCCCCAGAAGGAAGCGTCCCGAAGGACCCCTTCCGAGGGAGAGGTGCCGGAGGAAGCTGTTGCTTCTCCGGCTGGGGGTTGGGGACTGGTGTCCCTGATGGTTGTGGGGAGGTTTCTCCCACAACAGGTGCCTTACCAGCAGATGGAATGCTGCCCCCATCTGATGAGGGCGCTGTGGTAATTTTATGGCCTCTAGGGCCTACAGAAGGAGGCGATATCTTGTCGTGAGTCGTACCCGTGATGCGCGGGGACGACGCTACAGCTGCAAAGGAGGTAGTCATGCTTACCGGATGGAGACGCTCGTACTTCTTTCTTGCCTCATTGTATGATAGCCGGTCCAAGGTCTTAATTTCCATTATCTTACGTTCTTTGTGTAGAACTTTGCAGTCTGGAGAGCACGGTGGATGCAGCTGGTTGCAGTTCACACAGACGGGAGGTGGGGTGCAAGGAGCGTCCGGATGAGATGGACGTCCACATTCCCTGCACACAGGGCTAGAAATGCACCGGGAGGACATATGCCCGAACTTCCAGCACCTGAAGCACCTCATAGGGGGCGGGACGTATGGTGTAACGTCGCACCGGTAGATCATGACCTTGACCTTCTCAGGCAGTGTATCGCCTTCGAAGGCCAGGATGAATGCACCGGTGGCAACCTTGTTATCTCGTGGTCCCCTATAAACACGTCGAACTAGGTGAACACCTCTGCGCTCCAAGTTAGTACGTAGCTCTTCATCAGACTGTGACAATAGGTCACGATGGTAAATACGACCTTGGACCATGTTGAGGGTCTTGTGGGGCGTGACACTGACAGGTATATCACCCAGCTTGTCACAGGCCAATAATGCCCTGGACTGGGCTGGGGATGCCGTCTGTATCAGAACAGCCCCACTTCTCATTTTAGAGAAAGACTCCACCTCACCATGTTTGTCCTCGAGATGTTCAACGAAGAACTGCGGCTTGGTGGACAAGAAAGAGTCTCCATCAGTTCGGGAAATAACAAGATATCGCGGTGAGTAGGGATCCGGACAGCGTAAAGCTTGGCGTTCTTCCCATGGCGTTGCCAGGGAAGGGAACGACTTAGGATCATATACTGTAGCATTAAAGTCAGATCTTCCACGCTTAGAAACGGCGTTTTTGCGACCGCCCACGCTAGTTATTGCTCGTTTCATTTTCGTCCCACGAGCAGCTAGGGAAAAGAGGTCCACCCAGGCAGAGCCCCGCTTGCCTGGGTAAGCCTTGTACAACTGAGGTGCGGCAGGTTCCTCAGAGGTTGCTCGCTAGCGGCTGTTCAACCTCAACAGCCATGCATCTCCTCGGCACGTAGCACACCTTGAGATTGAGGGGTTTTTTATAGAGGTTTGTACCATCCTCGCGACCCGGGCGATTAAGCCAAGATCCCCGGGCTCTGAAACGTACAACGTTCCACCGTCGCGCCGAACGATGGTCGTTGAAGCACGCACAGAGCTTACGGTGTAGCGGACTGTTGGCGCGACACAGCCCACAGCTCAGGACCCCGGGTTCGCCAAGCCCGTACTCAGCAAATTAATGCTGAGCCCCTGAGGGGCGCAGAGGGGGAACACCAGCTTCAGCTAGAAGGCTCGTTACGGGACTGGTGCGAAAAGCCCCTGTTGCGAGCCGCACGCCTGTGTGGTGAACGGGGTGTAGGACCCGCAGGGCAGAAGGGGCTGCTGAGTCGTACACCAAGCTCCCATAATCAAGCCGCGACATAATAAGAGACTTGTAGAGCTGAAGAAGGGTGGAACGTGCTGCTCCCCAACTAGTATGGCTGAGGCATCGAAGGACATTTAAATGCCGCCAACACTTCTGTCTCAGCTGACGTAGGTGTGGCACCCATGTCAGCCGGGCATCGAAGACCATGCCCAGGAAGCGATGTGTTTCCTCAACCTGAAGTAGTTCACCACCCAAGTAGAGCTCTGGGTCAGGGTGAACTACCCGACGGCGACAGAAGTGCATCACCCGGGTTTTCCGTGCGGAGAACTGAAATCCGTGAGAAGAGGCCCATGAGTGGGCCTTTCGGATGGCACCCTGCAGCCGCCGTTCAGCTACGCCGATGCTAACGGAGCTGAAATACAAGCAGAAGTCATCGGCAAACAGGGAGCAACTGACTGATGACCCCACAGCCGCAGCGAGACCGTTTATTGCCACTAAAAACAATGGTACGCTGAGGACGGAGCCCTGTGGGACACCGTTCTCTTGAATACGGGGGGAGCTAAATGATGCCCCAACCCTCACCCGGAACGAGCGGTGGGAGAGGAAATTGCGAATAAAAAGAGGAAGGGCACCCCGTAAGCCCCAGTCATGAAGAGTTGTTAAAATATGGTGGCGCCAGGTGGTGTCATACGCCTTTCGAAGGTCGAAAAAGACAGCAACCAAATGCTCACGCCTAGCAAACGCAGTGCGAATGGCCGACTCCAATGACACGAGGTTGTCAATGGTAGAACGGCCCATGCGAAAGCCCCCTTGTTGTGGAGCTAGGAGTCCACGCTCTTCAAGGATCCACATAAGCCGCCGACTCACCATACGTTCGAAGAGCTTGCAAAGAACGTTGGTGAGGCTGATCGGACGGTAATTGTCAGCCACCAGGGGATCTGCACCAGGTTTCAGCACTGGGATGATAGTGCTGTCCCGCCACTGCGACGGGAAAGCGCCCTCTGCCCATAGATGGTTAAACAGGGCGAGAATGCGGCGTTGAAACTCTGGTGAAAGGTGCCGGAGGAATTGTCTGTGAATCCTATCTGGGCCTGGAGTTGTATCAGGACACGCAGCAAGGGCAGTTCGGAATTCCCACTCGCTAAACGGGTCGTTGTATACTTCCCGACGACGAGTGCGGAAAGATAACTGTTTCCGTTCGGCCCGCTCTTTGAGGGAGCGGAAGTCGGCACTGTACGTGGCAGTCGCAGAGCATTGTGCGTAGTGGTCTGCCATATGCTCGGCGATGGCTGTCGGAAGCGTGCAGAGCACACCCTGGATGGTGAGGGATGGAATTCCTGTCGGCGGGCGGTATCCAAAGACGCGTCGAACTTGCGTCCATACCTGAGTCAGGGAGGTGCGGGAGCCGATACTGTCTACATACCGCTCCCAGGAATCCTGCTTACTCTGCTGTATGAGTCGTCGAGCACGAGCACGGAGCCGTTTAAAGGCCACAAATTTCTCCATGGATGGGTGGCGTCGATAGCGCTGGAGCGCTCGCCGACGTTCCCGGATAGCCTCAGCAATCTCCGGTGTCCACCAAGGCACGGACCTACGCCTAGTGGAACCGGTAGTTTGTGGAACTGCTACCTCTGCGGCCATGACAATACTATCAGTCACCTGCTGGACTGCATTGTCAATGTCATCTGGAAGTGGTGCAGCGATGACAGCGGTTGAAGTATAGACTGGCCAGTCAGCCCAACGGAGACACCAACGGGGTAAGCTGTCTGCAGCTTGGTACTGCGGGAGCGACACAAAGATTGGAAAGTGGTCGCTGCCACACAGATCATCATATACACGCCAACCAAGGTATGGTCGAAGGCTGGGGCTGCAGACGGAGAGGTCGATCGCTGAATACGAGCCCTGTGCCACGCTAAAATGCGTGGGGGCACCTGTATTCAGCAGGCAAAGATCTTCTTGCGCCAATAATGTCTCAACGTCTCAGGAGGAATGGTGGAGGAAGTTGGGAGACCAGAGCAGTAAGGGTGTTGATAGACACGGCCTCATCCAGAGGAAGGTACAAGGTGCAGACAGTGAATTCTGGCGTTACCCGAATTCTGACAGCCACTGCCTCAAGAGAAGTTGTGAGGGGTACGGGGGCACTGGGGACAGTGTCCAGGATATATAGGCAGACACCGCCAGACACCCTGTCGTAAAGGGTCCTGTTGCAGTAGTACCCCCGATACCCACGGAGGGCAGGGGTGCGCTGTGCTGGAAACCATGTCTCCTGTAGGGCAATACAAAGTGCAGGGTAGAGCCACAGTAATTGGCGCAGCTCGGCCAGGCGATTAAAGAAGCCGCCGCAATTCCACTGGAGAATAACTCTTTCTACTCGCTGTAAAGCCATAAAACAAAAGAAAGGAAAGAAGATCATTCCATAGGAACATCTGCCGCCTTATGGTCAGGATCTACAGAATCTAAGACCATAGGTGATTCTGGATGTGCAGAGTTCCTACGTTCGGGCGAATCAAGAAGTGCGAGATCCTCAGCGGAGGCAAGGATCTCGACTTCATCCTCTGAAGCAGAGGATGTGGGTGTGGGTGGCTTGGAAGCCACCAAAGAATCCTTTTTCTTTCTCTCTTTCTTTTTGCCCTCTCGCTGGCCCTTGGGTGTTAAGGGCCGTGGGGGCTTCTCAACAGGGGCTGCAGCTGCCGACGAAGAGGTGGAGGCCCCTCGATCAGCAGCCGCGGGATCCTTCAGCCATTTGCTGGGATCCACTTTCCCACGAAGAGAAGCCTCGGAAGGGAGTGTCCCGTGGGACGCCTTCCAGGCGAGAGGAGCCGGAGAAGGCTGTTGTTTCTCCGGCGCTGGGGTGGGGACCGACGTCCCCCGCAATGGCTTGTCTGTTGCTCCCAACGTGAAAAGTGTGGGAGCAACCGAAGGAGTAGCACCCCCAACTGTCAAGGGGGCAGGTGCAGTGGTTCGGGCCTGGGGGCCCGCTGGCATTCGTGGTACAGATGGTCTGGGGACTGACGAAGCTACTGTGGCGTAAGACGTTGTCATGGTGACAGGATGGAGCTTCATATATTTACGTCTGGCCTCTGCGTATGTCAGCCGGTCCAGGGTCTTATACTCCATGATCTTGCGCTCTTTGTGGAGTACAGTACAGTCGGGCGAACAAGGAGGATGCTGCTGATTGCAATTGACACACACTGGAGGTGGGGTACAGGGGGCGTCTGGATGGGATGCACGCCCACACTCCCGACATGTTGGATTAGCGTCACATCGGGAGGACATGTGACCAAACCTCCAGCACTTGAAGCAGCGCATAGGGGGAGGAACGTAAGGCTTGACGTCCACCCGGTAAACCATCACCTTGACTTTCTCAGGCAATGAATCGCCCTCGAAAGCCACGATGAAGGCACCGGTGGCAACCCTCTTGTCCCTCGGACCCCTATAGATACGGCGGATGAAGTGCACACCTCGCCGCTCCAAGTTTGCTCTCAATTCATCGTCTGATTGCATCAGCAGATCTCTGTGGAAAATGATGCCCTGGACCATGTTTAAGGTCTTATGTGGTGTAATGGAAACGGAAACATCACCCAGCTTGTCACAGGCTAACAAAGCCCGTGACTGGGCCGGGGATGACGTCGTTATTAAAACGGATCCAGACCTCATCTTTGACAATCCATCGACCTCACCATATTTGTCTTCCAAATGGTCCACGAAGAACACTGGCTTCGTGGACATGAAAGATTCCCCATCTGTACGGCTGCACACTAAATACTTCGGGGCGTATGCCTCACCTTGAGTTTTGGCCCTACGTTCCTCCCATGGTGTAGACAGGGAAGGAAACGTTTGGGGGTCATACTGTTCAGCATTGTAGTCGCTTCTACCGCGCTTAGAGACGGCGGTTGTACGTCCGCCAACGTTTTGTGGTCTTTTCATCGTGTTCCCACGAGCAGCTAGGGAAAGAAGAGTACACCCAGGCAGAGCCCCGCTTGCCTGGGTAAGCCTTATACAACTGAGGTGCGGCAGGTTCCTCAGAGGTTGCTCGCTAGCGGCTGTTCAACCTCAACAGCCATGCATCTCCTCGGCACGTAGCACGCCTTGAGATTGAGGGTTTTTTTATAGAGGTTTGTACCATCCTCGCGACCCGGGCGATTAAGCCAAGATCCCCGGGCTCTGAAACGTACAACGTTCCACCGTCGCGCCGAACGATGGTCGTTGAAGCACGCACAGAGCTTACGGTGTAGCAGACTGTTGGCGCGACACAGTCCACAGCTCAGGACCCCGGGTTCGCCAAGCCCGTACTCAGCAAATTAATGCTGAGCCCCTGAGGGGAATATATATTAATGACTTGCCATTCTACATACATGAAGATGCTAAGCTAGTACTTTTTGCTGATGATACAAGTATAGCTATCACACCTGACAAACAGGTATTAACTGATGAAATTGTAAATGATATCTTCCAGAAAGTCATTAAGTGGTTCTCTACAAATGGACTCTCATTAAACTTTGATAAAACCCAGTATATACAGTTTCATACAGTAAATGGCATGACACCATTAATAAATTTAGACTTTGAACATAAATCTGTAGCTAAGGTAGAATATTCAAAATTTTTAGGTGTTTGCATTGACGAGGGACTGAATTGGAAGAAACATATTGAAGATCTCCTGAAACGTCCGAGTTCAGCTACTTATGCTATCAGAGTCATTGCAAAATTTGGTGATATAAATCTCAATAAATTAGCTTACTACGCCTATTTTCATTCACTGCTTTCATATGGGATCATATTCTGGGGCAATTCAACATTGAGTAAAAATGTATTCATTGCACAGAAGCGTGTAATCAGAATAATTGCTGGAGCCCACCCAAGAGCATCCTGCAGACATTTATTTAGGGATCTAGGGATACTCACTGTAGCTTCACAATATATATATTCACTCATGAAATTTGTTATTAACAATCCGACTCAGTTCAAAAGTAATAGCAGTGTGCATAGCTACGACACTAGGAGAAAGGATGATATTCACTATTCAAGGTTAAATCTAACTTTGGCTCAAAAAGGGGGTGAATTATGCTGCCACAAAAGTCTTTGGTCACTTACCAAGTAGCATCAAAAGTCTGACAGATAGCCAACTAGTATTTAAAAAGAAATTAAAGGAATTTCTGAATGGCAACTCCTTCTACAATGTAGATGAATTTTTAGATAAAACATACAAAAATATATAAAAAAATAAAAAATAAAAAAAATATACAAAATAATTCTTAAAATATAGATTGTCAAATATAGACAAAATTTACTAAACTGACACGTTCCACATCATTACGAAATGTCGTATACATGATCTAAGGAACAAGTATTAATCTAATCTAATCTAATCTAGTACTATCTGTACTGTGCTGCAGTATTCTCTGTTTATATGCGGTTTTGATTAATTGACACTAAATATGACAACAGGAATGAAGATAGACGCTTCTGAAATGTGAATTTACCGCAGAATGCTTAGAATACCCTGGACAGCAAGAATAGCTATCACCGATGTATTGCGACCAATGGATATAGAGCAAGAAATGCAGAGACAGTTGAAAAGATGGAAAACATACGAAGGACTCAAGTTACGAAATAGCTGCACCGCTGGAGTGAAGATTCATGGAAAGAAAAGAAAAGGCCGAAGAAAAATATCCTATTTGGCCACAAAGTAGTGAGCACGACTTCAAAGTTCCGTCCAGCTATTACATGCTTCGGTTGTATCTTGTGGTCGCCAACATCCATCAATAGACAATCATAAGAATAAGAAGACAATGATAAAAGAAAAGGTATTTATTACGCGTATAAGTTGAAGAAATCATCAGAGGAGAGAACATCCCACAGTATTTTTGGTAAACTAAACAGGGTCTTCAAAACTATTCTTCTTCTCTTTGATACGACGCTTCGTCAAGCTCTGTGACGGTTGACGTCTACGTTTCGTACATACGTTGTACTTACGACTCAAGCTCGACGTCACCTCCTGTGGCCTGCCACCTTATATACTCTTATATGTTACTTCACTGCTGTTTGTTTCTTCGTATTTTTTTGTTCTTATGTGGATATCAAAGTAATTTGATCTATGAGGCTGATCTGATACGCATCTAAACCATTCTAGAAACATGTTTTTATCT
Source organism: Locusta migratoria (assembly GCA_026315105.1). NCBI lineage: Eukaryota > Metazoa > Arthropoda > Insecta > Orthoptera > Acrididae > Locusta > Locusta migratoria. Next base: position 325,473,544 of record CM048750.1, read on the forward strand.
TACCTGGAGTGTTCTTGATGTTTTCATTTGTATTGCATCAGAATTAAAAGTAAGACCAAGGGGAAATCTAGCCACTCGACTAGTCGGTAGGGAAGTAGTAGTTTTTGCTGAATTCCAAGATACAACGTCTAGGAGGTGGCGACTGTTCATAAAAGACGTCGGAATTCAATGAAGGGCGAATAGACTCGTGTGGAAAATATGTGACATCCATTATGAAGATTTCTGAAGGCATACATCCCAAGGTTTTTGTGAAATGGGTGATCTTGATGCGAATGACCATAAGCCTCGCAATAGCAGAAGGAGAAGTTTATGGCAATGTTCTGAGAACATAATCTATGCAGATTAAATATGTTTTGAAATTAATAAATAGATTTATCAATTTTAATAACAGCTTCTAGCAGATTCCATACATGTTTTAATTTATTTGTTAAACTTAACCCGAAAATTTACGTTTTACATGTAAAATTTCACAATGGATTTCATATTCAATATATTTACGTTCAGGTGCGTATTTATCTGTGTTTTTTAACCCGGATAGCGGGTGGGTGGGGTGGGTGGTAGTGGACATGAGGGACCAAACAACGAGGTCATCAGTCCCTTCAACCTCAAATTGAATACGCCATGGAACTCGACAAAAATAGGTGAAAGCCAAAAGACCATTACACTAGGAAGTAAAATCGACTCGTCAACAAGACTAAGACCAACCCAGGGCAGCAAATGCTACAGTGTCCGAACCCACAGCTCTGGAAGCGACCTCCAGCCTTAACCACAAGGTACTAATGGCACAGTGGTCAACGTATCATAGCTCCAGAGCAGGGAGAAATAAAACTACATTAAAATGTAAAAGAGTGGGGGGGGGCTGATGGGGATAAGGCTCTAAACCCCACAATCAGCCAAGAATCACAAACCCACTCATCCCGAACAAGCGAGTCCTAGAGCTGACAATAAAATCTACTTTCACGGAGGAAGGCAAGGACGCGATCAACCATCCGTGGGACATCCGCCAAAACTGAAGGCAATGCAGGCGGTAGGCCATAGTCGCCACGGAGTGTGGAATGGAGAGGACATTCAGTCAGAATATGAGACACGGATTGTACGGCTCCACAATCACAATGTGGTGGATTGTCATTTCGTAAAAAAATCCATGGGTCAGCCTGCAGTGTCCAAGACGGAGGCGACAGAGGACAATTGATTCTCTCCGGGAAGGGCGTAAAGATGAACTCCAAGCTGCAGTCGTATCCTTGATGGTGCGGAGTTTATTGGAAGGGGCAGTAGCTTTCCAACTGCTATCCCATGATGAGTGAAGCAAAGATCTGATCTGCACCCGCAGATCCGCACCCGGAATTTGAAAGGGAGACGGGCAGCGAGTAATTGCCGATCTAGCCAACTGGTCAGCTACTTCATTCCCTGTAATACCAACATGGCTTGGCACCCAGAGAAAGGTAACTGAGCAGGCAGCACGATGAAGGTCAGCAAGGAGTTCACGGATGGAAATAACTAAAGGATGGGAGGGGAAACAACGATCAATGGCCTGCAGACTGCTCATGGAGTCAGCACAGATTAAACCACGTTCCACGGCAGAACGTTTAATAAAACAGAGGGTTCTATAAATCGCCATCAGCTCTGCCGTAAACACACTGCATGCCTCTGGCAGAGAATGGCATTCCGCCCCAACAGGAGACGTAAAAGCATATCCGGAGTGGCCCGCTGTTTTCGAGCCATCAGTGTAGAAGATAGAGGCTCCCTGAAACTCTTCTAGTACTGGGCGCACCAAACGCCGAAAGACCATGGGGGAAATTAAAGATTTTGGGCCCTGGAAGAGATCCGTCCGAATTAGTGGTCGCGGCACCATCCACGGAGGTGTGCGTGCAGTAAAATGGGGGGCGCAATCTAGCGAAGGGAAATGTAAATCCCGGCAAAGAGAGGCAAGCCGCAGTCCGATGGGAAGGCCCGCCCGCGGCCGGGTATCAGGGGGTCGAAGCCCTTCATATGCAAAAAGAACCTGGTAAGCGGGATGAGCAGGATATTGCCGGATGGCAAAGGCATATGACGCCAGAAGCTGATGCCGCCTGACCTGAAGAGGGCAGATTCCCGCCTCAACAAGGAGACTGTCGACCAGGCTATTCGGGAATGCACCTGTAGCCAAGCGGACACCATAATGGTGAACCGGGTCTAATAATTTCAGGGCAGAAGGAGCTGCCGAGCCATAAACTTGACACCCATAGTCCAATTGGGACAAGATTAGAGCCCGATAGATAGGTTGGTTTGGTTGGTTGGTTTGATGTTTTAGGGGGACAAAACTGCGGAGGTCATCAGTCCCCCATTCCATCACAGGGCTAGAGAAGTGTGGAAACACAGAAAAGTCCGCCCAGAGTTAAAACTGTTACGGGGGGAAAACCCCACTCAATCAATAAAATGTAAACAAATTCTACAAAGGACAACAAGGCGGGAGACAACATGATAGGACACAATCACATGGAAACAGCAAACAAGTGTGGAAATGAAATGACAAAGTCAAAGTTCGTGGTTGACCGACCATGAGAATAAAATAGGAAGGGTCAGCCACGGGGCAACACAAGCTTTATATAGAGTTGTAAAAACCGCTGTTACGAATAAAACCTAAAACAGAATCAGCCATATTGGCATCGTTACATAAAACGTCAGATAAAATTGCAGGAATTAAAATCCCGCCGTAGGGCGGCTAAAAGACGACAGTCCATCAAAATGTGGGACACTGTCAAGGGAGAACCACAACGACAATGAGGCGGGTCCTCACCGCGTAGGAGATGGCCGTGGGTCAGCCAAGTATGGCCAATGCGGAGCCGGCACAGGACTACCGAGTCCCGGCGAGAGGCCCGCATTGAGGAGCGCCACGCAGCCGTAGTCTCCTTGACAACCCGAAGCTTGTTGGGCGTGCTCAGGTTGCGCCATTCAGCATCCCAAAGCTGATGTACCCGACGGCGCAACAAGGTACGGATATCTGAAGCTGGGAGGCCGATCTCTAAGACAGAGGCATTAACCGCCTCTTTGGCAAGCCCATCGGCACGTTCGTTGCCTGGGATGCCAACGTGACCCGGAGACCAAAGAAACACCACTGATCTGCCAGACTGAATAAGGGCAAAAACAGCCACTCGGATGGCCATCAACAATGGCGAACGTGGATAACACTGTTCCAGAGCACGTAAACTACTCAGAGAGTCACTACAAAGAAGGAAAGACTCACCTGAGCAGGAACGCATATGCTCGAGGGCACGGAAGATTGCCACCAGTTCTGCAGTAAGAACACTGCAGCCTTCTGGCAGAGACAGCTGCTCAACATGGTCACCATGTACGTAGGCAAGGCCAATGCGGCCGTTTACCATCGAGCCGTCCGTATAAACAATGTCGTAGCCGGGGTGCTCAGCAACGACAGCAAGGAACTGGCGACGGAGAGCCTCAGGGGCAAGCGAGTCCTTGCGCCCGTGGGCCAAGTCTAAACGAAGACATGGCCGTGGCAGGCACCATGGAGGTGTGCGTGAATGGGCCCGAAATGGAGGTGGTAGAGGATAGGACTCAAGCTCCCCCAGCAGGGACTGCACGCGGACGGCTATTGTGTGTCCTGACTTGGGGCGCTGCTGCTGGTGACGAACAGCCACAGTAGAAAAAAGGAGGCGGTAGTTGGGATGTCCTTTGGAACTATAGACGCGGGCTGCATACGCTGTCAACAGTTGCTGGCGGCGGACCCGTAGTGGGGGTACCCCGGCCTCCGCTAGAAGACTGGCCACAGGGCTGGTTCGGAAGGCTCCCGTGGCAATTCGAACCCCACAGTGGTGAATAGGGTCCAATAGGTGCAACGCTGAAGGTGCTGCAGAGCCATAAGCGAGGCACCCATAATCTATACGCGATTGCACCAAGGCTGTATAGAGCCGCAGCAGGGTGGAGCGGTCAGCTCCCCACGCGGTATGGCCCAAACATCGAAGGGCGTTAAGATGTCGCCCGCACTCCCGTTTCAGAAAACGAATATGAGGGAGCCAGGTCAGTCGGGCATCAAAAATCAGGCCGAGGAATCGGTGGGTGTCCACAACAGGAAGCAGTTGGCCGTCAAGATAGAGTTCAGGGTGGGGGTGCACCGTCCGACGCCGACAAAAGTGCATTACACGTGTTTTGCCGGCGGAAAACTGGAAGCCATGATGCTGAGCCCACATGTGTGCCTGGCGGATGGCCGCCTGGAGTCGGCGTTCAGCAGCACTTGTTGTGGTGGAGCAGAAAGATATGCAAAAATCATCGGCGTACAGGGAAGGAGACACCGATGAACCCACAGCTGCAGCCAGGCCATTAATGGCCACCAAAAACAGTGAGACACTCAGCACAGACCCCTGTGGGACCCCATTTTCCTGGATATGGGGCGAACTATGGGCAACACCCACTCGGACCCGAAACGTGCGGAGTCGGAGGAAATTTGCAATGAAGATGGGAAGTGACCCCCGAAGGCCCCACTCATGCAGCGTAGCGAGGATGTGACGCCGCCATGTAGAATCGTAGGCCTTCTGAAGGTCAAAGAAAACTGCAATGAGGTGCTGACGACGGAAAAAAGCTGTCCGAACCGCTGACTCCAAGCCCACCAGATTATCCGTCGTTGAACGACCCTGGCGGAATCCACCCTGCGATGGCGCCAGAAGGCCCCGTGACTCGAGCACCCAAGTCAAGCGACGTGCGACCATACGTTCGAGCAACTTGCAGAGAACGTTGGTCAGACAGATGGGACGATAACTGTCAACCTCCAGTGGGTCCCTGCCAGGCTTCAGCACCGGTATGACGACGGCTTCCCGCCACTGGGACGGAAACTCGCCACCACCCCAAATGCGGTTGAATATCTCGAGGACATGGCGCTGAGAATCCCGCGAGAGGTGTTTGAGCATCTGTGCATGGACACGGTCGGGACCGGGAGCCGTATCTGGGCAATTGGCCAAGGCACTAAGCAGCTCACTTTCGGTAAATGGGGCGTTGTAGGACTCCCGATGGCGCGTCGTAAAGGAGAGGCGCTGTCGCTCCACACGCTCCATGCGGGAGCGAAATGCTGCACTGTAGTTAGCAGATGCAGAGCACCTAGCGAAGTGATCAGCAAGATGTTCAGCGATCACAGTCGGGTCTGTACACATAGCCCCATTGATAGAAAGCCCAGGGACGCTAACAGGAGGCTGGTGGCCATAGAGGCGCCTGATCTTAGTCCACACCTGAGATGGAGAGACACGAGAACCTAAGGTCGAGACATACCTCTCCCAACATTCTTGTTTGGCTCGTTTGATGAGTTGCCGAGCCTTGGCACGAAGTCGCTTGAAAGCGATGAGGTTGGCCACTGATGGGTGCCGTTTGTGACGCTGAAGAGCTGGCCTACGTTCTCTGATTGCGGCAGCGAATTCCGGCGACCACCAGGGCACGGACCTCTGCCGGGACGAACCAGAAGAAGACGGGATTGCAGACTGAGCTGCAGAGACAATGACGTCTGCTAAAGTATCGACCACCACATCAATGTTAGTGTCCGGCAAATATCGAACAGTGGCAGCAGTTGTAAATGCATCCCAGTCAGCTTTGTTAAGAGCCCAACGGGGCAAACGGCTAGGGCAATGACGATGGGGCAGTGACAAAAAAATCGGAAAGTGGTCACTGCCACACAAGTCGTCATGCACTCTCCAATGAAGAGATGGTACGAGGCCAGGGCTGCAAATAGAGAGGTCGATGGCCGAGTAGGTGCCGTGTGCCACACTGAAATGCGTGGGAGCACCTGTATTTAAAATACAAAGATCGAGCTGGGAGACAAGATGTTCAACCTCCCTACCTCGGCCAGTAGTCATGTCGCCACCCCACAAAGGGTTATGGGCGTTGAAATCGCCCATGATGAGGAAGGGTGGGGGGAGCTGAGCAATCAGTGCAGCTAACACGTGGCAGGGGACTGCACCATCAGGTGGAAGATAAACACTGCAGACGGTTATAGCTAGTGGTGTCCTGATGCGAACAGCCACTGACTCCAAAGGTGTTTGAAGGGGCACAGCTTCACTGTAGGCAGAGTTGATGACATGAATGGAGACGCCACCAGATGCTCTGTCATATACAAGACGATTCGTGTAAAACCCACGATAGCCACGAAGGGCTGGGGTTCGCGTTGCCGGAAGCCAGGTTTCCTGGAGGGCAACGCACAGTACATGAGAAGAGCTTAAAAGTTGTTTCAGCTCTGCTAGGTGGGAAAAATAACCGCCGCAATTCCACTGGAGGAAAGTGCTGCCTAAGGACTGGGGAGGCATGAAAGTGATTAAGAGACGCGGTGCGCCTCAGTGTCACTTACCGCCACCCGCTGAGGGTCTGTGGTGTCCATATCCATTGCGTCTAGGGTGTCTGTAAGAGCGAGGTCCTCTTTAGACGCAAGGATTTCGACCTCATTGTCTGAGTCAGAACTGGTAGCGGACGGCATCGAGGAAGCCGCCTTTGCCACCAGCTCTTTCTCCTGAGGGACATCCTTTTTTCTCGCCCGCTCCCGCTTGGGTTTGGGCTTCGGTGCTCGAGCGGGCTTCCCAGAAGTGGCGTCGGATGTCGACGCAGATGGGGAGGCCCGGCTACCAGCAGGTACCTGAACTTTGAGCCACTGGCTGACGTTTGGCTGCGACGAAACTGGCGTTTCGGAGACCTCAAGAGACCCTTTCCGTACAGCAGTAGGTCGACTGACATCCAGGGTGTCAGACACAGTGGGAACTGCAGGAGGTGGTGGAAGGGGCTTGTCAGGCCCTTTCCCTGAGGGAAGAGCCGGAGAAGGAAGACATTTCTCCGGCAGAGGGACGGGGTTCAAAGACCCCGTTGAAGGGGGAGGCAAAAGCCTCGCAGAAGAAGGTGCTCCCCCTGGCGTCTGGGGAGCGGAGATTAACTGATGGCCCAAAGGGCCCACAGAAGGTGTAATAGGGGGTCGGGAAACCGCCCTCGATGGAGGCGATGACACTGTGGCAGCAGCATATGTAGCAATCATGGATATCGGGTGGAGTTTCTCATACTTGCGGCGGGCCTCAGAGTAACTTACGCGATCGAGGGTCTTATACTCTACGATCTTGCGCTCCCTTTGGAAAGCGGGGCAGTCCGGTGAGCAAGGCGAGTGATGGCCGCTGCAGTTCACACAGGAAGGTGGTGGGGTACAAGGTGCATCGGGGTGTACGGGACGGCCACAGTCACGACAAATAGGGGCTGCGTCGCAACGGGAAGACATGTGTCCAAACCGCCAGCACTTGAAACAGCGCATGGGTGGTGGGATGTACGGTCGGACATCACATCTGTATACCATCACCTTGACCTTCTCGGGCAAGGTATCGCCGTCGAAGGCCAAGATGAAGGCCCCGGTTGCCACCCTATTGTCTTTTGAACCCCGAAAGACTCTGCGGACAAAATGGACACCGCGCCGTTGCAGGTTTTCGCGCAACTCCTCATCCGACTGCAGCAAGAGGTCACGGTGAAAAATGACTCCCTGCACCAGATTCAACGTCTTATGTGCCGTTACAGAGACAGGCACGTCGCCAAGCTTAGTGCATGTGAGTAGAGCACGGGACTGTGCAGGGGACTCTGCTTGTATAAGAATCGATCCGTCTCGCATCTTAGAAATTCCCGCAACCTCACCGAACTTGTCCTCAATATGTTCAACAAAGAACATGGGCTTAGTTGCCTGGAAGGATCCCCCATCTGTCCTAGTACAGACCAGAAACTTCGGGACATATGATTCAGTCTGTCGACCCCCACGTTCCCGCCAAGAAGAAGTCAGGGAAGGAAACGATGAGGGATCATAAGTCGCTGCATTGTACTTTCCACGCTTCGAGACACCTGTTACGCCAGGATTTTGATGGTTGGATTTGTTTCGCTTCATTGCGAATCATCCGCCCCGATGCCACCCACTCCGAACAGGGGCTCTCCTCATGGGCGCCACCCAGCCACAGCAACGTCACCTGGCAGGATGACCGTTGCCGGGAGTCCCGATGCTTCACGACGACAAGCATCTACTCCTAGGCCTGCATGAGGAGCTTACAGCTCTGGCACCGGTAGAGCGATCCCTGCGTTGTCAGGGGGCTACAGCCAAGAGGGTACATGACGACCCCACCACAACGGACTGGCTACCGTGTTGGCTTTCTGGCGCTACGTGAACCATCATAATGGAGGGTGCTGGGATATCCGTGCACAATGGACGCGACGTGCATGGAAAAAGAAATGGCATGCCCGATGGCAGCATAGAAGCTGCAGTCGCAAGTCCATTCCATGATGGGTGCATAAGATGGCATAGCACGAGAATTACATGTTGCACCACGTAAGGTGTCCTTCCCCAAATGGTTCGCTCTTCGGAAAAATTTTGAAAAATGGAGGGTCAAACCCAAATAGGGGACCACAGATGGAAAGCCGAAAAGTATGAAGACTCCTTTTAGTCGCCTCTTACGACAGGCAGGAATACCGCGGGCCTATTCTTACCCCCGAACCCGCAGGGGGGGATAGATACAGAGGATAGTTGTTCGGTCTGCACCCCAAGATGAGTGAGCAAGGAAACGTAGGGCATTGAGTTTCCTCATACAACTAATCTTTAGGTGTCGAATATGGGGCACCTAAGTCAATTTTTTGTCAAAGAGAAGACCCAGGAAACGATGCTGTGCTACAACTTCCAGGCGCTGATTACCCAAGAACAGTTCTGGATCAGGGTGAACTGTAGTACGACGACAAAAGTGCACCACCCTCGTTTTTGATGAGGAAAACTGGAAACCATGGGACGTAGCCCACACTGAAGCCCGCCGAATGGCGCTCTGGAGCTGACGTTCAGTAGAGGCTAATGAGTAGGAGCTGTACCATATGCAAAAGTCGTCGACATACAATGCCGGGGTTACCAGTGACCCAACAGAGCTCACCAACCCATTGATGGCGATTAGAAAAAGTGTAACACTCAACACTGAGCCCTGAGGGACACCGTTCTCCTGTATCCGAGGGGAGCTAAAGGAAGAGCCAACTCTGACACGGAACAGGCGGTGGGATAAAAACTGACGGATAAAAATTGGTAAGGAGCCTCTGAGGCCCCAGTCATGAAGAGAACGTAAAATATGATGACGCCAAGCAGTGTCGTACGCCTTATGCAGATCGAAGAAGACTGCTACCAGATGATGTCTTTCAGAGAAGGCCTGTCTGATCGCAGTCTCCAGTCGAAGTGAATGGTCAATAGGGGATCGTCCCTCCTGGAACCCACACTGGTAAGGTGAGAGAAGACCCACAGGATTCAAGAACCCAGCATAATCTGCGGGCTACCATCCGCTCAAGTAGTTTACAGGGGACACTTGTCAGGCTTATTGGTCGATAACTGTCCAGCGCCGACGGGTCCTTGCCAGGCTTGAGGGCAGGGACCACAATACTCTCCCTCCACTTGGAGGGGAACACCCCTTGAAGCCAAATATGGATAAAAACTTTTAGGAGAAATTGTCGTTGTGAGGGGTTAAGGTGTTTCAGCAATTGATTATGGATATCATCAGGGCCAGGTGCTGAATCACGAGAAGAGGAGAGGGCCAGCGACAGCTCCCAGTCAGTAAAAGGTTCGTTATATGGTTCCACCTGGTGAGAAGTAAAGCGTAATTTGAAGGTTTCGGCCTGGTGTTTCTGAAGGAGAAAGGTCGCCGGATATGAAGTTGTCGCCGAGACATTGGCGAAGTGAGTGGCAAGATGTTCTGCCACAACAGATGGCTCCGTGCAGACCCCATCAGGCAGGGCAAGACCAGGGACGGAAGACGACCGCTAGCTACCTTGGATAGATCAGAGCATAGCCCACACTCTTGTCAAAGGGACAGAAGAACCCAACGAGGAGACAAAATGCTCCCAGCATGTCCGCTTACTTTGTTTGATTAAGTAACGAGCTCTGGCACGCAGACGTTTGAAATTTATTAGACCAGCGAGCGATGGGTGGCGCTTAAGATGTTGCAAGGCCCTTCGGCGCTCGCGAATGGCTGCGGCAACAGTTGCATTCCACCAAGGGACAGGCGGGCGAGAAGGAGGGCTGTCGACCGGGGAACAGCGGCGTTGGCAGCTTGGGTGATCATGTTGGTCATTTGGCTTATAATATCATCTATACAGCCTGAGGGGGAAGATGGGAACACAACCTGGGATGTATATAGCGGCCAATTAGCACGACGGAATACCCAGCGGGGTACCCTGGCTCGTGGTAGGCGTGAGGGAAGTGAAAGGATCAACGGAAAGTGGTCGCTATCGCAGAGGTCGTCATACGCCGACCAGTGAAATAAAGGAAGGAGAGAAGGAGAAGTGAGAGATAGGTCTATGGCAGAAAAGGTGCCGTGAGCGGCACTAAAATGAGTTGGGGAACCATCGTTGAGAAGGCTCAGATTGTGGTCAGCAAGAAACTGGTCTATGAGGTGGCCCTGGCTAGATGTATAAGCACTGCCCCACAAAGGATGGTGGGCATTGAAGTCCCCAAGGATGAGGTAAGGAGGGGGGAGTTGCTGAAGGAGGGCCACTAGGGACGTGAGAGTAGGTGGCCTGTCAGGTGGAAGGTAGAGGTTGCAAATGGTCAATGGAGTGTCCAAGTGAACCCGGACAGCAACCACTTCCAATGGAGTTTGGAGAGGAATCCAGGTACTGACAATATCTGTCCGGACCAAAGTACAAACCCCACCAGACGCCTGGAGGGGACCAACCCGGTTCCAACAAAAAGCACGGAACCCACGGAGGGTCGGTGAATGTGCATCCATAAACCTCGATTCCTGCAGGACGACACAGGCGGCAGAAGAGAGAGAGATTAGCTGTTTAATCTCCAAGAGGTGACGGTAGTAACCATTACAGTTCCATTGGATGATCACATCACGAGGATCTAGGCGGGAATCGAATGGCATAACGTATGTCACGCTGCTTTGTCAGCGTCCGTCACCAAAGAAGAAGGGACAACATCCATAAATAGCTGATCAGCCTCGGGCTCAATGGGATGAGCGAGTTGCGAAAGCACAGTCGGCACCTCCGGTGGTACTGGAGGGGCTTTATCTTGTAACTTTGGTTTCTTCTTCTTCTTCTCCTTCTCCTTCTCCTTCTCTTTCTCTTTCTCCTTCTCCTTCTCCTTCTCTCGTGTGGGACGGGCAGGACCCACCCCAGAGAGAGGACTTTTGTCAGTTAGGTCTGGTACTGACGAGGATCGGGCGACCTTTGAACTCACTGACTGGGAGTCCGATGGCCGGCTGGAGGTCGAAGATCTCCGATCTGGGGAACGCCGGGACGGAAGGCCCTGAGATAGGGCACTGTCACCGGCAGGCGACAGAGAAGGGGTGCACTTCTCCGGCTGGGAAGGGGTGGGACACAAAGGGAGGGCTACAGGAGCTACAGGTGAGGGAGATGTGAGGGAGGGGTGTGGACGGGGTGTAGGGGGGAGATGGGAGTGGGAAGGGGAGGGTGAAAGGCTAGACGATAACGTCGTAGCGAAGGTCGTCGCCATTTGCACGGGATGCAGACGTTCATATTTGCTGCGGGCCTCAGGGTACGTCAAACGCTCCAGGGATTTGTACTCTTGTATCTTCTTTTCTTTTTTGAACATAGGGCAATCTGGCGACCGTGAAGAGTGGTGTTGTTGACAGTTGACGCACACCGGCGGAGGAACACAGGGGCTCCCCTCATGTAGTGGGCGTCCACAATCACCGCATACTGGGACTGCTGTACAGCGAGAGGACATATGACCAAACCTCATACATCGAAAACACCGCATGGGAGGTGGAATGTAGGGCTTCACTTCACATCGATATATCATGATCTTGACCTTCTCTGGGAGTGTGTCCCCCTCGAAGGCCAAGATGAAGGCCCCAGTATCGACGCGGTTATCTTTAGGTCCCCTCTGAACGCGGCGAACAAATTGTACACCACGCTGCTCGAGATAGGCCCTAAGCTCCTCATCAGTTTGAAGGAGGAGGTCCCGGTGGAATATCACACCCTGTACCATATTCAAGGATTTGTGCGGGACAAATGTGACTGGAATGTCGCCAAGGGTGTTGCAGGCGAGCAAAGCTTCAGACTGGGCTTCCGAGACTGTTTTAATGAGTAATGAACCAGATCTAAGCTTACCCATAGATTCCACTTCACCAAACTTGTCCTCTATGGTCTCGACAAAGAACAGAGGTTTGGTGGAAGTGAAAGTCCCTCCATCAGTCCTTGAGCAAACGAGATAGCGAGGAAAGGGTTTTGCTCCTAACCGGCGAGCCTGGCCTTCCTCCCAAGGGGTAGCAAGGGAGGGAAACATCCTCTTATCCGCAGTAACAGCATTAAACGATCTCTTCCTGTCTTGAGAGACGGCCGATGCACGACCATTTTGGAGTCTAACTCTTTTCATAGTGCTAGACGTCCGCCCTGGTGTCACCCACTCCGAAACCGGGGCTCTCTCCATGGGCGCCACCCAGCCTCAGCAAAGGCCACCTGGCACGATGGCCATTGCCGGGAGTTCTGATACCCCCGAGGACAGGCATCAACTCCTTGGCTTGCTTGGAGAGGTCGCAGCTCAGACACCAGTAGTGTGATCCCTGTGGTGTCAGGGGGCTCAGCCAAAGGGTACATAACAGCCCCCCCCACACGGACTGGCTACACGTGCTGGGGACCTAGCGGGGGATGGGGGCTACAGCGAGGAAAGGAAGTGGAAAGGAAAGGATAGGATTGTTGTTGTTGTTGGGTATTGAGGGGACTAAACATCTAGGTCATCAGTCCCCTGTTACTAGCTCAGAGTCCACTGTCAACAACGACAAAATTAAACAAAGCTCTAAAAATGATGACGCACATAAGGGACAGGTTGACAATGGACAAACCTCTGATAACTTAAAACGAAGACACATAGAAATGGTAAAAGAAAGTCAGGAATAAAACTGGATAGCAGAGTACCTTGGCTGGCTGATCACAAAAATATAAAAACAAAAAAAACAAAAAACAGGATGAGCCAGCCATACTGCATACACGAAGAACCCCTAAGGGCGGAAAAGGTAAAAAACGGGATTGGTGGTGGCCTAAGATGTCAGGCCACAGCACCTACCGTTAGATCGAGTCATAAAAACAAGCAGCGCGGATAAAACGTAAAACTTTGTTAGCCATAAGAGGCGTCGTCTCCTAAAACTAAAGGTAGTGCGTCAGGAAGAGTAAAATAGTGCCGCAGGTCGGCTAAAAGCGGACAGTCCATCAAAAGATGGGCCACTGTCAATACAGTGCCACATCGACACACGGGTGGAGCCTCACGTCGAAGAAGATACCCGTGGGTGAGCCACGTATGTCCAATCCATAGGCGACAGAGGACAACTGACTCTCGGCGGGTCGGCCGCAGTGAAGATTTCTACAAAACTGTGGAGAGCTTCACTGCCCGAAGCTTATTCGGTGCAGTCGCCGTAACCCACTCGGTGCTCCAAGCCTCGCGCACCCTCCGGTGCAACACCAGTTTAACATCCTGTTCCGTGACACCAATTGTGAGAGGTGGTCCCATAGTGGCCTGCTTGGCCAATCGCTCTACATGCTCATTCCCTGGTATGCCAACATGACCTGGGGTCCACACAAAGACCACAGAACTGCCTGATTGGCATAGGGAGTGAACAGTGTCCTGGATCGACCGCACTATTGGGTGCCGAGAGAAACACTGGTCGATCGCTTGTAAGCCACTCAGGGAGTCAGTACAGATGACGAATGACCCCCTGGGGCAGGCTTTGAGATGTTGGAGAGCTCTGAGAATAGCGACCAGCTCGGCGGAGAGGATGCTACTCTCACAGGGCAGAGAATGCTGTTCTACATGGTTGTGATGTAGAAAGGCATACCCAGCACGGCCATCTACTACGGAACCATCTGTGTAAATGGCGTCTGTGGCACGGAACGGTTCGAGCGCTTGCAGAAACTGGTGACGGAGATGTACGGGAGAAACAGAGGCCTTCGACGCATGGGACAGGTCCAGACGGAGCTGCAAACGAGGAATGGACCAAGGAGGAGTGTGAGAGGAATAGTGGAAAGTGGTAGGAAGTGGGTAGGATGTGAGAGACGAATGAAGGATACGAACACGGACCGAGATCGGGTATCCCGACCTTGGCCGTCGTGCAGGGATAGGTAGTGCAGCGTCTGGAAATAGGAGCCGGCGGTTCGGGTGGAAGGGCGAGGCCTGAACACGAGCAACATAAGACGTTAACAGGTGTTGCCTACGGAACCGCAGCGGGAGGACTCCAGCTTCGACAAGGAGGCTTGGAACAGGGCTTGTGCGAAAAGCCTCCGTCGCCAAACGGACACCACAGTGCAAAATTGGGTCCAACGCCTGCAGTGCTGATGGCGCAGCCGAATCGTAGACTATGCAGCCATAGTCTAGACGCGACTGAATGAGCGCCTTGTAAAGTTGTAACAGCGTTGGGCGTGAGGCTCCCCAAACCGTGTGGCTAAGACAGCGCAGGATGTTGAGGTGTCGCCAGCACTTTTGTTTTAACTGGCGTAGGTGCGGCACCCAGGTGAGACGGTCATCAAACACCATACCTAAGAATCTGTGCGTCTCTTCAACTTGTAGCAGGTCGCCAGCTAAATAAATTTCGGGTTCCGGGTGTACTGCCCGACGTCGACAGAAATGCATCACACGGGTTTTGGATGCCGAAAATTGAAAACCGTGGGCAAACGCCCACGACTGTGCCTTCCGAATTGCAATCTGCAACCGCCGTTCAGCTACGCCAATGCTGGAGGAGCTGTAATACATGCAGAAGTCATCGGCATACAAGGAAGTAGAAACCGATGACCCCGCAGCCGCAGCAAGGCCGTTTATGGCGATTAAGAATAAAGGAACACTAAGAACGGAACCTTGTGGGACTCCGTTCTCTTGACAATGAGGTGAGCTGTAACAAGAACCAACACGAACACGAAAAGAACGCAACGCCAGGAAGTTCTTAATGAATGTAGGAAGTGGACCCCGTAAGCCCCAATCGTACAGCGTAGACAGAATATGATAGCGCCAGGTGGTATCGTACGCTTTTCGTAGGTCAAAGAAGACGGCAATCAGGTGTTCACGGCGAGAAAATGATGTACGAATGGCCGACTCCAGCGACACGAGATTGTCGATAACGGAGCGGCCTTGACGGAACCCACCCTGTTGAGGCGCCAAGAGGCCTCGGTCCTCGAGGATCCACATGAGCCTCCGACTCACCAACCGTTCGAGAAGTTTGCATGGAACGTTGGTGAGGCTGATCGGGCGGTAACTATCAGCCACCTGCGGATCTGCCCCAGGCTTAAGCACCGGAATGATAATACCTTCCCGCCACGAGGACGGAAAAACACCCTCCAGCCATATCCGATTAAGCAGGGCGAGAAGTTGGCTCTTGGCATCCGTTGATAGGTGTCGGAGGAACTGACTGTGAATGCGATCGGGTCCAGGGGAGGTATCGGGGCATGCAGCAAGGGCACCTTCAAACTCCCATTCAGTGAATGGGACGTTGTACGGTTCCTGACGCCGCGTTCGAAATGAGATCAGATGGCTTTCTGCACGCCCTTTAAGGGCGCGAAAGTCTGCACCATAAGCAGCAGTCTCTGAGGTGCGTGCAAAATGGTCTGCCAGGTGCTCAGCGACGGCGACTGGGTCAGTACAGAGCGTACCCTGAACGCTGAGATACGGAATTCCCGCCGGTGGGCGTTGCCCAAAGAGGCGTCGAACCTGCGACCACACCTTTGAAGGAGAAGCGCGGGAACCAATGGAGGCGACGTACTTCTCCCAGGAAGCCCTCTTACTGTCTTTTATCAGTCGCTGTGCCCGTGCCCGGAGACGCTTGAAGGCCACGAGATGTTCGACAGAAGGGTGGCGTCGGTGGCGCTGTAGTGTTCGCCGACGTTCCCGGATGGCCTCAGCAATCTCCGGTGTCCACCAGGGCACCGATGGGCGATGGAGCGAACCGGATGTGATGGGAACAGAGTTTTCGGCTGCAGAAACGATGGCCTCTGTGACCTGCTGAACGGCGGCATCAGCATCTGCTGGAAGCGGAGAGGAAATCACAGCAGCTGAAGAATAAGCTGGCCAGTCAGCCCTACGGAGGGCCCAGCGAGGAGGACGGGCGGCAGGCGTACACTGTGGGAGCGACAGGAAGATCGGAAAATGGTCGCTCCCACACAGGTCGTCATGGACCCTCCAGGTGAGATGTGGAAGGAGACTAGGGCTGCAGACAGACAGGTCAATGGCAGAAAACGAACCATGTGCTGTGCTAAAGTGGGTAGGAGCAACGGTGTTAAGAAGGCCGAGATTCTGCTCTGACAGGAGAGACTCAACATCCCTACCCCGGGCCGAGGTCTGTGTGCCACCCCACAGAGGGTGATGGGCGTTGAAGTCCCCCATAAGAAGAAAGGGTGGGGGAAGTTGAGCGACCAAGGCTGCGAGGTCTGTGGGAGAGATGGCCTCATCAGGTGGAAGATAGACAGAGCAGACGGTAAAATCTCGTACTACCCGGAGTCGAACAGCGACTGCCTCTAGAGACGTTTGAAGAGGCACAGCAGCACTGGGGACAGAGGCGTGGACATAAACACAGACGCCGCCAGAAACCCTGTCGTAGACGGTTCGGTTTTTAAAATAGCCCCGATACCCTCTGAGGGCTGGGCTCTTCTCGACGGGAAACCACGTTTCCTGCAAGGCAAGACAGATGGCAGGGAAGCGGCAGAGTAATTGCCGCAGCTCAGCCAGGCGGCGGAAAAAACCGCCGCAATTCCACTGCAAGATGTTGTTTGCAGTCTGCTGAATAGCCATAATGTAAGTCGGGAAATGGTCATTCAGCAGGAGCACCTGCTGCCAACTGCGCAGACTCTGCAGGATCCTGAACCATCGGTTCAGGCGTTCCAAGTATGGCAAGATCCTCAGGTGATGCGAGGATCTCTACCTCGTCTTCAGATGCCGAAGAGGTGACAGAGCGGTCCTTCCGAGGCACTGATGATGCCTCCTTCACATCCTTTTTCTTCGGCTTCCTTTTGCCCTCTCGCTGGCCCTTTGGTGTCAAGGGCCGGGAGGGACCATGTTGAGGGTCTTGTGGGGCGTGACACTGATAGGTATATCACCCAGCTTGTCACAGGCCAATAATGCCCTGGACTGGGCTGGGGATGCCGTCTGTATCAGAACAGCCCCACTTCTCATTTTAGAGAAAGACTCAACCTCACCATGTTTGTCCTCGAGATGTTCAACGAAGAACTGCGGCTTGGTGGACAAGAAAGAGTCTCCATCAGTTCGTGAAATAACAAGATATCGCGGTGAGTAAGGATCCGGACCGCGTAAAGCTTGGCGTTCTTCCCATGGCGTTGCCAGGGAAGGGAACGACTTAGGATCATATACTGTAGCATTAAAGTCTGATCTTCCACGCTTAGAAACGGCGTTTTTGCGACCGCCCACGCTAGTTATTGCTCGTTTCATTTTCGTCCCACGAGCAGCTAGGGAAAAAGAGGTCCACCCAGGCAGAGCCCCGCTTGCCTGGGTAAGCCTTGTACAACTGAGGTGCGGCAGGTTCCTCAGAGGTTGCTCGCTAGCGGCTGTTCAACCTCAACAGCCATGCATCTCCTCGGCACATAGCACACCTTGAGATTGAGGTTTTTTTTATAGAGGTTTGTACCGTCCTCGCGACCCGGGCGATTAAGCCAAGATCCCCGGGCTCTGAAACGTACAACGTTCCACCGTCGCGCCGAACGATGGTCGTTGAAGCACGCACAGAGCTTACGGTGTAGCGGACTGTTGGCGCGACACAGCCCACAGCTCAGGACCCCGGGTTCGCCAAGCTCGTACTCAGCAAATTAATGCCGAGCCCCTCAGGGGAAAGGATAGGACCCGCGCTGTAGGGGCTAGGTCGGGAGTTCTTCCCCAATTGGCTCACACATTATCGGACAATTTTGGTATGGAAGGTCAAACCCCGAGGGGGACCAAACTGGGCCAAAAACCGGTGTACACAGCAGACAAAACCAAAGTGCAGGACAATCGGTACCATGGGATAGCCAAACCGTCATCCAGAGTACCACCGAGAGACGGGGTTGGAGAGGGTGGGAAGGAGGAATTGGGATGGGAAGGAGGAACTAGGAGGGGTAATGCAGCCTGGGGAAAGCAGGAAAAAAGGCTGCAATGGCTCGGGGACCCGTGCGCGCCACACACGTACCCACAAAAGAGCTGTGGGCCCCCTGGGGGGAACCCGGATAGCGCTGACGTCCTTCCAGAAGGACGAGAACGGCAGCTTACTTTTTTATTCTTTTATGTAATAATTCGTGTACAGTGTACAGTGTACAGTTTCTTTGAATCGTCTGCTCCCATTGCATATCAATTTTAGCTTGTAGTGTCGATTGCAAGTGGTTGGATGCACTTGCAAATTTTAGGTTCCTACAGAAGATAGCGAAGGCTTTTTCTTATTGGGGTTTATATTTCTTGAACTTTAATTTGTGAGGCATTTATATGTATATATTTAATCTTAAATGTTCTTTTAATAATAATGATCCGTCAGATTGAAATTATAAAATATTCATATTGCCGTCATTCCAGAAAGATCGCCAGTATTGCAAAACTAATGGCGTGATTGTTAAAAAAAAATCACTTAGTACCATCTTGTGCAGTCATATGTAGATAATTAATAGCTTCTGTGAAAAAAATTAAACCAAAAATAATTCCGCGCTATCTGGGTTAAGGTAGTTTACTGTGAGTGAAAGCAACAATTAACGAAAGTTACATATTTAAAAAATTTGCTTGCCTTCGTCGTAAGGTGCCCGACTATTTGTAACACAGGTTCAGTAAAACAAATTTCGTATTTATTCAGGCGGCAGAAAGTACCATCCCCTCCCCACTCTGGTTATACGAGTTAAGAGACACACGTCGTTATTGCTAGTATTACTTTAACATTTCCCTTACCTCTGCTACTATGTGATATGTGATTTTTTTACGGGAAAGACGGACCTTTTGTACACTGCATAACATCAGAGAGACGTTAATGTTTCTCTGCTTGGAAACGTTTCTAGTTGTAAAACAGAAAACACAAGTGAGCTAGGAAAGGAAACTGTGTGAAGCAACAGGTGTGTCGTTAGGTGATCTCTCAGGGGGAGAAGCACGTTCTACCTGCTCCTTATCTTGTTCTTTTTCCAGGACAAGAACGCTTCGCGCCGAGAACATCGGTAATCTTCCAGAGCGAATAGTCACTGCTACTGCTTACGGCGACAGATTATTCTAGAAATGAAGTTTCCACATCGCCTTGTTATGCTCCTTTATTTCCCCTTTATCTCACAGACTAAACGAGGAGAACACGAATAGCATCTCACAGAACAGATTTCTGTTTTAACAATGCAATTTCTAACGGTGTTGGAAAGGTCTGTTTCGTCACTGTGCATAGTCTGTGATAGAGCCATAAAAAATTCTGGTGATTGTTCACCGTAAAGTAGCTTGCGGAGTACAGATGTAGATGTATAGAATATCTTTCAGATCTCTAACCAGTTTCAGGACGGTATGTTTCGAAATACGTACCAGAAATGAAAAGGAAGTGCATGCCACAAACGAATATCCGTTTCCCCTTTCCTTCAAAACCGTGCAACGATATTCCTCTTTAGTGAACGTCGCGATAAGACGGCCGCACCTCACGACCATGCGCACAACGCTCACCGTAACAGCAGCTCGCGACTCGCCATTTCCAGGGGTGGCCAGCCATCACCGTAAGCGCCAAGCAGAAGAAAAAGCCATTTTCGTGTTTTTTTATTTATTTTTTTTTTTTAGGTAATTTCCAGGTCATGTCAGCAGCTAACATTCTGCATACAGACTTCCTTCAATGTTAACTAACAGTGCTATAAAAGTCAAAACATATTTCGGCATGACAAGTCTGACCATTCCCTTGTCAGCCAGGCGGGAGTGACCACGCGCTCTAATGCTGCTTGCTCCGGGGCGCGCGTCTGGTGTCCCGCCGGGAATAGGCGTCGTCCATCTGACAGTGTGTATGTATGTATGTATGTATGTATGTAAGTACGTATATGTATGTGTGTGTGTGTGTGTGTGTGTGTGTGTGTGCGTGTGTGTGTGTGTGTGTGCGTGTGTGTTGTCCTTAGCCTTAGTTACTTTACGTAGTTTGTAAATATAAGAACTGATGACTCCTGCAGTTTGGTCCCATAGATTTACTTACATTTGAAATATTTTTGCATAAAACCCATACGTTATGTTAGACGACATTGAAAACATTTTAGTCTACTAATTCATTTCAATTACACTCCGTTACCCTGGTTTTGCTTTCGTTAATGTCTGACAGAGAAGATACCTGGACCTTGTCTATTGACTTATGGGGCGTGATGCTAACCGGAACATCACCCAGCTTATCGCAGGCAAGTGATGCCTTCGACTGGGCTGGGGACGCCGTCTGTATCAGCACAACCCCAATTTGCATTTTAGAGAACCACTCCACTTCGCCAAACTTATCCTTGAGCTGTTCTACAAAGAACTGAGGCTTAGTGGCCATGAAAGATTTACCATCTGAACGCGCACAAACAAGATATTGTGGCGAATATGGCTCTGATCTAATAAGGGCCCTTCGTTCCTCCCACGGAGTGGCTAGGGAAGGAAACGTCTTAGGGTCATAGGTTGACGCATTGAACTCAGTTTTGCCACGCTTAGAGTCGGCGTTTTTGCGACCGCCCACGCTATTAATTACTCGTTTCATCCTGGTCCAACGAGCAGTCCGGGAACTATGCGTCCACCCAGACAGAGCCCCGCTTGCCGGGGTTAGCCTTATACAACTGATGTGTGGCAGGTTCCTCAGAGGTTGCTCGCTAGCGACTGTTCAACCTCAACAGCCATGCATCCCCTCGGTAAGTAGCACACCTTGAGATTTTTTTATAGAGGTTTGTAGCATCCTCGCTACCCAGGAGATTAGCCAAGGTCCCCGGGCTCTTGAAATGTACAACGTTCCACCGCCGCCGCGCCTAACAATGGTCGTTGAAGCATGCACAAAGCTTACGGTGTAGCGGGACTGTTGTCGCAACACAGCCCACAGCTCAGGATACGGAGGTCGCCAAGCCCGTACTCAGCAAATTAATGCTGAGCCCCTGAGGGGACATGCAGAAGTCATCGGCATACAAAGAAGTAGAAACCGATGACCCCGCAGTCGCAGAAAGACCGTTTATGGCGATTAAGAATAAAGTAACACTAAGAACGGAACCTTGTGGGACTCCGTTCTCTTGACAATGAGGTGAGCTGAAACAAGAACCAACACGAACACAAAAAGAACGCAACGCCAGAAAGTTCTTAATGAATGTAGGAAGTGGACCCCGTAAGCCCCAATCGTACAGCGTAGACAGTCCCTGAGGGGTGTTACGATGGACAAAACTCGTTTTATTACTGAACTGGTCTGGGGGACTAGCCACTAGAGAACTCTTTCACTGGGTTTTGGTATCTCCCAGTGGTACACCCATCCCACTGGAAGGTTCAAGGGAGAAATCAGTATGATTCATCTCGGTCCCCTCGGTCCCACGAGTAGTTATGGAAGTATGTGTCCGCCTAGACAGAGCTTCACGTGCCTATGTAAGTGAGGTGCGGCAGTATCCCCGGAGGTTGCTTGCTAGCGACTGTTCTGCCTGAACAACCATGCATACCATCAGCACACCTTGGCATTGAGGTTTTTTTATAGTGGTAATTCCTTCCTCGCGTCCCAGGTGGTCGAACCAAAATCCCCGTTCCCCGGTACACACAATGTTCCACCGTCACGCCACATGCTGGTCGCTGAAGCGTGCCCGGAGTTTCCGGTGTCTAGAGGACTGGCGGTGCTTACCAGTCCCCAGCTCAGGACCCCGGGTTTGCCAAGCCCATACTCAACAAATTAATACTGAGCCCAGGGGGGGGGGGCACACCTTGAGATTGAGGCCATTTTTATAGACGTCTTTTACCATCCTCGCGACCTGGGTGATGAAACCATCATCTCCGGGCTCTGAAACATACGACGTTCCACCGTCGCGCCGAAAGATTTTCGTTGAAGCACGCACAGAGCTTACGGAATGGCGATGCGACACAGTCCAGAGCTCTGGACCCAGGTATCGTCAAGCCCGTACTCAGAAAATTAATACTGAGCCACTGAGGGGTCAAGTAGTGTAGCAGAGGAGATACGTACCTGCCCTTAAACCTGAGCTCGATTTTTGAAGCAATCGTATTAGCGAAGCACTTTTATATATTACATTTCGATTATTTAAATCATTGAAACTTACAATCCCCAACTCTGGCATTCACTATGAAACACAGTTAATCATAAGAGCTCTGCTGTGAAATCCACTTTTAAGATACCCGACTGCTTGCTTCACTTCTTATATCTATTGCAGGGGGAACGCTGTTAATTTTGAAGGAAATGAGAAAAATGAGGGCAACATGAACGTTCTCTGGAAACGGTAACTGCAGCATAGCGGCGGCAAACATCCGGCATAGGAATTGTTTCCCGCCGGCCGTGTTCCGGCGCTAAACTTACGGGTTTTAATTAAGGGCTCGGCAGGCTGGCTTAGGAGTCCCAGACCCCCAGCCAGCCACCCCGTCAAAATGTTTTCGCAGCTGCGGCCTCGCGCCGGATAGCTCATTTTTAATTTACGCCGCGCCTCCGCTCACGAGCCGTTTTCAAAGGCATTCGTGACGTCCCATCTCCACAGCTCTTTCTGTTTTTACGGTACATTTATGTCTATTCCGAAAGAACATCTGTCAATATTTAATAAAAAAAAAAGTTGTTTTCACTCTTGGAGTTCAGACAGGCTTCAGGAAATCCTTATTCATCTCCAAGAGTTTTTGTAGTTTACCATCAAAATTACTGCTGTTTTAACACGTTTTATTGCGTTGGTTTCTTGTCTGTTTACCTGTTCAGCAAATATATTCCAATAGATTTTCAAGCAACCTCTCAACAAGCTGGGTGCGAAACTCTCAACGTAACTCATAAGGGATGCCAATGCCTTACATTCAGTTTACACCAACCTCTCGACGAGCGGGGTACTGTAAAATTTGAACGTAGCTCATCAAGGTTTGAAATGCAATATTAAGTTGCCATCTGGTTAGATGTGAAGGGACAGGTAAATTTTTAACCACTGTTATTTTCTTTATATTACTCTCCTTGTCATTAACGATTGGCGTAAAGAACAGGTAGACCTATGTGTGAGCTCGAATCCTCGTAATTAACTTGGTTTGCTCTAAATATGAGAGAGACTCGTGGTGCAGTTAACTATCTCATAATTTCATTAAAATGTTTGTGTGTGATTGGAAATTATCTTACTGTAAGGAACAAAATAATTTTTTTAATAGGAAAAATATTCTCAACTAAAACGTCTTCAATACAGACTGTAGAGTGTAAAATAATTTCTCATATCCCCATATAAATTATTGTTCTGAACGTAATGTAAACTTTTAGGAGCTATGGCAATACTTGTAAAATTTAAACAAAAAATGTAGGACGTTCTAACAATTAAACAACGCGTAAGTCGTTCACCTAAGAACTATATTACCCTGCAAAGATGATGAAACGATAGCTGCTCACAACAATCGTTAGTATTACATGCGATTCGTCTAGCATTTTCTTTTTACGTCAGCTATAAAAAAAACATAACTAGTTAATTTCAAGAGTGAATCTATTGAGTTACCGATCTATAAGGCAGTGGGAAAATTTATTTGGTACGTTTCGTTCTTCTTAAAAACGTGTTGTACACTGAACAATCAAATAAACTGGTTCATTTGCCTAATATCGTGCTGGGACCCGCGAGCATGCAGAATTGCCGCAACACGACTGATGTCTGGAGTAGTGATCCATAGGTATGCACATAAATTCGTATGAGTACGAAGGGTGGAGATCTCTCCTGAACAGCACAAGGTAACACAGATATCTTCAATAACGTTCATGTATAGGAAGTTTGGTGGCCATCGGAGGTGAGTGAACACATACGAGTTTTCTCGAGCCATTCTGTAGGAATTTTGGACGTGTTGATTGTCGAACAGTCATTCTGGAATTTTGGGAGTCTATCGCAATACACAATGGGTATGAGTGGATGCAGGTGATCCGCCAGGATAATTACGTACGTTTCACCTGTGAGTGTGGTATCTAGAAGGGTAATGGGTTCAGTATCGCTTTAACAGTATACGTCCCACAGCATTACTGAGCCTTCGCCAGCTTGAACAAAATGTTTAAATGTTTGTTAAGCTTATGGGACTTAACTACGGGGTCATCAGTCCCTAAACTTACAAACTACTTATGAACTACCTTATACTAAGGACGGCACAAATATCCATGCCCGATGGGGGATTTGAACCCCCGACCGTAGTGGCCGTGCAGACCGTGACTGGAGCGCCTCAGTCCCCTCGGCCACCGCGGCCGGCCAGCTTGAACAGGCTCATGATGACATGCGGGCTTCTTGAGCTTGTTTCCTTACCCACACACGGTCACACATCTGAGGAGCGATATCAGTTTTCAGGAGCCGAAAATATCGGTAAACACGGCCATAGTGACAGATCATGGCACGAAGAAGATATCAATGAAATAACTCAATAAATGAATAAAGTTCATTAACAATTTATGGCTGTTGGTGAATAAATATTTTGATTCACAATTTAACGTGGTAGTTCGACATCTCACTTTCCGTGGTTTACTCGATCGTATCAGTAATTCACTGATAGTAATATTCTCTACTAGCTTAAACCCGCGGCTACACTCGCGTGTTTGTTGATTTTGAGAGATAAGATATCTTTCAGTAGTGTGTTTTGAGACAGGTTTTGAAGGATGAAATGAAATACAAAACTTTCTTTAGAAACAAACATTTTAAATCAACATTCAAATAAAAATAATTATGTGAACTGTTTAATAATTTACAGTAAATAATACATACATTATTCCTTATAGCCTGTGTTGTAATATCTCAACACGTATGGTCAGAGTAATGTCCAAGTTCATTTTAATTTCTTTGTAGGGCATTCAGGTGAACTGCGTTCTTTGTAGTATTGTTTGGAGCGTAAATGTAGAGTGTTTTTGGGTTTCCCACCCTTGAGCAAGCGACGTATAATTCACCATGTGAAAAACATGAGGGTTGGAAATGGATTCCGGCGATTTTTTTAAAGAGATATATTAAAAGAATTTTCGTTTTTACTGCTTTATTTATTCTTATATTTCCTTATGCGTATGCTTATCCTTACAGAGATAGAGCTAAAGACATTGTAGCACGCATAGACCAAAGATATGGTCTGTGGCATCACGTTTCGCCGTATGTAACCTTCTTGCTATGTAGTCGCGAACGTCATCGCTAGCTTTCAGTCCGATTTTTTTTTAAATAATTTGACGACTCTCAACCATCTGCCAACCCCTTATAGCTATCGGCATGGAACTGCTATGGTGTACAATGGGAGACTTCGGACAACAATTACACACAGACAATTCGTTTGCGATCTGTAGTTTTCGCTGCAGAGTGAAATGTTGTTGTTGTTGGGTTTTGGAAGGGACTAAACTACGACGGTTATCAGTCCCTTTTTCCAGTCCAAGAGATAAAACATTGTGTTAAGCGATCCGAAGTGAATGCACTAACAAGTCAAAGTTTAAAACTTACAGACTAATAGAAAGAAAGGATACGATTAAAAACGAAGAAGGGATAAAACATCTGAAACATTACAAGAGTGTTTTTGCTGGGTGGTCACAAGGATATAAGGAACACACCCAGCCACTCTGGAACACGTTAAAACCGCCTACCTAACAGACTTAAGCAGGCGGAGGACAGAGAAACGACAGAGAAACACAAACATTAAATGGACTTGTAAAGTCCACACTCACGCATAAAATGTAAAATAGAGTCAACCATGGAGTTGTTGTCAGCTAATGCAAGCTGCAAAACGTCAGGGATATTAAAATTTCGTCTCACTGCGGCTAAATTGTGGCATTCAATTAAGATGTGGGCGACCGTCAAAGGCGCACCACATCGACACTGCGGAGGGTCCTCGCGACGCAGAAGGTGACCATGTGTGAGCCAAGTATGGCCTATACGGAGTCGGCAAAGGACAACCGACTCCCTGCGAGAAGCCCTCAGGGACGTCTTCCATGCTGCGGTAGACGGCTTGATAGCACGGAGCTTATTCGGTTCAGTTGAATCTGCCCATTCAGAATTCCAAACCCTTAAGACCTTGCAGGTCAACTGGGTTTGGAGGTCGGAAACTTGGAGGCCAATGTCCAGGGACCGCATAGTGGTGGCCTGCTTGGCCAGCTGATCCACACGTTCATTGCCTGGTATACCTACATGCCCTGGCGTCCAAACAAAAACGACAGAACGGCCTGACTCGCCAAGGGCGAATACAGCATCTTGAATGGCTCGCACCACAGTGTGTTTGGGCAGAAACTGGTCGAGGGCCTGTAAGCCACTCAGGGAGTCGCTACAGATGACGAACGACCCCCTGGGGCGGGCTCTGAGGTGTTCAAGAGCTCTCAAAATACCGACCAGTTCTGCGGTGAAGATGCTGCTTCCACAAGGCAGTGACCGCTGTTCGATGTGGTAATCAGACATGAAGGCATATCCAGCTTGGCCATCGACCAAAGAACCGTCCGTGTAGATGATAGTTGCTCCATTAAACGTATTAAGCAGTGCATGGAACCGGCGACGGAGAAGCAGTGGTGAAATCGAGGCTTTCGAATCCCGGGACAAGTCCAGCCGAAGCTCCAGGCGAGGAATTTTCCAGGGGGGGATACGGAGGGAGTAATGGTAAGGTGGAGGAAGGGGTAAGAAATCAAGTGAGGAGAGAAGGGAACGGACGCGGACCGCAATCGGGAGACCCGACCTGGGCCGACGTCGTGGGGAAGGGAGTGCAGAAAGTGGGAAGAGAAGCCTGTGGTTCGGATGGCGGGTTGAAGCATGAACCCGGGCAACGTAGTTCACCAACAGCCGTTGCCGGCGATATCGCAGAGGGGGAACACCAGCTTCAGCTAGAAGGCTCGTTACGGGACTGGTGCGAAAAGCCCCTGTTGCGAGACGCACACCTGTGTGGTGAACAGGGTCTAGGACTCGCAAGGCAGAAGGGGCTGCCGAGTCATAAACCAAGCTCCCGTAATCAAGCCGAGACAGAATGAGTGACTTGTAGAGCTGAAGAAGGGTGGAACGGGCTGCTCCCCAACTGGTATGGCTGAGGCATCGAAGGACATTTAAATGCCGCCAACACTTCTGTCTCAGCTGACGTAGGTGTGGCACCCATGTCAGCCGGGCATCGAAGACCATGCCCAGGAAGCGATGTGTTTCCTCAACCTGAAGTAGTTCACCACCCAGGTAGAGCTCTGGGTCAGGGTGAACTACCCGACGGCGACAGAAGTGCATCACGCGGGTTTTCCGTGCGGAGAACTGAAATCCGTGAGAAGAGGCCCATGAGTGGGCCTTTCGGATGGCACCCTGCAGCCGCCGTTCAGCTACGCCGATGCTAACGGAGCTGAAATACAGGCAGAAGTCATCGGCGAACAGGGAGCAACTGACTGATGACCCCACAGCCGCAGCGAGACCGTTTATCGCCACTAAAAACAATGGAACGCTGAGGACGGAGCCCTGTGGGACACCGTTCTCTTGAATACGTGGGGAGCTAAAAGATGCCCCAACCCTCACCCGGAACGAGCGATGGGAGAGGAAATTGTGAATAAAAATAGGAAGGGCACCCCGTAGGCCCCAGTCATGAAGAGTTGTTAAAATATGGTGGCGCCAGGTGGTGTCATACGCCTTTCGAAGGTCGAAAAATACAGCAACTAAATGTTCACGCCTAGCGAAGGCAGTGCGAATGGCCGACTCCAATGACACGAGGTTGTCAATGGTAGAACGGCCCTGGCGAAAGCCCCCTTGTTGTGGAGCAAGGAGTCCGCGCTCTTCAAGGATCCACATAAGCCGCCGACTCACCATACGTTCGAAGAGCTTGCAGAGAACGTTGGTGAGGCTGATCGGACGGTAATTGTCAGCCACCAGGGGATCTGCACCAGGTTTCAGCACCGGGATGATAGTGCTTTCCCGCCACTGCGACGGGAAAGTGCCCTCTGCCCATAGATGGTTAAACAGGGCAAGAATGTGGCGTTGAAACTCTGGTGAAAGGTGTCGGAGGAATTGGCCGTGAATCCTATCAGGTCCTGGAGTTGTATCAGGACACGCAGCAAGGGCAGTTCGGAACTCCCACTCAGTAAACGGGTCGTTGTATATTTCCTGACGACGAGTGCGGAAAGAGAGCCGTTTTCGCTCGGCCCGCTCTTTGAGGGAGCGGAAGTCAGTACTGTACATGGCAGTCGCAGAGCATTGTGCGTAGTGGTCTGCCATGTGCTCGGCGATAGCTGTCGGGAGCGTGCAGAGGACACCCTGGATGGTGAGGGACGGGATTCCTGTCGGCGGGCGGTATCCGAAGACGCGTCGGACTTGCGTCCATACCTTAGTCAGGGAGGTGCGGGAGCCAATACTGGCTACATACCGCTCCCAGGAATCCTGCTTACTCTGCTGTACGAGTCGTCGAGCACGCGCACGGAGCCGTTTAAAGTCCACCAAATTCTCCACGGAAGGGTGGCGTCGATGGCGCTGGAGCGCTCGCCGACGTTCCCGGATGGCCTCAGCAATCTCCGGTGTCCACCAAGGCACGGACCTATGCCTAGGGGAACCGGTGGTTTGCGGAACTGCTACCTCAGCGGCCCTGACAATATTATCAGTCACCTGCTGGACTGCATTGTCAATGTCATCTGGAAGTTGTGCAGTGATGACAGCGGTTGAAGTATAGACTGGCCAGTCAGCCCTACGGAGACACCAACGGGGTAAGCTGTCTGCAGCTTGGTACTGCGGGAGCGACACAAAGATTGGAAAGTGGTCGCTACCACACAGGTCCTCATGCACACGCCAACCAAAGTGTGGTCGAAGGCTGGGGCTGCAGATGGAGAGGTCGATCGCTGAATACGTACCCTGTGCCACGCTAAAATGCGTGGGGGCACCTGTATTCAGGAGGCAAAGGTCGTGTTGCGCCAACAATGTCTCAACATCCCTACCGCGGCCTGTGGTCTGGAGTCCACCCCACAGAGGGTTGTGGGCATTGAAGTCCCCCAAAAGGAGGAATGGTGGAGGAAGTTGCGAGACCAGAGCAGTAAGGGTGTTGAGAGACACGGCCTCATCCGGAGGAAGGTACAAGCTGCAGACAGTGAATTCTTGTGTTACCCGAATTCTGACAGCCACTGCCTCAAGAGTGGTTGTGAGGGGCACGGGGGCACTTGGGACAGTGTCCAGGATATATAGGCACACACCGCCAGACACCCTGTCGTAAAGGGTCCTGTTGCGGTAGTAGCCCCAATACCCACGGAGGGCAGGGGTGCGCTGTGCTGGAAACCATGTCTCCTGTAGGACAATACAAAGTGCAGGGTAGTGCCACAGTAATTGGCGCAGCTCGGCCAGGCGATTAAAGAAGCCGCCGCAATTCCACTGGAGAATAACTCTTTCTACTCGCTGTAAAGCCATAAAACAAAAGAAAGGAGAGAAGATCATTCCATAGGAACATCTGCCGCCTTATGGTCAGGATCTACAGAATCCATAGGTGATTCTGGATGTGCAGAGTTCCTACGTTCGGGCGAATCAAGAAGTGCGAGATCCTCAGCGGAGGCAAGGATCTCGACTTCATCCTCTGAAGCAGAGGATGTGGGTGTGGGTGGCTTGGAAGCCACCATAGAATCCTTTTTCTTCTTGTCTTTCCTTTTAGCCTCTCGCTGGCCCTTGGGTGTTAAGGGCCGTGAGGGCTTCTCAACAGGGGCTGCAGCTGCCGACGAAGAGGTGGAGGCCCCTCGATCAGCAGCCGCGGGATCCTTCAGCCATTTGCTGGGATCCACTTTCCCATGAAGAGAAGCCTCGGAAGGGAGTGTCCCGTGGGACGCCTTCCGGGCGAGAGGAGCCGGAGAAGGCTGTTGTTTCTCCGGCGCTGGGGTGGGGACCGACGTCCCCCGCAATGGCTTGTCTGTTGCTCCCAACGTGAAAAATGTGGGAGCAACCGAAGGAGTAGTACCCCCAACTGTCAAGGGGGCAGGTGCAGTGGTTCGGGCCTGGGGGCCCGGTGGCATTCGTGGCACAGATGGTCTGGTGACTGACGATGAAGCTACTGTGGCGTAAGACGTTGTCATGGTGACGGGATGGAGCTTCAAATATTTGCGTCTGGCCTCTGCGTATGTCAGCCGGTCCAGGGTCTTATACTCCATGATCTTGCGTTCTTTGTGGAGTACAGTACAGTCGGGCGAACAAGGTGGATGCTGCTGATTGCAATTGACACACACTGGAGGTGGGGTACAGGGGGCGTCTGGATGGGATGCACGCCCACACTCCCGACATGTTGGGTTGGCGTCACATCGGGAGGACATGTGACCAAACCTCCAGCACTTGAAGCAGCGCATAGGGGGAGGAACGTAAGGCTTGACGTCGACCCGGTAAACCATCACCTTGACCTTCTCAGGCAATGAATCGCCCTCGAAAGCCACGATGAAGGCACCGGTGGCAACCCTCTTGTCCCTCGGACCCCTATAGATACGGCGGATGAAGTGCACACCTCGCCGCTCCAAGTTTGCTCTCAATTCATCGTCTGATTGCAGCAGCAGATCTCTGTGAAAAATGATGCCCTGGACCATGTTTAAAGTCTTATGTGGTGTAATGGAAACGGAAACATCACCCAGCTTGTCACAGGCTAACAAAGCCCGTGACTGGGCCGGGGATGACGTCGTTATTAAAACGGATCCAGACCTCATCTTTGACAACCCATCGACCTCACCATATTTGTCTTCCAAATGGTCCACGAAGAACATTGGCTTCGTGGACATGAAAGATTCCCCATCTGTACGGCTGCACACTAAATACTTCGGGGCGTAAGCCTCACCTTGAATTTTGGCCCTACGTTCCTCCCACGGTGTAGACAGGGAAGGAAACGTTTGGGGGTCATACTGTTCAGCATTGTAGTCGCTTCTACCGCGCTTAGAGACGGCGGTTGTACGTCCGCCAACGTTTCGTGGTCTTTTCATCGTGTTCCCACGAGCAGCTAGGGAAATAAGGGTCCACCCAGGCAGAGCCCCGCTTGCCTGGGTAAGCCTTATACAACTGAGGTGCGGCAGGTTCCTCAGAGGTTGCTCGCTAGCGGCTGTTCAACCTCAACAGCCATGCATCTCCTCGGCACGTAGCACACCTTGAGATTGAGGTTTTTTTTATAGAGGTTTGTACCGTCCTCGCGACCCGGGCGATTAAGCCAAGATCCCCGGGCTCTGAAACGTACAACGTTCCACCGTCGCGCCGAACGATGGTCGTTGAAGCACGCACAGAGCTTACGGTGTAGCAGGCTGTTGGCGCGACACAGCCCACAGCTCAGGACCCCGGGTTCGCCAAGCCCGTACTCAGCAAATTAATGCTGAGCCCCTGAGGGGGCAGAGTGAAATATTAAGCCACATACACACGTAAAATTTTATATACACCGATAACTTTCCATCCCAATATACTCCACCCTTTTATTATTATCAACCCTCAAGCAACAATACAACCAATAAAACCATTTTCAAAGGGTAAATATAATTTTCAAAGAGTAATTATTGTTCCGCATTTCGCTTTATATCTTCAAATTACTAAATATCTATCAGATCGCTATAAAACTGTGCCTAAAACCTTCCTCAAGTATAAATTAGTAACTGTACAAATATAAGTCTCTGCGTCTTGTCGTATGGACGTGATAAGCGTACACCGAACAGACACTCACATTTATAGATTACACCTCACCAAGCTGAGCTATTACAAAAGCTTTGGCATTGGCTAATAAATTTCATCACTTTTCATTTATAATAGTGAAATTAAAACTTAGGTAAATTTTTACTTCCAACTGTCTGAAATGTTTCAATTAATTTTAAAAGATAACAGGAAATTCAGTCGGTCAAATGCTATAACGTGACGTTCTACCATGTTATTCCTCTTATGAAGTGTTGCAAGGTACTAGCACTTATTGGGGGAACGTATGTTTCATTCTGTAAGGGGTAAATTGAAATAATATAATTAGTATTAGCAAGAAATTTATCTTACTGTTTAAACTAGCAATGTGTCAAAGTAGATGGCTGATGGCCACTATGCCAAGTGGAACTGCCAATTTAACACGAGGAAATTCTAATGTGATATTCATTATGGATCTTAACACTCATAATAAACATATTGCGACTGGAGAGATAGAAATCAAACGAAAAGATATAGTTTACCTCTAATTTATTATTAAAACCTCACAAAGTAAAATGTCTAATCTTGTACTATACAAACAAATGAAGCATAGGTGCTGTCTAGACAGCACTGAGCTCTTGGTATTTTGAACAGAAATCGTTAAAAATGAGATTAGTTTGACAGAATTTACACAAGAATTAGTATAAAATAAGCACATGTCCCACTACACCCATTTTGGAATAATGTTTTCTAAGTTCATAGTGTAAATGGTAAACAAATCTTCTAATGCACTCTCTGTGGTGTGACACCGTACGTTCGTCTGCGGTGTTTGACCGTTTTAGCTGACACTTCTGGATTTCTTCGTAGCCCAGCAAATGTTAGAATGACGAGAATTAGAGATGGAACAGACTCCGTAAAGATTTGAAGAGAACGGAAAAGAACAGACAACTACAGACATTTCTCAAATAGCTGAAGTCCAAACAACAACATCCACTTCACAATAAGTTTGGAGGTAACTCCATAAACATTTTAGATATATCCATTGGTATCTGTCAGCACACCCATTCCTTTAAAATTTACAGGAAACCCGTCACCACTGATATCATACCTGCCAATTCTCAACAGTGACTCAAA
Source organism: Locusta migratoria (assembly GCA_026315105.1). Classification (NCBI taxonomy): domain Eukaryota; kingdom Metazoa; phylum Arthropoda; class Insecta; order Orthoptera; family Acrididae; genus Locusta; species Locusta migratoria. Next base: position 325,506,307 of record CM048750.1, read on the forward strand.
CATGCTGCCCCACATTCAGTGATCCACCGTTTATTGTCCATACCAATGATTGATTACTTCCAGACAGAACTGAAAACTATCAAACAAATTCCGACAAGTATTTGTTACACTGCTGCACTAGGGGACTCCTTACTACGCAAAACAATATATCACTTCACATCTTTACTCTGTCCTTGACACAGCACCCCAAGGCCGTAATACATGGTGCACGATCCCACATTTAGGTAAAGCATCTCTCCAAGTTGGCAGATAACTAAAATTCAGGTACCTACAAAATTAATTTCATGTACACAATACTTTGGCACACACTGTATCTAATGGCAAGGACAGCAAACTAGCCTCCGAAAATAGTGGAATATATAAAATCACTTGTGATGCCGAATAATCTACATAGGTCAGTCCGGCAGAGCTACTTCCACACGCCTAAGAGAACAGCACAGAAGTTGAAGACTCAGAAAGGGTGACTCCACTTTTGCGCAACATTTGCTTAAGGAGGGTCACAGTTATGAAGTCCAATATGAAGATTAAGTACCTAAAAGATTGGAAATTAATAAGCGCATGTCTACCTGCCGAATGGTACTCAACGACCAAACAGACTTCCCTTAGTCTCCAGTTTTAACTGCAGGTAATACTAATCCACTACTAATTGTACTTGTTTTGTAATACTTATCTGATAGTCACACATTTATTTACCGCCTGTTTTTAAATTTTCACGCAAAACACTATAATTATTTCATGTGACCTTTTTCGCAAACAATGTAATTAATACTTTGTCCAATTATCACTTTTGTAGCAGATAAGTAATTAACTCTCTTATATTGTCGCATACCCTAGCTACTTACTACAATATTTAATAATTTCACAACAGTTATTTGCATATTTTCGTACGGTAGTTTTATTTTTTGCATGTTTCTGTAATTCTTTTATACGCGTTTTGAAAATATTTGACATAAAATATGTTTATAATAATCTTTGTAGGCCTACCTGATGACGTACAGCCGAGAGGTAGTTGTTAATTTACACAAATATTGTAGAATATTACACCACTGTCGTATGTGTTTCATTGAGAGACAAACATTTTTATTCACAGAAAGTATGACATTAACTGCGAATGGGTAAAGTTGAAAATGTGTACTCAGCCGGGTCTCTAACCCGGGTCTCCTGTTTCCTAGGCAGCTGTGTTGAATGCTACACCACTGGAGACACTGCGGCCACGACAACTGCATGGAATTACTCAAGTACGACCCTCGTCAGATACAAATTCTCAACTTTACTATTACGGGAATTAGTTTGCAATAACTACGAGTTTGAGTTCTAGTGGGTAGGGAAAAGGCCAAGAGTGCCTCCGCAACGAAGAAAGGATCATTGCCCTTTATCGGCATTTATATATGTGCTGTCTGTTCTTTCGGTTTTGTACGAAAGAAGACACCACGTATATAAACTAAGAACGTTTTTGTTAAGTTTGCTATGCTATGACAGTTTCACAAAACAGATCAAATGACGCCATATACCTTGCCAAAAGCGGTGATCTAAAGAAAGTAAAATACAATCTCATATGTTTTATGTACTAAGTCCCTAGAGAAACCATCACCAATCAAAATTACAATCATTTGCACTTATGTATTTTATTACGACTTTGTAGCAACCAGTGTCAATATGTCTTAGACGAAACTAAATTATTAGCTCAGAAGTGGCTCAGAAAGTTGCGTTTCATTCGATATCTTTGTGGAATGTATGGCGCAAATGTACGCAATGGCTGCACTGCTACGAATTTTCATCCTCTGCTAGCTACAGCAGTGCTTTCAGGTCTGTATTTATTGCCAGGATTACGACAGCTGTGGCAATAAAATTACGGTGGGCGGGTCGAAGGGCTAAGAGGGGTTGGGGTGTGTCGGACACGCGAAGCGCTTTCAAAAACACGCTACGGGCAGGAGAGAGTATTGTGGTGAAATTATTAAACACTGCTTGCTTTACGTAGCAGAGCAGCATAGTGAGCAGACCGTCAAATGAGATGCCGCCTCCATACTTTATATTCTTTTCCTGCTAGGTTTATGAGACGCATGGAAGATACTTCCATTAACGTTCCTTAAGACATCAAAGTTTTCTCTTGCATCATTGTAAGCTATGCTCTGCTGAAAAATAGATACATCTTCCTTCCCCCATGCGTAACTACTTGATTGAAACAGCAAGTTTTCGTCATTACCAAGGCTGGGAAGGCTGGGCGGAGACCGAAGTAGTAGTAGTAGTAGTAGTAGTAGTAGTAGTAGTATTGTTGTTGTTGGACTTTTTACAGGAGACTAAACTGCTGGGTTCACAATCCCCTGTTACCAGCTTAGAGGTCACATCGTAACTAATATGTGTGTGTGTGTGTGTGTGTGTGTGTGTGTGTGTGTGTGTGTTTTAAACTTTGTCAATCACTTCATGAGATGAATGTTACATTTTGTCAGCCATTTCAAACTCATCATGTCTTCTCTCCCTGTAAATTATTGCAGTCACTATCTGTTAAAAATATGGCTACGAGAATCGATACAATAGATACATACTATAAAGCTGAACACCTTAATGTACAGATGTAAATGACGGCGAACTACCTTCATTAATTGTTTAAAAGTTATCTTGAAAAAGATTTATATAGCTGAGCACAATCTGCTTCAGTAATCACAAATGTATATCTTTGGATCCACTACTACCTGGTGGACGTCGCTAACTCAGCCCCCGCTGCGCCTCGCGTCGTTCAAGCCGCTTTTCGTCTGGGGTCTATGGAATGTTTCCGGGCGTTATTGACACCCTCCTCCTACACCATTTCGAAGATGCCTGCACTTTTCGTGGGGTAAGAAGTAAATGAGTTAAGTGACTGATACAGTACCGTTCCGCAAATTTGTGTGAGGGAATTTGTCAAGATCGGTGGTCGTTCTCCAGGGGCCGTCATTACCTCTGTCTACGTCCTTAGTTGTTTATTCACGTGTTATGCCGCACTTCTAGTTCGGTTCAATTGAATTATTCTTCCCTCTGTGCTCTAGTAGCAAGTACTTTGTATCCATTAACTTTGGTTAACGTAACTGGGGAATTTATCTGGCTTGTGCCCCTCTGCTAGTTTGTACTTGCGCGGACGTTAGTTGTATACATTTCTTTTTAATTATTTTTTTCTACTTGCAGAAATTTTCCCTCTGTGAGGCATGGCCACCACGCGGATGTAATTTGGCGTTCAATCCGTTTGTGTCAGCCCCTTCCTGTCAGAGCTGTAGTTTTTGTTGCCTTGCATTTATAGCGAATCTTTCATTCACCGCAAAGTTCCTAGTGATTGGAAAAAAAAGTGCAAGTGACTCCCTTTTGTAAGAAAGGAAAGAGAACTGACCCACACAATTACAGACCAATAACGTTGACATCAGTTTCCTGTAGAAATGTGGAGCATATTCTCAATTGCTGGCCGCGGTGGCCGAGGAGACTGAGGCGCTCCAGTCACGGTCTGCACGGCCACTAAGGTCGGGGGTTCGAATCCCCCCTCGGGCATGGATATTTGTGCCGTCCTTAGTATAAGGTAGTTGATAAGTAGTTTAAGTTTAGGGACTGATGACCCCGTAGTTAAGTCCCATAAGCTTAACAAACATTTGAACATTTGTAGTTCTTGTTGACTGTTGGGCATCTTATTCCTATCCTTCCTGTTCTGAGTCAGCTTATCTGTTTTACCTGTGTGGGTGTATTAAATTAACGAGTAGCCAGCTCCACACCTCAGTGTGATTTTCCTGTAACTAAGCTGGACTGCTGTCATTTAAATTGCAGGGCTTATTGGTAAATTTTATTGTGTGTTGTTTAATTGACCTTCTGCCTATTGATATCATTGAACGGGTATGCCTGCTACCAGCCTTTACTATTGAAGTAAATCTCAGACTAATTCAATTTTTGAGCTCGTCATCAGTATGTTTTGGAAATTGTATTTTTGAAGGGTTGTGTTCACTAACATGTGGAGTCCTCAATTTAGTGTGATTTTGATAATTAAGCTGAGCTGTTTTCATTTAAATTGCAGGGGTCATTTGTAAATTCTTTTCTATTTACCATGGTTGCTTTTTATTTAAAATGTTCCATTTTCGCTTAAATTGCTGGGCTCATTGTGTCTTTTATTGTATTACGAATGGTTGCTTTTACTAAATTGGTAGCCTACCTTTACGAACGTTGCTTTTATGAAAAATTGAATCGGGCCATCAGTCCGTTATTAACTTATCATAAATTGGTTCTCTCAACTTGGCCTTCTGACTTACATCATTTATCTGAACTGTCTTGTTGGGTCTTCAGCCTCTGATTGTAATATCAAATTTATTTATATATTTTAATTAAAACAAATGAAACCTGAAGTGTCTACCCTTGCTTAACTTCACCAACGAATTACCCACCGCTCCCGCAAACCTAACTTCTCAGTGACTTGGATGTAGCACATCTAGAGTGTCTCTATGTCTGCAGGGGACTTCCCTGTCTATCTTTCTCGTTTGTGGTGTTTGTAACAACTTATTGGTGCTGCGGGCAGAACTCAATTAGTCGGTCACCTCTTTCATTTCCCTTTACAAGTCTATATTTGCAAACAATTTCTCCCTCTGGTTCTTCACACACAATCTCATTCGAGCCCTCCACGACAATCAGGTTTTCATCTCCCTTAACATTTCTAATTCCATTACTTATTTCTTCATATATTTCGTCAACAACTGCATTTTATTATTTGGATGGTGGCATGTACACTAGTATAATCTCAGTGTCCTTTGGGTTAATTTTTATAGTTTGACTAGTATGTTTCGGGAGCTGTACTGCACATATCCCTTGACACGTGAGCCATAGCTTTTCCTCAGATCAGGAATGGGAGGAGTTAGAATTATTCTATCTTGGTCAGTCCGGGTGTGGAAAACAGTATTCTTCAGACCAATGTATCTAGAATATCGATTTCCAGTCGTTCCATTTCAAGTTGGAGTTTTTCCAGTTTTCTGCAATGCTGCATTGTTCTTACATTCCAAGTTGCGGGGTCCTGAGCTGAGTCCTTTCTTATCGAAGTTCAATATTATGTCATTTATCATTGTTCTACAGTGATCAATCTTTGACGACCGCCTACATACGCGAGAGCTACATGTTACTCCTGCAAATACGTGTTCTCGACGAAAGTGTGGCGGCTCGATGAAAGGCTGCTTTCCCTCCGCAATTTGGTACTCTAACATGGCCGCCGTGCATCGTTCTTCTTATATTGTTTTGTTTATTAATTTTGCAAGACTTAATAGTCAAGGCTTAGCTTTACTTTGAGAGGTTTCCTAACTTGAGTTTTACATGGAATAAATAATTAGTTTTATTAAATACTAGCTGAAAACCCAGCGTTCCCGGGTATTTCTTTACTTATTCCTGCCATATTTCGGGTGTATATTCATTTGTATAAGTTCTGTATGTAAAATCTCTTGGTAATACAATAAGTAGTGAAGAAGTAATACATTAAAACTTGGTGCGTGATGGGGCGGTTTTTCATGAACTTTATTCTTTATGTGCTCATATCTCGTGAACTACGTCTCGTACTGTCATACAATTTAGAAGGTACACTCAAGTATGTGCGTGTATACTGTTTATAAAGTTTCCTGTGGCTACAGTTTGTAGTGTACAAACTATAAATTGTAACGTCATACCGAGTGCCGTAGTTTACTTCATAAACAGCGGAAAAGTAGTAAGCGAGAAACTCTTTTCCTTTCATCATTTTGCTATGGGTGTCAGCGAGAGAAAGTGTAATAAAGGCTTGAAATTGTGTTTAAAGTTTGTTGTAAGTCGTTAAGTACTCTTATACTCATATAACGTATTTATAAAGTCTCGCCGCATTATGTAGCAGTTTTCTACTATTGCTATTGTTTACGAGGTTGTAACTGCTGAACCATGTGTCGCATGTGGTTAGTATTCGTACGGCAATTGTTATCTCACGTAAGGAATATGTGTACCAAATTTTGTTGAAATCGGTCCAGTGGTTTAGGAGAAATTGAGCAGCATTATCGTTAAATGTAGCAGTTTTAGACACATTTCATTGTTTATAACGTCATATCTTGTGAACTATACATCGTATGTGATTCTTACACTTACGGCTACCGTCCTCATGGATTAAAGCTTACGTGTACAAAATTTCATAAAGATTGGAACTAAACTGTAGATTTCTATGGGACACGTACAAATATACGGACACTCTGCTTTATATATTAGAAGATTAAATATAGAACACCTGCCTTTTGGCGCGTGAACGCCAGTACTACAGCCAATCGACGTTCAAGTGCCGGCCGCTCGGGGAATTCTCTAGAATTCGGGGGAACTCGCCAGCACTCTTTTCCCCAAGGGAACACGACCTATTTGACAACCTGTCATGGTTCTCAACAGCTTTCCACCAACTGTCTACTACCGGGTTTTAGCTTGCTGTGCAGAAAAGAAATTCAGATCTGATATGATGGCTGTATGCTAGAAGTTTTACACCCTCTCTACCAAGCTTTTTCTATTTATTTTTCTGCGTAACTGGCAATGTATTGCTACAGATATATCCGTTTGTCTCAGACGATATTACTTATCAACTACTCATCAACAATCCTCGCCGCGACTCTTACAAAAATCCTCGGAGAGGAAAACGCAATATCGGCACCGCCGCCCCGGCGTATCCGTCACCAGTAAAACGTCGCTGGTTCTGCAGACGCCCTGCGGGCTACAGGCAGACTGGCGCTTCCATTAGCACGCCAGAACGTGTTTCGCGACCCGTTTGCAGCCGTAGCGCCGTGGCTGGAGGCGGCGACCGGAAACATGGGGGCGGGAGGCTGCGGCCGCGATAAGCGGGGGCGGGGGCGGAGGCCGCTAACGACGCGCGGCGCGTGTCCCAAGAGCCGCCCCCGGGGCTTTGTCAGCGCGGGGGCGGCTGCCGGGGAAAGGGATCGTCACTCCCAGAGCGTTTTCAGGCAGATTGTTATTAGCCGAGTAGCAAGTCTCGCACACCGACCTGGCAGCTGCAGTACTGCTCGGTGGAGTGGGATCCGTGCCAGGAAGAACTGATGGATGAGGTGCACGAAATGCAAAGGTGAGCAGCACGCTTTCTTACAATTGCGTTTAGCGTGCGCAAAAGTGGCACGGAGGTGATGACTCAATTCCGCTGTGAAGCACATTTTAGACTACTGTCAATGTTCTGGTAGTGTACGTTTCTACAAGATTCATCGTTATATTTTCGCTCACGTGTACAACGGAAACATAACACTGTCATGAAATTGTTGTTGTTGTTGTTGTTGTTAAGGTCTTCAGTCCGGAGACTGGTTTGATGCAGCTCTCCACCCTACTCCATCCTAAGCAAGCCTTTTCATCTCCTCATAAGAACTACAACCCACATCCACTTGAATCTGCTTACTATTCGCGTCTCTTGGTCTCCCTCTGCGATTTGTACCCCACACACTTCCCTCCAATGCTAAATTTACGATTCCTCGATGTCTAAGAATGTGTCCTACCAAGCGATCCCTTCTTTTAGTCAGGGTATGCCAAAAATTCCTTTTCTCACCAAGTCTGTTCAGTATCTCTTCATTAGTTATGCGATCTACCCACCTAATCTTCAGCATTCTTCTGTAGCACCACATTTCAAAAGCCTCTATTCTCTTCCTGTCCGCACTGCTTATCGTCCATGTTTCACTCCCGTACAAGGCAACACTCCACACAAATGCCTTCAGAAAAGACTTCCTTACACTTAAATTAATATTCGATGTTAGCAAATTTCTCTTTTTCAAAAATGCTTTTCTTCCCATAGCATTCTGCATTTTATATCCTCTGTACTGCGGCCATGATTTGTTATTTTACTGCCCAAGTAACAAAACTCATCTACCTCGTTTATTGCTTCGTTACCTAATCTAATTCCTTCAGCATCACCTGATTTTCTTAGACTGCATTCCATTACCCTAGTTTTGCTCTTGTTAATGTTCATCTTATAAGCACCTATCAGCACACTGTCCATTCCGTTTAATTGCTCTTCCAGGTCATTTGCAGTATCTGACAGAGTTACTATGTCGTCGGCAAAATGCAATGTTTTTAATTCTTCCAACTGAACTTTAATACCTTCACCAAATTTCTTCTTGCTTTCCTTTACAGCTTTCTCAGTGTACAAATTCAACAACATTGGAGAAAGGCTACAACCCTGTCTTACTCCATCCCAACTGATGCTTCCCTTTCATGCCCTTCAACTCTGACAACCGCTGTCTGGCTTTTGTACAAGTTCTAAATAACTCTCCTTTCCCTGTATTTTACCCCAGCTGACTTCAGAATTTGAAATAGTGTATTACAGTCAACATTCTCAAACGCTTTCTCCTAATCTACAAAAGCTAAAAATGTAGGTTTGCCTTTCCTTAATCTATCTTCTAAGATAAGACGTAAAGTGAGTATTGCCTTCCGGGTTCCTGCGTTCCTGCTGAGTCCAAACTCATCTTCCCCGAGGTCAGCTTCTACCAGCTTTTCCATTCTCCTGTAGTTAATTCGTGTTAAAATTTTGCAACCATGACTTATCAAACTGATCGTTCTGTAATTTTCACACCTGTCTGGGCCTGCAAACATTAAAATCCACACAGAGAGTAGCGTTTTTCCCCAGTGAGTTTCTAGAAACGATGAAATGTCACTTTTCAAGATACTAAATATATCGCCGTAAGAAAACTTACTACACTTGGAAAGACGACATCGACGTTGTTACGGTGACACGGAAAGTCTCCTGAGGGACAGTAGATGTCATTTTTTTTACGACGTTACAGCGTTCGTTTTTTAATGAAATAAATCGCAATTGGCCATCACCTATGGCTTCACTGTACTAGGTTTAGATGTAATACCAGTGTGCGGCGAATGAAAATTTGTGCCCGGCCGGTATTCGAACCCGGGATCTCCTGCTTACTAGGCAGACGCGTTGACCACTCCACCACCGAGGACACATCGACCAACCCGACTGCAGACGACTCTTCCCTGCACGTGGTAATATGAAGGTAGTAATGGCTGTGGTAATAGGAAAGAGACAGCGTGGCGAATGGAGATTTGGGCGTGGTGGGAGACGTGTAGGGAAGAGTCCTCTGCAGTCGAGTTGGTCACTGTGTCCTCGGTGGCGGAGTCGGCAACGCGTCTGCCTAGTAAGCAGGAGATCCAGGTTTCGAATCCCGGCCGGGCACAAATTGTCATTCGCCGCACATTGATATTACATCTAAACCTAGTACCGTAAAGCTGTAAGTGATCACTAATTACGATTTATTTCAGTAAACGACTGTAGATGTATTGATTCTAGTTTCAACGTCGCCCACTAACTGATAGCTCAGTGACACCGCCCAATCTCTGTCTATCTTATAATATGGAAAGTTTACGCAGGTAAGGCCAAATTTGAGATCTACGTCTGAAGCGCATAGGGAGGTTATGCCACAGAGACGCGCTCATGCTTCCTACAGCCAAATGCGCCAGTTTGGATCAAATGTTCAAATGTTTGTAGAGCTTATGGGACTTAACTACAGGGTCATCAGTCCCTAAATTTACAAACGACTTTGAACTAGCTACAACTAGGGACGGCACAAATATCCATGCCCGAAGGGGGATTCGAACCCCCGACCGTAGTGGCCGTGCAGACCGTGACTGAAGCACCTCAGTCCCCTTGGCCACCGCGGCCGGCGCCAGTTTGGAAGGACTTCTGAGCGGACGAATAATCCTTCAAGAGATTTGCCACCATGTTTCCCGTGCTTTGTCAGTTGTGCAATGATGCTGGTTGCATTCTTAGACCCTTAGATGATCTGGACGTTCTCACAGGAAAGACATGTGCCAAGTGCGTCGTAGGTGCAACATTAACGGATCGTAGTACAGCTACCAAAGAACGGATGTGAGAACCTTCCAATACTGTTCTCCTGATCTATCATTACAGCACCAAAATAGTATTTACGAATTGTGTATAGGGGTGACTCGCGTCACGTGTAAATCTAACACAGTAAATATTCCTTTCGTATTTTTCCCTCGCGTATGTAAAGGGGACTGAGCTGGAATTTAAGAATTTTTGACCTTGATGAAATGGAGCCATTGGCGCCAGAATTACTGGGAACTCTGGCACAAACACTATAGCTGGAAACCCCCACTAGGTGGATTGTTTGCAGCCCAGCGCGTGAAACGATGGCGGTTGGTGGCCAGCCCGTATTTCGTTCCTGACCGGTGACTAGTGATAGTAACAAAATACCTATACATAATAGACACCTTTTTGATTCTAAACTAACACCAAACATATTACGCTGATGCTGCCATGATTTCTTCGGTGGAGAACAAAATTTGTATTGTAAAATGCGAGAATACATGTTAAATAACTGTAAATGATTTTTGAATAGTCTATTGACTGGAAGAAACCGATAAATTTAATAGTACAATTGTAATTTATGGAAATGTAAGAGCACATTTAAGACAAAATACTATGAGAAAAATCTTTAATACACAAAAAAGAATAGATGAAAGAAAATTTTATGTTACTTTCACCTGAAAACAAAGTAATGAATGCCAACGATAGTTGCAGTGAGTAGGAACGTCGATATTCTTGTTTTACTATTTTAAATCATTGTAAGTGTACATCTACACATATATTCCGCAATCCGCCTTAAAAAGAAAAGGAGAATGCCTGTATGCCTCGGTACGAGCGCTAATTCCTCTTATCTTTGTTATCATTATGCGAAATGTAAGTAGGTGGCGGGAATATCGTACTACACTCTGCTTCAAATTCCGGCCCTCTAAATTTCCGCAACAGAAATTCACGAAATGATCGTTGTTCTTCCTCCAACGATCCCGAATTGAGTTCCCAGAGCATTTCCGTGACACTCGCGCATTGGTCTAACCTACCAGTAACAAACGTAGCTGCTCGCCTCTGAACTGCTTCTATGTATTCCTTTAAACTGATCTGCTGCGGTTCCCAAACACTTTAGCAACACTCAAGAAGTGGTCCTATAAGCATTTTATACAGGGTCTCCTTTACCCCTCGAGCGGCAGCGCTGGTGCAAATATGCTACCACTTTTCTTTAAATGCTCACTTTTAGCTATTCCTCAATTAAGCCTTATTATTGATGTCAATGAAGGTTCTGAGTTTCTACAACGTGGCTGTGTCCACCCAAAAACAATTTTTTCGGGAGTGCATCACTGGTAGCAGATTTGTATCGCGCTGCCTGTCATGTAAGTAGATTTGAACTATTTTGTGTTACGTCTAGTTTCCCTTGCAAATGGATTTGTGTCAGGTTCTAGTAAATATTTCTTGTATAAATTTTACCCTACATATTAGAATGCTTCAGAATTTAAATTTATTTCCTAAATAGGAGTTTAACTTTTGATAAATCGTCCTCTAGTTTCTCCTCATTAGCCATGCTGCAGTTTCTGTTTTTGTTGTTGTTTATAGGGGACCAAACTACAAGGTCATCAGTCCCCTGTTCCAGGCAGTGATGTAACATGTGATAGAACGAAAACACAGAACAAGGCTTAGAGAATTCCTTGAATGTAAAATAAAGACAAATACTACACTTATACACAGGAGTGCACAAAAGGAATAAATGTACAATTTCACAGCAGAATGCTATGGCCGGCTGATCACTAAGATAATAACGGATGAGCGAGCCATGCTGTACACACTAAAAAACCACCTCAACCGAAAAGGTAGAGGCTATCAAGTAACTTTAAAAAACAGTGTAAAAATGAGGGTCTGTGAATCACTCAGAAGCGCCTTCCATTAAATGGAAGGGTAGAAACCAGATGCGCGAATAAAATTTAAAACAGTAGTAGCCAAGGAGGCATTGTCACCTAAAACTGATGGCAACGAATCTGTTAGGCTAAAGGACTGCCGCAAAGTGGCTAAAAACGGACAAAACAACAGTATGTGGACCACAGTCAGCTGGGCGCCACAACGGCAAACTGGTGGGCCCTCTCGACGCAAGAGGTGGCCGTGTGTTAACCACGTATGGCCAATGCGTAGTCGGCAGAGTACAACAGACTCCCTACGAGAAGCTCGTAGGGAGGACCTCCACATTGCCGTAGAAGGCTTAACAGCACGGAGCTTATTTATGCGTTCAGCCCACTCTGTATTCCAAAGTGTTAATACCTTCCGATGGAGCACCTCCCGGAGATCCCTCTCCTGGAGACCGATTTCCAGCATGGTTGAGGTAGTAGCCTCCTTTGCCAGTTGGTCAACACGTTCATTTCCAGTTATTCCAATGTGGCCTGGAGTCCAAAGGAAGACCACAGTGCGACCAGATGTACCTAGTCTGTATACAGCTTCCTGAATGGACCGTACCAAAGGATGTTTTGGGAAACAATGGTTAAGGGCTTGCAAACCATTCAGGGAGTCAGTACAGATAACCACAGACTCCACGGGGCAGGCTCTGAGATGTTCAAGGGCCTGCAAATGGCGACAAGTTCCGCCGTAAACACACTACTCCCACAGGGCAATGAATGTTGTTCTATATGCCGGCCGTGGGTATAGGCATACCCAACATGGCCATTGACTAGGGAGCCATCGGTGTATATAAATTCAGCGCCATGGTAGGAATCTAGAAGGGCCTGGAACTGTTGACGCAGAGTCGTCGGTGCAACAGAGGCTTTGGAGTCTCGGGACAAGTCCAACCGAAGCTGGAGGCGAGGAAGAACCCAAGGAGGAGTACGAGAATGGTACTGGAAGGTGAGAGAAATAGGAAGGGACTCTAGAGAAGAAAGAAGGGAACGAACACGAACCGAATATCGGGAGGCCCGACCGGGGCCGTCGTCGTGGGGAAGGGAGTGCGACAGCTGGGAAGAGGAGCCTGCGATTTGGGTGGTGAGGTACGGCATGAATATGGGCAACGTAAGAAGCCATTAGCTGTTGCCTTCTGAATCGCAGGGGGGGGAACCCCAGCCTCAGCAAGAAGGCTTGTCACAGGACCGGTACGGAAGGCCCCTGTTGCTAAACGGATGCCACTGTGATGAACCGGATCGAAGATCTGCAGAGCAGTTGGAGCTGCAGAATCATACACAAGGCAGCCATAATCCAGGCGTGACTGGATAAGTGCCTTATACAGGTGCAGTAGAGTGGGGCGAGCAGCTCCCCAACCTGTGTGGCTGAGGCAGTGGAGGATGTTTAGATGTCTCCAGCATTTTTGTTTTAATTGGCGAAGATGCGGCATCCAGGTCAGCCGGGCATCAAAACGCATGCCTAGGAAGCGGTGTGTCTCCTCAACGCGAAGGGGTTCATCATTCAAATATAGCTCAGGTTCTGGATGACCTACCCGATGGCGACAAAAGTGCATGACGCGGGTTTTCTGCGCCGAAAATTGGAAACCATGCTCAGAGGCCCAAGACTGTGCCTTTCGAATGGCTCTCTGCAGCCGCCGTTGTGTGACGTCAATGCTGCTGGAGCTGAAGTAAAGGCAAAAGTCGTCGGCAAACAAGGAGGAAGAGACAGACGTTCCTACTGCCGCAGCTAGTCCGTTAATAGCTATCAAAAATAACGGTACACTGAGAATGGAGCCCTGTGGGACGCCGTTCTCTAAAACATGAGGGGAGCTAAGAGAGGTGCCAACCCGAACCTGAAAGCAGCGTAGCGACAGGAATTTCTGTATGAACGTTGGTAGGGGGCCACGTAAGCCCCATTCATAAAGTGTTGAGAGAATGTGATGCCGCCAGGTTGTATCATAAGTTTTGAGTAGGTCAAAAAAGACTGCGACAAGGTGCTCTCGGCGAGTAAAAGCGGTTCGAATGGCTGATTCCAGGGACACGAGATTGTCTAGAGTGGAACGGCCCTGACGGAAGCCTCCCTGTTGTGGAGCCAGGAGACCTCGATCCTCCAGTAGCCACATAAGCCGTCGACTCACCATACGTTCGAGGATCTTACACAGAACGTTGGTGAGACTGATGGGGCGGTAGCTCCCAGCGTCGGACGGATCTGCGCCTGGTTTCATCACTGGGACGATAGTACTTCTCCGCCATTGTGACGGGAAAAGGCCTTCTGTCCAGAGACGATTATAAAGGGCGAGTAGCTGCCGTTTAAAGTCCGCTGAGAAGTGACGGACGAACTTGCTGTGAATACGGTCCGGACCAGGAGAGGTATTGGGGGATGCATCAAGAGCAGTCTGGAACTCCCACTCACTAAATGGAGCATTGTACGCTTCCTGTCGACGTGTGTGGAAGGACAATTGCCTCCGCTCAACTCGCTCTTTGAGGGCGCGAATGCCGCGGTGGAGTAGCCGAGCGGTCTAAAGCGTCTCGCTGCGGAGCGCGAGGTTGCTCGCCGTGGAGGTTCGAGTCCTCCCTGGGGCATGGGTGTGTGTGTTGTCCTTAGGTTAGTTTAGTTTAAATAGTTTGTACGCTACGGACTGATGACAACGCAGTTTGGTCCGATAGAATTACAAACAGTGGAACAGTGGAACAGTAGGGCGCGAAATTGTGCACTGTAGGCTGCGGTCGCAGAGCAACGTGCAAAGTACCTTGCCATTAGCTCGGCAATAACCGTCGGGTCAGTACAAAGACTACCTTCGATTCGGAGTGACGGGATTCCGTTTGGTGGGTTGTACCCGAAGAGGCGCCGTACCTGCGACCACACTTGAGAAGTGGAGGCGCGGGAGCCTATGGTGGCTACATATCGCTCCCAACAGTCCTGCTTACTCTGTTGGATCAGTCGCCGGGCTCGGGCCCGGAGACGCTTAAAAGCGATTAGATGTTCAATACTGGGGTGGCGCCGGTGGCGTTGAAGCGCCCGGCGTCGCTCCCAGATAGCGTCAGCTATCTCCCGCGTCCACCAAGGCACCGACTTGCGACTAAGTGAGCCTGTGGTAGTCGGGACATTCGCTTCAGCAGCGGAAATAATGTCCTCAGTGAGTTGTTGTACTGCCATATCAATGTTATCTGGCAATGGAGCTGTAGCTACAGCTGTCGAGGTATAGCCATGCCAGTCAGCCCTATGGAGAGACCACCGGGGCAGGTGTCCTGCAGGGTGAAATTGTGAGAGCGACAAAAGGAGAGGAAAGTGGTCGCTCCCACAAAGGTCATCATGGACCTTCCAAGATAAATGCGGAAGGAGACTCGGGCTACAAATGGATAGGTCGATGGCGGAGAAAGAGCCATGCGCCACGCTGAAGTGTGTGGGTGCCCCACTATTCAAGATGCAAATGTCATGCTGTGTGAGAAGGTTCTCAAGGTCTCTACCACGGCCCGTGCTCTCATTTCCACCCCATAGAGGGTGGTGGGCATAGAAATCACCTAAGAGGAGGAATGGTTGTGGTAATTGGGCAACCAATGCAGTGATGTCAGCAGGAGAGACAACAACATCCGGGGGAAGGTATAGGGAACAGATGGTAAATTCATCTATTGCCCGGAGTCGAACAGCCACTGCCTCCAGGGTCGTGTTGAGAGGCACAGCAGCGCTTGGGACGGTTGCAAGAACACATACTCCGCCAGATACCCTGTTATAAATGGAATGATTGTTGTAATAGCCCCGATAGCCACGAAGGGCTGGGGTCCTCTGTGCAGGGAACCAAGTTTCCTGCAGGGCTATACAGAATGCTGGAAATCGGCACAACAGTTCTTGCAGTTCGGACAAATGGCGGAAAAAACCGCCACAGTTCCATTGCATGATCATAAATGCTCCTGGTCGCTGGGACATGCAGATTGGGACGGTGCACTAGTGTCTGCAAGATTGTTTGCCGTCGCTGATGGCGGAGGCAGAGCCTCAACGTCCATTGCGTTTGGGGACTCAGCAAAAGCCAAGTCCTCAGGGGACGTGAGAATTTCTATTTCGTCCTCTGAGACTGACGTTTGTTGTGGTGGCTCAGAAGCCACTTGGTGTTCAGTCTTTTTGGGCATCTTTTTCTTCCTGTCCCGTTTGTCTTTTGGTCTCTCCTGCTGGGAGGGCTTGTCTGCCACATCGGGGACAGAGGATACCCTCGAGGCCCTGCGACCAGCAGGTAGTGGCTTTTTCAGCCACTCACTGGTATCTGCTGTACCAGCGTCAGAGACGTTAGGAGGAATGGCATCGAGGGAGCCCTTCCTTGCAGGAGCAGCCAGAGATGGTTGTTGGTTCTCTGGCTCAGGGATGGGACCGTTGTCCCCTGTGGTTTTGTATTCGTTGCTTCCAAAGTAGGGACCTTGGAGGCAACAGAAGAGGAGGCGCCCCCTGACAGTATGGGGGCAACTGGTAACTGTTGGGCCGGAGGGCCCAGGATGGTAGATTGAACTTGAGGTGATTTTACCATTGATGTTGCTGTAGCATATGTATACTTCATGATGAGAGGATGAACCTTTTCGTATTTGCCCTTAGCCTCAGAATATGAAAGTCTGTCCAGGGTCTTGTACTCCATTATCTTTCTCTCTTTTTGAAGAACTGTGCAGTGTGACGAGCAGGGAGAGTGGTGCTGGCCACAGTTAACACAGACTGGAGGCGGGGTACATGGGACGTCTGGATGTGATGCACGTCCGCACTCCCGACAGGTGGGGTTGGCATTGCAGCGAGATGACATATGGCCAATCCTCCAGCACTTAAAACAGCGCATAGGGGGAGGAACGTAGGGTTGGACGTCACACCGGTAAACCATCACCTTCACTTTTTCGAGCAATGAATCACCCTCAAAAGCCAAGATGAAGGCACCAGTGGCGACCCTGTTGTCCTTCGGACCCCTGTATATGCGCCGAATAAACTGCACACCTCTCCTCTCCAAGTTCTTCCGGAGTTCGTCATCGGACTGGAGTAAGAGATCCCGATGAAAAATAATACCCTGGACCATGTTCAAACTTTTATGTGGTGTGATGGTAACGGGAACGTCACCCAGCTTGTCACAGGCCAGCAGTGCCCGTGACTGGGCTGGGGACGACGTCGTTATCAAAATTGACCCGGATCTCATTTTAGATATTCCGTCTACCTCGCCAAACTTGTCTTCAATGTTCTCAACAAAACACAGAGGCTTAGTTGACATAAACGATTCGCCATCTGTTCGACTGCACACCAGGTATCGAGGGGCATACGCCTCACCTTTATGACGAGCCCGACATTCCTCCCATGGCGTAGCCAGGGATGGAAACGATTGGGTGTCATACGATGCTGTGTTGAACGAAACTCTTCCACGATTTGAGACGCCGTTTTCGCGGCCGGCCACGCTTTTGTTTGCTCGTTTCGTGTTCTTCCCACGCGCAGCTAGGGAACTAAAGGTCCACCCAGGCAGAGCCCCGATTGCCTGGGTAAGCCTTATACAACTGAGGTGCGGCAGGTTCCTCAGAGGTTGCTCGCTAGCGGCTGTTCAACCTCAACAGCCATGCATCTCCTCGGCACGTAGCACACCTTGTGATTGAGGTTTTTTTTTATAGAGGTTTGTACCGTCCTCGCGACCCGGGCGATTAAGCCAAGATCCCCGGGCTCTGAAACGTACAACGTTCCACCGTCGCGCCGAACGATGGTCGTTGAAGCACGCACAGAGCTTACGGTGTAGCGGACTGTTGGCGCGACACAGCCCACAGCTCATGACCCCGGGTTCGCCAAGCCCATACTCAGCAAATTAATGCTGAGCCCCTGAGGGGGTTGCAGTTTCTGTCAATCTCATTTCTAGCCCTTTTTTAAGCCTTACACAATACGAAAATGTGTGTTATTCTGCGACATAATTTAATCTTCAAGTCTTGTAGATGTGGTATGTATGAAACATATGATGAAATTGACAAGTAATGAAGATCTTAGTGAATTTTGTCTAGATTTCTCATCAGATCATGAACAGGATACTATTATTCAAATGTAAATCCTACTTCCGGTCCAGAACAAGATTTCAGACGCAGTTAATTTGATATTGAAGACGGTACGACTTTGTGGAGTAAAAGGCCATGCAAGCAGCACACTGAAACAATGAAAATGAAAACCTTCCGTGGTTCAAAAGGGAACGGAAAAGGCGTGAGGTCAGAGACGCTATCTCTCACATTCATGTCAGATGATACTACGTATACATGCAACACATCTTCAGGAAGACGAACACCGAATTTCGTAAACCGTTTTTCGCTGTCGTGTTCACATGTTATAGCCTGAATCGGATTTCCTATCCCACTTAATATGGCGGCTGAAAAACAGCTGATTCAGTTCCTGATTTAGTCATTACAATCGCTGTTTTTCTTTACTTAAATACATAGACTCAAGCTCACTCTAAAATTTTTACTTTTATTTCACATTAGAAAATATCACTCTGTCCATAAGTGCCGAAAATTCTTAACTAGAAAACATAATCTCACAAGCCAAGAACGCTCCAGAAATGGTTGCGTTTACATGGGCACGAAAACGGATTGTGGAAATGGAAAACCGCTTTACAGAAGTGGATTTGCAGAATCGATTTTGGAGTGTTTACATGACCAACCAAAAGCGGAATTGGGAAATCGGTTTACGGAATTCCGTTTTGGGAGCCCATGTAAACGTGGTGAATGTGATATTACACTTAATTACCTCATCTAAGTTCCACATAACACAGAATAAAGCTGACATTAATTGCTCAAGAGACAGGAATAACACGGAAGCAACTAAAGAGGAAATGACTAAATAATAATTGATATACTAACAGATATTAAAAATGTGATATTTCTGTTGTTGTTGTTGTTGTTGGTTGTTTAAGGGGGACAAAACTGCAATGGTTATCAGTCCCCCATTCCATCTCTAGGCGTCAAAAGCAAATCCAAACACGTAAAAGATAATACGCCTAGAGTTTAAAATAGCGAAGTGGGAGAGGAGTCCCACTAGTCCATAAAACATCAAGAATCACAAGACTAAACAAAAGATGGTTACACAAAGACAACTTACAACAAAGAAACCGATAGCCGTGGTTGACCGACCATAAGAATAAAAAAGGAAAAGTCAACCACTCGGTTTCACAAAGAAATCTCCAGTTAGAGAGAACGATAAAATCCCCCTGCTCGAATAAAACGTAAAACGGTATCTGCCATTTTGGCATCGTCACCTAAAACTTCCGATAAAACAGCAGGGAGGTTAAAATGTCTCCGCAAGGCGGCTAAAAGGGGGCAGTCCAACAATATGTGGACGACTGTCAAATTGGAGCCACACCGACATTGGGCTGGGTCCTCACCCCGAAGGAGATGTCCATGGGTGAGCCACGTATGCCCAATGCGGAGGCGACATAAAACCACTGAGTCCCGTCGTGAACCGCGCATGGAGGAGCGCCATGCAACCGTCGTTTCCTTGACCACCCGGAGCTTGTTGGGCGTGTGCAGGCTACGCCACTCAGTATCCCAAAGCTGACGTACTTTCTGGCGCAACAATGAACGGAGATCAGAAGCCGGGAGGCCGATCTCTAGACAGGACATACCTACAGCCTGCTTGGCAAGCCTGTCAACACGTTCATTGCCCGGGATACCAACATGACCTGGAGACCAGACGAACACCACAGATCGCCCGGACCGTGTAATGGCATAGAGTGTCTCCTGAACGGCCAACACCAGGGGAGACCGTGGGTAACACTGCTCCAGAGCTCGAAGGCTGCTCAGGGAGTCGCTGCAAACAACAAAAGACTCGCCTGAGCAAGACCGGATATGCACAAGAGCTCTGTGAATGGCCACCAGCTCTGCAGTGTAAACACTGCAGCCATTCGGCAGAGAGTGCTGTTCCACATGGTCACCGTGTGTATAGGCAAATCCAACACGGTCATCCACCATTGAGCCATCGGTGTAGATCAGGTCATAACCACGGAACTCCGCTATGACAGCCGAGAACTGACGGCGGAGCGCCTCCAGTGGTACTGAGTCCTTGGGCCCATGGGCCAAGTCCAGCCGAATAGACGGCCTTGTCAAACACCATGGAGGTGTATGCACCTGGACCCGATATGGACACGGAAGGGGCAAAGACTCAAGTTCCAGGAGGAGGGACCGAACTCTATAGGCTATCGTATGACCTGACCTGGGGCGTCGCTGATGGTGAGGGACGACCACATTAGAAAAAAGAAAACGACGGTTTGGGTGGCCTGGGGAGCAATACACGTTCGCTGCATAAGCTGCGAGCAGGTGTTGGCGGCGGATCCCCAAAGGTGGGATCCCAGCCTCCACTAGTAAACTGTTCACCGGGCTGGTGCGGAAAGCGCCCGTCGCAATGCGGACCCCACAGTTGTGAATGGGGTCCAGGAGATGCAGTGCCGAAGGTGCCGCAGACCCATAGGCAATGCACCCAAAATCGAGACGGGACTGCACCAGCGCCGTGTAAAGCCGCAACAGTGTCGAGCGATCAGCACCCCAGGTCGTATGACCCAGGTGGCGGAGAAGGTTGAGATGCCGCCAGCACTTCCGTTTTAGCTGACGAATGTGGGGGAGCCACGTCAGCCGGGCGTCAAAGATCAGACCCAAAAACCGATGCGTGTCTACCACTGTCAGGAGTTCGTCGTTAAGGTAAAGTTCAGGGTGAGGGTGGACGGTCCGACGCCGACAGAAGTGCACCACTCTAGTCTTGGTGGCAGAAAACTGAAAGCCATGACTTAGGGCCCAGGTATGTGCCTTCCGAATAGCACCTTGCAACCTACGCTCAGCAACCTGGGTGCTGCAGGAACTAAAAAAGATACAAAAGTCGTCAGCGTAAAGAGAAGGGGAGACCGACGATCCAATTGCTGTCGCTAGACCATTGATGGCAACTAAAAATAATGGAACACTTAAAACTGAGCCCTGAGGAACGCCATTCTCCTGGATGTATGGGGCGCTCAGGGAGGCACCAATTTGAACACGAAAGGTACGGACAGCTAAAAAATTCTGGATAAAAATCGGTAGGGAGCCCCGGAGGCCCCAGTCATATAAAGTGTTGAGGATGTGGCGTCGCCAGGTGGTATCGTATGCTTTGTGCATATCAAAGAAGACGGCAACAAGGTGTTGGCGCCGGGAAAAAGCTGTGCGGATTGCAGACTCGAGGTACACCAGATTATCGGTGGTATATCGACCCTGGCGAAAACCGCCCTGGCATGGAGCCAACAATCCTCGAGTCTCAAGAATCCAACACAACCGCCGACTGACCATCCGCTCCAGCAGTTTGCACGGCACGTTAGTCAGGTTAATGGGCCGATAGCTATCCAAGGAAAGAGGATTTTTGTCGGGCTTAAGCACTGGGAGGATGATACTCTCCCGCCACTGTGACGGGAAAACACCATCACACCAAATGCGGTTATAGACCGCAAGTAGGTTTCGCCGACTATCTGCTGAGAGATGTTTCAGCATTTGACTATGGATGCTATCAGGCCCTGGAGCGGTGTCAGGACATTGTTGAAGAGCACTGAGGAGCTCCCACTCAGAAAAGGGAGTGTTGTAAGATTCAGAGCGGCTGGTACGAAAGGAGAGAGACTGGCGTTCTACCCTCTCCTTTACTGCACGGAAGGCCGGTGGATAATTTGCAGAGGCAAAGGCACGAGCATAATGCTCGGCGAACATCTCTGCAAGTGTGGCCGGGTCCGTACATAGGACTCCATTTGAGGAGATCCCAGGGATTCCCACTGGTGTCTGTAATCCCTGTAGCCGTCTGATCTTACTCCAGACCTGCGAGGCTGAGGTGCCTGTCCCAATAGTGGAAACGTACCTCTCCCAGCACTCCTGTTTCCGTCTTCTTATAAGCTGGCGAGCACGAGCGCGAAGCCGTTTAAAATTGATTAGGTGCTCCTGAGAGGGGTGCCGTTTGTATCGCTGTAAGGCCCGCCTGCGGCCTTTAATGGCCTCAGCGATCTCCGGCGACCACCACGGCACTGTCTTACGCCGTGGGCACCCTGATGTACGCGGAATGGTCGCGTTCGCAGCAGAAATGATGGAATGTGTGGCACTCTCGACCACCACATCGATTTCCTCGAGTGGGGGAGGGCCAACGATGGCAGCGGAAGCATAGTCTTCCCAGTTAGCCCTGTGCAGAACCCACCTAGGTGGTCGCGCTGTGGACTCGCGTTGTGGGAGTGACAAAAAGACAGGGAAATGGTCACTGCCACACAAGTCGTCATGGGCTCTCCAGTGAACAGATGGTGGAAGGCCGTGGCTGCAGATCGACAGATCAATGGCCGAAAAAGTGCCATGTGCCACACTAAAATGCGTGGGGGCACCTGTATTCAAGAGGCAGAGGTCGAGTTGAGTTAGGAAATCCTCGACAACCCTGCCATGACCAGAGATCGTAGAACCACCCCACAAGGGACTGTGGGCATTGAAGTCGCCCAACAGTAAGAAAGGTGGGGGTAGTTGAGCAACGAGTGCAGCCAAGACGTTCACAGATACGTCACCATCTGGCGGCAAGTAGATACTGCAGACGGTAAATTCCTGTGTGGTCCTCACCCTGACAGCCACTGCTTCTAATGGCGTTTGAAGTGGCACAGATTCACTATACACAGAGGTGAGGACATACACACACACTCCACCTGATACCCTGTTATATATGCTACGGTTGCAGTAAAATCCCCTGTAGCCACGAAGGGCAGGGGTCCGCATTGTTGGAAACCAAGTTTCCTGAAGAGCAATGCAGAAAGCAGGTGTCGTGCTCAAAAGCTGCCGTAGCTCAGCCAGGTGGGGGAAGAAACCGCCGCAGTTCCACTGGAGAATGACATTGTTCGAGGGCCGGGAAGACATGAATCCGAGTCGGTGGGCTACAACTCAGCATCACTGGCACCCACCGGTGTAGGCGTGTCATCGGGATTGTCCGTTTTCTCAATGGCGTCCCCGAGAGCGAGGTCCTCGGGTGACGCAAGAATCTCCACCTCATCCTCAGAAGCAGAGGTGGAGGTGGAGGGGAGTGGTGGCACTGTAGCCACCGTGGTGTCTCTTGTGATGCCCGTCTTTGGTTTCTGTTTACCCCTCCGTTCCCTCGGGGGCTTCGCCGGTGGGAGGTGCTCCGTGGACTCAGCCACAGGGACTGAGGAGGAGCGTGAAGCCCTACGACCAGCAGTCTGCGAGCGCGCCGGCTGCTGGTTAGTGTCGATATCGACACTGGCAGAAGGGAGTGTCCCAAGGGACCCCTTCCGCCTGAGGGAAGCCGGAGAAGGTTGTTCTTTCTCCGGCGGAGAGGTGGTTGCTGACCCCGAGGCTTTCGCCTTGGGAGCTGTGGAAGGATGGCCCCCAACCTCCGTGGGGGCAGGCTTAGGTTGGTGGCCCTGGGGGCCCACAGGAACGGAAGAAGTAGAAAATACTGTCGCCGCCAAGGAGAGTGGCGACGACGTCACTGCTGCGAACGTGTTTTTCATTGTTACAGGGTGCAGACGATCGAACTTTTTCCGTGCCTCATTATAGGATATACGGTCCAGGGTTTTGTATTCTGTAATTTTCCGCTCCCGTTGAAGTGCGGGACATTGCGACGAGCAGGGAGGATGGTTCTGACCACAGTTGACACAGATGGGAGGCGGTGTACATGGGGCGCCCTGATGTGCTGGACGCCCACAGTCCCTACACATAGCACTGGACATACAACGGGACGACATGTGGCCGAACTTCCAGCATTGGAAGCACCTCACAGGGGGAGGAATATAAGGCCGCACGTCAACACGGTAAACCATCACCTTGACCTTTTCGGGCAATGTATCACCCTCGAAGGCCAAGATGAAGGCACCAGTTGCGACCCTATTATCCTTGGGGCCCCTATGGACACGCCGGATAAAATGAACGCCTCGTCGTTCCAGGTTCGCCCGTAGCTCGTCATCCGTCTGTAGCAATAGATCCCGATGAAATATTACACCCTGGACCATATTCAGGGACTTGTGTGGAGTAATAGTCACTGCAACATCACCCAGTTTGTCACAAGCGAGTAACGCCCGTGACTGGGCAGGAGATACTGTGTGGATGAGGACAGAGCCGTTGCGCATTTTAGACAGTGACTCCACTTCCCCAAACCTGTCCTCCAGATGGTCCACAAAGAACTGAGGCTTGGTCGCTGAGAATGAGTCCCCATCAGTCCTGCTGCACACGAGATATCTTGGAGCATATTCATCAGTCGGATTTGCGCCCCGACGTCCCTCCCAAGATGCAGTCAGGGAGGGGAACGTTTTGGGGTCATACGTGGAAGCATTGAATTTTCCTCGCTTAGAGACGGCGGTTGTACGTCCGCCAACGTCACCCGATTTTTGTCTCTTCATTGCGGGTGATCCGCCCCGATGCCACCCACTCCGATCAGGGGCTCTCCTCATGGGCGCCACCCAGCCACAGCAACGTCACCTGGCGGGATGACCGTTGCCGGGAGTCCTGATGCCCCACAGAGACAAGCATCGACTCCTTGGCTTGCACGAGGAGTATGCAGCTCTGGCACCGGTAGAGCGATCCCTGTGTTGTCAGGGGGCTACATCCAAGAGGGTACATGACGACCCCACCACAACGGACTGGCTACCGTGTTGGCTTTCTGGCGCTACGTGAACCATCAGAAAGGAGAGTGCTCAGATGGCAGTGCACAATGGACGCGACTTGCACGGAAAATCAGTGACGTGCCCAGTGGCAGAAGAGAATCCGCAGTCGCAAGTCCATTCCATGATGGGTGCATCAGATGGCATGGCACAAGAATGACATGTTGCACCACGTAAGGTGTCCTTCCCCAAATGGGTCGCTCTTCTGAAAAATTTTGAAAAATGGAGGGTCAAACCCACATAGGGGACCACAGATGGAAAACCGAAAAGTGTGAAGACTCCTTTTAGTCGCCTCGTACGACAGGCAGGAATACCGCGGGCCTATTCTTACCCCCGAACCCGCAGGGGGATGTGATATTTCTACCTGTACATTAAACTATATTTGTTATAACAATCACTTAGTAGCAATATACTAGGATTGTAACACGCAATACACAGTGAAAGCAAACCTGCACCGCGCTACTGCTGAAGTTATAATATTTCATGTACACAAAGTTAATCAGAATATAAAATGAAAACTATACCTACAATAATTTTACATGGCAAGTATTTTTTAAGTCTAAATCCCTGATCTTTCTGTTGACAACAAACGGCAATGTTAAATGTCAATTAATTACTTAATAAGTACATCATACATGTTCCTAACATATATTGAACTATCAAATATCTTCACAAATCTGAAAATAGGTTCAAAATCTCACGTCAGTCAATATATACAAAGAATTACAGTATTGGAATTTCGACTTTTACATTAATTAACACAATTAGCTGGTCAACACAACTTGTTTATAAGCCTGACATATATACAATGCTATTTATTTTAATGTCTTTATGTGGATACAAAAGTTTTTACCATTCGTCTGTCTATTTATTGAAATAACCTACAATGACAAAACTATTGTTTATACAACTGTCTGGAAAGCATCTAAACAAATCTCTTAATTAATGAAATATACCATTTGTTTTAATCACAGTATCACCGAGACACACTCCTACACTGATTTCTAGGCTGGCTATTTCGTTTGTAACTTCACACGCAACATGTATCACAATTGAACCACACGATTCTGGACCTGTCGCAGACGGTATCGTACGATAACATTGAGGTGAGAGGGCAGCAGTATCATCACACCCTTCATCCATGGCTGGCAAGATATCATGTGAGAAAATGTCAAGCTGAGTTTCACATGAACGATATTTCCTAAACCCATGCTGATTTGTTGGAAGAAACGTTTCCGTATCAAGGGTATTTACTATATTTGAACTGAGAATATGTTCCACATTTCTACAGGAAACTGATGTCAACGTTATTGGTCTGTAATTGTGTGGGTTAGTTCTCTTTTCTTTCTTATAAACGGGAGTCACTTGCACTTATTTCCAATCACTAGGAACTTTGCTGTGAATTAAAAATTCGCTATAAATGCAAGGCTAAGTAAGGGGCAAATTCAGCAGAATTTGTAAAACCGAACTGGTATTCAATCCGGAGCAACAGACTTTTTCGTATTTAGCTCTCTCAGCTGCTTCTATGCACCGGAAATACCAATTGCTATGTCCCCCACTTCGGAATTAGTACGTTGATCAAATTATGGTACATTTGTGCGGTCCTCCTGAGTGAAAGATTTCTTAAAGGTTAAATTTGGAACTTCAGCTTTTCGTTTGCTTTCTTCTATTACTACTCTGGGATGTCAACGAGTGACTGGATAGTGGGCCTTAACTCTCTTATCGATTTTACATAGCAAAACATCTTCCTGGTCCTAAGATATGGATGTGGTTTGTATGCTTTGGGCATCGTTTTTTATAGACACACGAATCTCTACTAACTTTTGCCTGTCATCGTTTGCGTGTTCTTTTTTGAACCGAGAGTGCAATAGTCTTTGCTCTTTGCTTTTTCTCTAGCTTTCTAACATTATTCACCATTGTGGATGATTTCCAACCTTAATTGACTTTACAAGCAGGAATTACTCTAACCCTTCATTAACAATGCATTTAAATTTATTCCACAATTCCTCTACATCCATTGTACCGGAATTAAACGATGTCCATTCATTTTTTAAATGCCATTCTAACAATTGCTTTTCGGCCCTTAAAAAACACGCTCTTACCCTTTTTAATTGGCTTATTAACTTTGTTCACCATCACTGAATCCTGTCTCTACACTGATATCGTAACAAGGTCAAGCCTGTTCGTAGCTATGTCTAAAATATTTCCATTGCGTGTGTGTTGCCGGTTTAACCCTTTCACGTACATGGGACATATATATGCCACTTATTAAACACCTTAATAATTAGATTCTATTCACATTAGATGGGCCACAGGTGCTCCACTGGAAGCAGAGATATTAGATTTCTTCAGTTTCATGTATCTTTGCTGGCAACAATTACTGTAACTGCGACGATTTGTTCATTATTGTTGGTGATTCTTGCTTCAAGCAGACATATTTATTCACTTATTGTGTGTAGTTTGTGATCTCTCC
This sequence comes from Locusta migratoria, assembly GCA_026315105.1. Taxonomy (NCBI): domain Eukaryota; kingdom Metazoa; phylum Arthropoda; class Insecta; order Orthoptera; family Acrididae; genus Locusta; species Locusta migratoria. The sequence goes on from CM048750.1 coordinate 325,533,103, forward strand.
CTTACTATCCAAGTTTGAAACTATATTCACAAAAGTTTCTCTTTTACTTTCGGCCATTTGTTTAGAAAATAAGTGCAATTAATCTGTGGAAATCTTTATTTTTATTCTGTGGGACGTATTTGTCCCAATGTACCACAATAGTTATAATAATTTGAATATTATGTTATAGGGTTTCAAATCATTTCTATTAAGTATGAAAGTAATTTAAGCAAGAAACATCTTTGTTTTTATTAAATAAGTGATGAAAGCATTCAACAACTACAATTACAAATCTGCTTTTAGGTCATGTGCCGCCCCCTCCCCCCCAAAAAAAAGAGAAGTTCTCATCATTGATTAAAGTGTTATGCAGATTTTGGAGGCTTTCAATAGTAATGACGAAGACAATCTATTACTAGATGAAGAGGATAAAATTTTTCTAGAAGGAGTTATGGAAAATGGAACAGAACATGTTATAGTAGATCCTGAAAAAAATACGTAGTCCAGCTAGCGAAAGAAGACAGGCAGAAGAAGTCACATCAGAGGCAAACGCTGAATGCCTTTCAGATTTTCTAGATGGACCAGAATGTACCAACCAAGACAGTTCAGTGATAATATGAATCATGAATTTCTAAAAGTGTTTTAATTTCGTATCCATGAAAATGGTGAAATGCCACAGTCATTTGACATTTTCTTCCACTACGAGCCTAAACGCTTTGTTGCATGATATATTAATTCGTGAAAGTATTCAGTATTCTGGATAATCTCGCAATGCATTCATTACAAATGAAGATGAAATCAAGGCATTTCTTGGTATGAAGCTGGTAATGGGGTACAAAATTTTACATACATTTAGAAGGTACTGGGGAACTGACTGATTTAGGTTTTCCTTATCTAGCTGAGATTATTACACTACACCGATTTCAAGAGATTAGAAAGTACTTACATTTTTCAAACAATTCAGATCAGTCAATAAATAAAGATGGGCATACAAATTGAGACCTGTAATTGTCCATTTGAACAAAATATATTCAAGTGATTACGTAGAGTTTCCCGGCGTATAAATTGTTGATATTCATATCGGGTTTCCAGCCGGATCGTTGAGTCATCTTGACAATATTTCGGCGGACCACCTGGCCGCCATCTTCAGGTGTGGATGCTGCTGAGTCTCGTACGAAATTGAGGTCTTGCCGTGACCGGCGGCCTTATATACGCCGCGAAGTGCTAACGGCGCGTGCACCAGAGAGTCGTGGCTGCGTCCTCAGCCGCAAGTAGCCGGTGCAGCACCTCAGTGGAAATATGTCATCAAAAATTGGAAGGATTTTAAAAAAGTTGTGTGTTTCGACCACCTGCTAAGACTAGGGCTTTTCTCGGCTCAGTTAAAGACGATTTGGGGCTGAGAAAACCCAGTGTTTATAAGATTCCTTGCTCCTGTGGGAAAGCATATATAGGACAAACGATTCGTACCGTCAATGATCGATGCACCGAGCACCACAGACATACACGTTTGTTACAACCTGACAAGTCTGCAGTAGCGGAGCATTGTTTAACTGAAGGACACAGAATGAATATGACGAAACAAGTGTACTTACTCCTGCGTCTCGCTACTGGGAATGCGTTTTAAAGGAATCTATTGAGATTAGGTTGGCGGACGATTTAATAAATAGAGATAGGGGGTTCCCTCTAAGCAACGTGTGGAATCCAGTTTTGTCTAATTTCCAAAAACAGCGTGCTCTTTTCTCCTCCTGTGACAACTAGCGCATGTAAGCGATACAGCGTTCCTGCCAGTCTTCTCCACTGAGGTGCTGCACCGGCTACTTGCGGCTGAGGACGCAGCCACGACTCTCTGGCGCACGCGCCGTTAGAACTTCGCGGCGTATATAAGGCCGCCGGTCACGGCAAGACCTCAATTTCGTACGAGACTCAGCAGCATCCACACCTGAAGATGGCGGCCAGGTGGTCCGCCGAAATATTGTGTCAAGATGACTCGACGATCCGGCTGGAAACCCGATATGAATATCAAAATATATTCAAATTTAGTGGCAGAAGCAGGACTGAATTCGTCATTACCTGTAGAGTTCAGATAATGTATTTCAAGAAATCTAATTGGCAATTAATCAAGTCGACAAAGAAATTTATCAACACATGTAAAAACATCAAGAAGGATGTAGATATGTTGCAAGTCAAAGAGTGTAGAGCACCGAATGATACAATCGGAAGTGAGGAAAAAATGTATTAATTGTGCCTCGAAGCATGTTGAAAACCGTACTTACTATATCTGTGGTGTTAATATATGCTTTGCTTCATGCAGAAACTTATTTGCAGAATTTAACATGAAATACACAGCAGATATTCAGCTTTCGTAATTATTCAATGTATAAAGAGTTGTGTGTTTTATAAGTGTACTTTAAGGTACATAGGGACAAATATGTCCCAACATTTCTTTTGGCAATACTAATAAAAATATTTCAAAAAATTTTGTTTACAAAACTTCCAAGTACCACAGAGATACCTAAATTTCAATCATTGGCCCTTTAGTATTCTTATGTGCCTGAAAGGGTTAACTTCTCAAGACAGTTTTAGGAGAATGTGTCCAGAAGTAACTTGCAAGACTTTTTGTTTGTACCACCTGAAACATAACTAGAGATGTCCCAATCTATTCTCTTAAGGTTGAAGTATCCCTGACTAATATTATGTGGCCCATATACCTACGCACTACTGTTAGTCACGAAATTAAAAACCATCAGTAATTTTGATTAAACAAATGTTATATTTTCTATGTAATATTGATAATTCAATATAGAAAATATTTGGCATTTTCATATTGTATTTGTAATTTTTTTCTAGGTAAACCTTTAAACTTTAATGTTGGACAACTTTTCACATTCGTAGATTTATGTACAATGTCATTCTTATATCAGTTTTTAATAATATTTTAGTTATTATTTGCAAATTTTAAAGTTTATTATTTTAACGGTGTATCAAATGTCAGGTACAATAGAGAAGGAAGTTTGCTGGAGACTACTTTTTTTTTCACTCTTGAACTTACTTTCTACCCAGTCATTAGGCCTCTATGTAGATTGTTCTTGTTAAGTTTTGAGTCGCAGTAAATGTGAATTAAAAAGTTTTTACACTCACCTGGATTTGCGCCTAGCACTTCCCACCAACGTCCACATAACGAGATCGGTGATGATCTTTAAGCATGTCTTCTAATTACGGGCAAACCTGCAACGAAGCTGAACCTTAACAAACCTGCTACGAGGCAACGACTTACGTCACAAACAACCACGGTAATGTCTTCGACACATCTGAACGAATTTATTGTTAATTGTGTTTAAAGTCCAGCCTAAAAATTTGTTCCATCGCAAAAAGAAGCCTAAAATGGGTATAACTGCCCCAACGAGTCGCCTATCAGCTAACGGGTGGTCCAACCATACTACCCAGTTAGTAATCTCAGCGGATCACTTGGCCCCTGAAGGTTACCGCTGGTGAACCAAAGAGGTGTTGATAGGCTTGGGAAGGGACTGAACTACGAAGATTATCAGTCCCTTGTTCCAGTTATACAAATAACAGTAAAGGTCGCTAAAATATTGTATAAAAATATGTTCAACTGCTTCAAACAAACGATTAAACACGAACAGAAAATAACAGTAGCAAATAAATACGAAGAAAGCCGAAAGAGATTTAAAGACAGCACCAGAGTATTTTTGCTGGGTGATCACAAAAATAAAAGTGGAACATCCAGCCACTGTTACTTAACACTCTTGGGGAGGTGGTTTTAACGTGCAAGTGGAGAACGGATCGATAATAGACAAGCAATAAACTTTATATGGAATGATACAATCCACTCTCACGAATAAAATGTGAAATGGAATCAACCATGAAAGCATCAGCTAAAACGAGGTTCAAGGTGTCAGGGAAATTAAAAATCCACCTCTGGGCGCCTAAATTTGGACAATCCGATAAGATGTGGCCCACATCGACACCTCCAGATGAAGAAGGTGACCGAGCGTCAGCAAGTTATGGCCAATACGGATGCGGCAAAAAAAAAAAAAAAAAAAAAAAACTTACTCCCTACGAGAAGTCCTCAGTGAACACATCCACGTGGTAGTCGAGAGCTTGTCAACACAGGGCTCGGAGCCAGTACGCTTCAGTCGAGTCTGCCCATTTGCCCATTCAGAACAGCAAACCCCAAGGACCTTTTGATTTAAGTGGGACTGGAGGGTCCGTATCTGGGAGGACTATCTCCAAGGGCCACGAAGTGGCAGCCTGCTTGACCAACAGATCAACGTGTTTATCACCTGATATACCGATGTGGCCTAGTGTCCAAACAAAAGCGATGGAACTGCCTGACTTGCCAAGGGTGAAGATTGCGTCCACGTTACAAGATGTTTATGAAAACAGCGGTTGAGAGCCTGCATACCATTCGACGACGAACAACCTCCTGTAGCAAGTTCAACAATGTTCAAGAGCTTGTAGAATGCACTGCAGTGAAGATAATACTTTCACAAGGCAAGTATCACTGTTCGATACGTTTATCACAGACAACGACATACCCAGCATGGTCATGGACCAGAGAATCTTCCCAGAAAATAACTTTTCCGATGCGAAATGGTTGAAGCAGTGCTTAATATTGGCAACAGAGCCAACAATGCACTATGACTTTCTAGTCCAGGGTCTATTCCAACCTAATCTGCAGTCCAGGCATGCACCAACGAGATTGATGGGAAGAGATGTGGAAAGTGAGCGGAAAGAGACGGGATTCAAGTGGTGAGAGCAGGGAACGAACACCGATCGCAATCGGGAGACCCGACATGGGCCATCGTCGTCGGGAGGGGCGTACAGCAATCGGAAAAATAAGTCTGATTCACATGTTAGGGCGAAGCGTGAAGGCAGGCAACATACGAGGTCACAACTGTCGCTAATGTAACAGAAGGGGGGAGGGGGGGCAATCCCAGCCTCAGCAAGGGGGCTTGTTACAGGGCTTTTGCGAAAAGACCTCCTCTCCGAACCCCACTGATAAACAGGTACCAGTAAGTAGAATAGGGTCTAAGAACCGCAACGCAGAATGAGCTGTCGAATTATACACCTGCATTCCAAATTCGAGGCGTGATTGGGTAAGGGCGTTATAATACTGCAAGAGAATTGGACAGGCTTCTCCCCAAGCAGTGTGGGTGAGGCATTGATGTTCACGTACTGCCTGCACTGTTGTCGCAGCTGTTGAAGGTGTGGGACCCACGTAAGCTGGGCACTGAACTGAATGCATAAGAATCGGTGCGTGACTTCAACGCAAAGAAAGTTATCACCCAAAGACCGTAATCACCCCAAGACCGTAATCACGTGCTCACGCGCTCAAGCAGTGTTGATAGCCAACTCCAGCGACACTTTGTTGTCTACAGCAGAACGGCCTTGACGGAAGCCGCCGCCCCCCTCCTGCTGTGGGGGCGAGGAGTACCCAGTCTTCAACAAGCCACGAGCCGCCGACTCAGCGAATGTTCGAGAAGCTCTCAGAGAACGTTCGTGACGCGATAACTATCAGCTACATGCGAATAAGTGCTCTGTTTTTTCACCAGAAAGATGGTGCCTTTCCGCTATTGGGATGGGAAAACACCTTCTGCCCAGAGACGATTAAACAAGGTGAGCAGGTCGTTTTTAGAATCCACAGAAGGATTTTGAAAAGTTGGCTACGAATACGATCTGGTCCTGAACAGGTATCTGGGCATGGAACAAGAGAGTTTTGAACTGCCACTCGCTAATGGATAGATTATATGTGGTAGGCTTGCCATGTAAACAGTGGTTGAAGAGGTGCATGCATAATGCTAAGCACATGCTCTGCTATAGCGATCTGGTCTGTACAAATAGTACGCTAATTGGGGAGACAGGGAATTCCTGTAGGTAGACGGTACCTAATAAGTCACCAAACTTGGGACCAGACCCGAGATGGCGAGGTGCGACATCCCACAGAGGCAACGTACCTCTCATAACTATTCTGTGTGCTGTAGCGGATATGCTGTCGAGTGCAGACCTCTAGTCTTTTTAAGGCTTTCAGGTGTTCTATGGTGGGCTGGCGGCGGTGGTGCTGCTCAATGACGTTTCCGGATGGCCCAGATAATATCTGGCACCACCAAGGCACGGACTTACACAGAGTCAGTGGTGATGGGAACTGTTGCCTTTGTGGTGGAAACGATGGCAGTAGTGACTTTTAGGGATGGCATGTCTACAGCGGCTGGCTTTTGTACAGCTGTACAGTAACTGTAGCAGCTGAGGAACAACCCTGCCAATTCGTTACTTCCTTCTATTTCCGCCGCTCCCACTTGGGTTAGCGCTTTAACGCCTGAGTGGCCTTCCCCCAGTAAAGGGGGGAGGGGGGCAAAAGCTTTGCACAAGAAGATGTACCCCCAGGCTTCTGCGAAGCCAAGACTGACGGATGGCCCAAAGGGCTTTCAGTGGAGGCGATGCCATCATGGCTGCAGCATATGTAGACTCCATTGAGATAAGATGTATTTTCTCAAAATTTCGATGGGACTGAGAATATGTTAGGCGATCAAGGGTCTTGTACTCCACAATTTTTCGTTCCTTATGGAAAATGGGACACTCTGTTGAACAAGGCGAATGGTGGCCGCTGCTGTTAACACTGAAAGACGGTCGGGTACAAGGGGCATCTGGTTGTAAGGGATGCACATAGTCCAGACAAGTTGGGACTGCGTCGTAACGGGAAAACGTGTCCAAACCGCCAGCACTTGAAACAGCGCAAGGTTGTTGTTGTTGTTGTTGTTGTTGTTGTTGTTGGTTGTTTAAGGGGGGGCAGAACTGCAATGGTAATCGGTCCCCCATTCCATCTCCAAGCGTCAAAAGTAAATCCCAACATGTGAAATATAATACGCCCAGAGTTTAAAATTGCAAAGTGGGAGAGGAGTCCCACTGAGTCCATAAAACATCATCAAGAATAATAAGACAAAACGAAAATACGGTCACACAAAGACAACTTACAACAAAGAAACCGATGGCCGTGGTTGACCGACCATAAGAATAAAAAAGGAAAAGTCAACCACTCGGAAGCACACAGAAATCTTCAGTTAGAGCGAATGATAAAAAACCCCTGCTCGCATAAAACGTAAAACGGTATCTGCCATTGCAGCATCGTCACCTAAAACATCTGATAAAACGGCAGAGAGGTTAAAATTCCGCCGCAAAGCAGCTAGAACGGGGCAGTCCAACAATATGTGGACGATTGTCAGACGGCAGCCACACCGACATTGGGCTGGGTCTTCACCCCGAGGGAGATGTCCATGGGTGAGCCACGTATGCCCAATGCGGAGGCGACACAAGACCACTGAGTCCCGTCGTGAACTGCGCATGGAGGAGCGCCATGCAACTGTCGTTTCCTTGACCATCCGGAGATTGTTTGGCGTGATCAGGCTACCCCACTCAGTATCCCAAAGCTGACGTACTCGCTGGCGCAACAATGAACGGAGATCAGACACTGGAAGGCCGATCTCTAGACAGGACATACCGACAGCCTGCTTGGCAAGCCTGTCAACACATTCATTGCCCGGGATACCAACATGACCCAGAGACCAGATGAACACCACCAATCGCCCGGACTGTGTAACGGCATAAAGTGTGTCCTGAATGGCCAACACCAGGGTAGACCGCGGGTAACACTGCTCCAGAGCTCGGAGGCTGTTCAGGGAGTCGCTGCAAACAACAAAAGACTCGCCTGAGCAAGACCGGATATGCACGAGAGCTCTGTGAATGGCCACCAGCTCTGCAGTGTAAACACTGCAGCCATTCGGCAGAGAGTGCTGTTCCACATGGTCAACATGAGTATACGCAAATCCCTCACAGCCATCAACCATAGCACCATCGGTGTAGATCAGGTCATAACCACGGATTTCCGCTATGATAGCCGAGAACTGACAGCGGAGCGCCTCCAGTGGAACTGAGTCTTAGGGCCCCTGGGCCAAGTCCAGCCGAGTAGACGGCCTTGGCAAACACCAAGGAGGTGTACGTGCACGGACCCGATAGGAAGATGGAAGGGGAGAAGACTCAAGCTCCTGAAAGAGGGACTGAACCCGATAGGTAATCGTATCACCTGATCTGGGGCGTCGCCGATGGGGACGGACTACCACATCAGGAAAGAGGATTGTTGTTGTTGTTGTTGTTGGTGTTTAAAGGGGACTCAACTGCTGGGTTATCAGTCCCCTGTTCCCAGCTAGGAATGATCTGTTAAAAGTTTCCTTTACGTCGCATACTACTCTACGTCCAGGATGCTCCAGGTACAGAGCGACAGTCAATCGTAAAATGATGACAGAACAATGGACAAGACAGGAGTGGACAAAATAGACAGAACACTAAAACAAGGCTGCAGAAGCGTGTGGCTGGCTGATCACAAAATAATACAGGATGAGCCAGCCACTCTGCACAATTTAAAATCCGTAGTTAAAAAACAAGTCATAAACCGTAAAATAACAGTGGCCTATTGTTCTGGAGGGGGTGAAGCCCGACAGGGCGGGCTTATAGGCCCCACCACTAAATAGACCCATAAAAGCCAGTTGCGCGAATAAAACCTAAAACACGATCGACCATAGCAGCATCGTCTCCTAACATAAAAGGAAGCGCATCTGGGAGAGTAAAAGATTGTCGCAAAACAATTAAAAGTGGACAGTCCACCAGGATGTGGACCACTGTCAAGGGGGCGCCACAGTAACACTGTGGTGCGTCCTCCCGCCGAAGAAGGTGGCCATGCGTCAGCCATGTGTGGCCGATTCGTAGGCGGCAGAGAACAACAGATTCCCTACGACACGACCGCAGTGAGGACTTCCATGCGGCCGTAGAGAGCTTCACTGCACGAAGCTTGTTGGGGTGAGTAGAGTTAGCCCACTCGTAGTCCCACAGGCTACGGATCTTCCGATGGAACTCCAGTCGGAGATCGCTCTCTGGAAGACCAATAGCCAATGGACTGGAGGAAGTAGCCTGCTTAGCCAGCTGATCCACACGTTCGTTTCCAGGAATGCCGATGTGGCCTGGGGTCCAAACAAAGACCACCGAGCGACCAGACCGAACAAGCCTGGAAAGAGACTCCTGTACGGATTGCACCAAAGGATGTTTCGGGAAACATTTGCCGAGGGCTTGCAAAGCACTAAGGGAGTCAGAACAGATGACCAGAGACTCCCCATGGCAACCTCTGAGATGTTCAAGCGCCCGATAGATGGCAACTAGTTCCGCTGTGAACACGCTACTTCCACTGGGCAGCGAATGCTGTTCAGTATGCTCACCATGGACGTATGCATAGCCAGCACGGCCGTCGACCACAGAACCATCCGTGTACACGACGTCCGCGCCACAGAACGACTCTAAAACCGCCTGAAACTGGCGACGGAGACTCAGTGGCGCTACAGAGGCTTTTGATACATGCGCCAAGTCCAGCCGAAGCTGTGGACGTGAAAGTGACCAGGGAGCGATGCGGTAAGGCCTGTGAAAAGCCGGAGGGATAGGAAGGGACTCAAGAGACGACAGGACGGAACGAACACGCACCGCGATCGGAAGACCCGACCTCGGTCGTCGTTGTGGAGATGGAAGTGCAGCAGTTGGAAAAAGAAGCCTGCGATTCGGATGATGTGGTATCTCATGAACACGGGCAGCATAGGAGGCCAACAGCTGCCGCCGCCGAAATCGCAGGGGAAGGACTCCAGCTTCGGCTAGTAGGCTTTCCACTGGGCTTGTCCGAAAGGCCCCAGTCGCTAAACGGACCCCACTGTGAAGTACTGGGTCCAAGGCCTGCAATGCAGATGGGGCTGCTGAACCATACAGAAAGCTCCCGTAATCCAATCGCGACTGAATCAGTGCCCTGTAGAGCTGCAAAAGACTCGTACGGGCGGCTCCCCAACTAGTGTGGCTGAGGCAGCGTAGGATATTGAGGTACCTCACGCACTTCTGCTTGAGCTGGCGAAGATGAGGCACCCAAGTGAGCCGGTTGTCGAAGAGCATGCCAAGAAATCGGTGAGTCTCTTCGACACGAAGAAGTTCATCATATAAATATAACTCTGGGTCCAAATGGACAGCTCGACGACGGCAGAAGTGCATAACCCGGGTTTTCGATGGAGAAAACTGGAACCCATGGGTTGAGGCCCACGACTGTGCCTTTCGAATGGCTCCCTGTAGACGCCTTTCAGCTACCCCAATGCTAGCTGAGCTGTAGTATAAGCAGAAGTCATCGGCGAACAAGGAGGAAGAAACCGATGACCCCACTGCCTCAGCAAGTCCATTGATGGCAATTAAAAATAGGGGTACACTAAGGACAGAGCCCTGTGGGACACCGTTCTCCTGGACGTGAGAGGAGCTGAGGGAAGTACCAACCCGTACCCGAAAGGATCGGAAAGAAAGGAAGTTTTGAATAAAAAGTGGGAGCGGACCTCTCAAGCCCCAAGCGTGCAGTGTAGCCAGAATGTGGTGGCGCCAAGTGGTGTCGTACGCCTTTCTGAGGTCGAAAAAGACGGCAACAAGATGCTCACGCCTGCTAAATGCCGTACGAATGGCAGACTCCAGGGCCACTAAGTTGTCAACGGTGGAGCGGCCTTGCCGGAAACCCCCTTGACGTGGGGACAACAGACCCCGATGTTCAAGGATCCACATAAGCCGCCGGCTCACCATACGTTCAAATAGCTTGCACATAACGTTGGTGAGGCTGATTGGGCGGTAACTATCAGCCACCTGTGGATCAGCACCAGGTTTGACCACCGGAATAACGATGCTTTCTCGCCATTGTGACGGGAAAGCCCCCTCCGCCCATAAATGGTTAAACAGGGCGAGAAGTTGGTGTTGAAACTCCACGGAAAGGTGCCGGATGAACTGGCTGTGGATTCTGTCCGGTCCTGGAGAGGTATCGGGGCATGCGGCAAGAGCAGTTTCGAATTCCCATGCACTGAAAGCGGAGTTGTACACTTCGGCTCGACGCGTGTGAAAGGACAGCCGTCTCTGCTCAACACGCTCCTTCAGAGCACGGAAGTCCGCACTGTATTCGCATGTTGCAGAGGTGCGAGCATAATGCTCGGCCATGTGTTCTGCTATGGAAGTCGGGTCGGTGCATAGGGTACCGTGGATGCGTAGGCTGGGAATCGCCGCAGGTGGACGGTACCCAAATAGGCGCCGAACCTGTGACCACACCCGAGATGCTGAGGCGCGACGGCCGATGCTGGCAACATACGTCTCCCAACAGTCCTGTTTACCCTGTCGGATGAGCTGTCGAGCCCGGGCCCGGAGCCGTTTAAAAGCTATTAGGTTTTCTATACTGGGGTGTCGACGATGGCGCTGGAGCGCCCGACGACGATCCCGGATTGCCTCAGCGATTTCCGGCGTCCACCAGGGCACAGACTTACGCCGTGGGGAGCCAGACTTGGTAGGAATGGCTGCCTCAGCAGCTGAAACTATCGAACCGGTGACCTGGTTAACCGCAATGTCCAAGTCGGCTGGCAATGGGACGGGAACCGTAGCAGCTGAGATGAAGTGGTTCCAATCAGCTCGATGGAGAGACCATCGAGATGGGCAGCCCGCTGGATGAAAATCAAGGAGCGTCAAGAGAACAGGAAAATGGTCGCTGTTGCAAAGGTCATCATGGACCCTACACTGGAAGTGTGGGAGCAGGCTCGGGGTACAAACAGAGAGATCAATTGTGGAATACGTGCCTCGCGCCACGCAAAAATGCGTGGGTGCACCAGTGTTTAGCAGGCAGATGTCGTGCTCTGATAAAAGCGTCTCTATTTGCCTACCACGACCTGTTGTCTGCGCTCCACCCCACAAGTGATGGTGGGCATTGAAGTCCCCCAGAAGCAGAAATGGAGGGGGAAGTTGTGCCACCAGGGCAGCAAGGTCAGTAAACGATACCACTTCGTCTGGAGGAAGGTAAAGAGAACAGACCGTCAGTTCTTGCGTAGCACGAATGCGAACAGCCACCGCCTCAAGAGTCGTGTGGAGAGGCACAGCGGCACTGGGGACAGTGGCAAGGACATAGATACACACACCTCCAGAGACCCTGTCATATACAAGACGATTTTTGTAATAGCCCCGATACCCACGAAGGGCTGGGGTCCTATTAGCAGGAAACCAGGTTTCCTGCAGGGCTACACAAAATGCTGGGAAGCGGCACAATAACTGCTGCAATTCTGGCAGGTGGCGGAAGAAGCCACCACAGTTCCATTGGAGGATCATAGAACCTCCTGGTCGCTGAGACATGCTGCTTTTGACGGCGTAGTAGGGTTGAAAGGTCTCCCTTCTGTTGCCGATTTTTGAAGCAGATCCTCAACGTCCATAGCTTCCAAAGACTCGGCAATGGCCAAGTCTTTGTGGGACGCGAGGATCTCTATTTCGTCCTCTGACGAAGAGGAATGTTTTGGTGGCACGGTAGCCACCACAGAATCCTTGGCTTTAGTCTTGTTCTTTTGTTTCTTCTTCTCGCGAGGTTCTTTAGGCTTCTCATGCCGGGAAGGCTTCGCGGAGCCATCCTCAGGAACTGAGGATGCCTGCGCAGCCCTACAACCAACAGTAGGTGGCTCCTTCAGCCACCTACTGGTATCCAAAGGAGAAGTCTGTGAAGGATGGGATCCGAGGGAGCCCTTCCTCGCGAGAGGAGCCAGAGATGGCTGTTGAGTCTCTGGCTCAGGGGTGGGGACTGAGAGCCCCACAGGCTGAGATGGTGGTGCTCCCAAAGTAGGGACCTTGGGGGCAACGGAGGTTGAGGTACCCCCAAACACCATGGGGGCAGATGTGGGCGGTTTGGGCGAAGGGCCCACAGTGGAAGACGAGGCAGTGGAGAGTGGTAGCAGAGATGGCAGAGGCAGTTGTGATGCAACTGTGGCATACGAGGTCTTCATGCACACAGGATGGAGCTTGGCATACTTTTTCTTGGCCTCTGAGTATGATAACCGGTCCAGGGTCTTATATTCCATAATTTTCCGTTCTTTATGAAGAACAGTACAGTCCGGCGAACAAGGAGAGTGATGCTGCTTGCAGTTAACACACACTGGAGGAGGGGCACAAGGGGCGTCCGGATGTGAGGCACGTCCGCACTCCCGACATGTAGGGTTACCATCACATCGGGAGGACATGTGCCCAAACCTCCAGCATTTGAAGCAGCGCATAGGGGGAGGAACGTAGGGTTTTACGTCACACCGGTAGATCATTACCTTGACTGTCTCCGGCAACGAATCGCCTTCGAAAGCCAAGATAAACGCACCGGTGGCTACCCTATTGTCCTTCGGACCCCTATGAACACGACGGATGAAATGAACTCCACGTCTCTCTAGGTTCTGCCGTAACTCGTCGTCAGACTGCAATAAGAGGTCCTTGTGAAATATAATTCCCTGGACCATGTTCAGACTCTTGTGGGGAGTAATGCTAACGGGGACGTCACCCAGCTTGTCACAGGCAAGCAGTGCCCGTGACTGGGCTGGGGACGATGTCGTTATAAGTACAGCCCCAGATCGCATCTTAGACATGCCATCTACTTCCCCAAACTTATCCTCAAGGTTTTCCACAAAAAACAGAGGCTTCGTGGTCGTAAACGATTCGCCGTCTGTCCTTGAGCATACAAGATAACGGGGGGCATAAGCCTCACCTTGCTGACGAGCCCTGCGTTCTTCCCATGGTGTGGCCATGGAAGGGAACGCTTGGGGGTCGTATGTCGCAGCATTAAATTCTGTTCGCCCACGCTTAGAGACGCCGGTTTTGCGTCCGGCAACGCTATTTTTTGCTCGCTTCATTCTCATCCCACGAGCAGCTAGGGAACTAAAGGTCCACCCAGGCAGAGCCCCGCTTGCCTGGGTAAGCCTTATACAACTGAGGTGCGGCAGGTTCCTCAGAGGTTGCTCGCTAGCGGCTGTTCAACCTCAACAGCCATGCATCTCCTCGGCACGTAGCACACCTTGAGATTGAGGGTTTTTTTATAGAGGTTTGTACCGTCCTCGCGACCCGGGCGATGAAGCCAAGATCCCCGGGCTCTGAAACGTACAACGTTCCACCGTCGCGCCGAACGATGGTCGTTGAAGCACGCACAGAGCTTACGGTGTAGCGGACTGTTGGCGCGACACAGCCCACAGCTCAGGACCCCGGGTTCGCCAAGCCCGTACTCAGCAAATTAATGCTGAGCCCCTGAGGGGAGGAAAGAGGAGACGATGGTTCGGGTGGCCTGGGGAGCAATACAAATGGGCTGCGTAAGCCACAAGTAGGTGTTGGCGGCGATTCCCAAGGGTGGAACCCCAGCCTCCACTAGTAAGCTGTTCACTGGGCTGGTGCAGAAGGCACCCGTCGCGTTGCGAACCCCACAGTTGTGAATGGGCTCCAGTAGGTGCAGTGCCGAAGGTGCCGCAGACCCATAGGCAATACACCCAAAATCGAGACGGGACTGCACCAGCACCGTGTAAAGCCGCAACAGTGGCGAGAGATCAGCACCCCAGGTCGTATGACCCAGGTGGCGGAGAAGGTTGAGATGGCGCCAGCACTTCCTTTTCAGCTGACGAATGTGGGGGAGCTATGTCAGCCGGGCATCAAAGACCAGTCCTAAAAACCGATGCGTGTCTACCACTGTCAGGAGTTCGTCGTGAAGATAAAGTTCAGGGTGAGGGTGAACGGTCCGACGCCGACAGAAGTGCTTCACTCTGGTCTTGGTGGCAGAAAACTGAAAGCCATGACTTAGGGCCCAGGTCTGTGCCTTCCCAATAGCACCTTGCAACCTACGCTCAGCATCCTGGGTGATGCAGGATCTAAAAAAGATACAAAAGTCGTCAGCATAAAGAGAAGGGGAGACCGACGATCCAACTGCTGTCGCTAGACCATTGATGGCAACTAAAAATAATGTAACGCTTAAAACCGAGCCCTGAGGTACGCCATTCTCCTGGATGTGACAGGCGCTCAGGGAGGCACCAATTTGAACACGAAAGGTACGGACAGCTAAAAAATTCTGGATAAAAATCGGCAGGGAGCCCCGGAAGCCCCAGTCGTATAAAGTGTTGAGGATGTGTCGTCGCCAGGTGGTATCGTATGCTTTGTGCATATCAAAGAAGACGGCAACAAGGTGATGGCGCCTGGAAAAGGCTGTGCGGATTGCAGACTCGAGGTACACCAGATTGTCGAAAACCGCCCTGGCATGGAGCCAGTAAACCTCGAGTCTCCAGAATCCAACACAACCGACGACTGACCATCCGCTCCAACAGTTTGCAAGGAACGTTAGTCAAGTTAATGGGCCGATAGCTATCCAAGGAAAGAGGATGTTTATCTGGTTTAAGCACAGGAATGATGATACTCTCCCGCCACCTTGATGGGAAAACACGATCACACCAAATGCGGTTATATACTGTTAGAAGATTACGCCAGCTGTCTGCTGAAAGGTGCTTCAGCATTTGGCTATGGATGCTATCAGGCCCAGGCGCCGTGTCAGGACATAAGTTAAGAGTACTGAGGAGCTCCCACTCAGTGAAAGGAGTGTTGTAGCATTCAGAGCGGCGGGTACGAAAGGAGAGAGACTGGGCGGGTACGAAAGGAGAGAGACTGGGGTTCTACCCTCTCCTTTACTGTACGGAAGGCTGGTGGATAATTTGCAGAGGCAAAAGCGCGGGCATAATGCTCAGCAAACATCACTGCAAGTGTGGCTAGGTCCGTACACAGAACTCCATTTGTGGAGATTCCGGGTATTCCTGCCGGAGACTGTATTCCCTGTAGCCGCCTGATCTTACTCCAGACCTGAGAGGCTGAGGAACCTGTCCCAATGGTGGAAACGTACCTCTCCCAGCACTTCTGTTTCCGTCTTCTTATTAGCTGGCGAGCACGAGCACGAAGCCGTTTAAAATTAATGAGGTACTCTTGAGAGGGGTGCCGTTTGTATCGCTGTAAGGCCCGCCTGCGGTCTTTAATGGCCTCAGCGACCTCCGGCGACCACCACGGCACACTCTTACGCTGTGGGCACCCTGATGTACGCGGAATGGTAGCGTTCGCAGCAGAAATAATAGAATGCGTGGCGCTCTCGACCACCACATCGATGTTCTCGAGTGGGGGAGGGCCAACGATGGCAGCAGAAGCATAGTCTCCCCAGTTAGCCCTGTGCAGAACCCACCTGGATGGGCGTGCTGGGGACTCGCGTTGTGGGAGTGACAAAAAGACAGGGAAATGGTCACTGCCACACAAGTCGTCATGGGCTCTCCAGTGAACAGATGGTGGATGATGATGATGATGATTGGTGTTTTAGGGCGCTCAACAGCGAGGTTATCAGCGCCCGTATGCTAACGTAAGGAGATGAGAAGAAAATGGGTCCAGTCGTATGGACATTTAACTTCAATTGTACATTAAAAATTTAAAAGACGGTTCAAAGGAAAGGACTGCATAAAAGGGATAAAAGTTTGATAGATGTATGGGGCGCGGTGACTACTTAAAGAGTGACCGAGCCACACTGTCACACATTAAAATCGAACACCCAATATTTTGGGAAGAAGTCCAGATGCTGCACAAAATCGTAGGACACAATCCACGGACGCTTCATCGTCTCCTAAAATAGATTTCAGGTCCTGTGAGAGACCTAAATTTGTCCTCACACCAGCGTATAAATAGCATTCTGTGAAAATATGTCGTATCGACAATTGTGTCCGACATCTGTTACACTCTGGCGGTTCCTCACGACGCAAAAGAAAGCCATGCGTTAGCGGGCAGTGTCCAATTCTAAGGCGAGTAAGGGCGACTTCCTCAGCTCTTCGAGAGCGGAAGGAAGTACGCCATGGACGTACTGAAGATTTTAGTGCGCGTAACTTGTTATCCGCCACATCCAACCACTGATCCTCCCACAAAAGCATGGCTTTCCTTGTCACATAAGAGGTAACAGCCTGCAGTGGGACAGAACAGCGTACAGCAGGGGGGAGGGAGCAAGCCTCCTTAGCCGCCACATCGGCAAGCTCGTTTCCCCGGATCCCAGTATGCCCAGGAACCCAACAGAAGATGATCTCCTTGTTTCGTTGTTGCAGTGCAAGGAGAGCGTCCTGTATATCCTGCACCATCCGATCTGATGGGTACATTTGGTCAATAGCCAGGAGGGCACTTTGGGAGTCTGAACAGATCATGAACTTCACTCCATGATGTCTTCTTATCTGTTCTAGTGCCCTCAGGATAGCAAACAGTTCCGCGTAATAAACGGTAAACTGTTCTGGGAGCCCTATCCGAAGGACAACATCGGGGAACACGACAGAGCAACCAATATGATCACCTTGCTTGGACCCATCCGTGTAGACCGTGACAAAATCAGAATGGTGACTTAAAATTTCGAGAAATTTACTTTTATAAAAGGTATCTGAAGTAAAAGCCTTCCTGTAGAGAGTCAACTCTAAAAGCACCCTGGGCCTCTGAAGTAGCCAGGGACATCCCCTACTCCACCCCTGGCGTTGGACCTGAATGCCTTGCGCCTGTAGCAAATCGAGGCTGTCCCTTGCACGGAACCAAAAGGGCCTTGTTGCCTGCGGACGGTTACGGAACAAGCGTACCAATGATTGTTGATTAGCATTGGAAGTCGCTAGGGAATTTGGAGTTGACATAGATCGGTACGCTTGACGTGCATTGAGTAGAAGGCGACGAATAGAAAGCGGAGGCTCACCAGCTTCTGCACAGAGACTAACAACCGGACTTGTGCGGTATGCACCCGTGGACAACCTGATACCTTCATGGTGTATGGAGTCCAGCATTTTCAAATAAGAGGGTCTCGCGGACCCATAAACTTGACACCCATAGTCGAGGCGGGGTCGCACAAATGACCTGTAAAATTGGAGGAGACGTGCCCTGTCAGCTCCCCAGGCCCGATGGCTAACACACTTAAGGAGATTTAAAGCCTTGATGCATCGTAATTTTAGTTCCTTAAGGTGTGGCAACCAAGTGAGCTTTTCATCAAAAGTGAGACCTAGGTATTTCACCTTCTCCTTAAAAGTGAGAGCAGTCCCCGCTAGTTTGAGAACTGGGTAATTAAAAATGGAACGGGAGCGATTAAAATCAACACAAACGGTCTTCTCCAACGAAAATTTAAAACCTGTTCTGTTGGACCATTCCTCCAACCGCCTGATCGTCAGATGTAATTGACGAGCAGCAGTTGCGACGGAGGAGGACGCACAGAAAATGGAGAAATCATCCACAAAGAGGGAACACTGTACTGGACTTCGTACAGTGGACGTAATACTATTGATAGCAATGGCGAAGGCCGTCACACTTAAAACACTTCCTTGGGGGATACCGTTCTCTTGATGAAAACGGTCAGACAATACGCTCCCGACCTTGTATCTAAAATACCGATCCGAAAGGAAAGACTGAATAAAAATGGGTAGACGACCACGAAAACCCCACTCATGGAGCTGCTGTAAAACATTACGCCTCCAGGTAGTATCGTAGGCTTTTTCGAGATCAAAGAACACACCTATCAGGTGTTGCTTACGTAGGAAAGCTTGTTGGATTTCCCGGTCAAGCAAGATCAAGTTGTCAAGCGTTGAACGGTACCTTCTGAAGCCACATTGGGAGCGGCTGAGTAGGGACCTGCTTTCTAGGACCCAGACTAGGCGTCGGTTAACCATACGCTCCAATGTCTTTCCTACACAGCTGGTGAGACTTATGCTACGATAACTACCAGCGTCAGTCCGATCTTTCCCTGGTTTTAAAATAGGTATTAAAACAGACTCTTTCCACGAGCGTGGAAAGTTTCCCGTGAACCAGATTTGGTTAAAAAGCTGAAGGAGGACATGCTTCGATTGCGGTTCCATGTGTTTGAGCATGCTGTACGTTATGTCATCGACGCCAGGGGCAGTATCACAAGGTACTGTTAATGCAGTCTCCAGCTCCCACAGTGAGAACGGTTGGTTATATTCCTCAGCATTTGAGGACCGGAAATCAAAACCAACCCTCTCCTGTATAGCCCGGTGCTGCCGAAAGGCTGCATTCTGGCTAGAATCCGATGTAATGGTGTAAAATGATTCTGCCATTACCTGAGCAATGTCTCGTGGCGAAGTCAGGAGAAGTCCTTGCCCTTGTACAGCTGCTATTTGTGGTCGGGAATTCCGCCTCGAGATCCTCCTAATGGCTTCCCATACTCTGCTTGCTGTTGTTGTTGTTAGGTTGTTTAAGGGGGACAAAACTACAATGGTCATCAGTCCCCCATTCCACCTCTAGGCGGCAAAAGTAAAACCATACACGTGAAAGACATCACGCACAGAGTTTAAAATTGCGATGTGGGAGAGGAGTCCCACCGAGTCCATAAAACATAATCAAGAACAAGACAAAACGAAGAGATGGTCACACAAACACAACTTACAACAAATAAACCGATGGCCGTGGTTGACCGACCATAAGAATAAAAAAGAAAGGAAAAGTCAACCACTCGGTAACACACAGAAATCTCCAGTTAAATCGAATGATAAAAACCCCCTGCTCGTATAAAACGTAAAACTGTATCTGCCATTGCAGCATCGTCACCTAAAACATCTGATAAAACGGCAGGCAGGTTAAAATTCCGCCGCAAAGCAGCTAAAACGGGGCAGTCCAACAATATGTGGACGATTGTCAGACGGGAGCCGCACCGACATTGGGCTGGGTCCTCACCCCGAAGGAGATGTCCATGGGTGAGCCATGTATGCCCAATGCGGAGGCGACACAAGACCACTGAGTCCCGTCGTGAACCGCGCATGGAGGAGCGCCATGCAACCGTCGTTTGCTTGACCACCCGGAGCTTGTTGGGCGTGCGCAGGCTACGCCACTCAGTATCCCAAAGCTGACGTACTTTCTGGCGCAACAATGAACGGAGATCAGAAGCCGGGAGGCCGATCTCTAGACAGGACATACCTACAGCCTGCTTGGCAAGCCTGTCAACACGTTCATTGCCCGGGATACCAACATGACCTGGAGACCAGACGAACACCACCGATCGCCCGGACCGTGTAATGGCATAAAGTGTCTCCTGAACGGCCAACACCAGGGGAGACCGTGGGTAACACTGCTCCAGAGCTCGAAGGCTGCTCAGGGAGTCGCTGCAAACAACAAAAGACTCGCCTGAGCAAGACCGGATATGCACAAGAGCTCTGTGAATGGCCACCAGCTCTGCAGTGTAAACACTGCAGCCATTCGGCAGAGAGTGCTGTTCCACATGGTCACCGTGTGTATAGGCAAATCCAACCCGGTCATCCACCATTGAGCCATCGGTGTAGATCAGGTCATAACCACGGAACTCCGCTATGACAGCCGAGAACTGAAGGCGGAGCGCCTCCAGTGGTACTGAGTCCTTGGGCCCATGGGCCAAGTCCAGCCGAGTAGACGGCCTTGTCAAACACCATGGAGGTGTATGCACCTGGACCCGATATGGACACGGAAGGGGCAAAGACTCAAGTTCCAGGAGGAGGGACCGAACTCTATAGGCTATCGTATGACCTGACCTGGGGCGTCGCTGATGGTGAGGGACGACCACATTAGAAAAAAGAAAACGACGGTTTGGGTGGCCTGGGGAGCAATACACGTTCGCTGCATAAGCTGCGAGCAGGTGTTGGCGGCGGATCCCCAAAGGTGGGATCCCAGCCTCCACTAGTAAACTGTCCACCGGGCTGGTGCGGAAAGCGCCCGTCGCAATGCGGACCCCACAGTTGTGAATGGGGTCCAGGAGATGCAGTGCCGAAGGTGCCGCAGACCCATAGGCAATGCACCCAAAATCGAGACGGGACTGCACCAGCGCCGTGTAAAGCCGCAACAGTGTCGAGCGATCAGCACCCCAGGTCGTATGACCCAGGTGGCGGAGAAGGTTGAGATGCCGCCAGCACTTCCGTTTTAGCTGACGTATGTGGGGGAGCCACGTCAGCCGGGCGTCAAAGATCAGACCCAAAAACCGATGCGTGTCTACCACTGTCAGGAGTTCGTCGTTAAGGTAAAGTTCAGGGTGAGGGTGGACGGTCCGACGCCGACAGAAGTGCACCACTCTAGTCTTGGTGGCAGAAAACTGAAAGCCATGACTTAGGGCCCAGGTATGTGCCTTCCGAATAGCACCTTGCAACCTACGCTCAGCAACCTGGGTGCTGCAGGAACTAAAAAGGATACAAAAGTTGTCAGCGTAAAGAGAAGGGGAGACCGACAGTCCAATTGCTGTCGCTAGACCATTGATGGCAACTAAAAATAATGGAACACTTAAAACTGAGCCCTGAGGAACGCCATTCTCCTGGATGTATGAGGCGCTCAGGGAGGCACCAATTTGAACACGAAAGGTACGGACAGCTAAAAAATTCTGGATAAAAATCGGTAGGGAGCCCCGGAGGCCCCAGTCATATAAAGTGTTGAGGATGTGGCGTCGCCAGGTGGTGTCGTATGCTTTGTGCATATCAAAGAAGACGGCAACAAGGTGTTGGCGCCGGGAAAAAGCTGTGCGGATTGCAGACTCGAGGTACACCAGATTATCGGTGGTAGATCGACCCTGGCGAAAACCGCCCTGGCATGGAGCCAACAATCCTCGAGTCTCAAGAATCCAACACAACCGCCGACTGACCATCCGCTCCAGCAGTTTGCACGGCACGTTAGTCAGGTTAATGGGCCGATAGCTATCCAAGGAAAGAGGATTTTTGTCGGGCTTAAGCACTGGGATGATGATACTCTCCCGCCACTGTGACGGGAAAACACCATCACACCAAATGCGGTTATAGACCGCAAGTAGGTTTCGCCGACTATCTGCTGAGAGATGTTTCAGCATTTGACTATGGATGCTATCAGGCCCTGGCGCCGTGTCAGGACATTGTTGAAGAGCACTGAGGAGCTCCCACTCAGAAAAGGGAGTGTTGTAAGATTCAGAGCGGCTGGTACGAAAGGAGAGAGACTGGCGTTCTACCCTCTCCTTTACTGCACGGAAGGCCGGTGGATAATTTGCAGAGGCAAAGGCACGAGCATAATGCTCGGCGAACATCTCTGCAAGTGTGGCCGGGTCCGTACATAGGACTCCATTTGAGGAGATCCCAGGGATTCCCACTGGTGTCTGTAATCCCTGTAGCCGTCTGATCTTACTCCAGACCTGCGAGGCTGAGGTGCCTGTCCCAATAGTGGAAACGTACCTCTCCCAGCACTCCTGTTTCCGTCTTCTTATAAGCTGGCGAGCACGAGCGCGAAGCCGTTTAAAATTGATTAGGTGCTCCTGAGAGGGGTGCCGTTTGTATCGCTGTAAGGCCCGCCTGCGGTCTTTAATGGCCTCAGCGATCTCCGGCGACCACCACGGCACTGTCTTACGCCGTGGGCACCCTGATGTACGCGGAATGGTCGCGTTCGCAGCAGAAATGATGGAATGTGTGGCACTCTCGACCACCACATCGATTTCCTCGAGTGGGGGAGGGCCAACGATGGCAGCGGAAGCATAGTCTTCCCAGTTAGCCCTGTGCAGAACCCACCTAGGTGGGCGCGCTGTGGACTCGCGTTGTGGGAGTGACAAAAAGACAGGGAAATGGTCACTGCCACACAAGTCGTCATGGGCTCTCCAGTGAACAGATGGTGGAAGGCCGTGGCTGCAGATCGACAGATCAATGGCCGAAAAAGTGCCATGTGCCACACTAAAATGCGTGGGGGCACCTGTATTCAAGAGGCAGAGGTCGAGTTGAGTTAGGAAATCCTCGACAACCCTGCCATGACCAGAGATCGTAGAACCACCCCACAAGGGACTGTGGGCATTGAAGTCGCCCAACAGTAAGAAAGGTGGGGGTAGTTGAGCAACGAGTGCAGCCAAGACGTTCACAGATACGTCACCATCTGGCGGCAAGTAGATACTGCAGACGGTAAACTCCTGTGTGGTCCTCACCCTGACAGCCACTGCTTCTAATGGCGTTTGAAGTGGCACAGATTCACTATACACAGAGGTGAGGACATACACACACACTCCACCTGATACCCTGTTATATATGCTACGGTTGCAGTAAAATCCCCTGTAGCCACGAAGGGCAGGGGTCCGCATTGTTGGAAACCAAGTTTCCTGAAGAGCAATGCAGAAAGCAGGTGTCGTGCTCAAAAGCTGCCGTAGCTCAGCCAGGTGGGGGAAGAAACCGCCGCAGTTCCACTGGAGAATGACATTGTTCGAGGGCTGGGAAGACATGAATCCGAGTCGGTGGGCTACAACTCAGCATCACTGGCACCCACCGGTGTAGGCGTGTCATCGGGATTGTCCGTTTTCTCAATGGCGTCCCCGAGAGCGAGGTCCTCGGGTGACGCAAGAATCTCCACCTCATCCTCAGAAGCAGAGGTGGAGGTGGAGGGGAGTGGTGGCACTGTAGCCACCGTGGTGTCTCTTGTGATGCCTGTCTTTGGTTTCTGTTTACCCCTCCGTTCCCTCGGGGGCTTCGCCGGTGGGAGGTGCTCCTTGGACTCAGCCACAGGGACTGAGGAGGAGCGCGAAGCCCTACGACCAGCAGTCTGCGAGCGCGCCGGCTGCTGGTTAGTGTCGATATCGACACTGGCAGAAGGGAGTGTCCCAAGGGACCCCTTCCGCCTGAGGGAAGCCGGAGAAGGTTGTTCTTTCTCCGGCGGAGAGGTGGTTGCTGACCCCGAGGCTTTCGCCTTGGGAGCTGTGGAAGGATGGCCCCCAACCTCCGTGGGGGCAGGCTTAGGTTGGTGGCCCTGGGGGCCCACAGGAACAGAAGAAGTAGAAAATACTGTCGCCGCCAAGGAGAGTGGCGACGACGTCACTGCTGCGAACGTGTTTTTCATTGTTACAGGGTGCAGACGATCGAACTTTTTCCGTGCCTCATTATAGGATATACGGTCCAGGGTTTTGTATTCTGTAATTTTCCGCTCCCGTTGAAGTGCGGGACATTGCGACGAGCAGGGAGGATGGTTCTGACCACAGTTGACACAGATGGGAGGCGGTGTACATGGGGCGCCCTGATGTGCTGGACGCCCACAGTCCCTACACATAGCACTGGACATACAACGGGACGACATGTGGCCGAACTTCCAGCATTGGAAGCACCTCACAGGGGGAGGAATATAAGGCCGCACGTCAACACGGTAAACCATCACCTTGACCTTTTCGGGCAATGTATCACCCTCGAAGGCCAAGATGAAGGCACCAGTTGCGACCCTATTATCCTTGGGGCCCCTATGGACACGCCGGATAAAATGAACGCCTCGTCGTTCCAGGTTCGCCCGTAGCTCGTCATCCGTCTGTAGCAATAGATCCCGATGAAATATTACACCCTGGACCATATTCAGGGACTTGTGTGGAGTAATAGTCACTGCAACATCACCCAGTTTGTCACAAGCGAGTAACGCCCGTGACTGGGCAGGAGATACTGTGTGGATGAGGACAGAGCCGTTGCGCATTTTAGACAGTGACTCCACTTCCCCAAACCTGTCCTCCAGATGGTCCACAAAGAACTGAGGCTTGGTCGCTGAGAATGAGTCCCCATCAGTCCTGCTGCACACGAGATATCTTGGAGCATATTCATCAGTCGGATTTGCGCCCCGACGTCCCTCCCAAGATGCAGTCAGGGAGGGGAACGTTTTGGGGTCATACGTGGAAGCATTGAATTTTCCTCGCTTAGAGACGGCGGTTGTACGTCCGCCAACGTCACCCGATTTTTGTCTCTTCATTGCGGGTGATCCGCCCCGATGCCACCCACTCCGATCAGGGGCTCTCCTCATGGGCGCCACCCAGCCACATCAACGTCACCTGGCGGGATGACCGTTGCCGGGAGTCCTGATGCCCCACAGAGACAAGCATCGACTCCTTGGCTTGCACGAGGAGTATGCAGCTCTGGCACCGGTAGAGCGATCCCTGTGTTGTCAGGGGGCTACATCCAAGAGGGTACATGACGACCCCACCACAACGGACTGGCTACCGTGTTGGCTTTCTGGCGCTACGTGAACCATCAGAAAGGAGAGTGCTGAGATGGCAGTGCACAATGGACGCGACTTGCACGGAAAATCAGTGACGTGCCCAGTGGCAGAAGAGAATCCGCAGTCGCAAGTCCATTCCATGATGGGTGCATCAGATGGCATGGCACAAGAATGACATGTTGCACCACGTAAGGTGTCCTTCCCCAAATGGGTCGCTCTTCTGAAAAATTTTGAAAAATGGAGGGTCAAACCCACATAGGGGACCACAGATGGAAAACCGAAAAGTGTGAAGACTCCTTTTAGTCGCCTCTTACGACAGGCAGGAATACCACGGGCCTATTCTTACCCCCGAACCCGCAGGGGGTTCTGCTTGCTGATGTGAACCTATTGATAGAATTCAGGAACTCTTGCCAAGACCTCTCCTTGCTATCTCGAATAATGCGTCTTGCCCGTGCCCTCACCACGCGAAAGGTTGCAAGATTGTGATCAGTAGGGCGCCTGTGGAATCGTCGGAGAGCTGCCCTCCTGTTTTGGATTGCAGACCGACACTCCTCGTTCCACCAAGGAACAGGCTGCCTCTTAAAGTTGCCCTTCAATTTGGGGATCGACGCATCGGCAGCGGCGCGAATCACGGCTGTAGTGTGATCCACCCAGTTCTGAACGCCTTCATGCCTTTCCAAAACAGCCAACTGTTTAAAAAGCTGCCAATCAGCTTTCTTAATAAGCCATCTCGGCTGCCGTCGAGCATGATCCATTCCATCTGGCAGAGTTACCCAGATAGGGTAGTGATCACTGCCATGGAGGTCGTCGTCTGCATCCCACTGGGCAATGTCTGCAAGAGCTGGCGAACAGAAGGAGAGGTCAATGGCGGAAGACGTACCTGTAGCAACGCTGAAGTGTGTGGCCTTACCCGTGTTCAGCAAAATCACCGATGTCGACTGTAACACACGCTCAACCATTCGACCCCTGGGGCAAGTGGTGTTAGATCCCCATAAAGCATTATGAGCATTGAAATCTCCTAAAATGAGAAAAGGGCGAGGAAGGTCATCGAGAAGCTGTGTCAAGAGTACAACATCGAGAGGCTCTCCAGGTGGTAAATACAGAGAACACACTGTAAGCTCAGTGTGTGCCAACACACGGACTGCAACTGCCTGTAGCGTCGTAGTTAGTTGCACAGGCGTAGAATGGAATGTGTCCTTGATTAACACTGCCACACCGCCTTGCGCCCTATCGCCAGTCAGGTCGTCTTTTCTGTAGAGGTGATAGCCTCTAAGTACAGGTGCGTCACACTGCTTGAAATGTGTCTCCTGAAGGGAGACACAGAATGGTCTGTTCTGCAGAATAAGACGTAATTCGTCCAAACGAGCCCTGAATCCGTTCATGTTCCATTGGAGTATGGTTCCCATGTCAGCGGTGTGGTTGTAGTTTCCCCCTATCCTTGTGCCTAGACGGTGAGGCACTGTTTGATCGGGCAGCGGCATTAGGGCTGACTGATTCCGGTGATGAGGTGTCCAGGTCCATTATGATATCCTCGTCATCGGTTAAGGCTGCCAGAACGACATTCGATGGTGCCTGGGGGAGGCTTTCTATCGAATGCCGAGGCGCCTTCTTTGGTTTCTTCTTCTCTGAAGAAGATGAAGGAAGGGCGTGTTGCTGAGCACTCTGCTTTCGGGAAGCACTCTGCTTCTGGGGGGCCACCTGCTTCTGGGCAGCTCCCTGCTGTTGAGGAACGCGTTCTGTTGGAACGGCACGTTCCTGTGGGATGGTACTCTCCTTTTGAGGTGTCTTCTCAATTATTACTGCAGCTATCTCGTCCTTCACATTCATTGGGTCGGCCTGTATTCCGATATCTCGACTAATCGAAGTTTGGCATGTACAAATGCAGGTGCAAGTTTCGCTGGTGGAAATGGGGACGGTCTGTGTAGATGCATCAACAGTGGGCGTGGGTTTCTGGAGTAGTGAGGCATAGGAGGTCGGAAACACCGGAGGCTGTGTCGCCTTATATTCTTTTTTGGCCTCCACATATGGAATACGTTTGCACACTTTTATCTCCTGTATTTTTTGTTCTTCAACAAAGACAGGGCAATCACGACTCCATACAGGGTGGCCTCCTGAGCAGTTTAGACACGTTGCTGGGGAAGGACAGTCGACCCCAGAGTCGTGAGCTGCCTGTCCACACCTCCCACAGGTTGGTTTGCCTCCACAATTCTGTGTGGTATGACCGAAACGCTGGCATGTGAAACACCTCATAGGGGTTCGGTATAAAGGGCCTAACTTTCAGACGGAGAAACCCTGCCATAAGATGTTCTGGCAAAGATGGGGAATTGAAGGTAACAATGAAGGTAGGGGTTTTCTCTATCACTCCATTGTTCCTGCGGGTCCTTTGCTCAACGTCAATGATACCCTGTGACGCCCACTCCTGTTTTAATTCTGCCGTTTCGATGTCCACAATGTCACGGCATGTGACCACTCCTTTGCTGGAATTTAGCGTGTTGTGTAATTCTACATCAATGTCATATTCCCCTAGCTTTGCTGAATTCAGGAGGAGGTCCACCTGCTTTGCTCTGGCCGTCTCAACTAACAAAGCACCATTCCGCAGCCTCTTAATTGATTTCAAAGAACCTGCAAGTCCTTCCAGTCCCTTATTAATGTAGAAAGGGGAGACCTTTTCAAAGGTACCCTCTTTGCTCTTAATAACTACGAAAACATTATTATTAATGACTCCTTGAGCCCTGTTACTATGACTAGATTGTGTCTCAGGAGGACTGGCCTCCCTCAACCGCTTAGATGACTGGGTGCGAGTGCCCCCTGACGGTACACCCATCCCGCCGGGGTTAGAAACATGTGAGGACTCCATCTCGGTCCCACGAGCAGCTAGGGAAGGGACGGTCCACCCAGGCAGAGCCCCGCTTGCCTGGGTAAGCCTTTTACAACTGAAGTGCGGCAGGTTCCTCAGAGGTCGCTCGCTATCGACTGTTCAACCTCAACAGCCATGCATCCCATCAGCACGCAGCACACCTTAGGATTGAGGGTTTTTTTATAGAGGTTTTTTCCATCCTCACGATCCGGGCAATAAAGCCGAGATCCCCGCTCCCTGTAACACACAACATTCCACCGCTGCGCCATGCGGTGGTCGCTGAAGCATGTCCAGGGCTTACGGTCTGGAGGACTGGCGGCGCTTACCAGTCCTCAGCTCAGGACCCCGGGTTCGCCAAGCCCGTACTCAGCAAATTAATGCTGAGCCCCTGAGGGGAACAGATGGTGGAAGGCTGTGGCTGCAGATCGACAGATCAATGGCCGAAAATGTGCCATGTGCCACACTAACGTGTGTGGGGGCACCTGTATTTAAGAGGCAGTGGTCGAGTTGAGTTAGTAAATCCTCGACAACCCTGCCGTGACCTGAGATCGTAGAACCACCCCACAAGGGACTGTGGGCATTGAAGTCGCCCAACAGTAAGAAAGGTGGGGGTAGTTGAGCAACGAGTGCAGCCAAGACGTTCACAGATACGTCACCATCTGGCGGCAAGTAGATACTGCAGATGGTAAACTCCTGTGTGGGTCTCACCCTGACAGCCACTGCTTCTAATGGTGTTTGAAGGGGCATGGGTTAACTATACACAGAGGTGAGGACATACACACACACTCCACCTGAGACCCTGTTATATATGTGCTACGGTTGCAGTAAAATCCCCTGTAGCCACGAAGGGCAGGGGTCCGCATTGCTGGAAACGAAGTTTCCTGAAGAGCAATGCAGAAAGCAAGTGTCGTGCTCAGAAGCTGCCGTAGCTCAGCCAGGTGGGGGAAGAAACCGCCGCAGTTCCACTGGAGAATGACATTGTTCGAGCGCTGGGAAGACATGGATGAGACAAATGAGCGAGTCATACCTCAGCATCACTTGCATCCACCGATGGAGGTTTATCAGCTTCAGTGACCGGTTTGTCAAGGGCGTCCCCGAGAGCGAGGTCCTCGGGTGACGCAAGAATCTGCACCTCATCCTCAGAAGTAGAAGCAGAGGCGGAGGCAGAGGGGAGTGGTGGCACTGAAGCCACCGTGGATTCTTGTGATGTGCCTTTCTTTGGCCTTTGTTTTCCCCTCCATTCCCTCGGGAGCTTCGCCGGTGGGAGGTGCTCCTCAGACTCAGCCACAGGGACTGAGGAGGAGTGCGAAGCACTACGACCAGCAGTCTGTGAGCGCGCCTGCTGCTGGTTAGTGTCGATATCGACACTGGCGGAAGGGAGCGTCCCGAGGGACCCCTTCCGCATGAGGGAAGCCAGAGAAGGTTGTTCTTTCTCTGGCGGGGAGGTGGTAGCTGATCCCAAGGCTTTCGCCTTGGGAGCTTTGGAAGGATGGCCCTCAACCTCCGTGGGGGCAGGCTTAGGTTGACGGCCCTGGGGTCACACAGGAACAGAAGAAGTAGAAAATACTGTCACCGCCAAGGAGAGTGGCGACGACGTCACTGCTGCGAACGTGTTTTTCCATTGTTACCGGGTGCAGACGATCGAACTTTTTCCTGGCCTAATAATAGGATATACGGTCCAGGGTTTTATACTCCGTAATTTTCCGCTCCCGTTGAAGTGCGGGACATTGCGACAAGCAGGAAGGATGGTTCTGACCACAGTTGACGCAGATGGGAGTCGCCGTACATGGGGCGCCCGGATGTGCTGGACGCCCGCAGTCCCTAGATGTAGCACTGGACATGCAACGGGAACACATGTGGCCGAACTTCCAGCATTGGAAGCACAGCACAGGGGGAGGAATATAAGGCCGCACATCAACACGGTAAACCATCACCTTGACCTTTTCGGGCGATGTATCACCCTCAAAGACCAAGATGAAGGCACCAGTTGCGACTCTATTATCCTCTGGGCCCCTATGGATGCGCCGGATAAAATGAACGTTCAAGGTTTGCCCGTAGCTCGTCGTCTGTCTGGAGCAACAAATCCCGATGGAAAATTACTCCCTGAACCATATTCAGCGACTTGTGGGGAGTGATGGTCACCGCAACGTCACCCACCTTGTCACAAGCGAGTAGCGCCCGTGACTGGGCCAGGGATGCTGTGTGGATGAGTACAGAACCGTTGCGCATTTTAGAAATGGAATCCACTTCCCCAAACCTGTCCTCCAGATGGTCCACAAAGAACTGAGGCTTGGTCGCTGTAAATGAGTCCCCATCAGTCCTGCTGCACACGAGATATCGAGGAACATAATCTTCACCCTGTTTTGCGGCTCGACGTCCCTCCCAAGGCGCGGTTAGGGAGGGGAACGTTTGGGGGTCGTACGTGGAAGCATTAAACTTTCCCTTCTTGGAGACGGCGGTTGTACGTCCGCCAACGTCACCCGATTTTTGTCTCTTCATTGCGGGTGATCCGCCCCAATGCCACCCACTCGGATCAGGGGCTCTCCTCATGGGCGCCACCCAGCCACATCAACGTCACCTGGCGGGATGACCGTTGCCGGGAGTCCTGATGCTCCACAGAGACAAGCATCGACTCCTTGGTTTACATGAGGAGTATGCAGCTCTGGCACCAGTAGAGCGATCCCTGTGTTGTCAGGGGGCTACAGCCAAGAGGGTACATGACGACCCCACCACAACGGACTGGCTACCGTGTTGGCTTTCTGGCGCTACGTGAACCATCATAAATTAGAGTGCTGAGATATCAGTGCACAATGGACGGGACTTGCAACTGCGGATTCTATTCTGCCCCTGGGCATGTTATTTCTTTTTTCCGTGCAAGTCCATTCCATGATGGGTGCTGAAGATTGCATGGTACAAGAATTACATGCACCATGTAAGGTGTCCTTCCCCAAATGGTTCGCTCTTCTGAAAAATTTTGAAAAATGGAGGGTCAAACCCACATAGTGGACCACAGATGGAAAGCCGAAAAGTATGAAGACTCCTTTTAGTCACCTCTTACGACAGGCAGGAATACCGCGGGCCTATTCTTACCCCCGAACCCGCAGGGGGGGCAGCTGTTGTTGTTGTTGTTGTTGTTGTTGGGTTGTTTAGTCCCTCTTAAACTACAATGGTCATCAGACCCCCATTCCATCCCTAGGCGTCAAAAGTAGCTCCATAGACGTTAAAGAGATATGCCCAGAGGTTAAAATGTTGAAGTGAGAGAGGAGTCCATAAAACATCATAAAAATGGACAAGACACAAAACGTAAAGACACGATCTACACAAGGACATCTAACAACAAAGAAACCGATGGCCGTGGTTGACCGACCATAAGAATAAAAAAGGAGAAGTCAACCACTCGGTTTCACAAAGAAATCTCCAGTTAGAGAGAACGATAAAATCCCCCTGCTCGAATAAAACGTAAAACGGTATCTGCCATTGTGGCATCGTCACCTAAAACTTCCGATAAAACAGCAGGGAGGTTAAAATGTCTCCGCAAGGCGGCTAAAAGGGGGCAGTCCAACAATATGTGGACGACTGTCAAATTGGAGCCACACCGACATTGGGCTGGGTCCTCACCCCGAAGGAGATGTCCATGGGTGAGCCACGTATGTTGGCGGTGGATCCCCAAAGGTGGGATGCCAGCCTCCACTAGTAAACTGTTCACCGGGCTGGTGCGGAAAGCGCCTGTCGCAATGCGGACCCCACAGTTGTGAATGGGGTCCAGGAGATGCAGTGCCGAAGGTGCAGCAGACCCATAGGCAATGCACCCGAAATCGAGACGGGACTGCACCAGCGCCGTGTAAAGCCGCAACAGTGTGGAGCGGTCGGCACCCCAGTTCGTATGACCCAAGTGTCTGAGTAGGTTGAGATGGCGCCAGCACTTCCGTTTCAACTGACGAATGTGGGGGATCCATGTCAGCCGGGCGTCAAAGACCAGTCCTAAAAAACGATGAGTTTCAACTACAGTAAGTAGTACGTCATTAATATAAAGGTCAGGGTGCGGGTGGACAGTCCGACGCCGACAGAAGTGCATCACTCTGGTCTTGGAGGCAGAAAACTGAAAGCCGTGGGTAAGCGCCCAGGTCTGCGCCTTCTGAATAGCACCTTGCAACCTGCGCTCGGCAACCTGGGTGCTGCAGGAACTAACAGAGAGACAAAAGTCGTCAGCATAAAGAGAGGGGGACACCGACGATCCAACCGCTGTGGCTAAACCGTTGATGGCGATTAAAAATAATGGGACGCTTAT
The DNA here is from genome assembly GCA_026315105.1 of Locusta migratoria. Classification (NCBI taxonomy): domain Eukaryota; kingdom Metazoa; phylum Arthropoda; class Insecta; order Orthoptera; family Acrididae; genus Locusta; species Locusta migratoria. The sequence continues at coordinate 325,565,073 of CM048750.1, forward strand.
AACGGAACCGCGAGGAACCCCATTTCCTGGATATGAGAGGAGCTCAGGAAAGCTCCAACTTGAACACGAAAGGTACGGACGGCTAAAAAATTCTGAATAAAAATCGGTAGGGAGCCCCGGAGGCCCCAGTCATATAAAGTGTTGAGGATGTGTCGTCGCCAGGTCGTATCGTATGTTTTGTGCATATCGAAGAAGACGGCAACAAGGTGTTGGCGCCGGGAAAAGGCTGTGCGGATTGCAGACTCGAGGTACACCAGATTATCGGTGGTAGATCGGCCCTGGCGAAAACCGCCCTGGCATGGAGCCAATAATCCCCGAGTCTCAAGAATCCAACACAACCGCCGACTGACCACCCGCTCCAACAGTTTGCATGGCACGTTAGTCAGGTTAATGGGCCGATAGCTATCCAAGGAAAGAGGATGTTTGTCTGGCTTAACCACTGGAATGATGATACTCTCCTGCCACTGTGACGGGGAAACACCATCACACCAAATGCCGTTATAGACCGCAAGTAAGTTACGCCGACTTTCTGCTGAGAGATGTTTCAGCATTTGACTATGGATGCTATCAGGCCTTGGTGCCGTGTCAGGACATTGTCGAAGAGCACTGAAGAGCTCCCACTCAGTGAAAGGACTGTTGTAGGATTCACAGCGGCGGGTACGAAAGGAGAGGTGCTGGCGTTCTACCCGCTCCTTCAATGTACGGAAGGCCGGTGGATAGTTTGCAGAGGCAAAGGCGCGGGCATAATGCTCGGCAAACATCTCTGCAAGTGTTGCCGTGTCCGTACATAGAACTCCATTTGTGGAGATTCCGGGTATTCCCGCTGGTGACGGTATTCCCTTTAACCGCCTGATCCTACCCCAGACCTGTGATGCCGAGGTACCCGTCCCAAATAGTGGAGACGTACCTCTCCCAGCACTCCTGTTTCCGTCTTCGAATTAACTGGCGAGCACGAGCGCGAAGCCGTTTAAAATGAATGAGATGCTCCTGAGAGGGGTGACGCTTATAGCGCTGTAAGGCCCGCCTACGATCTCTAATAGCCTCAGCTATTTCCGGCGACCACCACGGCACTGTCTTACGCCATGGGCACCCTGTGGAGCATGGAATTGCAGCTTTTGCAGCAGAAACAATGGTGTGAGTGACGCCCTCGACCACCACATCGATGGAATCGAGTGGGGGAGGTTGAACAATAGCGTGTAATCTTCCCAGTTAGTCCTGCCTAAAGCCCACCTAGAGGGGCGTTCTGGGGACTGACGTTGTGGGAGTGACAGGAATAGGGGAAAATGGTCACTGCCACACAGGTCGTCGTGGGCTCTCCAGTGGACAGATGGTGGAAGGCTGTGGCTGCAGATCGATAAATCAATGGCCGAGAACGTGCCATCTGCCACACTAAAGTGTGTGGGGGCACCAGTATTTAATAGGCAGAGGTCGAGTTGAGACAGTAAAGACTCTACTACTCTGCCTCGGCCAGAAAGCGAAGTACCACCCCACAATGGGTTATGGGCGTTGAAGTCGCCCAATAAGAAGAAAGGCGGGGGTAGTTGCGATATAAGTGCAGCCAAATCATTCAAAGAGAGGTCACCATCTGGAGGGAGATAAAGGCTGCAGACGGTAAACTCTTGTGCTGTCCTTACCCTGAGAGCCACTGCTTCTAGTGGTGTACGAAGGGGCACAGGTTCACTATGAACAGAAGTAAGGACATACACACATACACCACCTGAGACCCTGTTATATGAGCTACGGTTACAGTAATATCCCCTGTAGCCACTAAGGGCTGGGGTCCGCATTGCTGGAAACCACGTTTCCTGTAAGGCAATGCAGAAGGCAAGTGTTGTGCTTAAAAAGTGTCGTAGCTCAGCCAGGTGGAGAAAGAAACCGCCGCAGTTCCACTGGAGGATAATGCTGTCTGATAACTGGGAAGACATGGAGATTACAAATCAGCGTCACTCAGATCCGCTGTCTGCCTTTGTTCTGGCTCAGTATCCATTAGTTCTGTGATGTCCCCGATGGCGAGGTCGTCTGGGGACGCTAGAATCTCCACCTCGTCCCCAGAGGTCGAGGTGGAGCGGTGAGGTGGCTCGGGAGCCACCATGGTATCCTTCACGTCGTCGTTGTCAACTTTTTTCCTCCGGTCCTTCTTGCCCCTCGGGGACTTCGCCGGCAGGGCTGGCTTCTCAGCGTCAGGGACTGAGGAGGAGCATGAGGCCCTGCGTCCAGCAGCCCTCGGTTTTGCCTGCTGCTGGCGTGTGTCGGAAGCGACACGGGCGGAACCCTCGGAAGGGAGTGTCCCAAGGGTCCCCTTCCGAACGAGGGGTGCCGGAGAAGGTTGTTGTGTCTCCGGCAGAAGGGTGGAGGTTGCTCCCGAGGCAATTACCTTGGGAGCAGAAGAAGGAAGGGAGCCCCCAACCACCTTGGGGGCAGATGTAGGTTTGTGGCCCTGGGGGCCCACAGAAAAAGAATTAGAAGAGATGGGTGTCGCCACAGATGGTGCTGACGATGCAATTGCTGCAAAAGAAGTCGCCATGGCTACTGGGTGCAAGCGCTCATACTTCTTTTTCGCCTCCGTATAGGTCAACCGGTCCAAGGTCTTATATTCAATAATTTTCCTCTCTTTCCGGAGCATAGGACATTGTGACGAGCAGGGAGGATGCTCCTGGCCACAGTTCACGCAGACGGGCGGCGGAGTACATGGGGCGTCCGGGTGGGCTGGACGTCCACAATCCCGGCAAGTGGCGCTGGAAGGGCAACGGGACGACATATGCCCAAACTTCCAGCACTGGAAGCATCTCATGGGAGGAGGGACGTAGGGTTTTACATCACACCGGTAGCACATCACCTTCACCTTCTCCGGCAGTGTATCGCCTTCAAAGGCTACAATTAAGGCACCGGTGGCAACCTTATTGTCCTTAGACCCACGATGGATGCGCCGGACAAAGTGAACACCTCGCCGCTCGAGGTTGGCGCGCAGCTCCTCATCAGATTGTAAGAGGAGATCCCTGTGGAAAATAATGCCCTGGACCAGATTGAGCGACTTATGTGGCGCAATGTTGACCGCGATATCTCCCAGCTTATCGCAAGCAAGCAACGCCCGCGACTGGGCTGGGGATGCGGTGAGGATCAAGACAGAGCCATTACGCATCTTCGAGAGGGACTCCACCTCTCCAAACCTCTCCTCCAGATGTTCTACGAAGAACTGAGGCTTCACTGTTGTAAATGATTCCCCATCAGTCCTCGTACATACAAGATATTTAGGCGAATATGGTTCATTGTTAGCAGCCCTGCGTTCCTCCCAGGGCGTAGCCAAGGAAGGGAACGACTTGGGGTCATAATAAGTGGCATGAAACTTCCCACGCTTTGAGACGGTGGTTGTACGTCCACCAACGTTATCTGTTGCTCGTTTCATTGTGGTCCCACGAGCAGCTAGGGAAAAGAGGTCCACCCAGACAGAGCCCCGCTTGCCTGGGGAAGCCTTATACAACTGAGGTGCGGCAGGTTCCTCAGAGGTTGCTCGCTAGCGGCTGTTCAACCTCAACAGCCATGCATCTCCTCGGCACGTAGCACACCTTGAGATTGAGGGTTTTTTATAGAGGTTTGTACCGTCCTCGCGACCCAGGCGATTAAGCCAAGATCCCGGGCTCTGAAACGTCCAACATCGCGCCGAACGATGGTCGTTGAGGCACGCACAGAGCTTACGGTGTAGCGGACTGTTGACGCGACACAGCCCACGGCTCAGGACCCCGGGTTCGCCAAGCCCGTACTCAGCAAATTAATGCTGAGCCCCTGAGGGGCTGTCTGAAACTGCTTACTGTATCCATCTCATGGTCTTCCTCTGCAATTTTACCCCATACATTTCCCTCCAACGCTAAATTCATAATTCCTTAATGTCTAAGAATGTGTCCTACCAATCTATCCCTTCTTTTAGTCAAGGTATGCCAGAAATTTCTTTTCTCCCCAATTCTGTTCAATGCCACATTAGTTACGCGATCCACCCACTTAATTTTCAGCATTCTTCTGTAGCACCATATTTCAAAAGCCTCAATTCTCGTCCTGTCCGCACTGTATATCGTCCATGTCTCACTCCCATACAAGGCAACACAAATGCCTTCAGAAAGGACTTCCGTAGGCTTAAATCCATTTCGATGTTAACAAATTTCTCTTTTTCAAGAACGCTTTTCTACCCATTGCCATTCTCCATTTATATCCTCTGTACTGGGACCATCATTTGTATACTGCCCAAGTAACAAAACTCATCTACCTCCTTTATGGCTTCCTTACCTAATCTAATTCCTTCAGCATCACCTGATTTTCTTGCACTGCACTCCATTACTCTAGTTTTGCTCTTGTTAATGTTCATCTCATATGCACCTTTCAGCACACTGTCCATTCCGTTCAATTGCTCTTCCAGGTCCTTTGTTGTATCTAACAGAATTACTATGTCGTCGGCAAAATGCAATGTTTTTAATTGTTCCCCCTGAACTTTAATTCCTTCTCCAAATTTCTCCTTGCTTTCCTTTATAGCTTGCTCAATGTACAAATTGAACAACAATGGAGAAAGACTACAACCCTGTCTTACTACCTTTCCAACCAATGCATCCCTTTCATGCCCTTCAACTCTGATAACCGCTGCCTTGTTTTTGTACAAGTTGTAAATAACCTTACGCTCCCTATATTTTACTCCTGCTTGCTTCAGAACTTGAAAGAGTTTATTCCAATCAACATTGTCAAAAGCCTTCTCCAAATCTACAAAAGCTAGAAATGTGGGTTTGCCTTTTCTTAATCTATCTTCTAGGATAAGCCTTAAAATGATTATTGCCTCCCGTGTTCCTACATTTCTCCTGAACCCAAACTGATCTTCCCCGAGGTCGGCTTCTACCAGCTTTTCCATCCTTCTGTATATAATTCGTGTTAATATTTTGCAACCATGACTTATTAAACTGATGGTTCTGTTGTTTTCACACCTATCTGCACCTGCTTTCTTTGGAATGGGGATTATAACATTTTTCTTAAAGTCTGAGGGTACTTCGCCTGTCCCATACATCTTACACACCAGGTGAAACAGGTTTGTCATGGCTGGTTCTCCCAGAGATTTCAGTAGTTCTGAGGGAATATCATCTACTCCAGGGGCCTTGTTGCGACTTAGGTCTTTCAGTGCTCTGTCAAATTCTTCTTTCAGTACAGTATCTCCTATTTCATCTTCATCTACATCCTCTTCCCTTCCTACAATATTGTCTCGAAGTTCATTTCCTTTGTAGAGTCCCTCTATATACTCTTTCCACCTTTCAGCTTGTGGCGATGGACGTGCGAGACGTAAAGGGTCGGGAGGGGCAGTTCGCGGAGTGTCGGACGCCACGCGACTGCCCTCCCGATGTAAAATCCGTGGCGGACAGTTTGCGGGGGTTAGGTGAAGGTGGGAGAGCGGTTTCGGAGCTGCGGGCGGTCGCCGGTCGTGGCGTGTGCGCTGAGTGCGGTCAGGGGACCGCCGGAAAGCAGGGCAGCTTTGGTACCAGCCTAGGCTCCGTAGCATTCTGTTGTGGTGACTGCAGGTTGGACTCACGTAGTGTGCACCTTCGTAGCTGCCACATCAGCACCAGACGAATACACAGCGGCGTCTACAGCTCCTCCTCTACTACCTGAGAGAAGGTAACAATTCGCTGTACCGTGCGACAGAAGATCCTTCAGGCTGATGTTGCTTTCTTTGACCCGCAATTGCTTCAGCTACTGCTTTTGCATGGAGTGTTCAGAAATTTAGTTTTTATCGTGTCCAATCACTGAAGGCTACGATTAATCGTACAAAGGAAATTACTATTAATTTTTTTGTGTCCCAGCCTCGTCGCCGCTTTTGTGTCTTGTTTCCGTCGTATGTGTCGGTGGCCGAGTAGGACGACCGACACAGGAATAAAGGTAGCACGCTTGTGCAGGTACGGAGGGGAGCAGCCAGTGGGACAGCAGAAACTAGAAACACTAGAGTAAATTAGAACGAGATATCTATTGCATAGAATTTATACAATACTTAACTTTTACAGAATTCAGTACTGCAGAGTGCTGATACATAGTTGAGCTAGAGTCCTGCCTAATGCCTAACTGATAGCAAAGTCTTCACTGGTGCCTATCTGATTCCGAAGACTTTACTGGTTCTTATCTCAGTCCCAAGTGAACGATGTCGTTCAGTGGTGGCCACGAGCGGAGTTGTAACAGAGGGCGCTCGTGGCTGACGTCGTAAGAACGCCGCGCCGTGCGTGCATGGTGGCGCGCGGCGAAAGTAGGTGGCACGCACTTTGGACTTGTGCGACACCACAAATTTCGTTGTAGAAACGGTTCAGTAGTGAGTAGCGCTATTCTCTTTGATACACCGACGAGTTTACATGTTTATCATTTTTTTTCCTTTTTTGTTTAATATAATGCGTAAATTTACATATGAATAGGAAAATAAATCAAAGAGAGTGAAACTTACGTTACCTTTGAAACGCCCATCATTCATGCCTTTAAAACTATTAAATGACTGAGTTCATATTTCATTCCATTGGATGTCATATAGGATAATAAATAATGTGGCTCATAATTTGGTAATAAGGGCACTATTAGTAGCACATGTGACTTTAAACAGAGTAGTCTTTCAAGTAAAACCTGACTTTTCCTTTTTATAATTGATCTATGATGCTAGAAGACTTGCTTGTATTTTATGTATTCAGTTATGGCAAGTACGTACACCAGTTGACATTACCATTGGTTTCTGTCTCAGTACCATCTTTTAATTTCAGTAGTATAAAATAAATAATTTTTTCATTGTAATACTGTGGTTTTACTGATGACGTTTAAGAATCCGTATTGCAAAGGTAGCGATATGATCCTCCTAATGCATCTTCATCCACCTGTCTGTGTTATTTGCAGCAACTAATAGACTCGAATGTAGAATACTTTTCAGTAACAATCATAACTGTCGAAATTTTAAAGTAAGGCTGCCAGGTTAAGTAAAGCATAAGCAATATTTATATTTACGATACATGACGTTCAAAACTAAAATATCTATTTCCGAAAGCAGTTAAATACTACTGTCAAAAATTCGCGAGAGAAAAGATTATGAAATTTCACAAATACGTATAATAATGTACTTGAAAGAAACACTGATAATTCGACGACACTTGTTATAAATCCCTGTCATGAACACTAAAGCACAGTAAAAACTAAATACGCTGTTAAGTGATTGTACCAAAATTACTCTGTTACATTTCGCGTATACTAAGGCTGCTGAAATTTTATCAATTATGACTTGTTTTTGATAAATCATCAGAGTGAGAAAAACAACTTTGAAGCGTAGATGTTGCCTTCAGAGAAACTTAGCGCATGCGCAAAGCAAATAAAATGATATGCTACAAGAATGAATAAAAGAATCGTAATTAAATACATGTCCAAAAAGTAAGTTCCGTTTGCTTCTATAAAACAAACGAGTACAGATACAGAAGTAATATTTATTGTACAAAAATGTACAACTGTTAAACATCTACACAGCTTCCTAAACATTGTACGCACTTGTCACAACATGGCACAAGTTTTTGTATGGCTTCTTGACAGAAGGTTGCCTCCTGTGTAGTCAACCATGTGGTAACATGTTCTGTCAGTAACAATTTCGTGAGTTAGTGATCGTGAGATAGAACTTCCATAGCAAGGGCACTAATTCTAAACTTACGGTTGTGCTTAATCTTCTTTTTTTTCAATTTTGTCAACAAGTTCATCGGTCACTACAGACGGGCGTCCACTTCGTTCTTCATCGTGCACTTGATGACGCCCTTCATTGAACAGTCTGACCCATCTTCAAACCATTGAATCACTCATAGCATTTTATCCGTAAACCTCGCAGATTTGCCGATGAATTTCCTTTGGTTTAACTTTCTTTGCAATTTGAAAATGTCGCCGCTTGTGAAATCAGATCTGTGATTCGTTTTCTATCAGAAATGACATTACAAATATCACTACAAAAGCACACGACGACAGCAGCGATCTGAAAATGACGTGCATTTTTTCTACTTGAGTGAGAGTAACTTCCACGCATGCTGGGAACTACGTTCGTAGCGCTGCCGCGGATAGAAATAGAACTGGAACCTTGTGGATGACCTACGTCTAAACTTTTATTTTTATTTATTTATTATTATTATTTTTTACATGTCAGCTTCTTTTTCAGGACTTCACTGAACCAGTGAACACGCAGTACGTGCCGCCAATGTTAAACAACCTCGGGGAACTGTAAAGCAGATTTTGTAGGGAACTTTTGAGAGTTGCATCGAACTACTTTAAGAAGAGCTTAAAAGTTGTCTTAACTCTGCTAGGTGGGAAAAATAACCGCCGCAATTCCACTGGAGGAAAGTGCTGCCTAAGGACTGGGGAGGCATGAAAGCGATTAAGAGACGCGATGCTCCTCAGTGTCACTTGCCGCCACCCGCTGAGGGTCTGTGGTGTCCATATCCATTGCATCTAGGGTGTCTGTAAGAGCGAGGTCCTCTTTAGACGCAAGGATTTCGACCTCATTGTCTGTGTCAGAACTGGTAGCGGACGGCATCGAGGAAGCCGCCTTTGCCGCCAGCTCTTTCTCCTGAGGGACATCCTTTTTTCTCGCCCGCTCCCGCTTGGGTTTGGGCTTCGGTGCTCGAGCGGGCTTCCCATAAGTGGCGTCGGATGTCGACGCAGATGGGGAGGCCCGGCTACCAGCAGGTACCTGAACTTTGAGCCACTGGCTGACGTTTGGCTGCGACGAAACTGGCGTTTCAGAGACCTCAAGGGACCCTTTCCGTGCAGCAGTAGGTCTACTGACAACCAGGGTGTCAGACACAGCGGGAACTGCAGGAGGTGGTGGAAGGGGCTCGTCAGGCCCTTTCCCTGAAGGAAGAGCCGGAGAAGGATGACATTTCTCCGGCAGAGGGACGGGGTTCAAAGACCCCGTTAAAGGCGGAGGCAAAAGCCTCGCAGAAGAAGGTGCGCCCCCTCGCGTCTGGGGAGCGGAAATTAACTGATAGCCCAAAGGGCCCACAGAAGGTGTGATAGGGGGTCGGGAAACCGCCCTCGATGGAGGTGATGACACTGTGGCAGCAGCATATGTAGTCATCATGGATACCGGGTGGAGTTTCTCATACTTGCGGCGGGCCTCAGAGTAACTTACGCGATCGAGGGTCTTATACTCTACGATCTTGCGCTCCCTTTGGAAAGCGGGACAGTCCGGTGAGCAAGGCGAGTGATGGCCGCTGCAGTTCACACAGGAAGGTGGTGGGGTACAAGGTGCATCGGGGTGTACGGGACGGCCACAGTCACGACAAATAGGGGCTGCGTCGCAACGGGAAGACATGTGTCCAAACCGCCAGCACTTGAAACAGCGCATGGGTGGAGGGATGTACGGTCGGACATCACATCTGTATACCATCACCTTGACCTTCTCGGGCAAGGTATCGCCGTCGAAGGCCAAGATGAAGGCCCCGGTTGCCACTCTATTGTCTTTTGGACCCCGAAAGACACGGCGGACGAAATGGACACCGCGTCGTTGCAGATTTTCGCGCAACTCCTCATCAGACTGCAGCAAGAGGTCACGGTGGAAAATGACTCCCTGCACCAGATTCAAAGTCTTATGTGCCGTTACAGACACTGGCACGTCGCCAAGCGTAGTGCATGTGAGCAAAGCACGAGACTGTGCAGGGGACTCTGCCTGTATAAGAATAGACCCGTCTCGCATCTTGGAAATTCCCGCAACCTCACCGAACTTGTCCTCTATATGTTCAACAAAGAACATGGGCTTGGTTGCCTGGAAGGATCCCCCATCTGTCCTAGTACATACCAGAAATTTCGGGACATACGACTCATTATGTCGATCCCCACGTTCCCGCCAAGAAGTAGTCAGGGAAGGAAACGATGAGGGATCATAAGTAACTGCATTGAACTTTCCCCGCTTAGAGACACCTGTCTGACCAGGATTTTGGTGACTGGATTTATTTCGCTTCATCGCGAATCATCCGCCCCGATGCCACCCACTCCGAACAGGGGCTCTCCTCATGGGCGCCACCCAGCCACAGCAACGCCACCTGGCAGGATGACCGTTGCCGGGAGTCCTGATGCCCCGCAAAGACAAGCATCAACTCCTTGGCATGCATGAGGTGGTCATAGCTCAGGCATCGGCAGTGTGATCCCTGTGCAATTCAGGGGGCTCAACCATGAGGGTACATAACAGCCCCACCACACGGACTGGCTACCGTGCTGGTGGGGGAGGGAGGGAGCGGGGAGGGAGCTACGACGAGGAAGGGATGTGGAAGGAAAGGGTAGGAATCCGTGCCGTAGGGGCTAGGTTGGGAGTTCTTCCCCAAATGGCTCACACTAAATCTGAAATTTAGATGGAGGTCTAACCCCGAAGGGGACCTAACTGGGCCGAAAATGGTGAAAACGGCAAACAAAACATGAGAGAGAGGCCAGGAGTACTGTGGACATAGCCGGGCCGTCATTGCGAGAACGCCTAGAGACGGGGTTGGAGAAGGGTAGGGTGGGAAAAAGGATTAGGAAGGGAGGGAACCAGGGTGAGGAAAAGCGGCCTGGGAAACAGGAAGGAAGGCCGCAATGGCTCGGGGACCCGTGCGCGCCACACACGTACCCACAAAAGAGCTGAGGGCCCCCTGGGGGGAAGAAATGAGATTGACAGGATGTGCAAAAGAGCTAAGCAAGAGTGGCTAGAATGCAAATGCAAGTCTGTAGAAGATACTGCCTACAAGAAAATAACATAACAGAGACATTTGGAGACAAGAAAAGCAGCTGTATGAATATAAAGAACTTAGATGGAAAACTAGTTGTCAGTAAAGAAAGGAAAGCTGAAATGTGGGAAGAGTATACAGGGTGAATCACGTAACACTTGCACCACAAATATTGCGGAAACGGAAAATTCGATTGATGTGCGGTTTTCATAGAATGGATTCATAGTCAGGGACTCGTATTTTTAGCCAATATTGTAATATTACTTAGAAAGTGTATTTTTATGCAAACATGCAGTTTTTTTAATGGAACAATGGTTGTTTCTATCATACACTGGAAGTTTTGACACCAGTTGTGTACAAAGAATTTTTAATTACATTTTTGTCACTTTTAGTTTGGCAGCTATACCTGTTCAAAGTTTCGGCGGCGGAGGCTGCAATAGCGGAGCTGACTAGCCGAGTGGCTAGCCCCTGGGGCACGGCCCACTGCCCCATGACCACCAGCCAGTCAGCTACACTGTCGTAGCCTCTGCCCCCAAAACTTTGAATGCTTGTAGCTGCCAAACAAAACGTGATAGAAAAAGTCATTCGAAATTCTTTGTACACAACTGGTGTCAACATTTCCAGTGCACGATAGAAACAACCAATGTTCCATTCGAATAATTGTATGTTTGCATAAAAATACACTTTCTATGTATTTTTACAATCTGTTTATTGGCTAACAATACGAGTCCTTGACTACCAATCCATTCAGGTTTTTTTTTTCGTTTACGCAATATTTGCGGTGCAAGTGTTAGGTGATTCACCCTGTATTGCGGAGCTCTGTAAAGGAAATGAACTTAGACACAATATTGTAGTAAGGGAAGAGGAAATAGATAAAGATGAAACCGGAGATACCATACTGAGAGAAGAATTTGACAGAGCCCTGAAACACCTAAGTCGAAACAAGGTCCGTGGTGTAGATGACATTCCCTCAGAACTACTAAAGTGTTTGAAAGAACTAACCATGAAACAACTATTTCACCTGGTGCGTAAGATGTACGAGACTAAGAAAATCGTAATAATCCCCATTCCAAAGAAATCAGGCAAAGACAGGTGTGAAAATTACAGAACAATCAGTTTTATAAGTCATTGTTGCAAAATTCTAACACTAATTATTTACAGAAGGATGGAAAAGCTGGTAGAAGCCGACCTCGGGGAAGATCAGTTTTGATTCATGAGTAAGGTATTAACACGGTATGCAAACTCACTTTACGGCGTATCTTAGAAAATTTGGTTAAGGAAAGGCAAACCTATATTTCTAGCTTTTGTAGATTTGGAGAAAGCTTTTGACAATGTTCATTGGAATACACCCTTTCAAATTCTGAAATCTGAAGGAGTAGAATATAGGGAATGGAAGGTTATTTACAACTTGTACAAAAACCAGACAGCAGTTATCAGAATTGAAGGGCGTGAAAGGAATAAAGAGGTTGGGAAGGGTGTAAATCAGGGTAGCAGCCTTTCCCCGATGTTAAGCAATTTGTACATTGGACAAGCTATAAAGGAAAGCAAGGAGAAATTTCAGGGTGAAGAAATAAAAATTTTGTGTTTTGCCGATGACAATGTAATTCTGTCAGAAAAATACCTGGAAGAGCAGTTGAACGGAATGGACAGTGTGTTGAAAGGTGCGTCAAGAGCATAACCACGGTAATGGAGTGCAATCTAAAATCATCTGTCGATGCTGAAATAACACACCATGGTCGCAGTACAGATGGTATAAAATGTAGAATGGCAATGGAAAGGAAAGCGTTTTTGAAAAATAAAAATTTGTTAACATTGAATATTAATGAAGTGTAAGGAAATCGTTTCTGAAGGTATTGCTTTGTGCGGGAGTGTAACATGGACGATAAACAGTGCGGACAGGAAGAGGATAGAGGGTTTGAAATCTGGTGTTACAGAAGAATGCTGAGGATTTGGTGGGCGGATCTCGTAACTAATGAGGAGGCACTGAACAGAATTGGGGAGAAAAGGAATTTCTGGCATATCTTGACTACAAGAAGGGGTCGATTAGTTGAACACTTTCTTAGACACGAAGGAATCGTAAAAATCACAGAGGGAGACCAAGAAATGGATACAGTAAGCAGATTCAAATGGATACATGTTACCGTTCTTATGAGGAGATGAAGAGGATTGCTCGGGATAGAATATGGTGGAAAGCTGCATTAAACCAGACTGAAGAGCACAACGACAACAACATAAAAATGGTAACTAGGCCTGAAGTAACTTACTACATACAGTATTCTCCACATCCACGATTAAATCCATCCAGAGTCAGCGCATGCAATAATATGAGTCGATACATCACAGCATGGGTCGATATCTAGCAGGTCAGGACCACTTGTCCAATTAATCATTAATATAATGATTTAATATACTTCATATGCATTGCTTCAACAATAAATAATGAGGGAATGGGAAACCTCTAAACGGATGTGCCAATTTCTCCCAGCGCTGTACTTACGTTCTGGTAAGTAAGAAGTCAGAGGAGTAATAAACGGACATTTCAAAAAGACGAATAGAGGATCATTAAAGTCTTGTATAAATATCCTGCTAACTGGCACTACAGTACAAATGTTGTTGGCATATAAACGTGTACTACTGTGGTCGGTGTTGGCTTTGTATCTGACTATGATATTGCGATCACTGCGCTGTTCATAGTAGTTTACGCTCATTCATTTTTTCTTATTCATTATCAGACCTACTCCAACTAATTTTGTATTTATAATCCTGTACTCGCCTGTCCAGAAATCCTGCTCCTCTTTCCACCGAACTTTGCTAATCCCCTCTATATCTAACATTAGCCTATCCATTTCCCTTTTTTAAATTTACCTTCTGAGACACAGAGCTGATCGATTCACTCCTTCGATTCACTGCGTACTCCGTTTATCACATCCAATTCTTCTGTCTAGACAGATGCAAAGTTTGACTACCAGCTATAAGTCAACATGAACTGCGAAATACACGAAAGAATGTTTTAGCTTCTTAACGACTGCTATATGGACTTTTCTCGCAAAAAAACTTAGTCCCTTAATACGTTGAGGCTAATAATGATTGAACTACGTTATTTACAAAAACGATTTTCACTTTAAGCTGCAAACCAGTTATCAATCCATTCATAATTGTACAGTTGCTGCTTAGTTTAGTGCTAAACGCACCTTATTTGAAACAAATTAATCACAGCTTCTTCCTCTGTCGAAATTTCATGTTCTACCCTCCCAGTTTTCTACTGGTGTCATTAACGTAATGGCTGTGCAAGGTAAAACAATCATTGTTCACAAATGATCATAACTTGTTTAACATATATAAAATAAATAAAAATTCATCCATGCTGCAATATTTACCGGGGAACCTAATGAATGTTTTTACCCACTGATTACTTTTTTTGGTAGATTATCATTTTGACTCACAGGAAAGCCTTTATTATTAAATTTATTTATTCCCGTCGTAAGGACAGCTAGAACCTTTAGACTGTGTAAATTTCTTAGGGCGCTACAAAATACCTACTTTCCACATGACGAAACACTTACAGCAGTGCGAACCTAGTTGACCTACTAAAGGATCAGAATGCAGCTAATACTGAACGTAGTTTCATTTATTCTAAAAAGAAAAACCTTAAATTATTTTACAAACCATTTTTGCTTGATGTTTGAAACTTTCTGAACAAAAATTTACTATCTAACATTTGGTAGCTAAAAATAATCTGAAAAATAATGAAGTTGTTTTAGTATTTGTGACCTATCTTTTGGATTATTCTGGACCTGTTTATGTGTACCATAAACTACCATCTTTGATAATTTCATTTCTCAGATATACAGTGACAGTGATACGAGCTGCCTTAATATGAGTGTAGGAAAATGGAATTTCGGTGATTCGTATTTCGTAATTACTCTCGATCCGTGAATAACACCCAGTGAGAAGTTCGTGATCGTTATTGTACTACCGTTAAATGAGCTCGTCATTTTCCCTTTCAATAATCCTTCACAAATTATTAAGCACGGAGCGTATGGAATGTTATTGGGAATTTATTGAAGCGATGGGCAAGTTACACACACACACACACACACACACACACACACACACACACACATATACACAGAGTTATACTTGGGTAAGCAGAGAGAGACGGAGCGCTTGCGTACATACAAACGCACGAGTAATATCGATTCCATAACAGTAAAGGGAATGTCCATAGCTTAGGCAAATTGCATTACAGATCGATCTGAGATAACAGTGAGCTTTATAATTGCTGCCATTCGTAAGCAGAACGAAATTGCAGCGTAATTATAAAATCCAATACCGCACGGATCGTAAAATTGAACATTTGTTCAGGGGCCATCGAGGCGCAGTAAGTGGCAATTGGATTGTGCTCTACGTGCTGGATGAATTTTTTTGCAATGGTTAGGGCCATTGGGTGAGAAAGCCTCCGATTGCATTTGGCTGCCGATTGCAGACGATGTTAAAACAGTTACACACGTTCGAAACTGACAAAGAACGTATTTGGCATTCTTTCTTCTTTTACTCCAATTGACGACACATTTTTATTAACTCATACGACAGTGTGCGCACAATTCTTCTGTTGTGGTAGTAGAAAGCTCTACTTTAGTTCCAACGTGGATATCGAGCATTCGCGAAAGGTGTCAGTCTTATAGAATAAACCTGGGCTCTCAAAGACACGATCTTCAGTTATATTATGTAGAAATTTATATCATTCCGGAATTTTTATAAACTATATTACTACATAAAAAGTTTTTTGAAACGTCAAATATAGGTGAGATCCCAAGTTTTAGACTGTATTCTTTTTGGCATTCCACATGAAAGATTATGGGGCCCCTTATTGTTCCTTATCTTTATAATCGGTTTAGGAAACTGTTAGCAGCTCTATAAGATGGTTTTGGAATCATTTAAAGAATCAAATGTTTGTAAAATAGTGGGACGTAAATACTGTGGTAATGAGTTCATCAGTCCTTAGGCTTTAGGCTTACAAACTACTTGAACTAAGTTAGGTTGGTTGGTTGGTATGGGTGTTTTAGGGGGACTAGACTACTAGGGCCATCAGTCCCCCGATTCACATCTAGGTGACACACAGTAAAACAGAACCGTCGAAAATCGTGCCTGAGCGAGTTTTAAAACAAAACAGGATAAAAGAATGCACCGTCATGAATTATTGACAGAGTCAACAAGAGACAATTCGAAAGACGCCAGACACACAGCAACAAATACGAGACAAAATGACAGAGCCAGTGAATGTGGTTGACCGACCATGTGTATAAAAGGGAAAAGTCAACCACATAGCGTACAAAATAAAAACTGTAGTCTAAAGACACGTCAAGGAGAACATAAAAAAGTAAAAGACCATCCAAAAGGACTCACAGCAACTGGTAAAACCCCGCAGCACGAAGAAATCGTAAAACCAAATTAGCCACAAAGGCATCGTCGCCGAGCACCAAAGAGAGAGTGTTCGGGAGGCTAAAGGAATGCCGCAGTGGGGCTAAAATGGGACAGTCGAGTAGGAGATGGACCACAGTCAATGGGGCACCACATTGGCACATGGGCGGGTCCTGTCGACGGAGGAGGTGACCATGCGTCAGATGGGTGTGACCAATGCGGAGACGGCAGAGAACCACGGAGTCCCTACGGGATCCCAGCTGCGACGACTTCCAGACAGATGTTGTGTCCTTTATCGTACGCAGCTTATTGGGCACGTCCAGAGCGGACCATTCGGCGTTCCACAGGTCGCGTATTTTAGTGCGAAGCAACGGGCGGAAGTCAGCTTCTGGGAGGCCAATCGCCAGAGGGCGGCAAGTGGTAGCCTGTTTGGCTAGCTGGTCAACGCTCTCGTTGCCCGGGATGCCTACATGGCCCGGGGTCCAAACGAATGTAACACAGCGACCGGAGTCACTAAGAGCCAGTATCGACTCCTGAATGGCCCTGACCAATGTATGACGAGCATAACACTGATCAAGGGCCTGTAAACCGCTCAGCGAGTCGCTACAAATCAGAAAGGAGGTCGCGGGGCACATGCGGATGTGGTTAAGGGCGCGGTATATAGCCACCAGTTCTGCAGTGAAGACGCTGCTACCGGGTGGCAAAGAGCGTTGTTCGACATGGGCGCCATGGATGTAGGCATAACCAGTGTGGTCGCCATCTGAAGAACCGTCTGTATAAATGACCTCGGAGTTACTGAACTCACGGAGCAGCGCATAAAACTGATGCCGTAGGACCAGAGGAGAAGTAGAGGTCTTTGGCTCACGGGAAAGATCCAGCCGAATCCGCGGCCGAGGAACGGTCCAGGGAGGAGCATGGAGAGTCGAGCGGAAAGGACGGTTAAGAGGTAAGGAGTCCAGGGTCGACAGTAGCGATTGGACACGCGCTGCTATCGGGAGTCCCGACCGAGGTCGCCTCTGCGGCAAACGAGTAACATCCCCCGGAAAGAGGAGTCTGTTATTCGGATGCCGAGGGGTACAGTGAACTCTAGCAGCATACTGGGCGAGTAGTTGTTGGCGCCGGTATCGCAACGGGGCGACTCCAGCCTCTGCCAAGAGACTTGTGACAGGGCTTGTCCGAAAGGCTCCAGTGGCCAGACGGATGCCTGTATGATGCACTGGGTCGAGAACTCGCAGTGCAGATGGAGAGGCTGAGCCGTAGACCTGGCTTCCGTAGTCTAGACGTGACTGCACCAGAGCATTGTACAGCCGCAGGAGGACAGGGCGTGCTGCCCCCCAGACAGTATGGCTGAGGCAACGAAGGATGTCCAAATGCCGGGAACACCGTTGCTTAAGCTGGCGCAGATGAGGGAGCCATGTCAAACGCGAGTCGAAAAGGAGACCCAGGAAGCGGTGTGTGTCCACAACCTGAAGGAGCTCACCATCAAGGTAGAGCTCTGGATGCGGATGTACCGCCCGTTGGCGACAAAAGTGCATTACCCTAGTTTTTGCAGGGGAAAATGTGAAACCATGGCCAGAAGCCCAATTCTGCGCCCGATGGATGGCTGCCTGCAGTCGTCGTTCAGCTACACTTGTACTAGCGGTGGAATAGTACAGGCAAAAGTCGTCCGCATAGAGGGAGCAAGAAACCGACGGCCCCACTGCAGCCACTAGGCCATTAATGGCCACTAAGAAGAGGGGTACACTTAGGACGGATCCTTGTGGTACCCCATCCTCTTGTGTATGGGACGAACTGAAGGAGGTGCCAACGTGGACTCTAAAGCGTCGTGAAAGTAAAAAATTCTGAATAAAAATTGGGAGGGAGCCACGGAGACCCCACCCATGTAGCGTGGCAAGGATGTGATGACGCCATGCCGTGTCATATGCTTTCCGGAGGTCGAAAAAGATGGCGACGAGGTGGTGACGTCGGGCGAAAGCAGTACGGATCGCCGACTCCAAAGAGAGGAGGTTATCAATGGCAGAGCGACCCTGCCGGAAAGCACCTTGTTGTGGAGCGAGCAGACCCCGATTCTCGAGAACCCACAACAGTCGCCGGCTCACCAAACGTTCAAAGAGCTTACAAAGAACGTTTGTGAGACTGATTGGGCGGTAATTGTCAACGTTCAGTGGATCTGCACCTGGCTTCAACAGAGGGATAACGATGCTCTCCCGCCATTGGGATGGGTACGCTCCCTCGATCCAGAGACGGTTGAAGAAGTCCAAAAGATGGCGTTGCGAGTTTTCAGAAAGATGTTTCACCATTTGGCAGTGGATTCGGTCCGGTCCTGGAGATGTATTGGGGCAACTGTCAAGAATAGTTTTAAATTCCCACTCCGTAAATGGCGCATTGTACGGCTCCTGGCGGTTTGTGCGAAATACCAACTGCTTTCGCTCAGCCCGCTCTTTTAAGGTACAAAAACCTTGGCTGTAGGCAGTAGACGCCGAATTAACAGCAAAGTGCGCTGCAAAACACTCAGCAATGATGGTCGGGTCGGTATGAATAGTTCCATGGATAGAGAGACCCGCGATCCCTGCCGGTGGACGGTAGCCTGATATACGGCGAATCTTCGTCCAAATCTGGCTGGAGGAGACACGGGGTCCAATTGTGGAAACGTATTGTTCCCAGCATGCCTGCTTGTGCTGACGGATAAGCCGACGTGTCTGGGCCCGAAGACGCTTAAATGCAACCAGGTGGTCAATGGTGGGGTGGCGCCGGTACTGCTGCAGAGCTCTGCGGCGATTGCGGATAGCTGCTGCTATCTCCGGTGACCACCAGGGCACTGGTCTTCGCCGAGGTAAGGCAGAAGAAGACGGTATCGCGGTCTCATCAGCAGAAACGACAACGGAAATAATTTGGTCTACTGCCATTGTTGCATCAGCAGGGAGAGGGGTATCCAGCGTTGCAGCTGACGTGTATGCTGCCCAGTCGGCCCTATGGAAGGACCAGCGGGGTAGACGTGCATGGCGTTGGTGGTGGGGAAGCGAAAGGAAGATGGGAAAGTGGTCGCTTCCACAAAGGTCATCATGGACCCACCAGTTAAGGAGTGGACGTAAGCCCGGACTACATACAGAAAGGTCTATGGCGGAAAAGGTGCCATGGGCCACACTAAAATGGGTAGGAGCTCCTGTATTAAGAATACAAAGGTCAAGTTGGGTAAAAAGTAGTTCAAATTCTCGACCACGTCCTGTAGTCACGTAGCTCCCCCATGTGGGGTGATGTGCATTAAAATCTCCTAAAATAAGAAACGGTGAAGGAAGTTGAGCGATTAAGGCCGCTAGGTCAGCTGGTGCCACTGCTGCATCAGGAGGGAGATAAAGGGAACAGATGGTAATGTCCCGCGATGCTCGAACCCTGACAGCAACAGCCTCCAGGGCTGTGTTAAGTGGCACTGGGGAACTGTAGGCAGAGGTATGTACATATAGACATACCCCGCCCGACACCCTATTGTAAATGGCGCGATTATTGAAGTACCCCCGGTAGCCCCGAAGGGTGGGGGTCCGATCACCTGGAAACCAGGTTTCCTGGAGAGCAACACAGAGAGGTGGAAACGCGCTCAACAGCTGACGCAATTCAGCCAAACGGCAGAAAAATCCTCCACAGTTCCATTGGAGGATCAGACTGTTTCCCGGCTGACGGTGCATGAAGCTGAAGATGGAAGAGGAGTGGTATCAGCACTCGACGCTGGCTGTGAAGCCTGATCCTCCGTGTCCATGGTATCCCCGAGATCGGCAAAGGCCAAATCTTCTGGCGTAGCTAGAAGGATCACATCATCCTCAGGCGCGTCAGGTGCAGGGGCTGGGGGCACCGAGGCCGCCAGTGTCACCTTGCACTTTACTGGCTTTTCTTTCCTTTCCTTCTTGTCTTCCCGTCGTTCCTTGGGCCTACCGGAGGAGGAGGGTTTCCCCGGAAGGGCTTGAGGAGTGTGGGAAGACTGAGGAGCCAGGCGGCTTTCTGGGCGAGGGTCCTTCAGCCGCTGGCTAGTGTCAGATATCTGGGGGGACATGGTGGGAAGGGCAGAAGAGGTTCCCTTCCCAGAAACAGAAGCCAGAGAAGGGGAACCCTTTTCTGGCTGGGGAGTGGGGGTAGCCACTCCCGACGTGGGGGGCAGTACCTGCCCCACAGAAGATTGTGTGCCTCCAGATGTCTGGGAGGCAGAGGTAGAGGGGCGGCCCATAGGGCCCACAGACGGAGGTAGAGCAGGGCGAGATGTGGCCACCGGTGGTGGCGCCATCGATGTAGCAGCAGCGTATGTACTCACTAAGGAAACAGGATGCAGCTTTTCATATTTCTTTCTTGCCTCGGAATATGTTAGTCGGTCCAACGTTTTATATTCGACTATCTTCTTCTCTTTATGTAGAGCGGGACAATCCTGCGAACAGGGAGAGTGGTGACCGCCGCAATTGACACAATAAGGTGGTGGGGCACAGGCAGTGTCAGGATGTAAGGCACGGCCACAGTCCCTGCAGGTTGCAGCAGCGTTGCAGCGAGAGGACATGTGCCCGAAGCGCCAACATTTATAGCATCGCATTGGAGGGGGGATGTATGGCTGGACGTCACAGCGATACATCATTACTTTGACCTTTTCGGGCAGATTGTCACCCTCAAAGGCCAAAACAAATGCGCCAGTGGCCACCCTCTTATCTTTTGGTCCACGAAAGACGCGGCGGACAAAGTGTACTCCGCGTCGTTGTAAATGGTCACGTAATTCCTCATCTGTCTGCAACAATAAGTCTCGGTGGTATATGACTCCCTGTACCTTATTTAAAGACTTGTGAGGCGTTATTGACACGGGAATGTCGCCTAAATGGTCACACGTAAGGAGGTTTCGTGACTGAGCTGGGGTCTCCGCCTGAATCAAGACCGAACCGTCTCGCAGTTTCGACATTCCGGCAACTTCGCCATACCTTTCTTCGAGGTGTTCCACGAAGAAAGAGGGCTTAGTTGCCTGGAAAGATTCCCCATCTCGTCTGGTACATACTAGATATCTGGGTGTATATGGCTCTGTCTGTTTAGTGGGCCCACGTTCCCCCCACGGAGTTAGGGAAGGGAACGATTTGGGGTCGTATCTTGCAGCATTGAAATTGAACTTTCCACACTTGGAGACACCTGACTGAGAGCCAGGATTTTGAGAGGGTTGTTTCCTCTTCATCGCGGAGTGTCCGCCCCGATGCCACCCACTCCGAAACAGGGGCTCTCCTCAAGGGCGCCACCCAGCCACAGCAACGTCACCTGGCAGGATGACCGTTGCCGGGAGTCCTGATGCCCCGCAGAGACGAGCATCGACTCCTTGGCATTCATGAGGAGGTCACAGCTCAGGCATCGGCAGTGTGATCCCTGTGCAATTCAGGGGGCTCAACCATGAGGGTACATAACAGCCCCACCACACGGACTGGCTACCGTGCTGGTGACCTAGCGGGGGAGGGGGCTACGGCGAGGAAGGGATGTGGAAGGAAAGGGTAGGAATCCGCGCCGTAGGGGCTAGGTTGGGAGTTCTTCCCCAAATGGCTCACACTTAATCAGAAAATTTTGTTGGAGGTCAAACCACAATGGGGACCTAACTGGGCCGAAAACTGTGAAAACGGCAAACAAAGACACAATTACATACCAACAGTACCATGGGAATAGCCGGGCCATCAACACCAGAACACCTAGAGACGGGGTTGGAGAAGGGTAGGGTGGGAAAAAGGATTAGGAAGGGAGGGAACCAGGGTGAGGAAAGGCGGCCTGGGGAATAGGAAGGAAGGCCGCAATGGCTCGGGGACCCGTGCGCGCCACACACGTACCCACAAAAGAGCTGTGGGCCCCCTGGGGGAGAACTAAGTTAAACTAACCTAAGGACAACACACACACCAAAGCCCGAGGGAGGACTCGAACCTCTGTTCGTGAGCAATCGCAAAATGGTTTAGACACGATATCTGCATGTCGGGAAAATTAGAATTTGACCGTAAATATGGATAAGTGTGAAGATATCTATATGGGTACTAAAAGAATCCGATAAGCTTCATTTCCACTATAAATCAGCCAAATCTATAGGCTGTAAATTCAACTTTAAACCTAACAAAAGCTATTTCGAACTACTTTAAATGAAGATAACACAGAAAATGTCGTAGGGAAGGCGAACAAAAGGCTACGTTTCATTGGCAGAATACTTAGAAGTCGCAACGTTTCTACTAAAGAAACTGCCTACACTACACTTGTGCGTCATATTTGGGAGTATTGTAGTACATTATGGGCTCCCTATTAAATGGGACTGATGAAGGATACAGAAAAACTTCAAAGAAAGGCAGCTGGTATTTTATTTTCGCGATATAACGGAGAGGGAGAGAGAGTCACGGAAATGATCTACGAATGTGGTGGAACACATTAACAGAAATGTGATATTCCTTGTTGAGAGATTTATTTGCAAAATTTCATTCACCAACTTTCTCTACCGAAATCGAAAATATTTTATTAGCACCCTCCTTCATAAACTAAGAGAAATAATGTCGAAAAGGGAAAGATTTAGGTGTTCCTATTTGCTGCACGTTGTTGTAGAATGGAAATGTAGAGATATATAATAACATCAGTACGATGAAAACTCTGCGACGCACTTCACACTGATTTGCAGACTATTTATGTGGATGTAGATGTTTTGTATGGGTTTACTTCACGATGTGATGGTAAGGGCTCGTACATAGTGGCGTAAACCAACCAATGAGAAACCGTCATCTGCTTCCATAAGCGGAAGCCTACAGTTAACGACGGTCTTACTCCAACCACGAAGGAGGATACATACGAAAACTTGGTATCTTACCGATATTTCAAGCGTCCAAATAAAATTACAACTTCTTATTCGACTCCGTGGCGATAGACCTCGTACCCAAAGTATGTTGCTATTTACGTAAAAATTGCTTCTTAAAAACATTGGAGAATGGACCTTCTGTGGTATTTCCGGCTATTAGGTGAGCCTTTTCACATATCACGCAAAAATGAAGTTAGATGAACTACACGGGGATTTTTAGGCTCTCACCAATTCCATGAACAAAATCAAATACTACTTCATTCACAATAATTCCCGGATACTCAGCTTACGAAAAGTGAAATTATTAATGGAATTGCTTGCAGCAACGAATATAACATTGGTAGGTCATTTTTTGAGCAATGCCCCAGTGATGAATCTTGTTTTAATCGGCAATAAGATACAGAATATGTGCAATGCGGTGATAAAGTCACAGATTGCGATATGCACAGAGGTTTCACTACTTCAGCGTACACAACGAACAGAAGGTCGGTGCATTGACAGCCCAGTCACATGAACTCCGGTGATTCACGTGAATAGGTTTCAGACTTGATTACAGCCGCACGTCTGAAATTAACAGCTTTTGAACCCGAAATAGTAGTTCAAGTCAGACGCTCGGCTCACTCCATTTCGGAAATTGTTAGTGAATTCAGTACTCAGTCACCCAGTGTGAGGAGTGTACCAAGAGCTCCAAATTTTAGTGATTACGCCTCGCTAGTAATGATGCAGCGGTCTACGGCGTAGAGGCGCCACACTACGAGGTGCATTCAAGTTCTAAGGCCTCCGATTTTTTTTCTCCGTACTGGAAAGAGATAGAAACAAGCACATTGTTTTAAAATGAGGCCGCGTTCAGTGTCAATACGTTCCAGAGATGGCAGCACCGTACGGCAGATGGAATTTTACCACCAGCGGCGAGAATGAGAACTGTTTTTGATACTTAAATGGCGACGATTACCTTACTTGAACAGCGTGCAATCATTCGTTTTCTGTATTTGCGTTGTGTGACACTAATTGAAATTCATCGACAGTTGAAGGAGACATGTAGTGATGGAGTTATGGATGTGTCGAAAGTGCGTTCGTGGGTGCGAAAGTTTAATGAAGGCCAAACAGTGCTGAAAAAATGGTGTCCATGTTCTGAGACAGCGAGGGCTTAATCCTTACCCATTGCGTTCCAAAGGACACTAGGGTAAGAGGTTTCGAAGAACACTAGGGTAACAGGTTTTGAAGAACAAATTCCTTCCTGCACTGCAACAAAAACGTCCGGGAATGGCTGCGCGTGTGCTGTTTCACCAAGACTACGCACCCGCACATCGAGCTAACGTTACGCAACAGTTTCTTCGTGATAACGACTTTGAAGTGATTCCTCATGCTCCCTACTCACCTGACCTGGCACCTAGTGACTTTTAGCTATTTCCATCAATGAAAGACGATCTCCGTCGCCGCACATTCACCAGCCGTGCTGCTATTGCCTCAGCGATTTTCCAGTGGTCAAAACAGACTCCTAAGGAAGCCTTCGCCGCTGCCATGGAATCATGGCGTCAGCGTTGTCAAAAATGTGTACGTCTGCAGGGCGATTACGTCGAGAAGTAACGTCCGTTTCATCAATTTCGGGTGAGTAGTTAATTAGAAAAAAAATCGGAGGCCTTAGAACTTGAATGCACCTCGTAAAGGCGACGTCACACGGGACTCTTTATTCTACGTGGCGTACGCCACACGAGCTGTCTATCTAGCTACAGCACGCTCTGAAAAGGCCCGCCAAATCTCACGGAACGTGCTCCCCAGCGACTATTGTGAATTGTCGCGTGTATCAATGTGTTTACAAAAATGAACGTGCATAAAATTGTACGGTTCCTCTGTTACTGATCGTCGAAAAAGAAACCTCAATACTGCAGCTTCGCTCTGTCACAGGTATAGCTGTACGTTTCCTTGCATGTGGCATCCAATTCCGTTCCAGAAACTGTAATTTTTTTTTTTTTTTCAAGAAACACAAAGACGGTACATATATGCCGCGGCGGAGTGGCCAAGCGCATTGAGGCGCTATGCTACGATGCGCGAGGCCGCTCCCCGTCGGGGATTCGAATCCCCCCTAGGACATGGATTATTGTGTCGTCTTTAGTATAAGGTAATTCATAAGTAGTTTGTAAGTTTAGGGACTGATAACCCCGCTGTTATATCCCTTAAGCTTCACAAATATTTGAAACAACTTTTGAACGGTACATATATCTGAATGCATTTGATAATGATAACGAAATGTTCGACAAATGACGTTTGGTAAAACAGAAAAATATATATCCACTGAGAAATACACCTACACCAGTTCCATTTCTGTATACGTTACTACAAATTTCGTTGGGCTGGTGTAGCAACAGTGAATCCATATTTAAATTGAAAAGTATTTTCTGTTACAAATTATAATATTTATTTCCTTTTAACGCGTTTCGCGCTCTTAACACATAATCAAAACGCTCAGAAACAGCTGAATGGCATTAATTGCCGTAAAAGCACACGATGCTCAGCATTTTGGACTGGATAAAATCACATCAGCGATGGATAGGTCCAAGTTCACAGAATGAATATCGATACACGTTCATTCAATAAACGCGGAACTATCCATCGCTGATGTGATTTTATCCAGTCCAAAATGCTGAGCATCGTGTGCTTTTACGGCAACTAATGCCATCCAGCTGTTTCTGAGTGTTCTGGTGATGCGCCAAAAGCGTGAAACGCGTTAACAAGAAATAAATATTATAATTTGCAACAGAGACTAATTTTCAATTCAAAAAGCTCCATTTCTATTGCTCTCTTTTATTCTTATTTTGCACATTGTACATTATTTATTTATTTATTTATTTATGGGACTTAACTACGGGGTCATCAGTCCCTAAACTTACAAACTACTTACGAACTAGCTAATCCTAAGGACGGCACAAATATCCATGCCCGAGGGGGGATTCGAACCCCCGACTGTAGTATTGTACATATTCTGCATATTAAAAGTTTTTATTTTTATTTTTATTTTATTTTATTTTATTTATTTTTATTTTTTTTTTTTTTTTTACTTCGGAGATTATAGTTTGCCTGATACATTTAACTTGTTCATACACGCGGGGCAACACCTCAGCTCGATAATGTTTGTTGTGAGTATTTTGACTTTTAGTTTTGAATGTCAACACTGTTCCGCCTTTATAACATCTGCTTCCGTGACCACACGCTAGCAATGTTCTCTTTGCGATGTGAAAATGAACTATTCCAGCACTGGCTATTGGCTATTGTGCCCCTAACAAGAAAAACCTATCAATTCTTTTGTGGACAGAATAAATAAATAACTTCGAATATTCGATATTATAGGTATATTAAATTAATGAAAGTATTCATATAACGTAATTAAACTAAGTTGCTCCAAGTTCCTCCATATTTTCCACTAATACGTCTTCTTAAAAAAAAGGTTACAATGCATTTAAGGTATGATACTTTTACACTAAATAAACGACAAACAACAAGAAAAATTTATGAATCAAGAAAGGAAAAAGGAATTCCAAATACGTAGACGAATCCTATACTCTTGCGACCTCTGTTCCACAGGTTGTGACACTACCAACTACATTATTTTTCTACAACATTGGAATCCTCTGATACAGGTCTGAAACATCTAAAACTTGTTATTTTTTAAATTTAGCTATGTCATATCATCTAAGAAACGCAATGGCTTTGTACCATAGCATAGGAACGATATTCTTTCGTGGTACACAAATTACAACGCTAACTGACGTTATACAATATAACCTTTAAAGCTGTCAATTCGTACTTTCCGCTAATTTGATTGTACTAAATATATCAAACTGACGAGTTTTTAAAATTTCGTAAATTTTTCTCGCTTTAAAAACAATTTATTCATACATAGTACGCTACAATGGAAGAAGGTATGAAATATATAATTCAGTTTGCAAAATTCCGGATCAAAAGTTCTGCTTGCCACGTGAAAACGTAATTACATCTCGCTGACCACTTTTCACTCCACGCAGAAAAAATTAACATGCCAGATCCCTCCTTTCCCGCTTCACTGGGTAGTGGTACGTGTAATTTCACGCTGTGGCGTCGACAGTTCCTCGCCCACGTGCGTATCCACGACCTGTGAAAGGACGGCATAATAGACAATCAACACTGCGTTAAATAGCGGTAAAATGAATTTCGCACTTACGACGAACGTATTGATAAGGAAAGTGCGGTTCACTTTGACGTTAATGGGCTAAGGGAAGAGACGAGGGGGCGCGAATGTCCTTGCTGAGGACACGACATGGCCAGCAGTGCCTCTACTGCGATCGTAGCCATGTTATTTGGACCTCAGATAACTGGAAAAAGTCCCTGACTTTTTTCAGAGGAATTCCAGTTTCAATTGGTAAAAGCTCTTTGTAGTATTCGAGTGTGGTGAAGACCACACGAGCATTAATTGGAAATGGTTATGTACGGCTACTTTGAGACCATTTGCCTCCAGAGACTTCACGTTCCCAATCAACTATGGGATACTTATCGATGACAATGGGCCATGTTACTCGACCACAACTGTTCGCGATGGGTTTCATAAACATTCAGGGCATTTGCAGCGAATGACATCCTCCCAGATCGCCTGACGTGATTCCCATCGCACATAATCGAGAGGCCAGTTTGGGCACGCAAACCCTTTACGTGCAATACTTTCACAATTTTTTGGCGAATACGTGGCAGCATAGCTCAGCAGTCCAGCAGGGGACTCCCAACTACTTGTTGAGATCCACGCCAAATTGAGTTGCTGCACTTCGCCTGCCAAAAGGAGTCTCTTTTAGGGGGTATGACGTCTGTCACATCATTCTACGTCTCTGCCAGAAGTGTTTTACATCACTGAGACAAATTAGTTCTACCATATGCGTGATTCCTAGATCTGTTAATCGTTGTTGTTGCATGGGCGAGTTTGCTTTCGTTCGCCGCGAAGATGATCAGATGGTCTTTCGATGACCGACCTGAACCTGTGGTTGTCGGCTGCCACTGACACCACACCACCAGTCATAGCTACTCTGGTGCCTTCAAGGATTTTGCTGATGACTGAAAGTACTGCGTCGTCCTAATTGTTAAGAGTACATCTGAAAAGACTGCGACTAATGGTAGCACAGGTGTACAGCGTACACCTGGTGAGCTGACCACTATAGACTGCATTCGCCCTCGACACGCACGTCTAATCCAGAGCATCCTGGTCTGTGAGCTATCCATTACAACTCGCTCTCACCTTTATGCTTGTTCAGGTCAAAGTAACCAGCGCCTACTCCATTGCCCAGGTTATTACACTCTGCTAATGCCATCTGATATACAGGACGGTTTTCAGCATGACACTGCACGTCCGGATACGTTGCGACTCAACGAGCATGGTCTACAACACGTATCTGGATCAGCAAGATCACCATGTCCTTTGCAAATATTTCAAATGTTTGTATAGCTTATTGGACTTAACTACAGGGTCATCAGTCCCTAAACTGACAAACTACTTATGAACTAGCTAATGTTAAGGACGGCATAAATATCCATGCCCGAGGGGGATTCGAAACCCCTACCGTAGTGGCCGTGCAGTCCGTGACTGGAGCGTCTAAGTCCCCTCGGCCACCGCGGCCGGCCGGCCTTTGCCACTTGCACATGTACGGAATAGGCAAACTGGGCTCCTGAATCAAAGAGAAGAGGCCAAACACAGTAGTAAAGAACATCTAGAAACTATCGGTATAACAGCTGAAAATTGTGGTAACTGTATCGAAAACGTAACAGAACTAAAAGCGTCAATATAAAGCAACGAAGCACAGAATGTTATAGGCTGTGAAAAATGGCTCCCAATAAGTTCAGCCGAAATTTTGGTAATAGTTTTAACAGTGTTCAGAAAGCAAGTTAAGTCGTTCAATAACAATAAATCTTCGCTGAGCGCTCTAAGACGCCTTGCTACGGAGTAATCGGTTACTCGCCGTCGGAGGTTCGAGTCCCCCTTGTGGCGTGGGTGTTTGTGTTGTACTTAGAGTAACTGAGTTTAACTAGTTTCGAAGCGTATGGATTGATGACCACTGCAGTTTGATCCCATAGCTTTTTGAACATTTGAATAAGTCTTTTCGTCCATAGTGTACCGATAAAAACAAATCTAAGCGCATTTCTTTACTATTATTCATTAAATAATTTATGTTCTCCCAAAATCTTATACAATTATTATAAATTAAGATTGTACTCTTCTGAAAAGGTATTATTATTATTTATTATTATTAATTTGCGACTGTTTACGTAATACTCTGACGAAGGCAGAAAGGCACAAGATCCACCAATGTAATCCAAAACTAATATGATTACAGTCTGTGGACAGATCTTCACAGGCCGCGCGGGAGTAGCCGAGCGGTCTGGAGTGCCTCGTTACGGATAGAGTGGCCTCCTGCGTCCGGGGTTCGAATCCTCCCTTGGGCATGGATGTGTGTGTAGTCCTTAAGTTAGTTTAACTTAGTTTAAGTAGTCTGTAAGTCTAGGGACTTATGAACAACGTATTTTCGTCCCATAGAATTAAAAACATTTGAACATTTTATATTTGGATCTCCACAGCTCGTTCCGTAACACAAACAAAATGAAATTATTTCACACTTATATCGATTCTAAAATACGCTGCTTTAAACAAAAATGCTTATTTTTGACTAAGTGAGTCCGTTAAGTAATTATAATTTTCTTCAAATGCCTTGAAATAAAATAAATTTAACTTTTATTCCATTAAATGTTAATGTGAAGAAAGTTCTTTGGGCGTATTTAAATGTGTTAGTCGTGGTAAATAATCATTTGAATAGATAATATTTCTTCTCATAATGGCAACTGCGATATCAGTAGCATAGAAGTCACTGGCGTGGACAACATCTGCTCAAATGACTCCATTGAAATTTCTTCCCATATACAAATATTGATATTATGTATCTATCTACCGATAGGATGTCAGACACGTTGTCTCAATTGCATGTAACTTAAAGTACACAAATAGACACCTTATTTAAAATCAATTTCTATGACTAGAACGATGAAACAGAAGTAAGTGAGATCTCATTCAACCAGCGGCGTATGCTAGGTTTGTAACTAGGGCTATCTCTACTATCTCACTTTTGAAGTTTGTACCGAGAAAGAAATACGAAGAAAAAATCGTTATCTTGCGCTGTTTCAGAAATATTGATAGTGACCATGCCAAATATCTCAAGCAATTAGCAGCAAACTAAGAAACGGTTACCGACAATGCTCAAGCATTGAGGGGGGACATCCATGACACTACACTCGCTCCCCCCCCCCACTACCGAAGCCCGTGATGGGTGGTGGGAGGTAACTTTGAAATGTGTAATAGGAACGCCTACTTTTTATTGCAGATTTGGATTCTTCGTGAAAAAATATGTAACTTTCGTATGAAACATTTTTTTCGTTTCATGATAAATGACGCTGTAAACGGCAAAAATGAAAGTGTGGCATACCTGTGACGAGCTTCTTCAGCATTTCTGTAGGCTTCATATTACCAGGAAAAGATGCAGTGCCGAAGGTGCCGCAGACCTATAGGCAATGCACCCGAAATCGAGACGGGACTGCACCACCACCGTGTAAAGCCGCAACAGTGGCGAGAGATCAGCACCCCAGGTCGTATGACCCAGGTGGCGGAGAAGGTTGAGATGGCGCCAGCACTTCCTTTTCAGCTGACGAATGTGGGGGAGCCATGTCAGCCGGGCATCAAAGACCAGTCCTAAAAACCGATGCGTGTCTACCACTGTCAGGAGTTCGTCGTGAAGATAAAGTTCAGGGTGAGGGTGAACGGTCCGACGCCGACAGAAGTGCATCACTCTGGTCTTGGAGGCAGAAAACTGAAAACCGTGGGTAAGCGCCCAGGTCTGCGCCTTCTGAATAGCACCTTGCAACCTACGCTCAGCAACCTGGGTGCTGCAGGAACTAAAAAAGATAAAAAAGTCGTCAGCATAAAGAGAAGGGGAGACCGACGATCCAACTGCTGTCGCTAGACCATTGATGGCAACTAAAAATAATGTAACGCTTAAAATCGAGCCCTGAGGTACGCCATTCTCCTGGATGTGACAGGCCCTCAGGGAGGCACCAATGTGAACACGAAAGGTACGGACAGCTAAAAAATTCTGGATACAAATCGGCAGGGAGCCCCGGAAGCCCCAGTCGTATAAAGTGTTGAGGATGTGTCGTCGCCAGGTGGTATCGTATGTTTGTGCATATCAAAGAAGACGGCAACAAGGTGATGGCGCCTGGAAAAGGCTGTGCGGATTGCAGACTCGAGGTACACCAGATTGTCGTTGTCAACTTTTTTCCTCCGGTCCTTCTTGCCCCTCGGGGGCTTCGCCAGCAGGGCTGGCTTCTCAGCCTCAGGGACTGAGGAGGAGCATGAGGCCCTGCGTCCAGCAGCACTCGGTTTTGCCTGCTGCTGGCGTGTGTCGGAAGCGACACGGGCGGAACCCTCGGAAGGGAGTGTCCCAAGGGTCCCCTTCCGAACGAGGGGTGCCGGAGAAGGTTGTTGTGTCTCCGGCAGAAGGGTGGAGGTTGCTCCCGAGGCAATTACCTTGGGAGCAGAAGAAGGAAGGGAGCCCCCAACCACCTTGGGGGCAGATGTAGGTTTGTGGCCCTGGGGGCCCACAGAAAAAGAATTAGAAGAGATGGGTGTCGCCACAGATGGTGCTGACGATGCAATTGCTGCAAAAGAAGTCGCCATGGCTACTGGGTGCAAGCGCTCATACTTCTTTTTCGCCTCAGTATAGGTCAACCGGTCCAAGGTCTTATATTCAATAATTTTCCTCTCTTTCCGGAGCATAGGACATTGTGACGAGCAGGGAGGATGCTCCTGGCCACAGTTCACGCAGACGGGCGGCGGAGTACATGGGGCGTCCGGGTGGGCTGGACGTCCACAATCCCGGCAAGTGGCGCTGGAAGGGCAACGGGACGACATATGCCCAAACTTCCAGCACTGGAAGCATCTCATGGGAGGAGGGATGTAGGGTTTTACATCACACCGGTAGCACATCACCTTCACCATCTCCGGTAGTGTATCGCCTTCGAAGGCTACAATGAAGGCACCGGTGGCAACCTTATTGTCCTTAGACCCACGATGGATGCGCCGGACAAAGTGAACACCTCGCCGCTCGAGGTTGGCGCGCAGCTCCTCATCAGATTGTAAGAGGAGATCTCTGTGGAAAATAATGCCCTGGACCAGATTGAGCGACTTATGTGGCGCAATGTTGACCGCAATATCTTCCAGCTTTTCGCAAGCAAGCAACGCCCGCGACTGGGCTGGGGATGCGGTGAGGATCAAGACAGAGCCATGGAGCTGTCGCTAGACCATTGATGGCAACTAAAAATAACGTAACGCTTAAAACCGAGCCCTGAGGTACGCCATTCTCCTGGATGTGACAGGCGCTCAGGGAGGCATCAATTTGAACACGAAAGGTACGGACAGCTAAAAAATTCTGGATAAAAATCGGCAGGGAGCCCCGGAAGCCCCATTCGTATAAAGTGTTGAGGATGTGTCGTCGCCAGGTGGTATCGTATGCTTTGTGCATATCAAAGAAGACGGCAACAAGGTGATGGCGCCTGGAAAAGGCTGTGCGGATTGCAGACTAGAGGTACACCAGATTGTCGGTGGTAGATGGACCATGGCGAAAACCGCCCTGGCATGGAGCCAGTAAGCCTCGAGTCTCCAGAATCCAACACAACTGCCGACTGACCATTCGCTCCAACAGTTTGCATGGCTCGTTAGTCAGGTTAATGGGCCGATAGCTATCCAAGGAAAGAGGATGTTTGTCGGGCTTAAGCACTGGGATGATGATACTTTGCCGCCACTGGGACGGGAAAACACCATCACACCAAATGCGGTTATAGACCGCAAGTAGGTTGCACCGACTATCTGCTGAGAGATGTTTCAGCATTTGACTATGGATGCTATCAGGCCCTGGCACCGTGTCAGGACATTGTTGAAGAGCACTGAGGAGCTCCCACTCAGTAAAGGGAGTGTTGTAAGTTTCAGAGCGGCTGGTACGAAAGGAGAGAGACTAGCATTCTACCCTCTCCTTTACTGCACGGAAGGCCGGTGGATAATTTGCAGAGGCAAAGGCACGAGCATAATGCTCGGCAAACATCTCTGCAAGAGTGGCCGGGTCCGCACATAGGACTCCATTTGAGGAGATCCCAGGGATTCCCACTGGTGTCTGTAATCCCTGTAGCCGCCTGATCTTACTCCAGACCTGCGAGGCTGAGGTGCCTGTCCCAATAGTGGAAACGTACCTCTCCCAGCACTCCTGTTTCCGTCTTCTTATAAGCTGGCGAGCACGAGCACGAAGCCGTTTAAAATTGATTAGGTGCTCCTGAGAGGGGTGCCGTTTGTATCGCTGTAAGGCCCGCCTGCGGTCTTTAATGGCCTCAGCGATCTCCGGCGACCACCACGGCACTGTCTTACGCCGTGGGCACCCTGACGTACGCGGAATGGTAGCGTTCGCAGAAAAATAATGGACAGCGTGAAGCTCTCGACCACCACATCGATGGTATCGAGTGGGGGAGGGCCAACGATGGCAGCAGAGGTGTAGCCTTCCCAGTGAGCCCTATGGAGAGCCCACCGAGGAAAGCGTGCTGGGGACTGACGTTGTGGGAGTGACAAAATGATCGGAAAATGGTCACTGCCGCACAAGTCATCATGGACACTCCAATGGATGGATGGCAGAAGGCTGTGGTTGCATATCGACAGATCAATGGCCGAGAATGTGCCGTGTGCCACACTGAAATGTGTGGGGGCACCTGTATTCAAGAGGCAGAGGTCGAGCTGAGAAAGCAGGTCCTCGACAACTCTGCCACGGCCAGAGATCGTAGAACCACCCCACAGGTGATTGTGGGCATTGAAGTCCCCCAATAGCAAAAAAGGTGGCGGGAGTTGCGAGATAAGTGCAGCCAAGACAGCCATAGAGACATCGCCATCAGGAGGGAGGTAGAGACTGCAGACAGTAATCTCTTGTGTTGTCCTTACCCTAACAGCCACCGCTTCCAACGGTGTCTGAAGGGGCACAGGTTCTCTTGCAGCTCTTTATACTTTAGTGTGCTCGCGTGTTTGTTTATTAAGAATCGCGTTTATTTGTCAGCTCAGTTACTGAATTTTTTATTTATTAGCTCGCGTATATATTTTTCAGATTCGCCGTTAATAAACAGTTCAGCTTTAGGTTTATACTTTACAAAGCTCACTGTTTATCAAACTACTGAGTCCTCTGACGTACTTACTTGGAAGAAACAAAGGCTTTTAGAATGGCTGGGAACTGTGACTGCTGCGAACGGATGGAGGCAGAGTTGGTGACTCTTCGCTCGCAGCTTCAGGCGGCGTTGGCTTCGCTGGCAACGCTTGAGACTGCGGTGGGTGGGCGCCGCTGTTGTGGGCCGCTCGCGGGGGTACAGCAGACGCCCTGTGCGTCTGTTGTGCCCTCCGATCGGCCTGCGGCTGTGGCCAGCCCGCTCACTGCCCGCTAGGAGGTAGCCCCCCAATCCGTGGTGGATTGGGAGGTCCCCTCAGTGCGTGTCAGGCGGCGTAAGACTTCCGAAGTGGAGGCCTCCCCGGTTAGTCTTGCTAACAGATTCGAGGCGCTGTCTGTGGCAGGGGATGTTCCTGATGCGGATGGTGTCGCTTGTCCTGTACTCGCCCCTCTGCCCTCAAGATCCGGGCACTCACAGAGGGTGGGTTTGTTGGTAGTTGGGAGCTCCAACGTTAGGCGGGTAATGGAGCCCCTTAGGAAAATGGCTACTAGGGAGGGGAAGAATTCCAATGTGCACTCCGTGTGCATACCGGGGGGAGTCATTCCGGATGTGGAACGGCTCCTTCCGGATGCCATGAAGAGCACAGGGTGCAGCCAACTGCAGGTGGTGGCTCATGTTGGGACCAATGATGTGTGTCGCTTTGGATCGGAAGAGATCCGCTCTGGTTTTGAGCGACTATCAGAAGTGGTAAAGACTGCCAGTCTTGCTTGCAAGATGAAAGCGGAGCTCACCATCTGCAGCATTGTCGACAGGACTGACTGCGGACCTTTGGTTCAGAGCCGAGTGGAGGGTCTGAATCAGAGGCTCAGACGGTTCTGCGACCGTGTCGGCTGCAGATTCCTCGACTTGCGCCAAAGGGTGGTGGGTTTTCGGGTTCCGCTAAATAGGTCAGGAGTCCACTACACTCAGGAAGCGGCTACACGGGTAGCGGGGGCTGTGTGGCGTGGACTGGGCGGTTTTTTAGGTTAGATGGCCTCGGGAATACACAAAATGGGTTTCAGTCTCAAAGGGGGCAGGTCAGACACGGGAAGAAAGTAGACATAAAAACCATTGGTGTAACAGTTGTAAATTGTCGTAGCTGTGTTGGGAAAATTCCAGAGCTCCAAGCGCTGATAGAAAGTACTGAGGCACAAATCGTTATAGGTTCTGAAAGCTGGCTGACGCCTGAGATAAGTTCGGCCGAAATTTTTTCAACTGGCCAAATGGTCTTCAGAAAGGATAGAATAAATAAAACAGGGGGTGGCGTGTTTATTGCTGTTACAAACGGTTTATCCTGCAACGAAATTGAGGCAGATACTTCCTGTGAATTGGTCTGGGGAGAGGTTATACCTGACCACCGAAATAAATTAATAATTGGATCTTTTTATCGGCCCCCTGACTCAGACGATGCGGTTGCAGAAAAGTTCAAAGAAAGCTTGAATCATATTTCAAATAGGTATCCGAAGCATACTGTTATAATCGGTGGCGACTTTAATTTACCCTCGATATGTTGGCATAATTACGTATTCAAAACCGGGGGCAAATATAAAACATCGTCCGAACTAGTTCTGAATGCTTTTTCTGAGAACTACTTCGAACAGTTAGTTCATGAACCCACTAGAATACTACGTGGTTGCGAAAATACTCTTGATCTCCTAGCAACAAATAATCCCGAGATAGTAAAGAGCATCAAAACAGATACAGGGATTAGCGAACATCGAGTTGTAGTAGCGAGACTGAATATCGAAATTCCCAAATGCACCAAAAATAAACGAAAAATATACCTATTCAATAAAGCAGATAAAAATTCGCTTCACGCTTTCCTGAGTGATAGTCTTCAGTCCTTCAAAACTAAAAATGCGAGTGTAGATCAGTTGTGGCTTACTTTCAAAGACATAATATCAGTAGCAATCGAGAGATTTATACCAAATAAATTAATAAAAGAGGGGGCTGACCCCCCGTGGTACACAAAACAGGTCAGATCACTGTTGCAGAAACAAAGAAAAACCACATGCAAAATTTAAAAAGACATAGAATCCGCAAGACTGGCAATCTTTTACTGAAACTCGCAACCTAGCGCGGACTTCAATGCGAGAATCTTATAGTTGTTTCCACAACGAAATCCTGTCTCGTAATCTTGCAGAAAATCCAAAGAAATTCTGGTCATATGTGAAGTACACTAGCGGCAAAACACAAACAATACCTTCACTACGCGATAGCAATGGTAATACTACCGACGACAGTACTGCTAAGACAGAATTACTAAACACAGCTTTCCGAAATTCTTTCACCAAAGAAGACGAAGTGAACACTCCAGTATTCAATCCAAGAACAGCTGCCAGCATGCGAAACTTAGAAGTAGATGTTCCTGGAGTAGTAAAACAACTTAAGTCACTAAACAAAAATAAATCTTCCGGGCCAGATTGTATACCAACTAGATTCCTATCAGAGTATGCCGATGCAATAGCTCCGTACTTAGCTATAATTTACAACCGATCACTCAGCAAAAGATCCGTACCCAAAGACTGGAAAGTTCCCCAAATTACTCCAATATTCAAGAAAGGCAATAGGAGTGATCCCCAAAATTACAGGCCTATCTCATTGACTTCGATTTGCAGTAGGATTTTGGAACATATACTTTGTTCGAATATTATGTACTACCTCGAAGAGAATGACCTATTAACCAATAGTCAGCACGGATTCAGAAAGTATCGCTCTTGCGAAACACAGCTTGCCCTTTATTCACATGAAGTGTTAAGTGCCATCGACAAGGGATCTCAAATCGATTCCATATTTCTGGATTTCCGGAAGGCTTTTGATACTGTACCCCACAAGCGGCTTCTAATGAAATTGCGTGCTTATGGAATATCTCCCCAATTGTGCGATTGGATTCACGATTTCCTGTCAGAAAGGACACAGTTCGTTGTAATTGACGGTAAGTCATCGAGTAAAACAGAAGTGATATCTGGCGTTCCAAAGGGAAGCGTTATTGGTCCCCTACTCTTTCTCGTGTTTATAAACGATTTAGGAGATAATCTGAATAGCTCCCTTAGACTGTTCGCGGATGATGCTGTCGTTTATCGGTTAGTGAAGTCAACAGAGGATCAAAAGCAACTGCAAAGCGATTTAGACAAAATTTCTACTTGGTGCGAAAATTGGCAATTGACACTAAATAAAGAAAAGTGTGAAGTAATACACATGACCACTAAAAGAAATCCGCTGAACTTCAATTACGCGATAAATCAGTCAAACCTTAAGGTCGTAAATTCTACCAAATACCTAGGAGTTACAATTACGAACAACTTTGACTGGAGAGAACACATAGAAAATATTGCGGGGAAGCTAATCAAAGGTTACGTTTCATTGGCAGAACGCTTAGACGATGCACCAGCTCCACCAAAGAGACTGCCTACATCACACTTGTGCGTCCTCTCTTGGAGTACTGTTGCCCCTTGCGGGACCCTCACCAGGTGGGACTGACGGAAGATATTGAGAAGGTTCAGAGAAGGGCAGCTCCTTTTGTTCTATCACGTTACGGGGGGGGAAAGCGTCACGGAAATGTTGCACGAATTGGGGGGGAAATCATTAAAAGAAAGACGTTATTCATTGCGGCGTGATCTGTTTGCGAAGTTTCAATCACCGACTTTTAGTTCTGAATGTGAAAATATTTTGCTAGCACCCACCTACTTAGGGAGACATGACCATCCCAATAAAATAAGAGAAATCAGATCTAAAACGGAACGATTTAGGTGTTCTTTCTTCCCGCGCGCTATTAGAGAATGGAACGGTAGAGAAAAGTTATGAAGGTGGTTAATGAACCTTCTGCCAGGCACTTAAATGTGATTTGCAGAGTATCTATGTAGATGTAGATGTAGATGTAGGTAAGGACATACACACACACACACTCCACCTGACACCCTGTTATACTGGCTACGATTACAGAAGTATCCCCTATAGCCCCGAAGGGCAGGGGTCCGCATTGCCGGAAACCAGGTTTCCTGCAGGGCAATGCAGAGAGCAGGTGTAACGCTCAAAAGTTGTCGTAGCTCAGCCAGGTGGGTGAAAAAACCGCTGCAATTCCATTGGAGGATAATGTCCGACAGCTGGGAAGGCATGAATGAAAGGATGTGATGTATTACACCTCAGCAGCTTTTGCATCCACCGGTAGCGATGCATCAGCGTCTAAATCCATCTAGTCCGATGCGTCCAAGAGAGCAAGATCCTCAGGGGATGTAAGTATCTCCACCTCGTCCTCAGAGGCGGAGGTGGAGGCGGAGGCGGAGGCGGAGGGAGCGGGTGGCACTGTGGCCACCGGAGTTTCTCTAGCCTTATCTTTGTTCTTCTTCGGTCGAACCCTCTTATCCCTCGGGGGCTTCACCGGAAGGAGGGGCTTTGCAGACTCAGCCTCCGTCTCAGTGACAGAGGGAGAGGGAGAGCCCGACGCCCTGCGGCCAGCAGCCGGCGGCGGTGCCAGCTTCTGGCTTGTGCCGGCATCACCACTGGTGGAAGCCGCAGAAGGGAGCGTCCCTAGGGACCCCTTCTGGATGAGGGCAGCCGGAGAAGGTTGACGTTTCTCCAACGGAGGGTTGGGGGCTGCTCCCGAAGCAATTGCCTTGGGAGCAGGAGGAGGAATGGAGCCCCCGACCACTGTGGGGGCAGGTTTGAGTTGATGGCCCTGACGGCCGTTGGAGAAAGAAACACTATTGTCTGCTGCAGTCACGAAGGTGGATGGCGACGATGTCACTGCTGCAAAAGATGCGGTCATGGTGATGGAATGAAGTCGCTCATACTTCTTCCGAGCCTCAGAATAAGAAAGCCGATCCAAGGTCTTAAATTCCATTATCTTTTTCCTTACGGAAAATGGTGCAATTGGACGAACAAGGAGGATGATTTAAACCACAGTTAACGCACACTGGAGGCAGTGTACATGGAGCATCCGGGTGTACTGGACGTCCACAGTCCCTGCATGTGGCGGTGGAAGCACATCTGGAGGACATGTGGCCGAATTTCCAGCGTTTAAAACACCTCATAGGGGGAGGAATATAAGGTTTCACGTCGCACCGGTACACCATCACCTTGACCTTCTCAGGCAGGGTATCGCCTTCGAAGGCCAAGATAAAAGCACCGGTGG
Organism: Locusta migratoria; assembly: GCA_026315105.1. Classification (NCBI taxonomy): domain Eukaryota; kingdom Metazoa; phylum Arthropoda; class Insecta; order Orthoptera; family Acrididae; genus Locusta; species Locusta migratoria. Next base: position 325,604,446 of record CM048750.1, read on the forward strand.
CAACCTTGCGATCCTTTGGTCCCCTATGGACACGCCGGATGAAATGGACACCTCTGCGCTCTAAGTTGGCGCGTAACTCGTCGTCGGATTGTAACAGCAGGTCTTTATGAAAAACGCTACCTTGGACCATATTGAGCGACTTATGTGGTGTAATGCTCACAGGGACATCACCCAGCTTGTCTCAGGCAAGTATCGCCCGCGACTGGGCCGGGGATGCTGCTTCTATGAGCACTGTGCCGCTTCGCATCTTTGACAGGCCAGAAACTTCGCCATACTTGTCCTCAAGGTGGTCGACAAAGAAAAGAGGCTTTGTAGAAGTAAATGACTCACAATCCGTGCGGCTACACACTAGAAATTTTGGAGAAGTTGGCGCATTTGCAGATTTAGCCCGACGTTCCTCCCACGGTGTGGTCACGGAAGGGACCGAACGGGGGTCATACCAAGCAGCATTATAATCTCCTCTACCACGCTTACAGACGCCGTTTTCGCGACCGGCCACGCTTTTAATTGCTCGTTTCATCCTGGTCCCGCGAGCAGCTAGGGAACTAAAGGTCCACCCAGGCAGAGCCCCACTTGCCTGGGTAAGCCTTATACAACTGAGGTGCGGCAAGTTCCTCAGAGGTTGCTCGCTAACGACTGTTCAACCTCAACAGCCATGCATCTCCTCGGCACGTAGCACACCTTGTGATTGAGGGTTGTTTTATAGAGGTTTGTACCGTCCTCGCGACCCGGGCGATTAAGCCAAAATCCCCGGGCTCTGAAACGTACAACGTTCCACCGTCGCGCCGAACGATGGTCATTGAGGCACGCACAGAGCTTACGGTGTAGCGGACTGTTGGTGCGACACAGCCCACGGCTCAGGACCCCGGGTTCGCCAAGCCTGTACCCAGCAAATTAATGCTGAGCCCCTGAGGGGGGGGGGGGGGACAGCGCATGGTTGGAGAGATGTACGGTCGGACATGACATCTGTATATCACCTTGACCTTCTCGGGCAAGGTATCGCCGTCGAAGACCAAGATGAATGCTCTGATTGCTACCCAATTATCTTTTGGACCCCGAAAAACGCGGCGAACAAAATGGATACCACGTCGTTGCAAGTTCTCATGCAACTCCTCATCGTCCTGCAGCAAAAGGAAAAAAAATTACCCCCTGGACCAGGTTCAAGGTCTGTATGTTGTTTTATGGATACAGGAATGTCGCCGAGTTGATTACATGCTAGTACAGCCTGTGACTGGGCTGCGGACTCTGCCTGTATCAGAACTAATCCATCGCATATTTTAGATATACCCGCAACCTCACCGACCTTGTCCTCAAGGTTATGAACAAAAGACATAGGCTTGGTCATCTGGAAGAATCCCCCATTTGTCCTACAACAAACTAGAAATTTGGGAACATATGGCTCAGTCTGTTTAGCCCCACCGTCCCCCTGGAACGTCAGGAGAGGGAATGATGAGGGGTCATAGGTAGCAGCATTAAACTTCCCACGCTTTTTGACACCAGTTGTGCCAGGATTATTGTATGTGGATGTATTTCGCTTCCATTCAAATCATCTGCCCCAATGCCACCCACTCTGAGCAGGGGCTCTACTCATGGCTGCCACCCAGCCACAGCACCTGGCGGGATGACCATTGCTGTGAGTCCTGATGCTCCACTCTGATAAGCATCTACTCCTTGCCCTGCAAGAGGAGTCTGCAGCTCTGGCATCGGAAGTGCGGTCACTGTGTATTCAGGGAGCTACAACCAGATGGGTACATGATGACCCACCACAATGGGCAGGCTACAGTGCTGCATTTCTGCTGCTAACAGAACCAGTATGTTGTCAGTGCATGAGTTGACAGTACACAATGGGCGCAATTCATATCTTAGCCCGTCCATACCCTTATTTCCGCTCAGGGGCTAAAGAGGCAACGATTGCAAGCCCATTTCATAATGGGAGCCTAGGTTGGAACTGTACAGCAAATTTATATTGCACAAAGTAAGGAGTCCTTCCAAAATGGCTCGCACTGCAAAAAATTTTGAATTGGTGCAGGTCAAACCCACAGGGTGGACCAAAAGTTATGGCCGAAACGTGTGTAGACTCCTTTTAGTCGTTTCTTACGACAGGCAGGAATACTGAGGGCCTGTTCTTACCCCCCGAAACCGCAGGGGGGCGGGGGGCAGAAAGATGTGAACTCCATCGGTTCCGTGGTGTCAGTCTGTATTTTCGTGTGGCGTACCTTGGTTTCATGACACCAGCAGCAGCGGCCCTAGCGAAGATATGCTGGTTTTATTGTATTTGGTGGCTTCGAGAAACGAGTGGGTGCATCCAAGCAATAGGGAGAGGAGTAAGCATGGCGAATACCACCACTTGATGCGTGATCTAATGAAAAATACAGCACCTGTTTTAGGTTAGGTAATGACCATTTCAATGGGGTTCTGACAACGATTGACGTCATAAAGGGGGAAAAAAAAGAAAGGGACACCAGCTACAGGGAAACAATTAGTAGCAGGAAACGACTGGCGATTTGTTCAAGGTAAGACAAAATCCAAGGTTTATGAAAAGCACTATCTCAAACCAATTACTTGCAAATGACCCACAATGAGGACAACAGCTCAGGCAACAAAGGTGACGCACTGTAGTGCACGAGGCGTGGCTTGCATGAGGTCTAACCATCGCCCTGCGCACTTGCTGACTGGAAACGTGTCCGCCACGTTTAGCAAGATCGCTCGGGGATCTATCGGAAGCCACGCGTATCCAGCTTACGTGGCGTAACACGTGGCCGTGGCCCTGCAGTGGGAACAGTCTCATTTGTTAACACGAGAAGAGAAATTCTTTAAAGTAGCTAGCGTACGTCCAGAGACACGCACGCAACGTGCAGTGTGAAATAGCCCTTAGACGGTGGTTCGGAACTTCCTGGGTGCGGTGTCTCAGCGCGCTCGGTCAGAGGATTGCCCACGTGGTAGCTCAGCGTGCTCGGTTAGAAGGCTCGACACCCTCTGTAATGAAAAAAACGGAGTCAATGACTAAAGGATGAAAATAAAAAAAACCCGAAGAGCACAACGGACCCATCAAACCGAAGAACCAATGAAAAGAGGGAAGAAAGGGGGCTCAGCGCCATCTGTAATAAAAAACAGAGCAAAATTCTCAACGAACAACCCAGAACGATCCTGAACAAATGACAAAAACAATCCACCCGAAGAACAAAAAGTATAAATAAAAAATAAAATAAAAAACCGTCACTGGCATCTCAGTTTTTTATCTTCATTCCTAAATAGTACTGGCACAGTTGTTTATTGGACACAACTATATTTTGCAAGATTCAGAGTTGATCAAAGTTAATAGTGCTCTCTCTGAAAAGCGCGTTTGTTCTATTTTAAGAACATAGCATGAAATACATACCAACGAATTGCAACTACGAACTACTTCTTCACATGTAAATAAACTGGAGAGATACTGTTATAATGACTGTGTTAAATAACGTGATGATAGTAGTAACTTTGTATATAAATTCGATACTAGAAGTATGTGGAATTCAGTGTTACCACACGTATTCTGTTTGTTATTTTAGCTGTAAAGGAAAACATAGTAACGGTTTGAAACTGAATATTTGCTCTTTATCTTAGGCCAGAACAAGTAATATGAACAAAGACCTATCTGAAATACAGAAAAGATAATACCATCTACGTTAGAAGCGTCCACAGCAACCACACCAAAGAAACGTTTCAGTCAGTGGCGTAACTAGGACTTGGCTGGGGGGGGGGGGGGATAGATCTGCTTGACGAGCAAAATTTTAGTCAATTCCCAGACAGACTACCGTCTACCACTCCTGTTGAAGAAACTAATTCACTCTCATCCAATGAAAGCTTATGGTAAAACACCAACTTTCCAATCTTTACCTTTACCATATTGCTGTTATACGATTTTTTCCATCTTTTCGGGTTCTGGGGGGGGGGGGTTCTATCCCCCTCATACCCCCCCCCCCTCATAGTTACGCCACTGGTTTCAGTAGACACATTGATTGTAATGAGTCAAAACATTCCATAAGCAGTGAATAATTTACTTACGAAAGAAAGAAGCTAGTGAATTTGTTGCGTTGTGTACACTTCAGTTTCTTTAAGGAACGACAGTTGGCGCAGAAGTCTAGGACTTCACTTATATATGCAACTACCAGTATCAGCACGTTGTTTAGAATATTCATCCTCCCAGTTGCTTCAAAAGACCGTTGTTCAATTCGTTGTGGCGTATTTCGCGACATGTTCACGAAATAGAACAAATGCACATTTTAGAGGGAGCACTGTTCCATAAGTAAAATTCTAAACATAGCGCTATGTTCTGTTATTTAATTAATAAAGGTGCCCGAAACCCTTTTATGAGCCAAGACAAAAAGGATGGTATCGGCGAGTTTCGAACTATCGACCACTTCATCAAAACCTAACGCGCTGCTCACTACACTGCAGCGGACAATTACGAAACGAAATGGTTCCTTAATTCCCGTACTATTGGTGGCACTTGTTATCTATTATATACCAATTTAGAGACTGAATGATCATTTATCGTAGTAATAACGACGTGTTTTTGGTAATTCTTCAGTACGCCTTTAATTGAAATGACAACACTTAAGTTGTAATAAGAAAATCATCAAATATACAAAGCAAGATGGCGTACGCCAGGGAGTTCTGGGCGAGGAGTGTCACGTGACATCCCAGAACTCCTGATTTACGTAAAATCAAGTGACGGTGTCAAATCGCCGTAAATTTTGCAAATATGTCTCAGGCGATATGATACTTGAAAAAAGAAACGTAAGAGCAAAGTTGTAGAGAATTTATCCATTACAAATTCGGTTATTCAGTTTTCATGACAGATGGACCGTTAAGCCTTTCTTATTATTCAAATTTCTAGTTGTCAAAGGGCGATCGCAAAGGCCCACTTTTAGTGTTACTAGCGTTACCTAAAATGGGTCGAAAGCACCTACACAAAATTTTTGTGTGACTGATGCAATATAGAATTCTTTGCTGATGTCCGGATGACATGAAATGCATGAATGAATCATACCCTTTCTAGTAAGTACAAAAGTTGTTGAATACCTTCTGTGCATACTCAAATTTGAATTATTCTTCAGTAATTTTAACAGTTCTTTTCTGTTTAGTAATTGATGGGAAATTTTGTCTGAATTAGGCACAAAGCGATAATAGATGACATAAAAATTTTGTGTATTCCCCTGACGAAGTGCGATTTCTTCAGATGTCTTGGTACTCCTGATTTTTTTTTTTTTCAATTTTTACAAATACCGTTGAGAGATACCTCAACAGATACAGTGCCCATCTAATAATTCCGGTGCTAGTAAAGTTTCTACAAAAGTTTTAATAATTCGGAAAGTGACTTTTAGACGAAATGCAAGTACCTTAAATCGGTAACATCCTCCCGAAAAAAAAATGAAACTGGTATATTTTCGTTATTCTTCTGCCAAAGCCCGTACATCGATTGTGCTCAAATGTTTATCACTTAATTTCTGCAGCTGGTCGTCAAGTGCCTCCGGACGCATAAGCACAGGTATTATGGTTTTATGTATCATTCGTGCATCTAATCGCAGTCGTCCTGCTTTCGAAATTGCCATTAATGAGCACGAATACGGTGACATTGAAGTTTACATCATCTCCCGTGACAGCATCTTACGCATTTCTCTCTTCAAGTCTTCCCTCTTTGACCACGGAATACAGTATGTATGATTACTTAAAGTAAAGGGGGGGCGACTTCCATCTATTATTCATATTATTCCGGTTTCATAGAGAACACTGATATAATGAAACGAATCTATGACACTCTTCTGCCGTTCACACAATTACTTCCATTGGCTTTTCTTGAAATTTTATATACTGTCGAAAGTTCTCTTCTTGATTTGTTCACACTGTATCATGTTGACATTCCGTAGACTGTACTTGTGTACATACATCTTCATCCAAGCGTTGTTGATCTTCACTCTTACCCTCTAGCATTATCTGTTGCGTCGTTCGTTGGTACGTAGTAAATTTACGTATAACATGTTTCCTCTTGAGAACCAAGTCTTCCGCGACTACATTTATAGGTAAAATTTTCTCAGTTTACTTGTCAGTTTGGGATATTATCGAGCTTTCAACGACAGCCACCATCGTCAATAGTTGCTCCTGATAATTACGATGGTGGCTATCGTCTACAGATCGAGTTTTTATCCAGAATTGACGCGGCAGACAAACAGAAAATTTTACCTACCTTTCCTCCTATTTCCACACAATGCACACGTCGACGATTGACTGTTGCATCCTTCCCTCTTAAAAATTCCATTCCTAAAAAAGACACTAATCCTTTCACCACTAAACACTGAAAGGAAGAGGGCCGAGGAAGGGGGGAGGAACCCGCGCCGCAGGGGCTAAGTTGTGAGTTCTTGCCAAATTGACTCACACTACAACGGAAAATTTGGCAAGGGAGGTCAAACCCCGAAGGAATATGAAAAGGAAGCCAAAGCGCTAAACCATCAGAGTCGTGGGAATAAGCCAAGACGTTGTAGAGAGAAGCACGTAGAGAGGGGGCGTGAGTGGGTTGTGAGAATGGGAAGGAGGATAGCTCTATTCCTTTACTAACAAATTACAGTACACTGCTTTTTATTTTATTATCGTCCGCTGCCAATCAGTTGCCAGCATACGCAGGCCAGTTGCCCTCCCGCGTAGCTATGTAAGGTGTCTTACCCTAAATCTTTATGTCTATAGAGACCTTTGACGTGCTGAATAAAGTGTCTAACATCGTAGCTCTTAACTAATTTACATTTGGGGTCATAATTCAATAACTGTGGCTACACTCTAGATGGGTGGTGGTCGAGAGTGAATCAAAAACTTTTCATCCCATGTTCCTTGCTTAAAAAGGATCCCGACAAAATCACAATTCTGTTCGTTTACTTGTCAAACAAATGCAGAAAACCCCCTCATGTACTAAAAAAAATATGTACTATATAAAGTTATTTTTCTTTATCCTTAATAAAAACGCTGTATCCCCTTTTATTTGCACTTCTATCTTCATTCCGCGTTACCAGTGTGTATCGGTAACTGTGGTGGTGTGCCAGATATGTCACGGGTTCCAGCATCGTCTGGTCCTACGACTTCATCTGCCACTGTCCACTTTTTTCACCTCTGGAAACGTTACTTATGTGAAAAATATCGAGTAGCGCTGTGGTTAAAAAAATGTTCAAATGTTTGTATAGCTTATGGGACTTAACTACGGGGTCATCAGTCCCTAAACTTACAAAACACTTATGAACCAACTAATTGTAAGGACGGCACAAATATCCATGCCCGAGGGGGGATTCGAACACCCGACCGCAGTGGCCGTGCAGACCATGACTGAAGCGCCTCAGTCCCCTCGGCCACCGCGGCCGGCGCGCTGTGGTTCGCTATCCACGTTAAACTGTAGTTCCTCCTGTAACCGGCTGGTAAGTCAGTTCGAGGTCGGAGGAAGGCAATACCTCCAAACAGAAGACATGGCCTACTGAATCACTGTGGCGTTCAAACCAATCTTCGGATTGTTGTCCCTATACGTTACCTTTACCACGTTACCTACTTCGAAGGCATCCGGTCCTGCTCAGGTGAGTCCTTTCTCATCTGCAGTGACTCCCTGAGCAGCCTTCGAGCCCTTGACCAGTGTTATCCACGGTCTCCTCTGGTGTTGGGAATTCAGGAGGCCCTATCTGCCCTTGACAGGTCTGGTCGATCAGTGGTGTTCCTCAGGTCCTTGGGTCATGTCTGTATTCCGGGCAACGAACGTGTTGATATGCTGGCCAAGCAGGCCATTGATGCGCCTGTTTTAGAGATCGGCCTCCCGGATACTGATCTCCGGACGGTGCTGCGACATCGAGTGCGTGAGCTTTGGGCTACCGAGTGGTGTAGCCTAGCACCAGCCAACAAACTCAGGGCTATAAAGGAGACGACAGCAGTGTGGCATTCTTCAATGTGTGCCTTCCGCCGGGACTCCGTAGTCCTGTGCCGGCTCCGCATTGGCCATACATGGCTGACTCACGGCCATCTCCTTCGTGGCGAGGAACCGCCTGTGTGTCGCTGTGGCGCCCGCCTGACGGTGGCACACATCTTAGTTGAATGCCCTGTTTTAGCACCTCTGCGGCGGAGTTTTAATTTTCCTGCGCTTTTATCCCAAGTTTTAAGTGACAATGCCAAAATGGCTGATACTGTTTTAAGTTTTATTCCGGACAGTGGTTTTTACCGCTCCATTTAAAGCTTTCGTTTAGTGTGTGTCCGTCCTGTCATGACCTCCGATTGTAGGTTTCCCTTTGTTTCCGTGTGGCTGACTTTTCCTGTTTTTAGTCTCACCGTCGGTCAGCCACAGACGTCGGCTTTTACATTTTATTTTTTGTTGTTGGTCGGTTATACTGTGTGATTGTCATTGTTTTAGTTGTCTCTTGCCGACTTTGTTGTCCTTTAACTGACTCAGGGGATATTCCTCCCCTAGTTGTTCTCCACTCAGGCTCTTTTAAGCGTTCACCCCTTTTGTTGTGACGCCTAACGATGGAATGGGGGACTGATGACCTCCGTAGTTTTGTCCCCCTAAAACATCCAAACAACAATTACTTCGAAGGCAAAGTCAACGTTTGTTTTGACAGTGTCCTGGTCTGGCAGTAACACAAGATCATTGGTTTCGTTATTTCGAATTCTACGATCGGGCAGTAAGAGCGTCTTTGGCCTGGTCCGATATTCTGAAGCAGTGATGGTCAGATACCTTCTATTTGTTTATTTGTACGGACAGTGAAAGAAAGACCCAATTCATGTGATGAAAACCGCTTTGTAAACAGTTGCGAGATTACGAATGATTCCAGAGAAGTTTAGAGGGTTTATCATAACAGACCTCCGGTAACAGACACGCGCCTGAGTGGAATAAAATAACCGAGAACCGCCGAACGTCGGCCGGACCGGATGCGGAATTTTCAGTAATTCCGCTCGCCGTAGTCGCACCGTAAACATCAAAATCAAAGCAGCCAACTGGCCAGAGGCGAGCCAGAGAGTTCCGAGCGCGGAGGCCCCACAGAATAAATATTATTCCTAGGAGATTGCCTCTCTCCGGAGATACGTGCGCCGTGCCGCCGGCGCTGTATCACCGTTAACGAATAATTTGTGCCCAACTGCCCGTGAAATAGTGTGCCAAAGCAGCGTACGGACAGAGGGGGCGACGGAGCTCTTTATATTCTGCGGCGAAAACGAAAACACCTCCACAAATTAGGATCTGAACGATATGCAACGCGGAAACGCGTTTTTGTTACCGAAATAGGTACTGCTGAAGTAAAGCGTTGATTTTTTTTTTTTTTTTTTTCAGATTAAGAGAGGATGACGTATACTGTAACTGAACTGCCTGGAACGAGGAACTTTTTCCTTTCACGTTCAAATTTTATTTGGTGGCAAATAATATTGTTCACAAACTGCGAAGATCATTTTATAGCACTACCATAATGTAATAAATACTCGCAACACCTCCAGTTTTTGTTATCCACGGTGATAGTATAGCCGTGTAATATTTCCTGGGATAGGTGTATAAAAGAGGAAAGGGATATCAATTTTTCCGATACTGAAGTATGGAGGTGATAATCCAGTGGCTTTAACATTTTGTTTTCACGTTTTTATGAAAGATACGCGATTGCGAAGACGATATATCACTGACTAGTGTGTAATGCTGTGGCATATAAAACCAAAATTAACATTCGTAAGTTGCTTTTTACTTCGACCTTTCAACTTATATAGCAGACAGGCTCTCTCTAGCCTTCCAATAGTTAAGAAGTATTGTTCATTAGCTCTGTTAATTTTTGTGTACGTGATCGACGTCGAATTTGTAAATAAAGGCATGTGTAACTAAAATCTCTTGTTTCTGCTGAATAATAACGTAAATTGTTCAAACTTGTACAAAAACTAATTACGGTCCTTTTCCCACCAACTGGAATTTTAATTACCAAATGTTCCGGTAATAATGCACTGAGGGGAAAACACTTGTTGGAGAAGCAGTTTAACTCCATTGTATGACTTCAGAATTTGTTTTGAGCTAGCCGTGGACAACTCTGACAATCTCTTACATGCAATCCAATTGTTTGATTCTATCCTCGATACCGTAATAGGCGAGGAATTTTATCCCTTTATTATGCACACAAAGAAAAGGCGTGAAACGGAAATTTTAAGGTAGATAAATTAGATGTGTGTGGTGATTTGAACAACATTAGATGAACTTATTTCAATACCAATTGACTTGTCTGTATCATTGTCCATGAACAGTGCATCAGTGTTACAATACAAACCCGTCTGTGTTGTTCCTGTGGTTAAAATAATTATTAAATTTTGCTTTGATTCGTGTGAAATGATGGAAATGAATCCCTTTCTGATCTGAATAATCACAAAACTTGCACGTTTCACAGTAAAGTCCCTCTGACGCCTAAGGCTACATTTTCTTTTTCGCCCATCATTTGGCCAGTACGCAAATCCCTAACAACATACAGTATTAGGTGGTTCAGAAGCTGCTTTTTGCTCCTTCTGATGGACTGATTGTCCATTAAGTCTGGTCTGTCAGGTACAAAATCTTTTTGAATCGTCCCAAATAAGCACGTGCTAACCATTCTTGTCTTCAGGGTATCCTCTCTTTCCCAATAAGCTATTTTCACTGCATAAAGAAAAAAAAAATAAACTGTTCCACCAGTAACTTAGGGACACGTCACTGCTCAGTGTCTCCTGAAAATGTAAACTATTTGCCTGAGACAACAGAACACAGCTGTATAAAAGAGCAACGCTAGTTCCAAACGCGATTTCCATTCGAGACGGTTGTTATGGTTTTTAGTCCCCAAACTAGTTTGGTGCAAATCTCCCCGCTACCCTCTCTTGTACAAGCCTCTTGATCTGAAAAGAAGTACGGCAATCTTTTGTCTGCTTACTATCTCTTTCTACGATTTTTAAACCACAGTACCTTCTAATGGCAGTTGACAATTCCTTAATGTCTGTGTCCAGCCAACTTATCCCTTCCCTTAATCAGGATATACCACAAACTTTTCTCCCAAAGTCTGTAGAGAACCTCTTCATTAGTTATGTGATCTACCCATCTACTCTTCATATGTAGCATCACATTTGAAATGCTATCATCTGTCGGTATGAACTCCTCCTCCCTGTTCCACTCTCGTATAACGCTACACTCCAGACAATTGCTTTCAGAAACGACTTCCTAAGATTTAAACTAATACTGGATGTTAGCAAATTTCCCTTCTACAGAAATGCCTTCCCACAGTCATTCTGCATTTTATATCATCTTTACTTCGGCCATCAGAACTTACTTTCTTACCCAAATAAGAAAACTATTTCTTTTGTCTCATCAGCTAATCAAATTCCTTCAGCATGGTCCCATTTTCTGGCCCATATACCATTACTCTTGTTTTACTCTTCTTACTATTCATTTTATATCTTCCTCTCAACGCACTGTCCATTCCGTTTAATTGCTCTTCCAAGTCCTTTGCTGTCACTGACACAATTACTATGTCGGCAGCGAACCGCAAGATTTTTGTTTCCCCTCTAAATTTCTCCTTGCATTCCTTCAAATTCAAATGTTTGTTAAGCTTATGGGACAAAACTACGGGGTCATCAGTCCCTAAACTTACAAACTACTTATCAACTACCTTATACTAAGGACGGCACAAATATCCATGCCCGAGGGGGGGGGGGGTTCGAAACCCCGACCGTAGTGGCCGTGCAGACCGTGACTAGAGCGCCTCAGTCCCCTCGGCCACCGCGGCCGGCTGCATTCCTTCACAACTTGGTCAATATTCAGATTGAACAACATTGGGGAAACGCTACAATCCTGTTTTACTCCGTAACCACGGGGTCCCTTCCGTGCCCTTTGACTCTAATAACTGCTGTCTGGTTTTTGTACAAGTTGAATAGAACTCTTAGCTCGCTGTATTTTACCCCTGCTATTTTCAGTATTTTAATGTCTTCCAGCCTACATTGTCAGAAGATTTCTACAATGAAATGCCTAAAACGTAGGTTTGCTTTGTCGTAATTTATTACCTCGGGTGTTCTTACATTTCTCCTATCTCCAAACTTACCGTCCCAATGTCAGACGCATGGAAGATCTGCTGCAATCCAAGTAATTCGGTTTAGTATTTTACAACACTGTTTAAAATTCCAAAGAAATCAAGTGCAGACAAATGTGAAAATTAAAGACCTGTCAATTTTTTCCTTGAAATCTGAGGGTATTTTCCCTGTCTCATATCTTTCACGCCAGCTGGAACAATTTGTTCATGACTGGAACTACTAACGATATCAGCCGTTTAGAAGGAATATCATTCACTGTAGGGGCCTTATTTCGGCTCAAATCTTTTAGTTCTGGCACATTCTTCTTACAGTATCGTATCTACTATCTAATCTCTCTCTACTTCGTCGACAATTTCTAGAACACTGTCTTGAAGATCATTTGCTTGCACATTTAAGCTTTTCGTTCTTTGCTGAATATTAGATTTTCATCTAAGTCCTTGATATTCATACAAGTGCTATTCATGTCTACAACTGTGTTATATTTTCCCGCAGGCAGGATCTATCTTGCCGGCCGCGGTGGCCGAGGGGACTGAGGCGCTTCAGTCACGGTCTGCACGGCCACTACGGTCGGGGGTTTGAATCCCCCCCTCGGGCATGGATATTTGTGCCTTCCTTAGTTGTAGCTAGTTCATATGTAGTTTGTAAATTTAGGGACTATTACCCCGTAGTTAAGTCCCATAAGCTATACAAACATTTGAATTTTTTTTTTTTTTTTTTTTTTTTTTTCAAGGCTACCTTCACTCCCAATTCGGTGCACAAACATGGCTGCCATGCATGGTCCTTCCTGAATTAATTATTTTGTTTCTTGAATTAGCAATTGTTAATATGTCTTACATACTCAGAGCATAGCTTAGCTTTGAGGAGTTTTCAGAAATTGAATATATTAGTTTATTAAATATTAATAAAAAAAAGTGATTGCGTTTTGGCGCGTGACCGCCAGTGCTACAGTTAATCTGCGTCCAGTGCTTGCCGCTTGGAGACTTCCCTAGAAGTCGGGGAAATTTGCCAGTGCTCTTTCCCATGAGAACCCGACCTATTGTGCAACCTGTCGCGGTTCTCACAAGCTTTCACCACCTGTCTCGTACTGGTACTAACCGGCTGCTTTGAAGCAATACTTCGATCTTAATATGATGGCTTTAAGCCAGAAATATTACACCAGTCCGCGAAGTTATAACAGTAAGATGATGATAATTAAAGGTTTGTGCCTGTATTCGCTGTTGTGAGGGGTAAGTTGAGTCTTACAAATTATCTGAAACTCAGCAGATGTTTATTATTTTAATTTTACTGTGCAATAAATGCCGAAGTTTCCGTAATACACGTCTGTGGTACGTACTTTCAGAATATTTCGTAAATCGTAACTTTATTTTGGCAGCTGATGAGCTAAGTGACGAAGATATATCAAGCATGCAGGATGGAAACATTCCAGAATGTTCGAATTCTGAACCTGAGGGAGGATGACTTATTTGATAAAATGAATCAACAGTCTAAGAGTTCTGACTCAGGATGCGATGCTAATGACGAAAATCAGTCTGAAAACATTTGAGATTTAATGAATGGCAGTGTTAAAATATGCGTAATAGATTTGCGTTAGAGAGCAACTTCGTTAGTATTGCTATTTATTAGGTAGAAAAGTTCTTTGCTTATTTCATTATTTTTAACGAAATACGTATAATGTCAAATCAGAGTTAGGCACCAAACCATCATTTTTCTTAAAATTTTATGTGTTTGTATTTGAGCATGCTTGAGTTGAGCCCACCTCCGGAGAAAGAATGGGGAAATGATTCCGGGTATTGCAGTCTTTCATTGTATATTTTCCCGCTGAATTTTTGGAGCTTGTGGCATATTAGACAAATCTGGAATCTGTTCAGACAAGTTCATCTCGTCTGAAAACAACAGCATCAGAAATTTTGCGTTGTATTGGAATTTAAATTATCATGGTGACTCACACAAAACCAAATGGAATTCATAAATGCTTGTGAAATATGTTGTATCCTCGTCACCATTTGTTGTATCATCCTCTCTGACAATAGCTGAGGTCTCTTCTAGTTGTCAGGAGAGGAACTGATGCTGGAAACGATGGTCAGCTAAAGCATTTCTATAGAGATAAGTTGTTGTTGTTGTTGTTGTTATTTGGATGTTTAAGGGGGACAAAACTACAATGGTCATCAGTCCCCCATTCCATTACAAAATGTCAAAAATAAAAGTGCAGACGTCAAATGAATGCGCCCAGAGATTAAGTTTGCGAAGTGGGATGGAAATCCCACTGGGTCTATAAAACATCAACAAAACGGAGAAGAAACTAAAAGAAAAGGGGGCGAACACACAAAGACACCTTACTACAAAGAGGCCGAAGGCAGTGGTTGACCGACCATAGGAATAAAAAAGGAAAAGTCAACTACTCGGCAGTGCAAGGAAAAGACCAGTCATAGAGACTGATAAAAACCTCCTGCTCGAATAAAACTTAAAACTGAATTCGCTGCTGAAGCATCGTCACGTAAAATATCTGATAAAACGCCAGGAATGTTAAAACGACACCGCAAGGCGGCTAAAAACGGGCAGTCCACTAGGATGTGGACTATTGTTAAGTGGGAGCCACAACGACACTGGGGCGGGGCCTCACCACGAAGGAGATGTCCGTGGGTGAGCCACGAGTGGCCAATACGGAGTCGACACAGCACCACGGAGTCCCGGCGAGAGGCCAGCACGGAAGAACGCCACGCGGTGGTGGTCTCCTTGACTAGCCGAAGCTTGTTGGGTGTGCCCAGGCTATGCCACTCGGCATCCCAACGCTGATGTACGCGGTGGCGCAACAACGAACGGAGATCAGACGCCAGGAGGCCGATGTCCAAAATGGACGCACTGACTGCCTGCCTGGCAAGTCTGTCAACACGTTCATTGCCCGGGATGCCAACATGACCCGGAGACCAGACGAACACCACCGATTGCCCGGACTCTCCAATGGCACAAAGCGTCTCCTGTATGGCCAACACCAGAGGAGACCGCGGGTAACAGTGCTCCAGAGCTCGGAGGCTGCTCAGAGAGTCGCTGCAAACAACAAAAGACTCGCCGGAGCAGGACCGGATATGCATGAGAGCTCTGTGAATGGCCACCAGCTCTGCAGTGTAAACACTGCAGCCATTCGGCAGAGAGTGCTGTTCCACATGGTCACCATGAGTATAGGCATATCCCACACAGCCATCAACCATTGAACCATCTGTGTAGATCAGGTCATAACAACAGAACTCCGCTATGACAGCAGAGAACTGACGGCGGAGCGCCTCCAGTGGAACTGAGTCTTTGGGCCCCTGGGCCAAGTCCAGCCGAGTAGACGGCCTTGGCAAACACCACGGAGGTGTACGGGCACGGACCCTATAGGAAGTCGGAAGGGGAGAAGACTCAAGCTCCTGCAGGAGGGACTGAACCCGATAGGCAATGGTATGACCTGATCTGGGGCGTCGCTGATGGGGACGGACTACCACATCAGGAAAGAGGAGACGATGGTTCGGGTGGCCTTGGGAGCAATACACATGGGCTGCATAAGCCGCAAGTAGGTGTTGGCGGCGGATCCCCAAGGGTGGAACCCCAGCCTCCACTAGTAAGCTGTTCACTGGGCTGGTGCGGAAGGCACCCGTCGCGATGCGAACCCCACAGTTGTGAATGGGGTCCAGGAGGTGCAGTGCCGAAGGTGCTGCAGACCCATAGGCAATGCACCCAAAATCGAGACGGGACTGCACCAGCGCCGTGTAAAGCCGCAACAGTGTGGAGCGGTCTGCACCCCAGGTCGTATGACCCAAGTGTCTGAGAAGGTTGAGATGGCGCCAGCACTTCCGTTTCAGCTGACGAATGTGGGGGAGCCACGTCAGCCGGGCATCAAAGACCAGTCCTAAAAAACGGTGAGTTTCCACTACCGTAAGTGGTTCGTCATTCAGATAAAGTTCAGGGTGTGGGTGGACGGTCCGACGCCGGCAGAAGTGCATCACTCTGGTCTTGGAGGCAGAAAACTGAAAGCCATGGGTAAGCGCCCAGTTCTGCGCCTTCCGAATAGCACCTTGCAACTTGCGCTCAGCAACTTGGGTGCTGCAGGAACTAAAAGAGAGACAAAAGTCGTCAGCATAAAGAGAGGGGGACACTGACGGCCCAACCGCTGTGGCTAAACCGTTGATGGCGATTAAAAATAAGGGAACGCTTAAAACGGAACCCTGAGGAACCCCATTTTCCTGGATATGAGAGGAGCTCAGAGAAGCACCAATTTGAACACGAAAGGTACGGACGGCTAAAAAATTCTGAATAAAAATCGGTAGGGAGCCCCGGAGGTCCCAGTCATATAAAGTGTTGAGGATGTGTCGTCGCCAGGTTGTATCGTATGCTTTGTGCATATCGAAGAAGACGGCCACAAGGTGTTGGCGCCGGGAAAAGGCTGTGCGGATTGCAGACTCGAGGTACACCAGATTATCGGTGGTAGATCGACCCTGGCGAAAACCGCCCTGGCATGGAGCCAATAATCCCCGAGTCTCAAGAATCCAACACAACCGCCGACTGACCATCCGCTCCAACAGTTTGCATGGAACGTTAGTCAGGTTAATGGGCCGATAGCTATCCAAGTTCAGAGGATGTGTGTCGGGCTTAAGCACTGGGATGATGATACTCTCCCGCCACTGTGACGGGAAAACACCATCACACCAAATGCGGTTATAGACCGCAAGGAGGTTACGCCGACTATCTGCTGAGAGATGTTTCAGCATTTGACTATGGATGCTATCAGGCCCTGGCGCCGTGTCTGGACATTGTTGAAGAGCACTGAGGAACTCCCACTCAGTAAAGGGAGTGTTGTAAGATTCAGTGCGGCGGGTAAGAAAGGAGAGGTGCTGGCGTTCTACCCTCTCCTTCAATGTACGGAAGGCCGGTGGATAGTTTGCAGAGGCAAAGGCGCGGGCATAATGCTCGGCAAACATCTCTGCAAGAGTGGCCGGGTCCGTACAAACGACTCCATTTGAGGAGATCCCAGGGATTCCCACTGGTGTCTGTAATCCCTGTAGCCGCCTGATCTCACTCCAGACCTGCGAGGCTGAGGTGCCTGTCCCAATAGTGGAAACGTATCTCTCCCAGCACTCCCGATTCCGTCTTCTTATTAACTGGCGAGCACGAGCGCGAAGCCGTTTAAAATCAATGAGATGCTCCTGAGAGGGGTGACGCTTATAGCGCTGTAAAGCCCGCCTACGATCTCTAATAGCCGCAGCTATTTCCGGCGACCACCACGGCACTGCCTTACGCCGTGGGCGCCCAGAGGAACGAGGAATAGTAGCTTCTGCAGCAGACAATATGGACTGCGTGGCGCTCTCAACCACCACATCGATGGTATCGAGTGGGGGAGGGCCAACGATGGCAGCAGAGGTGTAGCCTTCCCAGTGAGCCCTATGAAGAGCCCACCGAGGAGAGCGTGCTGGGGACTGACGTTGTGGGAGTGACAAAAAGATCGGAAAATGGTCACTGCCGCACAAGTCATCATGGACACTCCAATGGATGGATGGCGGAAGGCTGTGGCTGCATATCGACAGATCAATGGCCGAGAATGTGCCGTGTGCCACACTGAAATGTGTGGGGGCACCTGTATTCAAGAGGCAGAGGTCGAGCTGAGAAAGCAGGTCCTCGACAACTCTGCCACGGCCAGAGATCGTAGAACCACCCCACAGGGGATTGTGGGCATTAAAGTCCCCCAATAGCAAAAAAGGTGGCGGGAGTTGTGAGATAAGTGCAGCCAAGACAGCCATAGAGACATCGCCATCCGGAGGGAGGTAGAGACTGCAGACAGTAATCTCTTGTGTTGTCCTTACCCTAACGGCCACCGCTTCCAATGGTGTCTGAAGGGGCACAGGTTCACTATATACAGAGGTAAGGACATACACACACACTCCACCTGACACCCTGTTATACTGGCTACGATTGCAGAAGTATCCCCTATAGCCCCGAAGGGCAGGGGTCCGCATTGCCGGAAACCAAGTTTCCTGCAGAGCAATGCAGAGAGCAGGTGTAACGCTCAAAAAGTGTCGTAGCTCAGCCAGGTGGGTGAAAAAACCGCCTCAGTTCCATTGGAGGATAGTGTCCAACAGCTGGGAAGGCATAAATGAAAGGATGTGATGTATTACACCTCAGCAGCTTTTGCATCCACCAGTAGCGATGCATCAGCGTCTAAATCCATCGAGTCCGATGCGTCCAAGAGCGCAAGGTCCTCGGGGGATGCAAGTATCTCCACCTCGTCCTCAGAGGCAGAGGCGGAGGGAGCGGGTGGCACTGTGGCCACAGGGGTTTCTTTTGCTTTGTCTTTGTTCTTTTTTGTCCTAACCCTCTTATCCCTCGGGGGCTTCACCGGGAGGAGGGGCTTTGCAGACTCAGCCTCCGTCTCAGTGACAGAGGGAGAGCCCGACGGCCTGCGGCCAGCAGCCGGCGGCGGTGCCTGCTTCTGGCTTGTGCCGGCATCGGCACTGGTGGAAGCCACAGAAGGGAGCGTCCCTAGGGAACCCTTCTGTATGAGGGCAGCCGGAGAAGGTTGATGCTTCTCCGGCGGAGGGTTGGAGGCTGCTCCCGAAGCAATTGCCTTGGGAGCAGGAGGAGGAATGGGGCCTCCGACCACTGTGGGGGCAGGTTTGAGTTGACGGCCCTGACGGCCGTTGGAGAAAGAAACACTATTGTCTGCTGCAGTCACGAAGGTGGATGGCGACGATGTCACTGCTGCAAAAGATGCGGTCATGGCGATGGGATGAAGTCGCTCATACTTCTTCCGAGCCTCAGAATAAGAAAGCCGGTCCAAGGTCTTCAGTTCCATTATCTTCCTTTCCTTACGGAAGACGGTGCAATCCGACGAACAAGGAGGATGATTTAAACCACAGTTAACGCAGACTGGAGGCGGTGTACATGGAGCGTCCGGGTGTGCTGGACGTCCACAGTCCCTGCATGTGGCGGTGGAAGCACATCTGGAGGACATGTGGCCGAATTTCCAGCATTTAAAACACCTCATAGGGGGAGGAATATAAGGTTTTACGTCGCACCGGTACACCATCACCTTGACCTTCTCAGGCAGGGTATCGCCTTCAAAGGCCAAGATAAAAGCACCGGTGGCAACCTTGCGATCCTTTGGTCCCCTATGGACACGCCGGATAAAGTGGACACCTCTGCGCTCTAAATTGGCGCGTAACTCGTCGTCGGATTGTAACAGCAGGTCTTTATGAAAGACGATACCTTGGACCATATTGAGCGACTTATGTGCTGTAATGCTCACAGGGACATCACCCAGCTTGTCGCAGGCAAGTAACGCCCGCGACTGGGCTGGGGATGCTGCTTCTATGAGCACTGCGCCGCTTCACATCTTTGACAGGCCAGAAACTTCGCCGAACTTATCCTCAAGATGTTCCACAAAGAAAAGAGGTTTGGTAGATGTAAAGGACTCACCATCTGTGCGGCTACATACTAGAAATTTTGGAGAAGGTGGCTCGTTTGCAGATTTTGCCCGACGTTCCTCCCACGGTGTGGTTAGGGAAGGGAACGAACGGGGATCATAGCAAGCAGCATTAAAATCTCCTCTACCTCGCTTAGAGACGCCGTTTTCGCGACCGGCCACGCTTTTAAGTTCTCGTTTCATCCTGGTCCCACGAGCAGCTAGGGATCTAAAGGTCCACCCAGGCAGAGCCCCGCTTGCCTGGGTAAGCCTTGTACAACTGAGGTGCGGCAGGTTCCTCAGAGGTTGCTCGCTAGCGGCTGTTCAACCTCAACAGCCATGCATCTCCTCGGCACGTAGCACACCTTGAGATTGAGGGGTTTTTTAGAGAGGTTTTTACCGTCCTCGCGACCTGGGCGATTAAGCCAAGATCCCCGGGCTCTGAAACGTACAACGTTCCACCGTCGCGCCGAACGGTGGTCGTTGAAGCACGCACAGAGCTTACGGTGTAGCGGACTGTTGGCGCGACACAGCCCACAGCTCAGGACCCCGGGTTCGCCAAGCCCGTACTCAGCAAATTAATGCTGAGCCCCTGAGGGGTAGAGATAAGTACTACAAGATTTATTAACTGAAGATACAATCTAACTTCAGAACATATGCCTGTTTCTTCTCCCTTCTTGCTTCTCGCGGTGTCTTCCGTATGATGCTAGCTGCGCTGAGACCTAGTGACTGCTTGGTTCGTAGCCGAGTTCTGACCTAGTAACTGGCGGGCTGTCCAGACGTATGTCGACCTAGATATAGCTGCTTGTAGAGGGCGCGCAGCATCGGTTACTCCCTCCAGGATGCGCGGCGCCTGCTTGCGATTGGCTTTCGGTCGATCGCTGCCTTCTCCACGATCGTTCTCTTATGTCTGGCGTGTAGAGCTGACTTGACGCCACAACGAAATACGTATTGTAGAATCTTACTGTAAGTAAAATATGCAGATTATATAACATACTATAAATAATTTTAAATTTATGTATAGTAGGTATAGGTAAGAAATTTAAGAAGTAATATGACTTAACTTGGGGTACACAAATGTGAACTATGAATTTTCCAACAAATGAAACAAAAATTTT
Source organism: Locusta migratoria (assembly GCA_026315105.1). Taxonomy (NCBI): domain Eukaryota; kingdom Metazoa; phylum Arthropoda; class Insecta; order Orthoptera; family Acrididae; genus Locusta; species Locusta migratoria. Next base: position 325,625,062 of record CM048750.1, read on the forward strand.
TGTATCCCATCCTCGTCGCCACTTTTGTATCCCATCCTCGTCGCCAGTTGTGTGTGTCGATTCCGCCTGTTGTCAAATGTTTGTTAAGCTTATGGGACTTAACTACGGGGTCATCAGTCCCTAAACTTACAAACTACTTACGAACTACCTTATACTAAGGACGGCACAAATATCCATGCCCGAGGGGGGATTCGAACCCCCGACCGTTGTGGCTGTGCCGACCGTGACTGGAACGCCTCAGTCCCCGCGGCCACCGCGGCCGGCCCGCCGGTTGTCCTGGGTGTCGGTGGCCGAGTAGTGAAGAGACCGACACAGGAATAAAGGATACACGTGTGTGCAGGTACGGAGGTGACCAGCCAGTGAGACAGCAGAAACTAGAAACACTAGACTAAATTAGAACAAGTTGTATATTTCGTAGAAATAAGATAATACTTACCTTTTACAAAGTTCACGACTGCAGAATGCTGATACATAGTTTAGATAGAAGCCTGCCTACTGATGATTCCTAGTGCCTATCCGATTCCCAAGTCTTAACTGGTGCCTATCTGATTCCCAAGTGTCCGATGCAGCAGTCGTGGCCACGAGCGGAGTTGCAGCAGAGGGCGCTCGTGGCTGACGTCGTAAGAACGCCGCGCCGTGCGTGCATGGCGGCGCGCGGCGAAAGTACGTGGCGCGCATTTCATACTTGTGCGATACCACAAAAATACTGGTGCCTACGAACTTGATAAGCAAAGAGTCCGGCCGCGGTGGCCGAGGGGACTGAGGCGCTTCAGTCACGGTCGGGGGTTCGAATCCCCTTCGGGCATGGATATTTGTGCCGTCCTTAGTTGTAGCTAGTTCATAAGTCGTTGGTAAGTTTAGGAACTGATGACCCCGTAGTTAAGACCCATAAACTATACAAACATTTGAATTTGAAGGAATGCAAGGAGAAATTTAGAGGGGAAACAAAAATCTTGCGGTTCGCTGCCGACATAGTAATTTTTTGAAGCAAAGAGTACAGAACTTCATTGTTACCCGACATCAGACAGTGGAAGAATAGAGAAGTAATCTTTAAGTTGGTCGAAGATTACACACCCAGACCCAAGTGAGAGTTGCAAATATAGAGAGACGTTACTTTTATCGTCCGTTACTATAGTTTCAGAGAGGTCCCGATTCTCTGAATGTGACTGATGGAGACATGCACGTCGGTATCTCATAGCTGAGACTTTTCTTTCTCTGATCTAAACACAAGTCACGTCGTGACTCAAGATAGCTGGACGTTACCGCAACTCAACCGGCTTTAAGGACAGTAAACTCGGAAGGGCCCTGGAGGCCGGTAACAGGTGGGGAGAAAAATGATGCGCAATTAGGAGGTCGGTGATATTGCCGGAGTTCCCGCCCCCAGGTGCAGCAGGACGAGCGGCCGCCCAGCGGGTAACATTCAAGTTTGGCGCAGCTCATTAAGCTGACGACATCGTTAGGGGAAGGAAGACCGCCAAGAAAACGCCAGCACCAGCGCCTCACGGCCCGGCGGCCGGCCGCCGAACTAGCGGACGACAACGCGGTCGCCGCACTATTCAGTCAGGCACATATACGGCAGCGCCGCCGCCGGAGCGAGATAAGCGCAGCCCGCGCAAACTTTTATATGAACGAACCGAGGGCGGTAAAGGCTAACGGCAGCAACCAGTCACGCCGGTGAGCTACCGAAAATGGCAAGATGGCGCCGTACCAGTCAATAGATAACGGACCACATGCCATGGAAGTGTGTAGTTCATTCTCATGGGCCAAGCTCACGGCAACGTTTCTCACGCGCGAGCTGCGAGGACATAGGCACACTTTTGTATTCCGTATTATGCAATCTTCAATTATCTAAAAAAATTCAGGTTAATTCAGGAAAATGGCACTTCTTCTGCGTTGATGTTTCACCCTCACGATGTTGCAGCCCGCTGTGAGCAAAACTGTAGCAACCATACGGCTGCCTACTCGGGAAGCTAATATCATGCTGGACACTGCGTTGTAGAAATTTATTGATCTATATAAATGTGAATGTGTGTTCGGTGTACGTTTATCACGTCTGAACCACAAGACAAAGTGCTAAAAATTTGTACAGTTACTAACGTCTACCCGGGGAAGGCTTTAGGCACGGTTTTTTGGCGATCTGATAGCTATTTATCTATAAATATTAATGAGAATGTTCGTTGTACACTTATCACGTCCCAACGACAAGACGCAGACAATTATTTGTAGTTACTAATTTAGACCCGAGGAAGGTTTTAGTCACGGTTTTATAGCGATCTGATAGATATTTAGTAATTTGAAGAATATAACGCGAAATGCAGAAAAATAATTACTCTTTGAAAATTATATTTACTCTTTGAAAATGGTTTTATTGGTTGCATTGTTGCTTGAGAGATGATAATGATAAAAGGGTGGAGTATATTGGGATGGAAAGTTATCGCTGTATATGAAATTCTACGTGTGTGTGTGTGTGTGTGTGTGTGTGTGTGTGTGTGTGTGTGTGCGCGCGCGCGCGATTGTTGTCCAAAGTCTCCCGTTGTACACCACAGCAGTTCCATGCCGATAGCCATAACGGGGTGGCAGATACGGCGGTTGAAAGTCGTCAAATTATGTATATAAAAAAAAAATCGGACTGAAGGCCAGCGATGACGTTGTGACTTTATAGCAAGGAGGTTACATACAGCGAAATGTGATGCCACAGACCATATCTTTGGTCTATGAGTGCTACAATGTCTTCAGCTCTTTCTCTGTAAGGATAAGCATACGAATAAGGAAATAAGAAAAAAATTCTTTTTTACTGCTTTATTTATTTAAACATCTTAAAAAAATCCATTTGACGTTTCGAGCATTACATCAATAGATCGATCTCTGATATTGTTGTTGTTGTTGTTGGGTTTTTGAAGGGACTAATCAACGACGGTTATCAGTCCCTTTTTCCAGTCCAAGAGATAAAACATTGTGTTAAGCGATCCGAAGTGAATGCACTAACAAGTCAAAGTTTAATACTTACAGACTAATAGAAAGAAAGGATACGATTAAAAACGAAGAAGGGATAAAACAGCTGAAACATTACAAGAGTGTATTTGCTGGGTGGTCACAAGGATATAAGGAACACACCCAGCCACTCTGGAACACGTTAAAACCGCCTACCTAACAGACTTAAGCAGGCGGAGGACAGAGATATGACAGACAAAGACAAACTTTAAAGTGACTTGTAAAGTCCACACACACGCATAAAATTTAAAACAGAGTCAACCGTGGAGGTATTGTCAGCTAATGCTAGCTGCAAAGTGTCAGGAAGATTAAAATAGCGTCGTGTTGCGGCTAAATGGCGACATTCAATTAAGATGTGGGCGACCGTCAAAGGCGCACCACATCGACACTGAGGAGGGTTCTCGCGACGCAGGAGATGACCATGCGTAAGCCAAGTATGGCCTATACGGAGTCGGCAAAGGACGACCGACTCCCTGCGAGAAGCCCTCAGGGACGTCTTCCATGCTGCGGTAGACGGCTTGATAGCACGGAGCTTATTCGGTTCGGTCGAATCTGCCCATTCAGAATTCCAAACCCTTAAGACCTTGCGGGTCAACTGGGTTTGGAGGTCGGAAACTGGGAGGCCAATATCCAGGGACCGCGAAGTAGTGGCCTGCTTGGCCAGCTCATCGACGCGTTCATTGCCCGGTATACCTATGTGGCCCGGAGTCCAGACAAAGGTGACAGAACGGCCTGACTCGCCAAGGGCAAAGACAGCATCTTGAATGGCTCGCACTACTGTGTTTTTCGTTAGAAACTGGTCGAGGGCCTGTAAGCCACTCAGGGAGTCGCTACAGATGACGAACGACCCCCTGGGGTGAGCTCTGAGGTGTTCAAGAGCTCTCAAAATACCGACCAGTTCTGCGGTGAAGATGCTGCTTCCACAAGGCAATGACCGCTGTTCGATGTGGTCACCATGGATAAAGGCATATCCAGCATGGCCATCGACCAAAGAACCGTCCGTGTACACAATGTTTGCTCCGTGAAACGTATCAATCAGTGCATAGAACCGGCGACGGAGAAGCAGTGGTGAAATCGAGGCTTTTGAATCCCGGGACAAGTCCAGCCGAAGCTCCAGGCGAGGAATTTTCCAGGGGGGATACGGAGGGAGTAATGGTAAGGTGGAGGAAGGGGGAAGGAATCAAGTGAGGAGAGAAGAGAACGGACGCGGACCGCAATCGGGAGACCCGACCTGGGCCGACGTCGTGGGGAAGGGAGTGCAGAAAGTGGAAAGAGAAGCCTGTGGTTCGGATGGCGTGGTGAAGCATGAACCCGGGCAACGTAGCTCACCAACAGCCGTTGCCGGCGATATCGCAGAGGGGGAACACCAGCTTCAGCTAGAAGGCTCGTTACGGGACTGGTGCGAAAAGCCCCTGTTGCGAGCCGCACGCCTGTGTGGTGAACGGGGTCTAGGACCCGCAAGGCAGAAGGAGCTGCTGAGTCGTACACCAGGCTTCCGTAATCAAGCTGCGACAGAATAAGAGACTTGTAGAGCTGAAGAAGGGTGGAACGTGCTGCTCCCCAACTAGTATGGCTGAGGCACCATAGGACATTTAAATGCCGCCAACACTTCTGTCTCAGCTGACGTAGGTGTGGCACCCAAGTCAGCCGGGCATCGAACACCATGCCTAGGAAGCGATGTGTTTCCTCAACCTGAAGTAGTTCACCACCCAGGTAGAGCTCTGGGTCAGGGTGAACTACCCGACGGCGACAGAAGTGCATCACGCAGGTTTTTCGGGCGGAGAACTGAAAGCCGTGAGTAGAAGCCCATGAGTGGGCCTTTCGGATGGCACCCTGCAGCCGCCGTTCAGCTACGCCGATGCTAACTGAGCTGAAATACAAGCAGAAGTCATCGGCGAACAGGGAGCAACTGACCGATGACCCCACAGCCGCAGCAAGACCATTTATCGCCACTAAAAACAATGGAACGCTGAGGACGGAGCCCTGTGGGACACCGTTCTCTTGAATACGTGGGGAGCTAAAAGACGCCCCAACCCTCACCCGGAACGAGCGATGGGAGAGGAAATTATGAATAAAAATAGGAAGGGCACCCCGTAGGCCCCAGTCATGAAGAGTTGTTAAAATATGGTGGCGCCAGGTGGTGTCATACGCCTTTCGAAGGTCGAAAAATACAGCAACAAAATGTTCACGCCTAGCGAAGGCAGTGCGAATGGCCGACTCCAATGACACGAGGTTGTCAATGGTAGAACGGCCCTGGCGAAAGCCCCCTTGTTGTGGAGCAAGGAGTCCGCGCTCTTCAAGGATCCACATAAGCCGCCGACTCACCATACCTTCGACGAGCTTGCAGAGAACGTTGGTGAGGCTGATCGGACGGTAATTGTCAGCCACCAGGGGATATGCACCAGGTTTCAGCACCGGGATGATAGTGCTTTCCCGCCACTGCGACGGGAAAGTGCCCTCTGCCCATAGATGGTTAAACAGGGCGAGAATGCGGCGTTGAAACTCTGGTGAAAGGTGTCGGAGGAATTGGCCGTGAATCCTATCAGGTCCTGGAGTTGTATCAGGACACGCAGCAAGGGCAGTTCGGAACTCCCACTCAGTAAACGGGTCGTTGTATATTTCCCGACGACGAGTGCGGAAAGAGAGCTGTTTCCGCTCGGCCCGCTCTTTGAGGGAGCGGAAGTCAGCACTGTACATGGCAGTCGCAGAGCATTGTGCGTAGTGGTCTGCCATGTGCTCGGCGATAGCTGTCGGGAGCGTGCAGAGGACACCCTGGATGGTGAGGGACGGGATTCCTGTCGGCGGGCGGTATCCGAAGACGCGTCGGACTTGCGTCCATACCTGAGTCAGGGAGGTGCGGGAGTCGATACTGGCTACATACCGCTCCCAGGAATCCTGCTTACTCTGCTGTACGAGTCGTCGAGCACGCGCACGGAGCCGTTTAAAGGCCACCAAATTCTCCACGGATGGGTGGCGTCGATGGCGCTGGAGCGCTCGCCGACGTTCCCGGATGGCCTCAGCAATCTCCGGTGTCCACCAAGGCACGGACCTATGCCTAGGGGAACCGGTGGTTTGCGGAACTGCTACCTCAGCGGCCCTGACAATTTTATCAGTCACCTGCTGGACTGCATTGTCAATGTCATCTGGCAGTGGTGCAGTGATGACAGCGGTTGAAGTATAAACTGGCCAGACAGCCCTACGGAGACACCAACGGGGTAAGCTGTCTGCAGCTTGGTACTGCGGGAGCGACACAAAGATTGGAAAGTGGTCGCTACCACACAGGTCCTCATGCACACGCCAACCGAGGTGTGGTCGATCGCTGAATACGTGCCCTGTGCCACGCTAAAATGCGTGGGGGCACCTGTATTCAGGAGGCAAAGGTCGTGTTGCGCCAACAATGTCTCAACATCCCTACCGCGGCCTGTGGTCTGGAGTCCACCCCACAGAGGGTTGTGGGCGTTGAAGTCCCCCAAAAGGAGGAATGGTGGAGGAAGTTGCGAGACCAGAGCAGTAAGGGTGTTGAGAGACACGGCCTCATCCGGAGGAAGGTACAAGCTGCAGACAGTGAATTCTTGCGTTACCCGAATTCTGACAGCCACTGCCTCAAGAGTGGTTGTGAGGGGCACGGGGGCACTTGGGACAGTGTCCAGGATATATAGGCACACACCGCCAGACACCCTGTCGTAAAGGGTCCTGTTGCGGTAGTAGCCCCGATACCCACGGAGGGCAGGGGTGCGCTGTGCTGGAAACCATGTCTCCTGTAGGGCGATACAAAATGCCGGGTAGCGGTACAGTAGTTGTCGCAGCTCAGCCAGGTGATTAAAGAAGCCGCCGCAATTCCACTAGAGAATAAGTCGTTCTCCACGCTCTAAGGCCATAAAAGAAAAAGAAAAGAAGATCATTCCATAGGAACATCTGCTGCTTTATGATCAGGCTCAACAGAATCTAAGACCATAGACTCAGATGAACCTGGTTGTGCAGAGCTCCTATGGTCAGGCGAATCAAGAAGTGCGAGATCCTCAGCGGAGGCGAGGATCTCGACTTCATCCTCTGAAGCAGAGGATGTGGGTGTGGGTGGCTTGGTGGCCACCAAAGAATCCTTTTTCTTCTTTTCTTTTCTTCTACCCTCTCGCTGGCCCTTGGGTGTTGAGGGCCGTAGGGGCTTCTCAGACGGGGCGGCAGGAGCTGACGAAGAGCAGGAGGCCCTTCGATCAGCCGCCGGGGGATCCTTCAGCCATTTGCTGGGATCCACCTTCCCACGAGGAGAAGCCTCGGAAGGGAGTGTCCCATGGGACCCCTTCCGGGCGAGAGGAGCCGGAGAAGGCTGTTGTTTCTCCGGCTGTGGGGTGGGGACCGATGTCCCCTGAGATAGTTTATCTGTTGCTCCCAACGTGAAGAGTGTGGGAGCAACCGAAGGAGTGGCGCCCCCAACTGCCAAGGGGGCAGGTGCAGTGGTTCGGGCCTGGGGGCCCGCTGGCATTGATGGTACAGGTGGTCTGGAGATAGATGGGGAAGCTACAGAGGCGTATGAGGTGGTCATGGTCACAGGATGGAGCTTTGCATACTTACGTCTGGCCTCCGCGTATGTCAGCCGGTCCAGGGTCTTGTACTCCATGATCTTACGCTCCTTGTGGAGCACAGAGCAGTTGGGAGAACACGGAGGATGCTGCTGGTTGCAATTGACGCAAACTGGAGGTGGGGTACAGGGGGCGTCCGGGTGGGATGCACGCCCACACTCCCGACATGTTGGGTTGGCATCACATCGGGAGGACATGTGCCCAAACCTCCAGCACTTGAAGCAGCGCATAGGGGGAGGAACGTAGGGCTTTACGTCGACCCGGTAGACCATCACCTTGACCTTCTCAGGCAATGAATCGCCCTCGAAAGCCAAGATGAAGGCACCGGTGGCAACCCTCTTGTCCTTCGGACCCCTATAGATACGGCGGATGAAATGCACACCACGCCGCTCCAAATTAGCTCTCAATTCGTCATCGGATTGCAGCAGCAGATCCCTGTGAAAAATGATACCCTGGACCATGTTTAAGGTCTTGTGTGGCGTAATAGAAACGGAAACATCACCCAGCTTGTCGCAGGCTAGCAGAGCCCGTGACTGCGCTGCGGATGACGTCGTTAACAGAACCGATCCAGATCTCATCTTTGACAGACCCTCCACCTCTCCATACTTATCCTCTAGATGTTCGACGAAGAACATTGGCTTCGTCGTCATAAAAGATTCCCCATCATTTCTAGTGCAGACCAGATATTTCGGGGCATAAGCCTCACCCTGAATTTTCGCCCGACGTTCCTCCCATGGTGTTGACAAGGAAGGAAACGTTTGGGGATCATAGCTTGCAGCGTTGTAATCGCCTCGACCACGCTTAGAGACGGCGGTTGTACGTCCGCCAACGTTTCGTGTTCGTTTCATGGTGTTCCCACGAGCAGCTAGGGAGATAAGCGTCCACCCAGGCAGAGCCCCGCTTGCCTGGGTAAGCCTGATACAACTGAGGTGCGGCAGGTTCCTCAGAGGGTGCTCGCTAACGACTGTTCAACCTCAACAGCCATGCATCTCCTCGGCACGTAGCACACCTTGAGATTGAGTTTTTTTTTTTTTTTTTATAGAGGTTTGTACCGTCCTCGCGACCCGGGCGATGAAGCCAAGATCCCCGGGCTCTGAAACGTACAACGTTCCACCGTCGCGCCGAACGATGGTCGTTGAAGCACGCACAGAGCTTACGGTGTAGCGGACTGTTGGCGCGACACAGCCCACAGCTCAGGACCCCGGGTTCCCCAAGCCCGTACTCAGCAAATTAATGCTGAGCCCCTGAGGGGGATCTCTGATATTATTACAATAATTATTGTTGAATTTCGTGATTCGATTCTTCGACACGAATGCATTTTTACATGTGATTTGGTCTACACTACTTACTTTCCTGATAAACGGTAAGTGCATAGACTTCTGCAATCTGATAGGAATAATTCTCAGTTTGGTTTTGAAGGATGAAGTGAAATATAATACCTTCTTTAGAAACAGTCTCATAGCACACTACTGAAAGATTGTGTATCTATCATAAACAACCAACACGCTAGCAGAGTCGCGGGTTTAAGCTAGTATAATATAAAACACTTAAGTTTGGTAATGTCTAAGAGATGAAAATTCTGCCTACGATAATTCTGTATGCCTAAGGTCTGTCCGACTTCCTGACTATCTACTGTATTGTCTTACCATCTTGATACATATATAAGAATTGAGGTGTTTGTGCCTATATTCATTCGGCAGCGAAAAACCACATCACAAACGAATAGTGTTTCTGTGGTAGTAGGCATCAGTCCCCCTTGTGCAGTATGGTGGTAGAGTGTTGATAACAATAAGGGAGTGGAAGATACGGGAGTTGCAAGTTTCCAACTTATAGAAAATGCTATGTGTGGGTGTCAATATTTTACTCTTCTGCAAAAACTACACAATGAAGTGGAACGATCTCCCTGTGTTGCTGTAGTACAAAGTCTCCCGTTGTACACCATAGCACCTCAGTGTCGACAGCTATCAGAGCGTGGAAGATGTACTGGTTGAAAGTCGTAAGCTTTTATAAAATTCGGACTGAAGACCAACGATGACTTGACACTATAATAGCAAACAGGTTATATAAAACTAAAGGTGATGCACATTCTTCAGTTGCTTTTCTGCAGTAAGCGTACGAATAAAGAAAAGTGCATATTGCAGTTTCAAATGTAAACCTACGAAGAAAGATGCCAAACCATAAGAAAGAAATTTTGTGTTCTCGATCCGTTCCTAGAAGACAGAATACGGCGCTGAAAAGTGAATCTACAGACAATAGAAACTTGAAATTTGTTGACTTCTTTACCTTACACCGTAGGTATCAGTGATTCTTAGACATTCCCAATGGGGTGAAATAGGGGATGAACGGATTTTAGAAAATACACTGTTAAGGCAACTTTGAAGCAAGAAATACAGAACTTCGGATTTACATTTTTGATTGGATTTTTAAAATCCTGTTTTCCTTTTTTTGTTTTGTTTTTTGTTTGTCATTTTTGTGGTTTAAGGACCCACTATTGCTTAGGTCGTTAGCTCCCGACCATAAACGTGAATATACCAATACGAGAGTTAAAACAACTGCCAATGAGGACGATACCAGGATACCGCTAAAAACAAAGAAGAGGAATTAAATGACCTTTTATCAAAGGTGTCATCTGCATAAAACGCAAGACCCGAGCAGCTGCTCGTGTGTCGACGGCAACAAATTCCTCTATAGTGTTCGGAAGATTAAGGGCAACATGAACATGATTAAAATTATCACATGACATTAAAACATGGCGCACCGTCAGCGGGTGACCGCAGGAACACAAAGGTGCGGGGTCACCAGTCAACAAGTGGCGGTGGCTGAACCGGCAGTGACCGATCCGCAACCGGGCCAGGATTACTTCCTCCCGTCGAGAGGAGTGAGGAGATCTTCAAAGTTGCTGGGATTGGTTTAATGTTGCGAAGCTTACTGGCATGAAGCAAAGACCACAAACTATGCCACGGCAATAAAATACGTCGGCAAATGGACGCTTCAATATTACTGGATGGGACGCAGATGGTAACTGTCCGAGGCAGAGGGTTACAGCCCTGGCCGCATCATCAGCACCTTCGTTCCAAGGAACACCTAGGGGGCAGATACCCACAGGAAGGAAACGTGAGAATCGTCGTCCGCCAACATTTGAAGGGAGTGTTGAATTTGGTGTACGACAGGGTTTCTCAGACTTTGAATGGTACCGATGGAGTGAGAGCAAATGATATAGGAAGGATGGCGGTGGCGACGGATATACAGAACAACTTGATAGAGAGCAAAAAGCTCATCTGTGAAGATCGAACACTTGACAGAAAGCCTGTAGTAGAACCTATCGTCTCCAACGACGAAGGCAGATCCGATAATATCAGTGGTCTTTGAGCCATCTGTATAGATAAAAATGGCAACATCAAGCTGCGAACGAAGTTCAACAAACCTCAAGCAATATACCCAATCCGGAGTACTCTCCTTTGGGAGCGAGCAGAGTTCAAAATGAACTCTAACCAGAGCTTGGAGCCACGGTGGCGTTGTGCTTTCCTGCGTTCGAAAGGTGGTAGGGGGAATAAGATCGAGTTGTAGAAGGCGTCGAAAACGAACTCCAGGAGGGAGCAAGGCAGTTGCAGACAACCCATACTGGCGATCGAGGGCGTCATTGAAGAATGATGTGTAGGACGGATAGGCGGGCATTGATAGCAGGCGGCATGCGTACCGACACAGTACTATATCACGCCGATAGTTCAGTGGTAATTCGGCAGCTTCGGCGTAAAGACTTTCGACAGGCCTGGTGTGAAACGCTCCGATCGCCAGGCGTAACACTCGATGGTGGATTGAGTTTAGACTGCGTAAAATTGACGGCCGTGCAGAAGAGTAAACTGAGCTTCCGTAATCCACTTTCAAGCGGTAGTGGACCGGTAGAGGTGAAGTGAGACGGTGCGGCACGGTATTATAGGATGGAACGGCAGAGAAAGGTTATGAAAGTGGTTAATGAACACTCTGCCAGGCACTTGAATGTGATTTGCAGAGTATCTATGTAGATACAGACGTGTATTTTTACTTTTGTACTGCACTCACTTAGCGTGACTTCACTTGGCACGGCGCCACTAGATATTGTTTAAGAATGAATGGCATGTCATCTAGCGACTAAAATCTGGAAACGTTTATTTTACCATTACTGTACCTTCAGTCTGCTTTCTGATATTACGTGAAGAACATGTATCGAATATTTTTGACAAGTTTTAACTAATGTATACTGGAGGCTTTTAAGCACAGGGTACATGTGCTGATTTCTTTCTTTACAGAAAGTTGTATACAATGTTTTTGCAATATTTCTGTTCTCATACTGTATCGTTATTTTCCATTCACAGATTCTGATGATGGTCCAGGCCGAAATGCGTCAAATAGTCATATTTCAACCACTTCATGACTGATCAATACAGCGAACTGTGCAGCTTTTTGCAGCCTTCATTTATTTGACTTCCTTAAGTAATATAAAAACTGATACTGTTAGTTATGTAACAGCTGTGGTAGCACAAACTTAATAACGGGGCAGAAGATGATCTCACTAATTTAACCCGTTTATCATCGTCAATACGACAGCTGCTTGATAACAGACGTTATAATAATTCAGGTGTTGCGGGTTTCTCTATTTGGCAGTATAACAAACTATCAACCGTTTTCATTCGGCACTAGTATAAAGATTGAAGGCAATAGAGAACAGACGGGTGAGGGGGTACCTCGATACGAATAGTTGCATGACTGTACCTTTTAAATGTAATAGATATGGAAAATATATGCTACGTTACGAGCTTGTGTTGCTCCCCTGCTACCGACGAAAATCACGTTTGCTGCCTTCCCGATCGACAAAGGAAAGTTCTTCGCGGTCAGAACGAGTCAGTCTCAGAAATATCTCGAAAAGGATAAGACGTCAACTGCAGCCACGAAGACTTTACTCTTCGGTGGAACTTCTACTCCCATTGTTTCTGAGGAGAATTTCAGAAGCAATTCCGCGATATCAGCTTCTATCTGCATCCTTTCAGACTGTAATAACCGTCATAAAATAAGTAACAATTCTGACGTGTACAGGAATTTCAGTTCCAATGGCACTGAATCTCTACAGGGAATATAAGGACGGCAGAGCGCGCCCAGCCTGTTACGGCGCAAGACTGCCGGAATACCAATGCGCTCGTAACCAGACAGGCGTCTGCCGATCTAGCTCTCTAGAAGCCAAGTGATGACGGAACAAGGTCTCACAGTCGTCAGTTCGTTCTGCTGAATCTGAATTGTTCAGGCGGATCTTTATAGCAGCACTCCTGCCATTTGTAACGCAGTGTTCACAATATTCACGGTGAGATTGACTGCGTGTCTGGGAACTAGAATCGAAGCAGCACACCGCTTGCAAGGTGAACCCACAATGAAATTTCGCCGGTCCCTCTACCAGACAGTTCTACTAAATCTAAGAGCATGATGATACCAGTGGAAAAACTGCGTGCCGCCAGGTAACTTAGTAAGGAAGATTGGGGGGTTAACATGCCGTCGACAACGTACTCATGAAATTCTGAGCACACGCTCTATTATCGTAACGTTTGGTTTAAATGTTCGAATATTTTAAAGTCTACACACACACACACACACACACACACACACACACACACACACACGTACGTTAACCGGTAACGTTTGTCGCTGGAACTCAATTTTTGTTCTTGACCGCTGGAAAATGTTAGGAGTAGCCGCAAAGCAATCGAGAACGTACTTGCTCTTAATCGTCAGTCTGCAAGACTACACTTCTGCTTGTCGCAACTAATTTAATAGAACAGAAACAATTTAATGGCTTGAGAACTACGACGAAGACGACTTCCTACAGTGTTCAATGCCTACCAAATTTATAAACACGAAAGAAGGTGGCTGTTAAGTTTTCACGACTGAACCACTTAACCGATTTTGATGGATTTAGCTATGGAGAACATGGCTACTTCGAAAATGCCTAATTAAAGTATTTGTTATGTTGAAGTATGTACTTCAAAATGTAGGACTGCTGACCACTAACTTGTATAGTTTGAGACGTTTGAAGACTCCGTATCAAAGCCATTTATTTTTTGACTTTCGAAATTTATCAGATTTAATAAACTACTTTCAGTGGTTGATAAGCTGTGCGTAATACAAATACAGTGGTTACACGGGACATCAACGATTTTAAACTGCCCAAAAATTTAATGACATTTCAATCAAGCGTAACTTACACTTAGAATAACTAATAGCTTTTTGACTCGGCAATTTCTGTTCGTATTTAATAATATCCGTTTTTGTCTAGGCAAAAAAGGAAAGTATTTAGCTTCATTCTACACATGGTATATACTTAAACGGGAAAATAGGAAACTTTTATATTGTAGGCTTGACATCGAAGGCAACTAAACACAGCACTTATACTGAAAGCACTTTTATTACGAACTCAACATACACGCAGCACTGACTGCCTCTCAGGCGGAGTGCTCTGCTATTTATACACAGACAGAACTTAGCAGAAATTAGAAGATCAGTTACCATAAGAAACAAGTAGAATTTACAAGTGAACATAAGAAATATGTAGAACCTTCTGGAATTGTAAATTACAAAGAAATTTTTGCCAGTGGGTGGGATTGAACCGGCGACCTTCTGCTCCGCAGTCCGTGACGCTATCCCCTGCGCCACGCCGGCAGTTGGTGTTCGTGGTCTCTCGCGGCAATATTGACGATTCTGGTTATAGCTTCTGATCAAACTTAACAAATTATTCTGCTTTTGATAGTCTTTGCCATGCATGCACGGACACACTGATGCTAGAGAACCTGCGGGTAAAAGAAATACTATATACCCTTTAAAACATCACATGCAGAACAGAAAATAAATCTGAGTAAATTATTGTTGCTTTCTAATCAACACTAAACAAGTGAGGTCAAATGTTGAGTACATGGCTTTGCTTTTCCAATTATCAAATAAGGTCTCCTCAGAAGCGGAGAAGTTTCTGAATATTTGCAGTGTGGATTTTAAAACGTCCGTGGACGGCAATACGAAATAAGACATCGAAAATGAGTAATTGTTTCTCTCTGCTTCTGTCTGCTCATTGCTTGAAGTTAACTAATGATCACTGTCCCTGTTTCCGCTAGGAATCCACGTGATCGACAGTGCGCTAATTCTCGACATTCTCTCCTCAGCCCTTTGATTCCAGAAGGAAGGCTTCCTCGTCACTCCGACACCGACAGCATATCCGCAACCACCGACTGCAACCCTGCAGCCGTACCGGTCTTCCGCAGCCTTGCAGCAGCCACCCAGCAGCCCGCTGAACCAGTCCAGCAGCCACTGCTTTCAGTTGTGTCTCCAACGCCTTCCAAGTCCCGGAACCCACCACCGCCGCAGTCGCCGCGCATTCGGCGATAGTAGCCACCTGTGACCGCCTGACGAAGCAGCCGCAGCCACAGCCATTGTTCCAGTGATAGTGGCCTCCGTCCACCGACGCAGCCGACACCACCGACACCGGCACAGCCACCGCCCATCAGCGTATCATCTTCGTTTTGCACTCGTCCGTTATCATGGTCGAAGACCCCACTACGCCTATCCTCCACACCTAATCGTCCCACACCACCACAAAATGACACTTCTCACTACCAACCCTCTCCTCCTCTCCCTGGCTCTGTAATCTCATCAGTCACTACCTCTCCCAAGTCGCCCCTTACCATCGTCCCCAATCCTCCCTCCTCAATCTCCTTATTACATACCTCAACCCCCCCCCATTTCGCCATCGTCAGGCCATGACGACCAACCACAACAAGCATAGTCGGCACCCCCACCTCCCCATGACTCCCAGCTAAGAAACGCACCAAACGGTTGAGCAGTCACTTTTCCACAAAAATCCCATCTCTGTTGTTGTTGTTGTTGTTATTTGGATGTTTAAGGGGGACAAAACTACAATGGTCATCAGTCCCCCATTCCATTACAAAATGTCAAAAATAAAAGTGCAGACGTCAAATGAATGCGCCCAGAGATTAAGTTTGCGAAGTGGGATGGAAATCCCACTGGGTCTATAAAACATCAACAAAACGGAGAAGAAACTAAAAGAAAAGGGGGCGAACACACAAAGACACCTTACTACAAAGAGGCCGAAGGCAGTGGTTGACCGACCATAGGAATAAAAAAGGAAAAGTCAACTACTCGGCAGTGCAAGGAAAAGACCAGTCATAGAGACTGATAAAAACCTCCTGCTCGAATAAAAGTTAAAACTGAATTCGCTGCTGAAGCATCGTCACGTATAATATCTGATAAAACGCCAGGAATGTTAAAACGACACCGCAAGGCGGCTAAAAACGGGCAGTCCACTAGGATGTGGACTATTGTTAAGTGGGAGCCACAACGACACTGGGGCGGGGCCTCACCACGAAGGAGATGTCCGTGGGTGAGCCACGAGTGGCCAATACGGAGTCGACACAGCACCACGGAGTCCCGGCGAGAGGCCAGCACGGAAGAACGCCACGCGGTGGTGGTCTCCTTGACTAGCCGAAGCTTGTTGGGTGTGCCCAGGCTATGCCACTCGGCATCCCAACGCTGATGTACGCGGTGGCGCAACAACGAACGGAGATCAGACGCCAGGAGGCCGATGTCCAAAATGGACGCACTGACTGCCTGCCTGGCAAGTCTGTCAACACGTTCATTGCCCGGGATGCCAACATGACCCGGAGACCAGACGAACACCACCGATTGCCCGGACTCTCCAATGGCACAAAGCGTCTCCTGTATGGCCAACACCAGAGGAGACCGCGGGTAACAGTGCTCCAGAGCTCGGAGGCTGCTCAGAGAGTCGCTGCAAACAACAAAAGACTCGCCGGAGCAGGACCGGATATGCATGAGAGCTCTGTGAATGGCCACCAGCTCTGCAGTGTAAACACTGCAGCCATTCGGCAGAGAGTGCTGTTCCACATGGTCACCGTGTGTATAGGCAAATCCAACATGGTCATCCACCATTGAGCCATCGGTGTAGATCAGGTCATAACCACGGAACTCCGCTATGACAGCCGAGAACTGACGGCGGAGCGCCTCCAGTGGTACTGAGTCCTTGGGCCCATGGGCCAAGTCCAGCCGAATAGACGGCCTTGTCAAACACCATGGAGGTGTATGCACCTGGACCCGATATGGACACAGAAGGGGCAAAGACTCAAGTTCCAGGAGGAGGGACCGAACTCTATAGGCTATCGTATGACCTGACCTGGGGCGTCGCTGATGGTGAGGGACGACCACATTAGAAAAAAGAAAACGACGGTTTGGGTGGCCTGGGGAGCAATACACGTTCGCTGCATAAGCTGCGAGCAGGTGTTGGCGGCGGATCCCCAAAGGTGGGATCCCAGCCTCCACTAGTAAACTGTTCACCGGGCTGGTGCGGAAAGCGCCCGTCGCAATGCGGACCCCACAGTTGTGAATGGGGTCCAGGAGATGCAGTGCCGAAGGTGCCGCAGACCCATAGGCAATGCACCCAAAATCGAGACGGGACTGCACCAGCGCCGTGTAAAGCCGCAACAGTGTCGAGCGATCAGCACCCCAGGTTGTATGACCCAGGTGGCGGAGAAGGTTGAGATGGCGCCAGCACTTCCGTTTTAGCTGACGAATGTGGGGGAGCCACGTCAGCCGAGCGTCAAAGACCAGACCCAAAAACCGATGCGTGTCTACCACTGTCAGGAGTTCGTCGTTAAGGTAAAGTTCAGGGTGAGGGTGGACGGTCCGACGCCGACAGAAGTGCATCACTCTAGTCTTGGTGGCAGAAAACTGAAAGCCATGGGTAAGCGCCCAGTTCTGCGCCTTCCGAATAGCACCTTGCAACCTACGCTCAGCAACCTGGGTGCTGCAGGAACGAAAAAAGATACAAAAGTCGTCAGCGTAAAGAGAAGGGGAGACCGACGATCCAACTGCTGTCGCTAGACCATTGATAGCAACTAAAAATAATGGAACACTTAAAACTGAGCCCTGAGGAACGCCATTCTCCTGGATGTATGAGGCGCTCAGGGAGGCACCAATTTGAACACGAAAGGTACGGACAGCTAAAAAATTCTGGATAAAAATCGGTAGGGAGCCCCGGAGGCCCCAGTCATATAAAGTGTTGAGGATGTGGCGTCGCCAGCTGGTATCGTATGCTTTGTGCATATCAAAGAAGACGGCAACAAGGTGTTGGCGCCGGGAAAAAGCTGTGCGGATTGCAGACTCGAGGTACACCAGATTATCGGTGGTAGATCGACCCTGGCGAAAACCGCCCTGGCATGGAGCCAACAATCCTCGAGTCTCAAGAATCCAACACAACCGCCGACTGACCATCCGCTCCAGCAGTTTGCACGGCACGTTAGTCAGGTTAATGGGCCGATAGCTATCCAAGGTAAGAGGATTTTTGTCGGGCTTAAGCACAGGGAGGATGATACTCTCCCGCCACTGTGACGGGAACACACCATCACACCAAATGCGGTTATAGACCGCAAGTAGGTTTCGCCGACTATCTGCTGAGAGATGTTTCAGCATTTGACTATGGATGCTATCAGGCCCTGGCGCCGTGTCAGGACATTGTTGAAGAGCACTGAGGAGCTCCCACTCAGAAAAGGGAATGTTGTAAGATTCAGAGCGGCTGGTACGAAAGGAGAGAGACTGGCGTTCTACCCTCTCCTTTACTGCACGGAAGGCCGGTGGATAATTTGCAGAGGCAAAGGCACGAGCATAATGCTCGGCGAACATCTCTGCAAGTGTGGCCGAGTCCGTACATAGGACTCCATTTGAGGAGATCCCAGGGATTCCCACTGGCGTCTGTAATCCCTGTAGCCGTCTGATCTTACTCCAGACCTGCGTGGCTGAGGTGCCTGTCCCAATAGTGGAAACGTACCTCTCCCAGCACTCCTGTTTCCGTCTTCTTATAAGCTGGCGAGCACGAGCGCGAAGCCGTTTAAAATTGATTAGGTGCTCCTGAGAGGGGTGCCGTTTGTATCGCTGTAAGGCCCGCCTGCGGTCTTTAATGGCCTCAGCGATCTCCGGCGACCACCACGGCACTGTCTTACGCCGTGGGCACCCAGATGTACGCGGAACGGTCGCGTTCGCAGCAGAAATGATGGAATGTGTGGCACTCTCGACCACCACATCGATTTCCTCGAGTGGGGGAGGGCCAACGATGGCAGCAGAAGCATAGTCTTCCCAGTTAGCCCTGTGCAGAACCCACCTAGGTGGGCGTGCTGGGGACTCGCGTTGTGGGAGTGACAAAAAGACAGGGAAATGGTCACTGCCACACAAGTCGTCATGGGCTCTACAGTGAACAGATGGTGGAAGGCCGTGGCTGCAGATCGACAGATCAATGGCCGAAAAAGTGCCATGTGCCACACTAAAATGCGTGGGGGCACCTGTATTCAAGAGGCAGAGGTCGAGTTGAGTTAGGAAATCCTCGACAACCCTGCCATGACCAGAGATCGTAGAACCACCCCACAAGGGACTGTGGGCATTGAAGTCGCCCAACAGCAAGAAAGGTGGGGGTAGTTGAGCAACGAGTGCAGCCAAGACGTTCACAGATACGTCACCATCTGGCGGCAAGTAGATACTGCAGACGGTAAACTCCTGTGTGGTCCTCACCCTGACAGCCACTGCTTCTAATGGCGTTTGAAGTGGCACAGATTCACTATACACAGAGGTGAGGACATACACACACACTCCACCTGATACCCTGTTATATATGCTACGGTTGCAGTAAAATCCCCTGTAGCCCCGAAGGGCAGGGGTCCGCATTGCTGGAAACCAAGTTTCCTGAAGAGCAATGCAGAAAGCAGGTGTCGTGCTCAAAAGCTGCCGTAGCTCAGCCAGGTGGGGGAAGAAACCGCCGCAGTTCCACTGGAGAATGACATTGTTCGAGTGCTGGGAAGACATGAATCCGAGTCGGTGGGCTACAACTCAGCATCACTGGCACCCACCGGTGTAGGCGTGTCATCGGGATTGTCCGTTTTCTCAATGGCGTCCCCGAGAGCGAGGTCCTCGGGTGACGCAAGAATCTCCACCTCATCCTCAGAAGCAGAGGTGCAGGTGGAGGGGGGTGGTGGCACTGAAGCCACCGTGGTGTCTCTTGTGATGCCCGTCTTTGGTATCTGTTTACCCCTCCGTTCCCTCGGGGGCTTCGCTGGTGGGAGGTGCTCCTTGGACTCAGCCACAGGGACTGAGGAGGAGCGTGAAGCCCTACGACCAGCAGTCTGCGAGCGCGCCTGCTGCTGGTTAGTGTCACTATTGACACTGGCAGAAGGGAGCGTCCCAAGGGACCCCTTCCGTGTCAGGGAAGCCGGAGAAGGTTGTTCTGTCTCCGGCGGAGAGGTGGTAGCTGATCCCGAGGCTTTCGCCTTGGGAGCTTTGGAAGGATGGCCCCCAACCTCCGTGGGGGCAGGCTTAGGTTGGTGGCCCTGGGGGCCCACAGGAACAGAAGAAGTAGAAAATACTGTCGCCGCCAAGGAGAGTGGCGACGACGTCACTGCTGCGAACGTGTTTTTCATTGTTACAGGGTGCAGACGATCAAACTTTTTCCTTGCCTCATTATAGGATATACGGTCCAGGGTTTTATATTCTGTAATTTTCCGCTCCCGTTGAAATGCGGGGCATTGCGACGAGCAGGGAGGATGGTTCTGACCACAGTTTACGCAGATGGGAGGCGGAGTGCATGGGGCGTCCGGATGTGCTGGACGCCCGCAGTCCCTGCATGTAGCACTGGACATGCAACGGGAAGACATGTGGCCGAACTTACAGCATTGGAAGCACCTCACAGGGGGGGAATATAAGGCCGCACGTCAACACGGTAAACCATCACCTTGACCTTTTCGGGTAATGTATCACCCTCAAAGGCCAAGATGAAGGCACCAGTTGCGACCCTATTATCCTTTGGGCCCCTATGGACGCGCCGGACAAAATGAACGCCTCGTCGTTCAAGGTTTGCCCGTAGCTCGTCGTCTGTCTGGAGCAATAAATCCCGATGGAAAATTACTCCCTGAACCATATTCAGGGACTTGTGGGGAGTGATGGTCACCGCAACGGCACCCAGCTTGTCACAAGCGAGTAGCGCCCGTGACTGGGCCGGGGATGCTGTGTGGATGAGAACAGACCCGTTGCGCATTTTAGAGATGGAGTCCACTTCCCCAAACCTGTCCTCTAGATGTTCCACAAAGAACTGAGGCTTGGTCGCTGAGAATGAGTCCCCATCAGTCCTGCTGCACACGAGATATCGAGGAACATAATCTTCACCCTGTTTTGTGGCCCGACGTCCCTCCCAAGGCGTGGTCAGGGAGGGGAACGTTTGGGGGTCGTACGTAGATGCATTAAACTTTCCCTTCTTAGAGACGGCGGTTGTACGTCCGCCAACGTCACCCGAGTTGTGTCTTTTCATGGCGGGTGATCCGCCCCGATGCCACCCACTCCGATCAGGGGCTCTCCTCATGGGCGCCACCCAGCCACAGCAACGTCACCTGGCGGGATGACCGTTACCGGGAGTCCTGATGCCCCACAGAGACAAGCATCGACTCCTTGGCTTGCACGAGGAGTATGCAGCTCTGGCACCGGTAGAGCGATCCCTGTGTTGTCAGGGGGCTACATCCAAGAGGGTACATGACGACCCCACCACAACGGACTGGCTACCGTGTTGGCTTTCTGGCGCTACGTGAACCATCAGAAAGGAGAGTGCTGAGATGGCAGTGCACAATGGACGCGACTTGCACGGAAAAAGAAATGACGTGCCCAGTGGCAGAAGAGAATCCGCAGTCGCAAGTCCATTAAATGATGGATGCATCAGATGGCATGGCACAAGAATTACATGTTGCACCACGTAAGGTGTCCTTCCCCAAATGGGTCGCTCTTCTGAAAAATTTAGAAAAATGGAGGGTCAAACCCACATAGGGGACCACAGATGGAAAACCGAAAAGTGTGAAGACTCCTTTTAGTCGCCTCTTACGACAGGCAGGAATACCGCGGGCCTATTCTTACCCCCGAACCCGCAGGGGGAGAGAGATGTTTCAGCATTTGACTATGGATGCTATCAGGCCCTGGCGCCGTGTCTGGACATTGTTGAAGAGCACTGAGGAGCTCCCACTCAGTAAAGGGAGTGTTGTAAGATTCAGTGCGGCGGGTAAGAAAGGAGAGGTGCTGGCGTTCTACCCTCTCCTTCAATGTACGGAAGGCCGGTGGATAGTTTGCAGAGGCAAAGGCGCGGGCATAATGCTCGGCAAACATCTCTGCAAGAGTGGCCGGGTCCGTACAAACGACTCCATTTGAGGAGATCCCAGGGATTCCCACTGGTGTCTGTAATCCCTGTAGCCGCCTGATCTTACTCCAGACCTGCGAGGCTGAGGTGCCTGTCCCAATAGTGGAAACGTATCTCTCCCAGCACTCCCGTTGTTGTTGTTGTTGTTGTTGTTGTTAGGTTGTTTAAGGGGGACAAAACTACAATGGTCATCAGTCCCCCATTCCACCTCTAGGCGGCAAAAGTAAAACCATACACGTGACAGGTATCACGCACAGAGTTTAAAATTGCGATGTGGGAGAGGAGTCCCACCGAGTCCATAAAACATAATCAAGAACAAGACAAAACGAAGAGATGGTCACACAAACACAACTTACAACAAATAAACCGATGGCTGTGGTTGACTGACCATAAGAATAAAAAAAAAGGAAAAGTCAACCACTCGGTAACACACAGAAATCACCAGTTAAATCGAATGATAAAAACCCCCCGCTCGTATAAAACGTAAAACTGTATCTGCCATTGTGGCATCGTCACCTAAAACTTCCGATAAAACAGCAGGGAGGTTAAAATGTCTCCGCAAGGCGGCTAAAAGGGGGCAGTCCAACAATATGTGGACGACTGTCAAATGGGAGCCACACCGACATTGGGCTGGGTCCTCACCCCGAAGGAGATGTCCATGGGTGAGCCACGTATGCCCAATGCGGAGGCGACATAAAACCACTGAGTCCCGTCGTGAACCGCGCATGGAGGAGCGCCATGCAACCGTCGTTTCCTTGACCACCCGGAGCTTGTTGGGCGTGCGCAGGCTACGCCACTCAGTATCCCAAAGCTGACGTACTTGCTGGCGCAACAATGAACGGAGATCAGAAGCTGGGAGGCCGATCTCTAGACAGGACATACCTACAGCCTGCTTGGCAAGCCTGTCAACACGTTCATTGCCCGGGATACCAACATGACCTGGAGACCAGACGAACACCACCGATCGCCCGGACCGTGTAATGGCATAAAGTGTCTCCTGAACGGCCAACACCAGGGTAGACCGTGGGTAACACTGCTCCAGAGCTCGAAGGCTGCTCAGGGAGTCGCTGCAAACAACAAAAGACTCGCCTGAGCAAGACCGGATATGCACAAGAGCTCTGTGAATGGCCACCAGCTCTGCAGTGTAAACACTGCAGCCATTCGGCAGAGAGTGCTGTTCCACATGGTCACCGTGTGTATAGGCAAATCCAACACGGTCATCCACCATTGAGCCATCGGTGTAGATCAGGTCATAACCACGGAACTCCGCTATGACAGCCGAGAACTGACGGCGGAGCGCCTCCAGTGGTACTGAGTCCTTGGGCCCATGGGCCAAGTCCAGCCGAATAGACGGCCTTGTCAAACACCATGGAGGTGTATGCACCTGGACCCGATATGGACACGGAAGGGGCAAAGACTCAAGTTCCAGGAGGAGGGACCGAACTCTATAGGCTATCGTATGACCTGACCTGGGGCGTCGCTGATGGTGAGGGACGACCACATTAGAAAAAAGAAAACGACGGTTTGGGTGGCCTGGGGAGCAATACACGTTCGCTGCATAAGCTGTGAGCAGGTGTTGGCGGCGGATCCCCAAAGGTGGGATCCCAGCCTCCACTAGTAAACTGGTCACCGGGCTGGTGCGGAAAGCGCCCGTCGCAATGCGGACCCCACAGTTGTGAATGGGGTCCAGGAGATGCAGTGCTGAAGGTGCCGCAGACCCATAGGCAATGCACCCAAAATCGAGACGGGACTGCACCAGCGCCGTGTAAAGCCGCAACAGTGTCGAGCGATCAGCACCCCAGGTCGTATGACCCAGGTGTCGGAGAAGGTTGAGATGGCGCCAGCACTTCCGTTTCAGCTGACGGATGTGGGGGAGCCACGTCAGCCGGGCGTCAAAGACCAGACCCAAAAACCGATGCGTGTCTACCACTGTCAGGAGTTCGTCGTTAAGGTAAAGTTCAGGGTGAGGGTGGACGGTCCGACGCCGACAGAAGTGCACCACTCTAGTCTTGGCGGCAGAAAACTGAAAGCCATGACTTAGGGCCCAGGTATGTGCCTTCCGAATAGCACCTTGCAACCTACGCTCAGCAACCTGGGTGCTGCAGGAACTAAAAAAGATACAAAAGTCGTCAGCGTAAAGAGAAGGGGAGACCGACGATCCAACTGCTGTCGCTAGACCATTGATGGCAACTAAAAATAATGGAACACTTAAAACTGAGCCCTGAGGAACGCCATTCTCCTGGATGTATGAGGCGCTCAGGGAGGCACCAATTTGAACACGAAAGGTACGGACAGCTAAAAAATTCTGGATAAAAATCGGTAGGGAGCCCCGGAGGCCCCAGTCATATAAAGTGTTGAGGATGTGGCGTCGCCAGGTGGTATCGTATGCTTTGTGCATATCAAAGAAGACGGCAACAAGGTGTTGGCGCCGGGAAAAAGCTGTGCGGATTGCAGACTCGAGGTACACCAGATTATCGGTGGTAGATCGACCCTGGCGAAAACCGCCCTGGCATGGAGCCAACAATCCTCGAGTCTCAAGAATCCAACACAACCGCCGACTGACCATCCGCTCCAGCAGTTTGCACGGCACGTTAGTCAGGTTAATGGGCCGATAGCTATCCAAGGAAAGAGGATTTTTGTCGGGCTTAAGCACTGGGATGATGACACTCTCCCGCCACTGTGACGGGAAAACACCATCACACCAAATGCGGTTATAGACCGCAAGTAGGTTTCGCCGACTATCTGCTGAGAGACGTTCCAGCATTCGACCATGGATGCCATCAGGCCCCGGAGCCGTGTCAGGACATTGTCGAAGAGCACTGAGGAGCTCCCACTCAGAAAAGGGGGTGTTGTAAGATTCAGAGCGGCTGGTACGAAAGGAGAGAGACTGGCGTTCTACCCTCTCCTTTACTGCACGGAAGGCCGGTGGATAATTTGCAGAGGCAAAGGCACGAGCATAATGCTCGGCGAACATCTCTGCAAGTGTGGCCGGGTCCGTACATAGGACTCCATTTGAGGAGATCCCAGGGATTCCCACTGGTGTCTGTAATCCCTGTAGCCGTCTGATCTTACTCCAGACCTGCGAGGCTGAGGTGCCTGTCCCAATAGTGGAAACGTACCTCTCCCAGCACTCCTGTTTCCGTCTTCTTATAAGCTGGCGAGCACGAGCGCGAAGCCGTTTAAAATTGATTAGGTGCTCCTGAGAGGGTTGCCGTTTGTATCGCTGTAAGGCCCGCCTGCGGTCTTTAATGGCCTCAGCGATCTCCGGCGACCACCACGGCACTGTCTTAGGCCGTGGGCACCCTGATGTACGCGGAATGGTCGCGTTCGCAGCAGAAATGATGGAATGTGTGGCACTCTCGACCACCACATCGATTTCCTCGAGTGGGGGAGGGCCAACGATGGCAGCGGAAGCATAGTCTTCCCAGTTAGCCCTGTGCAGAACCCACCTAGGTGGGCGCGCTGGGGACTCGCGTTGTGGGAGTGACAAAAAGACAGGGAAATGGTCACTGCCACACAAGTCGTCATGGGCTCTCCAGTGAACAAATGGTGGAAGGCCGTGGCTGCAGATCGACAGATCAATGGCCGAAAAAGTGCCATGTGCCACACTAAAGTGCGTGGGGGCACCTGTATTCAAGAGGCAGAGGTCGAGTTGAGTTAGGAAATCCTCGACAACCCTGCCATGACCAGAGATCGTCGAACCACCCCACAAGGGACTGTGGGCATTGAAGTCGCCCAACAGTAAGAAAGGTGGGGGTAGTTGAGCAACGAGTGCAGCCAAGACGTTCACAGATACGTCACCATCTGGCGGCAAGTAGATACTGCAGACGGTAAACTCCTGTGTGGTCCTCACCCTGACAGCCACTGCTTCTAATGGCGTTTGAAGTGGCACAGATTCACTATACACAGAGGTGAGGACATACACACACACTCCACCTGATACCCTGTTATATATGCTACGGTTGCAGTAAAATCCCCTGTAGCCACGAAGGGCTGGGGTCCGCATTGTTGGAAACCAAGTTTCCTGAAGAGCAATGCAGAAAGCAGGTGTCGTGCTCAAAAGCTGCCGTAGCTCAGCCAGGTGGGGGAAGAAACCGCCGCAGTTCCACTGGAGAATGACATTGTTCGAGTGCTGGGAAGACATGAATCCGAGTCGGTGGGCTACAACTCAGCATCACTGGCACCCACCGGTGTAGGCGTGTCATCGGGATTGTCCGTTTTCTCAATGGCGTCCCCGAGAGCGAGGTCCTCGGGTGACGCAAGAATCTCCACCTCATCCTCAGAAGCAGAGGTGGAGGTGGAGGGGAGTGGTGGCACTGTAGCCACCGTGGTGTCTCTTGAGATGCCTGTCTTTGGCTTCTGTTTACCCCTCCGTTCCCTCGGGGGCTTCGCCGGTGGGAGGTGCTCCTTGGACTCAGCCACAGGGACTGAGGAGGAGCGCGAAGCCCTACGACCAGCAGTCTGCGAGCGCGCCGGCTGCTGGTTAGTGTCGATATCGACACTGGCAGAAGGGAGTGTCCCAAGGGACCCCTTCCGCCTGAGGGAAGCCGGAGAAGGTTGTTCTTTCTCCGGCGGAGAGGTGGTTGCTGACCCCGAGGCTTTCGCCTTGGGAGCTGTGGAAGGATGGCCCCCAACCTCCGTGGGGGCAGGCTTAGGTTGGTGGCCCTGGGGGCCCACAGGAACAGGTGAAGTAGAAAATACTGTCGCCGCCAAGGAGAGTGGCGACGACGTCACTGCTGCGAATGAATTTTTCATAGGTACTGGGTGCAGACGATCGAACTTTTTCCGTGCCTCATTATAGGATATACGGTCCAGGGTTTTGTATTCTGTAATTTTCCGCTCCCGTTGAAGTGCGGGACATTGCGACGAGCAGGGAGGATGGTTCTGACCACAGTTGACACAGATGGGAGGCGGTGTACATGGGGCGCCCGGATGTGCTGGACGCCCACAGTCCCTACACATAGCATTGGACATACAACGGGACGACATGTGGCCGAACTTCCAGCATTGGAAGCACCTCACAGGGGGAGGAATATAAGGCCGCACGTCAACACGGTAAACCATCACCTTGACCTTTTCGGGCAATGTATCACCCTCGAAGGCCAAGATGAAGGCACCAGTTGCGACCCTATTATCCTTGGGGCCCCTATGGACACGCCGGATAAAATGAACGCCTCGTCGTTCCAGGTTCGCCCGTAGCTCGTCATCCGTCTGTAGCAATAGATCCCGATGAAATATTACACCCTGGACCATATTCAGGGACTTGTGTGGAGTAATAGTCACTGCAACATCACCCAGTTTGTCACAAGCGAGTAACGCCCGTGACTGGGCAGGAGATACTGTGTGGATGAGGACAGAGCCGTTGCGCATTTTAGACAGTGACTCCACTTCCCCAAACCTGTCCTCCAGATGGTCCACAAAGAACTGAGGCTTGGTCGCTGAGAATGAGTCCCCATCAGTCCTGCTGCACACGAGATATCTTGGAGCATATTCATCAGTCGGATTTGCGCCCCGACGTCCCTCCCAAGATGCAGTCAGGGAGGGGAACGTTTTGGGGTCATACGTGGAAGCATTGAATTTTCCTCGCTTAGAGACGGCGGTTGTACGTCCGCCAACGTCACCCGATTTTTGTCTCTTCATTGCGGGTGATCCGCCCCGATGCCACCCACTCCGATCAGGGGCTCTCCTCATGGGCGCCACCCAGTCACAGCAACGTCACCTGGCGGGATGACCGTTGCCGGGAGTCCTGATGCCCCACAGAGACAAGCATCGACTCCTTGGCTTGCACGAGGAGTATGCAGCTCTGGCACCGGTAGAGCGATCCCTGTGTTGTCAGGGGGCTACATCCAAGAGGGTACATGACGACCCCACCACAACGGACTGGCTACCGTGTTGGCTTTCTGGTGCTACGTGAACCATCAGAAAGGAGAGTGCTGAGATGGCAGTGCACAATGGACGCGACTTGCACGGAAAATCAGTGACGTGCCCAGTGGCAGAAGAGAATCCGCAGTCGCAAGTCCATTCCATGATGGGTGCATTAGATGGCATGGCACAAGAATGACATGTTGCACCACGTAAGGTGTCCTTCCCCAAATGGGTCGCTCTTCTGAAAAATTTTGAAAAATGGAGGGTCAAACCCACATAGGGGACCACAGATGAAAAGCCGAAAAGTATGAAGACTCCTTTTAGTCGCCTCTTACGACAGGCAGGAATACCGCGGGCCTATTCTTACCCCCGAACCCGCAGGAGCACTCCCGTTTCCGTCTTCTTATTAACTGGCGAGCACGAGCGCGAAGCCGTTTAAAATCAATGAGATGCTCCTGAGAGGGGTGACGCTTATAGCGCTGTAAAGCCCGCCTACGATCTCTAATAGCCGCAGCTATTTCCGGCGACCACCACGGCACTGCCTTACGCCGTGGGCGCCCAGAGGAACGAGGAATAGTAGCTTCTGCAGCAGACAATATGGACTGCGTGGCGCTCTCAACCACCACATCGATGGTATCGAGTGGGGGAGGGCCAACGATGGCAGCAGAGGTGTAGCCTTCCCAGTGAGCCCTATGAAGAGCCCACCGAGGAGAGCGTGCTGGGGACTGACGTTGTGGGAGTGACAAAAAGATCGGAAAATGGTCACTGCCGCACAAGTCATCATGGACACTCCAATGGATGGATGGCGGAAGGCTGTGGCTGCATATCGACAGATCAATGGCCGAGAATGTGCCGTGTGCCACACTGAAATGTGTGGGGGCACCTGTATTCAAGAGGCAGAGGTCGAGCTGAGAAAGCAGGCCCTCGACAACTCTGCCACGGCCAGAGATCGTAGAACCACCCCACAGGGGATTGTGGGCATTAAAGTCCCCCAATAGCAAAAAAGGTGGCGGGAGTTGTGAGATAAGTGCAGCCAAGACAGCCATAGAGACATCGCCATCCGGAGGGAGGTAGAGACTGCAGACAGTAATCTCTTGTGTTGTCCTTACCCTAACGGCCACCGCTTCCAATGGTGTCTGAAGGGGCACAGGTTCACTATATACAGAGGTAAGGACATACACACACACTCCACCTGACACCCTGTTATACTGGCTACGATTGCAGAAGTATCCCCTATAGCCCCGAAGGGCAGGGGTCCGCATTGCCGGAAACCAAGTTTCATGCAGGGCAATGCAGAGAGCAGGTGTAACGCTCAAAAGGTGTCGTAGCTCAGCCAGGTGGGTGAAAAAACCGCCGCAGTTCCATTGGAGGATAGTGTCCAACAGCTGGGAAGGCATAAATGAAAGGATGTGATGTATTACACCTCAGCAGCTTTTGCATCCACCAGTAGCGATGCATCAGCGTCTAAATCCATCGAGTCCGATGCGTCCAAGAGCGCAAGGTCCTCGGGGGATGCAAGTATCTCCACCTCGTCCTCAGAGGCAGAGGCGGAGGGAGCGGGTGGCACTGTGGCCACAGGGGTTTCTTTTGCTTTGTCTTTGTTCTTTTTTGTCCTAACCCTCTTATCCCTCGGGGGCTTCACCGGGAGGAGGGGCTTTGCAGACTCAGCCTCCGTCTCAGTGACAGAGGGAGAGCCCGACGCCCTGCGGCCAGCAGCCGGCGGCGGTGCCTGCTTCTGGCTTGTGCCGGCATCGGCACTGGTGGAAGCCACAGAAGGGAGCGTCCCTAGGGAAACCTTCTGTATGAGGGCAGCCGGAGAAGGTTGATGCTTCTCCGGCGGAGGGTTGGAGGCTGCTCCCGAAGCAATTGCCTTGGGAGCAGGAGGAGGAATGGGGCCCCCGACCACTGTGGGGGCAGGTTTGAGTTGACGGCCCTGACGGCCGTTGGAGAAAGAAACACTATTGTCTGCTGCAGTCACGAAGGTGGATGGCGACGATGTCACTGCTGCAAAAGATGCGGTCATGGCGATGGGATGAAGTCGCTCATACTTCTTCCGAGCCTCAGAATAAGAAAGCCGGTCCAAGGTCTTCAGTTCCATTATCTTCCTTTCCTTACGGAAGACGGTGCAATCCGACGAACAAGGAGGATGATTTAAACCACAGTTAACGCAGACTGGAGGCGGTGTACATGGAGCGTCCGGGTGTGCTGGACGTCCACAGTCCCTGCATGTGGCGGTGGAAGCACATCTGGAGGACATGTGGCCGAATTTCCAGCATTTAAAACACCTCATAGGGGGAGGAATATAAGGTTTTACGTCGCACCGGTACACCATCACCTTGACCTTCTCAGGCAGGGTATCGCCTTCAAAGGCCAAGATAAAAGCACCGGTGGCAACCTTGCGATCCTTTGGTCCCCTATGGACACGCCGGATAAAGTGGACACCTCTGCGCTCTAAATTGGCGCGTAACTCGTCGTCGGATTGTAACAGCAGGTCTTTATGAAAGACGATACCTTGGACCATATTGAGCGACTTATGTGCTGTAATGCTCACAGGGACATCACCCAGCTTGTCGCAGGCAAGTAACGCCCGCGACTGGGCTGGGGATGCTGCTTCTATGAGCACTGCGCCGCTTCGCATCTTTGACAGGCCAGAAACTTCGCCGAACTTATCCTCAAGATGTTCCACAAAGAAAAGAGGTTTGGTAGATGTAAAGGACTCACCATCTGTGCGGCTACATACTAGAAATTTTGGAGAAGGTGGCTCGTTTGCAGATTTTGCCCGACGTTCCTCCCACGGTGTGGTTAGGGAAGGGAACGAACGGGGATCATAGCAAGCAGCATTAAAATCTCCTCTACCTCGCTTAGAGACGCCGTTTTCGCGACCGGCCACGCTTTTAAGTGCTCGTTTCATCCTGGTCCCACGAGCAGCTAGGGATCTAAAGGTCCACCCAGGCAGAGCCCCGCTTGCCTGGGTAAGCCTTGTACAACTGAGGTGCGGCAGGTTCCTCAGAGGTTGCTCGCTAGCGGCTGTTCAACCTCAACAGCCATGCATCTCCTTGGCACGTAGCACACCTTGAGATTGAGGGTTTTTTTAGAGAGGTTTTTACCGTCCTCGCGACCCGGGCGATTAAGCCAAGATCCCCGGGCTCTGAAACGTACAACGTTCCACCGTCGCGCCGAACGGTGGTCGTTGAAGCACGCACAGAGCTTACGGTGTAGCGGACTGTTGGCGCGACACAGCCCACAGCTCAGGACCCCGGGTTCGCCAAGCCCGTACTCAGCAAATTAATGCTGAGCCCCTGAGGGGTCCCATCTCTGATATCGACCGTATGGACACTACACCCCAGCGTCCCTACAATCTCGAAGACGTTAATAACTCCATCCTCACCCTACCAGATCCAAGTTCTTCGACAACAAAATCCTTTCCTTTGAATTCCGTAGGTACTTCCTCACTGCCTCAATCAAATTATTCCACAAATAGGACTCCATCGTGATTAAATCCCCTAGTACTCCTTCCATATTATCTTTCCGAAGTACCCCAGAATTAGCATCCCACCTCCTACCTCCTCAGTCTTCCACTAACTACAACTGCCATCACCTGCCCAATCTCAGGAAGCTCAGTCTTGGTATAATGGAGGCTGATGTGTTTGAGCAGCTTAACTCCCACCCGATATTCAAAATCGGGTCCACCAAAAGGAGCTATAATGCCACCATATTCACCTACCTCCTGTACTTTTTCACCAAATCTGCCACATTCATCAACCTCCTCCTCCTCCTAAAAAGAGTGTTATCTATGACTGATGTTAGGTCAATCTCTCCTGCTTCCCATCCCAGTACTTCCAGTTCAAACGTTACCTACTGTATATCACCTCACTAATAATTGTTGTAAACGTCCTACCTCTCCCTGCTGCAAACATTAGCAATTCCTCAAAACCTGCCCCATCCTCACCACACCCCCAACCTGCTATACTCCGATGGATCACACCCTACGTATTTCTACAAATTTTCAGCCTCCCTCACCTGTCAATCCCAAACTCCCACCATGTCAGACCCATTGACCCCCCATCCACCTCAGTAATTCCTTGTATCACACCCAAAGCCGTGGACATCACCTAGTTCGTCACCACAATCCTCCAGAATATCCAACAATTCCACTGTGCCCCATACCAGCCAACAGATGGCCGTTTCTGCCCATTCAATGCTACACCTTGAGACTTTCACCGTTGTTTCAAGGCTAGAAAGAGAGCAAAATATTGTGAAGTCAACAACAAATAACTTACACTGAACAGGACTTTTGACAATGGATATAATCTTAATTTCTATGGCAAACAAAGTCACGCTTAAAACTCAACCCTGAGAAACACCGTCTTATTGCTCAAAACGATCCGAGAGCAAGTTACATACTAGACACCTAAAATAGCGTGGAGAAAGAAAGGATACAATAAAAAGGGGGAGAGGCTTTCACGGAAACCCCATTCATGGAGCTGCCTGAGTATAAGATGCCTCCAAGTGGTATCGTAGGCTCATTCGGTGTCAAAAAGATACCCAAAAGATGCTGCCGGCATAGGAAAGCCTCTTGTATAGTCGTTTCCAAAAAGGAAACGACTAAAGAGTTGCCTGGATTCTAACATTCAGACGAGGCGGCGGTTGACCATCCTTTCTAAGGTCTTTCCCACGAAGCTAGGGAGGGCTATGCTATGTTAACTACTCTGGCTAGTACGGTCCTTCCCTAGTTTTAACATATCAACTAAACCTGCTTCACGCTGTGTGTCGCGTGAACGACCTGATGCCCAAACATTAAAAAGTGAGTGGAAGAGTATTCTGTTCCGTTCTGTAAGGTGTCGTAGTATACTGTAATGTATTCTGTCATGTCCAGGGCACGTATCACGAGCTGCAGACAAAGCAGAATCTAGAAAGGGCAGTTGTATTCTTCTGCAGTAGTGGACCTGAAGTCGAAAATGCCATTCTAAACACCCATCCTGTGGTCCTGGAAAGCAGGATCCTGCTGGGCAGTGGAGGTTACAGTAGTGAAATACTCCTCCATAGTGTGCGCTATGACTCGTGGATCGATGCTACTGGGCTCCGTGTTCCTCTTCTAGTTATCCTCCTCCTGGTCTCCCATATCTTAGTGCTCAGTTGATTGATTGATTGATTAGTGATACAGTGCGCTCAACATCGAGGTCATCAGCGCCCGTGATCAAACATGAACGGATGGGAGAAAAATGACGAATGTCGGATGGACTTGCGAAATATAAATGCTCACGTACAGCTGTAGGGATAGCTTAAAACAACTCTTAAGGAGTAAAACTGAGGATAAAACATAGACATATACGTGGCCCGGCGACTACTTAAAAATAAAGGGTGGCCGAGCCACTGTAACATACATTAAAATCGCACACCCAGTATTTTGGGAAATAGTCCAGATATAGTAGAAAATCGTAGGACAAGATCCACAGACGCCTCATCGTCAGCTAAAATAGATTTCAGGTCCTGTGAGAGACCCAAACTTGTCCTGGTACCAGCAAATAAAATGCATTCTGTTAAAATATGTCGTATTGACAATTGTGTCCTACATCGGCCACATTCTGGCGGTTCTTCACTTCGTAAAGGGAAACCGTGTGTCAGAGGGCAATGTCCTATTCGGAGACGAGTGAGGGCGACTTCATCAGCTCGTCTAGGGCGGAAGGATGTACGCCATGGGCGGACTGAGGATTTTACCGCGCGTAGTTTATTGTCCGCCACATCCAACCACTGATTCTCCCACAACGCCATGGTTCTGCGTGTCAGAAAGGAGGTGACGGCTTTCAGTGGGACGGAACAGCGTACGGAAGGGGGGATAGAACAAGCCTCCCTAGCTGCTGCATCGGCCAGCTCACTTCCCTGGATCCCTATGTGCCCAGGAACCCAACAGAAAACTAAGTCCTTGTGTTGTCGTTGCAGTGCAAGGAGAGCGCGTCCTGAACGTCCTACACCATCCGATCTGCCGGACACAATTGGTCGACAGCGAGGAGGGCTCTGTGGGAGATCAGGAATTTTATACAGTGATGCCTTTTAATCTATTCTAGTGCCCTCAGGATAGCGAACAGTTCCGCATAGTAAACGGAAAAATGTCGCGGAAGCCCTATCCGAAGGACAGAGTCAGGAAACACAACGGAGCAGCCGAGAAGATCTTCCTGCTTGGATCCATCTGTATAGACAATAATAAAATTTGCATGGTGGTTTAAAATCTCTAAAAATCTACTTTTATAAAAACTTTTAGAGGTACAAGGCTTCTTGAAAGCAGTTCTAAAATCAATGTAGGCCTATGAAGGAGCCAGGGAGAACCCCCTACTCCACCCCTGGCGTTGAACCGTGATACCCTGCACCTGCAGCACCTCAAGGCTCTCCTGTGCTCTAATCCCAAACGGTCTCGTAGCCTGTGGGCGGTTGTGGAACAAACGTTGTTTGGGCTGCTGCGCAACACAGACAGAAAGTAACGTGTGTGGAGCTGACAGATCCATACGCCAGGCGTGCCACGAGCAGAGGACGGCGGACAGACAGCGGGGACTCACCAGCTTCTGCACACAGGCTAAGTACTGGACTTATGCGATATGCACCAGTCGCCAGCCTGATACCTTCGTGGTATACTGAATCCAGGATTTACAGGTACGAAGGCCTGGCCGATCCCTAGACCTGGCAGCCATATTCCAGACTAGGTCGCACGAAAGCTTTATAAAACTGGAGCAGACGTGCCCTATCGGCACCCCAAGATCGATGACAGACATTTTAGAATCCTGAGAGCCTTGAGACATCGCAGTTTGACCTCTCGTCGAAAGTGAGGCCAAGATATTTGACCTTGACCTGAAAGGTGAGAACAGTGTCTCCTAGTTTTGAAACAGGTGTATTAAAAAGGGAACGGGAGTGATTAAAATCCACACAGTTTTCTCCAAGGAAAACTTGAAACCAGTGGTGTTACACCATTCCTCTAACCACCTGATCGTCAAATGTAATTGATGGGCTGCTGCTGCTGCAATGGAGGAGGAAGCACAGAAGATTGAGAAGTCGTCCACAAACAAGGATCACAGTACAGGCTGTCGCACGGTGGATGTAATGCTGTTTATGGCTAAGACGAATGCCGTCACGCTTAAAACACTCCCTTGCGAGATATCATTCTCTTGTTTAAAACGGTCAGACAAGACACTCCCAACCTTGTATCTAAAATACCTGTCAGAGAGGAAAGATCGGATAAAAGTGGGCAAACGTCCACGAAAACCTCACTTGTAAAGCTGCTGTACAACAAGGCGTCGCCAGGCAGTATCATACGCCTCTTCAATGCCAAAGAAAACACCGATTAGGTGTTGCTTCCGTATGAAAGCTTGTTGGATCGCACTTTCAAGCAGGGTGAGGTTATCCAGGTTAATCACATTGAGAGCGGTTAAGTAAGGATCTCCTTTCGAGGACCCATACTAAGTGCCGGTTGACCATATGCTCCAACGTCTTAGCAATGCAACTCCTGAGGCTAATGCTCCGATAACTACCTGGTTCCGTGCAATTTTTCTCTGGTTTTAAAATTGGAATTAAAATGGGGTCTTTCCAAGAGCATGGAAAATTCCCTGTAATCCAAATTTCGTTAAAAAGGTGTAAGAGGACCCCCTTTGACTGGGGTGCCAACTGTTTCAGCAGTCTGTACGGTATCTCGTCATAGCCAGGTGCAGAATCACGAGCTGCTGACAATGCGGATTCCAGCTCCCACATTGAGAAAGGTTGGTTGTAGTCCTCAACTTTGGAGGAACGGAGATCAAAGCCAACCCTCTCCTGTATCGTGCGATATTGGCGGAAGACTGGATCCTGGCGAGAATCCGATGTAAGAGCCGCACAGGATTCTTCCATAACTTGGGCATTGTCCCTGGGCGATTGCACAAGACATCCCTGCCTTCGCACAGCTGCTATTGGCGGTCGGGAGTTCCGTCCCGAAATCCTCCTAATGGCTTCCCATACTTTAACTGCGGGCGTGCACCTATTGATGGAGTTCAGGAACTCCTGCCAAGAACTCTGCTTACTTTCTTTAATAATTCTCCTTGCCCGTGCCCTTGCCACTCGAAAATTGACCAAATTCGCGTCGGAAGGGCACCGCTGGAATCGACGCAATGCTGCTCTTCTGTCTGTAATCGCAGAACGACAAGCATCGTTCCACCAAGGAACAGTTGGTCGCTGAAGCATTGGCGCCGATTTCAGGATGGAAGTGTCAGCAGCATTGTCAATCACTGTTGTGATGTGATCCACCCATTCTTCGACATCATGACACCGCTCGAAAACAGTCAACTGTTGAAAAAGTGCCCAGTTAGCTTAGTGCAGCTGCCATCTCGGCGGCTTCACACTGCAATCTGTGGTGATCGGTAAGTCTATCCAAATGGAATAGTGGTCGCTGCCATGAAGGTCGTCATCCACGCTCCACTGCGCAGTGTGTGTGTGTGCAAGAGCAGGCGAGCAGAGGTCGTTGGCTGAAGACGAACCTGTAGCAGTGCTAAAATGTGTAGGCTGGCCTGTGTTCAATAAGATGACATCGGAGGAGTGTATCACAGTCTCAACCATCCGTCCCCTGGGGCAGTAGTTGTTAGAGCCCCATAGTGAGTTACGCGCATTAAAATCACCTAAAAGAAGAAGAGTGAAAAGTGTCCCTGACGAACACTGCCACACCATCTTGTGCTCTGTCACCCGTTAGGTCGTCTTTTCTATGGAGTTGATAGCCTCTCAGGACAGGTGTATCAGTCTGAAGTGTGTCTCCCTTAAAGAGACACACTAAGGCCTATCCTTCAGAAGAAGCTGAAGTTCTTCCAAACGAGTCCTGAATCCAGCCAAATTCCACTGGAGTATGGGAGCCATGTCACCTGTGTGGGTCTACCTTATCTCTACCCATGTGCCACGATGGTAGTTGGGTAGCTGATGGACTGCTTGATTCAGGCGATGACGCATCGAAGTCCATAATAAAGTCCTCCTCGTCAGTCAACGCCGCCATTAAGACGTCCGATGACTCTCCCGAAAGAGTTGCAAGCGGACGTGAAGATACTTTCCTCGGCTTCTTCTCTTGAGAAGAGGAGGGGGAAAGGGGGACTTGGGGAGCACTCTGCTGGTTGGTTGGTTGGTATGGGTGTTTTAGGGGGACTAGACTACTAGGGCCATCAGTCCCCCGATTCACATCTAGGCGACACACAGTAAAACAGAACCGTCGAAAATCGTGCCTGAGCGAGTTTTAAAACAAAACAGGATAAAAGAATGCACCGTCATGAATTATTGACAGAGTCAACAAGAGACAATTCGAAAGACGCCAGACACACAGTAACAAATACGAGACAAAATGACAGAGCCAGTGAATGTGGTTGACCGACCATGTGTATAAAAGGGAAAAGTCAACCACATTGCGTACAAAATAAAAACTGTAGTCTAAAGACACGTCAAGGAGAACATAAAGTAAAAGACCATCCAAAAGGACTCACAGCAACTGGTAAAACCCCGCAGCACGAAGAAATCGTAAAACCAAATTAGCCACAGAGGCATCGTCGCCGAGCACCAAAGAGAGAGTGTTCGGGAGGCTAAAGGAATGCCGCAGTGGGGCTAAAATGGGACAGTCGAGTAGGAGATGGACCACAGTCAATGGGGCACCACATTGGCACATGGGCGGGTCCTGTCGACGGAGGAGGTGACCATGCGTCAGATGGGTGTGACCAATGCGGAGACGGCAGAGAACCACGGAGTCCCTACGGGATCCCAGCTGCGACGACTTCCAGACAGATGTTGTGTCCTTTATCGTACGCAGCTTATTGGGCACGTCCAGAGCGGACCATTCGGCGTTCCACAGGTCGCGTATTTTAGTGCGAAGCAACGGGCGGAAGTCTGCTTCTGGGAGGCCAATCGCCAGAGGGCGGCAAGTGGTAGCCTGTTTGGCTAGCTGGTCAACGCTCTCGTTGCCCGGGATGCCTACATGGCCCGGGGTCCAAACGAATGTAACACAGCGACCGGAGTCACTAAGAGCCAGTATCGACTCCTGAATGGCCCTGACCAATGTATGACGAGCATAACACTGATCAAGGGCCTGTAAACCGCTCAGCGAGTCGCTACAAATCAGAAAGGAGGTCGCGGGGCACATGCGGATGTGGTTAAGGGCGCGGTATATAGCCACCAGTTCTGCAGTGAAGACGCTGCTACCGGGTGGCAAAGAGCGTTGTTCGACATGGGCGCCATGGATGTAGGCATAACCAATGTGGTCGCCATCTGAAGAACCGTCTGTATAAATGACCTCGGAGTTACTGAACTCACGGAGCAGCGCATAAAACTGATGCCGTAGGACCAGAGGAGAAGTAGAGGTCTTTGGCTCACGGGAAAGATCCAGCCGAATCCGCGGCCGAGGAACGGTCCAGGGAGGAGCATGGAAAGTCGAGCGGAAGGGACGGTTAAGAGGTAAGGAGTCCACGGTCGACAGTAGCGATTGGACACGTGCTGCTATCGGGAGTCCCGACCGAGGTCGCCTCTGCGGCAAACGAGTAACCTCCCCCGGAAAGAGGAGTCTGTTATTCGGATGCCGAGGGGTACAGTGAACTCTAGCAGCATACTGGGCGAGTCGTTGTTGGCGCCGGTATCGCAACGGGGCGACTCCAGCCTCTGCCAAGAGACTTGTGACAGGGCTTGTACGAAAGGCTCCAGTGGCCAGACGGATGCCTGTATGATGCACTGGGTCGAGAACTCGCAGTGCAGATGGAGAGGCTGAGCCGTAGACCTGGCTTCCGTAGTCTAGATGTGACTGCACCAGAGCATTGTACAGCCGCAGGAGGACAGGGCGTGCTGCCCCCCAGACAGTATGGCTGAGGCAACGAAGGATGTCCAAATACCGGGAACACCGTTGCTTAAGCTGGCGCAGATGAGGGAGCCATGTCAAACGCGAGTCGAAAAGGAGACCCAGGAAGCGGTGTGTGTCCACAACCTGAAGGAGCTCACCATCAAGGTAGAGCTCTGGATGCGGATGTACCGCCCGTTGGCGACAAAAGTGCATTACCCTAGTTTTTGCAGGGGAAAATGTGAAACCATGGGCAGAAGCCCAATTCTGCGCCTGATGGATGGCTGCCTGCAGTCGTCGTTCAGCTACACTTGTACTAGCAGTGGAATAGTACATGCAAAAGTCGTCTGCATAGAGGGAGCAGGAAACCGATGGCCCCACTGCAGCCACTAGGCCATTAATGGCCACTAAGAAGAGGGGTACACTGAGGACGGACCCTTGTGGTACCCCATTCTCTTGGATATGGGAGGAACTGAAGGAGGTGCCAATGCGGACTCTAAAGCGGCGTGAAAGTAAAAAATTCTGAATAAAAAGTGGGAGGGAGCCACGGAGACCCCACCCATGTAGCGTGGCAAGGATGTGATGACGCCATGCCGTGTCATATGCTTTCCGGAGGTCGAAAAAGATGGCGACGAGGTGGTGACGTCGGGCGAAAGCAGTACGGATCGCCGACTCCAAAGAGAGAAGGTTATCAATGGCAGAGCGACCCTGCCGGAAAGCACCTTGTTGTGGGGCGAGCAGACCCCGATACTCGAGAACCCACAGAAGTCGCCGGCTCACCAAACGTTCAAAAAGTTTACAAAGAACGTTTGTGAGGCTTATGGGACGGTAACAGTCAACGTTCAATGGATCTGCACCTGGTTTTAACAGAGGGATAACGATACTCTCCTGCCATTGGGACGGGTATGCTCCCTCGACCCAGAGACGATTAAAGAAATCCAAAAGATGGCGTTGCGAGTGTTCAGAAAGATGTTTCAGCATTTGACAGTGGATTCGGTCCGGTCCTGCAGATGTATTGGGGCAACTGGCAAGAATAGTTTGAAATTCCCACTCTGTAAATGGCGCATTGTACGGCTCTTGGCGGTTTGTGCGAAATACCAACTGCCTTCGCTCAGCCCGCTCTTTTAAGGTACAAAAACCTTGGCTGTAGGCAGTGGACGCCGAATTAAGAGCAAAGTGCGCTGCAAAATACTCGGCAATGATGGTCGGGTCGGTATGGATTGTACCGCGGATAGAGCACTCTGCTTTGGCGGAAAGAGTTTCTTTTCAGAGGCACTTCGCTGGTGAGGTGCCTTCGTAATGATTTCCTGCGGTTCCGTATCTAGCACAACTTCTGTAGCAACAGAAACCGCACGGTCTGCAAAAGCGGTACCTGTGACTTTTTCAGCCGTATTTGGTGGGGCAAAAGGAAAGGGAGCTTCAGCTGTCTGACATGTGCACGGACATGTGCGAGTATTGGTGCTGACACTGACAGCCTTAGTTTGTGTCGAGGCATCCACTGTGGTGACGGATTTCTGTAAGGCGGCAGCGAACGAGGTGGGAAATACAGGTGTCTGCATGGCCTTAAATACCTTCTTGTCCTCTGTGTAGGAAATGCGCCTGGTCGTCTTTCTCTCCTGTATTTTCCTTTCTTCAAGAACACCTGACTTTCTCGACTCCAAACAGGGTGTTCCCCAGAACAAAGACACTTTAGTCAGGTGGCGTACAAGCAGTGCCCTCATGTGCTGCCTTTCCACATTTGCCACAAGTGGCCTCCCCCTTACAGTCTAGCGTGGTGTGTCCAAAACTCTGGCACTTAAAACAGCGCATGGGATTACAGACATAGGGACGGACCTTCAACCGCAAAAACCCTGCCTTCACATGTTCAGGGAGTTTAGGGGTATTAAGGGTAAGAATGAATCTCTCAAATGACAAGTTCTCCACCCACCCTTTTCTTGATATTCTGGACGTCCACTATGCTTCTGTTGCCCATTCTGCCTTGAGTTCTTCAATTGGAATGTCCATCAGGTCCCTACAAAAAACTACGCCCTTACTGTAGTTCAGGGTACTGTGTAGTTCTGCGTCATTTTCGTATTCACCTAGGTACTTTGCCTTATGCAGATTTTCCGCCTGTTGGGAGGTTGAAGTTTCAACCAACAAGATACTGTTCCGCAATCTTTTGACAGATTTTTAAAGTGCCCACAAGACGTTCTAAGCCATTATTGATATAAAAGGGCGATATCTTCACAAAAGAACCTTCTTTACGTTTGATTACAATAAACACATTCTGGCTAGCAGTTTGCGTTCTGTTATTATGGATGAAACTTTTGTTACTGAACTGGTCTGGGGGCTAGCCACCCGAGACCTCTTCTTCGACTGGGTGTTGGTATCCCCAGTGGTACACCCATCTCACTTGAAGGTTCATGGGATAAATTAGTGTTTTTCATCTCGATCCCACGAGCAACTAGGGAAGTATGTGTCCGCCTAGACAGAGCCCCACGTGCCTAGGTAAGCCTTATACAACTGAGGTGCGGCAGTATCCCCAGAGGTTGCTCGCTAGCGACTGCCTCTCTTCAACAGCCATGCATCCCATCACCACGTGGCACACCTTGGGATTGAAGGTTTTTTTTTATAGAGGTTTGTTCCATCCTCGCGACACAGGCGATTAAGCCAAGATCCCCATTCCCCAGTACACACAACGTTCCACCGCCACGCCACACGGTGGTCGCTGACGTGTGCCCAGAGGTTACGGTGTCTAGGAGACTGGCAGCGCTTACCATTCCCCAGCTCAGGACCCCAGGTTCGCCAAGCCCGTACTCAGCAAATTGATGCTGAGCCCCTGAGGGGCTTATTGCTCGGTGTGGAACGATTGACAGAACTGAGGAAGTGCTGCCATGATTTCTTACTCTCCTTTATAACTCTGCTAATTTTTGCCCTCGCTAACCGAAAGGCTGCGAGATTCTCTGCAGTGGGCCGGCACTTTAATTTCGCAGAGCCGCTCGTCTCAACGGTATTGCAGAGCGGCATTCTTCAGTCCACCAAGGGACAGGGTACCATTGTAATTGACCCATAGACTGCGATGGATTGCATGTGCAGTATAATCCATCCATTCCTGCACAGTATCACGTTCTTCAAATACAGCCTGTTGGCTGAACATGGTCCAGTCTCCCTGATAAAGCACCCAACGTGGCGGGATTCTGGCAGGTACCATTTCGACTGGCAGATGAATCCACAGAGGGCAGTAGTCACTGCCATCGACCACTTTCTATTTAACAGAGTGGGCAAGTGCTGGAGAGGAGAGCGAGAGGTTAATAGCAGAGAATGTCCCTTTCGCAGCACAAAATTGTGTGCTCTGACCTCTATTTCGCAAGAGTGCACTGGACGACAAAAGAATCTTTCAACTGCTTTACCCCTGGGGCAAGTTGTGGCAGAGCCCGAAAGCACATTGTGTGCTTTAAAATCACCACACAGGATGAATGGCGGGTGAGAGCTAAGTGAGAAGATCATGGAGGGCATTTTCATCAAGTGCATCATGTGAGGGGCAGGTTAAGCGAGCACGTTGTCAAACGATGCCGAAAATACAGACACACCGTGAAAGCTTGCAGGCCTCTAGTGAGAGAGACAGGTGAGGATTGGTAGGTGGCGTTGACGAAAATAGCCACCCCACCTTTATCTCTCACGCCAGATAGGTCATCCTTTTGGTAGAGGAAATACCCTCATAACTCGAGGGAGTCTGTCTCAAAGAGACTTTTTGTAAAGAAAAACACACACACACACACACACACACACACACACACACACACACACACACACGACTATCCCGAGTCAACAACCGTAATTCCTCCACACGGCCCCTAAAGCTTTGCACGTTCCACTGCAGTGTGGAAGCCATCTTCATGGACGCTGAATCATTACACTCTTTTCGTTTAGAGGGGGAGACTGACCTGGCAGCAGGTTCAGTCTTGGGGCATGATGTTTGCCCGTGAGGGACATCCAGCACCATAAGCTCTGGAGCGGAGTCAGAAGGAATGTCATGTAGAACGACCTCAGATGATTTATGCGCGTTTGCCTTTTCTGGACTCTTCCCTGGTGCCTTTTTCGGTTCTTTTACCTTTATATTTGCGACAGCAGGAGTATAAGGTCAGCGATTACCTTTGGAAGAGCCTCCGGCTTTGAAGGTGCCAGGGCCTGGCCAAGGACCTCTTCTGGGAGGATGCAGAAAGCTCTGTAATATTGACACCAGTATCTTTTTCAGATGTACGTGGCATGGGTCCGGGTTCTAGAACAGCAGCAGCCTTGCAGGTGCACTCACAGGTACAGGTGTTGGTACCAACAGTCACTAACTATGTCCGTCTGCGTCACCTTCGGGAGCTGGATTTTGTACAACAGCAGCAGGAAGGAGGTTGCATGGTGTTAAAGATCCTTTTAGCCTAGCCGTAGGAAATTTGCTAAGTAGTTTTGATTTCCTGCACTTTCTTTAACTCCACATACACTGTGCAGTCCCTGCTCCAGACTGCGTATTTCCAGAGCAGTTCACACACTTTTCAGGTGGCGTACACTCAGTTACCTCATGGACAGCCTTACCACATTTACCACAAGTGGCCTCACCTGTACAAGCCACTGTAGTATGACCTAACCACAGGCATTTGAAACAAAGCATAGGGTTGCGTATATCAGGCCGCACCTTTAACCTAAGGAATCTAGCTTTGAAGTAATCTAGCACTTTCGGACTATTAAAGGTGAGGATGAAGGACTCATTTTACAAGTCCCCCAGACACCTTTTTTCGAGATGTTCTGCACGTCCACTAAGCCCTCTGAAGCCCATTCTGCCTTTAGTTGTTGTTGTTGTTGTTTAGAGGGGACTAAACTACTTGGTCATCAGTCCCCTGTTCCTAACGAAGAAAGTCCATTTAATAGGAAGCAATAGCCTTATGGACCTGGAGACAGTGTAGAAATACTCAAGAGGAGTACATGTCAAAGATAAAGTTTCACCAAAAGCAAACATAGAGATACCAACAGCACAGACATAGAAAATAAAACAATGCAGTCAATCACGCTAAAATTGGCAATGAGAATCTGTGGCTGGCTGGTCACTGAGATAAAATGGATGGGCCAGTCACGAATGTCACAGCAGACACGAATGTCTGATAGTCAGAAGATATAAAACATTAAAATACGGTTAAAAGTAGGGAGAAATCACTCTACATTAAATGGAATTGTAAAAACCGGCTGCACGGATAAAACATAACACAGGCTCAGCCATGGAGGCATCGTCCCCTAGCACTAAGAATAGGGTAGGTGGTAGATTAAATGACTGCCGCAAGGGGGCTTAAATAGTACAGTCCATCAGA
This sequence comes from Locusta migratoria, assembly GCA_026315105.1. Lineage (NCBI taxonomy): Eukaryota > Metazoa > Arthropoda > Insecta > Orthoptera > Acrididae > Locusta > Locusta migratoria. The sequence goes on from CM048750.1 coordinate 325,668,889, forward strand.
AGATGAACGACTGTCAAGGCACCACCACAGTGACACATGGGCGGTGGCTCACGCCGAAGTAAATAGCCTTGAGTCAACCAAGTGTGCCCGATGCGGAGGCGGCATAGCACAACAGAGTCTCGACGATTGGGTCTCAGTGAAGTTTTCCATGTGGCCGTGGATGATTTGACTGTGCGAAGTTTGTTTGGTGCACTCAGTGCAGACCATTCCGTGCTCCAAGCGTCCCGCACCTTCCGGTGTAGCGTCCACCTAAGGCCTGTTTCCACGAGGCCAATTTTAAGAGGGTGTGAGGAGGTGGCCTGCTTGGCCAACTGATCCACACGTTCATTGTCAAGAACGCCGATGTGCCCTGGGGTCCAAACAAAGACCACTGAGCGACCAGACCTATTGAGAGCGGCAACAGAGTCTTGGATACACTGCACCAGAGGGAGCTTGCTGAAACACTGGTTGAGTGCTCGCAAGCCACTCAGGGAGTCGCTACAGATGACAAACGACTCCCTGGGGCAGGTTCGGATATGTTCCAGAGCTCGAGAGATAGCGACCAGCTCTGCAGTAAAAACACTACTCCCACTTGGCAAAGACCGCTGTTCAAAAAGGTTGGTTGGTTGGTCGGTTGGGTGTTTAAAAAGGGACTAAACTACCGGGTCATCAGTCCCCTGTTCCCAGATAAAATATCACAGGGTTTCATGTATCTTTAAAATTAAGCAACCTGCAACCAGTACACAAGACATTGTTGTTGTTGTTGTTGTTGTTGGTTTTAAGGGGGGGACTAAACAGCTAGGTCATCAGTCCCCTGTCCCTAGCTAAGAGTCCTCTGTCAAGAGTATAAAAAGTAAAACACAGCTCCGAAGATGAAAACTCGGAAATGGGGTAAGCTGACATTGGAGAAATCGCGTACAACACAAAAGGAAGAGACACAATATGGAAAAAGAAGTTGAGATCTAAGCTAAAGCTGGACAGCAGAAAAACACGGCTGGCTGATCACAGGGAAAAAAAAAACAGGATGAGCCAGCCAGACTTCACACACTAAAAATCCCTCGGTAAATTACAGAAGGGTCTTAAAAGGGTTTAAAATCGCTAGATAGGTGGGGACCTGAAGTATCAGGCTATAGCACGCACCACTAGATGGAGTTGTAAAAACCAGCTGCGCGAATAAAACTTACAACAGAATGAGCCATAGAGGCATCGTCGCCTAAGACTAAAGGTAGCGCGTCTGGTAGGTTAAAAGACTGGCGCAATGTAGCTAAAACTGGGCAGTCCATCAGAAGATGGACGACTGTCAGCGCTGCTCCACACCGACACACAGGTGGGGCCTCACGGCGGAGGAGATGACCATGGGTCAGCCAGGTATGCCCAATACGGAGGCGGCAGAGGACAACTGACTCTCGACGTATGGGCCGCAGTGAAGACTTCCACAGAGTTGTGGATAGCTTCACGGCTCGGAGCTTGTTTGTGGCACCCATGGTGCACCATTCGGCACTCCAAGCATCACGCACCTTCTTGTGCAATGATAACCTAAGGTCTGATTCCGTGATGCCAATGGTGAAGGGTGGCGCAGTGATGGCCTGTTTGGCCAACTGGTCAACACGTTCATTCCCCGGTATGCCGACGTGGCCAGGGGTCCACAGGAAGACCACACATCGGCCAGATTGGGCAAGAGAGTAAGTAGTGTCTTGAATGGACTGCACTAACGGGTGACGAGGGAAGAACTGGTCGAGTGCCTGCAAGCCACTCAGGGAGTCACTACAGATGACAAATGACCCCCTGGGGCAGGCTCGGAGGTGTTCTAGAGCCTTGAGGATAGCGACCAGCTCTGCAGTGAAGACACTACTTTCACGGGGCAATGAATGTTGTTCGACATGGTCACCATGGAGACATGCATACCCAGCACGACCATCAGCTAGAGACCCATCAGTATAGATGGCTTCAGCACCACGGAAAGAGTTGAGGAGATCCAGGAACTGGTGTCAGAGTTGTGTTGGAGAAACGGAGTCCTTTGATCTATTGGACAGATCCAGACAAAGCTGCAGTCGGGGGATGGACCAAGGAGGGCTTTGAAAGGAATAGTGGAAAGTGGCAGGGAGTGGTTGGGATTCGAGGGACGAAAGTAGAGAACGAACGCGGACCGATATTGGGTAACCCGACCGAGGTCGTCTTGGAGGGATAGGGAGTGCAGCGCCTGGAAAAAGAAGCCGGTGGTTCGGATGGTGTGGCAAGGCCTTAACATGGGCAACGTACGAAGCCAGCAAGTGCTGCCGGCGGAACCGCAGAGGAAGGACCCCAGCTTCAACTAGTAGGCTTGTCACAGGGCTCGTGCGGAAAGCCCCTGTTGCCAAACGAACTCCAGAATGTAAGACTGGGTCTAATGTTTGCAGTGCTGAAGGTGCAGCCGAATCATATACTACGCAGCCATAGTCTAGGCGCGACTGGATGAGCGCCTTATAAAGTTGCAAGAGCGTTGGGCGTGACGCTCCCCAAACGGTATGGCTTAGACAACGTAGAATATTAAGGTGTCGCCAGCACTTTTGTTTGAGCTGGCGAAGGTGTGGCACCCAGGTGAGACGGTTGTCGAATAACATGCCTAAGAAACAGTGCGTCTCTTCGACACGCAGCAGGTCATCAGCGAGATACAGTTCGGGGTCAGGATGGACCGCCCGACGCCGACAGAAATGCATCACCCGGGTTTTCGTAGCGGAAAAGTTAAAACCATGAGTAAACGCCCACGACTGCGCCTTTCGAATAGCTATCTGCAACCGCCGTTCAGCAACGCCGATGCTAGTGGAGCTGAAATACATGCAGAAGTCATCGGCATACAACGAGGTGTAAACCGATGACCCCACAGCAGTAGCAAGACCATTGATAGCGACCAAAAATAAAGGGACGCTTAGAACGGATCCCTGTGGGACACCGTTTTCTTGATAGTGAGGGGAGCTGAAACAGGAACCAATACGAACTCGAAAAGAACGTTGCGCGAGAAAATTCTGTATGAAAACAGGAAGCGGACCGCGTAAGCCCCAGTCATACAGCGTAGACAGTATGTGGTGGCGCCAGGTGGTGTCATACGCTTTTCGCAGGTCAAAGAATACAGCAACCAGATGTTCGCGGCGTGTAAAGGCTGTACGGATGGCCGACTCCAGTGACACGAGATTATCGATAGCGGAGCGGCCACGACGGAACCCACTCTGTTGTGGGGACAGGAGTCCCCGGTCCTCAAGGATCCACATAAGCCTCCGACTCACCATCCGTTCGAGGAGTTTACACGGAACGTTGGTGAGGCTGATTGGGCGGTAACTATCAGCCACCTGTGGATCAGCCCCAGGCTTCATCACTGGGATGATGATGCTATCCCGCCATTGGGACGGGAAGACACCCTCAACCCAGAGACGATTCAGCAAGGAGAGAAGTTGGCGTTTAGAGTCTGCTGACAGGTGTCGGAGGAACTGACTATGGATGCGGTCGGGTCCAGGGGACGTGGCTGGGCATGCGGCAAGTGCACTTTCGAACTCCCATTCGGTGAAAGGGATGTTGTAGGTTTCCTGGCGTTGTGTTCGAAAGGATATCTGCTTTCGCTCTGTGCGCTCCTTAAGGGCGCGGAAATCCGCATCATATGCAGCGGTCGCTGAGGTGCGAGCATAGTGGTGTGCCAAATGCTCTGCTATTGTGTGAGGGTCAGTGCAAAATGTACCCTGAATGCTCAGGCACGGAATTCCCACTGGTGGGCGGTGGCCAAAGAGGCGTCGAACTTGCGACCATACCCGTGAAGGCGATGCTCGGGAGCCAATGGAGGCGACATAGCGCTCCCAGGAGGCCCTCTTGCTTTGCTGGATCAATCGCCGCGCCCGTGCACGGAGACGCTTGAAGGCAACAAGATGTTCAACACAAGGGTGGCGTCGGTGGCGCTGTAGTGCTCGCCGACGTTCCCGGATGGCCTCAGCTATCTCCGGCGTCCACCAGGGCACTGACTTACGGTGGAGTGATCCAAGTGAGACGGGTATAGTGTTCTCAGCAGCAGAAATGATGGATTGTGTGACCTGCTGCACAGCGGTATCGATATCAGCCAGAAGAGGAGAGGGAAGCACAGCGGCTATGGAATATGCTGGCCAGTCGGCCCTATGGAGGGACCAGCGAGGCAGACGGTCAGCAGGTGGACACTGTGGGAGCGACAGGAAGATAGGGAAATGGTCGCTGCCACACAGGTCATCGTGGACCCTCCAAGTGAAGTGCGGAAACAGGCTTGGGCTACAGACAGACAGATCTATGGCAGAGAATGTACCATGTGCCACGCTAAAGTGCGTAGCAGCACCTGTGTTCTGGAGGCAGATGTTCAGCTGCGTCAGTAGAGTCTCAACATCTCTACCCCGTGCCGAAGTCTGTGTGCCACCCCACAAAGTGTGGTGGGCATTGAAATCCCCCAAAAGAAGGAAGGGTGGGGGAAGTTGGGCGACCAAGGCAGCGAGGTCTACAGGAGAGACAACCTCATCAGGTGGTAGGTAGACCGAACATATGGTAATGTCTTGCACTGCCCGGAGCCGAACAGCAACCGCCTCTAGTGGCGTTTGAAGAGGCACGGCAGCGCTCGGGACAGTGGCTAGGACATAGATGCAGACTCCACCGGAAACTCTGCCATAGATAGAGCGATTTTTAAAATAGCCCCGGTAGCCTCGAAGGGCAGGGGACCGCATCGCTGGAAACCACGTTTCCTGAAGAGCGATACAGAAAGCAGGTGTTTGGCTGAGAAGCTGTCATAGCTCAGGCAGGTGGTGGAAAAAGCCACCACAATTCCACTGGAGGATGATGTTATCTCCTGGCTGTACCGCCATGATGAATAAAGGAGCAGATCACTCCATTGGATCGTCTGCTACCACGCGCTCTGAATCCACAGAACCAGAGATCTTGTCTGGGGAATCAGTAATTGCGAGATCCTCAGGAGACGCGAGGATCTCGACTTCATCCTCTGAAGAAGAGGATGTGGGTGGTTGTGGCTTTGAAGCCACCGAACATTCTTTTTTCTTGTGTCTCTTCTTCTTCTCCTCTCGCTGGCCCTTTGGTTTGCTGGGCCGTGAGGGCTTCCCAGAAGCGGCATCCGGGACGGAGGAAGAGCAAGAAGCTCTTCGACCGGCAGGTTGTGGATCTATAGGCCGGTGGCCAGGATCCTCCGGAGCGCTCTGAGTAGCCGCTGAAGGGGGTGTCCCGAGGGACCCCTTCTCGGTGAGAGGAGCCAGAGAAGGCTTCTCCTTCTCCGGCTTAGAGGTGGGTACTCGCGTCCCCGATGATTTAGTAGGTGTTGCTCCCACAGTGAAAAGTGTGGGAGCCACCGAAGAGGAAGCGCCCCCAGCTGGTAAGGGGGCAGGGATAGTTTGTTGGGCCTGGGAGCCCACTGGTACGGATTGCACTGACTGGTTTGTAAGCACAGTGGAGGGTGACAGTGAGGCTGCTGTGGCATAGGTGTTGACCTGGCGCACAGGGTGGAGCTTATGGTACTTCTTCTTCGCCTCTGAGTACGTCAATCGGTCTCTGGTCTTGTACTCTATGATCTTTCTTTCTTGGTGCAGAACTGTGCAGACAGGCGAACAAGGGGAGTGATTTTAGCCACAATTAACACATACTGGAGGAGGGGTGCAGGGGACGTTCGGATGGACAGCACGTCCGCACTCCCGACATGTAGGATTGGCATCACATCGGGAGGACATATGCCCAAACCTCCAGCACTTAAAACAGCGCATAGGGGGAGGAACGTAGGGCTTTACATCGATCCGGTAGACCATCACCTTGACCTTCTCGGGCAATGAATCACCCTCGAAAGCCAATATGAAGGCACCGGTCGCGACCCTATTATCCTTCGGACCCCTATGGACTCGCCGAATAAAATGTACTCCCCGCCGTTCTAGATTGGCACGCAATTCGTCATCTGACTGCAGCAAGAGGTCTTTGTGGAAGATGATACCCTGTACCATATTTAGGGTCTTGTGCGGCGTAATGGTAACGGAAACATCACCCAGCTTGTCACAGGCAAGCAGTGCCCGTGACTGAGCTGGGGATGACGTCGTTATTAAGACAGACCCTGACCGCATCTTAGACATCCCTTCCACCTCACCATACTTGTCCTCCAAGTTTTCGACGAAGAACAAGGGCTTAGTCGTCTTAAAAGAGTCCCCATCAGTGCGGGTGCAAACTAGATATTTAGGGGCATAAGCCTCACCCTGCTTTCTTGCCCGACGTTCCTCCCATGGTGTAGCCAGGGAAGGGAACGTTTCGGGATCGTACTCTGCAGCATTGTACTCGTTTCTTCCACGCTTAGAGACGCCAGGTTTGCGTGTGGCGACGCTATTTATTGCTCGTTTCATGCCTGTCCCACGAGCAGCTAGGGAACTAAAGGTCCACCCAGGCAGAGCCCCGCTTGCCTGGGTAAGCCTTATACAACTGAGGTGCGGCAGGTTCCTCAGAGGTTGCTCGCTAGCGGCTGTTCAACCTCAACAGCCATGCATCTCCTCGGCACGTAGCACACCTTGAGATTGAGGGGTTTTTATAGAGGTTTGTACCATCCTCGCGACCCAGGCGATTAAGCCAAGATCCCCGGACTCTGAAACGTACAACGTTCCACCGTCGCGCCGAACGATGGTCGTTGAAGCACGCACAGAGCTTACGGTGTAGCGGACTGTTGGCGCGACACAGCCCACAGCTCAGGACCCCGGGTTCGCCAAGCCCATACTCAGCAAATTAATGCTGAGCCCCTGAGGACTGCCTTTAGTTCTTCATTAGGAATGTCTATGAGATCACGACAAGAGACGACACCTTTACTGTAGTTGAGCGTACTGTCCATCACTGTTTCGATTTCATACTCCCCAAGGCACTTACCTTTTTCTTTAAAGTTCTCCGCTTGTTGGGAATTAGTTGTTTCCACCAATGGAGTTCCATTTCGTAACCGTTTCACCGATTTTGATCTCCCACAATGCCCTCTAAACCCTTTTGGATGTAAAAGGGCGAAACCGCATTAAACCTATCTTTTCTCTTTATTACTAGAAACACATTCTGTACAGTGTAATGTGCTTTGTTACTCATCAATACGCCCCGATCACCGAGACCCGAGTCTCAAGGACAGCCGAAGCGAGCCCTCTTTATGAAGCGGGTGTTACTTCCTTTTCTCTTTTGTGTGTGTGTGTGTGTGTGTGTGTGTGTGTGTGTGTGTGTGTGTGGTTTCAGGGCGCACAACTTCTATGTTCATTAGCGCCCAGCCAAGAACATAGATTCGCTATGATCTCAAAGAAAAAAGGTGACTGTCAGAACATCAACAAGAGGCTAAAAACGAAAGATAAAAGACAATTAAAAGGGTTAGATATCCTTCGATAAGTTGGCCAATTTGATAAAACGCAAAACTCTAGCAGCTGCACGTATGTCATCAGCTAAAATTTCCTCCAGAGTAGACGGAAAGTGAAGGACTACACGGAGATGATTAAAATTAACACAAGTCAGTAAAACATGTCGCACTGTCAGCAGTTCACCGCAGGAGCACAGCGGTGCAGGAACGGCGGACAGCAAGTGACGGTGGCTGAAACAGCAGTGACCGATCCGCAACCGGGCCAGGATGACCTCCTCGGTTGTAATGGGCTTTCGCTCAACCGAAAGGTGGAAGGAAGGGTAAAATCGAGCCACTATAGTAGGCGGCGAAACCGAAGTCCAGGTGGAAGCAAGGAAATCGCAGACAACTGATATTGGCGATCGAGTGAGTCGTCAAAAAATAATCGGTAATATGGATGGTTGGGCATCGACCGCAGGCGGCATGCGTACCGACACAAGAGTATGTCACGCCGAGTGGTCAAGGGTAATACAGCGTTGAAGAGAACGCTCCAAGAGACACGTCCGCTGGGCGCTACAATAAATTGCGAAATCGTCAACAAAAAGAGATCCGGAGACGTCGGCTGAAAGGCCATCTACGATCGGATTGATTGCAATGGCAAAGAGCGCCACACTCAAGACGGAGCCCTGTGGTACCCCATTCTCCTGGCAAAAGGTATCTGACAAAACAGAGCCCACCCGTACCCGGAACGTGCGATCCGCCAAAAACGCTTGAATGAAAAGAGGAAGGCGGCCCCGAAGGCCCCATGTGTGCAATGTGCGGAGAATGCCCGCTCTCCAACAGGTATCGTATGCCTTCTCCAAGTCGAAGAACACTGCTACTGTTTGACGCTTCTTTAGAAAGTTGTTCATAATGAAGGTCGACAACGTAACGAGGTGATCAGCAGCAGAGCGGTGTCGACGAAATCCGCATTGGATATTAGTCAGGAGGCGGCGAGATTCGAGGAACCAGACCAACCGAGCGTTAACCATGCGTTCCATCACCTTACAGACGCAGCTCGTCAGAGAAATGGGGCGGTAACTGGAAGGAAAGTGTTTGTCCTTCCCTGGTTTGGGGATGGGGACAACAATGGCTTCACGCCAACTTGTGGAAACATGACCTTCAGTCCATATGCGATTATAGGTACTAAGAAGAAAGCACTTGCCCGCAGGAGAGAGGTTCTTCAGCATCTCAATATGAATGGAATTGGGCCCAAGAGCAGAAGATCGGGACAGGGCGAGAGCACGGTCTAGCTCCTGCATGGTGAAGGCGACGTTATAATTTTCACGATTAAAAGAGTGGAAAGAAGGCGGCCGTGCCTCCTCTACCTGTTTGCGAGGGACAAAGGCAGGGTGGTAATGGGCAGAGCTCGAAACCTCCGCAAAGAAACGACCCAATGCGTTGGAAACATCAGCGGGGTCCACGAGGACTCTGTTCTCCACGGTCAGGCCAGGAATCGGGGAGTGGACCTTAATGCCGGATAAACGGCGGAGGCCACCCGAAACAACCGTGGAGGAAGTGAAACGGTTAAAAGAACTAGTAAAAGCAGTCCAGCAAGCTTTCTTGCTGTCGTTCATGATACGACGACATTGCGCTCTCATACGTTTATAATGCATGCAATTCTCCAAAGTTGGGTGGCGGCGGAAGGTGCGTAAAGCACGGCGCCGGGCTTTAAGCGCGTCGCGACAGGCTGCAGTCCACCAAGGGATCTGGAACGACGTGGAGAAGAGGATGTACGAGGTATGCAACGTTCAGCAGCGGTGAGAATAACCTCTGTGAGGTAGTCGACCTGACTGTCACAGTTGGGAAAATGCTGATCGTGAAAAACAGCCATGGAAGAATAAAGCCCTCAGTCATCTTTAGAAATGTTCCAACTGGTGGGACGAGGAGATGGGGAATAATGCAGGAGGTGGACGATACAAGGGAAATGGTCACTCGAATACGTGTCAGAAAGTGCATACCACTCAAACCGACCGGCAAGCTGAGGAGTGCATATTGCAAGGTCTATATGGGAATAGGTGTGTGTTGTGTCTGCAAGGAAGGTCGGTGCACCGGTGTTGAGGCAGACAAGATCGAGGTGTTGGAGAAGGTCCACCAAAAGTGAGCCTCTCTGACAAGGTGCCGGAGAGCCCCATAGGGGGTGGTGGGCATTAAAGTCGCCTACCAACACGAACGGTGAAGGGAGCTGGTCAACAAGGTGTAGCACATCTGCCCTGGTAAGGGCAGATGACGATGGCGAATAGATATTACAGAGAGAAAAGGTAAATGTGGATAAAGTGATGCAGACGGCAACTGCCTGTAGGTGAGTATGCAAGGAAATGGGATGGAAATAGACGTCGTCTCGAAGGAGCATCAGAACCCCTCCATGGGCTGGGATACCTTCCACGGGTGGCAGGTCGAACTGCACAGAGGTGTAGTGTGTAAAGTCTGCACGATCACTTTGACGCAACTTAGTTTCTTGGAGACAGACTAGAAGCGGGCAGTGCAACCGAAGGAGTAGTTTTAACTCCTCCCCATTGGAACGAATGCCGCGAATATTCACTTGAAGCAGCGCCATGATAAAAAATGGGATAAGAAATAAGGATAAAAACCAACCAGCAAGCGGGGTCATCTCGACGGCCGCTGAGGACCGGATTTCGAGGGAGCACTGCTATCGCTGTCTAGGGGCAAAGGGTCGTGGTCCATAGGTTCGACCGACGCGCCTGCCACCTCCCTGAGTTGATCAGGAGGGGCAGTTTCCACCGCCGGTAAAGGGCCGGGTGCCCGGCAGACGGAGCGTCCCGGTGAAACAGAAGACGGCGGAGGCCGGCAACTGTTGGACGGCGTGACGGATGGGTCACGCCTCGGCGGGGAAGGAGAGGAACTCTTTTTCTTGTCAGCTCTTCTGGAAGAGTGACGGCGGGAAGAGGCAGTCGACGGTTGGGAAGCCTGAGAACGCAGAATAACCTCACGGACGGGTTCCTTTTTCAAGGTCCGGGCATCTTGTTTAGGTGCCCGCGGTTTACTAGAGGTTGACGAAGACTGTACTTTAGGAGCATCAGGAGGAAGCGGGGACGTGGATTGGGCGATCTTCGGGCTGGCGGATCGCACAACTGTGTCAGCGAAAGTGAACTCACAAGTCTGGGTACTGGAATCCTTGTTAGGTCGAGTTGAGGTGAGTACCTTACTGTATGTACCCGCTGGGAGGACAGTGGGCTTTCGACTCGCCAACAACTTTCGAGCGGCAGATGTTGATACCTTCTCCGTAACCCGAATTTGCTGGAAGATTTTTTCATCCTTATATACAGGGCAGTCACGAGAGGAAGCCGCATGGTCGCTGTTGCAGTTAAGGCAGTGAGGGGACGGAGGTGGGCAATCCCCCTCATGGGCGTCCCTACCACAAGTGACATTTTGCTGCATTTGGGCAAGATTCACGGTTATGGTTGTACCTGTGGCACTGAAAACAGCGCGTTGGGTTAGGTACATAAGGGCAGACGGAGATGACTTCATACCCTGCTTTGACCTTCGACGGGAGGTCAACTCTGTCGAACGTCAAAAACACAGTACGAGTCGGTGTCAGTTGGTTATCGACCTTTTTCATGACCCTGTGGACGGCTGTCACACCCTGGTCGGACATATAGGATTGGATGTCTCCATCAGACAACCTGTCAAGGGATCTCGTGTAAACTACCCCCGTGACGAGTTGAGTGTGCGGTGCGCTTCTACCTTGACTGGAAACGTGTGTAATAACGTAGTCCGGATTAGTTTCTGGGCTTGGAAAGCACTGTCCACTTCCAGCAACAATGTGCCATTGCGCTGTCGCGAACAGGTTTTAACAGGGCCAGCAATTGCATCAACACGTTTCTGTATAACGAAAGGATTTACAGAATTGAAATCTTTTCCGTTGGTAAATTAGAGTCTTCTTTTGCTGAGGCGAATATATCTTACGTTTCTGGGTCAACGTCACTGAAGAAGAGAAGGAAGTCATCGCGGAGGTGTTCCCCATGATTACCGGCGTCTCCGATGGCGCGCTCTTTCCTAGTGGGGGCCCTCTCCGAGGGCTTACCCGCCTTAGGTGATTGTTCACACCTCAGGTCACACCTCCCGAGAACTGACGGAGGGACCAATCGGCATGTTCGGAAGGTACCAGCTCGGGTAATCACCCCTCCCTGGACCTGGCCTTTACCAGGGGGTACGTACGTGCCCTACTTGTCTACTCGGGGCGGGGAATTACGCGTTACCCCGTCACCTGCTACGCATGATAATGCGTGGGTCGGCCTTCAGACACGCACAGGGAGGAAAGAAGAAGAATAGAGGAAGTGAAGAGAGAGAAGGAAAGAAGTGTCTCAAACGCCGAAGCGGAGACTAATGAGGAGGAGAGGAAGGCTAGGAGAGTATAAGGAGAGAAAGACAGAAGGAAAGGTTTGGAAAGGAAGAAACCAAGGAATGAATGAAGCTACTACAAAAAACGACCTGAACTATCAAAGGACGCCCGTCTCCGGGCGAAGGCATAAAACGTGAGGGAAAGTGAAGCAGCCTGGGGCAGCAGAAAGGCTGCTCCGGCTCGGGGCCTCGTGCGCGCCACACACGTACCCACAAAAGAACTGTGGGGCCCCATGGGGGGACCCTCAGTAAGTACTATCTCGATGTGCAATGATGCTACGTCGTGGTCTGTAATCAAATATATAATTAAAGGTACACACCGTCGTTATCGGGAATTGGACGTATTAAAATATGTTATTGTGCAGTGGGCCAAGTGCTAAATTTTAGTTGTGGGCTCCGCGTATACGGTTGGCAAGGATGTAACCAACGGAAAAAAAATATTCGGACTTCGTTTTACTAAACAGCTACACAAATTCTACTGCAGGTTTTGTAATCACTATCTTTGATGTAGGAAATTTTGGAATAGAAAAAAGGCAATGAAACCGATTACTGCACTGATAATTATTAGCCGCAATGATGTCCAATACCTTCACACTTTAAGTACACGCCACTCGAGTGATAAAGGGCAGTTAAATGAAAGATGGCTGCCATTTCAAATTTTATATTGATGTATTTAAAGTTAAAAATCATAGTTTGCAGGAGCAGCACTATACTTACGCAATTGAGTATGACCAGGGGAGAGCTACATCGAATACGTCTTATCTCCAGAAAGGCGATACGAGGACAAAGAAACGTTAATCGCTGTTCCTTTTCTCCCGCAGTGAAACAAGGGAAGATGGATCACAGAATTTAATGGGGGGGGGGGGGAGAAAGAAAAACGATCTTTGCCCTACTCGAAATTTCTGATTCATGAAATAAATAATTTCAACTCAAATGTTTGTGAATCTATCGGACCAAATTGCGTGGTCATCAGTCCGTAGCTTGCAAACTACTTAAACCTAGGTAAACTAACCTAAAAGGACAACACACACACACACACACACACACACACACACACACACACACACACACACACACCCTTGTCCCAGGGAGGACTTGAACCTCTCTGCACGGCCACTACGGTTGGGGGTTCGAATCCCCCCTCGGGCATGGATATTTGTGCCGTCCTAGTTCGTAAGTGGTTCATAAGTAGTTTGTAAGTTTAGGGACTGATAACCCCGTAGTAAAGTCCCATAGACTATACAAACATTTTGAACATTTGATTCGAACCTCTACGGCGAGCAACCGCGCGCTCCGCAGCGAGAGGCTTTAGACCGCTTGGCTACTCCACCGCGGCAATTATTTATTTGTTTATTTCTATTTATTTATCTACAATTTATATTGTGTCGTTTCAGTTTGTACCGTCCTCGCGACCCCGGCGATTAAGCCAAGATACCCCTTCAACGTATAGCGTTCAACCTTCGCGCCGTACGGTGGTCCTGAAGCACGCACAGTGCTTACGGTGTGGAGGACTATTGGCGCCACAGTCCGCGACTACAGGTTTGCCAAGCTCGTACCCAGAAATTTAATGCTGAGCACCTGAGAGGGTGAATGTGGAGTTAGTGTCAATTACGATAGTTATATTGCTCCTGTTTTCGTTAGTTACCTGAATTTCGATAGAGAATGGGCAATAGATATTTGGCGCAAAATGCGAAGCTATATTATGCTGCTTACCTAATGTAATTTTATGATAATTTTTCCCTTTCATTTGAACTACCAATCATTTTTTGTGTACTAGAAGAAAACTAGCATTCATTAATGTAAGGACAATGACGTATTTCGCTGCATTGTTGGAGAGTTCCTAATCCGCTACTCATTGGTGAGCTTTCGGAACGTCATAAGGAAGGTGGCTATCCATCGCTAGACCAAGTACCGTTACTTTCAAATTTCCGATTTAAGTTCATTCTGTTTGAAAGAATAAAAAAAGGATTTATCACCGAAATTATTAGCGAGGAAATACTGCCTGTGTGACTCTAGTTGGCATTAAAAACCTGAAGACACTGCTCTATATTCTGAATTGAGCACAACATAAATACAGCTCACAGAGTTTGTTTGTGCTTAACAGATAACAAATTCCCTCCTTGGGTCAATACAAAAATAACAGAGTCCACTGGATAAGACTTGTTTTACAGTTTCTGCAATTGTGTCTGCTTTAAGAAAAAGTAAACTGCTTCTTCTTAAGGTAGCCTCCTTACAACCTACTACGAGGCTCGAAACACTGTAAAGAAATAGTATAGCAGGGTTGCGTGTGTGCGGGCACACAATACTCAGCAAGAAAACGACGGCAGCGACCAGAGGCCGGGCCAGGCCAGGCGGCGTGCGTAAGTCCGGCGTGAAGCTCTGTAAAGGGAAAGTATGGCCATCCTTTTCCGCGCCGCTTGCCGCCGTCTAAAGCTTCTGATTGGCTGAAATCGAGTCACGTGGTTGTTTCCGCCATCTTGGTCCTATAGGTTGCTTGCCTGCCATGAGAAACCTTGCGAATATTCGCATGTTTGGGTTTGAATAATGCCACAGTTTTGTACTTTTGGGGTGTTCTTAAGAAGCGAAGAAGAGAGGCAAACATTATAGTATTCCATTAAATATCAGAAATGCAAGAACGTGAACAGTCTGACTGATGAAAGACGTCAGAGAAAACTAGGAGTTGAGAAGCCAACTTCGGTTCTTGCACTGTGATGATTTCAATTCATAATGTAAATTAATAGATTAAAGATTCACTGACGAATGGATCACGCAACAGGTATCTATATATTTTTAACTTGAATAAATTTGTGAAGAAAATTCCTGCATAATGTCGTCAGGTTAAATTAATCACGCGTCGTTTATTTTATCTGCAGATAGATGCCTAAAACACAAGTTCTGGACATACTAGTGCATTTTTCGTAGTTCATTTTAGATATAAGTACATAATACGGAAGAAAATACTCGTCCCCCTCAGGGGCTCAACATTAATTTGCTGGGTACGGGCTTGGCGAACCCGGGGTCCTGAGCTGTGGGCTGTGTCGCGCCAACAGTCCGCTACACCGTAAGCTCTGTGCGTGCCTCAATGACCATCGTTCGGTGCGACGGTGGAATGCTGTACGTTTCAGAGCCCGGGGATCTTGGCTTAATCGCCCGGGTCGCGAGGCCTGTACAAACCTCTATAAAAAAAAAACCTCAATCTCAAGGTGTGCTACGTGCCGAGGAGATGCATGGCTGTTGAGGTTGAACAGCCGGTAGCGAGCAACCTCTGAGGAACCTGCCGCACCTCAGCTGTATAAGGCTTTCCCAGGCAAGCGGGGCTCTGCCTGGGTGGACTTTCAGTTCCCTAGCTGCTCGTGGGACCAAGATGAAACGAGCAAATAAAAGCGTGGCCGGTCGCGAAAACGGCGTCTCTGAGCGTGGGAAGACAGTTTAACGCCTCTACCTATGACCCTAAGACGTTTCCGTCCCTTGCCACCCCATGGGAGGAACGAAGGGCACTTAATAGATCTGAGCCGTACTCACCTCAATATCTGGTCTGTGAGCGTACTGATGGCGAATCCTTCGCTTCTACTAAGCCTCAGTTTTTTGTCGACACAATCGAAGACAAGTTTGGTGAAGTAGCATCATTGTTGTTGTTGTTGTTGGTTGTTTTAAGGGGACTAAACAGCTAGGTTATCAGTCCCCTGTTCCTAGCTGAGAGTCAACTGTCAATAAAGATAAAACAATGCCCTGAAAATGACACCGCACAAAAGGGCAGGTTAACAATAGACAAGCCACTGACATTACAAGACGAAGACACACAGAATGAGTAAAATAAAGTCACGAATAAAACTGGATAGCAGGGAACCTTGGCTGGCTGATCACAAAGAAAAAACAGGATGAGCCAGCCACACTGCACACACTAAAAACCCCTAAGGGCTCGAAAATATAAAAGATCTGGGTTGCTGTTGGCCTAAGAGATCAGGCAACAGCACCCACGGTTAGATAGATGCATAAAAACCAGAAGCGCGGATAAAACTTAAAACTGCGTTAGCCATAGAGGCGTCGTCTGCTAAAGCTAATGATAGCGTGTCTGGGATATGAAAAGATCGCCGCAAGTCGGCTAAAAGCGGACAGTCCATTAAAAGATGGGCTACTGTCAACACAGTGCCACATCGACACACGGGTGGAGCCTCGCGCCGAAGGAGATACCCGTGGGTGAGCCACGTATGTCCTATCCGAAGGCGACAGAGGACAACTGACTCTCGGCGGGTCGGCCGCAGTGAAGATTTCCACAAAGCTGTGGAGAGCTTCACTGCCCGAAGCTTATTCGGTGCAGTCGCCGTAGCCCACTCGGTGCTCCAAGCCTCACGTACTTTTCGGTGCAACACCAGCTGAACATCCTGTTCCGTGACACCAATAGTTAGAGGTGGTCCCATAGTACCCTGCTTGGCCAATCGATCAACATGTTCATTCCCTGGTATGCCAACATGACCTGGGGTCCACACAAAGACCACAGAACGGCCTGATTGGCCCAGGGAGTGAACAGTGTCCTGGATCGAACGTACTATTGGGTGCCGAGAGAAACACTGGTCGATCGCTTGTAAGCCACTCAGGGAGTCAGTACAGATGACGAATGACCCCCTGGGGCAGGCTTTGAGATGTTGGAGAGCTCTGAGAATAGCGACCAGCTCGGCGGAGAAGATGCTACTCTCACAGGGCAGAGAATGCTGTTCTACATGGTTGTGATGTAGAAAGGCATACCCAGCACGGCCATCTACTACGGAACCATCTGTGTAAATGGCGTCTGTGGCACGGAACGGTTCGAGCACTTGTAGAAACTGGTGACGGAGATGTACGGAGGAAACAGAGGCCTTCGACGCATGGGACAGGTCCAGACGGAGCTGCAAACGAGGAATGGACCAAGGAGGAGTGTGAGAGGAATAGTGGAAAATGGTAGGAAGTGGGTAGGATGTGAGAGACGAAAGAAGGATACGAACACGGACCGAGATCGGGTATCCCGACCTTGGCCGTCGTGGAGGGATAGGGAGTGCAGCGTCTGGAAATAGGAGCCGGCGGTTCGGGTGGAAGGGCGAGGCCTGAACACGAGCAACATAAGATGTTACCAGGTGTTGCCTACGGAACCGCAGCGGGAGGACTCCAGCTTCGACAAGGAGGCTTGTCACAGGGCTAGTGCGAAAAGCCCCTGTCGCCAAACGAACACCACAGTGGAGGATTGGGTCTATTGCCTGCAGCGCTGACGGTGCAGCCGAATCGTAGACTATGCTGCCATAGTCTAGGCGCGACTGAATGAGGGCCTTGTAAAGTTGTAATAGCGTTTGGCGCGAGGCTCCCCAAACAGTGTGGCTGAGACAGCGCAGGATGTTGAGGTGTCGCCAGCACTTTTGTTTTAACTGGCGTAGGTGCGGCACCCAGGTCAGACGGTCATCAAACACCATACCTAAGAATCTGTGCGTCTCTTCGACTTGTAGCAGGTCGCCAGCTAAGTAAAGTTCGGGTTCTGGGTGTACTGCCCGACGTCGACAGAAATGCATCACACGGGTTTTGGATGCAGAAAATTGAAAACCGTGGGCAAACGCCCACGACTGTGCCTTTCGAATTGCGATCTGCAACCGCCGTTCAGCTACGCCAATGCTGGAGGAGCTGTAATACATGCAGAAGTCATCGGCATACAAGGAAGTAGAAACCGATGACCCCGCAGCCGCAGCTAGACCGTTTATGGCGATTAAGAATAAAGGAACACTAAGAACGGAACCTTGTGGGACTCCGTTCTCTTGACAATGAGGTGAGCTGAAACAAGAACCAACACGAACACGGAAAGAACGCAACGCCAGGAAGTTCTTAATGAATGTAGGAAGTGGACCCCGTAAGCCCCAATTGTGCAGCGTAGACAGAATATGATAGCGCCAGGTGGTGTCATACGCTTTCCGCAGGTCAAAAAAGACGGCAATCAGGTGTTCACGGCGAGAAAATGCTGTACGAATGGCTGACTCTAGGGACACGAGATTGTCGATTGCGGAGCGGCCTTGACGGAACCCACCCTGTTGATGCGCCAACAGTTCTCGGTCCTCGAGGATCCACATGAGCCTCCGACTCACCAACCGTTCGAGAAGCTTGCATGGAACGTTGGTGAGGCTGATCGGGCGGTAACTATCAGCCACCTGCGGATCTGCCCCAGGCTTAACCACCGGAATGATAATGCTTTCCCGCCACGAGGACGGAAAAACACCCTCAAGCCATACGCGATTAAACAGGGCGAGAAGTTGGCTTTTGGCATCCGCTGATAGGTGTCGGAGGAACTGGCTGTGAATGCGATCGGGTCCAGGGGAGGTATCCGGGCATGCAGCAAGGGCACTTTCCAACTCCCACTCAGTAAATGGGACGTTATATGGTTCACGACGTCGTGTTCGAAATGAAATGTGCTGGCTCTCTGCTCGCTCTTTAATGGCACGAAAATCTGCACTATAGGCAGCAGTCCCCGACGTACGTTCAAAATGGTCTGCCAGGTGCTCAGCGACGGCGACAGGGTCAGTACAGAGCGAACCCTGAATGCTGAGACACGGAATTCCCGCCGGTGGGCGGTGCCCAAAGAGGCGTCGAACCTGCGACCACACCTTGGAAGGAGAAGCGCGGGAACCAATGGAGGCGACGTACTTCTCCCAGGAAGCCCTCTTACTTTCCTGTATCAGTCGCCGGGCTCGTGCTCGGAGACGCTTGAAGGCCACGAGATGTTGGACACAAGGGTGGCGTCGGTGGCGCTGTAGTGCTCGCCGACGTTCGCGGATGGCCTCAGCAATCTCCGGTGTCCACCAGGGCACCGATGGGCGATGGAGCGAACCGGATGTGATGGGAACAGAGTTTTCGGCTGCAGAAACGATAGCCTCTGTGACCTGCTGAACGGCGGCATCAACATCTGCTGGAAGCGGAGAGGAAATCACAGCAGCTGAAGAATAAGCTGGCCAGTCAGCCCTACGGAGGGCCCAGCGAGACGGACGGGTGGCAGGCGTACACTGTGGGAGCGACAGGAAGATCGGAAAATGGTCGCTCCCACACAGGTCGTCATGGACCCTCCAGGTGAGATGTGGAAGGAGGCTAGGGCTGCAGACAGACAGGTCAATGGCAGAAAACGAACCATGTGCTGTGCTAAAGTGGGTAGGAGCACCGGTGTTAAGAAGGCCGAGATTCTGCTCTGACAGGAGAGACTCAACATCCCTACCCCGGGCCGAGGTCTGTGCGCCACCCCACAGAGGGTGATGGGCGTTGAAATCCCCCATAAGAAGAAAGGGTGGGGGAAGTTGAGCGACCAAGGCTGCGAGGTCTGTGGGAGAGATGGCCTCATCAGGTGGAAGATAGACAGAGCAGACGGTAAAATCTCGTACTACCCGGAGTCGAACAGCGACTGCCTCTAGAGACGTTTGAAGAGGCACAGCAGCACTGGGAACAGAGGCGTGGACATAAACACAGACGCCGCCAGAAACCCTGTCATAGACGGTTCGGTTTTTAAAATAGCCCCGATACCCTCTGAGGGCGGGGCTCTTCTCGACGGGAAACCACGTTTCCTGCAAGGCAAGACAGATGGCAGGGAAGCGGGAGAGTAAGTGCCGCAGCTCAGCCAGGTGGCGGAAAAAGCCACCGCAATTCCACTGCAAGATGATGTTTGCAGTTTGCTGAATAGCCATAATGTAAGGCGGTAAATGGTCATTCAGCAGGAGCACCTGCTGCCAACTGCGCAGACTCTGCAGGATCCTGAACCATCGGTTCAGGCGTTCCGAGTATGGCGAGATCCTCAGGTGATGCGAGGATCTCTACCTCGTCTTCAGATGCCGAAGAGGTGGCAGAGCGGTCCTTCCGAGGCACTGATGATGCCTCCTTCGCATCCTTTTTCTTCGGCTTCTTTTTGCCCTCTCGCTGGCCCTTCGGTGTCAAGGGCCGGGAGGGCTTCCCAGAAGTGGCAGCAGAGACTGTCGAAGAGCCAGAAGCCCTTCGACCAGAAGGTTTTGGATCCTTCAGCCAAAGGCTGGGATCCCCTGGTGCACCCTGGGACTCCCCAGAAGGGAGCGTCCCGAAGGACCCCTTCCGAGGGAGAGGTGCCGGAGGAAGCTGTTGTTTCTCCGGCTGGGGGTTGGGGACTGGTGTCCCCGATGGTTGTGGGGAGGTTTCCCCCACAACAGGTGCTTTAGTATCAGATGGAGTGTTGCCCCCATCTGATGAGGGCGCTGTGGTACTTTTATGGCCTCTAGGGCCTACAGATGGAGGCGATACCTTGTTGGGAGTCGTACCCGTGATGCGCGGGGACGACGCTACAGCTGCAAAGGAGGTAGTCATGCTCACCGGATGCAGACGCTCGTACTTCTTTCTTGCCTCATTGTATGATAGCCGGTCCAAGGTCTTAATTTCCATTATCTTACGTTCTTTGTGTAGAACTTTGCAGTCTGGAGAGCACGGTGGATGCAGCTGGTTGCAGTTCACACAGACGGGAGGTGGGGTGCAAGGAGCGTCCGGATGAGATGGACGTCCACATTCCCTGCACACAGGGCTAGAAGTGCACCGGGAGGACATATGCCCGAACTTCCAGCACCTGAAGCACCTCATAGGGGGCGGGACGTATGGTGTAACGTCGCACCAGTAGATCATGACCTTGACCTTCTCAGGCAGTGTATCGCCTTCGAAGGCCAGGATGAATGCACCGGTGGCAACCTTGTTATCTCGTGGTCCCCTATAAACACGTCGAACTAGGTGAACACCTCTGCGCTCCAAGTTAGTACGTAGCTCTTCATCAGACTGTGACAATAGGTCACGATGGTAAATACGACCTTGGACCATGTTGAGGGTCTTGTGGGGCGTGACACTGACAGGTATATCACCCAGCTTGTCACAGGCCAATAATGCCCTGGACTGGGCTGGGGATGCCGTCTGTATCAGAACAGCCCCACTTCTCATTTTAGAGAAAGACTCCACCTCACCATGTTTGTCCTCGAGATGTTCAACGAAGAACTGCGGCTTGGTGGACAAGAAAGAGTCTCCATCAGTTCGGGAAATTACAAGATATCGCGGTGAGTAGGGATCCGGACAGCGTAAAGCTTGGCGTTCTTCCCATGGCGTTGCCAGGGAAGGGAACGACTTAGGATCATATACTGTAGCATTAAAGTCAGATCTTCCACGCTTAGAAACGGCGTTTTTGCGACCGCCCACGCTAGTTATTGCTCGTTTCATTTTCGTCCCACGAGCAGCTAGGGAAAAGAGGTCCACCCAGGCAGAGCCCCGCTTGCCTGGGTAAGCCTTGTACAACTGAGGTGCGGCAGGTTCCTCAGAGGTTGCTCGCTAGCGGCTGTTCAACCTCAACAGCCATGCATCTCCTCGGCACGTAGCACACCTTGAGATTGAGGGTTTTTTTATAGAGGTTTGTACCATCCTCGCGACCCGGGCGATGAAGCCAAGATCCCCGGGCTCTGAAACGTACAACGTTCCACCGTCGCGCCGAACGATGGTCGTTGAAGCACGCACAGAGCTTACGGTGTAGCGGACTGTTGGCGCGACACAGCCCACAGCTCAGGACCCCGGGTTCGCCAAGCCCGTACTCAGCAAATTAATGCTGAGCCCCTGAGGGGACTTAGATATCTCCGTTGGGGACTTACAGGCTAAGACATTTCAACGTTTCGTGAGCGAATTACTTGAAATATTGTATATATTATCTAATTAATAAACTATTTCAAGTTCTGAAGAAAGCAGGTGTAAAATATAGGGAGCGTAAGGTTATTTACAACTTGTACAAAAACCAGACAGCGGTTGTCAGAGCTGAAGGGCATGAAAGGGATGCAGTGGTTGGAAAGGGGATAAGACAGGGTTGTAGTCTTTCTCCATTGTTATTCAATTTGTACATTGAGAAAGCTATAAAGGAAAGCAAGGAGAAATTTGGAGAAGGAATTAAAGTTCAGGGGGAAGAATTAAAACACTGCGGACATAGTAATTCTGTCAGATACAGTAAAGGACCTGGAAGAGCAATTGAACGGAATGGACAATGTGCTGAAAGGTACATATAAGATGAACATTAACAAGAGCAAAACTAGGGTAATTGGGTGCAGTGTAAGAAAATCAGGCGATGCTGAAGGAATTAGCTTGGGAAACGAATCAATAAAGGAGGTAAATGAGTTTTGTTACTTGGGAAGTAAAATAACAAATTATGGTCGCAGTACAGAGGATATAAAATGCAGAATGGCAATGGGTAGGAAAGCGTTCTTGAAAAAGAGAAATTTGTTAACTTCGAATATTGATTTAAGCCTAAGGAAGTCCTTTCTGAAGGCATTTGTGTGGAGTGTTGCCTTGTATGGGAGTAAGTCATGGACGATAAACAGTGCGGACAGGAAGAGGATTGAGGCTTTTGAAATGTGGTGCTACAGACGAATGCTGAAGATTAGGTGGGTGGATCGCGTAACTAATGAGGAGGTACTGAACAGAATTGGGGAGAAAATAAATTTCTAGCATACCTTGACTAAAAGAAGGGATAGATTGGTAGGACACATTCTTAGACATAAAGGAATTGTGAATTTAGCATTGGAGGGAAGTGTGTGGGGTAAAAACCGCAGAGGAAGACCAAGAAATTGATACGGTATGCAGATTCAGAGAGATGTAGGTTGCCGTTCTTATGTGGAGATGAAGAGGCTTGCTCAGGATAGGGTACCGTGGAGAGCTGCATCAAACCAGTCTCCGGACTGAAGACAACAACAACAACAACAACACATAAAAATTTATGTTTGTATTTTTATTCGTATTTTATGCACGGCTATAACGTAATTATGCCTATATACTTCACGAAAGTGCAAGCAACCTATTGACAAAGTTTTTCCGTCGGTACTTGACAGAAAATAATAATACTATCAAAAAGGAACAACTTCCTGATGTTCTGCAAAACTTATTTATTGGTCACAAACGGGCTTTCGGCTTCTTAGGCCATCATCAGGTGACAACTGACTGTAGTACACACGTTTTCAAAGATGTTAAGATTTACAATGATGTTTTCACCTGATGATGGCCTCAGAAGCCGAAAACCCGTTTGTGACCAATAAATACGTTTTGCAGAAAATCAGGAAGTTGTTCCTTTTTGATATTATTACTTCTTTGTTACTTAATGAATTCGAAACATATTTTTCAAATACTATCATTTTATGGCAATTAATGTAACTAAAAATGATGTCTTGGTACTAATTATGGGGGTTGGAACTTAAATACTGTTACTCTCCTTCAAAATAATCATCATCGTTGTGCGTAGAACCCGTTGCCAACGAAGTGGAAGGCGTAACGTGCTAGGAGAACCTGTTCTGTTGTCCGTGAGAATGGAGATGTCTACTGCCTGTTGAAACTCTGGAACAGTTCTGAAGCGAATGACACCATGTGGTTCCTTCATCTTCGGAATCAAATCAAAGTCACAATGACTTAACTCCGGGAAGTATGATGGATGGTACAGTACTTCCCAGTCCCAGCGACCGAACAGAATAGCCACAGTTTGCGGCTACATCCGCCCACGCATTGTCGTGCAATGTGATCGGTGGGTTTCGCAGAAAGTGTTGCCGTTTCTTTCGAAAATCTGGTCGAAGATGATGTTCCAAAAACGAACAGCAAAAGTGTGCATTGACGGTCTGCCGTGGAGGAACGTAATGCGTTACGGTAACACCATCACAGTCGTAAAGGAAAATCACGTTAACTTTCACCACACTTGGTCTCTGAAGGACTTGAAGACCTTGTTCACAATGTCGTGCCGTATGAACTGTGGAACATTCATTCTCTATCCAACTCTTTCTGTTTCGACGACACAGTGACACCGTTACGTTAGACCGCTCGCTCAAAAGTGTATTTTCCTCGACTGTGCATACGCCAGTCACGCACGATGGACAAGTCTATTTGCTGGGAGGTAACGTAGGTGTGTCAACCACGTGTGCTATCAGCGACAATAGAAGATCTTATTGCATACTGTTTCCACAGCAGTTTTGCCACTATTTAAGTTGCAACTGTCGTAGTTT
Organism: Locusta migratoria; assembly: GCA_026315105.1. NCBI lineage: Eukaryota > Metazoa > Arthropoda > Insecta > Orthoptera > Acrididae > Locusta > Locusta migratoria. Next base: position 325,692,598 of record CM048750.1, read on the forward strand.
ATGAGGTATGACGTCGTTAACACTGAGCCGCGTGGGAAACTGCCGCACCAAGTTTGTTCGTATTTTATGCACTGCCGTGCCGTTAATCTGATTGTGATAAAACATTGCTCGCGTAATCTACAAAACAAGAGGAAAGACACTATCTACGTACAAATTTGTATGATGCATAGCAGAGGATACGGTTTTATTCAGATCTCCACGAAATTAAAAACGTAAACATCTACGTAAGGTTTCATACGGTGTATGACGGTGGGTACTGTGCAATATACCTAGAAACCAGATCAAATTTTTTTTTTTTTTTTATCAGACTGGGAGGTAGTGGTTGAGGAGATGGAAGACGAATTCGACAGAAAAGAGAAGGTGATTTGCAGAAAAGGAAGTGGAGATGGGCAGATAATATCACCTGTATGTAGCTATGTTGTCAACGGATATGTTAGAAGTAAATGTCATTGTACCTTTCACAAAAATGCTGTTTTGAACTTGCTAACAGCACTGAAGATGGTTTCTTGGAAAACCGAAAAGGATTTGTCTGAATAAAGCAAAAGATTTTACGGCTAATGCTGCTCCTTTCGTTATTGATAAAACTTAAAAGACTGCAAAAAGGTAGAAAATGAAGGTGATGATGATCGTGTGGCGTTTATGACCGTTAGACCCCAACTGGGGTCGTGTTCAGCCTGCCTGGTGCAAGTCTCATTATCTGACGCCACTTCGGCGACTTGCATGTCAATGATGATGGAATGATGATGGGGACGAAACAACACCCAGTCCCCGAGCGGAGAAAATCTCCTATCCGACCGGGAATCGAACCCGGGCCCCCTGCGTGGCAACCAACCACGCTGTCCACTGGACTACGGAGGCGGACAGAAAATGAAGGTGATGAATCTGGACAAATTGAAGGAAGCAGAGGTGGTTGAGAGTTTTAGAGGGTAGATTAGGCAAGGATTGTTGAAATGGGGGAAAGGAATACAGTAGAAGAAAAATGGGTAGCTCTGAGAGATAGAGTAGTGAAGGCTGCAGAGGATCAGATAGGCAGAAGGACCAGGTCTAATAGAAATCCTTGGATAACACAGGAGATACCGAACTTAATTGATGAAAGGAGGAAATTTTAAAATGCATCAAGTGAAGCAGGCAAAAGAGAGTACAGGGGTCTAAAAAATGAGGTTGACAGGAAGGACCGACTGGCTAAGCAGGAGTGGCTTGAGAAGAAATGCAAGACAGAACAAGGGGAAGGACAGATACTGCCTACAGGAAAATAAAGAGACATTTGGAGACACGAAAAGCAGCGGTATGAATATCAAGATCTCAGATGGGAAACCAGTACTAAGCAAAGAACGGAAAGCAAGAAGATGGAAGGAATAATATAGAAGGCCTGTACAAAGGAAATAAATTTGAAGGCAATATTCTAGAAATGGAAGATGAAGTAGAGGAAGATGAAATATGAGGTACTATGCTGCGTGAAGAATTTGACAGAACGCTAAAAGAGTGCCGCGGTGGAGTAGCCGAGCGGTCTAAGGCGCCTCGCTGCGGAGCGCGCGGTTGCTCGCCGTCGGAGGTTCGAGTCCTCCCTGGGGCATGGGTGTGTGTGTTTGTCCTTAGGTTAGTTTACCTAGGTTTAAGTAGTTTGTAAGCTAGGGACTGATGACCACGCAATTTGGTCCGATAGATTTACAAACATATGGACATTTTTTCGCTAAAAGAGTAGAAACAAGGCCGCCTGGAGTAGATGATGTCTCGTCTGAATTTCTTTTATCGTTAGGAGAGCCATTCATGAAGAAAATGTTCCACTTGGCATGCAAGATGTCTGAGACTTTAGGAAGAACATAGTGATTCCAATACCTAAGAAAGCAAGTGCAGACAAATGTGAAAAAAAATCAGAACTATCAGTTAAATAAGTCATGGCTGCACATTACTATCACGTATTATTTACAGACGAATGGAAAAACCTGTGGAATTCGACCTTGGGGTAGATGAATTTGGATTTAAGAGACATGTAAGAACACGCGAGCAATACTCACATTACGACTTATCTTAGAAGATACATTGAGGAAAGGGAAACCTACGTTTTATGCATTTGTGGACCTGGAGAAAGTATTTGACAGTGTTGACTGGGATACAGTTTTTCAGATTCTGAAGGTGTTAGGGGTAAAATATAGAGAGGAAAGTTTTATATTCAACTTGTACAAAATCCTGACAGCAATTATTAGTCGAAGTGCATAAAAGGGTCGCATTGGTTGGGAAGGGATTAAGACAGGATTGCAGGCTTTCCCCGATGTTGTTCAGTCTACACATTAAGCAAGCTGTGAAAGAATGCAAGGAGAAATTTGGAGAGGGAATTAAAGTCCATGGAGAGAACATTGCGGTTTGCTGACGACATAGTAATTCTGTCAGAGACAGCAAAAGACTTGGAAGAGCAATTAAAAGGAATGGACAGTGTCTCGAAAACGAGGTATAAGATGAACATTAACAAGAGTAAAACGAAGGTAATGGAATTTATTGTCAGAAAATTTTGCGATCCTGAAGAAATTAGATTGGGTGATTAGACAATAAAATTAGTAGATAAGTTTTGTTATTTAGATATTTAAATTATCTCTGACGGCCGAAGTAAAGAATATATAAAATGCAGAATGGCTATGGGACGAAAAAGCGTTTCTGAAGAAGCGAATTTTGTTGAAATCCAATAGTCGTTTGTTAGGAAGTCCTTTCTGAAAGCATTTGTGTCAGAGTGAAACGTGGACAATAAGAAGTTCAGACAGAGAGATGATATAATCTTTCGAAATGTGGTGCTACAGACGATGATTAGATGGGTATATCACGTAACTAATGAGGTGCTCAACAGAGTTGGGGAGAAAAGGAGATTCTGGCGTATCGTAAGAGAAGGGATAGGTTCAGTGGGACACATTCTGAGGCATCAAGGAATTGTCAACTTAGCATTAGCAGGAACTTTCCGATCTTGTCTAGGAGGTGTCGCTTCATACCAGAAGATGAATGTGGTTCCAACACGACGTATAATTCTACGGCCTGGTTGGGTCTGTTTCGTTTACGGAATTTTTTTAGTGTAATATTTTCCAAAAGATCGCGAATAAAATTCTCAAAAAGTTGTTGAACTATAAATAATGTCTAAGGAACTAAAATAAATTAATTTGCAGCAGAAAGGAATGATTTCAGGTTCTACCGGTATCGTAAATGAGAAACAGGGAAATGCTGCATTATTCATGGCATGTTAAATCTCACCATACTGTCGTCCCAAAATAAGACTAAGCACTCAAACATTAACGCCATGTTGGGAAAATACAAGACTGAAAAAAAATTAATAATCATTTCAAAGATAGTTTCAACCCTGATTTATTGACATTATTCTCGGAAACAGGAACATTCACATTACAAATAAGGTATTTGCAGGAGCGGGTCTACACACGTACTTCCAATGCATCGGAACGAGCAGAACAGTCAAAGATTGAACGTCTTTCTTTTGCAGAGAGGGAATAAAAGAAGTCAAAGAACGAGGTATCTTTTGTGGTGGAAAGAAAGACGCTCACTCGCGGTAAAATTATAACTGTGACCTACCGATGAATCAGGAGTAACACTTCAGAATGAGCACCTTCCCCTCTCACAAATACTGTAGAATACCAGGAAAATAACGTACGGTAACACAACATCTAGTTCAAATAACGTATACGGTAAGATTATTTTTCTTTAATGCAATGGGACCAATGTACTGTGATGATCGGGTCCTAGACTTACAATCAACGAGGTAAGTTCAAGGTACGTCGAGAAACTAAGTTCCGTTTGGTTATATAAAACAAACGTTTACAGATATAGAAAAAATATTTATTGTACAAAAACCTACAACTGTTAAACTACTGTTCTACATAGCTGCCGAAATTTTGTAGGCACTTGTGAAAGCGTGGCACAAGTATCTGTATGCCTTCTTCATAGAAGGTTGCCGGCTGTGTATTCAAACATGTGGTAGCATGTTCTTTCAGCTCGTCATCATTGTTGAAATGTTGACCACCAAGGACAGATTTTTAGGTGTAAGAAGAGGTGAAAGTCGCTAGGAGCGAGGCCCGGGCTGTACGGATGATGATCAAACACGTCCCAGTGAAATTCCCGTAAGAGTTGTTTGGTCACATTCGACACATGAGGTCGGGCGCTATCGTGGAAAAAAACACCACCTTTTGATGGAAATCCTCTTCTTACACCTAAAATTTGTCCTGTCAACACTTCAACGATGACGAGCTGAAAGAACATGCTACCACATGGGTAAATACACAGGGGGCAACCTTCCATTAAGAAGGCATACAGAAACTTGTGCCACGCTATGAAAAGTGCCTACAAAATTTCGGCAGCTATGTAGAAAAGTAGTTTAACAGTTTTAGATTTTTGTATAATAAATATTTTTTTCTGTATCTGTACACGTTTGTTTTATATAACAAAATGGAACTTACTTTCTGGACGTACCTCGTACTTAAAATAACTTGCCGGCCGCGGTGGCCGAGGGGATTGAGGCGCTCCAGTCACGGTCTGCACGGCCACTACGGTCGGGGGTTCGAATCCCCCCCTCGGGCATGGATATTTGTGCCGTCATTAGGATTAGCTAGTTCATAAGTAGTTAATACGTTTAGGGACTGATGACCCCTTAGTTAAGTCCCATAGCCTTTACAAACATTTGAACATTTTTTTAAATAACTTACACACACACACAAACACACACACACACACACACACACACACACACACACACGCGCGCGCGCGCGCGCGCGCACGCTTGCCCGAGGGGGGAGTCTCGGCGGGAGCGGCTGAGCAGTTCGTTCCTAACATGGCGCCTGGAAACGCACGGCTATTCCCGTGCGGTAGAAAAATATTTTATTTATTTCCTTTACTAAAAATGAGATGACACGGAAACATGCCAAAAGAGACAAAATTAACAATGCAAAGTGTGGTGTCGCACAAGTACAAAGTGCGCGCCACCTACTTTCGGCGCGCGCCGCCATGCACGCACGGCGCGGCGTTCTTACGACGACAGCCACGAGCGCCCTCTGCTGCAACTCCGCTCGTGGCCACCACTGAACGACATCGTTCACTTGGGACTGAGATAGCAACCAGTTCAGACTTCGGAATCAGATAGGCACCAGTGAAGACTTGGCTATCGTACAGGCACTAGGCAGGCCTCTAACTCAACTATGTATCAGCATCCTGAACTATGTAAAAGTTAAGTATTGTATAAATTCTGTGCAATATATATCTCGATATAATTTACTCTAGTGTTTCTAGTTTCTGGCTGCTCCCCTCCGTACCTGCACCAGCGTGCTATCATTATTCCTTTATCGGTCTCATTCCACTCGGCCACCGACACCTACGACGGAAACGAGACACAAAAGCGGCGACGAAGCTGGGACACGAAAAAAAGCCAGCGTAAAGCGGTAGACTGCAATCGAGTTTGGTATGATTCAAGTTTACATACTTTCCGGCTCAGTTCTCACAACTTATACATTACAGCTAGATGCAGGTGTACAGTATTACTTCACGACGTCCTCTGCTTGCGCCTAACTGCTGCCTCTTCGCCGCGGCCAGACCGTCGCTACCACAGGTGGTCTGTGGTCTCTCCTCGCCTGTTGCTCGCTCGCGCCTGACTGATGCGGCCTTTTTGTCGGGCGGACCGCGCCCTCCCAGGCAACACGCCGGCCCGAATGGGCTCCAGAGGTGTTCTCACGCCGCCGCGATCGCTCTTCACCGCTCCTCAGAACCCAGAAGGGGCAATCACTCTTCCTCCGGCTGTGCACTTACCGGAAGCTCAGAGCGGTCCATGCGAGCGAGAAATTCTGCTTCCTTATCCTGCTGTAGAAAGCCGGCAAGTGTAGTTCAGGCAGCGAAACTGATTACCGTCGTCAAGACTCGTGACAGGTGTTATCAATGTAAACAACGAAGATGCAGGTACTGGACGTGTCCTAGCAATCAGTAAGCGACTTCTCGGTATCTCTGCGGCGTTGGCCCCCTACTTAGCTTGCATTTATCGCGAATCTTTAATTCAGCGCAAAGTTCCTAGTGATTGGAAAAAAGCGCAGGTGACTCCCGTTTATAAGAAAGGAAAAGAGAACTGACCCACACAATTACAGGCCAATATCGTTGACATCAGTTTCATGTAGAATTTTGGAGCATATTCTCAGTTCGAATATAGTAAATTTCCTTGAAACGGAAAAGCTTTCCATGAATGAGCACGGGTTTAGGAAACATCATTCATGTGAAACTCAGCTTGCCCTTTTCTCACATGACATCTTGCGAGCCATGGACGAAGGGCAAAAGGCGGATTGTGTTTTTCTCGACTTCAAGAAGGCGTTCGACGCGATGCCACACTGCAGACTGCTAACGAAGATACGAGCTTATGGAAAAGGTTCACAGATTTGTGACTGGCTGGAAGACTTCCTAAATAATAGAACGCAGTACGTTGTCCTCCACGGCGAGTGTTCATCAGAGACGAGTGTATCGCCAGGCGTGCTCCAGGGGAGTGTGATAGGACCGCTTTTATTTTCTATCTAAATAAATGATCTGACGGACAGAGTAAGTTGTGATATGGGGCTGTTTGCTGATGATGCTGTGGTGTATGGGAGGGTGTCGTCTGTAACTGACTGTAATAGCATACAGGATGACTTAGACAAAATTTCTAGTTGGTGCGAAGATTGGCAGCTAGCTGTCAATGTGGAAAAATGTAAGGTGATGCGCATGAGTAGAAAAACAATCCCATAATCTTCGAATACAGCATCAGTAGTGAGCTTCTTGATGCGGTCGCGTCGTTCAAATATCTAGGCGTAATATTGCAGAGCGATATGAAATGGAACGAGCATGTAAGGACTGTTGTGAGTAAGGCAGACAGCCGACTTCGGTTTATTGGGATAATTTTGTGAAGATGTACTTCACCTGTGAAGGAGACCGCGTATAAGACGCTTGTACGACCACGTCTTGAGTATTGCTCAAGTGTTTGGGACCCGCAGCAGATCAGTTCAAAGGAAGTCATAGAGGCGGTTCAGAGACGAGCAGCTAGATTTGTTACCGGTAGGTTCGACCAATGCGCGAGTGTCGCGGAAATGCTCCGGCAACTCAATTGGGGATCGCTGGAAGATAGACGACGTTCTTTTCGTGAATTTCTGTTGAGTAAATTTAGAGGGCCGGAATTTGAAGCTGAGTGTAGTACGATCTTGCTGCCGCCAACTTACATTGAATTACGGTGAATTGCGGAGTATGCATGTAGATGTAGATGTATCTACTGTGGCGGCTCTCTTCAATAATGAAATATATCGCAATTTGCGATCAGTTATGGCTTCACTGTACTAGGTTTGGATGGAATACCAAAGTGCGGTGAATGAAAATTTGTGCCCGGCCTGGATTCGAACCCGGGATCTCCTGCTTACTAGGCGGACGCGTTGATAACTCCACCACCGAGGACACAGTGACCAGCCCGACTGGAGAGAACTCTTCCCTGCACGTCTCCCGCCAGACCCAAATCTCCATTCGCCACGCTATCGCTTTCCTGTTGCCACAGCTGTTGAGACGTGCAGGGAAGAGTCCTCTGCTTTCGGGCTGGTCACTGTGTGCCCGGTGGTGGAGTGGTCAACGCGTCTGCCTAGTAAGCAGGTGATCCCGGGTTCAAATCCCGGCCGGGCACAAATTTTCATTCACTGCTCTTTGGTAATCCATCCAAACCTAGTACAGTGAAGCCATAACTGCTCGCAAATTGCGATTTATTTCATTTCTTCAATGCTGTAAGTCGTTAAAAATATATAATCTCTTCAATAACTTTCAGTACTGAATTGCTGCACTGCGAGGCTCTTAAATGTGATATGCGGAGTATCACATGTAAATGTTATTTCTGACATGTCCGAAAGAATGGACGGTGGACTCATACAATGTTTAATTTCACTGTCGACGTTAAAATTTACGGAATGATAGACCGTGGTCGAAATTAGAGCTTAATGCCAGCATATTTCTCTAGATGTGTCTGTGATCAAGTGAGAAGACGGAACGCCGGCCGCGGTGGCCGAGGGGACTGAGGCGCTTCAGTCACGGTCTGCACGGCCACTACGGTTTGGGTTTCGAATCCCCCCTCGGGCATGGATATTTGTGCTGTCCTAGTTCGTAAGTAGTTCGTAAGTAGTTTGTAAGTTTAGGGACTGATGACCCCGTAGTTAAGTACCATAGACTTTACAAACATTTGAACATTTTTTTGAAGACGAAACGTCGGGTCACAAGGAGTACAGGAAGGTTGCGCATACAGATAGTTACCTTCATAAAGAATCCAACAACGGCCCTAGAAAAGAGAGGGGTGATTGAAACCTTGTTCAACGGGCACACAAAATCTTTGAAGCAGGTTATTTACAAGATGAGGTCGAACATCTACGAAAGACCTTCAAAAATAATGGTTATTCCACCAGAGCCATAGACCGAATTCTTCGCCCTAGAGAGAAACTAAAAACAACAAGGAACCACAACTTTCCAACAGGAACGTGTTTCTTCCATTTATTTGTCGGATTACAGATCGCATTGGAAAAGTGCTGAAAAATATGGGGTGGAAATTATTTTCAGATCAGTCATGAAAATTTCAAATCCGCAAAGATTCACGAAATCCTTTGGATACACGGGACGTATATAATATTCCTTGCAGCTGTGGCCATCGGCACTACTAAAGAAAGTGTGAGCACACATCTGAGTGAACATAAGTTCACAGTAATAGCCTTACATCATGACGCGGTACAATACCCAGAAAACTTTTATGTCATAAAAGCAGCCGTAGCTGAACAGGTTTATCAAGAGGGTGACCAGGAAAATCAGTTTAACGACACCAGTGTTTTATCAAAAACTTCTCGTTGCTATGCTCGCACATATAGAGAAGCCATTGAAATTTAACGAACACCGCAGTAATTTTAATAGAAAAGAGGAAGGTGTAAATTAGACAAAATTTGGTCTTCAACGTTGCACTAGCACGTTGACAATCGATTATCTTCTATCAAAAAGGTTGGCATTACCACAGACAGTTTCTCAGCCGACGTCACGTAATGGACTATGGCGCCTCCTGCACCGTCTACATATATGCGGCGTTACCCTCGAGCCGACAATGAAGCTGCTCGCAGACAGATGTTGGTACCTGTACATATGTATTGACCCAGGTGTTCATTGCACAGACCGGACGCACAGGATGCCGTGCCCACGGGTGCGGTTCCTGTAGGGAGATGCTTGTCCACTGTTGGTCGAGCTGATCCCTACGAGATTACGAGAGTAACTCGGGCGTCCGATCCTTGATTGTCGTGAGTGCATTCGTGTTCTCTCGATAATCCATTTTTTTCCGGGGCAAGTCCCGGAGATAAATTAAATTGGTCCCAATCCTCCGGCTCCGACCAAGGTTTTCGGGAGGTTTTCCTTGGTTGTAAGGCGTATGCCGGAGCTAGTAAGCCCCTCCCATTTATGCCCAATTGGGATCCCCCTTTGCCCCACTATCAGCTTGTCTGATATTGGCTGAATAGAACCGCGACTCTTTATGGGCCGGATCTCAAACAGCCCGCTCCACTCCTCGGAGTGGAGAATGAAAAGAATAAGTTTTTTTATTTTTATTTTTTTTTTTTTTAATTGCACAGACAAGCAGGTAGTCTGAATAATGACCCTTTTCTGGAATTGAAAGGTGTCAATCAAGTTAGATTTTATTTGTCCCCATAACTCTATTCCATAAGATAAAATGGCACGGAAATAAGCAACTTACACTTTTTTTCTTCCTTTGCTGCAAACTGTAGCAAAACATGCAGAGTTGATTTTTAAACTCGTGATTGCTATCTATAGCCAAGAAGTTTGTAGTCAGTACTTTCTCTATCTCCTGATCACCCAGACAGATAAATGGTCATCTTGCATATTAATGTACACTGTGTTTCTCGTCAAACGCAGCACAAACTGCTGATACGGTGTGAAGTGCCTCGTCTCGTGAACACTGTCTGGTGGATCGTTGAAAACTCTGCTGGATGGAAACACACTTCCTCACAGACAGTTTGTACCTACCATTTGTGCTTCGGCCAATCAGGTCCCACGGGCTTCACTGTGTTGGTAATGTGCATCCTGTGACGTGATGGTAGGAACTAGTGTTGTCAACTGTTGGAGTTCCTGTAGCCGTACCGGTTGTGGTGTAGTTGTCTCTAGTCAGTACTGATATAATTTTTCTGGGTTATTATGCCGTGGTCCTGTGTTTCGTCCCCATCAGCGGAGGACATTCTCAAAGGGGATCGTGGCTCGTTTGTACGTGTGATACACACCCTGGCTCGTTACTGATACCAGCCGAATTCAGTCGCTCAGTCTCGCGCGCAGAGGTTTCACGTCAGATGTTTTGGGTAGGCGGGAGCAATACGCCGTTGCCGGTTGCCGTTGATCGTTGTTAATGTAGTACCATGGAGGAAGACTGTTAAATTTATTCTTCAACAACGAAATCCATATTTCGTTTGCTTTCAAATTCTCCTCCATCCTATTACTATAGTCACTCTGTACAGTCTTTCGCGATATCCATTTGTGGCTGCTAAAACACAAGTTTTATCAAATTGAATACGGCGATCTTCTGACTGCAAAAATGTTCATTAACAGATTATCTGTCAGTCTCTCCCATTCTACAGCTACCCTTGTGCTCTTTAGTCGTTTTCGACTTCTTTTTATATACGTTTCCACAGCTACACAGAATTCTGTGAAATTCCTGCATTTTCCAGTGGTTTGCAAGAATCCTTTGCCGATTTCAAGTGTACCTGTATCTTCCAAGTAGGTTCGTATATTACGGCGACAATCCGTTTCGTCAAATTTTTACCTATGCGGTCGGTGATGTCCTCAATAAAAGGCAGACAGGCTTCAGATTTCACATGAACCTCTCCATCGTTCTTATCTCTACGTGGTGTTATCAACGCTCTCCTCATCTCAGTGGACGAATAGCCATTCATAAGTAAAGTATTAGTCAGTTGTTTTAATTCCATGTCGAGTAGTTCCGGTTCGCGGACGTTCTTTGCTCTGTGCGCCAACGTCTTCATTATGCCCCGCTTTTGTTATGGGTGGTGATTTAAATTGAGATACAGGTAACAGTCTGTGTATGTGGGCTTTCAATAAACTGTTTCGCCAAAGCTGCTGTTCCCGTTTTGAAAACTGACACATCAAGAAAATTAAATTTTTCGTCCGCCTCCTTCTCCATAGTAAAATTAATTCTAAAATTAATCGCGTTGAGGCGTTGTAGGAGACCATCTGTTTTCTCCCTGCCATGCCTCCACACAACAAACGTATCGTCTACATAGGTGAACCAAATTAAAGGTTCTTTGTTTGCCGTTTTCAGTGTTGTTTCTTTAATTTTCCCACGTAGAAATTTGCTATAACCGGGCTTAAAGGGGATCTTCGTAACTACACCATCTGTATGTTCGTAGAAATCATCGCTCCATTTGAAGTAAGTAGTACTGAGGCAATATTTGAACAGACCTGCAATGTCTGGAGAAAAAATAAAATTCAGCTGTTGCAGCATCTCATTGACTAGAACCATAGTAAACAGGGATACCACATCGAAAGTAACTAAATTGTTCTCTACCTTGACCAATGTGACGTTAAATTTACTTATAAGTTGTCCCGAACTATTGCTATAGGAATCTAGCGACACACATGCGGCAGTGTTGTCAAAAACTTGGCAATAATAGAGATGGGCGAAGCAACAGCACTTACAATAGGTCTCAAAGGAGGAACTTACTTTTTTTTTTTTTTTTTTTTTTTTTTTATTTATGGACCTTCGGCAACCCATGGAGACGTATATTTGTACACCACAAAAAGAACAGCCAAAAACTGACTAGAAGAGCACAGGGGTAACTGTAGAAGGGCAGATAGATCATCTATTGTTGAATACGTTTTTCAACCAGTGGACCAACTTATTCTATGAGACATAGGGTTTAGCAGCCACAAATGGATATCACGAAAGACACTACAGAGAGGCTACAGAAATTGTAAAACACACCAATAATTTCAATAAGATGGAGTAGGGCGTGAAACTGAATGAAATCTGGATTCCGGCCTTGAAGAAGAAATGTAACAGTCTTCCAGCATGGGACGACATTCGCAACAGACAACGGCAGCCGGCCGCGGTGGCCGAGGAGACTGAGGCGCTCTAGTCACGGTCTGCACGGCCACTACGGTCGGGGGTTCGAATCCCCCCTCGGGCATGGATATTTGTGCCGTCCTTAGTCTTAGCTAGTTCATAAGTAGTTTGTAAGCTTAGGGACTGATGACCCGTAGTTAAGTCCCATAAGTTCTACAAACATTTGAACATTTTTTAGACAACGGCAATCAGCAACAACGAATTGCGCGCACGTTTCCAAGACGAGGCCTACGAGAAGACAGGCCGCGGCGCGCACGTCATATCACGTGATCAAGTGAGGCCTGAGCCGGCGCGGTCGCTAGCGGATTGGCTGACCGCTATGAGGCAGTGGGCTGTGCCCCAGCAGCCGGCCAATCCTCTAGCGATCGCGGCGGCTCAGGCCTCACTTGATCACGTGATATGACGTGCGCGCCGCGGCCTGTCTTTCTGGTAAGCTTCGGTCCAAAACTTTTGACGTCACACCTCGGCTGCATTCAGTAACGATCCAGGACGTGTGTCGGACATCACGATCGCCTTTGAGAATGTCCTCCACAGATGGGGACAAATTGTTGGGTTTTAATAACAAATCCACAAGAATAATGACATTTCAGGCCGAGAAAGTTTACATTTTCCACGTTGTCTCTTGTGTCATCACATTCTATGAGACTGCATTTGGTATTTGTTCAAGCAGTTATTATTTTTGGCGTTGTCAGAGTTGTTTCATGTCATCCTGATATCGTGATAAATTCTGTCCAGTTGGCACAATCTCGAACTCTCTGGGATTCTACACTGGTAATGCTCTAATCGTTCCTCAACTAAGGATAGATACGGCGATCTTGCTGCCCAGTGTCGGGATTGGCGAGCAGGTAGTAGATCAGTAAAAAGTTTCATCCTCTGGCGGTGAGAATTATATTTCTGAATCGAGCAGGTAGTAGATCAGTAAAAAGTTTCATCCTCTGGCGGTGAGAATTATATTTCTGAATCGTAAGCTTAGCATGACTTCTCATCTACATCTGCACCAACATATTCACTTTGCTAAACACATTGAAGTGCCTGGCAGTGCCTGGAAGTGCCTGGACCCTTATAATATTATTTCTCTACTATAGGCCTGTATGTCTAACGTCCATCAGTTGCATGATTGTTGAACGTATTACTTTATTTCTGGAGGCTGAGAAGCACTGTAGGGACCAACATGGTTTCCGCAAACAGTATGAAATCCAGCTTGCGCATGTCGTCCATAATACCTGAAGGCTATTAAGTGTTAGCCCACCTTTAGCCTTGATGACAGCTTCCAGTCTCACAGGCATACGTTGAATTAGATGTTTGAAGTTCTCTTGGGGAATGGCATCCAAATCTTCACGCAGTGCTACACAGGAGAGGCATCGATGTCGGTTGGTAAGACCTGGCTCTAAGTGGACGTTCCAAAACACCCCAAAGGTGATGTATAGGATTCAACTCAGGACTCTGTGCAGGTCAGCCCATTCCTGGGATGTTACGACGTGTAACCAATCCGCCACAGAGTTGCTCGATCGTGTTGAAAGATCCAATCACCAACCACGAATTGTTCTTCACCATTGGGAAGCAAGAAGGGGCTTAAAACATCAATGTAGGCCTGTGCTGTGGTAGTGCCACACAAGCCCTTTCAAGGGATTCAAGTCCTTTCCATGAAAAAGACGACCACACCAAAATACCACCGCCACCGAATTTAACTGTTGGCAGCTGACGCTCACCGAGCATTTGCCGTAACCACACCCTGACATCAGATCGCCATATTGTGTACCGTGATTCGTTACTCCACACAACGTTTTTCCACTGTTCAATCGTCCAATATTTACGCGCCTTACAACAAGCGAGGCGTCGTTTGTGATTGACTTCTGTCGCTAATGCACAGCCCCTCGATCATGAAATCCAAGTTTTCTCACATTCGGCCTAACTGTCGTAGTACTTAGACTGGTCTTGATTCAGTTTGGAATTCCTTTGTGATGGTCCGGGTAGATGCCTACCTATTACACGGTACGTCCATCTTCAACTGTCGGTCATCTCTGTCATTCAACAGACGAGGTCGGTCTGTAAGCTTTCGTGCTGTACGTGTAGCATTCCACTTCACTACACAACAGAAGCAGTACACCTAGGAATGTTTAGCAGTGTGTTCAAATGTTTGTTAAGCTTAAGGGGCTTAACTACGGGTTCATCAGTCCCTAAACTTACAAACTACTTATGAACTACCTACAACTAAGGACGGCAAAAATATCCATGCCCGAGGGGGAATTCGAACCCCCTACCGTAGTGGCCGTGCAGACCGTGACTAAAGCGCTTTAGTCCCCTCGGCCACCGCAGCCGGCTTAGCAGACTTCTGACACAAGTGACGCAATCACCTGACCGCGTTCGAAGTCTGTGAGTTCCGCGGAGCATCCCAATCTAGTCTCTCACGATGTCTAATGACTACAGCGGCCCTGCGATCCTGCTTAGCAATAGGAGGCAGCACCAATCTACCAATATGAAAAACGCATGTGTTTAGAGTTATCTGCATACTTTTGATAACATAATTTAGATGCCGCGTTTCCTCGCCCTTGGCGTTCGATACCGTTCCACCCCGTCGCATGATCAAGAAATTGTGAGCATATGCATATATCACTAACTGTGTGAGTGGTTTAGAGCTTACAGAACAAAGCATGTCAAAATTTTAAGTGGTGAAGGTGATTTCTGGGGTGCCACGAGGTAGTGCTGCAGGATTGTTGCTTCTTACAAATACACACAACACTAAAGTGTTGCATAACCTTGGTTCCAAAGTCACCTGTACATCGAGGCTGAATGTGGATAATGAATGAAGAACACGGTTCCTTAGATTGTCCATAGTTGTCTTTCATCTCGACACTTTGAACAGTGGCCGTTACATTTCAGATGTGTTACGACCCTTGGCTCTAAACTGCATTCAGTCCCAGCGAAACCCTACATTTCAGCAGGCTAATGCACGACCGCATGTTGCAGGTCCTGTACGGGCCTTTCTGGATACGGAAAATGTTCGACTGCTGCCCTGGCCAGCACATTCTCCAGATCTCTCAGCAAATGAAAAGTCTGGTCAATGGTGGCCGAGCAACTGGCTCGTTACAATACGCCATTAACGACTCTTGATGAACTGTGGTATCGGGTTAAGCTGCATGGGCATCTGTACCTGTACACGCCATCCAAGCTTCGTTTGACTCAATGCCCAGGCGTATTAAGGCCGTTATTACGGCCAGAGATGGTTGTTCTGTGTACTGATTTCTCAGGATGTATGCACTCAAACTGCGTGAAAATGTAATCACATGTCAAATCTAGTATAATATATTTGTGCAATGATTACCGGTTTATCGTCGGCATTTCTTCTTAGTGTAGCAATTTTAATTGCCAGTAGTGAACCAAAGCGATCTTGCAAGGACGTGGTGAAGGTACGGGAAATGTTGATGAGTTGACTTACTCTGGTCTCCCGAAGGCTACCACAGCAGGTGATGGCCGATACCGATTTTATCTCGGACAAACCATGACAGGAACGTAACCATGCTGAAGAATGAAACTCGTGCAGCCACAGAGCGTCGTGGTTTTACTCAAAATGTACGTAATAGGCTTCATGACATGCAATTTCACTACGAATGTCCATGCCGAGGTCCAGCCATGACTCCTAGACGCTGTGCATCGCGGTAGAGATGCGCCCAACAGTATGCGTGACTGAACTCGTCAAAATACACATTATGTGCTATTCGCAGATGAGGCTCGCTTCAACGAAACAAGATTCGGAAACTTTTGGAGGCACCCTGGGCAGCCCCAACGTCTTAGACACACCGTCCAGCGAGTGCAAAATTTTGGTGGTTCTGTGATATTTTCGGGAGCCGTTGTATGGTGTCAACGTAAAACACTGGTGGTCGTAGCTGGCAATCATACGGCTATTCCGTACAGACAAACCATATGGACTGCATTTCGATAAGGGATTCGTCTTCATGGACGACAATTACATGGTCATCGTGGACATTTTGCGATTGCATTTCTTCATCATAACGAGATCGCAAGGTAAAAAATGGTCAGCATGTCCAGCAGACAAGAACCCTGTCGTACATTTATGGCCTTTGTATTTGACTGATTTATCGAGTGAAAGATGTTTGCGGGATTTCTTATGATGCTCATGTGGATGATTTCGCACTTTTAATTATTTAGGATAAACTGCCAATTTCTGCACCATGGAGATATCACATCTAAATCAGTTTGCAGTTTCTTTTCATCTTTTTGTGACTTTACTAACCGATAAACGACAGCATCATCTGCGAGCAGTCTAAGCAATGCGAGAGTCCCCCATTACGTCCTAATTTCACCAATTTCCACAAGGACGATAACTGTAATGGATCATCCGTATCTGCTATCATTCTTGTAAAGTCTTGACGAGTATGGACTTGTCTAGTGTTTCCTTGTCTAGAATTGTCCTATCTTCAGTTGTCGTGTGTCGCTTTGTCTAGGGCAGCATTGATTAGGCCCGAAGTATACATCTATGGTTGCTGCGGCGGAGTACCCTTGCGCACTGAGGCGCCTTGCTAAGGTGCTCTCAGCCGTTTCACGTCAGACGTTCGAATCCTCCCTGGGGCATGTGTGTGTGTGTGTGTGTGTGTGTGTGTGTGTGTGTGTGTGTGTGTGTGTGTGCGCGCGCGCGCTTGTGCGTGTATTGTTCTTAGGATACGTTAGTTTAAGTAGTTCGTCAGTTTAGTGAGCGATGACCACTGCGGTTAAGTCCCACGATATTACAAACATTTGAACTTGTATAGTTGTTCGCGTATAAACGTGTACAATCACTTAACACTCACTTGATTGTCTATGCATAACTAACCCTTCTAGAAATCAATTACTATTGGAAGGTCCTGCAAATGGGTCAGCATACTCATAACTCATAATTATGTTTACAAAATATAATATAAATGTTCGTAGAGCTTATGGGAGTTAACTACGGGGTCATCAGTCCCTAAACTTACAAACTAATTACGAACTAACTAATACTAAGGACGGCACAAATGTCCATGCCCGAGTGGGGATTCGAACCCCCGACCGTAGTGGCCGTGCGAAACATGACTGGCGCGCTGCAATACGCTCGGCCACCGCGGCCGGCCAAAATATAATTCGTGCATCACTATAACAGAAATTTCAATACGTTATAGACACTGTATTTGTATGACTTTATGGTTCATCACTATCTCCAAAACTCCGGTGTAGTAATCGTGTTTTCTCGTAGATTGAACAATGTGATATTAATCTATTACAATTTATGTTATAGATTAGACAGCATCCTCCCACTACACTATAACATAAGCTTCCAACACCAACTAAAATCCTTCCCATCAAAGATATAGTAATATTGATGTAATGTTGCCCGGATACTACTGATGAGGTAATGGTCGAAAAATGGCGGTGAAATCTTTATACCGCTACTGATAATATTGACGTTCAACGTGCTTACCCTGTACAGATTACAGAAAATTCCTTCTTTTAGAAATTTGGAGAGAGTTTTCACAATTTGGCATATACTCTGTAAAATTCTGAAGGTATCAAGGGTAAACTATAGGGATCCAAAATATATGTATAGCTTGTAGATAAACCCGATAGCAGTCACAAGAGTAGA
This sequence comes from Locusta migratoria, assembly GCA_026315105.1. Lineage (NCBI taxonomy): Eukaryota > Metazoa > Arthropoda > Insecta > Orthoptera > Acrididae > Locusta > Locusta migratoria. The sequence goes on from CM048750.1 coordinate 325,710,348, forward strand.
AAGGCATTAAAGGTGCTCCGTGGTTCGATTCTCTTATGAATGCGAACATATATTTTGTTAACATCGACATAGGGAAATGATTATCATAATAAAATAAGAGAAATCAAATAGAGGTATTTAAGTTTTTCTTTTAACAGTTTGGTATTAGAGAACTGTAGAGAAAAATCGTAACAGCGGTTCTATAAACCCTGTCCCATGCACTTCGATGCGACTTACAGAGTGCTTTTGTAGATGGCAGCTGTAGTGGTCGAGAAGAGAGTAAGACATATTTGTTTCAATTCCACAGAGTTATTCAGTATCTACAATAATCAAGCTGCGATGGCCAGGACAAATTTGAAATTGGACGTAAACTTCAAATAGAAGAGTTTTTGATTCTTTAAGAGACAGCAGAAAACCTGGAAGAAGAAGTTAATGGAATGGAGCGCATCTTGAAGATATAAGATAAACTTTAACTACAGAAAAACAAAGGTAGTAAAATATAGTCGAATTACAACAACCAATGATGGGGAAATTAGGAAATAAGGCTGTTAAAGTAGTAAATTAGTTTTGTCATGTCAGCAGTAATATAATGTATGATGTATTGAATAAAGAGGATAAAATAGCAGAATGGCAATGAGAAGATAAGTATTTCTGAATATGGGAAATATGTTAACATATAACGCATTTGTACAGAGTGTAGATTTGAAAAGTTGATGACAGGCAGCTCAGACGGGAAGACAATGCAGGCTTTTGAAAAGAAGAGCTGCTGAAGAGTGCCGCATCAAAGTATTATTTGGACTGAGGAGAAAAAAAAACACACATTTTTGGAAATGACTCAGCTAATTTCTACATCCAGTCTTTACCATATATACACGTGGATTATCTCATTTCCGTTATTTAATCGTTATTAAGTCCACTTGCTCGAACATCTTCAATATTCAGTCGCGTATGGACTAACCTACACGAACATTCCAGTCGCGGAGTACACTTATAGTTTGTATTTGTCACCTCGTTGCCTAGTATTTCTTTGCCACAGCAACTGGAATTTACGTTGTATGCATATTTAGAATTCGTCTCTTTATCACGCGTAAGAGATAAAGAATATGCATTGCCCCATGAAATTGGAAGTGAAGCTTGCCTCCTGCAACGATGGTTACAGGCGCCATATTTTCTTCAGAGTGACATACAAGCGATCGAGAAGAAGTCCCAGGTAAAACAGGGATGTGAATTTCGAACTCTGGAGCCTATATCACATGTGTTTGTGCACGAAACATGACTGTGCTTGTACACATGCACACACGCGGCACTAGTAAACTGGTTACCGTGGGTTGCTTAAATCCACCATAATGGAATGTGCAACCGGCTTTTGCTATAAGAAGAGGTATAGACGCAGTGTGCTCTCGTCATTTGTAGCTTTTACGTTCACAGGGACTGACTGTACATACATCAGCTTCTCCTTGTGCTTGAGGTCACCAATAGTGCGGTCAAACTATAGCAACAAATTTCATATTCGCAACGCCACTTGCAACGTTGCAGAAAGACCCCACTCAACGTGGTCCGGCGTGCCCCAGGCGAGTGTGTTAGGACCGCTATTATTTTCTATCTATATAAATGATCTGATGGACAGAGTAAGTTGTAATTTGCGGATGTTTGCTGATGATACTGTGGCGTATGGGAGGGTGTCGTCCTTAAATAACTGTAATAGCATACATGATGACAGACAAAATTTCTAGTTGGTGCGAAGAATGGCATCTAGCTCTCAATGTAGAAAAATGTAAAGTGATGCGCACGAGTAGGAAAAACAATCCAATAATATTTGAATACAGCATTAGTAGTGAGCTTCTTGATGCAGTTGTGTCTTTAAAATATCTATGCGTAACATTGCAGAGCGATATGAAATGGAACGAACATGTAAGAACAGTTGTGAGTAAGGCGGACAACCGACTTCGGTTTATTGGGAGAATATTGGGAAGATGTACTTCATCTGTAAAGGAGACCGCATATGAAACGCTTGTACGAGCACGTCTTAAGTATTGCTCAAGTGTTTGGGATCCGCAACAGATCATCTTAAAGGAAGACATAGAAGCAGTTTAGAGGCGAGCAGCTAGGTTTGTAACTGATAGGTTCGAACAATGCGCGAGTTTCACGGAAATGCTCCGGCAACTCAATTGGGGATCGGTGGAGGAAAGACGAAGTTTTTTTCGTGAATTTCTGTTGAGGAAATTTAGAGGGCCGGAATTTGAAGCTGAGTGTACCACGATCTTGCTGCCATCTACTTACATTTCGCTTAGTGATAACAATGTCAAGATAAGAGAAATTGGGGCTCGTATGGAGGCATACAGGCATTCTTTTTTTCTCGTTCTATTTGGTAGTGGAATAGGAAGGGAAATGCCTAGTAGAGGTATAGTGTACCCTCCCTCCGCCACGCACCTTACTGTGGGTTGCGGAGTATGTATGTAGATGTAGAAGGTTCACTTAGAAATAATCAATGTAAAACAGAAGAATGCAAATTTGTTAAGGTCCTTATCCTCGTAACATCTATCGTAAGCTGCGAGCTTAGGCCCTATTTAGCGGTGATTCGCTTGCGTTAAGCTCCACCGTAAGACCACGGCTTTACTCAGGCTCAGCCAGAGAGGCTTCCTAACATTCTCATCAGGTTAAAGGTGTTGAAAATTATGCAGGAAACAATTTTACTTCGTTTAATATTTTGTGAATCGCCTTAGTTATGAAAATATGACAGAGAATGTAAACTGTTAATGGAATAGTTCCCATGCCTCTTTTACAACTTGATTTTCATTTGATGGGTATTTGGTCGCTGTCCAAGGGGATATTTGTCAGCTTTGACTTTTGTCATCCAAGTTCAGAGACGAATATTTTATTGTTATGCACGCTGAAGCCTTTCCGTGACATCAGCCCGCTGCGTTATTTGATATTTGACTTTGATAAGTTTGGGTGGCATTCTAACTGCTATCTTATTATCATCTACATAAATACTCCGCAATCCTCCCAAAGGTGAACGGCGGAAGGTACTCAGTACTACTGCTAGTTACTTGCTTTCCTGTTCGCTCCCATATCTAGCGAGGGAATAACGAATGCTCGTATGCATCAATACGAGCCTTAATCTCTGTGATCTTATCTTTGTAGCTGATGACACATCCGGCATTGTATAACGAAACATGAGAACAGAAATTATAACTACAACAAAGAAGGGAACGAAAGTAGTGCTGTTACATAAAACCTTATACAAGAAAAGATGAAGACTTTTCTAGAAAATGCACCAGTTTTTATTTATTAATTTTTTTTTCTTTCCGAAAGAGGTGCCACTGTGGTAACACACTGGACAGTCGCTTTCGTGACGAAGGAGGTGCAAATCAACCTCTGGCCATCCAGACTCACATTTTTGTGGTTTCCCTGAATCACTGCGGGCAAATAAAATAATGGTAGTTTTGAAAGGACAAGGCTGATTCCTTTCCCCATCCTCATCCTAAAATCCGATAGTGAGCTCCATCACTTCTGACCACGCTACCGACTGGACGTTAAACCCTAATGCTTTCTTCGAACATTAAAACAAAAGGTTATAAGATCATTCTTCATATGAATCCTAATGGTCCATGACTGTATGACTTACCCATGTTCCAGAAACAAGGAATGCTAAACTGTGCAGTGGTATCTGCAATACAAGTACCAGTACACCTATTGCCGAGAGAAACTAAGCTTCACAGGCAAATATAACATTACGATTGTGGCGACTACATCTCATTGTCAGATGTAGGCCATCTCAAAATAGGAACTTTTTGCACTTTTCTTTATAAAAACATTTATTTACCTGCATCGCTTGTCTATATATTATGACTTCGATTTTCAGCGAAATGGAAATGTTATGTTCAGATAACATAAGGAATTCTTTACACGGCGGACAATACATTTCGCAGAGACTAGGAATGAGAATGTATATTTACAGGCGATAGAGGCAAATATATCTCCTTTGAGAAAGAAGTGCATTGAGTTCATAACACTAAGAAGTTTAGACTCAGTAAACGACAGACATTAAAAGGTTTACATACTTGAAAATTCTAAATCAATCTCTTTCGATGTTCCCAAATTTTTCTGTAGTATACCTGTAAACAACTTTATTTTTTACAATCATTGTATTTATACAATATTAATCCAGAAGTTCAAATGTTCAGATCTTTGCTAAGCTTATGGGACTTAAATGCGGGGTCATCAGTCCCTAAACTTACAAACTATTTAGGAACTAACTTATACTAAAAAAAAAAAAAAACACGAACATCCATGTTCGAGGTAGGATTCGAACCTCCGACGCGGGAGCCCGCCCGATCCGCAACGTAGCGCTCCAGACCACTCGGCTACCCCACGCGCGACTCCAGAAGATCAATTGTTTGTAAACCTATCGGACCGAACTGCGTGGTCATCAGTCCGTAGCTTACAAACTACTTAAACTAAGGTAAACTAACCTAAGGACAGCACGCACACCCATGTCCCAGGGAGGTCTCGAACCTCCGACGGCGAACAACCGCGCGCTACGCAGCGAGGCGCCTTAGACCGCTCGGCTACTCCACCGCGGCTCCAGAAGATCACTCTAGTACAATTAGTATATTGGAACATAGGGTAAATCAGATTTGTGTTGACTTTCGCTCGCAATAAATGTGTTCATTAATCACAGATCGAATTCGGCTAGGTAACCATCCATCATTAATGTCGTATGTGATTAATCCGAGAAGTGTATAAGCTCTAGACAGTGACACCACAATCAGTTAATCATGAAAAGTCAGGCGTGGAATCCAGGTGAAGAAATAAAATTATGTGCACGGTGTAATACCGTAGTGGACACTTGAAAACACGAACACTGGAAGTGCGGAACGGATTGCACGAGGTACGGCTCGCGTGCACGCGGAGACTGAGTAAAATGGTGTATCCTCTTATGGGTTTGTCGTGATAGAGTGGTCGAGCGTTCCAAGCCGCCTATTTGCGGAGCGCGCCGCTGCTCGCCGTCTGAGGTACGAGTCCTCCTTTGGGCACAGGGCCACTTTACGTCCAGCCACGCCGCTGCCCGTGCCGCCTGGCTCTGTCTGGCGGTTTGGTCGACGAGGACAGTTGTCGCCTTGATGGTTTATGTAGCAGTGTTTTGACAGCCGAGATTGTTGTTGTTTGTATTTGGGAGCACCTGGTTTTATGTTTTAATCTTATCTGACCCGAAGATGCGACTTTAAGTTGCGAAACCGGTCGTGTTTTATACATATATACTGCGAAACTACAGCCGTTTCTTTTCCCGAGAACATGCATCTATACTGTATGAACATATGATGATGGCATCCTCCCAGGTAAAATATTCCGGAGGTAAAATACTCCTCCATTCGGATCTCCGGGCGGGGACTACTCAGGAGGATGTTGTCATCAGGAAAGACAATACTGGCATTCTACGGATCGGAGCTTGGATTGTTAGATCCCTTAAACAGGTAGGGAAGTTAGAAAAATTAAAAAGATAAATGGATAGTTTGAAGTTAGATATAGTGGGGATTAGTGAAGTTCGGTGGAAAGAGGAACAGGATTTCTGGTCAGGTGAGTACAGGATTATAAATGCAAAATCAGTTGGGGGTATTACAGGAGTACGTCTGATAATGAATATGAAAATATGAATAGGAATGCGGGTAAAGTACTATGAGGAACACAGTGATCGCATTATCGTAGTCAAGATAGATACGAATCCAACACCGACCACCGTAGTACAGATTTATATGCCAACTAGCTCTGCTGATGATGAGGAGATCGAAGAAATATATGAGGAGCTAAATGAAGTTATTCAGACAATTAAGGGAGAGGAAAACTTAATTGTTATGGGAAACTGGAATCCTGTTGTACGACAAGGAAGGGAAGGGAAGATAGTAGGTGAATATGGTTTTGGCACAAGGAATGAAAGAGGAAAGCGCCTGGTAGAATTTTGCGCCGAACATATTTTAGTTATAACAAACACCTCGTTTAAGATTCACGAAAGAAGGTTGTATACGTGGAAGAGACCAGGAGACACTGGGAGATACCAGATAGATTTTATAATGGTAAGACATAGATTCCGGAACCAGGTTTAAGACGTACCCAGGAGCAGATATAAACTCTGAACATAACTTATTGGTCATGAATTGTAGGCTGAAACTGAAAGAACTGCAGAAAGGTAGGAAAATAAGGAGATGGGACCTGGATAAACCGAAGGAACCTGAAGTTCTTGAGAATTTCAGACGGCGCTTTAGGCAACAATTGACAGAAACTGGTGGAAATAAAACAGTAGAGAAGGAATGGGTAACATTGAGAGATGAAATAGTGAAGGCAGCAGAGGACAAAATAGGTAGGAAGGCAAGACCTACAAAAAATCCTTGGATATCACAGGACATACTAAATTTAATCCATGAAAGGAGAAAATATAAAAATGCAGTAAATGAAACAGGCAGAATGGAGTACAGGCGACTAAGAAATGAGATTGACAGGAAGTGCAAAATGGCTAAACAGGAGTGGCTAGAATGCAAATGCAAGGATGTAGAAGAATGTATAAATAGGGGAAAAATGGATACAGCTTACAGGAAAATAAAAGAGATATTTGGAGATAAGAAATACAGCCCTATGAATATCAAGAACACAGATGGAAAACCAGTTCTCGACAAACAAGGGAAAGCTGAAAATTGCAAAGAGTACATAGAGAAACTTTACGAGGGAAAAGCACTTAGAGACAACGTTGTAGGATGGGAAGAAGAAGTAGATGAGGTTGAACTAGGAAGTACTATACTGAGAGATGAATTTGACAGAGCGCTGAATGACCTAAGTCGAAACAAGGCCCCTGGAGTAGATGACATTACCTCAGAGCTACTGAAGTCTCTGGGAGAACCAGCCATAACAAAACTGTTTCACGTGGTACGTAAGATGTAGCGAAGTACCCTCAGACGTTAAGAAAAATGTTATAATCCCCATTCCAAAGAAAGCAGGTGCAGACAGGTGTGAAAACTACAGAATCATCAGTTTAATAAGTCATGGTTGCAAAATATTAACACGAATTATTTACAGAAGGATGGAAAAGCTGGTAGAAGCCGACCTAGGGGAGGATCAGTTTGGGTTCAGGAGCAATGTAGGAACACGGGAGGCAATACTCACTTTACGGCTTATCCTAGAAGATAGATTAAGGAAAGGCAAACCTACATTTCTAGTTTTTGTAGATTTGGAGGAGGCTTTTGACAATGTTGATTGGAATAAACTCTTTCAAGTTCTGAAGCAAGCAGGAGTAAAATATAGGGAGCGTAAGGTTAGTTACAACTTATACAAAAACCAGACAGCAGTTGAAGAGCATGAAAGGGATGCAGTGGTTGGGAAGGGAGTAAGACAGGGTTGTAGCCTTTCTTCAATGTTATTCGATTTGTAGCTTGAGCAAGCTATAAAGGAAAGCAAGGAGAAATTTGGAGAAGGAATTAAAGTTCAGGGTGAAGAATTAAAATCATTGCGTTTTGCCGACGACATAGTAATTCTGTCAGAGACAGCAAAGGACCTGGAAGAGCAGCTGAACGGAATGGACCGTGTGCTGAAAGGTGTATATATGAACATTAACAAGAGTAAAACAAGGGTAATGGACTGCAGTCAAAGAAAATCAGGTGATGCTGAACGAATTAGATTAGGTTCAAATGTTCAAATGTTTGTTAAGCTTATGGGACTTAACTACGGGGCCATCAGTCCCTAATCTTACAAACTACTTATGAACTACTTACGAACTAGGACGGCACAAATATCCATGCCCGAGGGGGGATTCGAACCCCCGACCGTAGTGGCCGTGCTGACCGTGAATGGAGCGCCTCAGTCACCTCGGCCACCGCGGCCGGCTTGGATTAGGTAATGAAACAATAAAGTAGGTAGATGAGTTTTGTTACTTGGGCAGTAAAATAACAAATGATTGTCGCAGTACAGACGATATAAAATGCAGAATGGCAATACGTAGAAAAGCGTTATTGAAAAAGAGAAATTTGTTAATCTCGAATATTGATTTAAGTCTAAGGAAGACCTTTTTGAAGGCATTTGTGTTGAGTGTTGCCTTGTATGGGAATGAAACAGGGACGATAAACAGTTCGGACAGGAAGAGGATAGAAGCTTTTGAAATGTGGTTCTACCGAAGAATGATGAAGATTAAGTGGGTGGATCGCATAACTAATGAGGAGGTACTGAACAGAAGTGGGTAGGAAATGAATTTCTGGCATATCTTGACTAAAAGAAAGGATCGATTGGTAGGACACAATCTTAGACATCAAGGAATCGTGAATTTAGCATTGGAGGGTAGTGTGTGGGGTAAAAACCGCAGAGGAAGACCAAGAGATGGATACAGTAAGCAGATTCAGACAGATGTAGGTTGCCGTTCTTATGTAGAGTGGCTTGCTCAGGGTAGGGTATTGTGGAGAGCTGCATCAAATCAGTCTCCGGACTGAAGACCAAAACAATATATATAACAGCTGAAGCTGACCCTTTTATCAATGACGGGTGTATTTGTTGTTCTTAGCAAAAGTTAGCTTAAGTAGTTTGAACGCCTAGGGACTGATGACCAGTGTAGGTAAGTCGCATAGATTTCCAAATATTAGCATTCTCTTAACTCCACCAGCTCTGTTTGGAGGCCATTTAGGATATCATAAAACCTGCTTCAATGTTAGGGAACAGTTGACGTTGAAACGATACAACTAAAATTCACTGGCCGAAAATATATTTTAATCACGGAGAGTTTAAAAAAAATATATTCTTTTCATTCTCCACTCCGAGGAGTGGAACGGGCTGTTTAAGATCCGGCCCATAAAGAGTCGCGGTTCTATTCAGACAATTATGAGACAAGCTGATAGTGGGGCGTTTTTCTCTCTCTGAACCTTAAGCTACATTCCTTTTTTTTATCTGATGAGAGAAAGAACAAGTTCCTATTCGTCTGTCTGTGTCCGGGCTCTGATTACATTGGATGTATCTGTAGCAGCTCCTTAAATTCATTTATTCAGAATGTAAATATTTTTAACTGTAATATATATTAAATTTAACAGCCCTGACATTGTCCTCGCGGTTCAGTTCCACCCAATGAAGTTGTGTGGTGCGTTTGGACGCCATTACGGCAGACAATATATCGTGCAGTGATTTTTGTAACTTTTACTAATTTTTCAATCCTTATCATTCCGCTTAAAAATTCAAAGGCTTTTGGAACCTGCAATCGCGTTTCCCTTCATTAACGTTAAATTTCGAGGTCTGATAATTTTCCGCGTAATATTTTCCCCACATCTCCGTTTGGGCACTAAAGTGTAATTTAACGCACGGTCCGCTGCAGGAACAAATCACATAACTGGTCCAACCCCATCACGACGGCGTCATACCGTAATGAATATGAATTTTTATTGAAGTAAACAACTGAATCAGCAAATGTATGATTAAAAAAGGTAGGAACCGTATCTCTTTTTGTAATGTAACTGCCGTCTACCATTCATTCTACCATCTGCCATTCATTCTTCCAAAATATTTTTAAAAATCAAAATTAATTCTCCTATTTATATATAAATTCCAACCTCTGAAATTATAATTTACGAAACTTTGACCACCGAAATCTCATTTCTGTCCTACAAAGTACTTACGAAATTAATTAAGAACTAGAAGTTGAACTTATTCCTGCAACCTCATGCCCCAAGGCAGTTTCATTATAACGTGCAAGGGTCTGGATAGCGATATTCGTCAACTGGTGAGGGACTGCGAAACTTGTCGATGGGCTAAACCGAAGGTAGATCCGAGGGCTGGTTTTTTTGGAATCCACGCCTGAATTCCAGCCAATGGAAAAGACTTTTATCGATTATTTGGGGCCTTTGCTCCACACCAAAAGCGGTAAGCGTTTCGCGTTGGTGATCATCGATGCTTTCACCCGGTTTTTGTGGTTCGTCCACAGTACTGAAAATACGGCAGATATAAGAATTTTCTCCAGTTTTGGATCTCCTAAGACTGTGGTTAGTGACAACGCTCCGGCGTTCATTTCCAATGAGGTACGTAGATTTTGAACTGGGGAGAAGGCGTATCACACAACGCATTATTAACCACAACCCTGCTTCGCAGAAAGATTTAGTCTCAAGGCTGCTCTCATTGCTTACCTGTTGACTTCACAGAAGAGATGGGATTCGTATTTGGATTGGTTGCCGTTCCACTTCAATTCTCCCAATCACGCAGTGCATAAGACTGCCCCAGTCAAGGTGATGTTTCCTTTTACTATAAAGTCTCCTTTGGCTAACATTCGGTCACTCAGTGATCCGCTGCCAGAGCAATTCCATCCTGAGCACATCAAGCGCATCTGGCTCTAGCGGATTAAGTGATGTTACTATTTTAACATTAGAACGGTCGGCCGAAAAATAGTTTCAGGAACGGTCGGGGCTGGGTCTGACGGACCCAACAATTAAAATTCTTATGACAAGTGCCAAAACAGTGTATTTACATCAAATGACGATTTTTTAGATTGTTTAGGTCCTACCAAATGCTGCAGGGACATTATTTTAACGTTCTGAATTTCACAATTGCTGTAAAATAAATAAAAAAGTAGAAAATATTTTCTTTATAGTAATAAATGTAGCCACACTAGAAGTACAAGTAAGTTGGACTGAAATACAAATATAAATGAGAGTAATTTGTAGAACTGAGAAGCAGACTTGTTGAATTTATGTTATATAAATCGAAATTGTGCATATAATGAATAGTTTGTGTCATATCGTCCTCTAAAGTCGTCACTTTATCTATCAGACGACACAAACCATTTCTGCATGCACCAAGCACAACTATATTTTGCAAATTTTACAGATGTATTTCGTTTTGCTGTCCTTACACTTATAACATCTTCCCCTTCATCCCCACTTATTTCACTATTGCTATCATGATCACTGTTTATTTCGAAGTCTGGGTCTGCGTCAGAATCGTCAATTTCATTATCATCATCGTATAATATGTTGAAAATTTCACAGTATGAAACACTTTCTCTTGAAATGTTATATTTTAAATCATTGGCATCAGAAATAGTTCACAAAGTCATTTGAAACTGGATGAAACACCAAATACAAATACACCCGCACTGGTAGAATTCAATATCGTAAACGGTCGGGCTGGGTCTGACAGACACTCCCGATTTTTAGAGAACTGCCGAACATTGTCTAAACAATTTAAAACCTTATTCATGATGTTAACGCTTTCTCTTGTATGTTTCAGGAAGCTAGCAGAGCGCTCGAGTCAGATCAGTGATTATAAGCATATAAATTCGTTGAAATAGAAACTAGTGGGTCTCACAGACCCAGCCCGAACGATCTAGGGTTAACTTAAGTGTTCAATATCATTTTCCTGATACATTATGCACCAGATCATTACTGTAAGAAATATTTGGGAATATTTTGAACTTCATTTTAGAGGAATATTTTCTGGTTTCTTTTTTATTGGACGTTGTTAAATATTGTAAAAAAAGTGATGGCGGGGGGAGGGGGATAGTTGGTTTCACTGCATTTGTTAGTGGGGCTGAGGTTTTTTTATTGTTTAATGTAAATTGTGTGAATGTCAGAGAAATTAAAACGAGTTCATTGAAATTTTAGGTTTAATGGTTCTTCGTACTCAACAACGTATATGGCTGTGCCCAGGTCTAAGTGAAATGGTGTAGTAATTGCATGTTTGCTAAAACAATTTGTCACTTCTTTTAAATAAAGGTTTGTAAAAAGGTGTTTTCTCTTATGGGTTTGTGACTTCCATTCCAGAAATTGTCACCTGCTAATAAAGTAACCTTGCAGAACTGTTCCATATCAAGAGTGAATGTACAGCTGACAAGTACAATCTGACTCTCAATTTAGCTTTGAAGACGGTTGATTCAAGGCCACTGGGGACCTATTGTAGCATTATCTTTTTCGCTGGGAACACAACTTCTGAAGGCAACAGGTTGGTGTACGTTTTATTTAAGGACTGTGCATTTCAATCAGGGCGGTGAAAGTTCGCACCTCGCGCGTGCTTCACTTTTGTTACAACCGAATCCAGTTACTCGAAATCAATGGCAACATGAAGGAGGTTGCGAAAAGAAGATAAAATGTGGGAGAGACTTTCAAACTGCTCTCTCTCTCTCTTTTTCTCTCTCCACATCTCGACCTCATTCTTCTTTCCTTTGCTTTAACAGATGCGGGGTGGCACTGGACGATGACATCACAATTTTTGTAAAGCATTGTCATAAAATGACCACCAGAGTTGGGTTAGTTATATTTTTTATTGATCATGCTACCAGTTTCAAGCTTCTTTGTATTTAAGCAGTACCTGTCAACAAGTAGAATGTACAGTCTTAGACAAAAAAATTGATCGTCGGCCGGCCGACGCAGAGGCAAAGTCCGAGTCGGTCACGCAGTGTGGACAATAAATTCGATCGCCCCTCAGAATGCTAAGTCCGACGATGTGCACGATCTAGCAACACTGTAGAATGCGGTACAGTCAGGAGGAAGTGTTATGTTGTTCTCGAAACAGTTATGTGATATATGAGCGCGTGGTCTCGTGGTAAGAGTCGCATTCACCGGTGCATAAGTAAGAAGTCGCGAGCTCGAATCTACCACTGCGAATATTTTTTTTTTTTTTTTTTTTTTTTTTTTTTTTTTTTTTTTTAAACGCAAATCTGCTGTCTGTCTTCGTTATCAGTGTGGAATAAACTAGAATGTAACAGCGAAAAGTCCCAGAAATAATTACACAAAAGGGCTCGCTGCTGCATTAAAACTGAACTGTTTACTCTCGGGAGTATTGGGCACCGGCTACGGCGACGCACCAGCGGCCGCATCGCGGCTGCCGCCTGCGGACTCAGTGACAGCAGCGCGCCGCTGTGAGTCTATTTACCGGCTGTTACCTCCTTACTTCAAGTTCTAGTACTTATATTACAAAATTTTAAACATTACAGTCACGTATTGAATTTTTATGACATATGAACATAATCTAAACGTCGTAAAGTAGAATCGGTGTAAAGGGTCATAGGGGTGACTATTACCACATTTATCTTGAACGTCATCAGGCCGCTCAATCAGGATTCCTAGTCACTGCTGACATCTTAAGAAGAAATAAATGACTGAGTATTAAAAGATATTTATACTCAGCAAAGTGCAACCACAACGCCAGGGTGCACCCATTTTTTGCAAACAACTGAGACATCATTTAGTCGCACTGTAAGGACAAACGACCTAAAAAATTACATCATGTGTTAGTACTACGCTATAATAATTCCAGTTGATTTCACAAACAAAACATCGAATAGTGTGCTTCGGAAGACACCCATTCCGCACCTACTCTTTCGATCACATGTCCTCAAATGTTTATGTTTCCCGCCCCTACTCGAATAACCTACGACAAAAATTATTTCCAGAAAAGTTACACGTCGAATATCGATTGGCGTCATAATTAGCTTGCAATCAGTTCGATTCTAAAGGGACAGATTTGGTAAACTATCAGAACGTTGTCAGACTTTCCCATTATCAGAGAGAATAAAGCAAGTAACCACAAGAGGTTTCTTGTTTTCGATGTGGATTCGTGCAATTCCTGTCACAAAAAAGCTAAAAACTTGTACTCCAATGAGACCCGAACCATTGGGCAAAGCCACCTCTCCGTGGCAGGCGACTACTTTATCGCAGAGCTAGTGAGGAGCTTGCACAGCACGGCTTTCATACTGCCACATACGTCAGTAGAACATATAACTCGCAACGTAAGAGACGAGATTGGTTGGAATTTCGCCGTGTAAACAATTTTATGGACCCAAAAGCATGAACAAATAGCCTTATTTCGCCTCTCGACTGAGAAACCAGTCAGATTATTCAATGGAAATTACAGGAAACATCAAGTGAATTTATGAGCACAGTTCTGTGCTAACCAGGAAGTAAGACCTCGGTACCAGCCTTGACAGACTTACACTGCGATATTGCCAAGCTTTTGTCATACTATCAACAGGAAGAATAAGAGCCGAGGTGATTGCCAAGCGTGCTCGACAGACTTAGCTCGCTCGTCGCGTGCCTGCTGGGGGTCCGAACACCTAAAGTATATGTGAATGAGACCTGCTCGCAATTCCGTAACTAACTTTAATGAGCCGATCGTTGTCAGTAATAAAAATATACAGATGCATCGACTGATAACATAGTAATAAATGTCTCAATTGGTTGGGTATTCTGTCAAACGTCATTCACCAGTGCTGATTCACATTTCTTCTAGCATTTCCATAGATTATGCTGAAAACATTAGATGTAATCGTCAGTTTCCTTTACAATTATAGACTCAGAAAATATCTTTCTTGATATCGCTGTCAGTGGCACAAACGAACGAAAAGAATTCAATGCAGCAATGCAGCAAGATGTGAACATTTCTGGGAAGGCTTCGTAACATGGAGTGCAAAAAAAGAAGAGCTTCTGTTTTCTAAACATAGAATTAGGGACAGTAATGTATAGATTAACTTATCCTTAAGCCGAACTGTCATCCAGTCTACAAATATTGCAAAAATGAAACGTATCACCTGTCGATTAGAGTCCCATTATATCCTCTAACAAAAAAGATCAGCAGATATACTGAAAACCTTTTGATGACTGTGCAGAACATTCAGGGCAGAAAGAATCCTAAATTCAAAATAACTATGGGTTAATGTAGCAGAGCATAGTGCTGATATTGTATTCAGCAGTCGCACAGTGTTTTATTTTATTATTATTATTATTATTTTTACCCCAACTGTTTTCATATGAATACAAGCTCCCAGCTCCCACAATATTCATATGACAACCAATGGGCCGTAGTATGATGACACAGTTGATGAGATGGTTATAGAAATTGCAGTGACTGTTTTCATGCTGACAATGGATAACTCCAAATTGTCACTATTTCTGAATATATCACAGATCTGCCTGTGAAAGAGTTGTTCAACAGTTAGTGAACAGTGTCGACATCTCTGCACGTAACACGAACCCATCACTTGCCAATTATACGCAGCTAATTTTATAACTTGATCTTCCTATGAACGATTTAATTTCTTTCACAACAGTGTTATTACATACTGAAAGAGTTCAATAAGTATGAGTCTATCACCTCTCGTTAATGTCCACTTCCTGTTCTCACTCCTACACCACTGCAGAGGTCGAATAAAAGACACAAAGTACAGGTTTATACCTACATTAATGGGGTTATTGATGTCAGTTTTCCCGCCAGTATTCTGCTATTGTTCTGAAGATGAATACTCAACGTAAATAGTAATATTCCTTTGAATGAATATCTGAGGTGTCGACTTCAGTTCCACATACCATAAAATTGTTGAACTACGCGAATAAAAAGAGTCTATATGCCAATTAATAAAAATGAAATAACAGTTAATGGAAGTTTAGAAACTCCATCGGAAAAATGAAAAATACTTTCTTGACCTACAGACTACTGCAATACAAATTCTTGGATTTCACAGAAATGTATTACTTAGGCCCTACTTTTGTTTTGGTGCATTTCACTTGCACTAGAGAATGGATAAAACATGCTAATATTTCATTAGTATTACAGGTCCTGGAACTCTGTCGATTACTACCGAGTTGACAATCACTTTCCGTCTGATATTCGTTGTTTGAGACTGATTAAAGGGGCTTTACGACATCCTTTTATTAATCAAATTCTTTAAACTTCTCGGTAGTTGCAGGAAAGTGAATTCAGTTAGACAGCGGTAATATTGAAAATTTGTGCCACATCGGTACTGGAACCCTGCTTTCTTTTTCCTAATAGAGCTATTCTTTTCGTTCGTTGGATAGTTTTTGTTCTATGTTGACTGGTAAGATTGATCTCAGTTTCCCTCCCTTAAAAAAGACAACAACAAAAAATTACAGATGCGGTGACTCCTCTGGTCGAGCGAGCTGGACGAATCGCCTCGGCTATTTATGCAAATAATATTCTATATGCTTCAAGTTTTTCAAAGCATGATGTCACTGGGTCTCATATAGGTATTACAGCAGTGGAGATAGCTCGAAACGTATGTATTGTGCTATTACGTTTGTGCAAATCACCTCACAAAAGAGATTTCCCGTTTCAAGAAAGATCTTTCCGGTATTCATGATTTTACACATGAAGGAAGACTCGATAACTCACGTAAGTGCCAGTTAATCGCAGTGAAATGCAATATGACCGTGTCTTTCTGGCAGCCACTATCTTTTCGGTTTTTCTATTTTCTGTTTTGCAGCAGTCTGCCACCTTGTTTTGGAAGTGAAAAACGATTTTTGCAGTCCACCACACCTTAATTCACACACACTCCATTCCCGGACAATGACAATTGCAACCGGAGATGTTAAATAAAATATGACACTGAATGCAATTCCATACCTACCCAATCTGCTTCTCGTTGTCAGCTTATTTTGAGAGGTTATTGTACTTTTATTCTGAAGACATAAACGCCTCCATTCTTACAGCTCCACCAATAAAAATGCAGTTCAATGACTGACACAAATTCGTTTCTGACAGATAAACAATGTTATAGTAGTAAATGGCAACTGTAGCGAATTCTATAAGTCATCTGTCGAAATCAGGTGTTTCGTAGGATTCGTGTAGTTGATGTTGCAGTCGTACCCATTTAAAATACAGGAATAATAAAAGCTTCCGGCTTTAAACACACTTTTGCGGTGGGATTTAACTGTATGGTTACAGTTGCAGCAGTATACAGGTGGTGATATATTGTCGAGTCTGTGATGAGTCTCTCATTTCTTTAGTACAGCCTAAGTTAGAAAGCTGCTGTTAGAATTATTGAAATGAAGTGATCATATGGCATTATGGTCCTTGACATCCCAGGCGGGATTGTTCGGCCGCATTACTATTTATTTTATCTCGAATTTAACATTCTGCAATAATAATAACAGAAGATAGGAAACAACTCGCCGTAAATACGAACGCTGAGTCGCAGGCAGACACAAATAAAAGACATTCACATTCAGACAATTAAATTTTAGGCCACGCCCTTCTTCAGAAAGAGAAACATTCAAACACACAGTCACTCAGACATAACTCATCCCCACGCGTCAGTCAACGCTGGCAGCTCAGCACGGCCTGACATATTACAACATATTTCAAGCTCGTTATGCTTATCATCAGGCGTTTATGCGTTCTGATCCGTTAGTTAAAGGAATTGTCATAGCATCGGTTTTGTTCACTCTCCGCTCTCGTGAGGCTATTTTCGTCTCAGACGGAAAGCGGTGATAGTGAGTGAACATTGAGGCGCTGTGCTATAATGCGCGAGGCCGTTCTCCGTCGGGGGCTCGAATCCTCCCTCGGGCATATATGTTTGTGCCGTCTTTAGTATAAGGTAGTTCGTATGTAGTTTGTAAGTTTAGGGACTGATGACCCGCAGTTAAGTTCAAAAATGTTCAAATGTTAACTACGGGGTCATCAGTTCCTAAATTTACAAACTACTTATGATGTACCTTGTACTAAATACGGCATAAACATCCATGCCCGAGTGGGGATTCGAACCCCCGACCGCACGCAGTTAAGTCTCACAGGCTTTACAAATAGAAAAAAGTGAGTGAACATAAACCGATGCCAGCGGTGCCTTTCGCTAGCGTAAAGAAATGTCCCATCATGTGTCCTGCCAAATCATGACCTATATGGGTAGCGGATAATGTTACTTCCTTCGTATTCGCGTGACGTCGTTTAATACACATTTTATAAGCCACTTGATCAATCATGATTACTACATCCCACACTTCATCTTCATCCATGGCATAACAAAGAATTACGAAAATAGGTTTTCCATGTTGTAAATTACGAG
The DNA here is from genome assembly GCA_026315105.1 of Locusta migratoria. Lineage (NCBI taxonomy): Eukaryota > Metazoa > Arthropoda > Insecta > Orthoptera > Acrididae > Locusta > Locusta migratoria. The sequence goes on from CM048750.1 coordinate 325,728,130, forward strand.
AGACATTGTAATTTACCCTGCAGATGAGCTCGATGTAGACGAAGACGTAAATTTCCTATGATTATTGCTTATTAGACACGAATTATATGTAACTGTTTGTCAGACTATAAACGTAATGGCACTTCAACGGTATTCATTCGTCAGGCATTGTTTGTGAAGAGGCCAAAACATGAAAATACTTGTGTCTCGGATTGGGAAGTGTGTTTATTCAAATAACTAATGGGTCATACATTTCCTAACAGTGGAAATACTGCAGCAAACTGATTACTTAATTGTAACATATAAACTTGTCTAATGGCTGTCATTTAAATTGTGTAGCAGACGGTAATTTGCCTAAGCAATGATTTGCAGAATTCATTATTTACCATATGATTTAACTTTGTCTCTTCTTATTCCTATTTAGACAGGTATATCGTATATTGAACTGGAGCAGACAAACGAGTGTTTTCTTTCAAATGTTAAGGGTTCTTGGTTCCATTCTCTGCATGTTCTTGATGGTCTGCTGGTCATAAGAAGAGAAGACGCCACCGACATTTAGACGATGTCAGTGCTAATTAAGCCCACCAGGACTACCATGTGGTAAAACCGGTACACAGCGTGACGCCTTGTCGCTCTCTAAGCATCCCTACTGTTCTGAAATAGAAATTCTACTGTCCAACATTGGTGATGTTTACAATATAACTGCTGCTGATGCTTTGCCGCGAAACGTGAGAAGCGCCTTACAGATTAGAATTTTTGTTTCAGCATGCCTCTATTCTTGTTCTAAACAAATTCCAGGCAGCTCCACACTAACGAACATTTTCAGATATCAAATTAAACGCATAGGAATTATCCAAGTGTAACTGTTGGATCTGTTTTAAGTAATATTCAGGATGAATGTGGCTCGGAAAGCGACGTCAATTTTATTACCGTCCATCTCCTGTCTCTGAATGATTTGACAATTGCGTTAATTCTGTAAAGCGTTGTGGCAACTGTGAGTCAGTCATGAATGAACACATGCGCAGCGATATTCACCGATGAGAGCAGGGGGCGGCTGTACTTCCCTCCTTATGTCCCCACGACTATATATATAAAGGTTAGGCGTATAGCCGTTAATCTCCGAAATTTCTTGACCCATTGCTTTGAAATTCTGACTCGACGTTTTTAGGTACACATTTCTTGAATATATTATATTTAACCTATAAATTCGTTACTTTTGCGATTTTTAGTATAAGCCTTTTTCCTACTATAAAGTTTATATAAATTCATATATGACACATACTGAAAAATTTGTGATATGAAAACATGCACATATTTTATTAGAACGCTGTGCCAACATTTCAAAGCTTTCGTAAACATACGATTTTGAACATAACACTAAACATGGCTCTAGGTTAGAAACAGTTCTAAGAGGAAATAGAAGTAAGGAGGAGACGAACAGGGAAAGCGTAATGATGAGATGTAGAGGGAGACGGAGGAGGTGCAGATGCATAGAAAGAGGGGGGGAGGAGGATCGGATAGACAAAGAGAGAGGGAAAAAGATGGGGAGAAGAAAATGGACAAGGAGTGGGGAAGGAGGAAGTTTGGACAAAGGGAGGGGAACGAGGAAAGGTGCAGAGAGATCAAATGTTTAAATGTTTGTTAAGCTTATGGGACTTAACTACGGGGTCATCAGTCCCTAAACTTACAAACTACTTATGAACTAGCTACAACTACGGACGGCACAAATATTCATGCCCGAGGGATGATTCGAACCCCCGACCGTAGTGGCCGTGCAGACCGTGACTGAAGCGCCTCAGAATGTAGGACGTATGTCCAGTTCCCATCCACAAGGCAGTACGAAATTACGTATATAAGAAATGTATGGTTCCTCTTATCTTTCTTTTCCATTTAATCTATATCAAGCCACAGCATCGCATGAACGGGTATAGCTAGTGCCATAGTCAGTAAAGTAACACATCTTTCATTCACAAGAAAAATTTGATGTCCGCAGTTACATAAATAAAGGGTTGTGAGGAATAGTTATGTAGAAAGAAAAGTCCTGGAGTTTATGATGTTTACGATCCGAACTACAATTACACATAGGCATCATATCAGACTTCGGAACCCCAGCATGTTTATTACTTCACACTGACACAAGGGTTGTGATACGAGAGAAGGAAATTTGTTATATGCTAGTCACAAAAGGTTATTACTTGTGTACCACTAACGAGTGCAGGAAAGCTCCTCAATTATTTTCGTGTATGTTGCTCGAATTTTGGTCTCACCTAGGTTGTCTTCCTGTGCGGGTAAGAAGAAAGTCATCGGAATAGAGTCTGATTTTAGTTACGAGAAACCTGGGCAGATAGTGTCGGCACACTGCGTTCAGAACCAAGACGACGTCTTCCTCTTTGTGTCTTGGCGTGTGCTGGAGTGGGGCGCTGTTTACAGATGCACTTGTTGCGAGTCTCTACACCTGGAATGCACTGCCTTTGCCAACTACTTTAAAAACGTAATACATTCTCCATTATTCCATTTTATGTAATTTACAGGACATTGTTTGGGTAATCTTGAATTTTGTGTCTTTAGAAGTCATTAAAACATTCCACATTGATATTATATAAATTTTTATTGTTGCTTGTCTTTTACATACTCGCACACATACACACTGCTTGATTTTTCGAGAAGGGACTATTCCTATAGCCTACCCATCCAGTGACATTTCGTAATATTTTTGTAAGGTGTCTTGGAACTGACTCTGCTAACTGCCTTGATAATGTTTCATAGTGGTTTATTTGCCACCATGTATGTTCTATATTTCCCCAATAGTCGCTTGCGTTTTCTTGATTCAAGTGGCAACGACCTCGTTACTTCCGCCTACATATTCTCAATAGGATTAAGGTCGGGTGACCGTGGAACGAACTCAATCAGCTTTATGCGATCTTAGCTGCGAAACTATTCTTGAACGGCGCAGCTTTCATGGATGGGGCTGTGGTCCTGTAAATAAATAGGGCAAGTTATTTCATCTATTTATATTTGAATAACGTAGTTGTAATTTACGCACTGTATTAATGCTTTGTATACGGTGCCTAACAAGTTGGGTTCAAATATCGCTAAGAGGCCTTTATCAGTTAAACATTTCCGTGTCCATCATGTCAGATTGAGCATGACTGGTTGAATCATACCAAACGATGCAGTTTGGTGCTGATAAGAAGACCATCGCACCAGTTACCCAACCACGAGGAACCTCTACTCAATACCAGGCTTCTAACTGAAATTTTGCGTACCATCTATACCACTAACGTGATACCTATATTAAGTAACTAACAGAAGTGCAGCGGCTATACTCCGAAGTTATCATGCCGACAGTACAGGTCAGAATCTGCATAAATATATGAGTAGCTTCATAACTGTAGTTTACAAATAATTGAGATAAAAGCCATTTTAATTACGAAACGTGTATTTCCATGTTGCTTTGGTGATCATTTGCCACTAAGTGATGACCAAACTAACAGGCATACGTTTTAACTCCACGTTTCATAATAAAAATGGTTTATCTCAGTTATTTGCAAACGATAGATGTCCGCCTTTGATAACAAGCTACTCATATCATCGTACAGCAAGACCGCAGGGTAGTATATAATTTGTGCAAACGCCAGTCATCTTTTGTGAGAGCCGAAGAGCATGAAAGGGACGCAGTAGTTGGGAAGGGAGTAACACAGGCCTGTAGCTTTTTCCCCAATATTGTTCAATCTGTTCATTGAGCAGGCTGTGAAGAAGAGAAAGGAGAAATTTGGAGAAATGATTAATGTTCAGGGACGAGAAGTAAAGGTTTTGCGAATTGCCGATGACGTATTAATTCTGTCAGAGATTGCAATGGACCTATAATAGCAATTCTATGGAATGGACAGTGTGTTGAAAAGAGGGTATGAAATAAACAATAACAACAGCATAAAAAGAGTAAAGAAATTTAGTCTAAGAATATCAGGTGATGTGGAAGGTAATAGATTAGAAAATGAGACATTAAAAGTTGTAGATGAGATTTGTTGGTTGTGTGTGTGGGGGGGGTGGGGAGGCGGGGGTTTGGAGGGTTGGACTGTGGTCATCAATCCCTATTTCGGATAAGGATGGGAAAGTAAATCGGGCGTGCCCTTTGAAAGGAAGCATCCTGACTTTCGCCTGGAGTGATGTAGGGAAATCAAGTAAAACGTAAATCAGGATGGCTGGAGGTGAATTTGAACCACCATCCTCCCTCCTACCTCGCTCCGCTGAGTTTTGTTATTTGGATTGTAAAATAACTTCTGATGCCCGGAGTAGTGAAGAAATAAAACGTAGAATCCAATGGGAGGAAAAGTATTTGTGTAGAAGAGAATTTAAGAGATATGGTGTCTTTTCTGAAGGCATTTGTCTGAAGTGTGGCCTTGTACGGCAGTGAAGCGTGGACGATAAAGTAGTTCAGACAAGAAGAGGATAACTTTCTAAATTTCTTGCAACAGGAGAATGCTGAAGAGTAGATGGGTAGATCATGTGACTAATGAGGACGTTCTGAATAGAATTGGGGAGAAAAGAAATTTCTGGCATATCTTGTCTAAAAGACGGGATCGATTGATACGGGAGGGGTGGGGTAAAAATTGCAGGGGTAGACGACGAGATGGGTACAGCAAGCAGATTCAAAGGGATGTGGGCTGTCTTTCTTACTCAGAGACGAAGAGTTTTGCGCAAGATAGGGTAGCGTGGAGGTTGAGAACTGCATCAAACCAGTCTACGGACTGAAGACTACAACCACAACAACACACCACATCATTAAGTAGTGTATGTCGTGTACGATTATTCAGAAATAGTCATTTTAGACACAGTAATTTCATTAATAAATCACCATCATTACAGTAGACTTTATTCTAATGTGTAGTTCGTTTGTCACGGAATGAATTGCAGTATCCTCTTAGGCATTATCGTTTGCTGTACCAGAAAAGAATTAGGAACAGAATTTGTCGCACAGGTAACTGAAACACCAATTCTTGGAGAACCGTCCATATTTCATGGAATATGCAGGTGATACCCGAAAACATAGTTTATTTAAATTCCAAAAATTATTATTATTTGATTAATGATGGAAATTCTCCTCGGTTATATATATATATATATATCCGAGGAATATATATATATATATATATATATATATATATATATATATATATATATATATATATATATATGTGTGTGTGTGTGTGTGTGTGTACTGCTTGGGCTGTCCTCTTTCGTTATTATATCCTCTCTGACTTGGTTCAGTACTACAATACAGCATCTCTAACTTCCACACTCCGTAACACCATCCTCATGACCTATGGCGGGAATTACCTTCCCTTTCCGTTCCCATCCTTTTATCTTCCCTTCTCTCCCACCTGAAGAAGGAACTGTGTTCCGAAAGCAAGTCCTTTTCGTACGTTTTCTTCTTTTCTTCATTTGTGTCACTATCGGCGGTACAGCACAAAGTTAAGTACTAGCCAGCCAATCTATCGCTTTGAAAAATAATTTAATAATTGTTATTACTGCGATCAATTTTGACGTTAACAGCGAATATCTGATCATTAGTACGAAAGCAGGCACGTTAAACAGACGCAGAACAGAATGTTGTATTTCTATAGAAACTTCCCTCAAAATATTTTCTCCATTAGGTTTATGCAAGTTGCCTGCTTTATACGTTTTCAGTGGAACCTTCAACCTGCCTGCAAAAAGAAACATCACATGTTCAGTAAAGTGGAGTACGTGTTCGCGGTACAATTTTACAATGCAAAATCCTGCGTTTCTTCTCTCTACAAAGTTTTGATGGAAAATTGCCTGATCAGAATGTTATCCACACACGTGACACTAACTACTTACCAGAAATATAATTCATGTTTGAAGACAGTTTGTTTATTAATGCAACTACTACGACAAAAGCACTTGTCTGAATGATTTTCCCTGGCATATTATAACGATGACCTGTACACGTCCGCATGATAACCGCAAAACATAGCCACAGAACCACTCCCTCTATCTCAGAACAATACTCACGTTAACGCTATAGGAGATGCGGAAAAACAACATCTATTTCGTCGGAAAAGCCACGTACTGATTTACGGGTCTAACGGTCTCCTTAGGTGGTATAAAAAACACTGGACAGTTTGATATTCTGTGTTTGCAAGAATACTGAGCACATAACTCCCATCGATGTCCTTACAGGTAACGACCGCACAAAGGACGTTGAAAATTATAAATAGTGCCAGCGTTGTATAAATTCTTATACAATATGATTATGTGATGCTAATACTAGAATAAATATTGAATATTAGTTTAAGTGTTGCAAATATACACCTTATCAAATGTGCAGACGACACAAAAAGAATAATAGACGGATTATAAGAAAGAAAATGGGTCCAAGAGAAAATACAGCCGTTTGGAAAATTCATAGTAATGACACCTACAAAAATATGGCAAAAATATCAGTCGCAGTGGTTAAGTGAGGGTTAACTTTTGTTGGACATATGTATTAAATGATTGATAAAAGACTAAAAAAACAATTATTCCTATACTTCTGGAAGAATTAATCAACAATAGCATGAACAAAGAAGAAAATAAGTACTTAGAAAGAAACATCATCAAAAAATCTTAACTAACCACAATTTAAAAAAAAAATAAAGTTAGAAGCTATTGAAAGAGGATGAAAAAAGAAATTGGAAACAACCTGAAAAAAAGGAGTAAAATACAACATGGGAGATTATGACGGATAAATCAATATATACATTACTGTCTCTAATTCTATGTTTAGATAACAGAAGCTCTTCTTATTTTGCACTCCATGTTACGAAGTCTTCCCAGAAATGTTCACATCTTGAAAACAATGCTGCATTGATTTCTTTTCGTTCGTTTGTGCCACCGACAGCGATATCAAGAAAGATATTTTCTGAGTCTATAATTGTAAAGAAAACTGACGCTTACATCTAATGTTTTCAGTATAATCGATGGAAATGCTCGAAGAAATGTGAAACAGCACTGGTGAATGACTTTTGACAGAATACCCAACCAATTGAGACATTTATTACTATGTTAGCGGTCGGTGCATCTGTATATTTTTATTACTGACAACTATCGGCTCATTAAAGTTAGTTACGGAATTGCGAGCAGGGTAAGGACCTTGTTTAATATTATGAGAAAAGAATTTAGTTAGTTTTATAAGAAATACTAATTAGCATACTGTCTGAACTCTAATAATATATCTCTGATACGAACTAATTAATATTTGCTGATTAAACAAACTACTCCAACACAAAATAACAGAAAATAACTTCAGCTAGTCACGTTATAAAAAAAAAGTTTTGGAAAGGAAAACGATGGTAGACTAATTACATTCACATCTATTATTATGCAACAGTGGTATCGGGAGGTTCCGTAATGCAAGCAGATGGGAATAATTCTCAACATGCTTCGTTACAGACTCAGGCCCGATAACAGTAACGGTGAAATAAATTGACTGAGAAATATCTAGTAGCTGGCTGCAGTATTTATGTACTACAGTATTACCTGGAAGAATACGAAAAGTACTGTTTTTCGTCTTTACCACATTTAATACCTCCTTTGAGAATGAACCGATGAAAGGGGTCTGTTCGGCCTGCACTCTGAGCGAGGTGTACGGTATTCTGGTAAACGGCTCCGCGGCGCCTAGTCTGCACGTCTCCCTTGAGGCGTGGGCGCGCTGGCCTACTGGCAGTGACGTCACACCGCCCCCCCCCCCCACCCCCACTATACTGGCGCCCGCAGGCCGCTATCTCGCCAGCGCGTGCCGCGGTTGCTACCGCATTTTACGACCGCGGCCGACACTTCCTCGCACAGCAGGTGGACGTTCCGCTCCTCTCTGCTCAGGCTCGTCAAACACCTGAAAATCCGAGCTCCCTCCTGCTAAAAGCAGTTCCTGCACAAACGAGCCGAGCTGGCATTTTGATCTACATTCTGTCTCCAGTGGTGCGCTAGTGACATCAAATTAAAATGAGGCATGAAATTCATTTCACATGAGACATGTGAATACTATGCTCCTAACTCAACAGTCACATTTTGAAAACCATTTCTTTTTTTCGTCACAGTTGCACTATTTAGAAGTTGGTAACTAGTTTCGGACTTGATCATCCAGATTTTATCAGTCATTTGTATTATGCAGTGTATTGTTACGGTTGGAATAAAGTAAACCTGCAAATGTGATTTTTCTAGCGTCAATACCAACTGCTGTGTTTCTCGACTTCCGCAAGGCGTTTGATACAGTTCCCCACAAACGTTTAACGAAAAAAGTAAGAGCACATGGTCTATCAGACCAATTGTGTGATTGGATTGAGGAATTCCTAGATAACAGAAAGCAACAGGTCATTCTCAATGGAGACAAGTCTTCCGAAGTAGGAGTTATGTCGGGTGTGCCACAGGGGAGTGTCATGGGTCCGTTGCTGTTCAGCCGACCGCGGTGGCCGAGGACACTGAGGCGCTCCAGTCACGGTCTGCACGGCCCCTACGGTCGGGGATTCGAATCCCCCCTCGGGCATGGATATTTGTGCCGTCCTAGTTCGTCCTTACTATTAGCTAGTTCGTAAGTAGTTTGTAAGTTTACGGACTGATAACCCTGTAGTTAAGTCCCATAGACTATACAAACATTTGAACATTTGCTGCTGTTCACGATATATATAAATGACCTTGCGGATAACATCGGAAGTTCACTGAGGCTTTTGCGGATGATGCTGTAGTATATAAAGAGGTTGTAACAATGGAAAATTGTGTTGACATGCAGGAGGATCTGCATCGAATTGACGCATGGTGCATGGAATGGCAATTAAATCACCGCGGTGGAGTAGCCGAGCGGTCTAAGGCGTCTCGCTGCGGAGCGCGCGGATGCTCGCCGTGGAGGTTCGAGTCCTCCCTGGACATGGGTGTGTGTGTTGTCCGTAGGTTAGTTTACCTAGGTTTAAGTAGTTTGTAAGCTACGAACTGAAGACCACGCAGTTTGGTCCGATAGATTTACAAACATTTGAACATTTGCAATTAAATCTCAATGTAGACAAGTGTAATGCGCTGCGAATACACAGGAAGAAAGATCCTTTATCATTTCGCTACACTATAATAGCTCAACAACTGGAAGCAGTAATTCCATAACTTATCTGGGAGCAGTCATTAGGAGGGATTTAAAATGGAACGACCATATAAATCAATCGTCGGTAAAGCAGATGCCAGATTCATTGGGAGAAACGTAAGGAAATGCAGTCCGAAAACAAAGGAAGTAGGTTATAGTACACTTGTTCGCCCACAGCTTGAATACTGCTCACCAGTGTGGAAGCCGTACCAGGTGGGATTGATAGAGGAAGTGGAGAAGATCCGACGGAGAGCAGCGCGCTTCGTTTCAGGATCATTTGGTAATCGTGAAAGCGTTACTGAGATGTTCGCTAAACTCTAGTGGATGACTCTGCAGGAGAGACGCTCTGTCGCTCGGTACGGACTTTTGTCGAAGTTTCGAGAACATACCTTTACTGAGGAGTCTAGCAGTATATTGCTCCCTCCTATGTATATCTCTCGAAGACATCACGAGGATAAAGTCAGAGAGATTAGAGTCCAGACAGAGACACACCGACAATCCTTCTTTCCGCGAACAATACCTAACTGGAATAAGAGGGAAAATCGATAGTGGTACTCAAGGTACCCTCTGCCACACACCGTCGGGTGGATTGCGGAGTATGGTTGTAAATGTAGATGTAGATGCTGTTTTATGGTTTTTTAATGTGAACAATGTAACTTAATGTTTTTAACTCTCTTTTTGTAGGCCTATGGTTTGAAAATGGACCAACAAGTCCGAAACTATATATACATGTGGCGACTGTTCCGAAGAGCAGACGTTACATTCTGATCCTGCAGTTGTTATTATTTAATATTCATAGAATATATGACATCAACTGCGATTGGGCGAAGCTGAAAATGTGAACCCAGCCGGGATTCGAACCCGGGTCTCCTGCTTTCTAGGCAGTTGTGCTGACCCCTACACCACTGGGGACACAGTGATCACCGCACCTGCAAGGACTACCCATGCACGCCTCCCGTCAGATACAAATTCCCAGCTTCGCCCTGCCCATAGTACTCAAACTCGTAGTTTAACTAATTCCCGTAAGAGTAAGGGCTTCAACTTGCCCACTCCTCCCCACTAACGATAGGATCATTGCCCGTCACCGGCGTATTATATATATCCATGTGGCGTCTGTTCCGAAGAGCAGACGTCACATTCTGATCCTGCAGTTGTTATTATTTAATATTCATAGAATATATGACATCAACTGCGATTGGGCGAAGCTGAAAATGTGCACCCAGCCGGGATTCGAACCCGGGTCTCCTGCTTTCTAGGCAGTTGCGCTGACCCCTACACCACTGGGGACACAGTGATCACCGCACCTGCAAGGTGTTATTAAATAATAACAACTGCAGGATCAGAATGTGACGTCTGCTCTTCGGAACAGGCGCCACATGTATATATATAATACGCCGGTGACGGGCAATGATCCTATCGTTAGTGGGGAGGGGTGGGCAAGTTGAAGCCCTTACTCTTACGGGAATTAGTTAAACTACGAGTTTGAGTACTATGGGCAGGGCGAAGCTGGGAATTTGTATCTGACGGGAGGCGTGCATGGGTAGTCCTTGCAGGTGCGGTGATCACTGTGTCCCCAGTGGTGTAGGGGTCAGCGCAACTGCCTAGAAAGCAGGAGACCCGGGTTCGAATCCCGGCTGGGTGCACATTTTCAGCTTCGCCCAATCGCAGTTGATGTCATATATTCTATGAATATTAAGTCCGAAACTAGTTACTAACTTCAAAATAGTGCAACTGTGACGAAAAAATAAAAAAATAAATGGTTTTCATTACATACCCAGTTGCTGATACTGCCCCATCTTCACGATGAATTTTCATAAATCAACTTTTGGATATACACTCTCGGAAAATGTAAAAAAACACCATTAGCCGCCCGCAGTGGCCGAGCGTTCAGCGGCGCGCCAGTCGCAGTCTGCACGGCCACTACGGTCGGGGGTTCGACTCCCCCTCAGACATGGATATTGGTGCTGACCTTAGTATTAGCTAGTTCATAAGTAGTTTCTAAGTTTAGTTACTAATGACCCCGTAGTTAAGTCCCATAAGTTCTACAAACATTTGAACATTTTTTGAACACCATTAATTCGTCGATCCGAAAAAGCAAAATTTTATTGACACATTTTTGAGTATGTATTCAACATACGATCACACAGACAGAGTCATTCGCACGTGAGTAGAGTCACCAGAGCGTGCGCAATGTCGACGTCAGTACCGTGTATACCATCGTTTTGTAGCAATTCCAGCTGTAGTTCTTCCATGGAACGATCGTCGAGGTGTCGAATGTGGTCTTGTGAAACGGCCTGACAAGCAGTTTTCATCTGGTGCCGCAGTTGGGACAGATTTCGTGACGCTCTTGCAGACCACCCAAAACGATGTTTCATGTGCTCCCAAACATGCTCATTGGGGAACACGTCTGGTGATCGTGCTGGTCAAGGTACTTGACGTGCATCTTGAAGAGCACGTTGAGTGGCAGGGGATACAGGTGGACGCGCAATGTCCTGTTGGAAAAGCATTTCTCCTTGTTGATGCACGAGTGATTGAAAGACGGGTTCAACGATGGTTTTTTTGTACCTGTACTGTTCAATGTTCTCTAGATAATCTGTAGAGGAGAAAGGCCAGTGTAGGACACAATGGTGCAGGGCCATGCGTGCCGTTAGGGTGCCCGCTAACATCGTTTAGCCTGCGTACAGTGTTGTCCGCTAGGGGCTTATGAAGGGACGAATGGATACGTATCGTCTTCAGTGATCAGAGTTGTTGCTGCCTCTGCCAATGATACTCGTACGCGAGTGTGGTGTCGTGCAGGGCAGCGTGAAAATCTGCAGTGTACGCGACAGAGGCAAACAGGATCGACACCCGGTATAATGGTGTGCGGACCTGTACCCTACACTAGTCGATCTCTTCCGGTGTTACTGAAGGAAAATTAAGCACTCCACGGTACATTGAAACAATCATTCAATCCGTCTTACCACCGTTCATGGAAAACAAGGCGGTATGTTTTTCCAACAGGATAATGTACGTCCGCACGTATCTTATACAACCGGCGTTCTCTTCTAGATGTATGTCAACCACCCTGCCCATCATTTCCCCAGATCTGTACACCCATTGAGCATGTTCGGGACCGGGAGAAACAGCAGATAGAGTGGTCAGCATTAGCGGCACGAAATCTGGACTAATTGTGGCACCAGGTGGAAACTTCACGGCAGACCATTTCGTAAGACTACATCCGCTCCTCAACGGTCGTTGCCATGAGAAAGTTACAGCATTACTGCCAAAGGACGGTATACACGTTACTAGCGTCGACATTGCTCACGCTATGGAGACTGTACTCACGTACGTATCGCTCTGTCTGTGTGATCGTGTATGATATACGTCCTCAAGATTGTGTCAATAACATTTCCTTCTACTTTTACCTTAGATGGAGTTTGTCGAAATCTGTATTATTAAAGAGAAAATTTTGCCAATTTTGCCTAATGTACTTAGTCCCAGATATTCAATAATCCAAGTACGGTTGTGAGGCGACATTTTGAATCGTGTCGAGGTATCTAAGTGGTAGAGCGCTTGCCCGCGAAATGCAAAGGTCCCGGGTTCGAGTCCCGATTCCGGCACACAATTTAAATCTGCCAGGAATTTTCATATCAGCGCACACTCCACTGCAGAGTGAAAGTTTCATTCTGGAAACATCCCTTAGGCTGTGGCTAAGCCATGTCGCCACCGTATCCTTTCTTCCGGGAGTGCTAGTCTTGCAAGTTATGCAGTAGAGCTTCTGTGAAGTTTGGTAATTAGGCGGTGAGGTATTGGCGGAAGTAATGTGAGGCGGCATTGCGAGTCGTGTCGGGGTAGCTCAGTGGTAGGGCGCTTGCCCGCGAAAGGCAAAGGTCCCAGGTTCGAGTCCGGTTCCGGCACACAATTTTAATCTGCCAGGAAGTTTCATATCAGCGCACACTCTGCTGCAGAGTGAAAGTTTTATTGTTGATTCAATAATCCAATTTGTAAAGAAATACTCTTTCAGGTTTTACGAAATAAAGCGAAAATTTCATACACATATAGTTCCAGAGCAAATAGTTGTAGTCCATGGTATTGTGAAAAGTATCTTCTTTATTATATGTAAAGCAGAGTGTATGTTTGTGTGTGCGTGTTGCACAAATCTACAGTTTTGATCCAATCTTTATAAAATTTTGTACACGTAAGCTCCAATCCATGAGGACGGTCGCCGTAAGTGTAAGAATTACGTGCGATACAAAGTTCACCAGATATGTCATCATAAACAATGAGACGCGCAAAAAACTGCTGTATTTAGCGACAGTGCTGCTCATTTTTTTTTTTTTTTTTTTTTTTTTTTTCCTTAAACCACAGGACCGATTACAACCAAATTTGGTACACACATTCTTTACCAGCGTTATGTATCACATACGACACTTGGTTCTGACGATATGACGTCGAAATATTAGTAAAAACTGCTGCATAATGAGGCGAGACTTAATAAATACGCTATATAATAATGAGGCAGATTCAGACAGATGTAGGTTGCCGTTCTTATGTGGAGATGAAGAGGCTTGCTCAGGATAGGTTATCGTGGAGAGCTGCATCAAACCAGTCTCCGGACTGAAGACCACAACAACAACAACATAATAATGAGAGTACTTAGCGACTTGCAACAAATTTTAAACATAATTTCAAACCTTTATTAAACTTTTTCTTGCTGGCAACCATAGTAAAATGATGAAAGGGAAAAAGTTTCTCACTTACAATGAGGCGAGACTTTATAAATACGATATATAATAATGAGAGTACTTAGGGACTTGCAACAAACTTTAAACATAATTTCAAACCCTTATTAAACTTTTCCTTGCTGGCAACCATAGTAGAATGATGAAAGGGAAAAAGTTTCTCACTTACTACTTTTCTGCTGTTTATGGAGTAAAACTACGGCTCTCGGTATGACGTTACAATTTATAATTTGAACACTACAAATTGTAGCGAAAGGAAATTTTACAGGCAGTATACGCACATATAGTTGACTGTAAGTTCTGAATTGTATCACGGTACGATACATAGTTCATGATATATGAGCACATAAACAGTAACGTTCCGCTGTTCATGGACTCAAACTACGGCATACGGTATGAATTTACAATTTTTAATGTCTACACTACAAATTGTAGACGCAGGAAATTTTACAAACAGTATACGTATATATAGTTGAGTGTACCTTCTAAATTGTATCACAGTATGACGCGTAGTTCATGAGATAAAAGCACTTAAACGGTAACGTTCAAGGAAAACCGCCACATCACGCCCCAAATTTTGATCTATTACTTCTTTACTACTAATTGTATTCGCAACAGATTTTACAGACATACATACTTATACAAATGAATATATACATGAAAAATGGCAGGAATAAATAAATAATTATCCGAGCAACGCCGGGTTTTTAGGTAGTCTAATATATGAAGCAGAGTGTCCGTATGTTGCACACAAATCTACAGTTTCGATCCAATCTTTCTCAAATTTTATACAAGCTTCAACCCATGAGAACGCTGTAAGAATCACGTACGATACATAGTTGACGAGCCGGCCGCTGTGGCCGAGGGGACTGCGGCGCTTCAGTCACGGTCTGCACGGCCACTACGGTCGGGGGTTCGAATCTCCCCTCGGGCATGGATATTTGTGCCGTCCTTAGTTGTAGGTAGTTCATAAGTATTTTGTAAGTTTAGGGACTGATGACCCCGTAGTTAAGTCCCTTAAGATTAACAAACATTTGAACATTTTTGAACATAGTTGACGAGATACGACGTCATAAACAATGAGATTCGCTAAAAACTGCTGCATTTTGCGACAATGCTGCTCATTTTCTCCTAAACCATAGGACCGATTTCAACCAAATTTGGTACACACATTCCTTACCGTGAGGTAACAATTGCTGCATGGTTAAGAATCACATACGGCATATGGTTCAAAAGATATTACTTCATAATCAATAGAAATCGCAAAAATGCTATATAATGCGGCGAAACTTTCGAAATACACTGTATGAGAATGACAGTACATAGCGACTTGCAACAAACTTTCAACATAATTTCAAACCGTTATTGAACTTTTTCTCGCTGGCAACCATAGTAAAATGATGAAAGGATAAAAGTTCCTCGCTTACTACTTTTCCGCTGTTTATGGAGTAAAACCTCGGCATTCTGTACCATGTTACAATTTATAATTTATATACTACAAATTGTAGCACCAGGAAATTTTACGACAGTATAAAAATATAGCTGAATGTACTTTCTAAACTGCATCGCAGTAGGACACGTTGTTCATGAGGTATGAGCACAAACAATAACGGTCATGGAAAACCGCTCCATCACGCACAAAGTTTTAATCTATTATATCTTTACTACTAATTGTATTCACAAGAAATTTTACAGACATACAGCACTTTGAAGTGTTTGTTGTAAGGTTTCAATATAAATAAAGGAGAGAAAGTGCCGAACAGCTGGAGGAAAAGAGCGGGGGGAGGGGGAAATTGAAACTACCATGTACCACTTCAATATGTTAAATATAATTATGATATGAATTTACAAGCAATCTTGGGCACTTTTTAAATATTTGCAAAATTTAACAATAGCTGGTAGCATTTCCCAAAGATGCTCCAACATACGCTAGGTTTAAATCTAAAATTTAACAAGGCCTGGGACCATTTGTCAAACCCTGTCAAACATGGTGGCCTGTGTGCCCGTCAATTTCGTCAACTTCTGAAAGGTAACCACTCGGGTTCAGTTTCAAAATTCAACAATTGGAAACAGTTAACTCCAAACATATTCTTGAATAATTTACAAATTTAAAAATAACTGGTGGCATTTATCAAGGGCACTATGAAATACGTAACCTAAAAAAAAAAATAAAAAAAAAAAAAATAAAAAAAAATAAAAAAAAATAATAAAGGCCTGTGAGCATTTATAGCATTTATGAAACAGCCTGTGTGCCCTTCAATTTATACAATGTGTGAAAGGTTACGGCTCGGGTTTAATTTCTAACACTAAACTTGAAAACAATTAACACCAAACTTAGTTCACCTCCATGCAACCTTTTAGGAGATTTCAAGGAACTGCGTGTGCTCCTTTAAACAGCCAGTACGATGAAACCACCGTTAAGGAAAGAGATAAAACACACAGTCAAGCCACAAGATCAAATAAGGAAACCACAAGTTACACTCCAGGAAACTTTTCTTAAGGTTAGGCGCGTGGAACCGCACTGAAGGGCGTAATAAGAACTAGGAGAGCTGCAAACATGCGGCTCCAGAAGCACTCGTCGATCTGAATTAACAAGAGGTTCGGTCGACTTGCCTCTCCATTTGCACAGCGAAGCAACGGGTGGCTACGCCCTCCAGTTTTCTCTGTGCTATATAACTCCGGACACTCTTCAGCAGCCCTGGCGCCTGCCTCACCGTTCTAGCGGCGACCGCCACACACCGCCCGACGGCCTCGCGCTAGTGGGGGCCTCGCAAAACATTGTTAAAAATTTAACTTTTTTTGTTTCTTTTAAATTTAAATTGATGTTTAAAGGTGCTTTTCAACAGATAATGTAGCGAAGACCTACATCTAATAAGAGCTTAACCTAAGGCTGAACATAACATCTGTACCCAGTGTTGCCAGAGAAAGAAAATACCTATAGCCTCGCAAAAACGTACCTACGTTTTCCCTACTTTCTCCCTGCCACCCCATTTAAGCCCCTACATCAGGGGCGTAGCCAGGATTTGCGTCTGGGAGGAAATGAATCCAGGACTGTGGCCTGGAGGGGGTTCGTGGCATCCTACCTCAAACTGAAATCTTAAATAAATAAAAATAAAAATGATGCTTTCTTTGTTTTGTGGAGAAGTGTGTCTCCGGAGGGGGGAGGGGGTCACAGCCCCTGCCCCCTGTATACGCCACTGCCCTACATTGAAACTTCAACAGTATAATAAATGGAAAGGAAATTATATCTGAAACGTAAAAACGTTTTCGAATAGGTTACTACTTAATATAGGTTGAATGTCCTAATTACTCAGTAATATAAAATAGTATTTTTTCATAAATCCATTTGCTGTCACAAATTTAAAATCCGGTTAACTGGCAGATTCCACATGAAATGAGCCAAGTGGTCATAAAGTAAAGTGTTAGGCATGTGAATACAGTAACAAAATATAATCACACAGATTTTTTCCTTTCTTAATTTTGTCACACCTGTTACACGGTTTTTGCTTAAAAATGTTTTCAGCAATTAAAAAATGAATATTTAGACTTAATAATATAATTAATTTCCTTTTAAACTATTTATATTGAAAGACGTAAATTTGAAAGGGATATTTTCAGATTATTTCAATTTCTTACAGTCCATGTTTCACACCCGTGACTATGGAATCAACCGTTTACAACTCGTCGCTGCTGATATCCACATATGTCCCACACTGTGGACACTGTTGCAGATGAAGTTGCATTTGAAGTTTCACCATATATGTTGTTTGAAGTAAGCTGTGAGTACATGTCTTTTGGAATGACATAATCGCAAGAATGTTATCTTTGATTCCGCATGTCGAATTTCACTCTCACAAATGCTTCTAAGAAGGAGTCTGTACTAATTCTGTTTCGTTCTTTGGTCTTATCGGTCACCATTGAAAACATTCTTTCAACTGCAGCATTGGAATGTGGTAAACAAAGCACAATGTTAGCTAACATACCTATATTTTGAAACTCTTTAATGTTATTAAAGTTCTTGCACTTTGACACTTTGCTCCAATACTGTACAGTAGATAACTTTCAGAAGTTTGCCTTTACACTTTCTGTAAAGTAATGATTTTCAAAGAGTTTTCAAGTTGACAACGAATATCTAGCGTTTTGTTCATTATAACGTTGGCTGTCACAAATGTTCCAGCGTTTTCCTCTCTACATCTTCTCACATACAAATACTAACTAGTATATGGTCCTCACGTAAATAAATAAGTCTAGTCAAGGTAGTATAACGCCTTTCGTTCATGGAAACAATGAATTTTTCTTGTGCTGACATTTTCTAACTATTTCAAACCGACTCTCCATTCCACTGATATACTTTGAAATCATCATATTTCGCATCAGTTTTAATGTGTCGGAAACTAAGTTTTCAAATTAATATTGTTCGCTATGAACAGAAAACAACTACTCCGTCTAAAATATTATGGGTTACTTCATATTAGCCACTATTTGTTGGCTTCATTTCCGCGTGTTGACTGTTGAAAACATTACCCACAAGGCCTGTGTCGGCGATTGTAAAATTTTACCAAAGTACCTACCCGTCGTGGACTTTTGAATGAAAATTCCCTACATGATTTTAATGCTTAAAATTACCTACATGAAGGGAATATTACCTACGTCTGGCAACACTGTCCGTGCCTAAGGGTTAGATTCGAACCCCGTTGGGATCGACCTCGCGCACCGTGGTATGACGTCTTAGTGCTCTCGGCCGTTCCCAGCACGAAGCCATTTTGTTCTCCGCATTTATTTCCCTATGATTGCAGCAGTTAAATCCTTCGTCTTATCTAAACTGAGTTCATTGTTTGACACATTAAACAATGAAAATAATGCAACAAAACACAATAACGACAGCCCAGCTCAGACAACAAGGTAGACAACAAAGCAGTGGCATCAGCCCGTGCAGCTGACAGCGAGCATCGCCACCCCAGCACGGCTCTAAGTCTCACGAGTGCTGCCGTCTGTTACCGATCAGTTAATGTAATTTCCATACAAAACCTGTCGTGATTCACGACTCGTGAATCTGCGCATGCGCACTAAACGGTAGCGACGAAATGACGCGCAAAACTCAGTGTGTCAAGAGACTCGCAGTTGGTATCCCGATCATTAGCACGTTATTTATGTGCCTTATGCAAATACCGGTGCGCGTCGACTTCCCTGTTTTTAGGATGTTTCATTTGTTCTACATACACCCTCCCAATTCACTGACAAACAATGAATTCTAATACGACCTATGGAAGATATGGTAAAAACAACCTGAAAACAGTCCGGAATCATCCCTTTCGATAGAACTACGCTTATCAATGTACTAACAAAAAATAAATTTTAGATCATTATGTCAACAGTGCTTTCAAGAGAAAGAGACATAGGGAGGAAATGGGAATCCATCAAAAAGAAGAAAGGCTGAGACAGCTAAATCCAACCAAACTGAACAATATGAAATTATATCTGAAGAAACCTACTTCAGGTGAATCTGCACAAGAGGCCTCTGATGAATCTGTCCTCCAAGTTTCGGTAGTCGCTGAAACAGAACCAGGGTCGAATGAATCTGTTACCCTTTCGGATACAGCATCAGAATTTGGCGAAACTGCTGTTATCAAACATTCTGAGACGAATAAGAAGTTAAGAAGTGAAAATATTTGTGTTTCAGAAAATCGAGAGGACATTGTTCATAAAACAGTCATTCGCAGAATTCGATCCGGGAAAGATTCAGTGACACATTCACCGTGTCATGACTTAATTCAGAAAGGTCCCCAAAAAACCCTGATGACAGTTACCCCAAAGATGTAAATAAGACATTTTACTATATTTAATCTTATTAGAAAATTGAGTAATGGTGAAGAGCAACATCTCAAGTGGTTGGTTTACTCCACAACTCAAGATAAAGTTTATTGCTTTCCATGTAGACGTTTTCCACATTTTCAGACACAGATTGTAAAAAGAAGGGTGTTGTGACTGCCAAGATCTAAGCAGGATATTGTAGAGACATGAACAGAGTCAAGGACACATGGAGTATATCATTAAATGTATGGAATTCTATAAAGGAAACAATTATGAAAAAACAATAGATAAGGTAAACGAGAGACTGATCAGGGAATCACAAAAGTACTGGTATAACTTGTTTGAAAGATTGATCGATATTATCAACTACAATCTGGAATTTAGAGCTCATCGAGAATCCCTTAACCTGAATGATACTGGAAACAGTATAAATTTTATAGACCTATTTAAACTGTTATCCAAATATGATGTAAAAGAGTACTTGCAAGTATTAATTAAAAGCAACTTTCTCAGCATTAACTGAGCCACTAGATTCAAAATGAATTAATTTTATTACTGTCAAAATCTGTCATTAATGAAATTTTAAAAAGAGTCAAACAAGCAAAATATTATGCCTTCATTCTTGATTGTACCAGGGATGAGAGGAACAAATGTCAATAATATCGAGATTGTGTAATTCCTCAACTGGAAAGAAAGAGAATACTTTTTTGGGTATATTGCCGTTGCATTTAACAAATGCGGTGTTAAAGGAACTAGAAAATAATGATCTAGATACAGAAAACTGTCGAGGACAGGCATATGATAACGGCCACAATGGTTGGAATTAATAGAGGTGTTAGAACAAGAATACTCAATATTAATCCACGGGAATTCTTCTCTCCATGTGGATGGCATTCTTGTAATTTGCTTCTCATAGTCGCAGCTAACTCAACTACAATATCAAAGTAGAGATAATAAGATAAGAGGAGGAGTTGCCATATATGCCAAAAGTTATCACAGTGTAAAAAATTTAGAAACAAAAAGTTTTGTGTAGAGCAGCATATTGAAGCATGTGCCTGCCAGCTTAAACTCAATGATGATTATAATTATAACAGTATATAGGTCCCCTTCACGGAACTTTCAGTTATTTCTGGAAAACTTGGATGCCTTGTTGTGCTATCTGTCAGATAGGGAGAAGCAAATTATTATTTGTGTTGACTTCAATGTAGATTCACTGAAAGAGTGTAATAGGAAGAAAGACCTGGAAGTCTTACTTGGCTCATTCAATCTGACATCCATTATTGATTTTCCTACTCGGGTAGTAAAGGACAGCAGTACATTGATAGATAACTTTTTTATAGACCAAGATAAGTTTAACAACATAAATGCTTGTCCCATTGAGAATGGTCTTTCGGATCATGGTGCACAGCTAGTAACAGTATATGGCATAGCTCCGTTCAGTAATTCGAAACAGTCCACCAGAATTGTGCGCTCGTTTAATGACTTAACAACTAGAAATTTCAAAGAAAGTCTACGGCAGTTAGACTGGGATGAGGTTTACAAGGAACATGATGTTAATTTAAAATATAATTTATTTCACGATACGTTTCTAAGGGTATTTGATAACTGTTTCCCCAAGAAATTAGTGAAATTTAATTCTAAGAAACCATGGCTTACTAAAGGAATGAAAATATCGTGTAACCGAAAAAAGGAACTATATTTGTCCGCAAGAAAGAGTAATAAACCAGAAACAATAAAATATCATAAAAGCTACTGCGCTACATTAAGAAAAGTTATTAAAAAATCCAGAAGCATATGCATCATGTCTGAGATTAGCTCCTCTGACAATAAAATTACAACAATTTGGAATATTATTAAAAGGGAGACAGGGCAACCAAGAGCAGAGGAAAAGGGTATTACCATCAAAACAAATAAAAACTTTATTAACAAAAAGTCAGAAGTTGAAAACATTTTTAATGATTACTTTTTAAATGTTGTAGAGAAAATAGGATCTGAATGTTCATTAGAAGGAGCAAGGCAATTAATGGAAGAGGCCATACCCACACAATTTGATACAACTGAAATTCAACCCACCTCACCTTCAGAAATTTGGAAAATAATAAACTCACTCAAGAGTAAACGGTCGTATGGAATTGATGGCATTTCTAGCAGGGTATTAAAAACTTGTTCCCAGGAGATAAGTAGGATTCTCAGTCCTATTTGTAATAGCCCATTAATATATATATGCTCATTAAAGCAGGGTATTTTCCCAGATAGACTGAAATATGCTATCGTTAAACCTTTGCATAAAAAAGGGGATACATACGATGTCAACAACTACCGGCCCATCTCACTTCTGACAGCTTTATCAAAAATTTTTGAAAAAGTTATGTATTCTCGAGTTGCTTCACATATTAGTATAAATAAAGTTCTAAAAAAATATCAGTTTGGTGTTCAAAAAAGCTTTTCAACTGAAAATGCTATATATACCTTCACTGATGAAATATTAAATGCTTTGAATAACAGGACATCAACAGTAGAGATTTTTTGTGATCTCTCAAAGGCTTTTGATTGTGTAAATCATGGGATTCTTGTAGATAAGCTTAAGTGTTGTGGTATGAGTGGGCAGTGCACAAATGGTTTAAATCATACTTAACTGGAAGAGTGCAGGAAGTTGAAATAAGCAATTCACATGAGGTAGATGAGACAATTAATTCTTCTAACTGGGGAGTTATCAAAAATGGGGTTCCACAAGTTTCGGTCTACGGTCCTTTGCTGTTCTTAATATATATTAATGACTTGCCATTCTACATACACGAAGATGCTAAGCTAGTAATTTTTGCAGATGTTACAAGTATAGCTATCACACCTGACAAACAGGAATTAACTGATGAAATTGTAAATGATATCTTCCAGAAAGTCATTAAGTGGTTCTCTACAAATGGACTCTCATTAAACTTTGATAAAGCCCAGTATATACAGTTTCATACAGTAAATGGCATGACACCATTAATAAATTTAGACTTTGAACATAAATCTGTAGCTATGATAGAATATTCAAATTTTTAGGTGTTTGCATTGACGAGGGACTGAATTGTAAGAAACATATTGAAGATCTCCTGAAACGTCTGAGATCAGCTACGTATGCTATCAGAGTCATTGCAAAATTTGGTGATATAAATCTCAATAAATTAGCTTACTATGCCTTATTTTCATTCACTGCTTTCATATGGGATCATATTCTGGGGCAATTCAACATTGAGTAAAAAAGTATTCATTGCACAAAAGCGTGTAATCAGAATAATTACTGGTGCCCACCCAAGAGCACCCTGCAGACATTTATTTAGGGATCTAGGGATACTCACTGTAGCTTCATAATATATATATATATATATATATATATATATATATATATATATATATATATATATATATATATATATATATATATATATATATATATATATATATTCACTCATGAAATTTGTTATTAACAATCTGACCCATTTCAAAAGTAATAGCAGTGTGCATAGCCACAACACTAGGAGAAAGGGTGATATTCATTATTCAAGGTTAAATCTAACTTTGGCTCAGAAAGGGGTGAATTATGCTGCCACAAAAGTCTTTGGTCACTTACCAAGTAGCATCAAAAGTCTGGCAGATAGCCAATTAGTATTTAAAAAGAAATTAAAGGAATTTCTGAATGGCAACTCCTTCTACAATGTAGATGAATTTTTAGATAAAACTTTAAAATAAATAAATAAAATCCTTGAAATATTGATTGTCAAGTATAGACAACATTTACTAAACTGACACGTTCCACATCATTACGAAATGTCGTATATATGATCTATGGAACAAGTATTAATCTAATCTAATCTACAATATTTTTCGTCTTCGTCAATAAAATTTATGTGCTTTTCACAAGGCCTAGCCAGCGTTGGGAACTTAAAAAAACTAAATTAAAATTGACATTGAAACCTCTGTCTGAAGCAAGATATGAAAGCAGAATCGGAGCACTAAAAGCTATATTATTCCAATTTGATGATGTCATAGAAATCGTGAATGTCCTGAAAAAAGAAAACAATGATCAATGATTCTGAAATTCTTAGTGACTGTGAAGCAGTCTTAAATGAAATGTTAGCTTTTGAGTTTATTGTTGCAATGCACGTGTGATACGAGATTTTACTACATGTGAACAATATAAATGCACAATGGCAGTCGGTTCAAGAGTACCTGAAAGTGGCTATTTTTACATTCATTTCGGGACTGGATTCGAGAATTCCATATCACAGGATTTGAAACATGAGTTGCAGAAGCTCGATCGTTTGTAGAAAATAAGTAGTACTGAAATCGAGTCTGAGTTTGAAAAGAAAATAATAGCACAGAAAAAACGAATGTTCGATTAGAACAAATTGATGAATCAATACAATCTGCTGAAATGCAGTACCGACTTGATTGTTTTAACACAATGATAGATGCTGTAATAGACGACAGTGAATTTCGATTCAAAGCGCTAGAATAATATTTTGAGCGATTTGGTTTTATTTATGAAATCAATTACTTGAAATCTCTATCGAAGGAAGATCTTCTCCAGCATTATAATGATTTACGTATGATACTCCAAGAAGGCGAAAATAGTGACAAACAGTCTTTAGATCTTTGCGAGGAACTCCAGCTTTTAACGTCCAATCCACTAGACGCAACCAAAGACGCAAAATAACTTCTTCAGGACACTGTAAAAAACAATTTGGAAGAAGTATAACCAAACGCTTATATTACAATTAGAATCATGCTCACGTTTCCAGTCAGTACAGCTTAGGCCGAGAGAAGCTTGTCAAAGTTAAAATTGATGAAGACTTACTTGAGAAGCACAATGAGCCAAAAAAGACTATCTTCGTGTCAATTAAAGCCGAACTAGAGGATAGTATTAGTAATGATGTGACCTTAAAATATTCATTGAGGCGAAAAGCCGTAAAGTTTCTCTATTTTATTTGTGTGTCTTTATTGTAATTTTTGTCATTGCAATAATACTTGTATATTATCTACATCTACATCTACATCTACCTACATACTCTGCAAATCACATTTAAGTGCCCGGCAGAGGGTTCCTTAACCACTTTCATAACTTTTCTCTACCGTTCCATTCTCTAATAGCGCGTGGGAAGAAAGAACACCTAAATCGTTTCGTTTTCGATTTGAATTCTCTCACTTTATTGGGATGGTCATGTCTCCCTAAGTAGGTGGGTGCTAGCAAAATATTTTCACATTCAGAAGTAATTGAAACTTCGCAAACATATCACGCCGCAATGAATAACGTCTTTCTTTTAATGATTTCCACCCCAATTCGTGCAAATTTCCGTGACGCTTTCTCCCTGGTAACGTGATAAAACAAAATGGGCTGCCCTTCTCTGAACCTTCTCAATGTCTTCGAAGCGTTCTGCCAATGAATCGTAATCTTTGGTTCGCCTTCCCCACAATATTTTCTATGTGTTCTCTCCAGTCTAAGTCGTTCGTAATTGTAACTCCTAGGTATTTGGTAGAATTTACGACCTTAAGGTTTGACTGATTTAATGCGTAATTGAAGTTCAGCGGATTTCTTTTAGTGGCCATGAGTATTACTTCACACTTTTCTTTATTTAATGTCAATTGCCAATTTTCGCAGCATGTAGAAATTTTATCTAAATCGCTTTGCAGTTGATTTTGATCCTCTCTTGACTTCACTAACCGACAAACGACAGTATCATCCGTGGACAGTCCTAGGGAGCTATTCAGATTGTCTCCTAAATCGTTTATAAATACAAGGAAGAGTAGGAGACCTATAACGCTTTCCTGGGGAACGACAGATATCACTTCCGTTTTACTCGATGACTTACCGTCAATTACAACGAACTGTGTCCTTTCTAATAGGAAATCGTGAATCCAATCGCACACTTGGTGAGATACTCCATAAGCACGCAATTTCTTTAGAAGCCGCTTGTTGGGTACAGTGTCAAAAGCCTTTCGGAAATCCAGAAATATGGAATCGATTTGAGATCCCTTGTCGATGGCACTTATCACTTCATGTGAATAAAATATTAATATAATGTGTATTGGTGTATAATTCAGCTCATTTTATTTAACATTTTCTTCCTTACCAAAAAAATGAAAGGGCCTCGCAAAAAGGAGTTCGCCGACGCCCGGTTTTTTTCTGTTAACCGAGACCGGTGCGCCGCCGTCCCTGCTCTCAGACCAACTGTCCACACCTCACAGGTCATACCGCGTAGGGAAGCAAAGATAGGGCAATCGCGATGAGTAAGACAGGGCCATCAACGGGTGTCAGAGACAAGTTCGATAAAGGTTAAGGTAGAACTTACGCGCCAGCAAGGAGGTGACCACCCGAAATCTGAGCCCGATACGGCTCACCCTTATACAAATGAGTATACAGTAGAACCCCTCTAATCCGACCTTGGATGGTCCGTCACTCCGGTAAGTCCGACCATGCTCAGGCTCGCGAGCCTGTGGCGACTTGTCACTGACTGGACACCTGTTGAGCCATGTTGCAGTGTCTATCGCTGTGCATATGGTTGTACTGTACGTAATTGTGCAGATCTATCCTTTGTTGGGATTAAAAAACGTCGTTGTTTGCTTTATTCCCTGTTCTCTTCAGTACTTATTACATTCTTTGTATGTACGACTGTCTGTTTATCAACATGTCTCGATTCAAACCTAAATACGTAACTCCTTCACTAAATAAAAAGAAAAAAATTAGCAGTGCTACAAAGACTGGACAAAGGAGAATCGCTCCGAAAACATTTCAGTGGAACTGAATGAATTAACGATTGGAGGAAGAATCGGAAAGACGTTGAATCCTATACAGTTACGATTTATGGTGATAACACTTTGAAGAATCGCAAAACATTAAAAAAGCCTAAGCTTGAACTGCTTGATAAGGCACTATGGATGTGGTTTTGTCAAGAAAGAGAGAAAGGAACTCCAATGTGTTACTGCGGTCTTCAGTCCACAGACTGGTTTGATGCAGATCTCCACGCTACCCTGTCCTTTGCAAGTCTCTTCATCTGAGAATACGTCCGGCAACCTACATCCTTTTGAATCTGCGTATTATATTCGTCCCTTGGTCTCCCTCTACGTTTTTTACCCCAGTTAGCTAATGCTAAGTTGACAATTCCTTGATGTCTCAGAATGTCCCCAACCAATCTATCCCTTCTCTTAGTCAGTATATGCCAGAAACTTTTCTTCCCGATTCGGTTAAGCACTTCCTCATTAGTTACGTGATCTACCCATCTAACTTTCATCAGTTATCTGTAGCACCACATTTCAAAACCTTCTATCATCTTATAATCTAAACTCCTTCTAGTCCACGTTTTACTCCCATACAATACTACACTCCCGACAAATGCTTTCAGAAAGGACTTCCTAACATTTAAATTAATATTGGATGTGAACAAGTTTCGCTTCTTTAGAAACGCTTTTCTTCCCATAACCATTCTGTATTTTATATCTTCTCCAATATCAGGGTCAATACTCAAAGAAAAAGCGATAGTTTTGCACAAAAACCTGGAAGCCGAAAGTAAATTTCCTGCCAGTGAAGGCTGGATTGTTCGTTGGAAAACTCTACATGGTGTCCGATTTATTTGTACAGTATGTACAGTTCATTACTGTAATTTGACGTCGTATTTCCTTTTAAAACCAATACATATTATAGTGTGTGTGGACTTTTTTTTAGTTAATATACTATTTGACACTGTATAGAAAACATATTTTTATGTTACTGTAGACGTCCTTTATCTCTTATCTCGTTTAATTTTTTGTACTCAATGTCTTTTTATATGTTTTGCGATAAGTATTAGATTTTTCGGATAATCCGACCATTTTTACGATCCGACCATGGTCCCGGTCCCGAATGTAACGGATTAGAAGGGTGCTACTGTATGCCTGAAAATGGCAGGAATAAATAAACAAATACCAAGGCAACGACAGATTTTCAGCTAGTACATGAATGAAGTAAACACAGAGCACAATTACACTATGTTTAATGCATGAATAGTTTATCTATATCTACATAGATACTCTACAAATCACATTTTAGTGCCTGGCAGAGGGTACATTAACCACTTTCATAACGTTTCTCTACCGTTCCATTCTCTAATAGCGCGCGGGAAGAAAGAACAACTAAATCCTTCGGTTTTCGATCTGATTTCTCTTATTTTATTGGGATGGTCAGGTCTTCCTAAGTAGGTTGGAGCTAGCAAAATATTTTCACATTCAGAAGTAAAAGTCGGTGATTGAAACTTCATAAACAGATCAATGAATAACGTCTTTCTTTTAATGATTTCCACCCCAATTCGTGCTACATTTCAGAGACGCTTTCCCCCCCGTAACGTGATAAAACAAAACGAGCTGCTCTTCTCTGAACTTTCTTAATGTCTTCCGTCAGTCCCACATGGTGAGGGTGCCACAGGGGGCAACAGTACTCCAGGAGAGGACGCACAAGTGTGATGTAGGCAGTCTCTTTGGTGGGGTTGGTGCATCTTCGAAGCGTTCTGCCAATGAAACGTAACCTTTGGTTCGCCTTCCCCACAATATTTTCTATGTGTTCTCTCCAGTCTAAGTTGTTCGTAATTGTAACTCCTAGGTATTTGGTAGAATTTACGACCTTAAGGTTTGACTGATTTATCGCGTAATTGAAGTTCGCGGATTGCTTTTAGTGGTCATGTGTATTACTTCACACTTTTCTTTATTTAGTGTCAAATTTTGTCTAAATCGCTTTGCACTTGCTTTTTATCCTCTGTTAACTTCACTAACCGATAAACGACAGCATCATCCGCGAATAGTCTGAGGGAGCTATTCAGATTGTCTCCTAAATCATTTATAAACACGAGGAAGCGTAGGGGACCTATAACACTTCACTGTGGAACGCCAGATATCATTTCTGTTTTACTCGATGACTTACCGTCAATTACAACGAACTGTGTCCTTTCTGATGGGAAATCGTGAATCCAGTCGCACAATTGGGAGGATATTCCATAAGCTCGCAATTTCATAAGAAGCCGTACAGGGTCAAAAGCCTTCCTGAAATCCAGAAATATGAAATAGATTTGAGATCCCTTGTCGATGGCACTTAACACTTCATGTGAATAAAGGGAAAGCTGTGTTTCGCAAGAGTGATACTCTCTGAATCCGTGTTGACTATTGGTTAATACCTCTTCGAGGTAGTTCATAATATTCGAACAAAGTATATGTTCCAAAATCCTACTGCTAATCGACGTCAATGAGATTGGCTTGTAATTTTGGGGATCACTCCTATTGCCTTTCTTGAATATTGGAGTAACTTTGTCAAGTTTCCACTCTTTGGGTACGGATCTTTCGCTGAGTGATCGGTTGTAAATTATAGCTAAGTACGGAAGTATTGCATCAGCATACTCCGAGAGGAATCTAGTTGGTATAAAATCTGGCCCGGAAGATTTGTTTTTGTTTAGTGACTTAAGTTGTTTTACTCCTGAGGTTTAAAGGAGACTGACCAGTCTAGTTTCCAACCTATTTAGCTATGCCGGTTCGTTTCGAGAGATAAATGTAATCTGTGACTGTGCTGTCGCACAAGTATGAAGTGCGCTCCACGTACTTACGCCGCGCGCCGCCATGCACGCAAGGCGCGGTGTTGTTACGACGTTAGCCACGAGCGCCTCTGCTACAACTCCGCTCGTGGTCACCACTGGACTGCATCGTTCACTTGGGACTGAGATAGGAACCATTTAGCACTTGGGACTGAGATAGGAACCAGTTAACACTTGGCAATCAGATAGGCACCAGTTAAGACTTGGCTATCGGACAGGCACTAGAAATCATCAGTAGGCAGGCATCTAGATAATCTATGTATCAGCATTCTGCAGTCAAGAACTAAGTGAAAGTTAAGTATTACTAAGCCTCTATGAAGTATATATCTCGTTCTAATTTACTCTAGTGTTTCTAGTTTCTGCTGTCCCACTGGCTGGTCACCTCCGTACCTGCACACGCGTGCATCCTTTATTCGTGTGTCGGTCTCTTTCTACTCGGCCACCTACACCTACAACCGGCGGAAACGAGACACAAAAGTGGCGACGAGGCTGGAACACAAAAGTGACTGCATGTTATTCCAAGCATGGATTAGTGCCTTTGAGAGCGTTCGAGGTCCCTTGTTAGTAATAGTCGAAATATAGTAAAACGTTCTACCAAAGTAAATTGTGAGCCTCGAATTTCTCATACAGTGAATTACGTCTAGTAATTAAAAGTTTCATAATATTTGAGCCGTTGGCTCACCAGCGTTCATATTGCCGGC
This sequence comes from Locusta migratoria, assembly GCA_026315105.1. Taxonomy (NCBI): domain Eukaryota; kingdom Metazoa; phylum Arthropoda; class Insecta; order Orthoptera; family Acrididae; genus Locusta; species Locusta migratoria. The sequence goes on from CM048750.1 coordinate 325,758,059, forward strand.
CATAACTGTGTTTACTAGCGTCGTAACTGCACTCGGCGGCACTAGCAGCGCACTTCGTCACCCGTCACCGGGCCAGTGGCGTTACGACAGTCCCAAACGACTCTTCCTGCTCCTCCCCGAGCCGGCACCTACCGACGTTGGACCACTTGGGCGACGGGCCAGCTCATTTACGGTGTAGCGTGAGGAATGCCGGCGAATCTGTCTTGGCATTTGAGAGCTACGTTCGAGACCACCTATTTGTTTTGTGCGCCGCTGTTGTACCAGTGGTTGCCGTTTTGCATTGCTTTTGCAATTTAATTAGTACTGACGTCTGTTTAACATGTGATTTCTTTACGGTGGCTCGTGCCCTTTCGCGTTCTGGTTGCTGTTCCCCGGGTGAGGTCGTATATTTTTACGGTTCAGCATTTTTTCCTCTGTCCGAGTTACCTGTACTGGTGGAATCCCTCTCCCAGTACTATGAGGCAAACCACCTACGGCCGAACCCTTCCAAGACGCAGGTCTGTGCTTTTCATTTAAAGAACGCGGAGGCAAATAGGGAATTGAATATTACATGGAGAGATTGTCGTGTCCTACATAGGAAAGAGGGAAGAGGTAGCAAGGTCAGTCTGCATATCCCAACCGGAAAGGAGTGATTGCAGAGAGACAGTTTAGGAAACTTTATGGAACTCCTAGGTACTTTGCAGTGAATTTATTGCATCCCATTCTAAGTCTACTACACTGGGGTTAGTTATTTAAAAAAAAAAAAAAAAAAAAAAAAAAAAAAAAAAAAAAAAAAAAAAAAAAAAACAAGAAGTATAAATCGTTTGCCACAACAGAAGCCAGTAATTACGTTCCCCATCAGCATCCCCTAGACAGACGCACTCCCCGCGAGAAACAGTCATGGAGCACCCCGAGGCCGACGGCGATAGTCACGGGCTGGCACCCGACTCGTCTGACTGAGAACTCCCCTCTTGATCCAAAAACCGGGGGTTTTAACGGCCGGTGTGGGCGCACCTCTTTTCCCCACTTTCCCACTGTTAACAATTTCCTATTGGCCGCTGCTTGGTTCAACCAATCTAAATTGTGGCTTGTCCTCTCTCTGAGTCCTCTAGCGCACCACGTTTCAGCCCTGTCCTTTCTGCCATTCCCCGGGTGGGGAGGTGGCTGGTTTGTGCACTAACAAAATCCATACTTGGTAGCAACATTGTTTAGCTGAAAGTAAAACGTCACGACGCTACCCAATATGGACAACAACAGCAATGTTTTACGTCAGTTGGCCACACCTTAGTCTCCGCCTTAGGCCACGCCTCGGAGGAGCTGTTAACTTGCAGTTTTTCTTATTTACCCTCTCACTCTAGCCTCGTGGAACCACTAACGTTGCTTTTCCCAAGTGACTGGTATCAACTTCGCTACGTACATTAAAACGTGCCTGTTGGCCATCAAGTACTAATGTAACGTCTTACAACAGCGTCTAGACGCTATATGAAGTTACGCCCATCTTCTCCGAAAGGTAACGTCCACCCTGGGACGGTGGCCGAGGGCATCAGCAGTTCGCCAGGAGATTTCTTTAGTGCCTACATCTCGTAAGATATACGTGTCTTTTTTAGCCTGTTATCTATTATGGTCTCTATTTCCCAGCCTGGAGTGCGTCTCTGTGGCTCACACAGCCTCTCGACAATTCCAACAGTAAAATCAATATATGACAACGTGAACGACTCGCGCATTTTCCGACGCCCAAATATCTCGGTGTCACACTGGACCGCACACTGACCTATAAACATCATTGCAATGTCACAAGGGAAAAAGTCTAAGCGAGAAATGACATCACCAGGAAATTAACTAACAGATCCTGGGGTGCAAACCCAAAAGTCCTGAGAACCTCAGCCCTTGCGCTAAGTGTATCACCTGCGGAATACGCCGCTCCAGTATGGAGTTCGTCAACACACTCGAGAAAAGTTGACATCGCGGTGAATGAAATGGCACGGTTTGTGACTGGGTGCCTGAAACCAACACCAGTACACAAGATGTACTTAATTATGGGGATCGCACCGCCCAACACACGATGTGACATTGCTGCCGAAGCTGAAAAAACGAAGCAAGAAAAGGATACGCGCCACCCTCTATATGGACACCAGCCTGCTGACCGACGGCTTCGTTCGAGGAAGAGCTTCCTGTCACGTACCCGAGCACTGGAAGGGTCGGCCGCAGAGAACCGTATTGCAAGGTGGATTTGAGAAGCCCCCATAAAGCAGCAAAAGTAGAACTGGCACCTGGTGGAGACCTGCCATACACAATCTGGAGAATCCTGAATAGTATGAGGATAGAAGTGCCAAAGTGCAAGACAAACATGCAGCGATGGGGCTTCCTAAAATATAATGAGAACACTCTGTGTCTTTGTGGTGCTGTTCAGGATCCTCAACACCTGCTTATCTGTCCATATTTAGAAAAGCCCTGTACAATAGAAGACTTATGGCAGGCTAACGACAAAGCCATATCGGCTGCTAATTTTTGGAAGTTCCGGACATGGAAAGTAAGTACCTGTACTAGAACGGTTGTAGTTAAAAGGTTTTCCTTCTTCAGATCATCTGCATTTCCTCTTGGTGCATTTCGCCATTTAGCATTGCTTTCGAATGCAGCTCTCTTACACTGTTTGCAGATGACGCCGACATTTACCGTCTAGTAAAATCATCTGAAGATCAAAACCAACTGCAGAACGATCTGAATAAGACATCACTATGGTGTAAAAATTGGCAATTGACTCTAAATAATGAGAAGTGTGAAGTCGTCCAAACGAGTACGAAAAGAAATCCGTTGAACTTTGTTAACAAGATAAATCAATCAAAAGTAGAGGCCGTAAACTCCACAAAATACCTAGGAATTAATGTTACTTCAGACTTAAACTGGAAAGAACACTTAGATAATGTCATGGGAAAGACGAACCAGAGACTGCGTTTTATTGGCAGAACCCTTAAAAGATGCAATAGAACTACAAAAGAAACTGCATAGACTACGTTTGTCCGTCCATTTTTGGAGTATTGCTTCCCAGTGTGGGATCCTTATCAGGTGGATTTGACGGAGGACATCGAAAGAGTCCAAAGAAGGGCAATCTCGTTTCGTATTGTCACGATACAGGGGAGACAGCGTTACGGAAATGATACAGAATCTGTGATGGGAATCATGACAACAACGATGCTTATCGCTACGACGTGGGCCAGTTACGAAACTCCGATCGCCAACATTCTCCTCCGAATCCGAATATATTAAATAGGTATAAATGATCATCAGAATAAAATACGAGAAATCAGAGCTCGAACGGAGAGATTCAGGTGTTCTTTCTTCCCGCGCGAGAATGGAATGGAAGATAAATAGTATAACGGTGATTCGATGAACCTTCTACCAGGCACTTAAATGTAATTTGCAGAGTATCCCATGTAGATGTGTGAACTATGTTGTTCGTTATGAATTATATATATATATATATATATATATATATATATATATATATATATAGGACAGCAATTAATTATCTTGGGTCGCCACCATATTTCTCCAACATATGGAAAATCGAAATGTTACTGATCAGCTGTGATGTCATCATATTGTCAAACATATAATAAATATTCCTACTCCATTGCAATGTATCAGTTGTACCAAAAAAAATGTACTTGAAAAATTATTGGTAAACTGTGAAATTTAACTATTCTGTTTCCCCTCCAAAATAGTACAAAAGGAATGTTCTTAAATAAAGATGATCTTCTCAAAATCAATTTATTATAATTACACATGAAATAAATCAGATGACATTTCCTATAATGTAAAACAGATAATGGCATTCAAACAATCTTTTACAAACGTTAAAATATTGAGACACAAAAATGACTGGCTGAGTCAAAGGTCGGAGGTTTTGCAAAACAGAATGCTATTAGATTGGCTACACAGGGGCTTGAAATTATCGTTAGCCCTAAGCTCCCCAGAGTAAATAGGCAGATCTCAAAAGAATAAAATAAAGGACAGAATCCAACAAGTCTGATTTATATTACCCTCCAGCAAGTGCGTCACCCTACCCACACAGATTATCATTGACGACAGCGTCTCAGGCAGCAGGCGGTGGGAGCGGATGAGCTGAAATTTTTATCCGACCATAATTACTTTACCTGTAAGCAGGGTGTAACTTAGCACAGCGTCACTGGCGTCGTCGTCGCTAGGCAGTTGCTTTGCGATTCTATCACGCTAGTAGACTAATCAATATTTTGCATAGGTGACACAAAGGCCATTTGGCACAAATCGATTAGTCACTTGCGTAATAAGATGTGTAAAAAAAAAACAGTGACTGATTCGCGAAGGCGCGAATGCTCAAATAGAGACTTCTAGCAAAACGAAAACTAAACTGTGGCCGCTCTCAGCGTAACTACCGGACAATGTAACGTCCGTGAAGTAAACACAAGTTCTACAAGGTTCGAATCTTGGGAATCAAACACAAGTCTAACCAGAGGAATTTTTGAGACAATGTCCTCCCCGCGAATCTGAACGGAGTATTGCGTGTCTCCCGAGGTCCGTACACTTCGGACGCTCAATCAGGAGTCTCCCGAGGTTCGTACACTTCGGGCACTCACACAGGAGTCTCTCAAGCTCCGTACACTTCGGACGCTCAAACCGGAGTCTCCCAATGTCCGCAGCCCCCGGACGCACAAATACGAGTCTTCGTGACTCCTCGCGCTCCGCCGCAGCTCACGGCAATTGACGGGCGGCCACAACCACGCGCGAAAAGACGCACTAATCTCTGCTAACGGCTAATAGTCAAACCAATCGGATGGCGTAGCGCCGTTGACAAATTGTTTAGCTGTCATACTAAAATACTCTGCCTAATCAGGACGCGTTCTCTGCGGCTGCCAAGAGGCTCCGTCCACGCCACCAAAGCTTCCCGCGGATTTCACCGTTCCCAGGGTGAATGCTCTGCAAGGAATTACAGCTTGCTCCTAGCTACGGTCACACGACCAAAAAATGTTAATATTGTGCTATATATACAGCCGCTGGAGCCAAACCCCTGGGGTGCCAGACGGGCAGAAAGCTTTCCTCTCAACATAACCATTTGTCACACTAACTATGTTCAAACTCTGCTGCCTTCAAGAAAGTTTTTTAGATAACGCCTAAGGGCAATACATCTCCATAAACTGCCCAGGGCCCAGAGCACTCTGCTATTGTTTGTATCCGGCAAATTGCTCTTTTGCAGAACGACTAAAAAGGCTGTCCCCGCTATCGCCCGCCATAAACCGCGGTCCAGCTTTGTGTAAACCGTCCCACACACTCTAAAAAATTCTGACAGGTATACTCCGCCCGTCGGACGTAGCGTGGCGCCACAGACAAATATATGTTACTCTGTGGTGGCGCCCAGCAGGTCAAGCCAGCCCCTCTCGTCCTTCCCCGAAGGCGAGCGAAAGTTTGTGGGAGGGGGAGACCTCCAAGAGCTTCTCTGCTCTGACCGTACCCAACACGGAAAACCACTTTTTAGCTGCCAAGCTGCGCCAATAAACATTACAATCCCGAAATTTTCATATAAACATAGAATGTACTACAATCCCAGGAGCCCATGATGTGTCCCCAAAGGCACAGAAATCAAAATAAAGAAAGATGTACAGAGAAAAATGTTACATATTTCAATAATTAGCGTAAAGAGAAAGATACAGTAACACAAGGTTAGTATGAAAAATAGACTAATTACAGCCCCCGTCTCACAGATGTAGATGTAGAATGTAGAAATGTTCGTAATTCTATGTTGGTCATCAGTCCCTAGACTTACAAACTACATAACTAAGTTAAACTAAGGACAACACTCACATCCATGACAGAGGGAGGATTCGAACCTCCGACGCAGGGGGCCTAGCGATCCGCAACGTGGCGCACCAGACCGCTCGGCTACTCCTGCGCGGCGCTGGTTAATGTTGAGAAGATTTTGTAAACTGTGGAATCATTTATCACCCATGTAGGCCGTCTTGTCGGCTACCTATTAAAATATTGAGAGATTGGGAGTTGTTCGATCCTTGTCAGTGTGTTAGCTTCTTTATGTTGCTCTGGGCACGTGCAAAGCAATGGAAAACCAGCCCTGAGCTAATGGTATATTTAAAACATATTGTAACCCATCTGTGTAAATTTGACTGCCGTTTTACCTTATAAACGCTGGTTTACCGTAAGTGATAACGTCAGTCCAAGACCAACCTCTTACCTGTCATATTTGAACGGTTGTAGCTCTGCTCATTCATCCGAGTGTTATGTGAATTCAATTTTAGGGAACCTGTCAGACCTTTGGTATACTTTAAGGTTACAGAGCCAAATTTCGCCAGTTTCGAAAGTATGGCGAGTTAGTAAAATTTTTTTCTTGCCTGTTAAAACGCAGTCTCTCATCCCTTGTCATTTTAAGAATTTATTGCTTCTCCGTAATATAACTTATTGTATCAGGTTCTGGTTTACGAACTAAATTGTGCTTCTGGTCGAAGATTTAGTTTTAGCTGAAATACTATATCTCCTGTAGCCTATTTGTTAAAATATAATTCAAGTTTTAAAATTGGTCTGTCTGGATTGATAATTATTGTTTCAAGCTTGGTCCATTTTGCCTTTAAGATTACCTGGCATTTCAATTGATGAATTATGTTACCTTAATGCAGGCCGTTATATATTCTCCTTATTTCATGATAATTTGTGTTTTATGTAGTGTTAAGTCCATTTCGGGCATGCTTGTTGTTTTAAATGCAATCTTTAGGGTATAATTATTTATGTTATGTTTATTTATTTATTATCTGAAACATTAAGTCACCTAGAATACTTGTTGTAGCTGTCAAAAATTACTTGTATTTTTGGTGCTATAAAAGGTGGCTATTTGCAGTAGCGTAATCTGTACCTTTTAAATTGCTGTAAATTTTCAAATGCTCATTCTACACATTTAACAACCTTAATCATTGTAAAGCGAGTCTTTGGAATGAGCCGCAAAGCTTTACAGGTTTTCGGCTTTTCTTTTCTTTGAATAAATCATCATGTTCTTATTATTGCAATAATATCAAGTATTGTTTGATCACCAAGTTTTATCTAATGTACAAGTAGTTATCTAATAAAGCCACCAACCTTAGTTCATGTGTTATGTTAAATTAAATAAAGTTTCTCATGAGGTGATCTTTAAATTGTTTTCTGGAAACATTTATTCCTCGATTCCACTTCCTCTTTCCTTTCCATGAATTTATCAGGTCAACATAATTATACCTGAAAATCGAGGTACCAACGTTAAAGGAGGAAGGTGTTTATTTATGAAATTCATAATACATCATCGTTGACCATGCTGAACATAGGAAGTCCCGCGGTGATGTGGCCGAGCGTTCTAAGGCGCCTCGCTGCGGAGCGCACGGCCGAGTCCTCCCTCGGGCGAAGTGTGTGTATGTGTGTGTGTGTTGTCCTTAGGTTAATTTAAGTAGTTTGTAATCCTAGGGACTAATAACGACATAAGTCCCATAGATTTACAAATATTTGATTTGAACTTCTGAATAGCTGCTTTCAGCTCAATAATAGTTTTGGGGTTGTTGCTGTACACATTGTCTTTAATATAGGACTCGCATACGATCAGATCCAATGAATATGACGGCCAGATCCAATGAATATGACGGCCAGTGACCTCGGGGTACAACAGAGCTGTCATGCAGTTCCCGAAGTGTTTCTCCAGTACATCAAACACCCTCCAGCTTCAAAGGGTTCAGGCTGCATCTTGTTTGAACCACATTTTGTCGAAATCATGGTCACTTTGGATAATGGGGTTGAAATTATCATCCAACATCTTTAAGTACCCCTCGGTAGTCACCGTGTCATCAGAGAATATCGCACAAATTATTACGTGACTGGATATTTCCCACCATACAGTCACCCACTGAGAGTGAAGAGAGGGCGAAATGCAGTTTTTTTGTCCTCTAGATCCACCCGTTTTCGATTATTGACGCACTCATTGAAGTGGGCTTCGTCGCTCAACCAAACCATATAGACATCAAAGTGCTGTTCGTCAATTCTTTGGACAAGTGGATGAAGACCTGGGGGTGGAGTTGAGTCCGGGACAGTCCCTCATTTAGTATTCGCATAAATCTCTGGTTCTGTAATAGATCAGGTTCTCATAAGTGTGCTGGGGACGATCTAGCAAGGGGAGAACGGGACCGAACGGTCGGAGTATGGGGTCTTCGTCGGCCACAACCCGTTCAGGGGTTGCCGTCTGCGGGGCGAGGAAGCGCTCCTTACCTGCTCATTGAAGAGCATTGTCTATTCGAAGGCGCTTTTGGTCCCTCCTGGAAAAGGCGACGCAGGCAGCGGGTGTTTGGTGCCGAGGTTGGCTGTGGGCAGACGCACAGGTATTGCTTTCTACAGTTTTCTACAGGATTAGGTAAATATTAACTACGCCAAACTTCCCAAAATTTTCAGTAAGATTACGTCCTGGTGTCTGGAATATGACGTCGCTCTGGCGAGCTGCTTAGGGTTATTGGCGTCGGTGTCTGGTTAGGCGGAAGCAGAGGTGACCGTGACTGCCGTTGCTTTTGGATCGCTCACCTTGCCAGAAACGCTGCAAGTTTTGGCGGGCCGTCGCGAAAAGGCGGGAGTGACGGTGATAGGATAGCCCAGGGCCTAAGGATCATGCGGGGCCCTAAGTGATTGGGGGAGCCTGCTTGTTTCGCATGGATCTGTGTAGGTGTGGTTACGTTAGTTTTGGACGCAGCGTTGCTTGGGAGAAGGAAAGATTGGGTACTTGGTCCTGAGTGAGTAAGACGACCTGGTTGTTCAGCTCTGGTAAGACTAGGACGGACTTGGCGTTCTGATTTCCGTCTTGCAAGTGGATGTATTTATGTTCTGCTCCCGATCGAGTGGAACATGCTCTTCGTAGAGTGAGACTAATTCGAGGCATTGCTGCCAACAATATGCTGATAGCGTTGCTCGAGTGTTGAGGTGGCCTCCACAGTTACACGTTCTTCTCACTCTCGCTCTGGTACCACAGGATCTCCTAGAGTTTTCAGTGAAAGGTACAACGTGTTTTCGTGAACTTCGCGATCTTCTCCAAGCTGGTGTTGATCATTTGTTGATTTAATTGTATCTGTCCGAGATTTAACCGGACTTGCCAATCATTTACGTAGGTTCTGTATTTAACTTGTAAAACCTTAATTACTTGTTCATTTTAATTTTTGTCATAAAAATGTCTATCTATTTTGTCCAATTAATTGTTGATTTCACCCCTGAATCAGAGGTTCCGTTGAAATTGTAGATCCTATATCAGTATTTTGGAAGGGTTTTTATTATTAATTTGAGGGACAATTGCATTAATAGTTAATAGTTATGTAAGTCCGCTATGAATATTTCCTCGTGTCACAATCTGATTCCCCCCCCCCCATTTCAAAATTCTTTGCGTAGCCTGCCTGGCTACCCTTTATTCCACCCTTTCCACGCATACCAAACCTCATTTCTCCTCCTACCTTACATGGTGTTCGAGAAACTCACCCTCTTTTCGATGGATTTGGGGCTTAGTAACTGACAGATATCTAATTTTAATGGGACAGAACCAGGTCTTCAACAGCAAATTGCCGTAATGTCTTCCGGTTGATTCCGCTATTGTGCGGTTATTTTGATCAGTTTCCTGTTGCTTCTTTGAAACAGAGCGGGTGTGTTCTCGATATTTTCGGGCGTATTCACCCTTTTGTGCGACGGACATTGCTAGCACTGTCATCATGAACAACATCTGATTCCTCAAACTTCAGAATTCTTGATTGTTAGCGCACTTGAGCCGGTTGCCGTCAGCTTTTTGAACTCGGCCGCAAACTTCCTTCGAGCCGTAGTTTTCAAATGTTTGTATACTTGTTGGGCCGAACAGCTATGGTTATCTGTTCCTAGACTTACAAACTACTGTAACTTACACTAAGGACAGCGGAAACACCCAGACCCGAGAGAGGACTCGAACTCCGGCTGGAACGGCCCCCCAGTCCATTGCATGAAGCTTTAGAACACTCGGCTGTTCCGCGCGGTTCTCTCTCAGTAGACTTTTACTAGTGCTTTACGCTGAGGCACGCCGTACCTTACATTTTCACGTGCAAAAGGCGGAGAACAGCAAGGCTAGTGGGCATGTGTATAGTAATGCCCACCATGCCCTGCGGCTACCCGTGCCGTTTGAAAGTGGTATGCCAAACTGCACAAAAGTTATAACCATTTTATTACATATTGTTCAATAATTGTCATCCTCTACATACGATGCGCGTTTGAAAAGTCCGTGCAAAGTCTGAGAGGTGGCACCATTGGCGCTATCGATGTCATGTTTAGTTAGTAGCATCTTTGGAAAGAACGCACACCAAGTCTCAGCCATATTGGTCTATTTATTTGTGATTGACATTTTTGTGGATCAGGGGAGTCGAGTGATTGTCTAAGAATGGACGAAGACGAATTTCGTGTGGTGATTAAACATTACTTCATATAAGGCAAAACGCCTTATGAGACTAAAGAGAAGCTTGATAAACACTATATTGACTCTGCATCTTCTATTAGAACAGTTTATAAGTGGTTTCCAAATTTTTGGCGTGGCCATATGGGCACAAGTGATGCAGCACGCCCTGGACGCCCTGTCGAGGTCACGACTCTAGAAATCATTAATAAAATCCATGACATGAAGACGGATGATAGAAGAGTTAAGGTGCCTGAGATGGCTAGTGCTCTGGGCATCTCGAATGAACGGGCACATAATATTTTGCATAAACTTTTGGATATTAGAAAGCTATCCGCAAGACGTGTGTCGCGACTGCTCATGCTTGACCAAAAACGGAATCGTGTAAAGTGTTGCAAGGACAGTTTGCAGCTGTTCGGGAAGAACACCGCAGGACTTTAAGCGTCGTTCGTCACTGTGGATGAAACATGGATACATTACTGAGACCAAAGAACAATCTAAACAAAGGGTTACCAAGGGAGGATCTGCACCAATCAAAGGCGAAGTCCAGTCCTTCGTCCGGAAAGGTTATAGCGACGGCCTTTTGGGATTGGCAAGGGATAATCGTCATCGATTATCTGGAACAGGGTAAAACTATTACAGGTGGATCGTTTGAAAACGGATCTACAAGAAAAACGCCGGCGATTGGCCCACAAAAAAGGTCTTTTCCCACATGACTATGCACCAGTTCACATCTCAGTAGTTGTGGTCGGAAAAGTATTGGAAATAGAATTTCAACTCGTTTCGCATCTCCCCTATTCTCCAGACTTGGCTCCTTCGGACTACTATTTGTTCCACAATTTGAAGAAATGGCTGGCGAGACGAAGATTTGTTTCAAAAGAGGAGGTGAGTGCAGAAACTAATAGCTTTTTGCAGGCTTGAGCAATTCGTATTATTCGGGAGGGATCAGCAAAGTTGAACAGTGTTGGAAGAAGTGTAGAAGTCTGAAAGGAGTCTATGTCGAAAAATAAAAGTGTTGTGGTTCTTGAGTTTCTCTCGGCGTATTTGATAATCTAAATATCGACGGGTGTACTGCCGGTCTATAGAATCCAACGGGCATAATATTTCGGCGATCATACATGTCGCCATCATCAGGTGATCTGACGGACTGAGCTCATGGAAACGCGCCGACACGGAGATCCGCACGCTACGGCGGCTCAAAGGGAAGTTCCCCTCGAGCCGCCGTAGTGTGCGGATCTCCGTTCCGGCGCGTGCCCAGGAGCTCAGTCCGTCAGTTCACCTGATGATGGCGACATGTATGATCGCCGAAATATTGTGCCCGTTGGACACTATAGTCCGGCAGTACACCAGTGGATATTTTTATTAATAAAAGTGGTGTTCCTAAAACACGTTTGTAGATTTTATTTTTGCACAGACTTTTCAAACGCTCCCCGTATAAAGAAGAATCAGGAGGTACAATGCCCACCGCCACTGTGATTCTCTCCACTGTACACCCACTCCTTCCAACGCCAACTTCTCTTTGTGGAGTGCGTACAGTTTAGGATGACACCAAAAATTTACCTTGACTCGAGGAGGAGCAACTACCACCAAAAGCAGAAAACTGGGACTTGTAGAGCTTGAGTTTGGCGCTGTAAAAATGGCAGTCGGAAAAAAAGAGGGCGACAGCAATCTCAGAGTTTGGCGGCTCCATTTGGATGGGGTGGGTGGGGGAGGGGGTTGGGAGGAGCGTCCGAGTGCCGTCAGGAGTTGGGTGGCCGCGCCCCGAGTTGGCCGTGTGGGGATGAAGTTGTGGGCCGGCCGCTCCCGCGGGGCCCGCAGTTTAATTAAAGCCGCGGAGAGGGCGGCGAAGGCGCAAAAAGTGCCGCCGCTCCTGGGCCAGCGATCCCAGCAGCCGCCCAGCTGCCGTCAGTCTCGCCAGAGAGCTCTGGCCACCGGCTGCCAGCCGGCACCTCGTAAAGCAGCCCGCCGCCAGAAACCGAATAGGGCCTGGCTTTACGACACTCGCCTTTCGCTACTTTTATTCCTAGTGGAAAACATTTGGACTGTTTCCAGACGGTGACCTGTTGAGTAGCGGCTACTTCGCAGCAGCCACTTGCTGCTACGGAAACTGTAGTCACGAGTTTTCCCACTGTTGTGTATCTTGAAGTTTTCCCGGCGGATTGATTGATCCATCATATTTCGGGCTTGCAGCCGGATCATGTTGACTTCTTCCAACGATATTTCGGCTGAGAAACGTGCAGCCATCTTCAGGTGAGCACGAGACTGGAGATTACCGGTGTGCGTCGTTCTATATATACCGAAGATTGGCGCGACGGCGCCTGCGCAGTGAGGAGGTACTAGCGCGCCGCCTGTCGAATTTGGCGCGCTCTGTGGTAGAAGCGGGCCGCGTCTGTGTAATGGTGTACTTACATTCGCGCCATCTGTCGGAATGCGCTTCCGTCCATCTTAAGCGCGGTGGTCGAAGGAAATCACTTTTTGTCAGATGTTATACTAGATGTTGACCTATGTCTCTGCGAAGCACTTAACGAAATAACAGGGTCCCATGCTTTACCCATTTCAAATCCGCCATCCTGATTAATCAGGTCTTCTGTCAACCGTATTTCCACGGACTCCTTAATAATCGAATCCCAAAAGGATCTTGTCGTTGTCAGAATTTTTGTTGCAGAATAATCCATGGAGTGTCCCGTGGAAATACAATGTCCCACTGTTGCTTGAGGCTAGTACTTAAGTTATTTGGAACGAAAACTGTAAATACAGAAATGGGCTCTGGTCCATTATTAAGGAGTTTTCCGAAGCAAGCCACGGTGTATGGAGCGCTAAACTTATGTTCACAGGACACACGTTCAGCCGGCCGCGGTGGCCGAGGGGACTGAGGCGCTCCAGTCACGGTCTGCACGGCCACTACGGTCGGGGATTCGAATCCCCCCTCGGGCATGGATATTTGTGCCGTCCTTAGGATTAGGTAGTTCATAAGTAGTTTGTAAGTTTAGGGACTGATGATATGTTACTCTGTGCCCGTAGTTAAGTCCCTCAAGCTTAACAAACATTTTTTTTAGTCTCGCCAAAGCGCTCCGGCCACCGGCCGCCAGCCAGCACGTCGTAAAACAGCCCGCCACCAGAAACCGAATGGGGCCTCGCTTTACGACGCTCACCTTTCGCCACTTTTATTCCCTGTGGAAAACATTTGGACTGTTTCCAGACAGTGACCTGTTGAGTAGCCGCTACTTCGCAGCAGCCACTTGCTGCTACGGAATCTGTAGTCACGAGCTTTACCACGGTTGCTTGAGGCTAGTACTTAAGTTATTTGGAACGAAAAATGTATATACAGAAATGGGCTCAGGCCCATAATTAAGGAGTTTTTCTAAGCATTCCACGGTGTATGGAGCGCTAAACTTGTGATCACAGGACACAAGGAAACCGCATGGATTTTAAAAATTTTTCATGTTTACGGTACAATCAGTCAATGCCATTCGACACAACTCTAAAAAATTCTCGACTTTGAAGTTTTGCAGGTACACGTAAGTACCAGTGACTAAAACAGGCCACTACGGTCGGAGGCTCGAATCCCCCCTCGGGCATGGATATTTGTGCCGTCCTAGTTCGTAAGTAGTTCATAAGTAGTTTGTAAGTTTAGGGACTGGTGACCCCGTAGTTAAGTTCCATAGACTATACAAACATTTGAACATTTTTCAATCCTTATCATTCCGCTTAAAAATTAAACGGCTTTTGCAACCTGCAATCGCGTTTCCCTTTATTAACGTTAAATTTTAAGGTCTGATAATTTTCCGCGTACTATTTTCCCCACAACTCCGTTTGGGCACTGAAGTGTAATTTAACGCACGTTTTGACTAAAACAGTTGCATTATCTGTTGGTGTAGCTGAGGTGTAGCGTTCTGGGCTCGCAGCCACAGAGTCGGTGGTTCAATTCCTGTAAAAAACGATTTTCATTTATATCGTTGTGTTCCAATACGTACATAATTTTCATATCTAATGGTAATTTTTATGAATAATACACGTATTTTTATTTTTTCTTAAGTTTTTTATATTATAAAATAATGATGGTTTCAATAAAAAAAGATACGTTACATTTTTTACAGTATCGGCTTCACCATTAGTTGACGACGGTAGCCTTTGAGAAGTTTGTGGAGAGCTAGGACAGTTTTTAAAAGGTCTTCTGCATAGTTACTGGTGGCTTTCGAAGCAGCTGCCCTACACAACGACCAAGTCAAGGTGTTCAGCTCGTCTACACAGACATAAACAAAAATTGACAAAACACATGGAATTAGAGATCCCCAAATATTTTAGGTAAATGACTTCGAAAACCGCAATGGTCGGGGGTTCGAATTCCCCCTCGGGAATGTATATTTGTGCCGTCCTTAGTATTAGGTAGTTCGTAAGTTTATGGACTGATGACCCCGTAGTTAAGTCCCATAAGCTATAAAAACAGTTGAACAGTTGAGTTGAATTCGAAAACGACAAAAGAATACCTGTCACAAATTTAATCTAAGACTGTCAACGTCACCTAATGGTGAAGCCGATACTGTAAAAACTGTAACGTAGGTTTTTCGAATGAAACCATAATTATTTTATAAAATATAGAAAATTACGATTAATTCAAAATACGCGCATTTTTCATAAAAATTACCGTTAGATATTAAAATTATGTACGCATTGGAACACAACGAAAAACAGTAAAACATAAATCGGTGTTTACAGGAATTGAACCACCGACTCTGCGGTTGCGAGCCCAGAACACTACCACTTTTTTCCTTATCCTTTCATCTGGTAGAGCTATGGTTCGCGGTCATTCATTTAGTTTCTCCGTGGTTGTTCGTTGAAGGGTTGGCTCAGCGTTTACTTTTTTACTCTTTTTTTTTTTTTTTTTGGTACAGATTGCGATTATCTTCGCGACCGGGCACGCTGAGCCATGGCACTCGGCATCACGTGAGCAACTGTTTTAGTTACTGGTACTTACGTGTACCTGCAAAACTTCAAAGTCGATTATCACGAGAATGTTTGGGAGCTCAGTCGAATGGCTTTGATTGTTATTTAAGTGCCATACTTCGCGTACCGTAAATATGAGGAAAATTCTAAGATCCCACATCCATGTGGTCTCCTTCTTAGATAGACAAGTGAAGCGAGTGGTACGTTGCAGAAAAACTATGTTGTTGATACTGCAGCCACTGTTTACTGTTATTGACTGCTGTGTAAAGTACACTTCACGATGGCCTAAAAGTTTTCACCGTTGGAGGCCGCGGTGGAGTAGCCGAGCGGTCTAAGGCGTCTCGCTGCGGAGCGCGCGGTTGCTCGCCGTGGAGGTTCGAGTCCTCCCTGGGGCATGGGTGTGTGTGCTTGTTCGTAGGTTAGTTTACCTAGGTTTAAGTAGTTTGTAAGCTACGAACTGATGACCACGCACTTTGGTCTGATAGATTAACAGACATTTGGACATTGTTGGAGTATGGAGAGGTGGTGCACATTTTGGGCTTCTGTGATGGCAATGCGAAAGCTGCTGTTGTCGAATACCACCTTCAGTGTCCTAATCGTGGGATTAAGAGCGTCAAATCATTTAGTGTATCATATCGAACATTGATAAAAAGTGGTACTCTTCCCAGTATTCGTTCACTCCTAAAGACTTCACGATTTCAAGAAGAGTTAAACATTCTTAATTGAGCAGAACGCCGTCCTCGTTCAAGTACAAGAGACCTGATTGAACTGTATGTAGTATTCATCAATAAAAAAATCCGTCTAGATCGTTAAAATAATATTTATTTATCGCGACATTTCGGCATCTGACAAGATCTAAGAACCTCTCACTTTACAGAGTTCTGCGTCAACTCTAGTTGACGCCCCTACCAGGTAGACATTTAATTATTGAAGCTGAATATTGATATTCAAGTCAACATCTGATGACGGCAGATGCCGAAACGTTTAGATACATATACTTTTAATCATATAGGCCTTTTTTATTCTAATTGAAGAAAATAAAAAACGAAGACCTGTACAGTAAATCCATTACCTTTGTGCAAACATATTCTTCATGAGAATGATACTTTTAAGGTCCAGAAAGTATACAAGTTAGAATCACATTATTTAACCAACCGTTTGCTGATTTATAACTGGTTAAATGAAAATCGGAAATTTTGTCCATTCGTAATGTTCAGCGATTAGGCAACCTTTACAAGAAATGGTATCAACAACATGCATAACATTAATGTCTGGTCACACAACAATCCCCATGCCTGGCAGTATTTCAGTTTCAACGAAGATCCAGTGTCAATGTATGGTGTAGTGTTGTGTATGACCAGCTACTGGCGCCAGTTATTCTCCCGGTAAATTTAAAGAATCGTATATATGATAACTTTTGGGGGGAAGACATACCGCAGCTTCTTCAATATGTTCTTCTGGAAATAAGACGCCAAATATACGTGCAACATGACGGGGCACCAGCACACATCCACCATGTGGTAACAGCTTTCCTTAATCAACAATTCCCACATCGATAGACAGTTCACGGTGGCCCAATCAACCAGCCTTCCAGATCCCCAAAGTTAATACCGCTAGATTACTCTGCATCTGGGGGGTGGATGAGAGACACCGTGTACGAAGTTATGGTGGAAACAAGCGAAAAAATTTGACAAAACGCACTTTTAATGTCTCAACGTCATTTAGTAGTACGAGCATGCGAAATTAGATAACGCTACTCGTGTTGGTTCACTCCCATGCGAATTTTTGCCTTCCAATGCAAGGAGAACATTTTGAACATTTGCTTCAAATCCCCTCTGAATTTAAGAGACTACTACAAATTTGTTCCAATTAATTATTAAATGGGTTTTCGATAGTGAAATCCTACAATAATTTTTTTCTGTCATTTCCCTGTGTTTTTCAGTTACTGTCTTCCTTAATTATGGATCTGATGCCATTACTTTACTTACATTTTTGGTTTCAAATATCGTAAGGAATATCCTTCAGAAACCAGGATAGAACCTCGTGCCTCACCATGTATAAATACATGAGAATGAATTTTGTACTCTCTAGCAGCTGTGTGCTGATATTCGACTTTCTGGATGATTACAGCTGTATGCTAGGCCGAGATTCGAGCCCATGGCATTCTCCGTTCCAGAGTGAAAATATGTCTGGAAACATTCCCTATATGGATCAGATTTAGGCGATGGCAAGGTAAAATGTTCGTGATAAGACTGTCCAATTAAATTCACCATTTAATATTTTCAATTGTTTATAATTCACTGACTATTTACTTAAATACAAATGATAGGTTAAAAGGCCGTTAAGTTTACAAAACTCTGATTAATAACAACTATTTACGCAAGGCCCAAAAATTCAAGAATGTATACTAGTAGTTAAAAAGGCCATACTAACTTACTTCGCTTAATAAACAACTGACAAGAGGATATTTCGCAATTGAACCAGTAATAGCATTGTAGAGCCAAATATTATACATTAGTCATTTTAAAACATATTTCAACTTTAAGGTTGCAAATTTACTTTAAATAAATAAGAAACATTCATAACAACTAGCGCATGTTCGAGGACTACTCTAAATTAAGTGACTCTCCAGGCCAAGGCTCGATAGCCAGAAAAGATATGTATTAAGAGCTCACTTAAAAGGACCATATTAATTTATTTGATAATGTTTTAGGTGATAAACTACAGCTGTGATGTACTTTGAAAGAAAAAGTCATTCTTATGCCAAGGCCGCCAAATATTTTATTTGTTATATTCTCCGGATTTTATTTTATTCTATTTTAGACGTTGCTATACTCAGTAAACATGATAACTTATTGGATTTTGTGTAAAGTGTGTAAGTACCAACAATAATTCTTTAAAAAAAATGATATGTGACTCCACATTGATGACAGCAACTGCCGAAACCGGTAGAATATAACAAATAAAAATATTTTGCAGCCTTGGCATAAGAAATAATTTATTTGGCCACAGAAACAACGGATTGTTAATAATTACCGTGAAGGCAAACAGTGTACATTAGGCCTTTACAAAAACTAACGTATAATACTGCAATTTACTTCTTAAACAGATGATAGGAAAGGTATTAACGACTTGAAAATATTTGACTACTCCTAATGACTATGCCATGACCCAACAGACTTAACGAAATATCCATACCAACAACTCACTTAAAAGAGCCATGTTAATTTTCTTGCTCAAAGAACGAACTGAAAAAAGGGAAATTTAACATTTAAGGCAATTATTAATTACTGTTAATTAATAACCACTTTGAATGCAAAATAATACACTCTGCATGTACAAAATCTTCGCTTTTAAATGAGCAATTTACTTCTTAAACAAAACAATTGACAAAGGAGCAGTACTTTAGCTGTTTATAGCTCATGTTGAACCTAGAAAACTGAAAAAAGAAGGGGGAGGGAACCAAGTACCCACTGACAACGTTACACATTCGGAATAACATCTAAGCCAGAATATCGGCATTTGAGCAGAACGTCCGGAGGGATGGGTAATCATGATATAAATGTAATTTCTTGCAATATTATAATTTTGTAAAAATTAATTTATAAAACCGAAAATATGCAACTGTATATCTGCATGAAAATACGATACAGTGTAAATCAATGTCATCTGGCATATGTCTGATGTAACTAGTATTGAAAAATACGACATCTTGGCATGTATATTGAAGTGTGTTACATATGATGAGTAACTTGTTGACTGTGCTTCAGTATGATTTTAGCCACTATGTAGCACACGTATCTACAACAGTTCAAGGAGCAAGAATTCAAAATTGTATTTTTCAATACCGTGTGTTTCATGTACAAGACACTGTCAGTGAATTTTAACGAGCAGTGCCTGATTTAAGCTACTAATCTTGAAAAATATTTTAACCAACGTGTGTCATAGATGTGCAACAACCAATATGGTATTCTTCAAATCTAGTACCGCATTTTTTTATAAGTTCCATGATTGGAAGGTTATACTGCCTGTTGGCAGATACAACTATTGATAAACACGTAAACTGTTATGTATTATACGGTAAAAAGTCGTAATGATTTTATTTTAACTTTTCTCACAATGTATTATATCTTATGTTACATTTAGATCCGAGGATGACTCAGAAATGAGCTAAATGGGGTATTACTGTTAATAAATTTGCGGTCAAGACTACAGATATTGTCTACTTAATCAAGAAGATTAACTTATTTTATGGTAAAAAGCACAGCCATTGCGAAAAATGAAAATGATGTAGATGACACCGTCGTTCATTGCAAAAAGGTCAAACTTTAAATTACAAAACAAAACCACATAGTGCTACACTGTTCTCGACAGACTCTACTCACTGGCATTAAAATAACAATAACTAAGAAATTCCTTATGCTGAAACCTATTTTTTGCTTCTTCTGTATAATTTTACTTTCATGACTTATGACCTTTCTGAAATGACATATTCATTAGTTAGTCTGAAGTAAGTTTAGTCACACTTCACTGGCCTATTTTCACGAGTCTGCAAGCCTACTATGTGTGACATAAATTTTGGATATTCTTTCAGCTTTCGTTCGCTTCTTGTTCAAGGCAGTAGTCTAAAACCTGACAGGTCCAGCAGATTCCGAATCCCTCGTGCAAACGCTCAGAACCATTATAACCAGGTCTCCGTCAAACACAGTTATGTCAAGCATCTCCTCCATTCTACGTCCGCTTCTTTAACCCAGTGTACAGCGTGGTTAGTTGCCACGCAGGGCTCTATTCTGGGTTGGGTCGAAGATTTTTTCTGCTCGGGGACTGGGTGTTGTGTCGTCCTCATCATGAATTCATCCTCACGTTAGTCGCCGAAGCGGGACCTGCCCCAGGCAGGCTTAACGCGACCCCGTCTGGGGTTAACGGCTATAAGGGCCACACGATCATCATCATCCCCATTCAACGTGCATCGTGAGTGTGTTTGATCAGCACTGATTACTCGTCAGGTGGCGCTCCACCGCGATGGATGGGTTTACATCGACATTAGGTAGGTAATAATTATGTTTTCGTTTTTCAGTGTGTCATTTATACACAATTTACCCTGAGTTTTCTTACTTTAAATTAGACGAGAACCATAGCATCCTTTCTCCTGCACTTTCGTTCTCTCATTCAGTTTTCTTTACCAACATTTCTGATACGTGGAAAAGTGAAATGCACATTTATACTAATTGTAACTCGAGTTACTCTTTCTGTCTACGATACACACCGAATATGGTTACATTATAATCACAAAATATGTACGTACCATTTATTGCATTCTGCATATACGGCATAAAAAGTTTAAGCTACAGACTGTTTCCATTTTTCCATTACCTTAGCGTGTATTTTCATCAGGTATATATGAGCTTTAGAACTTAGATAATGGCAACACTGCTGTGGAGACACTATGCAATGAAATCTACTATTGTCGCTGATAGCATACGTTGTTGACCTACTTACCTTACTTACCTTCCAGCAAATGGACTCACCCGTCCCACGCCACCGGCGTAATGAAGGAACCACTTTGCGGCATTCGCTTCAGAACTAGTCCAGAGATTCGACAGGCAGTAGACTGCCCCATTCGCATCATCAACAGAACAGGCTCTGCTTATGGTATTCTACGCCTTCCACATAGCTTGCAAAGCTTTCTACACAATGCTGGTGACTACTTTGAAGGACAGTAACAGGTGCAAAAATGTAAATCTTTTGTATCGGTTGTCAATAAATAGTTGTCACTATTTATGTTTCAACCCTCGTAATTAAATAACGTATTTCAGATTGCTTACTTGTGATATTTTGTGGTACACACATTTCCGTGTACCATGGAAGTTGACCGTTTGTTGACTGTGGAAAGGACGTTCGCGTTTTATCAGATACCTGAAATAAGAAGCTGAGAAATTCTCGTTGAACTCGAAAGAGCTGTTTTGCTCTCAACATTTCTGAACTATATCTGCATGTACTTTACTTAAATTCCTTGACTGTCAGAAAAGACGGGGAACTCATACAAATAATGTATCTATGGTTTGTTTAAGAGTCATTGTCTTAAAGTAAGTCGTCGTATGTGATATCTAATACAAGATTCTATGAGGATACAATAAGTATTAGTGAAACTGATTGTGAATTTGTACTCATCCATAAGCAAAGGAAGAGGAATGGTGTATGTCATACCGAGCAGTAAAACGGAATTTAATCAAAATTGCTAACTGAAAGGAATGGGACCATTCCAATTATCGAGATAAGCGAAAACTAGTAAAACCTGTCGAATAACCTCGTACATGCAGTTGAAAGTATCTTCAATCCGTTAGTCAAATGATCAGTTATCATTTTCAGCACTTTTTCTCGAGCTCAATAGTAAAGATGAAAAAGTTCTTTCCTTTCAGACTCTAATATAGGCAGAGAAAGTAAAGCGACATAGACCACAGGAAGGAAAAAGCCCAAAGGCAGGAATACATGATTTGTGATTTTCAAAATTAATAAACAGTATGCTTTCATGAATAGTTTGTAAATGTTCAAAAATTGTCTCTACCATTTATATGTTCATTAAATAGTTTGTTTGTGTGCTATAAGGTTTTAAGATGTTTATTTCTTAATTATTTCAGAAAAGTCCTGTATCAAAGAGAAATATTCAGCTCTTGTCAATAAATCGACACGATATTTAAGTATATGAATATTCAGAATAATTTTTAATTCCGGTACCTCTCACGTAGTCAAACCAAAAGTTTATACTAATACGCTGTAACCTATGAAAACAGGTTTTTTTCACTTTTCTCTAAACATATCAGATAGACATAGGGCCCTTCTCAAATAAGCGATTCAGTTGTACAAGGAAGCACAGAAAAATATTGCCAAAGTATTTCAAATAAGCAAACATCACTTAAAGTTTCAACAACTTGTTTATTTCCGTTATTTCGTTCACAATTTTACACACAGAGATGATTCAAAAACATAAATGACCTACAACTTGTACATCACAATAGTTTGTGCCACAATTTATCATTTCATTTTCACGGGGTTGCAACAAATACATTCATATACAATTTTTATTTATGATACATCAACATTTACGAGTAACTCGTTCATCGAAACTTTTTTCCCCTCTCAGAAAATGCAGACTCGAACTGAAACATTAATAGGGAACGCTGCATTGGTCTCTTCACACCGTAACAGCTGTCATATGGCCCACAATGTATCGATTTCAAAATATGCGGATGAGGCGAGGTAGCGTGGACTAAATCTGCGTCTCAAGACGAGAACATGTAGGCCGATAATCGTTGCGCTTCAATACATACGACCCATTAAGATGATTACACCAATCATGCGGACAAAAATATAATTCCTTAAAAAAATACCTGATTTTGACCTTCTTAAAACCAACGGAAGCATTTTTGTGGGTTATTCCAGTTTCAGCAATATGAAAATAGCGTTCGATTTGGATATGTTGCTTTAAAGTTTTGTTGTGTTCTCAAGCCAACTATAAGAAATTAAGAATTATCATTTGATTCCTCGATTTAGTCACAAGGTAATGTTGCTAATGGAAGTATGACACAAATCTTTGTGCTGCTACACATTATATGTAACATCAAGATGAGATTCATTTATCAAAACAATCACCTTACCCTGACGAAGCAAATTTATATTTTCTATTAGAAATCTCTAACTACACAGGAAGACTGGTTTCACTGAAAGTCTTGACAAACATGTTAGAGCATCCAAACATCAAGGACAGAATTGAAACTTGTATACAAAACGTGGGTTTACAGAAACATTAAATAATTTTGAAATGACATGTGTGGTGCTTGCTTTCGTTTGATGTGCATTATTAATTTTTAAAGAATAACGACATTAAAATCGGCGACATGAAATATATAAGAGTCAAGATTATTGTTACTTATACTGTAAAATAATAATTGTTTTCATAGCAATTATGAATATAAGAATGAATACGTGTTATAATATTTGTAAACTGGGGCTGTTGAAAATGGATACATTGACAAAGTTGCCTCGACTTCCAGCACATATAACACATAGAGTATATCAGTAGTCAGCACAGATGTTGGACGATGCGTTTCTTAACCTGCCACTTGCAAAGCACACATCTTTTCAAGAGTTTTTCCTTAAGTTTGTGGATTCTGATTTACACCTAAAGCACCCTCCACTAATGTCCATTTGTGATACACACGCACACACAAACAAACAGTAGTACCAGCGACCACGTTCCAATGATTGGGAACAAATTACCGTTGCATATATTCTCGCTCTCATGGAGTCACAATGCACAAGAAACAAACACCTCCCAGTATTCGTAAGGGATATAAGATCGAACAGGAATTGACTTTTGGAGAATACACTGGGTTGCGACAAATTACTAAGAAAATGGTATGCAAACAGCCAGTCAGAAGAGTAACAAACACCAGCTAAAGGAGACACGGAGCAGCTAACGAGTAAACATTGATAATAGAACACGAAGATATATGTAGAGATTGAAGTGTGCGACGAGAACAGAGTGCGACATGTAACATTTCGGATGAAATTGTCCAAAAACTGTGATGTAATAAAGACAGCTCTGGCGACAGACACACGTAATTAGTTATTAATTTGTCAGTTTCAATTGATAAACGTATTTCTGCATAAGAATGTGACTGTTTCACCGAGACATTCAGTTAATAAAATAACTTAATTCGATGAACAATAAATGAACTACAACCGCCACATTTTAAAATTCGCTTCTCTAAATTGCGGTTTAAATATCTGACAGCTCGAGTAAAAATAATCTTCTTTTATCATTACTTTGCATCATACTCTAGTTGGAAGACCTGACAACGATCTAAATGCATTTAGGACACCAGACTGCTGTAAGAATGATTCACTGGCTGCTCTACCTCCAAACTTGATGATCTTCAGTAATTTAGTGGTAGTGATCTTAAAGTCTTAATAAACTGTTCCGTTTTAGATCTAGAAACAAATAAATGGGGAAAATACTTTCACATGTGCTCTGGGGTGAGAAGCCATTGATTCTCTTTCAGCCGTAGAATACCTGTAAGGGAGAAACTTACAGTATGGAAGTAGTTTGTTAAGGCGTCGTTTTGGTCTCTCAAACTTACTTTCGCAAACTGCACATATTTTTTCAGAAAAATTTTAGTGCATAATTCTTCTGTAAGTACAATTCCGTTACTGCTTTCTTACTTTATAAATGCCTGTTGCTAAGACCTTTTAACTGTGTTTACCCTTTTTAATCTGTGCTGATCATAAGTCTAGCGTACTATATTCAGGTACTTCGTAGTTCATTTTTTGTCTACGTAACGTTCAGCAGTTTTCTTAGTGGCCACATAATTCGGTCAGATGTCTTTGGGCAGAATATGACGTATCTGTATTAGAGAAATATCACTGAGTTTCCACATGATGAGATGCATGGTCTGTATTAATTGAGCTGAGCAAAGACAGTAACCGTTTGCCAAGATAGGCGATAGATTTTTATTTCGACGATCTCTTTAGGTATACTAAGTTAACATCAGTCATCTCGTCTGATATGGCTAATGAAAAACTGTCATACATGGGAGTATATAGAGTGAGATGGCGACCTCACCTCCTACTGTGACAGAGCAGATGTACAACTTCTGACAGTTAAGTTGGGTGAATAGTCCTTTAATATTACCGTAAATGAATTATGAACTAGAGTTACCCTACTGTCATTGGTAAATGTCACCTCATGACTATGCTCCACAGAACTGCACGATGAACTTTGGAGTCGTCCTTTAGAACGGTGTTCATAAACCTCGTTACGTATCGTTGGACGTCAGGAATGTCGTCAAACACCTTTCCACTCAAAGCGAGTTTCAGTCGAGGGAGTAGGAAGACGTCTGGAGGATTACGATCTGGCTCGTATGGTGGATGTTCAAGTTGCGGGACAACGCTCGCCCACACACGGACAATATCGTCGACAGTTCATGGCCAAAAAGGGGGGCCGTGCAACTTGAACATCCACCACACTCGCCCTACGTAAATACTCTAGACTTGTCCCTATTTCGTTGACTAAAACACGCTTTGAAAGGAAAGAGATATGCCGGTATTCACGGTATTCCTGACACAAATGAAACGTGCAGAGGCTATTCAACACCATCTCAAAGGAAGACTTCGTGGAAAGTTTCCAGGAGATGTACCGCAAACGTTATTGGTGCATAGTTATGGGAGGGGAGTATTTCTAATGACAGTAAGGTAACTACAGTTCATCTACGTTAACCATTTCAGACCTGATGTCCAATATATTTGCATTTAAAACGCTATACGATTTCGTTTGACTTTGAGGCCAAGTGGACTGTTTGCTGGACATCTGTTGCTTTTAGTTCTGTGCTTCTTGCTGCAGTCATTCACCAGCATGCTGTGCTATAATGAAAAACAATGAAGATGGCAGACCCATTGCTGAGTGTGCAATCATGGTATCAGTAGTTGAAATTCCATTATGTATTCAGTTTTGAATTTTGCACAAATTCCACTTTGAGGTAGAAGTGACGTATGTAATTGTTGACTACTTATTTCACATATTTTACTGCGTTCCAGACCCAGTAACCAATTTATTGGGAATTATTTATTTTAAAAACAAGGTATGACCAATTTTAATTTTGTTCAAAAATACAATAAATGTGGTCTTATAGACACGAAAAAGTGCAAGAATCTGTTTTATTCAATTTTTAAAATAATTCAGAACGGAAGGGGTTAATGTTACAGGACTAGTCACCGAATTTTATTGTCAGAGGTTGTAGATTAAACCTTACCAGACCAGCGATTGTTAATTCAGTATACCGAACGGACGGTCTAAATAAAAATCTCTTCTCGATCTTGGCAACATCTTTTCTCGAAAGAAAAATCCGTAGGGAGTTGTTCCTTCCTCTTTAAGTGCTTGCAAACAAATTCAGAATACGCGAAAAAACAATATGGGGGGAAAACGGTGTTCTGTCGCCAATCGCAGTGCAGTATCGTAGCAAGAAAAGAGGCAAATCACACAAGAATATCTGAAGTGTCGCTATTCAGCCATTTATACCACTTGTAGTCCCAATATCCTGGAAAGAAATGTTAGACAAAATCCATTCAGGGTGGAACGATTGTGTCAGCGGCGAGGGTGACGCCCTCCCCTCCTATCTATCGCGGAGGGTGCTGGTGAGGCGCGCGCCCCGACCGCCTCCGGTGAACGCAGCCGGCGGTGACGCGGGGCAGACACTGTGCGGGCGACGTCACGGCCGATGACGTCACAGCAGCGCGCCGGCCAGCAGCAGCAGCATCGCCGGCACCAGGGGGGCGGGGCCCGGGCACGCCGCGCTCTCCGGCACCGGGACCACCACCTCGGCTGCCGACAACAACAACAACAACACGCCTTACCAAAGGCAACAACAACAGAGGCGTACATTCACTCAGCAAGTGTCATGGGACAGTGCGCCACAGAGAGCGCAGCTGCGCTTTAAATACAAATAAATAAATAAAAAATAAAAATAAAAAGAAGTTGAATAAACAGATTTCTACTGGAGAATACTCTACCATTTTGCTCTGCTGTGTTTTTTTTTTTTTTTTTTTTTTTTTTTTTTTTTTGCATATATCGCACCGTTGTATATATATATATATATATATATATATATATATATATATATATATATATATTTTTTTTTTTTCGATCTTTATTTTTTATTATAATATCAAACAATACAACCCATTACCTAAGGCTAAAATGGGCAATAATATAATACATAAATTTCTTACAGCTAAATGGTGACATTGCATTACATTACATTGCATGTTTCTGCAGAAACCACTGGACATCTTGCTGATGTTATTCTTTATACTGGTAGATGTGTATGATATGTAGTGTTTTATGCTACTGCTGTGGTGTTATATGTGTGCCAGCATTACAAACCTGCTTGTGGTGGCCAGCTCACCGAGCGAATCCCAGTTAGCATGCCCCTGGCACTGTGCGGCCACCACAGACACCCCCCCCCCCTCCGCAAATTTCCCCCTGTGAGTTCTATTCTACCATTTAAGAAAAACCTACATGGTCTAATTCGGTGTTTGCCACATCTAACCTCCAAATCCAGGGGATGGTGGATTCTTCCATTGCTGGAGACCAATCCATCCCCAGGCGGCATGTCAGATGTGGCTGTCTCAGTCGGGTATTGGGTCAGATCCGGTTACTGATTCAGGATAAAGTCCCGAAGCACTTTGCGCGAGACATTATTGGCGATTTCGTCGAGTACTCGGAACGTGTCTGGGGTTCTTATGAGCTCAAAGGTGTTATTACTAGGCAGAGCTCTTCTGAGATCCGCAGCCACGTCGTCATACGTAGGACACTCGTAAATGATGTGTTCTGGCGTGCCTATCACGGCACCACAGGCACAAGCTGGCGTAGCCTGTCTCCTAAACCGACATAGATATGTGGAAAGAGTCCATGCCCGGTGATGAAGTGCAGCATCCTCCTAGATGGTTTGAAATGTTTCATACCCAATCTTTCCTGCATATCTGGCAGGAGAGCGTGAGTTCTCCTCCCAGATTCCTCTTCATCCCAAGACTGCTGCCAAAGTTGGAGCCCTTTCTGTCTCATCTCTGTTTTACTTAGAAGTGGTTACCCCATTTTTTTTTCTACGTTCCCTCCGTTCCCTTTCTTGGCCCGGTACCAAGCTATCTGCTCCGTTACCTTGATGTCAAGGGGGCATAGCACCATCAACAACAAGAGAGATTTTTGCAATAATAACGGCGATTTCACACTGTGTGTCTCTAACTTGTTCCCGCCTTGGTGGAGTAGCCGAGCGGTCAAAGGCATCTCGCTGCGGAGCGCGCGGTTGCTCGCCGTGGAGGTTCAAGTCTTCCCTGCGGCATGGGTGTAGGTTTTTGTCCTTAGGTTAGTTTACCTAGGTTTAAGTAGTTTGTAAGCTACGGACTGATGACCACGCAGTTTGGTCCAATAGATTTATATACATTTCACTTTTTTTTTTTAACTTGTTCCCATTTTTAAGGTCCTGCCATTCAGCCGATTGGCACCAAATTTTACAAACATAATTATTGGCCCCCACCGACCAGAAACTCCCTTTTGCAAATGTTGCAAGACTGCTGCCAAACTTGGAGCCCTTTCTGTCTGATCTCTGTTTTACTTAGAAGTGGTTCCCCCATATTTTTTTTTTTTTTTTTTTTTTTTTTTTCTACGTTCCCTCCGTTCCATTTCTTGGCCCGGTACCAAGCTACCTGCTCCCTTACCTTGATGTCAAGGGGGCATAGCACCATCAACAACAACAGAGATTTTTGCAAAAATAACGGCGATTTCACACTGTGTGTCTCTAACTTGTTCCCGCCTTGGTGGAGTAGCCGAGCGGTCAAAGGCATCTCGCTGCGGAGCGCGCGGTTGCTCGCCGTGGAGGTTCCAGTCTTCCCTGCGGCATGGGTGTATGTTTTTGTCCGTAGGTTAGTTTACCTAGGTTTAAGTAGTTTGTAAGCTACGGACTGATGACCACGCAGTTTGATCCAATAGATTTACATACATTTCACATTTTTTTTTAACTTGTTCCCATTTTTAAGGTCCTGCCATTCAGCCGATTGGCACCAAATTTTACAAACACAATTATTGGCCCCCACCGACCAGAAACTCCCTTTTGCAAATGTTGCGGATAAAGAAACTGGTTAGTAACGCTAAAACGAGTCCGCTCGTGATGTCCTTTCGACAGCACCGAATGTAATCGCAAATAAGAGACGAAATGGAATAAACGTGTTTGTACAGAAAAAAATTCTCCCCTCAATGCTGTTTTTAATATCTCGCACCGTTTCAGAGATATCTGCAAAAACAACGGTGATTTGACACTGTCATTTGATTTTACGATAGGCAAAAAGCTGGAAAAATAGGACAAAGTACCACGGCAAGACAGGTGATAATATTTTAAAGGAAGATGATTATTAAAATAAGTAAAAATATTAAAATAATAGTTTAAAGAAGTAACAGTTAAAACAGAGTATGGTACTCAAACACTGAAGTATCAAATGAACGAAGATTACGGGTGAAGTGCATGGATGCTGGCCGCGGTGGCCGAGGGGACTGAGGCGCTCCAGTCACGGTCTGCACGGCCACTGCGGTCGGAGGTTCGAATCCCCCCTCGGGCATGTATGTTTTGCCGTCCTTAGTCTTAGCTAGTTCATAAGTAGTTTGTAAGCTTAGGGACTGATGACCCCATAGTTAAGTCCCATAAGTTCTACAAACATTTGAACATTTGAAGTGCATGGATATTATTTTTGTCGGAAGTATTTGTAAAAAAATATTTGTTATGCTTAAGGGACGTAACTGCGGGGTCATCAATTCCTAAACTTACAAACTACTTATGAAATACCTAACAATAAGACGACACAAACATCCATGCCCGAGGGGGGATTCGAACCCCCGACCGCGGACGGCAGTGCTCACCACAACACGGCGCTCTAGTACGCGCGGCTAATCCGCCGCGGCTTTTATATACAAATTTGCTTTCTTATATATTTTGAATATATCGCACAGCTTCAGAGGTATTTGCAAAAATAACTACCATTTGACAGTGTCTATATGTCTCTAAATGTTCTCATTTTTAGGTCTTGCCATTCAACCGATCAGCACCCGATTTTACAAACGTTATTGTTGGCCGCCATCGACCAAAACCCTTCTTTCGCAAATGTTTAGGGCAAAAATAGCTTAATAACCCTAAAAAGAGGCCGTTAGTGGAAATTTAATTGGAAATGACTCCTTAACCGTTTATCTGAAACGAAAACTGAATATTTGCATTTGTAGGGTAGAAAATCACTTATTTTTACGATAACCAGTAAATGCAAGGATAACTAACTTGAAAAAGAGAGCAAAGTATCACAGCAAGATAGGTGATAATATTGAAAGATAAAAATAATTAAAATATGGAAAAGATATTAAAATAACAGTTTAAAGATATAAAAGTTACAAGAAGACTATGTTTCTCAAAGTTAAACTGTGGAATATCAAACTATTTTGGCTGTGTCTTAAAATACAGTTATAGGATAACATTATGTATTGAGTTCATAGAGGGTAGGTGGAATCGAGATAGACGAAGGATAAAGTACTGGGATTCTATCAAGCGTGTTTTGAAATTACAGGCTCAAAATCACACGAGGTATTTCACCAATCATTGGGGGATCAAGGAGAACTTTTGGAAGACTGACTATGCTGAAGACTGAAGGCTGAAGTCTTAATGATGATTTGTTAATTCTTGTACACATTGCAAAAACTATTATTCGCTTCAACAATCTACTTTTCTGGGTAGAAAGATATTTTATACAAGCTACTGTCTGGAATGAGTTTTACTGGGATGAGATCTCTCAGTAAAAGTATGATTTTGATAGGCAGAACGGATGTAATTTGGTTGCTTGTAAATTTTAGATCGGTGTATAGAAATCAAGGGAGCAAGCCAGAAAGTTAGCTAATTATTTTTATGGATCTTAGATCGACAAAAACATCACTTATTCGAAAATGTTGGCAGGGTCCTGCTTTTAATAGCATCACGGACATTGTTAGTGGAATAATCAATATTACTGTGGTGAATATGGATCAAAAATGTGTTTTTATCCAACAGGATGTGCAGCAGAGGATTATCAAGGGCATATACATTACAAGAAATGTGTATTTATAGTTAATGGAAGTATTTCCGAAACAATTTCATTGAATGAGCCAATTTATATATGAACATTATCAGCACGTTCTCTAATCATCCAGAATAAGACTTGACAGTACTGGAGATGATTTAATCTAGGCATGTGGGGTTGTGTGCTTGTCCGCACATTTATGTTGTTGTAACCGACATGTTAAGAGTTCAGTAGTAAGCTGATGGTTTAATAAGTGAAACAATGAAACGTAGCAAAGTGACATATGTATTAAAACTGGTAGGGGATATTACTCTACAACAGTGTTTTTCATCCTCTTTGACTACGCGACTCTACTTCCAAGTGAAACTATTCTGGATACCCCCTCCACTATCCCGCGCTTATCGTACTGTGACACCACTGTTTGAAAGCGAAGTCAGCGTATTTTCCTTCTTATTCTCTTGATAAAACTTCATTGTAACAAACGATAATGTTCTGTCGTTATGGTCTTCAGTCCGGAGAATGGTTTGATGCAGCTTTCCCCCCTACTCTATCCTGAGCAAGCCTTTTCATCTCCATTTGCTTACTATATGCGCCTCTTGGTATCCCTCTGCGATTATTACCCCACATACTTCCCTCCAATGTTAAATATACGATTCCTCGATGTCTAAGAATGTTTCCTACCCAACGATCCATTCTTTTAGTCAAGGTTTCCCAAAAATTCCTTTTCTCACCAATTCTGTTCAGTAACTCTTCATTCGTTACGTGGTCTACCCACCTAACCTTCAGCATTCTTCTGTAGCACCACATTTCAAAAGCCTCTATTCTCTTTCTGTCCGTACTGTTTATTGACAATGTTTCACTCCCGTACAAGGCAACACTCCACACAAATGCCTTCAGAAAAACCTTCCTTACACTTAAATTAAAATTCGATGTTAGAAAATTTCTCTTTTTCACAAATGGTTATCTTCCCATTGCCATTCTGCATTTTATATCCTCTGTACTGCGACTGTCATGTGTTATTTTACTACCCAAGTAACAAAACTCATCTACCACCTTCATTGTTTCGTTACCCAATCTAATTCCTTCAGGTTCGCCTGATTTTCTAAGACTGCATTCCATTACCTTTGTTTTGCTTTTGTTAATGTTCGTTTTATACGCTCTCTTCAACACACTGTCCATTCCATTCAACTACTCTTCCAGATCCTTTGCTGTCTCTGACAGAATTACAATGTCATCACCAAATGCAATGTTTTTATTTCTTCGCCCTGAACTTAAATCCCTATTCGAAATTTTTCCTCCTGTCCTTCACCGCCTGCTCGTTGTACAAATTAAATAACATCGCAGGAAGGCTACAACCCTGTCTTACTCCTTTCCTTTCATGCCCCTCAAGTCTAATAACTGCGGTCTGGTTTTGGTACAAGTTGTAAATAACTCACCTTTCCCTGTATTTTACCCCTGCTGACTTCAGAATTTGAAAGTGTATATTCCAATCAGCATTGTCAAAACCTTTCTCCAAATCTACAAAAGCTAAAAATGTAGGTTTGCCTTTCCTTAATCTATCTTTTAAGATAAGTCGTAAAGTAAGTATTGCTTCCCGGGTTCCTACGTTCCTCCTGAATCCAAACTGATCTCCCCCAGGTCAGCTTCTACCAGCTTTTCCATTCTCCTGTAGATAATTGGTGTTAGAATTTAGCAACCATGACTCATCAAAGTGATGGTTCTGTAATTTTCGCACCTGTCTGCGCCCGATTTCTTTGGAATGGGGATTATTACATTTTTTATTGAAGTCTGAGAGTATTTCTGCTGTCTCATACACCTTACGCAAGAGGTGAAATAGTTTTGTCAAGGCTGGTTCTCGCAGAGACTTTAGTAGTTCTCAGGTCACAGTGTTACAGGGGACCAAAGCACACTGGTAGTATCTGTTGACGCCGAGTCAGTGCTCCCATGCCACGAGAGCCACCTTCTCCGCATTTCACTTTTGTCTGCCCCGGGCGTGCCAGGATATTTTGCATGAAGAAACGTTCAGTGGAGGGTCACATTGAATGTAAAATGAAATGAAACACCGTGAAACTTGTGTCGGCTGTTGGCCCAGCGACGTTAGTTGTACATTGGTGTCGGGTAGACTGCTTCGGATGGAGCTTAAAGTTGCCAACGAACAATTGGTGGAGCAGTGTGTTTCCAAAGGGAACTGTTGATACGTAGTCTCAAAGGAAACAATCCTAAGTAGCAGGAAGTGCGCTTATTTTCCATTGTGGGTTTTCTTTCATCCTGCAACTTGCCATCCTGCTTTTACCACGTCTGGAATAGGAAACAGTAGCTAATAAGGTCCAAGGAATGAGGCTTTGGCCCGGTAATAAACATGCAATGTGGATTATCCGGTTATGTTCAGTCATATGTGGATTCACACTCTTTGGTATGCAAAAAAAAAAAAAAAAAAAAAAAAAAAAAAAAAAAAAAAAAAAAAAAAAATAAATAAATAAATAAATAAATAAATAAATAAATGATAAAAAGAAAAGAAAATGCTAGCCGATCAGGTACTGTGGCGTAATGGGACGTGGGAAAACATCAGTAACACCAAAATTTAGAGAATTTTGCATGTATAAGAGAAGTCATAGGTTTCCAAGTCATAAATAAGAATCACAACCAAACAGATTTAAACAAGAAGCCAATATTTCAGCAGTAAACTGCCGTACAACAAACTCCAAATTCGCGGGTTTCATTCCCGGTCAGTCCTATGATTTTTATCTGTCACTTTTCACTTATTTCACCTCTGAAAATGTTGTTGGTATGAAAAACGGCGAGTTACTCCGTGGTTCGGGATCCTGCTTAAACTGTAATTGGGTGAGTCACCTCCACAGTCCATAGTAAAGCAAACCAATCTACGGATCGATGATCTTATTTTTAAATAGGGTGATAGATGTTGCTTTAGAAAATAATGCACGTAGTTCTTTAGATTAGATTTCCAACATGTTACAGTGCTAAGAATACGTAGGAGTCGCAACGATGTTGTTATAGTAGGCCTTATTGTCTTCTGTCAAGAGGTATTTTACTCAAAACAGGAGAACTGCGTTCCCTATTAATTAAACCGCTCCCGGTTCCTCGAGACACAAAGGTCATTACCACCATCACAACAACATTCTATCAGTTTTACAGGAAGTAGCACTAAATGAAAGGGTTTATGTTTATACAGCACAGATAGTCTGGGATAGCGCCTGTGAAACAGTTGTTGATGTCTATATAGCACCGACAGGCTCGATTAGTGACTGTGGATACAGGAATTGTTATTTATACAGTGAAGATAGGCTAGGATAGCGCTTGTGGCAGGGGAGATTTGCTTGACAGTTCAGGTGAGCTGAGAATTACGCCTATTCCAGGATTAATGTTTACCGTAACTGGAACAAGTTAGTATTTTAAGTTGGTGTGGGACAAGATATCATTCCTTAAGGGTAGATTCGAGGAAAAACAAGGAAGTAAGTTAAACAATATGTTTGTGTAGGTCAGTAACAATATTTAGTATGGCGGTGTCAAAGCTGTTGCATCAGCTTTGGTCAGCTACATTCAGTTCAACATACGCTAGGTTTTAGCTCCATAAGAAAAAGTTAAAAAGGTAAAGCAGTCAACAAGCCGAAGATTGGTTTGAATACAACAGTGCTTTACTAGGCATCGTCCTGTTTGGGGGCGGTATGCCGTTGCCTTCCCCCGACCTTTTGAACTGAAGTACCCAGCCAGTTATAGGGGGACCTACAGTTTAACGTGGATTCCGTACCAAGGTGCTACTCGGTATTTTTAACATCAGCAACACTGCCAGAGGAGAAAGAAGTGGAAAGTGACAGATAAAAATCCTAGTGCTTGACAGGGATCGAACCTGTGACCTTTCCATTGATAGTCTGGCACTCAACCACTGTGCTACCTAGACGAAAAAGAAGAATGTAGTAATTCGTTTCTAGTTTTGGAAAAATATCTTTAACAGTGAGGGGCAGTGAGATTTATGAAGAAGATTAGACACACCTAGATTACCAAAAGACGCTAATATTTCAAAGCGTTGAATAACGAATAGATAAGCTTGAGATAAAAAAAAATAGGGAATGGGTACTTTTCTTACTTTCTGCCTTTCCCGCAGAGTGCGACATGGCTGTTACCACTACTGAGAGGGACGGTAGAAAAAAATAGAAATAAAAGAATGAAATAAAATAAATAAAAGTTTGGTGAACTCGAAAAAAAAAAAACTTATCTGAAGTGACAGTTACAGGAACAAAATCTATGTGGTCTGTGATATGTTACGCCGCGATGGAGTAGCCAAGCGGTCTAAAGCGGAGCACGCTGTTGCTCGCCAAAAATGTTCAAATGTTCAAATGTTTGTATAGCTTAAGGGACTTAACTACGGGGTCTTTAGTCCCTAAACTTACAAACTACTTATGAACTACCTACAACTAAGGACGGCACAAATATCCATGCCCGAGGGGGGTATCGAACCCCCGACCGTAGTGGCCGTGCAGACCGTGACTGAAGCGCCTCAGTCCAATCGGCCACCGCGGCCTGTTGCTCGCCGTCGGAGGTTCGAGTCCCCCCTGGGGCATGGATGTGTGTTTTGTCCTTATGTTAGTTGACCTTAGTTTAAGGAGTTTGTAAGCTACGGACTGATGACCAAGCAGTTTGGTCCCATAGATTTACAAACATTTGATATGTTACAGCTAGCGCATACTCTTCCGTAGGAGGGAGTATTATAATGGGAAAAACAAAGTGCAGGTTATAAGTGATGAGAGAGAAATGGTGTAGGTCGTTAAAGAGTTTAAGTCTAAATAATATGTATTAGTGCAAATATGAAGTCCAAATGAGTGGAATAGAGAAGTAATGAAATGGAGAAGTAGTTTGAAATGATTTAGCAACCCGTGGCAACCAGGTGAGTGTGATAACACAACGGCTGAGCATGCAGGCATGTCGTTGCGAAAACACCCCTGCTATGTCACGTGACCAGCACCGCCTCCTACACTGACCTCATGACAAAACAACACGCGGTCAGCCAAAGTACGTCAGATAGAGGTTCAGGGTGCCTCACTAACCAGGCTAATCTTCAGAATGCAGGTAAAGGAAGGTGCACGTAAGGACCATGTGAAGAAGAAACGCATACTCGAAGGTCTACTTGTCATTATATTTAACCTATTATTGTAAAGTTAGGAGTGTTGTTTCGACGGATGGGTGATTTGAGAGGTGCAGATTTATGGGAAATGGGGAGCACAAGGACCGCGGGGAATGGCAGACCTTCCTAACAATTACTTAAATGTGCCATAAACGATATCTGACCTCTTGACAAACAAATACCCACCTAAATGTAATGAAAATTGGGGAATCTAACTACTGAATCAGATCAAGGTTTAAGTGTAAAATGTACGTAATTTATTTGACAAAAAAGTTAGTATCACGATCAGTTCCATTAATTGACGAAAATAGAAACAGTTCTCATAACTTTAGAAATGTCAAACAATTTGAAATCAGAGCGTTGTTGTTGTGGTCTTCAGCCCGCCGACTGGTTTGATGCAGCTCTCCACGCTACCCTGTCCTGTGCAAGTTTCTTCATCTGAGAATACGTTTGGCAACCTATATCCTTTTGAATCTGCTTACTGTATTTGTGCCACGGTCTCCCTCTACGATTTTTTACCCCACACAGTTCGTTCTAATGCTAAGTTGACAATTACTTGCCGGCCGCGGTGGCCGAGGGGACTGAGGCGCTTCGGTCATCGTCTGCACGGGCACTACGGTCGAGGGTTCGAATCCCCCCTCGGGCATGGATATTTTTGCCGTCCTTAGTCTTAGCTAGTTGATAAGTAGTTTGTAAGTTTAGGGACTAATGACCCCGTAGTTAAGTCCCATTGACTATACAAACATTTGAACATTTGACAATTACTTGATGTCTCAGAATGTGTCCTACCAATCTATCCATTCTCTTAGTCAGGGTATGCCAGAAACTCATTTTCTCCCCAAATCGGTTAAGCACCTCCTCATTAGTCACGTGATCTACCCATCTAATCTTCATCATTCGTCTGTAGCACCACATTTCAAAAGGTTCTATGATCTTTTTGTCTGAACTCCTTATCGTCCACGTTTCACTCTCATACCATGCTACACTCCAGATAAATACTTTCATAAAGGACTTCCTAACATTTAATTTAATATAGGATGTTCACAAGTTTCACTTCTTTAGAAACGCTTTTCTCCCCATAACCATTCTGCAATTTTTATCTTTTTTACTTCGGCCATCAGAAGTTATCTTGCTACCCAAATAACAAAATTCATTTACTACTTTTATTGTCTCATTATCTAATCTAGTTCATTCAGCATCGTCTGATTTTCTGACATTACATTCCATTACCTTCGTTTTATTCTTGTTAGTGTCCATCTTATATCTTCATTTCAAGACACTGTCCATTCCATTCAATTGCTCTTCCAGATCCTTTGCAGTCTCTCACAAAATTACTATGTCATCGGCAAACCGCAATGTTTTTATTTCTTCTCCCTGAACATTACTTACTGTTCAAATCAGAGTACATGAATAAATACAAAAATTACACTAAATAAGGTGTGATTCGATGTTCACTGTACGTCCGACATTGACTGATGGTTGTCAATCAGCACTGACATCACTATGTAAACGCCACTGCGATAAACCATTGTGTACTTGTACAGGGTGAAGAGAAACGCGCACACTGGATCTTCACAGCGCGATTTACCACATGCCAGCAATAAAAAAGTGTCTCCTACCAAATTTCGTCCTGTGCATATTTCCGGCAATAGATGGACGTCGAAGACTAAGGTGGGTGTGTTTTGCACACACCAACAAACTTCTACGGAATCTAGAAGGCGTCTTGAGGAACAATATGAGCATAGAAAGCCGTGTCCGGAGACGCGATTCAACGATGCTACGGAGTGTCCAAGTTGCAGGCACCGGCACCTGCCGCTAGGCATCTCTCCAGCAACTTCGACGCGTCGTTGGATAACGTATACGGGCACGGCTTTCTCAAGACGCCTTCTGCATAGCCTAGAACAGCGGTTTCCATCTTTTTTTGCTCTGCGGCCCACCCATTGCATAAAAACTTCTGGTTGGACCAGTAAGTAACTGAGTAAAAAATCACCAAAGTACAACAGTACGTTTGCGCAAACACAAAAAAAACAAAAAAAAAAAAAAAAAAAAAAAAAAAAAAACTAATATACAGGAAAGATTTTTATTATATTCACTTAGTTGTAATAAGTATACAAAAACCCAAAATCGAGTAGGCTATGTTAAAAAAAACTCAGTGGGATATTTGACACTGTTTGTCACCTACAAAACAGTAAATATTTCGATTAAATCCTGTTACCTTTAGCCTCAAATCACTCTCTAAATTCAGTATACTCCTGTGCTTTTTTTTTTTTTTTTTTTTTTTTTCCTAAAAGAATAAAGCTGAAAAGGCTCGTTCACATAAATAGGTTGTCGAAAAGGTCATTGAGTGTGTCATAACAAATTTGTCAATTGCTGGATAGTCTGGCCGAACTTTTATCCAGAAAGGGACGATTTTAAAGCCTGGGCACATGATAGTAAAGTTAACATTGCTCACCTGATGAAATTTTCAACTTTTTAAATTAATACACTTCAAAGGGATTGTGAATCCACAGGACTGCACTCTAAATTTTAGGAAAGTAGTCTTTGAAAGAAACTAAAAGGGTTACACACTACTGTAGTGTCTAGTTAGCAGGGGTGCCCAAACCTTTTGTCACTGTATAATATTGACATTTTTGGGGTTCTACTACAATTTTTGACAAACCCTGAGGTTGCAAAAGGGGGGGGGAGAGGGGATGATGTGGAAGGTTGACTGATGAGTAGTACAGCAGTGATGTAATAAGTGAAATAAGCTAACTGCTTCAGCGACGTATCGTCGGTCCAAGTGGGAACTTGGACGCTTTCCAGCACAATCTTCAGCCACAAGAAAAATCCTTAGTTAGTCGCGGAGTTCAAACAATCGTGACAACACTTTACCTCTCGACTCCCTCCCAACATCGGAGCGAAGTAGAAACTCCTTTTGTTCTCTTTCCATTTCATCACACAAAACACTAAAGTATCAAATTTATTGACCTTGGATTAATAAAATAGACGATATTTGCTGCATCGTCAAGAGTAGTTATTTTTTCGAGATATTCGTCCAAACCTCTTACTGGAAGAGCCTCTCTATGTATGTTGCAATGTGTCCGCTGAACCAAGGGAGCGACTGATCTGACAACTTTGACACAGGATCTACATGACATTTAACCCTTATTTCATTTTTTTACTCGGTGACCTTGGCAACTGACGAGGGAAATTCCTGAACCTGCCGATAATTTTTTCTCGTTTTCGACTCTCTAATAGCGTTCGCCGCCCAGTGCAAGGCTGCCCGCGGCCCATAGGTTGGGAACCGCTGCTCTAGAAGATTTTTGGTGCAACTGCGTATGGAACACACACACCCATCTCAGTCTTCGACGTCTATTTGCTGCCGGAAATATCTGCACGATATAATTTTGTGAAAGACTTCTCTTTATTGCTGGTATGTAAGGAACGTCGCTTCTAAGTCCGAGTGGACGAATTTCGCTTCACCCCCATGTATATATACGTCACCATGATGGGTCTTCATATTAGATTTAGTGACGAATATTTTATCATGTTGATCATACATTTTTTTCATTTTACGTTTCGATGAGGAACTCTTTATTTGACATTTTCTCCTTAGGGAAGACCTTGTAAACCCTTCTGAAGATGATGATTTAAATAATCGAACGCGCTAAAGAGTAATAAATATATTCTATCAGCGATCTTGGCTTATCAACCTAAAGAAGGGCTACATTTATTAACATTTAATCAGAACGATCTCCACTGACGCAACGTGCCACGTAATTGTATATAGGGTAAGGCTTGGGTAAAACGACATGGAGGCATACGGACAGAACGTAAGCAAATGTGGTGTATTTTCCTCGTTGAAGTCGGCAACACGGTTCTTGTGACTCAGATTGTTGCAGTTCAGTGTATACGAGTGACTGCGATAATTATTGTTTGAAATAACCTATTCAGAACGTCATTCTGGCTTGTAAACTAACGCAGGTAAGCAACATATGCTGTGCAGACAATGACTTTCTTCCTGATATTGTTCGGGAAATAAGGGTTGTTGGTATTGCAATGAATTCACAGAGGTTCTGTCCTAGTCAGGTGGCGGGCTCCTGCTTCCCTCCACGTGCCAGTATGACGGTATGCCTTGGTGGTACCATCCGTCGTATTTTTACGACACTAACTCAAATATTGCTCAGGTGGGGCAGACGGACACTTGTACATGGGGCAAACGGACATATTAGTTTTTTTCTTACTCAAACAGTTATGGAGGTGTAGCAAATATCTTTAACTGACTAATAATTTAATTTTTAGTGAATCTCAGTAGTTGTGACTAAATAGTTTCTTATTCACAGAATGGTCCGTAATCCTAAAAGGAACACAGATAGAAGGCCGCAGCCAACAATGCGCATCTATTGTGTTTGCCCCCACACAGTACTCACGGGCTACAGCCCCTTGATGTCCCTTTCTTTGCTCCACTAATGACATTTTAGAATGAAGTCTGCAGGTTGTACGTCAGAAGAAATCTAGGGAAAGGAATTAATAAAGTGGCATTTGGAGCTGTTTTTTCTGAAGCACGGAACCGTGCAGCTACAGTCAGGAACGCTGTAAATGGCTCCAGTGCTTGTGGGATTCACCCCTTCAATTTCAATCTCTTGCTTGAGCACATGTTTGCTACCGCAACTGTGCATGAAGATCCCACTAATAATCCTGTAGGAAATCCTGAGAAACAAACAGCAGACGTGCAGACGACAACTGTACCAGGAGATAGGCCTAATCGAGTGGCTGAACTGTGACCACAGCCGCCAACAACAAGGGTCAGCGAATATGCTGCGAATGAGAGAAGTTTGCAGGACCTAAGTGGTACACCATCGGCTTCAGGATCTGCCAAAAACAAACGCAAGATTGTAACATCATCCATTCTGACAGATCCTAGTTTTATTTCTGATCAGAAAGAGAAAAACGCCAGGCAGCGAAAAATACCAAATGTGATAACAGTAAGAATGATATGTGCAATGTGTGTAAAAGAATATACAAACATGGTGAAAATTGGGTGCAGTATCTAGTCCGATCTTTCTGGTTTCATGTTGTGTGTGTTCCAAATGGAAATGATCCTTACGTTTTCTGCCATAATTGTAACAATGATGACAGTGATTAAAAAGTAAAGTGTCCGTTTGCCCCATATGGAGTGTCAGTTTGCCCCTATAGTTGGGGGAAAACGGACATTGACGCACCATCCATTTGTATCAGTTATCCTGGGCTGAAAATAAAATTTAAAAATTCATTAAACATGTATTACTTTGACATAACGTATAATGTTCTTAGTGATATACACATCTGTAATTAGATCTTTTTAATAGTTAATTTAAAAAATCCGCTTAGCGTGTCCGTTTGCCCCAACCTTACCCTATATTATAAACAGTTTAGAGAGGAAATTTGTTGTTTTAGTATCAACTAGTTTCGACTTAATGGTGGCCCATCTCTAGGAAGTTGTCCCAAGATAGTGTGGAGCGGAGCAGGAGCTGTGGTTTCTTCAGGTGCTGTCATTGACAATATCTGAGAATGTTACGACTCTTGCTATCGCTTGAAGATGGCTCAGGGTTGGGTCGAAAATAACTGAAAATAAAGCAACAAATTTACGATCTAGGCTTTTTGTATGAAAAAGAGTTATTATAAAGGAAAGAAAACAAAAAATGTTTACAAACATACATGATACGGTAAAAACCTGTTTTTGGTAGCTGTCGGGAAAAACCCCTGTTTTCGACAAATGAACCTGTAGTTTGGGCTTAGGAGAGAGTTGCACAGATACGTCGATTACCCTTAGCTGTGATGGCCTGGACATTTTTATTAGTAGTTTTCAGACAATTACCACTATCCGTGAAGATGTGATCCTCAAGCATGGCCCCACATAATGAGCGACCGCCTCGTTTCCTCTCCAGAGACACCGCAGGTAACTCTCGAGGTGAGTCCTCCGGGTCGGCCCATTAATCCTGCCGGATTACCCGCTCCCACATTTATCAGGGCTAATCCCCGAGCTCCATGGCGGCCCATTCCAGCCTTGTTTGCATCCAGTGTACTCACAACTCTGCATCTTGCCACGTCACACGCACTCATACGGCGATTAATATCACGCTTAACAGACTCCTAAGCCGCTTGTCTAATAACTCCAAAGTAATCGAGGAGAACTGCAGATGCAGAAACTACTCATCAGGTGATAGCGGCGAATAGGTTTTCACAGTCTGTCCACGTAATATGGAAAGTCTGTGAAACTACTGAACAGAAACATAATATTTAAAGAGCTCATTGTCTAACTGCAGGATAGAATCTACAGTGGTAATGAATAAAACAGCACTGTTGCTTTATGCCTACATCCAATAGTTAAGTAATGAGGAAGATATTATGTCTAAATTTTCTTGTGTTTTACTATAGGATTTCTTGGAATTTTCACAAATTATGGGAATTTCAATCATCTGACCATAATAATTGTGTTACCACCTCATAATAATTTTTATTTATTTATTTATTTTTGTAACCTGATTCCATAACGTAAATTGTGCCAGGCCACCACAGTGTTGCAATAGAATTACAAGTTTCAGCTTGGTGGGCGATAAGAAATTATTATTTTACAAAAATTCACATATCGATTTCTTCCTATGTTGGAACATCATCAGTGCTGTAAAATCAGGTTTCAGTATACAATAAAATATCATAAAAATACATACGCCAAGAATGTTGCAATTATGTAACGATTTACACAGCAAAATTGTAAGTCATGATGACTCATTTACTCTGCATAAAATAATAACTGGTCATATCCATTTAGCAATTAAAAGGTCTCTCTGGTACACGTCACAAGTTTGAGGTAGCTGCTTGCATACACTTGCGCAGCTCAACCCTCAAGCAGTTGGGGCTTGGCACCCTCTTTATTTGAAAAGTTCAATACATTGTACATTTTTAAGGTAGATAAATGGAATGTATAAGAAGGCGTACACGACCATACAAGGTGAGGTGGAGTTTAAAAAATAAAAATAACACATATGAAGCAGTTTTTCCCAACATGACTTACAATTCTGGTATGTAATTTGCTATACAATTGTAACATTCTTGGCGTATACATTTTTATGTTGTTTTAATGTTTGACTGATAGTAAATGTTCGAAAGTCAGACGCCGAAACGTCGTAATAAAGAAAGTTTTAGCGATAAAGGACAGGGGTGTCCTACCCGTGGGTGGACTTCCATGGCCAAAGCAACTATCAGTGGCGCCCAGCGTGTATCTAACACACTATCGGTAAAAAACAGTCTATTACATTACGGCTACACCAATTGCAACTGCGAACCTAGAGATTTAGAGTGGTACAC
Organism: Locusta migratoria; assembly: GCA_026315105.1. Lineage (NCBI taxonomy): Eukaryota > Metazoa > Arthropoda > Insecta > Orthoptera > Acrididae > Locusta > Locusta migratoria. The sequence continues at coordinate 325,801,522 of CM048750.1, forward strand.
CGTATGTAATTTCTACCGTTGGGGGAGACCTATCGTATTTTTTTAATGCACAAAAACGAATAAAATAGCTTGATGAGAAATCACCGAAATCATTTTTTATGTTTTTAATGTAGTTTTTGGTTTTGAAATACTGATGTTCACAGCATCATCTGTTTTAATCCAGGGCCAATGTTCGATGTGTTCAGTTATTAATATACAACATTTTACCATGGTAGGTTAGATCTGATGAACCCGGTGAAAATAAAGAATTTTGAAGCGATATTGGGCAGGCTACGCTTTTTCGCAATGTGTGATAATAAAATAATTATATCACGGAAAAACAAAGAAAATTTATATTATTTTTGTGAAATTACAATAATGGACCGATATCACCCTACTTGTGACAGTACAAGTTGGTATCAGAAACAATCACGTCTTTGCCAATGTTTCTTATCTAGCAATACAGGAATTCTGTTACAACAGACTTCTGTTATACGCTGCTAGATATAAGATCCATATTTCTACCTAAGAAAGTGACTGCTACGGCTTTCAAAGTTGCCAGCACTACACAGCATTGTCTCTACCTACCTTTTCCTGAGCCCATAACTCACAGCATTCTTCATGTCAATAGAACAAAATGTATTAACTCTATACCTCTGACCACCGCAGCTAGTGTTTCTTTTTGTTCCTTTTGTTTACATAGGTAGTGCAGCCCAAAAATCTTGGTCTTCACGGTTTTATTCAGGGACCAATCGTCGACCCCATGTTGGCAAACAACGATTTTATGTTCAAAATGTTCAAATGTTTGTTAAGCTTATGGGACTTAACTACGGGGTCATCAGTCCCTAAACTTACAAACATGAACTACTTACGAACTAGGACGGCACAAATATCCTTGCCCGAGGGGGGATTCGAACCCCCGCCCGTAGTGACCGTGCAGACCGTGACTGAAGCGCCTCAGTCCCCTCGGCCACCGCGGCCGGCAACGATTTTATGGCTGACAATCCGCCATGTGACCACGCCGCAGTTGTTGACAAATGGCTTGAAGAACATTCTAGGCAGTTACAACAGATTATCTTTGCTATTCACATCTCGTGACCTGAAACCTATCGAACATTTATTGTATACCCAAATAGAATCAATGCAATGACTAAATTCACCATGCAGAAAGAGTGTAATGGAAAATTGAACTTTTTAGATGTATCAGTAATTAAACGGACGCATGCGTCCTTAGGACACGAGATCTACAGAAAATACACACACACACACCGATCGTTACCTGCATAAGAACTCAAATCACCACCCTAGACAGATGAGAGGTATCATGAAAACACTGTGGATAGGGCTAACTATATTTGTCAGCCAATCTATTTGCAACAGGAACTGAATCATTTACGACTGGCTCTTAAGATAAATAACCCCACCGAAGCAGAAAAATGTCCGAAAATTGACGACAGCAACGACCATAAGCTGGAATTTTTTCCCCCGTCATCAATGAGATCACGGATCTTAATAGCAAAATACTGGCAATTTTCAAGTGGAATCTATTTTCATAACCACTACGAAAATCAGTGAATGTTTAAGATCAATGAAAGATGCTCGACATCCCATAGCTACCCCAGGGGTATATAAAACTGCTTGTAGTTTTGGCATGGTTTATATAGGGACAGCAAAATGAAGCGTCATTACACTCTTAACGTAACACAAAAGCAACTGTCGTTTTGTACATATCGACAAATCAGCAGTAGCGTAACAAAATAACAGTTCCTGTTTGACTTCCTTGTTATAATGTTATATGGATGTGAGACACCAGTAATTTTGTTGTTTTTGACGCAGCAAAATACAGATTACCCTACTATAAGGGCTTAGTCCATTGAACTGGTTACCAGTAAATAATAAAATGAGACTACAGCTCATGGTGTTATTATTCATTACAATATATACCTAAAGCGCCAGAGTCCATACATAATATGAACAAGATCAATTACCTCAGAAGATGTCCGCAGTTGACAACGTAACGTCAGGGGGAAGAAGTTTCACCGATCGATCACAGCAATTTCACCCGGACTTTTTAATTGATGTAAACGCCGTACGTGAAAGCCTACATTTTATGATTTATGGAATAGAATTACGAGGTCACTTCGTGCAAAAATAAAGAAATAAATAAATAAATAAAAAATAAAAAAAAATTCCTGCACCGACTGCACATTATCCATTACTGACGCTATAGAACCATCGCGGCTCAATATGTCTGCAGTGGACTTATAAGAAACCTTGGAGCCCGTTCTGTACGTTTCCGGGCCAAAGGATGGCCCACACCATATTGGAAGGTATTCAATGATTCCAGTCACCCAAGTGTATGCACTTCAAAGGATCCAACATGTTCTGGAATCGAATCTGACCTTCCCTCTGGATGGCGTCTACCAGAGTTTCGAGTATTCTGCTGAGAATTCCTGTCACTATTTTGAAATACTGACTTAGACCACCTGTCGTTATACTGAAATGTGTCTCTAAGTTGACTTCCTTTAAAGTTATTCTGCTGCACAGGCAATAATTAACTACCGATGTTGTAGCGCTGGCTAGGCGACAGCAGGTGAAGTACCTGTGGCGGAGTGCTCCCTCTGGTCGATGAAGTCGATCATGGGCTCGCCAGCGAACCCGGGCACGGCGGCCACGCAGGTGAGCGTCATGGTGCCGACGTGCGCGTCCGTCAGGTGCATCTTGAGCCGCGACGTCGACCAGAACAGGTGCTCGCTGTCCGGGTCGCGGTGCTCCGTCTGCTGGTAGTGGCTGCCCGGGATCTGCGGACAGCAAGGCGTTAGCTGTTAATGTCTCGCGTCTGCCCTAGTCTCAGAGACAGCAGAAGATGTATGGCAGTGTCAGAGTGTATCCACTGTGGGTCGTGAAACTAAATGGCGACCAAAGAAACTGTAAAGGGTGGCGTCGCAATTTCAACGCGCGCGCCACAGACGCATCATCCCTATAGAGGCGCCACGGGAAACACAGGTGAAGAAGTGGCACCCTCCACAGGAAGCGAGGAGTGTTGGGCCGCACCGGAGAGTTCAGACCAATACATGTGGCCTAGACGAGTGTACTGTTAGCCGGACAGGACTAGGACTACTCGTATTATGGACGTAATGCTATGGCTGTACTTGTTTGTGTTGGACGTTGACTGTCATGTATCCTGTAAAGAAAATATTTCAGTTTTGTTATAGTTGCGGAAGCCACCGCAGCAATGTGAATCTGAAGTTAAGATTTCGTCAGAATAAATTAGTATTATTACCAGTGATACATTTGGAGGTTGCAGAGTTCCTATTTGCCCTACTCCCACGTGGTCGGTCAACCTGATCGGTTGTGTCAAAGAGAGAGTGATTTCGTCACCGCCGTTAGCAGCTCGGAGCAACACTACATAAAGTTAACGAGACTCCCTAACTGCGCTTCTGTCACAGCGATAATTTGAACCTTCGGCCGACCGCCATGATAGTGTGTTGCACGCCAGCTCCATAGCAGATGTACAGCGGGAAAATTTTCTCAGTCTTGATTGCTGTTCAAAAGTTGCGAGTATGTCGACAAAACGGGAAAGGAAAACAGTAGCTACCTTGCGCTATACTCCCTAGGCCAAGCTGACAGGAATGGACGCACACGCGCCGGACTGAATAGCACACATCAGTGGGAGTTAAATGGAACAGTACGACCGTCCAGTATCACGTCTCTTCGTTACGTGAGGAAACAATGCCTAACGAGACAACGCGTATCCAGACTCTTTACGAAACAACAGCTAATCTGTTAAGCAAGATGTAAAACACCGACACATTCGTAGGACAGACCGATTCGGTCATGGCGGAGCACATGGGAGAAATATCAGCGGCTCCATACACGCTGTATGTACTCCCGAACATGAGCTGTTAGTCAGTCGGTCAGACGAAACGATAGTTTACACTTCTTTAGCACTCGATTCCCTGACATGTACTAACGTCTATACAAGTCAATTACAGAACTCTAGCATTCTTCTACATCAGATGACAACCGGAGAGATGCCGACTTCTGCATAACCTAAGAGCTCGACTATGGACGCAAGGACTATCTACAAGGACTTCCATGTCCTGCACACCGCCAGCGTTTCTAGTAGAACGCCTACCTGCCGGTAGGGCAGGAGTCAGAGCATTTGACAGAGCACTGAAGCAAGTCCCCTGGACCAGATGATATTCCCTCAGAGCTACTTAAGTCTCTTGGAGAACCAGCCATGACAAACTATTTCACCTGGTGAGTAAGGTGTGTGATACAGGCGAAGTACCCTCAGACATTAAGAAAAATGTAATAATCCCCATTCCCAAGAAAGCAAGGGAAGACAGGTGTGAAAATTACAGAACCATCAGTTTAATAAGTCACGGTAGCAGAATTTTAACACAATTTTATTACGGAAGGATAGAAAGGCTGATAGATGCTGACCTCTGGGAAGATCAGCTCGGATTCAGAAAATGTTCAAATGTCTGTAAATCTATCGGACCAAACTGCGTGGTCATCAGTCCGTAGCTTACAAACTACTTAAACCTAGGTAAACTAACTTACGGACAAACACAAACACCCATGCCCCAGGGAGGACTCGAACCTCCACGGCGAGCAACCGCGCGCTCCGCAGCGAGACGCTTTAGACCGCTCGGCTACTCCACCGCGGCTCGGATTCAGAAATGTAGGTATACTGGAGGCAATACTCGCCTTACGAGTTATCTAAGAAGTTATGTCAAACCTACATTTCTAGCTTTTGTAGATTTAGAGATATCTTTTGACAATGTTGATTGGAAAACAGTCTTTCAAATTCTGAAGTCAGCACGTGTAAAATGTAGAAAACGGGAGGTTATATACAACTTGTACATTAACCAAAAACTTGTTATTAGAGTTGAAGGGCATGAAAGTGATCGCATTGCTGGAAGCTTCTCCAATGTTATTCAATTTGTACATTGAGCAAGCTGTGAAGGGAAGCAGAGAGAAATTTGGAGAACGAATTAGATTTCAGGGTGAAGAAATAAATGCTTGCGTTTTGCTGATGACATTGTAATTCTGTTATTGGCAGCAAAGGACCTGGAAAAGCAATTTCACAGTATGGGCAGTGTGTTGGAAGGAGCGTATAAGATGAACACTGATAAAAGCAAAACAAGAGTAATGGAATGCAGTTTTGTAAAATCAGGCGATGCCGAAGGAATTACATTAGGTAATGAAACAATAAAGGTCGTAGATTAGTTTTGTTACTTGGGTAGTAAAATAACATATGATGGTAGCAGTACAGAGGAAATAAAATGCAGAATGGCAATGCGAAGAAAAGCATTTTTGTAAAAGATAAATCTGCTGTCATCGAATATTATTTTAAGTGTAAGGAATTCCTTTCTGAAGGTATTTATCTGGAGTGTTAGATTGTACGGTAGTTTAGACAGAAATGGGATAGAGGCTTTCGAAATGTGGTACTACAGAAGAATGCTGAAGATTATGTGTGTAGATAAACTAATGAAGAGCTACTTAACAGAATTGGGAAGAAAAGTAATTTTTGGCGTACCTTGACCAAGAGAAGGGATCAATTGATAGGACACTTTATTAGACACGAAGGAATCGTAAATTTAGCATTGGAGGGAAGTGTGTGGGGGAAAAATCGCAGAGGCACACCAAGAGACGACTATAGTATGCAGATTCGGATCGAAGTTCTTATGAGTAGATGAAGAGGCCAGCTCAGCATTAGGATGGAGAGCTGCATCAAACCAGTCTCCGGACTGAAGACCAAAACACAACAATATGTTCATATTAAATGTTTGCAAACCTATGAGGCCAAACTACTGTGTTCATTGGTCCGTAGACTTACAAACTACTTAAACTAACCTATCCTAAGGACAACACACACACACACACACACACACACACACACACGCACGCACACACACATGCGCGAGGGAGAGACTTCCGTGGAAGCAGTCACGCAGTTCCTGACATGGCGCTTAGAACCTAACGACAATTATCGCGCACTATCTATGTAAAAGGTAAAGCAGACAACAATCGGAAAATTGGTTTGAACACCACAGTGCTTTACTAGGCATGGTCCTGTTTGGAGGTGGTATGCCGTTGCCTTCCTCCGACATTCAAACTGATTTACCCAGCAGGTTACAGGGGGACCCAACAGTTTAACGTGGTTTCCACGGTGCTACTCGGTATTTTTCACATCAGCAACACTGCCAGAGGTGAAAGAAGTGGAAAGTGACATAAAAATCCTAGGACCTGGCGGGGATAGAACTCGGAATGTTTGGGTTTGTAATCTGGCACTCTACCACTGTCCTACGAAGTCACACCACTATCTAAATAAATCTATATAAATACTATAAATACTACAGCTAAAACCAAACCAGTAATTTCGGGATCCTAATGAGGATGCCTTGAAATGAAAAGGTGGTACGCATGTTGGTGAAATAAACATATTGCAGTAAGTATGAGGCGTTTTTTTATTTATAAACCGAGTGGCCCAAACATCTGTAAAACAACCCACAGATGCTGCGGTTGGACGATGGTAGTGATTTCACAGTGAAAGACTCTCCACTCCTGAGTCCGCCTCTCTGGAAACTGTTGGCGAACACGTCCCAAACTCAGAGTGGCATCCTTTCAGGGCGGATCCATTAATGAATCACGGCTACTAGCCCTCTGCAGTGTTACAACTTTCCAGTAGAAAGAAGATAGTGCTGGCGCGCGACTGAAATACCAACGAGTCACGGCTGCAGCTTCTGAACGACTAGATGCAATTCATATTATTCTGAGAGATTGTTACAGTCTTCCACGTATATGACTTCGAGTGATTATCTTCTCATCTATTTGAATGTTTCATAAGCGTTGTGCAAATCTTGTAACAAAGCTACTTTAATGCGTCACTTATGTGGTGACGGACACTATTGTAATCTTGATTTTGGTACGTTTATCTTTCTGCTACTGAAGCAAGTGGTTTATCTACATACAAGCTAAAGCAGCCAAAATTTGCTATGGCTCAGTCTTGTATGAAATGAAAGAGACGTTAACAAATTTTTGCTAACACATATAGAAAAAAATTGATCAAATCGGTATATTTGCTGTGAAGGAGAAGATCCACCTGATATAAAAAGATATTTTGTCAAATAAAACAGCCTTTGAACTCATCATTTTTCCACTTTTCTCCATAAAAATGAAAAACTGACGAATTACCGACTCTAGAGAATGCTACAGACAAATGTCTTTCAGAATAGCTCTCGTTTACTACATTCTGTCCATTCACCCTTCTCTCCATCCCCATCCCCGTCCTCCACGCGACACACTAACACATTCTCCTCCTACTACTACTTATCCAACGTCTCTGTCCATCTCCAAATAAATGTTCAAATGTTTGTAAATCTACCGGACCAAACTGCGTGGTCATCTGTCCGTAGCTTAGAAACTACTTAAACCTAGGTAAACTAACCTAAGGACAACACACACACCCATGTCCCAGGGAGGACTCGAACCTCCACGGCGAGCAACCGTGATCTCCGCAGCGAGACGCTTTAGACCGCTCGGTTACTCCACCGCGGTTGTCTATCTTCTCCTACCTGCTCTTCAACCGCCATCTGTTTGTGTCCTATTCCTCCCTCAATCCATACCGTCTTTCCCTCGTCCTAGGTAGGACGAAGGAAGAAATTAAAGATTAAGAACTTCTTACAAACGTTTTTGTAACAGCACCAAATGTTTTGAAGATTGGCTAATGAGAGTTTCAATACATAACATAGGAAAAGCTACTGTCAATTACACATACCATGTTTGACGCCATAAGGAGAGAAAATAACTTGGAGAGAGGGAGGGAGAGAGGAAGGGGGGAGGAGAGAAGAGGGCGTGCACTGACTGTATAGTGAAACAAGCAGGCGCCTCTATTCAGTAGCAATTTTTGGGCATACAAGTCGCATACTGAATATCTACTTGTAGGAAATGCACCGAAAGCCCTTTATCGTAAAATTTCTAAGTTACACGGGTGTGCAAAATTAAAGCAACAAAGCGCCACTTCACTTCCCGTGTCGAATTCCCGATATAAACAAACAAACTCTCAACACATATCTGGATAGGGTGTTCCGAACAGAAAATGGCATTCCGGCCAGTGTAGACATGCCAACAACGATGACGTCGTAGTATGTGACACGGTGTATGGTTTGCTGAATGGTCCCATATCCGCAGTCGCAGAATATATAATTAAGTCTGTCATCTGACATAACCACGATTGCTTTTATATGGTCGTTACATTTTAAACCGAGCATTACATCTGCTCCCGGATATTTTATGGAAGTAACTGCTTCCAGTCTTTGTGCTATTATTGCGCAGTTTTTACATGGTCTTTATTTCTATGTAAACTCAGAACACTTGGTTATGTTGAGGCATAATTGCCCTTCCCTGCACCATGCTTCAGTACGCTACAGTGCCTCCTGCATTTAGCTATCCTCTTCCAGAGCTGCGAATTCTCTATAAACTACAGCATCATCCGCAAAAAGCCACTTCCAATGTTATCTACGAGGTCATTTATAAATCCCGTGAATAGCAACGGTCCTATATCACTCCCTTGGGGTACGCCTGAGATCTCTTTAACGTCAGAGTTAAGCACCGAAGACGCAGAGAGCGCGTCGGTGGGTGCGGATGGGTCAAAAAAACACAAAACAAACACGTTCGCGCAGAGCAGAACTCTTTCCGGAGAGATGTGGGTGTTTCCCTGTCCTGCGAGACGTCAGTCTTGCTTAGAGCGAGCACTTCGCCACGCGGCTGCAGCCGACAGCTGACGTGATTGCTTTATAGGTGGGGAGCGTGTAACGGCCTGTGCGCGAGTCCGAGTCGACTGCTTTCTTTTTCCAACTTTTCCCCCTGCGGGGGAAATTTTTATGACTGTGCAATTCGATGAGTTAACGTAACTGTTGCCTCTAGACATACTTCTATCGGTAGCAAAAAACTATTTTGGTAACTTAAGGAGAAACGGCAACCCTATTTCTCTTTCTAGTATCCTGTGGCATCTGATAGAGCCCCTAGGCTGGTCACTTCAGAGCACCCAAGCAGAGGTGACATATTGGGGAACTTGGTTTCATTCCATGTTGGTATCCTCGTAAGGCAATTGGTAGTGAATTTATTGAAATAACAATCAAGGATACTGACATTTAGTTCCTTTTTCTGGGCACTGAATTACATTAAATAGAGGGAGCTGAAATCTGCGCCCAGCATGAGGTTCGAATCTGGTCCCCGCTGTGTAGGCAGATGCCTTATCCTCTAAAGCCATATGGACACACTGGATATCTCAGTTGCAGGAAATATCCTGGCACGCCGCCTTTCCCACGACTGGACTTTCATCTTCATTTCATTTCATACACCTCTGCAATCTCACGACCATGTTTAATCAACGCGACTATGTCTTGCAGCACTCTACTAATGTTGCGTTCCAAAATTATAAAATTGTTTTTCCTACTACTTCGCCTCACATTTTTCAGCATTTAGAAGTAGCTGATATTCGTCACACCAGAAATTTTGTCTAAGTCATTCTGCAACATTTTACAGTACATCCAATTACGGCATTTCCCCTTACTACAGCAACATCAGCAAACAACCGCAGATTACTACTATCTGTGAACTTCACATCATTTATTAAGGACCTATTGTAGCTTTTAAAACGATTGTGATACCTTCAAATAACTGATTAATTTTTTTAACTAGCTGTGAAACCAGGCGTTGCCCGGGTATACATTTTTACATTCTTATTTTTCCAGTCTTACATTTCCACCGCAAACATCTCCTGTTCCCACGTCTCTTTCTGTGCAACTCCTCCCAATTTCTTTGTGTCCATACCCTACGCCAGTCTTTTACATTTCCATCTCCCATGTTCTGTGACAACATAATCCTTCCCCCTCTCTCACCCTCCATCTCTCTCATCTATGCTCAAGCATGACCATATACACATGTAGCTCACAGATTTATTCTATACGGTTTTTAACGCATTTCCTCTTCCCCATCTGTTCATCCATCTCAGTCTTCCTTTATCTGTATCTCATCCTCAACTGTCCTGTCGATCTTACTGTCTCAACCTTTCCTTTCCCCATCACTCCCTCTTCTCTCTCTCGACATCCCCTCTTCCCTACTCTGCCCCTTTTCTCCTCCCCGTGTTTCATGCCAATATCCTCTTCTCACATATCTCTGTTTGTCCATCTCCTCCTCTTCTTTCCTATATCTCTGTTCCATCTCTCATTTACATCTGTCTCTCCATTTACGCATCCCCTTTTGTCTATAATCATCTCGTACACCCAAACATATGTCTTTACGTCATATCTTTGTATAAATCTCTTGCTATCATTTTCTCTCATTCTCTCCTCTTTCTCTTATTTTTCCAAGTTCTTGTCGCACCTCTAACTGTCCATCTCTTTCTCCCTCCCTTCCACTTCTCTTTCATCTAATGCTGTCCCTCCCTGTCTATCCATCTCGTCCTTTCCACTTCATCCTCATGATTCTCACTGTCCACCACGTCCGCCATTTCTCTTTCTGTTTATGGCTCCTGTTATGTAGACTGACTGGAGAGCAGGTCGATAAGGCTGGCTGATACTATTCCCACACAATACCGTTGTTGTTGTTGGTTTTTGAAGGGACTAAACAGCTAGGTCGCAGTCCTCTGTTACTAGCTCAGAGTCTACTATCAATAACGAAAAATAAAACAAAGCTCTAAAAATGATCACGCACATAAGGGACATATTGACAATGGACAAGCCACTGATAACTTAAAACGAAGACACACAGAATTGGTAAAACAAAGTCGCGAACTCAACTAAAACTGGATAGCGGAGTACCATGGCTGGCTGCTGAGAAAGATAAAACAAGATGAGCCAGCCATACCGCACACACTAAGAACCCCTACGTATTTCACGTAAGGGTCTGTAAAAGTCTTTAAAAGTGCTGGATTGGTGGTGGCCTAAGAGTTCAGACTACAGCACCCACCACTAAATAGAGTCATAAAAACCAGCAGCGCGGATAAAACTTAAAACTGCGTTAGCCATAGAGGCGTCGTCTCCTAAAGCTAATGATAACGCGTCTGGGATATTAAAAGATTACCGCAAGTGGGCTAAAAGCGGACAGTCCCTCAAAAGTCGGGCCACTGTCAACACAGCGCCACATCGACACAGGGGTGGAGCCTCACGCCGAAGGAGATACCCGTGGGTTAACCACGTATGTCCAATTCGGAGGCGACAGAGGACAACTGACTCTCAGCGGATCGGCCGCAGTGAAGATTTTCACAAAACTGCTTCACTGCCCCCCACACAATACATGGATTGGGCAGGACAACCTGTTTGATAGGGACTGGAAAGTACGTTTCCACCCTATCTCCATTTATGGTGATGTTAGTGTTGCAAACAGTATGTATACCAAATTTGGTTGAGATAGAGCCAGTATTTTCGTAGAAGACGTGGAACGTACATATATACCTAAAACCTTTTTCATAATTTCCTTACATATATCATAGCAGTGACTCGGATCTGACCCGAGCAGTTTACTAGTCCAAGACGATGGCCTCAAATTGCAGATTACATACTGTAGCAAGCGGTTATTCGCTCTCATTGCTAAGGTAGTGCGCCGGTGCGTCAGAAGACAGGGCTACTGGAAGCGAGTTAGCACGTCTAAATGGCAGCCTGCGCGGACCACTTCGCGCCGCGGAACAGCTCCCAGCGGACAAGTTTTTATTGTAGTCAAACAAAGGCGCAGAACGAGGCCGCGTCAGCGCCGTCTGGATTAGCATAAATTTGCATCGCCTATCCCGAGAAACTCCGCCCAGAGCCGCAGACGCCGGCTAGACTCGTTGCACAGAGGATTGTCGTTTTAGCCTTCTGCAAATGGCACTTCGAACGTAATGAAAACTAGAATTATTCAAATTTTTTTTAGTAATCTCACTTCCGTAGATGATAACTAAAAGTGCTTGAATCGCTTTATAGCATGTAAATTTTCCAGACTAAAAGCAATCAGTATTCCAGTATTCGTGACTGCATTTAGTTAGCAACATCCAACAAACGCTACACACAATTTCAAATCCTTTCCCAGTTTTTCTTACCGCTGAAACCTCAGAAACAGTAACGTCGTTATAATGTATTGCAACTTTACTACTCTTTCTTTTGTGTCCCAGCCTCGTCGGCGCTTTTGTGTCTCGTTTCCGTCGTAGGTGTCGGTGGCCGAGTAGAAAGACCGACACAGGAATAAAGGATGCATGCTTGTGCAGGTACGAAGGTGAGCAGCCAGTGGGACAGCAGAAACTAGAAACACTAAATTAGAACTCGATATATATTTCACATAGACGTAGTAGTACTTAACTTTTACATAGCTCAGTACTACAGAATGCTGATACGTAGTTGAGCTAGAGGCCTGCCTAGTGCCTATCCGATAGCCATGTCTTCACTGGTGCCTATCTGATTCCGAAGTGCTAACTGGTTCCTATCTCAATCCCAAGTGAACGATGTCGTTCAGTGGTGGCCACGAGCGGAGTTGTAGCAGAGGGCGCTCGTGGCCGACGTCGTAAGTACGCCGCGCCGTGCGTGCATGGCGGCGCGCGGCGAAAGTAGGTGGCGCGCACTTTAGACTTGTGCGACAACACACTTTCCAGTGTTTGATGAGTACATCTACATTGGCATCTGCAAAAATATATCAGCATCTTCAAAACTATACCTTATGAAGAATATAAAACGAGGAAAATATCTAAACATACAGTTCGTGCTCTTCCCACCCGCCCTGGAGACAGTATGAGAATCATTCTTCTTGATGGAAATCGGTTACAATCTCTCTTATATTTAAAAAAAAAAAAAATTGAAAAATAAAATCAGCCGCCCAGACAGTACTATCCGTCTGATTCCATTCACTTTTGTTTTACACGGAAGATACCAACCCACAGATTTCTCATCATGTATCAGAATTTACTTAACTACCGCCTTTATTTATACTCAAACGCGATATCATTCTGTCCTTGCTGTGGATATTCTGACTGGTTTGTTTCAGGACACCTTCGATTCTTTTTGCCCTAGGAACGCTCCGTGGACCGAGTTCTTCATCTGAGCTTGTAAAAACTCACATTCATTGATACAGTGAAATTTACTGGAAATGTTAATTTCATCCACTTACGAAATTTTAAATCTTTCCACGAGTGTAATTCTTGCTCCAAAATATAAACAATGTGACAAATTAGTAGGGTTTTTCAGATATACTTCCAGGAAGTTCAAGATCCTACAAATACATTGATAACGGGAGAAGAATGAACCTTTGCAGTTTACGACAGTAGTTTTGAATAGTCTACTGATGTCTGCCTACACATATGCTGTCTTTGAAAGAGGATGCTACTATAATGCTGTTCAGGAATTTGAAGGCATTACTGACTGGGACGAGGATAATAGTCAGAAAAATGAATAACAGTAACATAGATTTAGAAGTTGCTATTGCTGTGAACATTGGGGAGTGAATATTTTTACCTCGCTTAGTTTGGACACCATGTAACGTTACAAACGCCCTTCTTTTCTGAACGATGACAATTTGCAATTAGATTAAGCCGATATTACATTATGAAATTGGACAGTCATGTATGAAACTTTCCTGGAAGTTATCTTTCGTCAATTATTCCTTGATTACATAAGGAACACATAGTTAAGTGGGGCGATCTATAATTGTTTAATAATGATTATGTAACCAAGATCGCACTTTTCATTTATTATGTGACCGGTTTCGGCGTACTCGACGCCATCTTCAGACCTGTCGTAATTTACATAATTTCACGACATTTTTATATACTAAAAGAGTACATCCTCTTTTAGTATATAAAAATGTCGTGAAATTATGTAAATTACGACAGGTCTGCAGATGGCGTCCAGTACGCCGAAACCGGCCACATAATAAATGAAAAATGCGATCTTGGCTGCATAATCATTATTAAATTCCTTCATTAAATCTAGCGTTTCATCTTAGATTCGATCAAAGGCAGCGTTTATCTTAGGTTAACTGAGGCGACAAATGTGACCGCCTGAAGCGCTAGCGTCGCAGCAGCAGTTGTTTGAAAATATGGCCGCAACAACTAAACTAATAAAGTCGCATGAGGCTGATTATAAAAACCGGATGCATTGAGTCGAAAGTTAAAAGACAAATGCGGAGTTTATTAGCGACCAATTGACCGGTTGCAAGGCAGACGACATAAAAAAGAAAGTTAATAACCTTCGCACAAGTTTTGCAGTGGAGAAGACAAAAGTACAGAACGACACTGTGTTTAATTTAATATATATCTTTATTGAGACAAATAATATTTTCTCGAAATATATTTCCCTATAGTAACACAAAATACAAATTATTGAATATGTTTGTTCAACGCAAATTCAGAGTACTAGCAAAACTGGAAACGGTGCACAGGCTCGTTACGACTCAAAGTTGCACCGGTGTTCAACCTTGTGAAGTTTTTAGGGCACAGTACCACTGCAGCTGCAAGCGTGGCCAATATTGACAGTCCTCCAAATGTCTGGCAGTTGCAATTACTGTACACGAAACCTTAGGATATGATATTGATATTCTGTGTTACAAACAGATGAGGTTAATAACAAATATTCCTTCGCCATTTTCATGGCACTTCCACAGATTCTTCGTCATAGAAAATTTAATAGTGAGATATCGGCTTTAGCGTTTTGTATTACGATCAACAAAAAATAGGTCAGACTTCTGATCGAGATTGAATCTATTTACTTGATCCAGGACTTAGTCCCGAACAATAATTGTATGTTGTCTTATCCCGGGGTCAAACATTCACAAAGGTAAAAGTAGAAAATGAACCTAAGGTAAACAATGTAAACATAGTTACAGATAAAGACACACACTCAGGCATCTACAAAATAGTCTGCAACACCTGTAATGCCCTGCATGTAGGCCAAACAGGAAGAGAATTCAAAACAAGATACAATGGACACATAAATGCCTACCACACCAATAACTTTAGTAAATCAGCAGTAGCTACCCATATAAAGAACACAGGACATACATTCCAGAATATCAAGAGTGATCTTCATATACTGCATAAAATGGACAAAGTACACATAATGGACCTCTATGAAGAACTAGAAATCTTCATCCATGAGAAAATACAAGGTGACCTTCTACTAAATGATAAACTGTAAAGCAACAATACTAATTTCTTCAAAAATGTCTCCAGTATTGAATGCATTTATCATTAAAATATAAAATTAATAAAAGTAAAATTAATAATGTAACACTGATTGATTAATTCTTTAAAATGTAGCAACTTCTGTTTCAACTCATGCAGCTACATATGCACTTTTTATGGCATATTCACTATAAATACTGATGTAAGTAGTTTATCTTACCTTTTAAGGATCTTTGTACAGCAACCTTCAAATACAAAATGTCCACATGTGCTGTAAGTGTATATGTAACTATGTTCTTGTGTTGTGTGTGCCAGACAACAAGATTATCAAGATTATCAAAACTATAAGTAAATACAACACTACAATAATCCAAAAACTATAATGATGAAACATAATACTAAAAGTAGCTATACCTTCCTAAACAGGTTAAAACTGTACAAACATAACCTCACTGGCATCCACAACGCAAAACATAATACGTCAAGAATGTAACCAGTAACTGTAAAAATGCACCCGATGATGGCAGCGTGCTGCCGAAACGCGTCGTGCCATTAAAAATATTTATAAATAGTGACTGTTGCAGCGTTAATCATCCCAAAAAACCTAAGGTTCGATGAACAGATGACATTGTCTGGAAGGAAGTATTGTATAAAACTGTAACACTGTCTATACTGTCAAAAATCTATAAGAATATACTATGAGCTGATAAATATTTACATTTACTTCTTTCCACTAAACATTACTGACCACTAACAGTGTGAAGTATTCGCAAGGGCCATCTAGAAAATATAAATAAAAATTATTATACGGCCATGGCGGTCGAAAATATTTTATAAAACATTAGTCATAGCTGTTGTTTCAGTATGTTTTCTAAAATTATTGAAGGAAATTAAAGTTTGAAACAAGTCCCACACTCCTTATTTGCGACCTTTTGCCCAATGTCTGAGATTTGTTGCATACTATCTGCTCGTCTATTTCTGTTGTCGTTCCGTATTGACCGCGCTATGTCATGGCTAACGTTATCACCGGAGTCGTACAGAATCCTAGTGGTTCTTCGGCTAAATGCTTGTATGACGGGGACTCACGTATGTGACATACGGTGAATGTTCCAGACAGAAAAGACTGCACCAGATGAGAACACAAAGCAATCAACAGAATAACGTGTAAGATGTTCAAATGTCTGTTAAGCTTATGGCACTTAACTGCAGGGTCATCAGACCCCAAACTACTTATATAATAACTTATACCAAAAATAGAACGAACATCCATGCCCAAGGGAGGATTCAAACCTTCGACGGGGAACTTCCTCGTGCATCGGAGCACAGCGCCTCAATGCACTCGGCCACTTCACCACGGAAACGTTAAAGATGATGTGCAAGTATTTCTGTAATATGAATGACCTCGACCATAATAGATGAATTCCGATGTCAGCAGGCAGCGGTAAAATTCTTAGTGTCTGTACATGCGCATTCTACAGAAAACTCCGAAATCTAGAACTCGACATTCGGAACAATCTATAGATCATTGACGTCTTTGATGGCCTAGCGACGTTGTTTCCGACTGATTAACACGCAGGCACGAAAGGAACAAGCACATCCAGTAGTCGATTTTCAGCAGAAATTCGCTCGTGTAAAACAGGCTTTACGTTTCATGAAGCAAAGGCGGTTGTATTATTAAAAAAATTGTGATTTTTTTTTTTTTTGTCGGAAGAAATATTTCTGACACTGCACGAAGTACATCATCAACGACCGACTAACGGCTTAATACCGTTAAAAATGTCTATTACGGAGTTTCTATTCCGACTTGATCCAAAGCACTTGTATTCCAAAAGGTAATTTTTAACTATTGTGCTTATTAAAACTTCGATACTCCTATATTCTGTTTACTAATACTGCATTGCCAAAATGACGCCTCAGCCATCTCTCATGTTAAACAAAGCATTTTGTAGCAATTGTTTATGAAATACTGTTTTTATCTGTTCAGTAGCGTAGTTGTAATTGCGGCTACTAGATGGCACTATTGAGGTAACGTCTTCCGGTTCACAACTCTGCACACGACAATCTGATGCATTCGTGCAGACCATAATGGCTAGCTTTTCCTAAAATGTCTTTCAAATTTTGTGACGTAAGCTTTACAGCTGAGGTGTATATTTTATTATGTGACTTGTTTTGATTTTATAATTTCTGATGAAGGCAATCATACTCAGTGCGAAACCAGGTCAAATAATTTTTAATTTGCGACCGAGGACTGCTTTTTTATCCTTTGATATGATATAGCCATTTACGCTCAGCCCTGATTACAGTCTTTTTCATTTCCTTTATTGCCTTCTGTATGTTTTATTGATCAGTAGGGGCGAGAGACTACACCTCTCTGTATTACACTGTTTATAATTCGCGCACTACATTCTACCCCTCGTAATCATATAATTTAATCTTGGTTCTTCCACATGCTTTTCGTAAGTACACAAATCTCTTGAACATGTCTTGACTTTTCCGAAGATTTGGGTCCATTATTAATCACTACGTCAATATTATCACTTGTCTTTGTTACCCTTCCTACAATTAAACTGACAAGGAAAGTACATGGGCTGGAACAAACATATCTGTATGAACGTTTGGTTACAGGATCTCTACGTACACCTTAATGTGGGGTCGTTTTTCTGCAAAGCTCTGCAGACATGCTCAAGATAGCACTGTAGATGTAATTGTAGACGCCATACGTAATGCAGATATCTTAACTATAACTTATGTAATAATCATCGTACATGTTCCCTAGCGAATTGTCATCAAAAGCCGTGATGATAATTGCAACTTTATCCTTCTTCCCGAAAGACTGTTGGTATTCACTGCCACTGCTTCCATCGCCTCTTCCCGCACTTACCGTAGCACTACAGCTTGCAATCAGTTGTTCGTCATTATTATAATCCCTATTATCATTATTATGAGTCTGTAACAAAAGTATCTAACTTATGCTCATATTTCTATACCATAACAGATACGAAGAAGCATGCAAATGATTCATCTACTACACTAATACCATATCACGAAGAAGGTTTCTTCGTAGCTGCATCTCAACTAATCGCAATAGATTAGCGGGATTGATTAGCAATCGCCGCTCCATCTGACGCTTCACCACACAAATAACATCACAAAACGCAACTTCGGAGGCACACTGCACCGTCCCTACTGGCGAACCGACAGGTCAAAGTGCAATGCAGATGGCACACGCAGAGGCCTCTAACGGAAGACTGCAGAGTTTTGCAGATGCAGATGCTGAAGTGATCTTTACATTGTCTCTCATAAGATTTTGTTGTATATGTGTTTCTTCGAGCCCAAGTACTGTCCTTGTGAGCATCTTGTTACAAATCGTCAGTTTTTCTACACTTCTGTATCCCGGGTACCACCACCCACGCCGTGTAAGAGAAGCTGTTCGATCTCTTGAGTTCGGAATTTAACTACATCCTGTGATACTATTTCGCAGTGTCTCCTGTCAACTCCTATCTGCCCCTCCACTGTGAATTCAATTGTCTTTGTTACGTTTAGAAATTCCGTGCTGAGTGTTTTGCTTCAGATGTAGATATTTCCCTGCTGCACGAATACGGAATACGTAAAGCAATTCCCCGCGCAATAAATGCATTACGTGCCACCGGGACGACAAAGCAGCGGGCCTTACAATTCCGGTCACTTGAGGCTGCAGAGCAGCTCGTGTCCCGGTGACAGGCGCAGACGGCGTCCAGAGGAAGCCGCGACGCTCGTCTCCCCGTTACGTGCTTTCAATATCTGAGTTGCCTAACATCAAACCTGGACATCTGACCTAATGGTCGAAATTTAGTTAGCTGTCGATCCTAAAGGAAGTTTTTCCGCTCTTTTCATTGGTGAAATCCGTTTTTTTTTTTTCAAAAATTTATGTAAATGTGACAAATCACACATTAAATTTGAATGTTCACATCAAAAGCAGATACCTACATAAGAGCTTGATATCAAATTCGGACACTCGTTGAATAAAGCAGTGTGCACCAATGGGAACACAATATACGACCACATGACCCCGAAAATCAGCCATGGCGACAGTATGTGCCAGTTACTAACACATATTAGACCGTACGTAAGTTTTTCAGTAATTTTTTTATTGTATTATTACTAATAACCATCCTAAAGCGAGTAAATGCAACTAATATATCACCAGCGTCCGAAGGAAAAGCTAGGAAGCGGTTGAGACAATCTGCAAAGTGGAAAATAAACATTGAAACGAAACAAAGGTAAGACTAGCTTGTAAACTACACTGCTCTGTTTTAAGGTGTGTTGTACGAAGTTATCACTTGTTGGAAAGAAGTTCGATGTCAGAAATAACATAAGGACGTTTACTGAAACATCTGGCGACAGTTTCAACAGACCTTCTGCTAATAATCTTAGAAAATTAAGTGCCGTAACATTTAATTTTGTATATTAAATAAAAAAAGATTATTATGATTCTTGTAGTTTTCATTTTTCCATTAAATAATAGAGTTCATAATTTAATTCAACATTATGACGATATTGCTATAAATTCCCAGATTATACGCTCGTCAACAGTAAGCGAATCTCTGTGTATCAAAAACGTACATCTGAAAGCGTGTTCACATCAAAAGCGGACACCTACACGTTTTGGTTTGAAAGACGGACATCTGTATTTTCAAACACAGCTTGAGTAATCAAATGGATATTAGCCACTTCCAGGTATAAATAATCGAGTATTCAAGTTGATAATGCTCAAATCAGCTTATAAATATATTACCTCTACGTTTCGCAATAAAAAAATGTTTATCTCAGTTTCTGACAAACGACAGTTGCCCGTCTTTGGTAATAGGCTACTCATCTGCCGTCCGCTCTGGTTTGCTATCTGCACCGGAAAGTTTAAGAGGGACATAACAGTCCCACCGAGATCTTGAAATATGGAAATACGCCTGAAAAAATTGTACACCTGCAGAGCCGGCGTAGATTTTGATCCAATGACGGCTGATGCCACCTCGGGGATAGTAGCTGTTCTGATAACGGTTCCAATGTCGTACGCCAACAGCGTAGTGAGATAGCTGCCAAAGTTCAAATTAATGTTAGTATAGCTACAGCTCTGGACATAGGTTTCTAGACTTACAAACTAATTAACCTAACCTATTATAAGAAGATACACATCTCCACGCCAGAGGGAGGGCTGGAAACTCCGACGAGGACCAGTCGCGCAATCCGTAGTAAGGTGCCTTAGACCTCACTGCCTTTCCCGTGCGGCAGCTGCCACAGTGCCATCTGTGTAACCTTTAATAGGGAATGTTTACGACCATAAGGCTCAGTGTGGTATCAATGTGTATTTATCTATGAAATTAATTCTCAAATAAATTCAAACATTCAGTGAAATAGTAGAACATGGAAAACGGCCATTACCATTAAACAAAACCTGATGCATTCCTTATTATTCTGTATGCAAGGGTGGAACGAAAGTGGATCTGAAACTTAGCCAGAGGATTAAAGTGTGTACCGGAAAGGAATTCGAAACTGGGATCTTTATCGGGTGTTGTGACCTCGTCGCCTTTTGTTGTTTACTCGTCCCGGTCTAGTTGTTAGGAAAGGGACTGGTGCAGAATCGTTTGACATCTAAAACATTGATGTTAGTGTTACAAGATATTTATTGACTGAAACTGATAATACTCAAGAACATAAGTCTGTTTCTTCTTGCTTCTCGTAGCGTCGTCCGTATGATAATAGCTGCGCTGTGACCTAGTTACTGCTAAGTTCGTAGCCACGTTCTGACTTAATAAAGTCCTAGTTCTGTCATAATAACTGCCTAGTAACTGCCTGAGTTCTCACTAGTAACTGTCGTATTTCCGAATAGTAACTGACGGGCGTCCAGAAGTATCTAGGCGTCGGCCTAGATACAGCCGCTTGTAGAGGGCGCGCATCTTCGGTTACTCCCTCCAGGAGGCGCGGCGCCTGCTTTAGATCAGCTTTCGGTCGATCGCTGCCTTCTCCACGATCGTTCTCTTACGTCTGGTGTGTGGCGCTGACTTTACGCCACAACAGCGGGCAGGCGCTCTACCGACTGAGCTATCCCGGCACGCTTCACAGTCCATCTTCACAACATCACGTCTGCCAGTACCTCGCCTCCTACTTTCAAAACCTCATCAAAGTTCCGTTGCTAAACTTGCAAGACTAGCACTCCTGGAAGAAACGATATGGTGGAGACATAGCATAGCCACAGCCTAGGAGATGTTTCCAGAATGATGTGTGCGCTCATTTGAAATTTTCTTGGCGGATTAAAACTGTGTGAAGGAACCCCTAGGCTGCGGCTGAGCCACGTCTTCACCATATCCTTCATTCCAGGATTACTTAAAAGGTTCTGTCACCCTCCAACCATTATAACACGTTAAAACCTCGGTACACCCATAATTGCCCTGTACTTAGTACAATTCATTTTCCTTCGTGTTGTGTGAACTGTGGAAAGAAAAGCAAGTCTGTGGAGGACTGTTAAGACAGAAAGTAGCAGTTGGTGCAGAGCTGTGCAAAACAAGTCGACAAGTGTGGCCAGAATTCAAGGCAGCGAGCGCTGAGCTTAACAGGGGGTCTAGCGGTGCGGAGAGCAGTTCTCTGTGCGGACGTGCACGTGCAGACAGAGCTTGGGGAAAAGGGAACGATAAATATCACATGCGAGCCGCCCCTCAATACACTACGCAGCCAGCGATTTCAAGTGTGTTTTTCTCAGAATGTGGAGGAACTCCCTGTGGTGGCAGGCGCGATGACGCCGGGAGCTTCAGGTTGTTTCCTACAGAAAACGCATACGGTGGGAAAACTAATCGTTAAATAGAATTATGATTTCACACAGAGCCCTTTCGTGTAGAAATTTTATAATCAGCAGTCAGATAAAATTTAGACGGAGACCCTCAGTAGATAAAAGTTAGGCTAATTTTAGGAACATAAGGACATGCATGCTAGTCTTGAAAGTTTCACAGGAGAACTTCTGAGTAGTTTGGAAAGTAAGAGGCGAGGTCCTGGCGGAAGTAAAGCTGTGAGGACGTACCGTGAAGCGTGCCTCGATAGCTCAATCCCCGCGAAAGGCAAAGGTCCAAGGTACGATTCCCGGTTTCAACACACAGTTTTAATATCAGAAAAGTTTCAGATCAGAGCAAACTCGGCTGCAGAGTAAAACGTTTTAATATATTTCAAGTAATTACATTTCATTCTACCACTTTCCAACATAATACTCATCTTTTCAATATTGCTATGAATGGGGCTTCTGCTCGCTGCTACATTATTCTCCTGTGGCGTCGTGGTAGAAATAAATACTATATATGTACAATTTTTCACTTCTTCTGTAATTTAAATCAAACTTCTTCTCCACCAAACATTACAATAACGTACACAAATTACCACAACAACACAGACTGACATAGATTCCAAAGTACTCGACAAAAGACAAAACTCGAACGCCTCCACGCACGTCGGTGAGGCAAAATATATATAATCGGCAATAATGACCTTACATTATGCATTGTTCATAACAATTGGGTATACTAATTTACAATGAACAAACACAAAAAGAAAACATTTCATGAACACAATAATAATCACAATATAAAATGAAAACTATACATACAATAATTTTAGATGGCACATCTTCTTAAGACGAAATCGCGGTACTATTTCTTTTACAACAAAGAATAATGATAAATGTCAATTAATTTGTCAATGAGTACATCATCCATGTTCCTAACATATATTGAACTATCAAATCTCATGACCATTCACAAAATATACTCAAAACCTCATGTCAGTCATTATATACAAAGAATTCAATATTGATAATTAATGTAATAGTCGAAATAACAAAATTAGCTGGTCAAAACAACTTGTTTATGAGCCTAACATATATACAATGCTATTTATTTTCATTTCTTTATGTTTTACAAAAGTTTAAACCATTCGTCTGTCTATTTATTGAAATAATGTACAATGACAAAAGTATTGGTTATAGAATTATCTGGAAACGTCTTATACAAATATCTTAGTTAATGAAATCCATCACTTGTTTTATCAGTGTTTCACCGAGACACTGTCCTATACTGATTCCTAGGCTGGCTATATCGTTTTTAACTAACTTCACACGCAACATACATCACTAATGAATCACACGATTCCGGATCCGACGCAGACGGTTTCGTACGATAACATCGAGATGAGGGGGCCGGCAGTATCATCACAAGAGTGAAAATATCATTCTGGAAAAGTGGATCTTCGTTGATAAAACAAATGAGGACACAGTTTTTCTCATTATGTCATGTAATCTATTTGGAATCTTTTTCTCAGATTTGATTTGTGTTATTTACAGTTCGAGTAAAAGTAGTAAGTTTCGTCTCATTTCAGTAGTATGAGAGAGTCACAGCAAACTGTCGAAGCGTCTACCACCTTCGTACCCCGCAAACCACCTCACCCTGTGTAACGGAGCGTGAGCAAACAGACGCCCTGCCACGTAGATAAATTCGTGCATCCTTTAACCCAGAGCTTTCCAAACTGGGTGTCGCGACATCCTGGGGTGTCGCGTAGTAGTATGTCACGAGACTAACAAATTTAGACTCTAAACAAACAAAAGCTTGTCATAAAATAACACAAAATATCCTTTTCTCCGCCTGCAGCTAATCATCCTACTCTTCTTTCAGTGCACCAAAGATCACGTATTAAAGGAATGATCGGTGCACATTAATTGCGTGCTCAGCCGCTAGGCGGCAGCTCTGCTTCAGCAGCAGTAGACACTCAGGGTTCGTTCAAGCAGTCGCAAGTTGCCAGATTCCAGCGAACTGCGAATATGCAGAGCTGCTGCTGATACTCGATAACGGCTCTTCCCATGCGCAGTTTGCTGGAACTGGCAGCTGCTTGAACGAACCTTCACTGTAGTCTGCTATCCTCAGCGTCTTTTAATAGATTTATCAAAGCCACGTCACCCTCCGTAGCGTTTCTTACAATTAAATGTCAATCAATGACACAGTGGCTGTAAAAGGTGTCACAGATTGTAAAAGCAGTCACAATTGTCCACTGACTAAAGCTATTCAGTAGCGATGTTTACTACGGAGTATGGCCGGGTGATTAACTGAGAGTAGTATTTTAAATGCAGTGATCGTTGGTTCAAACCCTGGTATGCGTCACAATTATTTTCGGTCTGTTTCCTGTGTGTAACAGATTCTGGGACCAGAAATGACGTTCATGTCCTTACTTGTCACAAATATCTATCCATTTTTTCCGAATATGTCGGGACTTCCGAGGTCATGGTGAAGCAAAAACCAAACAATAGAACTCAAATAACAATTCGTCACTTGTCATAAATACATCCTCTTTATTTCTGAAAATAATGTGATAATATTGAACTGAAAGCTAACAGCCACTGTGCTGTCTAAATCAGAAACCCGAGCAGCTAATTTCCAGATGTCGTTTTCAGTCGATCTAGCAAAACCGTATCTGGCCCTGACGTGTACACACGACAGCAAGAAACAGTTTCCGAAATTCAGTTTTCTTGTTTCGGAACAGTGGTCGCATGTAGAACAAGCAAGTATTACTGTGTAAGTTAGGCATTATTGTCTGCGGTGTTACACTGTTGTACTCTGCGTAGTTCCTAATGTTTCCTTTTCTTGCGATGAGTGTACGAAATTGCTGCACTCAGGATCAACATTAAACGTGTCAAATTGTACGAGGATTTCAGTTTGCCGGCCGCGGTGGCCGAGGTGACTGAGGCGCTCCAGTCAAGGTCAGCACGGCCACTACGGTCGGGGGTTCGAATACCCCCTCGGGCATGGATATTTGTGCCGTCCTAGTTCGTAAGTAGTTCATAAGTAGTTTGTAAGTTTAGGGACTGATGACCCCGTAGTTATGTCCCATAAGCTTAACAAACATTTGAACATTTTTGATTTCAGTTTCGTTTAGAAACAACATTTTTGCGATTGGTTATTTCCCACCTCCCCTCCGCTAGAACCATCTAAATTATACCATATGTATATATATTAGTGAAAGGGTGTCGCTCAAAACTATGCGCTATAAAAGGTCGTCGCCGTGAGGAAAAGTTTGGAAAGCACTGTTTTAACTAACTGAGCGAATTTGAAAGGGGTCCACTCGTAGCCTTCCGAGTGACGGGATGGACGTTACGGAGAATTGCCACACAAGTTTCACGTGTTGGGGCAGTTTTCCAACGATGCTGGTTGGTATGGTAACAAGAACACGGTAACACCCAAAATCGAGGTTATGGGCGTCAACGCATCACAGACGTCTGCCAGGATCGCCGTATTGTAATGTCAGCAGTGGCATATTCTGTAATTACCACAGTACAAGCAATAGCGTTTGTGAGCCCAGAAGAATCAACCAGAATTGTTTCCAATCTCTTACTAGCAGGGTGGGCATTTTAAACTGTTTTTCGGAGTGTTTGGAAAACTGCAAATCGGAGTAAAAAATGTTTCAATGCAAGTTGTTCTCCTCGAAGAGGGCCGTAAGTGTGGTCAGTGGCTCTGATTCTTCGACGAGTCGATCTTTTTATATTTATTTAACCACTTAACTTTCTTTTCAGCACATAGACCTTTCCCAGATCTTATTCAATTTGTACACTGAGCAAGATATAAAGGAAAGCAAGGAGAAATTTGGAGAAGGAATTAGAGTTCAGAGTGAAGAAATAAAAACCTTACGTTTTGCTGATGACATTGCAATTCTGTCAGATAGAGCAAAGGACCTGGAGGAGCATTTGAACAGAATGGACAGTGTGTTGAAAGAAGCATATAAGATGAACATTAACAGCAGCAACACAAGGGTAATGCAATGAAGTCTTAGAAAATCCGGAGATGCTGAGGCAATTAAATTAGGTAACGAATCAATAAAGGCGGTAAATGACTTTTGTTACTTAGGCAGTAAAATAACATATGATGGTCGCAGTACAGAGAATATAAAATGCAGAATGGCAATGGGAAGAAAAGCGTTCTTGAAAAAGAGAAATTTGTTAACATCGAATATTAATTTAAGCATAAGGAAGTCCTATCTGAAGGCATTTGTGAGGAGTGTTGCCTTGTATGGGACTGAAACATGGACTATAAACAGAGAGGACAGGAAGAGGATAGAGGCTTTTGAAATGTGGTGTTACAGGAGAATGCTGAAGATTAGGAGGTACTGAACAGAATTGGGGAGAAAAGGAATATCTGGCATACCTTGACTGAAGGAAGGGATCTATTTGGTAGGGCACATTCTAGGACATCAAGGAATTGTGAATTTAGCGTTGGAGGGAACTGTGTCGGGTAAAATTCGCAGAGGGAGACCAAGAGATAAATACGGTGAGCAGATTCAAATGTATATAGGTTGCCGTTCTTATGAGGAGATGAAGAGGCTTTCTCAGGATAGAGTAGGGTGGAGAGCTGCATCAAACCAGTTTCCGGATTGAAGACCACAACAACGACGACAGACCTGAGCGTCGTGCCTGAAAATAAGGTCTCAGGCTGTCCGCCGGCCGCAGTGGCCGAGGGGACTGAGGCGCTCCAGTCACGGTCCGCACGGCCACTACGGTCGGGGGTTCGAATCCCCCCTCGGGCATGGATATTTGTGCCGTCCTTAGTGTTAGCTAGTTCATACGTAGTTTGTAAGTTTAGGGACTGATGACCCCGTAGTTAAGTCCCATAGACTCTACAAACATTTGAACATTTTTTCAGGCTGTCCAAAACCTCTTCATTTGTGTTCAATGTCTATTCTACACCTATATTTCTCAAGTTTGCTAACGGTCTGTGGTAGAGGGTACTTTGTGTGTCACTTCCTCCTCCTTATTGCGGTCGCTTATGATTCGGGAATAAACGATTATTGGCCTCAGCCTGTGCTCTAATCCTTCTAATTTTGTCCTCGTTGTCTTTTCCTGAAATACACGTAGGAGGAAAAAATATACTCTTTGACTCTTCGAGAAACGTATACTCGCGGAGCTTTGACAGATGCATGTACCGCGAATAAAGTAAGTCTCCCTCCCAGCGTCTGCCACCGAGTACCTCCATGACGCAAAGTGAGCCCGTAACGAAACGTGCTGCTCTCTGCTGGGTCTCATCTACGTCGTCTGTCAATCCTATCTCGCACGGCTCACTGATAATGCAACCCGTCGATTAAACGGACTACACTTCCTGAGGTTTCGCCGGCCGCGGTGGCCGAGGGGACTAAGGCGCTCCAGTCACGGTCTGCACGGCTACTACGGTCGGGGGTTCGAATACCCCTCGGGCATGGATATTTGTGCCGTCCTAGTTCGTAAGTAGTTCATAAGTAGTTTGTAAGTTTAGGGACTGATGACCCCGTAGTTAAGTCCCATAGACTATACAAACATTTGAACATTTTGAGGTTTCTTCCAATTAATCTCAGTCTTTGCCTGACTCACGTCACGAATCACTCCTTATGTCTACCCCCAGATGTCTTTACTCTGCACCGCCCTGTAACTCTTTGGAATTTGGAGCGCTGTAGAAGCAGAAAGGTGCAAATTGAGTGGGGGATGGTGGCTAATGTTTGTTGCAAATTTTCTGGGAGTACGCCCATAAAGCAAATCGCCTGTAACGCGCTAGTGTACAATATTGTTCCGTTGTTGCTTGCTCTTATCAAGTGGGTATGACAAGAGACAGAACGAATTTTTAAGATCCATTTTTAGGAGATGAGCAAGTCGCTATAGCGCACACGCGACTGCAACGAAATATTTTAGAAAATGAAGTGCGGCTCCTACGAAGAGGTACGACGTAAGGCAGGCAAATTTCTCTCGACTGTGTCCGGAAAAGACCGTCAGAATCCCTTGATGTCCTCGATGTGCTCTTACACTACCTGGCAGAGATGCAGAGATGAAATCTTTTACTGATTGGGGCCATTGTGTCTCTGAAGGCGAACTAACGAATCAATCTACAGTACATGTATGAATTATTGAACAGCGAGGAATCGGGAAGTGAACGACATCTGTGCACATCTCTCTCTCTCTCTCTCTCTCTCTCTCTCTCTCTCTCTCTCTCTCTCTCTCTCACTACAATGTGTCTATAACATATATTATTGGTTTTTCCAAGTTAGCTGGTTGCATCGCGTTTCAAGGATTTGCATATTTCAAAGGAACAAAATCAAGTCATGAGCAAGCAGTTTATTAGTAACATTGTATACCAATTTAGTAGATAATTTATGAAGATCTATGGCCCGCCGCTTTGGCGGAGCAGTCTGAGGCGCGCCAGTCACGGTCTGCACGGTCACTACGGTCGGACGTTCGAATCCCCCGTCGGGCATGAATATTTGTGCCGTAGTTCGTAAGTTTAGGCACTGATGACTCCGTAGTTAAGTCCCATAATCTCTGCAAACATTTGAGCATTTTGAAGCTCTATGGGTGTACCTGTGAATAGAACGAACGTGATGGCAATAGTAGATTTCGAAATGTGGTACTACAGAAGAATGCTGAAGATTAGGTGGATAGATAGTGCTGCGGTGGAGTGGCCGAGTGCTCTAAGGCGACTTGCAGCGGAGCTCGCGCTTGTTCGCCGTCGGAGGTTCGAGTCCTCCCTCGGACATCTGTCTGTGTGTGTGTGTGTGTGTGTGTGTGTGTGTGTGTGTGTGTGTGTGTGTGTGTGTTTGTGTGTGCGTGTGTGTGTTTGTTGTCCTTAGATTCAGTTTCAGTAGTTTGTGAGCCTAGAGAATGATAACAGTTCCCTTAGATTAACAAATATTGGAACATTTGAAATTTACTGTCTCTGACGGAATTATAGTGTCATCGGCAAAACGCATTTTTATTTCTTTACTCTGAACTTTAATTCCTACTCCAAATTTCTACCTGCTTTCCTTAACAGCTTGTTCAATGTAAAAATTGAATAACATTGCAGAAACACAATCCTGCGTCCCATGCATGTTCTTCGTCTCTTAGAACTGCTGTCTTGTCTTTTGTGAATGTTATTTATAACCTTCCGTTCCCTATGTTTTACTCCTACTGACTTCCGAATTTGAAAAAATGTATTCTAATCAACACAGTCAAAAGCTTTCTCCAAATCTACAAAAGCTGGAAATGTAGTTTTGCCTTTCCTTAATCTATCTATGTCATAATGTATTTCTTCTAGTGTTCCTACATTTCTCCTAAATTCAGACTGATCAGCTTCTACCAGCTGTTCCATTCATCTGTAAATAATTCGCGTTAAAATTTTGCAACTTATTGGACTGATGCTCCTGCACCTGCCTTCTTTGGAATGAGGATATGGCTGGTTCTCCCAAAGACCTCAGTAACTCTGAGGGAACGTCGTCTGCTCCAGGGGCCTTGTTCCGACAGATCTCTCAGTGCTTTGTCAAATTCTTCTATCAGTGTAGTTTCTCCATGATCATCTACTTGCTCTTCCTTTCCTACAATAATGCCACCAAGTTGAATTCCTTTGTATAGCCCTTCTATATAATTATTATTTCCACCTTTCAGCTTACCTTCTTTGGTCAGAACTGGTTTTTCATGTGAGTTATTGATATTCATACAGTTGTTTTTCTTGTGCCTAAATGTCTGTTTTAACCCTAGTTATACATTGTTCTATAGACTTGCATTAGCCCCCTAGCCACTCCGGCTTAGCCATTTTGCACTAGCTGTGAATCTCATTTGTTAGTCTTTTGTACTCCACTTCACCTGTTTCATTTATTGCATTTTTATATCGTCTCCTCTCACCAATTAAATTCAGTATTTTCTGTTACATCCAAGGACTTTTTGTCAGTTTGCCTTACTACCTATTTGGTCCTCTGTTGCCTTCACTATTTCATCTTTGAAAGCTACCCATTCGTCTTCTACTGTGTTATATTTCCTTTTCTCTGATAACTGTTGCCTAAAGCTTCCTCTGAAACTCTCAGTTTATTCACATCCTATCCCCTTATTTTCCAACCGTTTTCGAATTTTCTTGAAGTTTCTTCAATTTCAGTCTCCAAGTTCATAATCATTAACGTAATTTCGCAGTCCATATCTGCCACTGAACATGTCTTACATTTTAAAACTTGCTACCATTTTAAAATTTATCTACTAACTTCCGGTGTCTTCCACGTATACAACCGTCTTTTATGATTCTTAAACCTAGTGTTTAACAATATTTTGGAAAGGATAGGTTGCTACTAACCACAGAGATGCTCGATGAGCTGCAGAAAGGCACAAATAACAGAATAAGCAAAAAAACGAAGCTTTCGGCTGTTAAGCCTTCATATGCCACAGAGAAAACACACACACACACACACACACACACACACACACAAAGCCAACCGCCGTCTCTAGCTGTTGCGGCTGGACTGCAACACAGCTAAGGCGAGAGAAACCAGTGGTGTGGATGGGGAAGTGGCATGGAGAAGGAAGCAGGAAGAGAGGGAAGGGATGCCAGTGGGGATGGAACAATTCATCAGTGCTGTATGACAGATGGGAATGGACTGGAATATGTGACAGAAAGGGAGACGTACGTAAGCTGGAGGGTGGGTAGGGATAGGAAGAGTAGAGTGGTGGAGGAAGAAACTAGCGATGGTTTAGTCCTGGGGGATTGCGGGAGCGTAGGATATATTGTAGGGAGAGTTCCCATCCGTGCCATTCAGAAAAGGTGGTGTCTGTGGGGAGGATCCATATACACAGACTGTGTAGCAGTCATTCGAGTGAGCCACCTCAGGCAGTGCTGCATGCTCTCCAACAGGATGGTCCAGCTGTCTCTTTGCCATAGTATGACGATGGCCATTCATCCGTACAGACAGTTTGTTGCTGATCTTGCCCACGTAGAAAGCTGCACTGTTTGCAACTACGTTTGTACACAACAAGACAGCTATCACAGGTTGCCCAGCCTTTTATGGAATAGGAAAGGCTTGTGACAGAACTGGAGTAAGTGTTGGTGGGGTGGTGGATAGGACAGGTTTTGCATCTAGGTCAATAGCAGGAATATGAGCCATGGGGTAAGGGGTTGGGAGCAGGGAAGGAGTAGGTTTGGTGAACAGCTGAATACGACTGTAGGGGGGAGGGGAGGATACGGAGGATTTTGGGCACGGTATTTCTTATTTCATAGCAGGATGAAAGGTAAATGAAAACCTGTCGGAATATGTGATTTAGCTGCTCTACCCCTGGGTGTTATTGGGTGAGATAGGGGTGCTCCTTTGTGGCCGGACAGTGAGTGTGGAGGGGGTGGTGGGTGACCGGCCGGATAGGGCCGTGAAATCTGTTTTTGGGCAGGGTTTGTTGGGTAACTGCGAAGGCCTCAGTGAGGCGTTTGACATATGTGGAGAGGGATGCGACGACCACGGGTGACGAGCCTGCATGGAAGGGACGTTTTGGTGTGGAATCGGTGGCAGCTGTCGAAATGGAGATATTGCTGGTGGTTAGTAGGTTTGATGTGGATTGAGGTACTGATAAGGCCACCTTTGAGGTGAAGATCAATGTCGAGGAAGGTGGGTCGTTGAGTCGAGTAGGACCATGTGAAGTGAATGGAAGAGGTGGTGTTGAGGTTTTGAAGGAAAGTGGATAGTGTACCCTCACCTGATTGACACTACCCACACTCCAGCTTATGTACATCTCCCTTTCTGCCACATACTCCAGTCCCTTCCCATCCATCAGACAGCACTGACGAATTGTTCCATCCCCACCAGAATCCCTTCCCTCCGTTCCTGCTTCCCTCTCCATGCTGCTTCCTCACCTCCACCACTGGTTGCTCTCGCCTCAGCTGTGCTGCAGTCCAGCTGCAACAGCTGGAGACAGCATTTGTGTGTGTGTGTGTGTGTGTGTGTGTGTGTGTGTGTGTGTGTCTGTATGCACATGGAAGATGAAGGCTTAACAGCCGAAAGCTTCGTTTTTTGTTTATTCTGTTGTGTGTACCTTTCTGTGGCTCATTGGGCGTCTCTGTGGCGAGTAGCAACCTATCCTTTCCAAAATATTGTTGAATCCTTTAAGGTATTTCCATTGTTTAAACATAGTTTGTTATGATTAAATTATGTTCCGTACAAAATTATACCAGCTGGCTTCATCTTTCATTCCTTCTTCAGTCCATATTAGCCTTCCTTTTTTCCTTGCCTTCCTTTTCCTAATAACGAATCCCAGTCCCCTATCACCATCAAATTTTTCTCTTCCCTAACTATCTGAATTATTTACCTCCTCATACATTTCTTCAGTCTCCTCATCATCGGCACAGCTAGTTGGCATATAACTTTGTACTACTATTGTCAGAGTTAGCTTCATATTTACCTTAACTACAACAATGCGATCACTGTGCTGTTCATAGTAGTTTACCCGCATTAGTATTTTCTTATTCATTACACTTACTCCTGTAAAACCTCCAATTGATTTTTTATTTATCACCCGGTGCTAACGTGACTAGAAATCCTGTTCATCTTTCTGCCGAACTTCACTAATCCTCACTATATATAACTTCAATATATCCATTTCCATTTTTATATATTCTAACCTCCATACCCGATTAAGGGATGTAACATACCACGCTCCAATCAGTAGAATGCCAATATTTTCCTTCCCAGTGACGACATCCTCCTGTAGTCCCCGCCCAGAGATTAGAATGGGGGACTGTTTTACCTCCGAAATATTTTATCCAAGAATACGCCATCATCAAATATTCATATTTTACAGTTGCATGTCTTCGGGAAAAGAAACGACTGTAGTTTCCCCCTGTGCCGGCCGCGGTGGCCGAGGTGACTGAGGCGCTTCAGTCACGGTCTGCACGGCCACTACGGTCGGAGGTCCGAATCCCCACTCGGGCATAGATATTTGTGCCGTCATTAGTTGTAGGTAGTTCATAAGTAGCTTGTAAGTTTAGGGACTGATGACCCCGTAGATAAGTCCCTTAAGCTTAACATTTGAACATTTTCCTCCCTTGCTTTCAGTCGTGGCAGTAACTCTAGGGCAAAGCCATTAGGTGGTTTTACAAGACCAGTTCAGTCAAGCATCCAGACTATTTCTCCTGCAAATACTGAAAAGGATGCTGCCACTCTTCAGGAACCACACGTTCGTCTAACCGAACCACAGATACGCCCAGATACGCCACCGCTGTGGTTGAACGTACCGTATGGCTACCTGTATAGTTCAGGTATGCAAGCCACCCCACCTTGGCAATGTCTGTATTTCAAGGGGGGGTGGATAGTCCAGCAGATGGTTAAAAGATATGAAAAAATTAAAAGTACTGTAGACATAGCGTGTAAATTTTGTTTCTACAAGATAAATATTATGTTGATTTTCTTTTACAGAAATGAAAGGAATAAACTGGGCCAAATAAACAAACTAATCATCTTTTAGTCAAGGAATTTCAATTCTGGGTGTTCTGTTAGTAGAAACGAAAATTTCATTTTTAGACATGGTATCAGTGACTTAACATATTATCAAACAAACCAAGTTCTCTAGTTCAATAGTAAAATAAGTAGTTACGGACATGCAATAATTTTTACTTGGAAAAAAATAAAATATTCCTTCTCACATAACATTTATTGTTTTCAGGAATTGTTACAAACCATAGGTTGCCCAGGATCGCTTTGAAAATCTCTATTTTTGAACGTTTCCGGCTGATAGAAGCCGCCATCATCAGATATTATGTATACCAAAACCGGTCAATAAATAAAGATATTTAAAGATATTTCAAAGCTATCCTAGGGAAAATATGATTTTTTTTTTCTTTTTTGAAACAAAATTGCCTCCCAACACATAAATGTGAGAAACATACAAAGCAAACAATAGTAAAAAATTGTAGTGCTGTATCATAAAAATACCTGAGCCAAATCCCTAAAGTAATTATAAAATTGAAGAAAGGCACATGACATATTATACCAAAAATTATTTATTCTCATGTTTTTTTTTTAATTATTTAAAATATTTTTTTTAATAATTATGTTTCTCTCCTAAGCTTGTAAATAGTTGCTACATATTCCACATTTTGGAGCTAAAAAGTTAATGTATATTGGCATGTATACGAGATTACAATTAAAACACAGTCTTTCTCGTGAGTGCTGTGAAAAGATTCCATCATCGTTTTCAATTTTACTGCAGTGACCCCGTGTGTGCACTGCAGTGGCCTCTATTAACGTCGAAGGTCTATCTCTTGGTCTTGCTAAATATCCAGCATTCTTCAAGTGTGATCCGTGTAGGAGGAATGAAGTTTAGCCGATCCATTAGAATTCTCGCTTATCGAGTGACGCAGTGCAGCTGGACGGGAATTCCGTCGAAAGCCGGGTGGCAGCGCCTCTGGAGAAGGCATGTGCCTCTTAAAAGGAGGGCGAGGAATTCCAGCCGAGCGAAAGTCCGGAAGGAGCCGACGTAATTGACGAACTTCACTCTGCAGCGCGACACGCAGCGGGGGCGAGAGCATTCGAGCGAAGTACGCAGGCAGCTTAAGCGCTGGCGCGCAAGGGCATCGAACCAGATGTGCACATTCTTCTGTCCCGACTAGCCTTAGTAACTCAGCTATACTATTTAATAATTGTCACATAGTGTTCAGCCTCCACAAGAACTTTTTTTTACGTAGCACTAACTGAAAACCCGGCGTTGGCCGAATATTTATTTATTTATTCCTGCCATTTTCAGGTATATATTCATTTGTATAAGGGCTGTATGTCTGTAAAATCTCTTGGGTATATAATTAAGTAGTAAAGAAGTAATAGATTAAAACTTGGTGCGTGATCGGGCGGTTTTCCATGAAAGTTACTGTTGATGTGCCGATATCTCACGAACTTCGTGTCGGAATGTGATACAATTTAGAAGGTACAATAAACTATATCTGTGTATATTGTGTGTAAAAATTCCTGCGGCTACAATTTTAGTGTACAAATTGTAAATTGTAACGTCATACCGAGAGCCGTAGTTTTACTCCATAAACAGCGGAAAAGTAGTAAGCGAGAAACTTTTTTTCCTTTCATCATTTTACTGTGGTTGCCAGCGAGAAAAAGTTTAATAAAGGTTTGAAATTATGTTTAAAGTTTGTTGCAAGTCGCTAAGTACTGTCATTCTCATACAGTGTATTTCCAATCTCGCCGTATTATATATGGCATTTTTTGCGATTTCTATTGGTTATGACGTAATATCTTTTGAATTACGTGCCGTATGTTATTCTTAACCACGCAACAATTGTTACCTCACGGTTGGTTGAAATCGGTCCAATGGTTTAGGAGAAAATGAGCAGCATTGTCGCAAATTGCAGCAGTTTATCGCGCATCTCATTGTTTATGACGTCATACCTTGTGAACTATATACCGCATGTGATTCTTACACTTACGGCGACCGTCCTCATGGATTGAAGCTTACGTGTAGAAAATTTCATAAAGATTGGAACAAAACTGTAGATTTATATGCAACACTTACAAACATACGGACACTCTGCTTTATATATTAGATTCGTACAGAACATTACTTTGCATTGTCGAAGACAGTAGAAAGATCGCGATATTCTGACACTCCAGGTTACGGGAATCCGCGACTCGCAACACATTTTGCGATATCTTTAATCTGTCACAGTTGGCGGTAGTCACGTCGGAACCGTTTGGCACATCTTCTCTTCAGTATGAATTGTCTGTTTTACTGGGAAATAGTTTTCTCGCCAAGATACGTCAATTGCATTGTTATCTTTGTCTGAGCTACTCCTACTGCGAATTTTTTTATTTATTTTTATTTATTTATTTTTTTTTAAGAAAATTTCAGGTAAACAGTCAGTGTTGTTTTGCAAAAACAGATATTTTGACATCTGAGAAGAAGGAAACAGCAACCAGGCACTATAAATAACACAATTTTTTTAAATAGCTGTAGTATGGTTTCGAAGCTAAATGTCCATCAGCAGATGGCTGTTCATGTCCAAATACGTTTGTTGCTGCTTACTTCTGGAGTCTGTTCTTAACAGCCCCTCGGGGGGAAATAATATTGGGGTGGAGGTGCCGTACAGCATAAAAAAGACGATAGAAGTGCGCTAACGGCGTAGGGTAGATTCAGAGAATGCCATTACCTTAAGGAAGTTCAAATTTTATATGACAATCAAAAAACCCATTTATAAACTAGAGCCGGCCGAGGGGACTGAGGCGCTCCAGTCACGGTCTGCACGGCCACTACGGTCGGGGGTTCAAATCCTCCCTCGGGCATGGTTACTTGTGCCGTCCTTAGTTGTAAGTAGTTCATAAGTAGTTTGTAAGTTTAGGGACTGATGACCCCGTAGTTAAGTCCCAAAGACTCTACAAACATTTGAACATATATAAACTAGACCATTATTTTATAACAGTGTAAGAAATTATCAAACTGTGTAAAATTTGTTATCGATGTATCTGTAAGGGAAATAAACCATAAACATGATTTTTTTTTAATCTCTGCACTGTGCCGTTATTATCCAGGGAGCTGAAGCCGCGGTGGAGTAGCCGAGCGGTCTAAAGCGTCTCGCTGCGGAGCGCGCGGTTGCTCGCCGTGGAGGTTCGAGTCCTTCCTGGGGCATGGGTGTGTGTGTTTGTCCTTAGGTTAGTTTACCTAGGTTTAAGTGGTTTGTAAGCAACGGACTGATGACCACGCTGTTTGGTCCGATAGATCTACAAACATTTGAACATTTGAACAGGGAGCTGAAGGTTATTATGTCACGGATCTGCGGTAATGACACCAGTCAATATGACTGGAGACTGAAGGGAAATCTGTTGATAATCTAATACCCAGTTATAAACCATACTTTATGATAATTGAAAATCGAAAGAAATTGCAATTTTTGTTTATATGAATGGAAAAATGTGTGAATTTTTAACTTCATCAGACTGTTTTAAACTTCACACAAATAAAAAATGTAGTTTTCAGCGCCGTGGTGGAGTGGCCGAGCGCTCTAACGGGCCTTGCTGCGGAACATGCGAATGTTCGCTGTCGGTTATTCGATTCCTCCATCTGGCATGAGTGAGTATGTTGTCCTTAGCCAAAGTCAGTTTAAGTAGTTTGCAAGCCTATGGAAATAAGCGCAGCAGTTAAATCCCTTAGATTAACAAACATTTTTCGCAGTTCTCAGCTCCTTCAGGCTTGCTACCAATGTGAGTCCATCCACTTGCCATAATAAGTGCATCTGTACCGTAATTCGTCTCGGTGGCGAGGTAGCATCATAATCCCGGTCCGACGAGAAGGCGGAAAGGTAAATTTGGGGACATGAAAACAGACAGAAGGGCTCAGCATTGTAGATTAAATGTAGGCTAAGCCACAGTTTAAGGTTATTCATAGCAAAAATAGGTATTTTAGCATCTAAAGGCACATATCTGAGATGATTTGAAGTGTAAAAATAAGATGAAACAAAGTTTTATAGTACAGGAAGAAAACGACGTGCTCAATCGCTGCCATTCACTCAAGACACTAGTTTTAGCATCGTTCCCTACAGTTCTGCAGCTGTCATTCCGGCCAACATGTTTCTGTTACTCAGATATCGCGGTTGGCGGAATTCCCTAACACACTCTAAATTAATCTTCAGAATTGAGTTGTTGTTGTTCCTATTTTTTACTCGATTTTCAGTCAATGTAAGAAACAAATAACATTAAAAAAGTTACTTTTTAATATTGGTTGGTTCCTTATTTACTCTTTGCAAGAGTGAACCGTTAATACATTAGTGTTATGACGTTGAACTGTGACTACAATTGAAGTCAATCGAATTCTTGGTTACATATACTATCACTTATTCTTGGCCGTGGCGGATTAGCCGTGCGCATAGTGGCGCCATGCTGCGTTGCGCGCGGCAGTTTGCTGTCGGGGGTTCGAATCCCCCCTCGGGCATAGGTGTTTGAATTGTCCGTTGTTTAGTTTAGCTTAGTTTAAGTAGTTTGTAAGCTACAGACTAATAACCCTACAGTTAAGTCCGATAGATTTACAAACATTTGAACATTTTTTCTTATTCTTGGGGTTTTTACCTCAATGGTGCGTACTATATTTCAAAACTAGCGAACAAAAGTTATTTATGTAATCTGAAAATTCGTAAAATTTTTAACATTAAATTGATATAATGGAACAATGCAGTTTTCGCAGTATTTTTTCTCTACACATCAGTGATATATCACCATCATCATCATTTAATAAATTATATACGTGTCCGAAAGAACAGACACCAGTTTTGATCCTGCAGTAAGTATCAATTCATAATCACGGAATTTACGACATAAAGTGCCAATGGATAAAGTGAAACTGTCTACTGACCGGGATTCGAACGCGTGTCTCCTGGTTGCTTTGGACATGTCCGAAAGAACAGACGCCACCTATATATATATATATATATATATATATATATATATATAACTTATATGCCGATGAGGTGCAAAGATCCTGTCTGCAGTGCGAAGGCATTCCTAGACCCTTACTCTTACGGGAATGAGTTTGACAAAAAAAAAAAAAAAAAAAACCACGAGTTTTAATAGAAGTGCTCAGGGAAAAGTTGAGAATTTGTATCTAACGGGAGCAGCGTTAGTAGTCCTTAGAGTTGTGAGGATCGATGGGCCGGACGTTGCTATAATTTGCTACGTGCCTGGGAGCTTTATAAGTTTACAGAACCGCACACATTGGTATATAGTTTGAATATACTTCCTGTGGTGTCGCCACCTACTTTCGCCGCGCGCCGCCATGCACGCACGGCGCGGCGTTCTTACGACGTCAGCCACTAGCGCCCTCTGCTACAATTCCGCTCGTGGCCACCACTGAACGATATCGTTCACTTGGGACTGAGATAGGAACCAGTTAACACTTAGGAATCAGATAGGCACCAGTGAAGACTTGGGTATCGGACAGGCACTAGGCAGGCCTTTAGCTCAATTATGTATCAGCATTCTGCAGTACTGAGCTATGTAAAAGTTAAGTATTACTAAGTCTTTATGAAATATCTTCTAATTTACTCTAGTGTTTCTAGTTGCTGCTGTCCCATTGGCTGGTCACCTCCATACCGCACAAGCGTGCATCCTTTATTCCTGAGTCGGTCTCCTTGTACACGGCCACCGACACCTACGACGGAAACGAGACACAAAACGGCCACGAGGCTGGGACACAAAACTTCCGTGGTCTGTGGCTCGCGAAGCGGCACAACAGACACACACACACACGCGAGTGACAGGAGAATGTAATAAAGTAATTAAATTGCCTAGATTCTAATTAGATACGCACAAATGGTGCATAAGGACTATGGAAAATGACTGTATTAATTATGAAATAGCCCTATCCTAATCACCTGAGTGGCCAGACATATAATCGAACTGAATCCCCATAATAACTAATAAGCTGTGGGGGTTCTAACTAATAATAGAAAGAGAGGTTTAGTGAAACTATTTGTGCAAAATAGACATGAAAACATGAAATGAAATTACGTGATAAAAAGTAAAATTTCAAAGAGAGGTTAAGGAGAGCAAACCAAGAAAGGGGAATGATTATGCTGTAAATGAGATAAAACGGAATTGATGAGAATTACTGAGTGACGGCATCAGGATAAAATAAAATGCGGACACGAGATTGAATCGAAAGACCTATGCTGAAAACAGGTCGTAAAGCACTGGTGGTATTGGTTGTAGAGCTTATGGGACTTAAGTACGGCGTCATTAGTCCCTAAACTTACAAACTACTTATGAACTAGCTTATACTGAAGACGGCACAAACATGCCCGAGGGAGGAATCTAACGCCCGACGTAGAACGGCCTCGCGCATCGTAGCATAGCACCTCAATGCGTTCGGCCGCTCCGCCGCGGACATGGTGGCATTCTTACCAATATTACTGTAGCTGAGTAACTGGCGCGTCTCCCACCTAATGGTGAACTTGACTGATATCTCTGAACAGATTTCAGCTGACAAGTCACTGTTCCAAGATTTTCATACAAGTTCCTATCTCGTACCAACTGCTGGAGCTCATGGCTGCGAATGTCTTGTCACTCGCAATTCTAAGACTTCACTCATATCGTGTAAAACTTACGTCCTCTTTCCTCTAAGACAAAAAACCTCACTTCCAGTATTCTATCAACCAATGGTAGTGCTCACTGTAAAACACTAAAAGGGTGAGAGGAAAGTTTACTCCTCAATGGTCGATTTCTATCGCCGCCCAATAAGAATCCGACGCATAAAACGGCGGCCTTTTGCAGACTGCCAACGTACTATCCCTCGGTCCCCTTATGGGCGCCTAACGTCTTAAGGATTCCACAAAACAAGCGCCCCCTTCCATTCCTTCGCTGTGGCACTGCATATTCCGAACCATACGGCGTGCGACACACCAGCGACAGCCGGAGTACGATTATCTCCAAGGTTTTTTCTATCGTTTTATGACCATTAGCCCTCGGTTGGACGCCCTGCTGGCACTGCGAGGGGAGGATACTAGCCGCCTCCCTGGAGCAGCGACGGGCTGCCAGCTAGCCAGCTATTTCTATTATACACCAACAGCATGTCTAAATCTTCCCACGTTACCCAAGATTGACACGAAATGTATTATTCCAGAGAACAAGAAAAAGGTACAGAACAGAGCAGAAGAAAGTTAGAATGTCAATCTATGTATCTATATCTACATATCATACCTTGAAAGAAAACCGACACAACTAGAAAAATGCCGATTTTTCGCTCATCTCATCACCAAAACGAGAAAGTGGAATACTTTTACGTGGAAGAGTGTCACAAACGTAACAGGCTTAATCGCCACTGGAGAGTAGTTAGGTCAGTGCTGCATTAACAAAACCTATCCTAACAAGTGGAGAAAGAGTATCGCATTTTCAGTTGTGCAGCAGCGTTCAGACAGTGCTCATGTGTATTTTGCGTGAAGACTGTTCCATTTCAAAAATCAACACAAATACTTAAATCTGTTGTATTAAAAATAACAATAATAATACAAAATATTAACATTTCAGATAGAAAATCCTTGAAATATTGAGTGTCATGTAGAGACACTATTTACTGAACTGACACGTTCAATATCATTGCGAAATGTCGTATATCTGGTCTATGGAACAAGTATTAAGCCAATCTGATCGTAAAACAACTCTATCAGAAACTGACAAGCAGAAGGTGTGTCTGGCAAAAGCCTATACTGCTTAGAAAGGTGTATCAGACGCTAAAAAGGCTGGACTGTTGCAGTTAATAAATAAAAATATAAAACTTCCTGGCAGATTAAAATTGTGTGCCGGAACCGGGACTCGAACCTGGGACCTTTGCCTTTCGCGGGCAAGCGCACTACCGACTGTGCTACCCCGACACGACTCACGATGCCGCCTCACAACTTTATTTCCGCCAGTACCTCGCCAGTACCTCGCCTTCAATAAAAATATAGTTCCAAAATTTTATTTTGATTTTTTAAATAATTTGTAGTTTAATTTTTCTGTGCTAACTATTTAATGTATAATGTAAAACAAACCAAAAGATCTAAGTTGATTAATTTCTGGATTTAATTCATTTAATTTGTGAAGTTTTATATTGTATTTTTTTTATAAATAAATATTTCTTAAAATTCTTTCTTTATTAAATTATTTCATACTCTTTGCAGATATAAAAGCTGAAATTTATATTTTTGTCACAAGTCAAAACCCTTTAACTGAAATTAAAGTTTTCTTTGTAGGAGAGTGTCACGTATCGAAGCCCTTAGGGTTAATTTATCACTCAAAATGAAAGAAAAACTGTGTAAAAGTTACCTCTATGTACTACTTACAAAGAAAAAGACAGTGCTGATGTGATTTCATGGAGAAAAGTAATGTCAAGTGAAACTTTGGATGTTACCTTTAAGTGGAGATTTGCCGGTTTTCCTCCAAGGCAGCTATATACTTCTATCATCAGCAAGTCACCTCTCGATGCGTGGCGGAGGATATTTTCTGCACCATTGTTAACTCGTACTCCTGTTCCCGACGCGTTTTGTTTACGGGAATGATGACTGCAGGTATGCGTTGGAGAACGTAATGTAGACTCTTCCTCTCCGTATTCCATGCCGTAATGTACGCACACTTAGGTATGTCGACGATGTATGTAGATGTGGTAGAATTTATGATACTGCGAGAAGAATCTAATAAGACCCCCGAAACAGCTTTCATTCTGCCAGAAATGCTTATGTAGGTGAAAGAGACAGCCATAACTGACCCATTTTAAGTGGTGTGCAATTTATGTGAGACAGAAGAACTATAATCCAATTCTCAATAAACCAACTACTAAAAGTTGCGAGGATACCGATCTACACTTAGGTAACTAATAGTTGCGTATTACTGACTTGAAATAGTCACATAATGATGGAAACCTGGTGATGAATTTGGCTCGAGGAGAAATGTTGTAACATACACATTTTATCTCAGATTTTATGCTACGAGATATATTATGGAAATGCAAATCTGCATTAGCGAATTTCTACACATCACTCGACAATTGTTATTGGAATACAAATTTCTGAAGGTAGCATTGGTTAAATAGGTTATCTCCGCGTATATCCGCAGTATTTCTTACTTTGCGGATAAAAGTGTGGCGACAAGGATATCCCCGTGTTATATGCGGATAAACAACGAGGTATCTGACCAGTATGTCTGTCGAAATGTTAGGTGAAGACTTCAAGTCTGTGGACATTCTTGAAATCCTTGCAGGGCCCATGTAGTGCAGAAGTATGTTGTCCTCATCTCGTGGCCACAGTGGAAATAGCTGTGCCCGAGGCACCTTCGCCTAGTCCGTAACTTATCTGCGGTCTGTCAAGTGCTGTCTGAGTGCCAAACCGGTCCACCGCCCATCAGAGGTACCATGCCAAATTTCCGCTGCCTTCAGTTAGCGCTTTGTAGTGACCGAGTGATAACGTACATCGTAATGACTACAGTGACAGTTCTTTCTTAAAATCAACGCGACATCAATGGATACTATATCGTGTAAAGTGAAAAGAGGTGATTTCACATTAGTGAAGAAAAACAAATTAAAATCGTCAATTTAGAAAAAAATTGGATACGTATTTGATCGAAGGAAAAGATCAACGATATAACGGCCTGTTTTGAGTGTAAAATTTGCAT
This sequence comes from Locusta migratoria, assembly GCA_026315105.1. Classification (NCBI taxonomy): domain Eukaryota; kingdom Metazoa; phylum Arthropoda; class Insecta; order Orthoptera; family Acrididae; genus Locusta; species Locusta migratoria. Next base: position 325,844,582 of record CM048750.1, read on the forward strand.
AAACATTCGTGTGACACAGGAAATAGTAGCATATTACCACAACATCGATTGTTACCTCAAGGAAGGAATACGTGCACCATATTTGGTTAAAGCGGTCGAGTGGTTTAGCAGGAGATGTGGAACACTGTCGCGTGATGCAGCAGTTTAGCGCGCATTTCATTGTTGTTTATGACATATCTCGTGAACTGTGTCTTACAGTCATTTCATTATGTTAATAACCGCCACGAAAGTGCAAGCAATATGTTGGCAAAGTTTCATCGCAGCCAAATCAGCGGTACAGCCAAGCATAAAATACGAACAAACATTCATGTTTATCTATTAGACACATGGTGACGGAAGTAATAAAGATTGACAATAGAATTTTGTAGCAACTTTCATAATCAGATACGGTGTATAGTGAAAGTAACGTATTTAATAAGGTACACAATTTTAGATTGTATAGGCTGGTCATAGATACAACCGACGTTGTCTCTTTTTGCTGACAGTTACAAATGTAATTGTTGATGTTGTTGTTGTTGATGAGTGTTTTAAGGGGACTAAACAGCTAGGTTATCAGTCCCCTGTTCCTAGCTGAGAGTCAACTGTCAATACAGTAAAGAAAAAACAATGCCCTGAAAATGACACCGCACAAAAGGGCAGGTTGACAATGGACAAGTCACTGACAATACAAAACGAAGACCCACAGAAGTAGTAAAAGAAAGTCACGAATAAAACTGGATAGCAGAGTACCTTGGCTGGCTGATCACAAAGAAAAAACAGGATGAGCCAGCCACACTGCACACACTAAAAACGCCTAAGGGCGCGAAAAGGTAAAAATCTGGGCTGGTGGTGGCATAAGATATCCGGCCACAGCACCCACGGTTAGATTCATAAAAACCAGCAGCGCGGATAAAACTTGAAACTGCGTTAGCCATAGAGGCGTCGTCACCTAAAACTAAGGGTAGTGCGTCTGGAAGATTAAAAGCGTGCCGCAGGTTGGCTAAAATCGGACAGTCCATCAAAAGATGGGCCACTGTCATTACAACACCACATTGACACACGGACAGGGACTCACGGCGTAGGAGATACCCATGGGTCAACCACGTGTGCCCAATACGGAGGCGGCAGAGGGCAACCGCCTCTCGGCGGATCGGCCGCAGTGAAGACTTCCACAGGGCTGTGGACGGCTTCACTGCCCGAAGCTTGTTTGTCGCATTCGCCATAGCCCACTCGGCGCTCCAAGCCTCGCGCACCTTCCGGTGCAACATCAATTTCAGATCAGGTTCCATGACGCCAATATTTAGCGGTGGTTCCATAGTAGCCTGCTTGGCTAAGCGATCTACTTGTTCATTCCCTGGGATGCCGACGTGGCCCGGGGTCCACACAAAGACCACAGAGCGGCCAGATCGGCTTAGAGAGTGAACAGTATCTTGGATCGACCGTACCAATGGCTGGCGAGAAAAAAACTGGTCGATCGCTTGTAAGCCACTCAGGGAGTCAGAACAGATGACAAATGACCCCCTGGGGCACGCTTTGAGGTGTTGCACAGCCTTTAGAATGGCGACCAGTTCGGCAGAGAAAATGGAACTCTCGCCTGGCAGAGAATGCTGCTGTTCCACATGGTCGTCATGAAGAAACGCATACCCAGCATGGCCATCTACTACGGAACCATCTGTGTAGACGGGTTTTGCGGCATGGAACGAGTCTAGGAGTTGTAGAAACTCGTGGCGGAGATGTCTAGCGGAAACCGAGTCCTTTGACGTACAGGACAGATCCAGACGGACCTGCAATCGAGGAATAGACCAAGGAAGGTTTCGAAAGGAATAGTGGAACATGGTAGGGAGTGGAGAGGATGCGAGGGACGAAAGAAGGGAACGAGCACGGACTGAGATCGGGTAACCCGACCTAGGCCGTCGTGGAGGAATAGGGACCACAGCGTCTGGAAAAATGAGTCGGCGGTTTGGATGGAGGGGCGAGGCCTGAACATGGGCAACATATGAAGCCAGCAGGTGTTGCCTGCGGAACCGCAGCGGGAGGACTCCGGCTTCGACTAGGAGGCTTGTCACAGGGCTTGTGCGAAAAGCCCCTGTCGCCAAACGAACACCACAGTGTAAAATTGGGTCTATTGCCTGCAGCGCTGACGGCGCAGCCGAGTCGTAGACTATGGAGCCATAGTCTAGGCGCGACTGAATGAGGGCTTTGTAAAGTTGTAAGAGCGTTGGACGTGAGGCTCCCCAAACCGTGTGGCTAAGACAGCGCAGGATGTTGAGGTGGCGCCAGCACTTTTGTTTTAACTGGCGTAGGTGCGGCACCCAGGTTAGACGGTCATCAAACACCATACCTAAGAATCTGTGTGTCTCTTCGACTTGTAGCAGGTTGCCAGCTAAGTAAAGTTCGGGTTCCGGGTGTACTGCCCGACGTCGACAGAAATGCATCACACGGGTTTTGGATGCAGAAAATTGAAAACCGTGGGCAAACGCCCACGACTGAGCCTTCCGAATTGCGATCTGCAACCGCCGTTCAGCCACGCCGATGCTGGAGGTGCTGTAATACATGCAGAAGTCATCGGCATACAAGGAAGTAGAAACCAATGACCCCGCAGCTGCAGCAAGACCGTTTATGGCGATTAAGACTAAAGGAACACTAAGAACGGAACCTTGTGGGACTCCGTTCTCTTGACAATGAGGTGAGCTGAAACAAGAACCAACACGAACACGAAAAGAACGCAACGCCAGGAAGTTCTTAATGAATGTAGGAAGTGGACCCCGTAAGCCCCAATCATACAGCGTAGACAGAATATGTTAGCTCCAGGTGGTGTCGTACGCTTTCCGCAGGTCAAAAAAGACGGCAATCAGGTGTTCACGGTGAGAAAATGCTGTACGAATGGCCGACTCCAGCGACATGAGATTGTCGATAGCGGAGCGACCTTGAGGGAACCCACCCTGTTGAGGCGCCAAGAGTCCTCGGTCCTCGAGGATCCACATGAGCCTCCGACTCACCAACCGTTCGAGAAGCTTGCATGGAACGTTTGTGAGGCTGATCGGGCGGTAACTATCAGCCACCTGAGGATCTGCCCCAGGCTTAATCACCGGAATGATAATGCTATCCCGCCAGGAGGACGGAAAAACACCCTCAAGCCATACGCGATTAAACAGGGCGAGAAGTTGGCTCTGGAGTCCGCTGATAGGTGTTGGAGGAACTGACTGTGAATGCGATCGGGACCAGGGGAGGTATCCGGGCATGCAGCAAGGGCACTTTCCAACTCCCACTCAGTAAATGGGACGTTATATGATTCACAATGCCGTGTTCGAAATGAAATCTGCTGGCTATCTGATCGCTCTTTAATGGCATGAAAATCTGCACTATAGGCAGCAGTCGCCGATGTACATGCAAAATGATCTGATAGGTGCTCAGCGACGGTGACAGGGTCAGTACACAGTATACCCTGGACGCTGAGGCATGGAATTCCCGCCGGTGGGCGGTGCCCGAAGAGCGTCGAACTTGCAACCACACCTTGGAAGGAGAAGCGCGGGAACCAATGGACGCGACATACTTCTCCCGCGAGGCTTTCTTACTATCTTGTATCAGTCGCCGGGCCCGTGCCCGGAGCCGCTTGAAGGCTACCAGATGTTCGACAGAAGGGTGACGTCGGTGGCGCTGTAGTGCTCGCCGACATTCCCGGATGGCCTCAGCAATCTCCAGTGTCCACCAGGGCACCGACGGACGATGGCGCGAACCGGATGTGGTGGGAACAGAGTTTTCGGCTGCAGAAACGATGGCCTCTGTGACCTGCTGAACGGTGGCATCAACATCTGCTGGAAGCGGAGAGGAAATCACAGCAGCTGAAGAATAAGCTGGCCAGGCAGCCCTACGGAGGGACCAGCGAGGCGGATGGTCGGCTGGCGAACACTGTGGGAGCGACAAGAAGATCGGGAAATGGTCGCTGCCACACAGGTCGTCATGGACCCTCCAGGTGAGACGTCGAAGGAGGCTAGGGCTGCAGACTGACAGGTCTGTGGCAGAATACGTACCATGTGCTGTGCTAAATTGGGTAGGAGCACCGGTGTTAAGAAGGCAGAGATTCTGCTCTGACATGAGAGACTCAACATCCCTACCCCGGGCCGAGGTCTGCGTGCCACCCCACAGAGGGTGGTGGGCGTTGACATCCCCCAAAAGAAGATAGGGTGGGGGAAGTTGGGCGACCAAGGCTGCGAGGTCTGTGGGAGAGATGGCCTCATCAGGTGAAGGTAGACAGAGCAGACGGTAAAATCTAAACTACCCGGAGTCGAACAGCGACTGCCTCTAGAGACGTTTGAAGAGGCACAGCAGCACTGGGGACAGAGGCGTGGACATAAACACACACGCTGCCAGAAACCCTGTCGTAGATGGTTCGGTTTTTAAAATAGCCCCGATAGCCTCGGAGGGCTGGGGTCCTGTCGACGGGGTACCATGTTTCCTGCATCGCTAGACAGATCGCAGGGAAGTGGCAGAGTAATTGTCGCAGCTCTGCCAGATGGTGGAAAACCCCGCCGCGATTCCACTGCAAGATTTCGTTTGCAGTCTGCTGAATAACCATAATGTAAGAGATGAAATGGTCATTCAGCAGGGGCACCTGCTGCCAATTCCACAGAATCCGCAGGATCGATAACCATGGGTTCTGGCGATCCTAGGAAGGCGAGATCCTCAGGGGACGCAATGATCACCTCGTCTTCAGTGGCCGAAGATGTGAGCGAGCGCTCCTTTCGAGCCACTGAAGGGTCCTTAATCTTGTCTTTCTTCTTTGTGGTCTTCTTCCCGCTGGCCCTTTGGTGGTAAGGGCTGGGAGGACTTTCAGAAGCGACATCAGGGACAGCCGAAGAGCTGGAAGCCCTTCAGTCATCGGTTGTTGGATCCTTTAGCCTAATGCTAGGATCCACTGGCGCACTCTGAGAATCCTCGGAAGGGAGCGTCCCGAGGGACCCCTTCCGAGCAAGAGGGGCCAGGGAAGACTGTTTCTTCTCCGGCTGGGGAGTGAGGACAGGTGTCCCCGATGGTGGGGGAGCAGTTGCTCCCACAGGTATCGAGGGAGCGAGAGATGGAGACGGGCCCCCACCCATCACGGAAGATTGACGGCCCTTAGGGCCCACAGGAGGAGACAACACCGGTGGTTTCACTGGTCTCAAGGAAGCTGCTGTAACTGTGGCAACAGACGTTTCCATACGGACAGGGTGTAGCCGCTCGTATTTCTTACGTGCCTCATAGAAAGTCAGCCGGTCCAAGGTCTTGATTTCCATAATTTTACGTTCCCGATGTAAAACAGAGCAGTTCGGCGAGCATGGTGGGTGATGTTGCCCACAGTTCACACATAGCGGAGGTGGGGTGCATGGGGCGTCTGGGTGAGGTGGCTGCCCACATTCCCTGCATGTTGGGCTGGAAGTACATCGGGACAACATGTGCCCGAACTTCCAGCACCGGAAACACCGCATAGGAAGGGGGACATAGGGCTTGACTTCACACCGGTAGACCATTACTTTAACCTTCTCAGGCAGTGTATCGCCTTCGAAGGCCAAGATAAAAGCACCGGTGGCAAACCTACTTTCTTTAGGACCCCTGTACACCCGCCGGACGAAGTGGACACCTCGTCGCCGCAGGTATGCTCGTCATCGGTCTGGGACAAAAGATCGCGATGATAGATAAGACCTTGGACCATATTTAATGATTTGTGGGGCGTGACACGCACCGGGATATCACCCAGCCTGTCGCAGGCATGTAGTGCCCGCGACTGGGCCAAGGACGCCGCCTGTAACAGAACGGCCCCACTCCTCATCTTCGAAAAGGATGCTACTTCACCGAACTTGTCTTCTATTGTGTCGACAAAAAACTGAGGCTTAGTGGAAGTGAAGGATTCGCCATCAGTACGCTCACAGACCAGATATTGAGGTGAGTACGGCTCAGATCTATTAAGTGCCATTCGTTCCTCCCATAGGTTAGCAAGGGACGGAAACGTAGAGGGGTTAAACTCTGTTTTCCCACGCTTAGAGACGCCGTTTTCGCGACAGGCCACGCTTTTATTTGCTCGTTTCATCTTGGTCCCACGAGCGGCTAGGGAACTAAAAGTCCACCCAGGGAGAGCCCCGCTTGCCTGGGTAAGCCTTGTACAACTGAGGTGCGGCAGGTTCCTCAGAGGTTGCTCGCTAATGACTGTTCAACCTCAACAGCTATGCATCTCCTCGGCACGTAGCACACTTTGAGATTGAGGTTTTTTTTATAGAGGTTTGTACTGTCCTCGCGACCCGGGCGATTAAGCCAAGATCCCCGGGCTCTGAAACGTACAACGTTCCACCGTCGCGCCGAACGATGGTCGTTGAAGCACGCACAGAGCTTACGGTGTAGCGGACTGTTGGTGCGACACAGCCCACAGCTCAGTTACTGTAGTAAATATGTTGTATTATTTAGCCAGTAAAATAAGCGATGGTGGTTGAAACAGGTGTGTTGAGTGGGAGGAGAGTGAAAACATGTAACTAGTAGTGGTTCTGCGTACCCTCCGCAACGCACCTTAGGGTGGATTGCGGAGTATGTATGTAGATGTAGAAGCAAGGCGGTGTCGGTAACTTTAATATAATCCACGACTTTGATATTTTTAATACAAATAAAACTCATCTTTGGACATAGAACGAAATATAATATTTTACAACTGATAAAGTTTTGAGATCTAGACACTGATTGTTGTTGTTGTTGTTTAGAGGGGAGTAGACTACGTGGTCATCAGTCCCCTGTTGCGAGCTAAGTCGATACTGTCAGCCACCAATGGATCTGCTCCAGGTTTCAACACCGGGATGACGGTGCTTTCCCGCTACTGTGATGGAAAGACCCCATCTGCCCAGATACGGTTAAACAGGGAGAGGAGTTGGTGTTGAAACTCAGCCGAAAGGTGACAGATGAACTGGCTATGTATCCGATCAGGTCCCGGAGAAGTATCGGGGCATGCAGCCAGAGCAGTTTCAAACTCCCACTCGCTAAATGGGGCATTGTAAGGTTCCTGGCGGCGTGTGCGGAATGACAACTGCTTCCGCTCGACCCTCTCTTTGAAGGTGCGGAAGTTTGCACTGTACGTTTCAGTTGCTGAGCAACGTGCATAGTAATCCGCCATGTACTCAGCTATGGCTTGCGGGTCAGTGCAGAGTGCACCCTGAATAGTGAGCGATGGAATTCCTGCCGGTGGGCGATATCCAAAGAGGCGACGCACTTGGGTCCAGACCCGAGAAGGGGAGGCGCGAGAGCCGATAGAGGCTACAAACCTCTCCAAGGAATCCTTTTTACTCTGGCGAATCAATCGCCGAGCTCGTGCGCGGAGCCGCTTAAAGGCGATTAGATGGTCTAGAGAAGGGTGGCGCCGGTGCCGCTGAAGTGCGCGCCGACGTTCCCGGATGGCCTCAGCGATTTCCTGCGTCCACCAAGGGACCGACTTACGTCGAAGTGACGTAGACGCGGTCGGGACAGTGTTCTCAGCAGCAGAAACTATGGCCTTCGTGACTAGCTGGACAACCACATCAATGCCGGATGGAAGCGTAGGCGGTATCACTGCAGCTGAAGCATATGCCGGCCAGTCAGACCTATGGAGCGACCAATGAGGTAGCCGGTTTGCGGCCTGAGTCTCTGGGAGCGACAGAAAGATGGGAAAATGGTCGCTGCCACAGAGATCATCATGGACGCTCCAGTTCAGACGAGGGAGGAGACTCGGGCTACAGATAGAAAGGTCGATGGCCAAATACGTCCCGTGAGCTACGCTGAAGTGTAGCGAGCAACCTCGTCGGAGCGTCGGAGCGCCCGTATTAAGAAGGCAAAGGTTTCGCCGTGTGAAGAGCAGCTCCACATACTTACCACGAGCCGAGGTCTGTGTCCCACCCCACAGAGGGTGGTGGGCGTTAAAATCCCCCAGAAGGAGAAACGGCGGGGGCAGTTGAGCGATCAAGGCATCAAGGTCAGCAAGAGAAATAATCTCATCTGGAGGAAGGTAGAGGGAACAGATTGTTAGTTCCTGCCTGACTCTGATCCTTACAGCCACTGCCTCGAGATTCGTGGTGAGCGGCACAGCTGCACAGGGGACAGTGGCAAGGACATAGAGGCACACACCTCCAGAGACCCTGTCGCATAAGGGGCGATTTTTGAAATAGCCCCGGTAGCCACGCAGGGCTGGGGTCCTCTGCACAGGAAACCACATTTCCTGTATCGCTACGCAGATAACATGGAAGTTGCTCAATAGCTGTTGCAGCTCAGCCAGATGGTGGAAGAAACCACCGCAATTCCATTGGAGGATGTGGTGGTTAGTGACGTTAAAAGCCATGATAAAAAGGTAAAATATAAAATATTAAAAACGTTATTCCATAGGTTCATCTGCTGCAGCCGATTGGGAACCTACGGAGTCCAGGACAAGACGTAATGGGGATTCAGTGAGAGACAGATCCTCACGTGACGCGAGGATCTGCACCTCATCGTCTGATGTAGAAGATGAGGTAGCGGGTGGCCTGAGAGCCACCGAAGACTCTTTTGTCTTCTTTTTCCGCCCCTCTCGCTGGCCCTTAGGTTTGCAGGGCCGGGAGGGCTTCTCTGTAGTGACACCAGGGGTAGAAGAAGAGCGGGAAGCCCTTCCAACCACAGGTTTTGGATCCTTCAGCCATTGGCTGGGATCTGCTGGAGCACTAGGAGAAGCCTCAGAAGGGAGTGCCCCGAAGGACCCCTTCCGAGCGAGGGGAGCCAGAGGAGGCTGCTGCTCCTCCTCTGGCTGTGAGGTGGGGACTGGTGTCCCCGGTGGTGGGGGTGGAGGTGCCCCCGCTGGTGGTGGTGGGGGGGGGCAGTGTGAGGAGTGCCCCCGACCTTGATGGAGGCTGACGAGCTTTGACGGCCCTTTGGGCCTACAGAAGGTAGTTGCACGGTAGGTCTGATCAGAAGTGGTGGTGATGAAGTAACTGCAGCAAAAGATGTAGTCATGGAAACTGGGTGAAGCCGTTCATATTTTTTACATGCTTCTGTATATGTCAGGCGATCCAGGGTCTTGTATTCCATTATCTTTCGCTGCTTACGGAGCATGGTACAGTCTGTAGAACAGGGTGGATGTTGCTGCCCACAGTTGACACACATAGGTGGAGGAGTACACGGAGCGTCCGGGTGTGATGGACGCCCGCATTCCCTACATGTGGGGCTGGAACTACATCTGGAGGACATATGTCCAAATTTCCAGCATTTGAAACAGCGCATAGGGGGAGGAATGTAAGGCTTTACGTCACACCGGTAGACCATGACCTTGACCTTTTCGGGTAATGTATCGCCGTCGAAGGCCAAGATGAAAGCACCGGTGGCTACCCTATTACCCTTCGAACCCCTATTCACGCGCCGGACGAAGTGGACACCCCGTCGCTCTAGGTTGGCACGTAGCTCGTCATCCGACTGTAAGAGAAGATCCCTGTGATAGATCAGACCCTGGATCATGTTAAGCGATTTATGAGGTGTTATACTGACCGGAACGTCACCTAGCTTATCGCAAGCAAGTAATGCTTTTGATTGGGCGGATGACGCTGTTTCGATCAGTACCTAACCGCTTCTCATCTTTGACATGCCTGAGACTTCACCAAACTTATCCTCGAGGTGTTCAACGAAGAAAAGTGGCTTCGTCGACATGAAAGTTTCCCCATCTGTTCGACTACAAACAAGATACTTAGGTGAGTATGCCTCATCCCTTTCTTTAGCCCGCCGTTCCTCCCATGGGTTGGCCAGGGAAGGGAACGTTCGGGGATCATATGACGCTGCATTATAAGCAACTCTTCCACGCTTTGAGACGCCGTTTTCACGGCCGGCCAGGCTTTTGTTTGCTCGTTTCATGTTCGTCCCACGAGCAGCTAGGGAACAAAAGGTCCACCCAGGCAGAGCCCCGCTTGCCTGGGTAAGCCTTGTACAACTGAGGTGCGGCAGGTTCCTCAGAGGTTGCTCGCTAGCGGCTGTTCAACCTCAACAGCCATGCATCTCCTCGGCACGTAGCACACCTTGAGATTGAGGTTTTTTTTATAGAGGTTTTTACCGTCCTCGCGACCCGGGCGATTAAGCCAAGATCCCCGGGCTCTGAAACGTACAACGTTCCACCGTCGCGCCGAACGATGGTCGTTGAAGCACGCACAGAGCTTACGGTGTAGCGGACTGTTGGCGCGACACAGCCCACAGCTCAGGAACCCGGGTTCGCCTAGCCCGTACCCAGCAAATTAATGCTGAGCCCCTGAGGGGTCTAGACACTGACTGATGTCTCAAGGTTCACTTGAAACAGTTGCAGAAAATTAAAAGTGTGAGGCAGTAAAAAAACGACGTCTGTAGTAATAACGGAAAATTCTCTAAGCATTGCGGAGCACTACAACAATGGAGAGGCCACTCTTCGACGAAGCGATCCACATTACGCACCAGTCGTATATGCCGGCTAGTCGGCTGCAGTGGCCGAGCTGTCTGCGGCGCGCCAGTCACAGTCTGCACGGCCGCTACGGTCGGGGGTTTGAATCCCCCCTCGGGCATGGTTGGTTGTGTTGTTTTTAGTATAAGGTAGTTCATAAGTAGTTTGTAATTATAGGGACTGATGACCCCGCAGTTAAATCCCTCAAGCTTAACAAACCCACTACGGTCGGGGGTTCGAATCCCCCCTCGGGCATGGATATTTGTGCCGTCCTTAGTATTAGATAGTTCGTAAGTAGTTTGTAAGTTTAAGGACTGATGACCCAGTAGTTAAGTCCCATAAGCTATACAAACATTTGAACATTTGATTTTTGCTTAACAAACAATGAACAATATACCGGCTATTTACCTACAGTTCAGCGTATCATATTGACTGACTCAGAGTTATCGTCTTCTTAGAGCGTATGTCCTCTTATGCTAATACAAAAGTGTTATTTTCAACGATACGACGTTCCTACGGCCAGGACTGTGAGCGAATCGACAATGATGTCTTGCTGGCTGTTACCATATCACAATTACCGTCGATAGTTAGATGGTCACACTATAAAAATTTTCTTTGTGTGGCTTGTGGAACATTTTTATACTTAAACGGCGTTATTTCTACTGAAACAAATCGGACTCAGTAATGGTATTAGGCTTTAACACAGTCTGTACAATAATTTTAATTCATTGCATGATTACTGTGGGGAGTTTCTCTCTCTTACGGTCAGACAAATTCACTTGCTGCATCGTAAACGAATGCTCCGCTACACACACACACACACACACACACACACACACACACACAGGCCACCACGCAGCGTAAAACGCGACATAAAAGAACTACATCATGAGGCCACCCACGGAGAGGAACCTATTTGCTCTTTTTCGACTTGCCGCGCTTTGAAAATGCGCATGTGTTTCCAGAAATTTTCCGCGTCCCTTTGTTTGCATTTCCGACACGCGCGCCGCGGGGTCAGTACAGGGCTGTGTGCGCAGAATTTTTCTGTTGCATTCAGACATAACGGCATGGCGCGTACACCTGCCGCCCCCGCCGCCCATTATATTCGTCGCACGTGGGCGGCACCTGTTACCTCGCCCACCATTGACGTCACATTTTACTCCGTCTCCCTGGCTCCGACTACTATTTTCTTTATGAAGTCGCTCTTGACTTACTGTGTTCGCGAAGCATGTTTTTCTGACCTCTGTAAAATATATTTTTTTCCTTATTCTTTCTTTAAGCACTGTAGCCATTATCCATTATCACGAAGGAAGACATTGAGAAATGAAGTTCGTATTATACAGTGTTTCCCATTTACCTTGATGACCCTAAATAACTATTTGTCCAGATGAAAATTACAAAATATTTCAACAAATGTTCTTTAGCCGTCAGGGGGACATCGATCAGCATGATTGCCTTCTTTGTAGCTGTGTTTTTCACATGAGCAGCAGTTGGACTTTTTTAAATGTCACCCTGTGTTTTTTATTCGGTAATTCGTTTCCTGTCCTAAAGACCTATTCAAAAATGTATCAAAGTGCACCTTTCACTAAAAGACAACATTATTAATTACATACCACAACATTAACATTGACAGTCCCAGAGGTTACTGCAGATAGTCGAGGTAACTGAACACATGCCGGCCGTGGTGGCCGACGAGACTGAGGCACGCCAGTCACGGTCTGCACGGCCACTACGGTCGGGGGTTCAAATCCCCCCCCCCCTCGGACATGGATACTTGTGCCGTCCTTAGTGTTAGTTCATAAGTAGTTTAAATGTTTAGGGACTGATGACCCCGTAGTTAAGTCCCATAAACTGTACAAACATTTGAACATATTTGAACTGAACACATGAAGGTGCTAACCCTGACAAGAGGACAAATGTAAACAGCAGTACTCTGCACACCCGAAATTCCGGCAACCATCATCAGTTGAAGAGTTGTGTGAGTAGAATGTACACCAACGAATAGAAGATAGAAACGCTACTCATCTATGGGGAATGTAAGTTAGCAGAACAGTAACTGCAATACTGTTTTCTTATGTGCAATACGAGTAGATTTACTACAGTAGTTTAGTTCCTTTAAATACTGTTGTGTAGCGTAGGCATACAGTGTACGCTGTCCTTCCAACAAACGTCACCGTCATAACGTTTCTTTTATTGTAGTTGAAGCTAGGTGAAATGCTACGCAGGCAGAGGAACTGTAAGGAGCGATATCCTGACAAGAACCACCTTCCCGATGAATGTTTTCTCTTTCCAAATGATGACGACGTAACCGTCGTAGCGCTCGCATAGACGAAGCTGCGGAAGTTACTGTTAATGTTTCCCTTGCTATGAACCCACATTTGAGCACACGACAGATTGAACGCGAGATTGGCATTCATAAAACCAGTGTATATCGTATTCGTACACATCACCGGTTACATCCTTACCATGTCACCTACACCAAGAATTTCATGGCAATTATTTCCAGAATCATATACAGTTCTGTCAGTGAACACCGCGCCGCGGTGGAGTAGCCGAGCGGTTAGGGATATTGAGGTTATGTGAAAGTTAAATGCGTGTTTAATTGGTTGGTTGGTATGGGGGTTTAAGGGGGACTAGACTAATATGGCCATCAGTCCCCCGCTTCATAGCTAGGTGACACACAGAAAAACATAGTCGTCTATTAATGCGCCTGAGCTATATTTAAAGTAGGGCAAAAGAAAAGAACATACTGTCAATGAAATATTGACAGAGTCAACAAGGGACGATACTATGACGCCAGACACACAGTAACAAATACAAGATAAAACTATGATAAAACCGATGAATGTGGTTGGCCGACCGTGGGAATAAAATGGGAAAAGCCAGCCACAGAGCAAACACGTGAAAAGCTGTAGTCTAAAGACCCGTCAAGGAGAACAGAGATAAGAATCTAAAAGACCTCCCAGAGGATTTATAGCAACTGGTAAATCCCCCCGGCACGAAGAAACCGTAAAACCAAATTAGCCACAGAGGCATCGTCGCCGAGCATCAAAGAGAGAGTCTTTGGGAGGTTGAAAGAAATCCGCAGTGGGGATAAAATGGGACAGTCGAGTAGGAGATGGACCACAGTCAATGGAGCACCACATTGGCACACGGGCGGGTCCTCTCGATGGAGGAGGTGACCATGCGTCAGATGGGTGTGACCAATGCGGAGACGGCAGAGAACCACGGAGTCCCTACCGGATCCCAGCTGCGAGGACTTCCAGACAGATGTTGTGTCATTTATCGTCCGCAGCCTATTGGGCACGTCCAGAGCGAACCATTCAGCGTTCCACAGTTCGGGTATTTTATTGCGAAGCAACGGGCGGAAGTCTGCTTCTGGGAGGCCAATCGCCAGAGAGCGGCAAGTGGTAGCCTGTTTGGCTAGCTGGTCAACGCTCTCATTGCCCGGAATGCCTACATGGCCCGCGGTCCAAACGAATGTAAGACAGCGACCAGAGTCACTAAGACCCAGTATCGACTCCTGAATGGCCCTGACCAATGTATGACGAGCATAACACTGATCAAGTGCCTGTAAACCGCTCAGCGAGTCGCTGCAGATCAGAAAGGAGGTCCCGGGGCACGTGCAGATGTATTTAAGGGCGCGGTATATAGCCACCAGTTCTGCAGTGAAGTTGCTGCTGCCAGGTGGCAAAGAGCGTTGTTCAACATAAGCGCCATGCATGTAGGCATATCCGGAGTGGTCGCCATCCGCAGAACCGTCTGTATAAACGACCTCGGAGTTACAGAACTCGCGGAGCAGGGCAGAAAACTGATGCCGTAGGACCAGAGGAGAAGTAAAGGTCTTCGGCTCACGGGAAAGATCCAACCGAATCCGCGGCCGAGGAACGGTCCAGGGAGGAGCATGGAAAATCGAGCGGAAGGGACGGTTAAGAGTAAAGGAGTCCAGGGTCGAAAGTAGCGATTGGACACGCGCTGCTATCGGGAGTCCCGACTGAGGTCGCCTCTGCGGCAAACGAGTGACCTCCCCCGGAAAGAGGAGTCTGTTATTCGGATGCCGAGGGTTACAGTGAACTCTGGCAGCATACTGGGCGAGTAGTTGTTGGCGCCGGTGTCGCAATGGGACGACTCCAGCCTCTGCCAAAAGACTCGTGACAGGGCTTGTAAGAAAGGCTCCAGCGGCCAGACGGATGGCGGTATGGTGCAATGGATCGAGAACTCGCAGTGCAGATGGAGAGGCTGAGCCATAGACCTGGCTTCCGTAGTCCACACGTGACTGCACCAGAGCGTTGTAGAGCCGCAGGAGGATAGGGCGTGCTGCCCCCCAGACAGTATGGCTGAGGCAACGAAGGATGTCCAGATGTCGTGAACACCGTTGCTTAAGCTGGCGCAGATGAGGGAGCCATGTCAAACGCGAGTCAAAAAGGAGACCCAGGAAGCGGTGTGTGTCCACAACCTGAAGGAGCTCACCATGAAGGTAGAGCTCTGGATGCGGATGTACCGTGCGTTGGCGACAAAAGTGCATCACCCTGGTTTTTGCAGGGGAAAAAATAAAACCATGGGCAGAAGCGCAATTCTGCGCCCGATGAATGGCTGCCTGCAGTCGTCGTTCAGCTACACTTGTACTAGCGGTGCAATAGTACAGGCAAAAGTTGTCCGCATAGAGAGAGCAAGAAACCGATGGCCCCACCGCAGCCACTAGGCCATTAATGGCCATTAAAAAGAGGGGTACACTTAGGACGGACCCTTGTGGTAACCCATTCTCTTGAATATGGGGGGAACTGAAGGAGATGCCAATGCGAACTCTGAAGCGGCGCGAAAGTAGAAAATTTTAAATAAAAAGCGGGAGGGAGCCACGGAGACCCCACCCATGTAGTGTGGCAAGGATATGATGACGCCATGCCGTGTCATATGCTTTCCGGAGGTCGAAAAAGATGGCGACGAGGTGGTGACGTCGGGCGAAAGCAGTACGGATCGCCGACTCCAAAGAAAGGAGGTTATCAATGGCAGAGCGACCCTGCCGGAAAGCACCTTGTTGTGGGGCGAGCAGACTCCGATACTCGAGAACCCACAGCAGTCGCCGGCTCACCAAACGTTCAAAGAGCTTACAAAGAACGTTTGTGAGACTGATAGGACGGTAATTGTCAACGTTCAGTGGATCTGCACCTGGCTTCAACAGAGGGATAACGGTACACTCCTGCCATTGGGATGGGTACGCTCCCTCGATTCAGAGACGATTGAAGTAGTCCAAAAGATGGCGTTGCGAGTTTGCAGAAAGATGTTTCAGCGTTTGACAGTGGATTCGGTCCGGTCCTGGAGATGTATTGGGGCAACTGGCAAGAATAGTTTGAAATTCCCACTCTGTAAATGGCGCATTGTACGGCTCCTGGCGGTTTGTGCGAAATATCAACTGCCTTCGCTCAGCCCGCTCTTTTAAGGTACAAAAACCTTGGCTGTAGGCAGTGGACGCCGAATTGAGAGCAAAGCGTGCTGCAAAAGACGCAGCAATGATGGTCGGGTCGGTGTGGATAGTACCAAGGATAGAGAGACCCGCGACCCCTGCCGGTGGGTGGTAACCTGATATACGGCGAATCTTCGTCCAAATCTGGCTAGAAGAGACACGGGGTCCAATTGTGGACACGTATTCTTCCCAGCATGCCTGCTTACGCTGCCGGATTAGCTGCCGCGTCTGGGCCCGAAGACGTTTAAAGGCAACCAGGTGGTCAATAGTGGGGCGGCGCCGGTACTGCTGCAGAGCTCTGCGGCGATTGCGGATAGCTGCTGCTATCTCCGGTGACCACCAGGGTACTGGCCTTCGTCGAGGTAAGGCAGAAGAAGATGGTATCGCGGACTCAGCAGCAGAAACGACAATGGAAACGAGAGGGAGAGGGGTATCCAGCGTTGCAGCTGAAGTGTATGCTGCCCAGTCGGCCCTATGGAAGGACCAGCGTGGTAGACGTGCAGGGCGTTGGTGGTGGGGAAGTGAAAGGAAGATGGGAAAGTGGTCGCTTCCACAAAGGTCATCATGGACCCACCAATTAAGGAGTGGACGTAAGCCCGGACTACACACCCCTTTTCTGGCTGGGGAGCAGGGGTAACCACTCCCGACGTGGGGGGCAGTATAGGCCCCGCAGAAGATAGCGTGCCCCCAGATGTCTGGGCGGCCGAGGTAGAGGGGCAGCCCATAGGGCCCACAGATGGAGGTAGAGCAGGGCGAGAAGTGGCCTCTGGTTGTGGCGCCATCGTTGTAGCTGCAGCATATGATGTAAGTAAAGTGACTGGATCTAGCTTTTCATACTTCCTCCGAGCCTCTGAGTAGGTTAGTCGGTCCAAGGTCTTGTATTCTACTATCTTCCACTCTTTGTGTAGAGCGGGACAGTCCTGCGAACAGGGAGAGTGGTGACCACTGCAGTTGACGCAATAAGGAGGAGGAGCACAGGCAGCGTCCGGGTGTGAAGGACGGCCACAGTCCCGACAGGTTGCAGTAGCATTGCAACGAGAGGACATGTGCCCGAAACGCCAACACTTAAAGCGTCGCATCGGAGGGGGAATGTACGGTTGGACATCACATCTATACATCATGACTTTGACCTTTTCGGGCAGATTGTCACCCTCAAAGGCCAAGACAAATGCGCCAGTCGCCACTCTATGATTTTTCGGTCCCCGAAAAATGCGTCTCCGTCATTGCAGATTGTCGCGTAACTCCTCATCCGTCTGCAGTAAAAGGTCTCTATGGTATATGACCCCCTGTACCCTATTTAAGGATTTATGGGGCGTTATGGAGACAGGAATAACGCCCAAGTGGTCACACGTTAAGAGGCTGCATGATTGAGCAGGGGTCTCTGCCTGTATCAGGACCGAACCATCGCGCAGTTTAGACATACCGGCAACTTCGCCAAACCTTTCTTCGAGGTGTTCTACAAAGAAGGAAGGCTTAGTGGCCTGGAAACATTCCCCATCCTGTCTGGTCACAACTAGGTATCGTGGTGAGTAGTGGTCAGTCTTCTTCGTGGGCCCACGTTCCCCCCATGATGGTGTCAGGGAAGGGAATGATTTGGGGTCGTATCGAGCAGCATTGAAATTAAACTTACCCAACTTTGAGACACCTGGCTTGGAGCCAGGATTTTCAGAGGTTTGTTTCCTCTTCATTGCGGAATATCCGCCCCAATGCCACCCACTCCGAAACAGGGGCTCTCCTCAAGGGCGCCACCCAGCCTCAGCAACGCCACCTGGCAGGATGACCGTTGCCGGGAGTCCTGATGCCCCGCAAAGACAAGCATCGACTCCTTGGCATGCATGAGGAGGTCACAGCTCAGGCATCGGCAGTGTGATCCCTGTGTAATTCAGGGGGCTCAACCATGAGGGTACATAACAGCCCCACCACACGGACTGGCTACCGTGCTGGTGACCTAGTGGGGAGGGAGCTACGGCGAGGAAGGGATGTGGAAGGAAAGGGTAGGAATCCGCGCCGTAGGGGCTAGGTTGGGAGTTCTTCCCCAAATGGCTCACACTAACTCTGAAATTTAGATGGAGGTCAAACCCCAAAGGGGACCTAACTGGGCCGAAAATGATGAAAATGGCAAACAAAACATAATAGAGAAACCAGCAGAACCAGGGTAATAGCCGGGCCGTCAACGCGAGAACACCTAGAGACGGGGTTGGAGAAGGGTAGGGCGGGAAAAAGGATTAGGAAGAGAGGGAACCAGGGGGAGGAAAAGCGGCCTGGGAAACAGGAAGGCAGGCCACAATGGCTCGGGGACCCGTGCGCGCCACACACGTACCCACAAAAGAGCTGTGGGCCCCCTGGGGGGGGGGGTGTTTAATTGAATCTTTCCGGAAACAACTGATGTACGTTTGCGGAATAAGATGGGGAAGCAAAAATTTAACAAAAAGAGTAAAAACAGTATCTTTGAAGTTGCTGGTACAAAAGTTTAAAAAGTGAAAAATAAGGCTAAACCAGTGAACACTCAGTTGAAAAAGATCAGTGAAATAAACTCCAAAATGATAAAAGACATTGATAATCAGCTGGTGGAACTACATACACAGTTGACTCAACCCAAGAAAGCAGCATCACAAATGGGAGAGAAGAAAAGGCCACTGCCTACTGTTAATCTACAGAAAACACTAGTGGAAACTGCAAGAGCAGCAGAGAAAGTGTGAGCAATGAAAATATGAACATAGTGTTACCTTTCGTGTCTGGCAAAGGAAATGTTTTTAAGACTTTACAGAAACGTGATAAATATAGATCTCTATTAAAAAAAAGCTCTCTAAGGCGCCTTGCTGCGGAGGGCGTATGGTCGCCGTCGGAGGTTCGAGTCCTCCATGGGGCATGTGTGTGTATGTGTGTGTGTGTTGTCCTTAGGTTAGTTTACCTTAGTTTAAGTAGTTTGTAAGCTACGGACTGATGACCACGCAGTTTGGTCCGAAAGATTTACAAACATTTGAGTGAACACCGTAGGAAATCCTCAGGAATCCGAATTTCTTTTCCAATGTTCTATTTAGCCAAGAATGTTCATTCTCCAACAAAGGACAGGTAAATACAATTAACATGCCATATTGGTACAGCGACAACCTCCAGTGGCTTAGATAGGTGGAACAGGAGCGTCAATGGACAGAAGGTCTGATGTGGGATACTTGGTACTACAATTATTGGCCCTTATTTCATCAATACTAGTCTAAACGGCACAGTGTATGCCAAATTCCTCAGGCGAATTCTTCCTCCTCGTCTGGATGAACTACCGCTACGAACCAGAATGCTTATGTGGTATCAACACGATGGATGTCCAGCAGATAATGCCTTGTGTGCACTTCGTGTTCTTAACCGAAGGTTGTTGTTGTTGTTTAAAGGGGACCAAACTACTGGGTCATCAGTCCCCTGTTCCTAACAAAGAATGTCCATTTAACCGAAGGTATCCTGCCAGGTGGATTGGACGAGGAGGAACAGTTACTTGGCCTGTTAGGTCTCCTGATTTAAGACCTCTGAACGTTTTCTTCGAAGACGCATTAAAATTTTGTCTATCGCGATATTCCACAGGATATGCAGGAATGTATCGTGCTTGCTTGTAATTCTCTTCAGCAGACAACACTGGAAGCAGTAAATAATTCTTTCATTTAACTAGTGCATCAGCGTATCGGTGTCCAGGATCACCACTGTGATTATCTTTGAATGTTCTACTCCTTGGCAGTGGTACAGGAGAATCAAATTCAATTTTGTCTCATGTTTTTTACTTGGTTTTCATTTGTTTTCTGACAACTCCAGCAAGTTGACTAGTTTGTGATCTCGTGCTCAAAGTCAATGTTGTGTTATGTAATTAATAACGTTGTGTTCGGTGAATGGTAGACTGTGATACATTTTTGAAATGTTCAAATGTTCAAATGTTTTTAAGTCTTATGGGACTTAAGTACGGGGTCATCAGTCCCTAAACTTACAAACTACTTATGAACTACTTACGAAATAGGAAGGCACAAATATCCATGCCCCGAGGGGGGATTCGAACCCCCAACCGTAGTGGCCGTGCAGACCGTGACGGAAGCGCGACCGGCTACATTTTTGAATACGTCTTTAGGAGAGGAAATATATTATACGAGGCGCGTCCAGGAAGTAAGTTCCGTTTGGTAATAAAATGAAATTGACACAGATACAGAAGAAATTTTTATTGCACAAAATTCTACATCTCTTAAACTATTTTCCCACATAACTGCCGAATTTTTTCAGGCATTTGTCATAGCGTGGCATCAGGTTTTGTTTACCTTCTTCATAGAAATCTGCCGGCTGTTGTTTGGTCACTATTTCATGCATCCGTGATCGTGAAATTTTGGGGAAGTCCATCGCGAGAGCACTAATTGTAAACCTACGGTTTTCCTGGATCTTGCCATCAATAGCGTGAACCAGTTCTTCTGTAGCCAAAGGTGGACGCCCACTTCGTTCTCCATCGTAGAAATCACTGCGCCCGCCATTTAACTGTCAGACCCATCTTCTCACCATCGAATCACTCATCGCATTTGGTCCGTAAACATCGCAAATTTGCCGATAAATTTCACTTTCCTCGCATTCAGAAACCGAATCACCGACCTGATTCCACAGACGGCAGGATTTTCAGTCAACGCTGACATTTCAAACAAGCAGAACAAAGCGCACGTAACTGACAGCGATCTCCAAATGGCGCACGTTCTTCTCCTTGATACACATCGTCTACAGCGCATGTGCGGAACTGCTATCGCAGCGCTGCAGCGGGGATAAATTGAAACGGAACTTACTTTCTGGACGTGCCTGGTATATATATATGTGGCGTCTATTCCGAAAGAACAATCACTTCTGATCCTGCAATTGTTATTGTTTTCATATTCACACAATATATGACTTCAACTGCGAATGGGAAAAGCTGAAAATGTATACCCAGCCTGGATTCGAACCCGGGTCTCCTGTTCCCTACGCAGTTGCGCCGACTCCTACACCACTGGGGACACAGTGATCACAGCACCTGCAAGGACTACCTAAGCACGCCTCCCGACAGACACAAATTTCCAGCTTTACCCTGCCCACAATACTCAAACTCGTAGTCACTACGTACTGTGGGAAGGGTAAAGCTACAAATTTATGTCTGACGGGAGGCGTGCTTAGGTAGTCCTTGCCGGTGCGATGATCACTGTTCCTAGTGGTGTAGGGGTCAGCGCAACTACTTAGAAAGCAGGTGACCCGGGTTAGAATTGCGGCTGGGTACACATTTCCAGCTTTGCCCATTCATTTGAAATCATATATTGTGTGATTATGAGGGAATGTACTGCTGAATAAAAAATACAGAGAGCCGTTTAAAAAATCATACCGCTGTTCATATCTTTGTAAAAAAAACAGTTACAAATAAGACAATCATGCAGATTATTGCCCCCTTACCTCTAAAGAAGATGTGCTGGAAACATTTGGTAATATGCATCTGGAAAAACAGTTATTTATGGTGGTGATGAAGGGAATATCGTGTACATAACCGCCATCTAGGCAAAAACACAAACATTCAATAGTGGAACGGAACGTAGACCTTAACATCTCAGCCGTCATATGGACTGCTACTTAGCTGATATGATTGCTCAGACCAAGCAGACATTAATTTTACTAGCGTACATTTTGAACCCATATCTACCGCCATGCAAAAAACGTCTAAACGAGTAAAGTCCGGTGAACGGCAAGCCGATTGCCGAGGAGAACCTTTGTCTCTCCATCCCCCTGGAAAGGGTCTGCTTACAAATTGTCAAGCGATGTCTGCAAAATATGGAAGATCACCATCATGCTGAAATACAACGGTATATTTAAAATTGGATTCCACTGTTTGGAACGTTGTACATTGAGCAAGCAATGAAGGAATGCAAGGAAAAATTTGGGGAGGGCATTAAAGTTCAGGGAGAAGAAAGGAAAACGTTGCTGTTTGCCGATGACATAGTAATTTTGTGAGGGACTGCAAAGGATTTGGAAGAGCAGTTGAATGGTATGGACAATGTCTTGAAAGTAAGAAATAAGATGAACATTAACAAGCGTAAAACGAAGGTAATGGAATGTAATGTCAGAAAATCAGGTGATGCTGAAGGAATTAGATTATGTAATGAGGCAGTAAAAGTAGTAGATGAGTTTTGTTACTTGGGTAGCAAGATAACTTCTGATGCCCGAAGTAAAGAAGATATAAAATGCATATTAGCTATGGGAAGAAAAAAGTTTCTAAAGAAGCGAAACTTGTTATTGGTGACTTGATTCGCTGCCAGAAATGCAATGTTTGGTACCACGAAGTATGCGTTGCTGCCTGACGGAAAAGATGCTTTTTGTGTGGAAGATGCCCGTAATCAAAATTGTACCAGGAAGTGATCAATATTTTACCTGGTATGGTATACTGTCTATAGATTTTTCTCAATTCTGTAACCATATTTTGTGTTTATGCCAACATTTGTAATTGTCTAACATTTGTGTTACATATTCCTTAAATTTCCACGAACAAGTGACATAGTTAAAATTATTTCGTTTCCAATATATTTCCAGTTACAATAACATTTGTCCACCTTTCCCTAAGTAACTCAAATCGATTTTTTATAAGTGACAGCAAGATTTAACGATCAATTTTGTTCATTTAACTGTTCTAAAGAACAACAGTATCCCACAACTCGAAGGTGCGATTCAAAGAACTGTTTGAACACGTCGAAGTAGCTGAGACTATTACTTCTCCTCCGGCGAAGAAAGAAGGGGCCCTACAGTTTATTTTTATCATACCTAACCAAAAAGTCCGCCATATAAATAAAATCGACAACGTAATTTATTCTCGTATTTACGGAGAACATGCTAGGATTCGCAGGAATGAAAATACACTTTACCCGAGAATGTACTCAGCCTGAGAAAAAGGGTGGTGGTAAGTGCTCAACGCAGATAATTTTCTCAGAATTCCTTTGAATAAAATATGCTTATCACAAGCGGAGAACTTTCTCGGTTTTCTGAAGTGAGCTCTCTAGCATACTTCGAGGAGAGTAACGGCGCTTAAGATTGCGATTTACGGCGATTTATAATAAACATGACAGAATTTGTGTCTCTCAGCAGGCAAAACAATATACATTGAACGTAGGTTAAAGAAATATAAGAGGAACTAAAGAAGTTTATACAAATAAATTAATGGAAACTTAACATGGTAACAGAATAACTCCCTTTACAAAAATCATTACAGTGACAATTCAGGCAGTTTACTTAGCGACGCGAGTGATGTCAGTGGAATGTTTTCATTATTTACATAGAAATGAAACACAAATAGATTTATTCTTCGTTTATGAAGGGCGTTTGTACAATTTTAAATAGCTACGTAACGAAATTATGTTGTATGTTTTGAAATAGATCTATTAATAAGGCCTAATCCGTTAATTCCAAATGAACTTCCTAGGGACTTTACAAGTTGTTTGCAAGCCTAGGGACTGATAACCTCCGTAGTTAAGTCCTACAGATTTAAAAAAAAAAATTGAATATTTGATTTAGATCAGTGATTCCCAAAGTGGTCTATATAGACCCCCTGTGGTCTATTCCAACCTGCAAGCGGTCCACATCAGCGGAAAAATAATGTGAGGGACTATTTGTTGTAAATGTATGTGTGCGGTGTAGGGGGGGGGGGAGGGGCACGATTGTGTTTCAAATTTAGGAAGGTCAGAACCAAAGCTCAGAATTATTCTCACAATGCTGAAGATTGATCCTTTGTATGTCACTGTTCGCTTCATTGGCTAAGCGAGAGAGCGGAGGAATTCTGTATTTTCGGTCTTCTGATGCAGGCCCGTAGTCAGATTTCAATTCGGGGAGGGGTGGGGAGAGAGGAAATCAAACAGTTATGACGTACATATTCTAACTTTCAAAGCAATGCAACATAAGTAAATCTAAAAGTGCACATGTATTTCAATAGAGATAATATTACATTTTGTTAAATACAAATCTCCAAAGAGAAAATTGAACATACGTTTCAAGTACGATACCATCAGCTACGTCATTTTTGTAGCTCCACTACGTAAACTGCTACCCCTTGCCCTTCTCGAGTAGCGGGACGAGTATCGGACTCTGCCCATGAAGGGCCAGCAAATCCTTCGTCAATCATCACTGGGTATATTACCATATTGTAGACTAGGTAAAATGTGGGCTTCCTCAGTTTTTCTATATTTTGTGTAGAATTTCCTACTGCACAGAATTTAAGTCGTTTATTACATTTGAAAGAGTGGTCAAAGAAACATACATGGTGGTCTCGGGGTAAATCGCTCGACTGGAAACCGAAGTGACGCGGGTTCAAAACCCAGACGGATGACGGGAATTTTCAGTCTCCGTTTTAACCCAGTCTTCACTTCTCAACGATGTCAGGAATGTCCAGAAACTGTTGCCAATCTTCTTACAAAAAGAAAAAGAAGGCTGGAAATCACTGAAAGAGAAGATTTAGGTTAAACCTAACAAAACGTAAACCAAATATTCATAATTTACTAAAAACACATTATTCACACTTCTACCATTCTACCATTAAATGTATCAGTTTTGCCGGCCGCGGCGGCCGAGGGGACTGAGGCGCTCCAGTCACGGTCTGCACGGCGACTACGGTCGGGGGTTCGAATCCGCCCTCGGGCATGGATATTTGTGCCGTCCTTAGTATTAGTTAGTTCATAAGTAGTTTGTAAGTTTAGGGACTGATGAGACCGTAGTTAAGACCCATACGCTATACAAACATTTGAACATTTTTTGTATCAGTTTTATTAAACATACATTAGTGTCATTTAAATCATTAAATGTATAAGACTTCACATCTTTGTTTTCCTTTTCTTTCTTAACTCCGCCCTTTTACAATTATCAACGTTAGCTGCACCATATCGGGCGCGAAAACACATTTAAAGTTACGAATCCGAAAAAAATGAAGTTCATAGATGGCAGGGGGTCTACACGGGGCAGAAAAAGTTTGCAAGGAGTCTACAAGACAAAAAAGTTTGGGGACTCCTGATTTAGATCTTAATATCTATTATGTTAGGACTAAATAGCCGAGACGGAAAAATTAATAACTGATTAATTAGAAACCTAGCGGTTAGTTCATCACAACAAAGCCATACGGCCTTTCGCTATTAATGCACGAGCAGTCTATTGGACGTCATACAAAACTATCTCCTGTTGAAAAACTGGTATCCCGATTGCAACAGATGGAAATCTCATGTATTCTTACAATTTCTTTGGCATGGTGTGTTAACCCTACTTCAACAACAAAAAAGTTTCTCACACGTCGAAAATTACGTAACATCGAAAGAGAATTCATTTCCGTGAACTGTCCTCATTTTAATTCTGCTGCACAGGAAACTAGAACGTAAACACAGAACAACTTTTGGTGCACATGTAGATGTCTGCTCCATGTGTGAACAATTTGCTGCATTGAGCTAGATGAAAGAAATATACGGTTAAACAGCTATTCTATTCCGGACATGACACAGCGAGAGCCAAGAAGGATGGGAGGTAGCGAGAAAGTACTTCAAGTTCAGAGCATATGTTTCGCATAGCCACGGTGGAGTAGCCGAGCGGTCTAAAGCATCTCGCTGCGGAGCGCGCGGTTGCTCGCCGTGGAGGTTCGAGTCCTTCCTGGGGCATGGGTGTGAGTGTTGTCCTTAGGTTAGTTTACCAAGGTTTAAGTAGTTTGTAAGCTACGGACGGATGACCACGCAGTTTGGTCCGATAGATTTACAGACATTTGAACATTTTTTTTTGTTTCGCATATTTTATTCAAGCGACACTGTGAAGTTACTCAGAGCTCGTAGTTTAAGAATCTTCTTCGTAGCATTGTGCCCTTTCTTATTCATAAGGCCCACTGAACTTCAGCGTGTCACGTCCCCATCTGATTCTTCATGTGGTGCTCCATAGAGCCATTAATCGGGAGTTGTGTCTGTGCACTTTCGCAACAACGTGGAATGTAGCTTCACCGGATAATGAAGTTTGTCCATTAAGAGTCACCGTGTTGTGAGAGACACTAATTGCCCTGCTGACGAATCGCAGCGAAGCCTTCGGACCGCTACGAACGGCAGTTTGAACCTGCTGCATTGTTTCTGCCGATACACCAGATCGGGCGTCACTTACCTTATCACACACACTGCCAGTACCCTTAAATTTGTTCACAAGACGACGAATGTGTTGCTTTGATGAGTTAGTTCGTGGACTATATGCGGAATATAGCGCCTTGCCTCTTCATTTGACAATCCGCGTACCTGTGCACCAAACATTGCCACCCATTGTTCTGTGCTAATCATTTTGCATGACGGTGTCAGTATCCGCAGAGAGAAGAGTAATTAGCTGTTTCATGGAAATGAATAATGACGTTAGAGAAACCCTGTATTTCATCTTCTGACATTGTATGTGCCGGCCGTAGTGGTCGAGAGGACTGTGGCGCTCCAGTCACGGTCTGCACGGCCACTACGGTCGATGGTTCGAATCCCCCCTCGGGAATGGATATTTGTGCCGTCCTTAGTTATTTCATAAGTAGTTTGTAAGTTTAGAGACTGATGACCCCCGTAGTTAAGTCCCATAAGCTATACAAACATTTGAACATTTTTTTGTATCAGTTATGTTATACATACAATTGTGTCATTTAAATCAATAAATGTATAAGACTTCACATCTTTATTATCCTTTTCTTTCTTCACTCCGCCCTTTTACAATTATCAAAGTTAGCAGCACCATATCGCGCACGAAAACACATTTAAAGTTACGAATCCGAAAAGAATGAAGTTCCTAAATGGTAGGGGTTCATAAGTAATTTGTAAGTTTAGGGACTGATGACCCTGTAGTTACGTCCTATAAGCTATACAAACATTTGAACATTGTATGTCTGAGAGTGCATTCATTTTGAAGATTGTGACGAGCATTTTGGCCTGATTGTAAGCATCAGCTATGCTTTGCACCATCGTCAGCGTTATTTATCCACGAACAGTCATGTATCCTGATAAGTCAATCGTTGTGGTAATAACTAGCCACATTTTTATACTGAGGTGCAAGAATGTCATGGGGGATAACGATGTGCTCAGTTACAGATGGCGAGAGTACCGCGTATAGGTGGAGGGCGGCGAAGCTGCTATTTCTTCCCGCTCATGTAACACATTAAAATGCTAAGTGAAAACTAAAATCAGTGGCCCAGGCTGTTCTAACAGGCCGATTTCCATCAATTTTATTTTAAACGAAGGGTATTCATCCACAGATTTGCCATCAAGAAGCAGAATTCACTTAAATGCCGCCTTTATTTACACTTAACCTCGATATCCCTCTATTCTAGCTATGAATAACTTAATCGATTTGTTTTACGATATCTTCGGTTCTAATTAAGGTACGCAGTTCTTTTTGGCTTCAGAACGTCCGGCATATAAACCCTTTTATTTGCGCCTTAAAAGGTTTGTCTTGATTGAAACTTCCTATTGTATGGCGGAACCGGGACTCGAACCAGAGACCTTTGCCTTTCGCGGGCAAGCGCTCTACCACTGAGCTATCCCGACACGACTTACGGCCCGCCCTCACAATTTTATTTCCGGCGGTACATCGCCTCCTACTTGTGTTGAGTGCTTGTGAAGTCCGTCTCTGTAGCTCAGTGGTATCTTCTCTGACCGCCGAAGCAAGGGGCCCGGGTTCGAGTCCAGACAGAGGACTTGGAGTTGTATGTTATCCTAATCATCATCATCTCATCGTCACCGACACGCAAGTCGCACAAGCGGCGTCAACCGAAAAGACTTGCACGACAGCGGCCGTTTGGGATCTCTCGGCCAAAAAAGCCATTCGATCGTTTCCATTTCTTCCATGGATTGTAAACAAAGATGCGAATGCACATAGCTACAGTTGATTCGGAAGAAAGTAATGAGTACAAATTCAACTTTACTTTCATTTTGCCACTGCAACAGCCACATCTACGGTCCTAACTAAGCACACAAAGTTCGTTTTGGTATAACACCTAAGCTTTGAGATGTTAGATGAGTATCAAATGTTGTATATCGATACAGTATGAACCAAAACTTCGATGCAATTCCTACTATGTGCTGCTGCCCAGGAGCTCATGATGCTAATTTTTTTCTGTAATGGAAAAGCAATCGCTGAGTGACTTTCATTTTGTCCCTGCAGCCGCCTTATCTACGGTTCTAACTAACCTACAAAGTTCGTTTTGGTGTAACACCTAAACCTTCAGATGTTAGTTAGATGAGTACCAAACGTTGTATATCGATACAGTATGAACCAAAACTACGATTAGCGATTGTATGATTTATGTGTTTCTTCTTCTAAAGAAGGCCATGGCCTAAACTTTAAGTTGTGTGAACGTGATTATCTTTTTTCTTTTTTTTTTTTTTTCTTTTTGTCAGCGGCTCAGCGAGCCTCTTTACGGTGAGTTGTTACCTATCCTCCATTATTGATATTGTTATCGGATTTTCCATTGTTAAAATATTTTTTTTTCTCTATTACGTTGTAAATTTTCCTACGTCTACACATACCGACTGGTACCTGGGACATGTTCTTCATATGTAAAAGTGCTGCCAATGTAGCATTCATTTATTATTATCATTATTTCTATGTTACAGTTATTATAATTATTATAAATACTTTCTGATTTCTAGTGCAGTTGTTTCTATAGTGCCGTGTTCCGATTGCTTCCGTTTATTTTCTGAAACTTGAAATATGCTCTCCAGCAGCGGTCGGCAACTGGCAGACAGCGGTCCAGGTCCGGACCGCCAAATATGTTTTGAAAGTGTAACGTACGTACTAAAATTATTTAAAAAAAACATATATTTCTATAGATAACACTTCATTTGAGTGCCACCCTTATATTTTTTTCTAGTAATGTAGGATTAACTACTGAATAAATAAAATTAATAATCAGTTTGGAAAACATTGTTTCCTTGCTTGGAATAAACAGCGAACTTATTATTTAATGATAAAAACAGTCCACTTTATTAATATAGGTGACCGGTTTCGATCTAGGTTTAGATCATCCTCAGACCTCGCTACAGATGTTCAGGCGGTGTCATCACGGCACTCGGTATAGAAAACGAACGCTCTATCAAACGAGCACGACGTGATTTACTCGAACAGGTATAGTTTTCTTCTACTTCGTAGATCAGGTATTATTATTATTGTAGTTTATGCACTTTCTCTTGGACGGAAGAACATGATAAGAATTATATCTGAGACTTGATTGCTACTCATTCGAAATAAAACTTTTGGTACCGACTTGTCTGTCTGACATCTGGAGATTTGGGTATAAGAAAACTCCGCTGCAGTAAAACAAAGTCTGAAACACGTCTACAGAATGTGTGGTCCTGTTCCATTTTGAGTTATTCATTACTCTTAAGTGTTTCTCCGCCATTAACTTTGTCTATTTATATGTCAGTTATTTTATTCCTATATTAATGATCAATGCCCCATGTTTATATATGTTTCCACCCGTGTGATTGAACTTGTGTGTTTGTATGAATGTGGAAGGTTGCTATTAATATTGACTGACTGCCGCGTAATGGCTCACAGTCGCCGCCTCTCGTTTTAGGGCCCTGTTTAGTTAAGAACGCAGGGCTACGTATGTCGTCTGCACTACCGCCTGCTGGTTGGCCAGAGACAAGCTTATTTGGCAAGATGGCGAGGTGGCCTGTTCTTAGTGTAGTGATAGAGTGAAGGCTTTCACGACCGGTTGACTCTGTAGGTATTATATCTTCTTAGTTGTAAGGCCGTGTCCTTGGAATCTTGCTGCTTCCTAATGTTTCGTCCGATGCTGAGTCGGATTTCTTCGGAGGTTGTCCGTCTGTTGAGCCTTGCCGATTGACAGGTCGAGGGTCTGAGAGCTTCTTAAATACAGTCTAAAAGGCGATCCACGTGATAAGCAGAGATGATCCTTGCCAAGGATAAAGCTATACTATCAAACCATGTCATAGATAAAAACAGTCATCCATTCTGCAGAGCCACAGTCAATATATCGTTGAGTTTCATAGTCTCTTCTTTTCGATTGAAATTATCATTATGTTTATATACTTCAATCGCTTCTCTATACAACATTGGATAGTAAATTCGTCATGGAAGATAAAATTTCTGTCTATATGATTTCCGGATTGTGAGCAGTGTTCCGCCACAGCCGATTTTTCAGTTTTTCCAAGTCGGCATAGACTTTTGTGCTCCTTTAGACGTGTGTTTACACTTCTCTTAGTTGCTCCGATGTAGACTTTACCACAGGAGCATTTTTCTTAATGATTTTCGCCCCAACTCGTACATTGTTTGCGTGACACTCTCTCCCCTATATCGCGATGATACAAAACGAACTGCCCTTTCCTGAACCCTCTCTATACCATCAGTCAGTCCCACCTGGTGGGGATTTCACAGCAGAGCGCATAAGTGTAGTGTAGGCAGTTTATTTAGTAGAATTGTTGCAACTTCTAAGTGTTCTACCAATGAAACGTTGTCTTTGGTTCGCCATCCCTACAATATTTTCTACGTGTTCTTTCCGAATTAAGTTGTTCGTAAATGTAAATCTTAGGTATTTAATTGAATTTAGGGTCTTTAGCTTTGACTTTTCTATCGTGTATATGAAATTTAATGTTCAATTGTTTGTAAATCTAACGGACTCAACTGTTTGGTTATTAGTGTAGCTTTCAGACTACTTAAACTGAGGTAAACTAACCTACGGACAACACAAACACCCATGTCCTACCGGGGGGGGAGGGGGGGGGAGGGAGGGACTCGATTCACCGACGGCGAACGGCCGCGCAATACAGCACGGCGCCCCAGTGCGCACGGCTAATCCGCCGCGGCTATGAAGTTTAACGGCTTTCTTTTATTGATCTTAAGGATAACTGCATACTTTTCATTGTTTATTTTTGCACCATGCAGATATATAAATTATTTTACAGTTGTTTTTGATCATCTAGTGATTTTAGTAACCGATAATGACAGCATCATCCACAAACAGTATAAGAGAGTTACTCAATTTGCCTCCTAAATCACACTTCTCGTTCTAACGCCAGGTATCACTTCTGTTCTACTCAATGAGTGCTGTGTCCTTTCTGAAAGGAAATTTCGAATCTAATAACACTAATGTGGCGATAATCCATAAGCACGCAATTTGAATAGAAAGACGCTTGTGAGGTACAGCCTCCCGGAAGTCAATATGGAATCTTTTTGACAGCACTTATCACATCATATGCGCAAAGAGGTAGATGTGTTTCACAAGACCGATACTTTCT
Organism: Locusta migratoria; assembly: GCA_026315105.1. Classification (NCBI taxonomy): domain Eukaryota; kingdom Metazoa; phylum Arthropoda; class Insecta; order Orthoptera; family Acrididae; genus Locusta; species Locusta migratoria. Next base: position 325,875,684 of record CM048750.1, read on the forward strand.
GAATCCGCGTTGACTGTCAATTGTTCGTTCTCTTAGAGAGGTTTCGGACTAACTCGTTCACGCCCGTCTATTTGCTGTTTTGATTTCTGTGAGAGGCGTGTGAAGCATCTCACCTGCACTCAGTGTTGAACATATTTACTTGCGATGCTCGTATATTTTTAAGAAATGACTCATGTGCTACAACTTCTGTGTCGTATGACAATTTCCAAGACTATAAAACGTGAACAAAAACGTCAGCAACCCGACGGAAATTTCTTAATTTTGTGAAAAAAAGCGTACAAGAGAGCTTTGAATACTGATCGCCCTCATCGCAGTCTGGCGTTATGAGTTATGACCACGGAGGCACGGCCCAATGGCGCTGATTTGTGTCTCCTACATAATACACTTGGAAATTTAGCTGTTTCTATTTTTTTCATAGTTCCGTCCATCTTTTGCATGTCTTCGTGCTTTGTGTTCATGCAATTTTGTTTAAAACCGATATTCTTAGCCCTTGGTTGCGTCTAAAGTACAGGAAGATTTTTACAATTAAGGAAAAAGAACCCATATTCAATTATGCTGTTTATTTACAAAATAGCGCCGTTACGGGTTTGAAACGTAACTGTTTATCATCAGACGAATGTTCGCATTTACATACATTTCTTGTCATCTACATTTTGATTATGCTCATAATCTTCCCTTCTTGCAAAACGTTCTGCCCCTATAATAAGGAAAAGTGATTGAAACGGCTGACTTGAAGTTTGTTTACCTATTGTCTGATCATCAGTTATCATACCTTGAAGTCTTTCCGATCACGTTTTTGTATTGTTGGTCGCCATCTAACCAGGAAATTTTCACCGCAAGGCAAAATGATGAGTATAAGCAAAATGTAGTTGACAAGAAATGTGTGTGAACAGCCGCCTGATGATGAACCGTCAGGTTTGGAACCGTTAACGGCGATTCTTTTAATTTTTTTTATTTTTTATTTTATTTTATATATTTATTATTATTTTTTATGAATAACTCGCATAATTCAATATGGGTTGCTGTTTCTTAATTGTAAGAATTGTCTGGTATTAAATGTGTCTAATTTTTCACTATCGATTGCATCATGTAACTAAATGTGAGAGGGTGCGAAGGGAGTTTCCCAAGTATCAAGAGAGTAACTGCATATGCAAACACAGAAAAAAGTTCGTGAATATCTCTTGTAAATTTATTCTTGCGCTCTCAAAGAAATGCAACTTGTCTTTACTTTTAGTATCGTACAGTCATCTCAGTGTCATAACATATATAACTAACAACTGTGTGAGACACGCGTGGAACACACATTATTGCATACATTTTTCGTGTTTTTTCATTGCTTTGCTTCACATATGACATGGGCTCCTATGGCTGGAAGTCATTTCACATACGTAACCATATGTACTACAGTACACAAGGTATACTGTATGAGACATAAAGCACTTGCCATGAGAATCTTGTCTTCATTGCTAAGGGTTCCGTGTCATATATTCCCCTTATCCAGTTATACAACGAAAATTTTCCTCTCGGAAGAGTACCTCAGGACGCACAACTTACCCTGCCTCCTACCGTTTGTTCTTTCTCCGTCTCTCCGTGCGTTTAATTACCTTGCTCTTCCGCCCCAACTCACGAGACCAAGTTTTCCGAGTCGCCTAACGATCTTTTCTTCCCTGAGTGCGTCGCTCCGCAGGTCTTGCCAGTTCTCAACCTTCCCCAAGAGGGGCAAAAGTAATATCTGTGATTGAGCTGAAACTCTGACGAAATCTCAGAATTCAGTTTCACTTTCCATTGTTAGAGCGCAATGAGAAAAATGTTCGGAAACGCAAATTTAAACAACGTAACTATCGATTCGTTACGGAATGTGCTCTTTGTTTGGCTGAATAAGCAAGCTGTGCTATATTTTGCAGACTCAAGTCTCTGTTACTTTCCGGTTGCAGTCATTAATCATTATTCACAGCGTTTACTTGTAAAAATTAAATCTATATAAAACACACACACACACACACACACACACACACAGAGAGAGAGAGAGAGAGAGAGAGAGAGAGAGAGAGAGAGAGAGAGAGAGAGAGAGAGAGAGAGAGAGAGAAACAAAGAGAGAGGGAGAGAGAGCTCTGGATTAGATAACAATTCTAAAGATTACGATCTGCTCTCTTTCGTTTCAAAAGTGTCAAACAACCTGTAGAAAATTGGCAAAGACAACGGTATACACTACTGCCAATATAACAGATTTATCGTCTGACACACTCAGGATTAAAGTCTCGAAGACACGCGCTGCAAGAACAGGTACTGCAAGTTTCTATTCTGCACGTACTCGCCGGCCGCGGTGGCCGAGGGGACTGAGGCGCTCCAGTCACGGTCTGTACGGACACTACGGTCGGGGGTTCGAATCCTCCCTCGAGCATGGATATTTGTGCCGTCCTTATAAGGAATTCATAAGTAGTTTTATAAGTAATTTGTAAGTTTAGGGACTTGATGACCCCGTAGTTAAGTCCCATAGACTCCACAAACATTTTCTTTCTTGTATTTTTTTTTTTTTTTTTTTTTTTTTTTGCACGTACTCTTCTTCGCCTTCTGATAAAGCGTGAGAAATGATTAGTCTGATAATAGCCAATCCATAGACTTCGAAATTGTACTTAAATTATGCCGTATATTACATCCTTCTAAACTGTCAGTAAATGTATGATTCTTTGTTAATCATTCAACTTCTGACACGTCATAATTATTAAATTTGGCTTTCTACCAAGTCTACATAGTGGGTGTATATGTGAAATTAGCAGCAACACAATTCAGGGATGCGTATATCTTTGTGTTTTCAAACGAAATAGTATAGTATGCAATGTAAGGTCACCTATTAAATACAATGGTGTATCCATTTTATATATTTATATCACGTTCCGCACGATCAGACTGAAGAAATAATCACCATGGTCATTGAAGCAGTACGTACATGAAATGGTAATAGATGTTCAAATGTTTGTATAGTCTATGGGACTTAACTACCGGGTCATCAGTCCCTAAACTTACAAACTACTTATGAACTACTTACGAAGTAGGACGGCACAAATATCCATGCCCGAGGGGGGATTCGAACCCCCGACCGTAGTGGCCGTGCAGACCGGACTGGAGCGCCTTAGTCCCCTCGGCCACCGCGGCCGGCCCCATGTCTCAGATTATGTTGATCACAGACTTAAGGGGTAATGTAATGTAAATGAGTAGGATTAAAAATTCCGTGATGTTCAAATGCACTACTAGTACTGTACTGTTTGAAACAGATCCAATTACAGCATAACTAGTCGTAAAATTAGAGAACTATATCACGTAGACAGAGGGTGAAAGAACAGTAGTGTCTATCAGGAGAATTTTGCAAACGTGTTGTACAAGGGACCATGTAGAACAGTAGTGCGACCCGTTCTTGTGTAGGCTACTGCTCAAGAGATGGGACATACAACCAATTTATAAATGGAAATGAGCGTATGGCATTCTTGGCCGAGAGAACCCTTGCGGGTTTGTTCGGCCGCCTTAGTGTAAGTCTTTTTATTTGACGCCGCGTGGGCGACTTACGTGTCAACACCCAGTCCCATGCCGGGAATCGAACCCGGACCTCCTCCGTGATAATCAGCGACGCTACCGCTGTGCTACGGAGGCGGACATGAAATTTAGAAGCGGGCTGAAACCTGTTGTCAGAGGAAAATCATTAACCAAGAAGCTGGTGGTGAGACGCACCTTGTGGCCGTTGAGTAGCCAGACGACGCTGGGGGCAGGGCGCGCCGGGCTGGTGGTGCAGTTGGCCCTCAGGGTCTCCCCAGCAGTGTACACGGGCCGACCCACCGTCACCACCGGCGGCCACCGCTGCGGCTCTGAAACACCAGGCACACCACAGTAGGTTTCAGCACCACGGTCCCACAGCTGATGATCCGGAACACCAAACACACCACAGTGGGTTTCAGGAACACGGTTCCACAGCTGATGATCCGAGACACCAAACACACCACAGTAAGTTTCAGGAACACCAGCTCCACAGTTGAGGCTCTGAAACATGTCCATGGGAAATGTATATTGCTGAATTTGTAAGCAAATGTCTAATATTGTGCCTCCTGACCACAAAGATTTTCCCGGCGTAATAACTGTTTGTAATCTTCTCGGGTTTGCAGCCGGATACTAAAGTCAACTTGACACAATATTCAGCGGCGCAAGTGCCCGCCTGTCATTATTTAATGACAAATTTTATGAACAAACTGACGGTGTTGCTATGGGGAATCTATTATTCCCCATAGCAGCCAATCTTTTTATGGAGGACTTCGAAGATATGGCATTGAAGACGGCGGCTCTCAAGCCAACTTGTTTTTGGAGGTACGTCGATGATACTTTTATGGTGTGGCCTCATGGGGAAGAAGCTCTCAACCGCCTTTTGGACCATTTTAACTGCGTGCATCCCAACATCAGGTTCACAATGGAAGTTGAGAAGGAGGGGAAGCTTCCGTTTCTTGATGTTCTGGTTTACAGAAGAGATGATGGGAAACTGGGACATAGCGTTTATCGAAAACCTACGCACACGGACCGCTATCTGCATGCCTCGATTTGTCATCCTCCGGTCCAACGTACTGGCGTTATTCGGACATTAACTAGAAGAGCTTACGCCATTATTTCTGATGCAGAAAGTTTGACGCAAGAACTAGATCATCTCAAAGTTGTGTTTCAACAGAATGGCTACACAGATAAGTAGATCCATTGTGCTTTTCAGTTAGGTCCTTCACATTAATCATTAAATGAGACCCACAAATCAGTTGCTTTCCAACCTTTTGCCGGGAGTATTTCGTCAAACACAGGAATACTTTAAAAAAAGTATAACATTGAGAGTGTTTTCGTCCGCCAGTAAAGACGAGAGCACTTCTAGGATCTGTGAAGGATGATTTGGGTCTTAGGAGGCCCGGGGTATATAAGATTCCCTGTCAATGTGCGAAAACGTATTTTGGTCAGACTATCCGTACCATTCAGGACAGATGTATTGAACATCAACGCCACACACGTTTGCTCCAGCCCGAGAAGTCGGCGGTAGCTGACCATTGTCTCGATGAGGGACATAGAAAGTTATATAACGAAACTCACATGGTTGCTTCAGCATCTCGTTACTGGGACTGTGTCTTCAAGGAATCCATAGAGATTCGATTATCTGACAATCTGATTAACAGAGACAAAGGGTACCTTCTTAGTAAATCCTGGAACCCTGTGTTATCAGATGTTAAAAAACAACGGTTGGTACTTCAGAAATCTTAATAATAATTTTCTTTATCATCGATTATCGATTTCGCCGGACTCTACCACCGGAGCGCTGTACGTCTTGTGCGCCAGAGGGCAGTTATGGGCAGCTATGGGCCTTCCTCCATGTATAAAGGAGCCGCCGATTGCACTGGGAACTCAGTTCCGGCGAGATTGTCTATCAGCAAGCTCACTCGAGGATGGCGGGCAGTTGCGCCTCTGAAATATTGTGCGAGTAACTTGCTTGTAATAAAATGTATAATATTGCTTCTACTGTATGTATCGACATGTGTATATAAATCTGTGAAGTTCCATCTTTGCAAAGATTATGTATCGCATAACATTGTAGCACGTGCAGAGAGACAGAGAGTCAGACATGTGGTTCAGCTCGCTTAGAGAGCAGTTGTGTATATGGCTACGATGTAGAGCAGAGGCTGCAGTGCCAGCAAGTTGATTTGATTGTATTTGGAATATATTGTATTTCGCATTACTGTGAAAACGTTGTACCGCGACTGGAATGAAGGTAACTGCATTTTATGTAATTATAAAAGGTTGTGTCATTTAGGTAATGTAATGGTGATTATTAATAATAAGTAACAAAGTTGACCTTTCTTTTCTGTTTCATTTACGTAGTTATAAGATTAAATTACTTCCTTTATTTGATTATTAGTTATTGTGGATTTAAAGTGCAGTATTGATTTTGATAATGTTGTTGAACAGGTTTCTTTCTAGTAAATGATTGTTATGCAACACTGGCAGTTAATTGAGTATGATACTGAATTTTGATAATCAGGTACTGATCTGCATAAAATTCTCGTATTCGAGTATTAAGAAAGTGATTTGTGTTTTTAATATCTGTCTCGCAGTCAAATTTCTTTAGTATAGTCAGTGTATGTTTCATGTAGGTTACGTGTCACAGTTATTTTGTTAATAGATCCGTTGCGCACATAATCAGTTTAATGCACTGTTTCATATTTAACAGTATATACATCAATATCAGTGCCATAATTAAACCAAATTACTGTGTTAATGAACAATGTACGTGTTGGGTTAAATTTTGATGAAGTTATGTGATGACTTTGTGATCTTAACTGTTAAACATTAATATATGACAACTATTTGGACTCCAACTAATACCAGATCAGGTTTTGAATGAGTAAGTTTAAAGTAAACTACTTTTGTTGCCTGATTAAACGATAGGTTCAACATCAAACAACACGTACACAGCTTTTAGCTCTGAAACACCAAACACTCCATAGTAGGTTTCAGAAACACTAGTTACATAGCTGTAGATCTCAAATGCCGCCGGCCGCGGTGACCGAGGAGACTGAGGCGCTCCAGTCACGGTCTGCACGGCCACTACGGTCGGGGGTTCGAATCCACCTCGGGCATGGATATTTGTGCCGTCCTTAGTTGTAAGTAGGTCATAAGTATTTTGTAATTTAGGGACTGATGACCCCGTAGTTAAGTCCCATAGACTCTACAAACTTTTGAACATTTTCTGAAATGCCAAATACACCACAGTAATTTCCAGGAAAATCGTTCCCAGTTGAGGCTCAGGCTCTGAAACACCAAATGCACCACAGTATTTTTCAGGAGCACTTATTCCACAGCTTAGGCTCTGATACATCAAACACACCAAGAGATAATAAATTAGTGAACCGGGAGAATTGGTTACATCTGGTACAATGTGATAAAATTCTGAATTACCATTTACCATTGGCCACACTTGAGTCTACAGCGCTTTAGCCATTATTATTATTATTATTATTATTAAATATTTTTAGCTAAACCTGGCCACGCTTCGTTGTGGGGTCACTCTCATATGAAATAAATAGAAAGGAAATACTGTAATTCATGTGAATATAAAATCACCGAGAGAATGCTTCAATCATATCAATATCATTCGTTAGGCTACTGTGGCTATGTGAAACGAAAGTTATAAAATTGTAGTTTCGCAGATACTCATTAATTTAGACCCATAAGATTGATTATATTTGTGTAGTTCGTTTACAGCACAAACATACAGATCAGTCTACAACTTTGGACCATGTGACGTATAATTTACCTCAGTAAAAAGCTATTGTTTTCTACATTCTTTTAATCTATTTCTCATCCGCTATGTGTTTCCTGCTTCTCCACTACCTCAAAAAATGTTCAAATGTTTGTAATTCTATCGGACCAAACTGCGTGGTGATCAGTCCGTAGCTTACAAACTACTTAAACTAAGGTAAACTAACCTAAGGACAAACACACACACCCATGCCCCAGGGAGGACTCTGACCTCCACGGCGAGCAACCGCGCGCTCCGCAGTGAGACGCTTTAGACCGCTCGGCTACTCCACCCCGGCTTCTCCACTATCTACCTTTTCATTCTCCGTCTATCTAATCCCTTTCCTTCAACCCATCTTCCATCTCCCTCTCCATCTATCTCTATGCAAATATCGTCTTTCCCTCGTCGTACCTATATAAAATGAAGAAATTAAAAATTAAGGAATTAATAAAATTATGTGTCATCTGTCGCAAACTATCACAAAGTTACTGTTACATAAAATTAAATAATGACGGCCATTAACAACGTTTTGTTCAGAATTCATTTTTACGCTGTTTTGATAATGTCACCATCGATCTTACTGAAAATTAACCATTGAACATGCATGTAACTAAAATACGTTTACACGAAAAATAGTTACTTCAGTATCACACTTTTAACATAGCACATGTCCTGTACGCAAGGCAGAAGTTGGTACCTTCAATTTCACTTATTTGGCAGCTGGAGGATATAAAGCGTGATCAGAGCTATAGATATGAAAACATCTGCTTCCTTTTGCCTCTCTTAATGGCAAAGCACCTTTTGTATTATGTAAGTTTCATTGGCCTCCTTGTATAATTATAATCGAAAACTGATACGTCATTTTTCATGTTAATGTATTTGTATAATTATTTAGGTAAAATTTCACTTGCGACGGCTGATGTCGCTAAAATCTCTTTACTGCTCTTTGAAAACTCGGTTCACATACAGTAAGTAAAATTAAACCTTCATTTCCAAGTAATTATACGATGGTAAACGTCCATCTTTTGTCGGCAGGGATTTAGAAGCGCACATTCGAAATACATCGTTAGAGGCTAGGTTACTTCAATTGCACACATTATTAGGAAGCATCTAGTTCATGAGCGTTACTGGGGAATGTTGTTTCCTGTAACGCAATAGTAATTCGAAGGAGATTCTTATCACACTGAATATTTTGAATGAACCACTTTGTTGTCCATAAAATAACCATTTAATGCAGTTCCTGCTTGGTCGTTAATACGTTCTTGCACGAACCACAGTCAATAAATCGATTCTCTTTGTAAACTGAACACTTTGTTGCCAACACTACTACTATACATTGCTGACATCGTAAGTGAAATGTTGCCGAGCAACCAATAACAAAGGCTGAAGGGAACATTCTACTGTGTTTACAATTTAACTGATAATTTGTGCTTGCTCTCTTGTTGGCAGCTTGTCCTGAGAGTAAATTAATTATCATCATAAAAAGAACATTCCGTTGCCAACATTGGCAAACTGTGCCGCTGCACTAGTCAAAATTTAAACATTACCTCAAACCTGTAAAGGTGACGGAATTATATCTGTTCATCCAGATCTCTGATGTTTGTGTTATCCAGTATCACCAACTTTGCGCAGTGTGGTGACGAAGGGGGGCATAGGGGGGGGGGGGCTATTGTTCCTTAGGTGACAGGGTCGTCCTTCCAGTCGTCCGACTGAGGAAGTTACTTTGTGCTCCGTTTGGTAATAGTCGGTATATAACAGAGGACACTGCATAGACTACCTTCGAGTGAGATCACAACAGCTTGTAATGCGTAATATCTATATATATAACAGGCAATATTCCACGTGACTGACTGATTAAGTGAATGACTCATCATCGGCCAGCCACAACCACTGATGATAAAAACTTGAAATTTGCAGAGCGTGTTCATCTTACACCGTTAACGTCGTTTAAGAAGCGATTTTTCGATATTCAGTCCCTAAGAGGGTGAGACAGAGGATGCAAATTTTTTTGAAAAATGCTGCTATTAAGCCAGTTTGAAGCCTCAACTACAATTGTTGATATTTGGAGTCTTGATTAAAATTAAAAGAGTACGTGTACATCTCCCCTCCCCATCTTCGTCATTGCGTACCCTTTCCGTATCTCGACTTAGAAATCTAACTTAGAGCCGCGTTTGGTCTTATGGTCGAAATCTTGTATCTCCGAAAGTTATTGACCGAATGCTTTGATACAACGTACTACCGGATTAATCGCATGTTTTTGCGTACCGATTTTTAAATATATATATCATATACGAATTTAAATAAATTTTACAATGTGGAAAAGTTGTTGCCAAAATTCGCACAAGTGTCATATATGTAGGTTATATGTAACATGTGAAATAAATAGGCATCTAAAAACCTTCCTGTGCTACAGTGCAACGTCGTGACAAATTTAGAGTTCAATCGGGGAAGAACTTTTTCAGATTTTCAAACACATAAACCAACACAACATTTTTATATACAGGGATTTTGCATTATTACTGTTATTATTACAATTATTATTTTAATTAATACTCAACTAACATGACCAATATTTGTCACGTAATTAACATACTGCCTCCATCACACGTCAAGCATTTATTTCTATTAACCCAGATGATCCTGACGTCCTTCCAGAAGGATGGTATTTTGTTTGTTTGAACATTTAAAGTAGATTGTTTCCTTTTGGCACAAAACACTTTCTTTAACATCGGACGGTCATCTGAATATCGATCATTGACATGCAAATACTAACAATCATTGTTTTAGAACGTGCTTCTATGTTAGTCATCTTTGAAGATAGGGACGCAGAAGCAACGTATTAATTATCTGATAATTTTGGGTGTATAAATACTTACCCATCAATTACATTGTTATTATTCAGAAACATAGGGGTGGCTGTATAATTAAAACGTCATATCTAACATGTAATATTAGTGTTTTCGTTTTAACCTCGTTCTAATAGGACGACCTATTATGCCGAGACTAAGGATGCAATTCGAGTAAAATCAATGTTGCAACATTTGAACGATCTATTACAGATGTAATAACCTATCTTGTAAACTAGAAGTAACCAAAAGAAATTCAGGAACATCTGGGTTAAATGCTAGCGATTTTGCTTAAAACCGTTTTAATTTCAAAGGTTGTTACTCTACAGAGAATAAAAATGTCGCTACATTTTACACATCTTTCGTGGACATTCAAGACTTTGAATGCGCTGCGGCCGTGGGCCTTATTGCGAAGTTTCCACATGTTTGGAGCAGCCCTCTTGATTCGACAAGAACCGTGGTCAGCTCTTGTGCGCATCTGGCTTCGCCGCTGTCATCCGCCTCATCTCTATCCGTCGAGTCATTGTAGGGGTGGGAGGAGGGAGGAGTTGTTAAAGTTTTCCGTTCAATATCTACATCTACATAGATACTCTGCAAATCACATTTAAGTGCCTGGCAGAGGGTTCATTAATAAACTTTCACAGCCGGCCGCGGTGGCCGAGGGGATTGAGGCGCTCCAGTCACGGTCTGCACGGCCACTACGGTCGGGGGTTCGAATCCCCCCTCGGGCATGGATATTTGTGCCGTCCTTAGTTGTAAGTAGTTCATAAGTAGTTTGTAAGTTTAGGGACTGATGACCCCGTAGTTAAGTCCCATAGACTCTACAAACATTTTATTTAAAAAAAAAAAAAAAAACTTTCATAACTTTTCTCTACCGTTCCATTCTCTAATAGCGCCGGGACGAAATAACACCGAAATCTTACAGTTTTCGATCTGATTACTCTTATTGTATTGGGATTGTAATGTCTCCCTAAGTAGGTGGATGCTAGCAGAATATTTTCACATTCAGAAGTAAAAGTCGGTGATTGAATCTTCGCAAACAGATCACGCCGCAATGAATAACGTCTTTCTTTTAATGATTTCCACCCCTAGTTCTAAGGACGACACAAATATCCATGCCCGACCGTAGTGCCTGTGCAGACCGTGACTGAAGTGCTTCAGTCCCCTTGGCCACCGCGGCCGGCCCCGCAATAAGCAACAGTACTCCATGAGACGACGCACAAGTATGATGTAGGCAGTCTCTTTGATGGAGCTGGTGCATCTTCGAAGCGTTCTGCCAATGAAACGTAATCTTTGCTTCGCTTTCCCTACAATATTTTCTGTTTGTTCTCTCCATGCTAAGTTGTTCGTAATTGTAACTCCTAGATATATAGTAGATTTTACGAACTTAAGGTTCGACTGATTTATCGCGTAATTGAAGTTCAGCGGATTTCTTTTAGTGGTTATGTGTATTAGTTCCAATCCAAAGAAATCAGGCGCAGACAGGTGTGAAAATTACAGAACCATCAGTTTGATAAGTCATGGTTGCAAGATTTTGACACTAATTACCTACGGGAGAATGGAAAAGCTGGTAGAAGCTGACCTCGGGGAAGATCAGTTTGAATTCAGGAGGAACCCAGGAATCCGGGATACTCATTTTACGTCTTATCTTAGAAGATAGACTAATGTAAGGCAAACCTACATTTTTAGCTTTTGTAGATTTGGAGAAAGCATTTGACAATGTTGATTGGAATATACGCTTTCAAATCCTGAAGTCAGCAGGGGTAAAATATAGGGAAAGGAGAGTTATTTAAAACTCGTACAAAAGCCAGACCGCAGTTATTAGACTCGAAGGGCATGACAGGGAAGCATCAGTTGGGAAGGGAGTAAGACAAGGTTGTAGCCTTTCTCCGATGTTATTCAATTTGTACATCGAGCAGGCGGTGAAGGAAAGCAAGGTAAAATTTGGAATAGGGATTAAAGTTCAGGAGGAAGAAATAAAAACACAGTGTTTTGCTGATGACATTGTAATTCTGTCAGTGACAGCAAAGGACCTGGAGGAGCAGTTGAATGGAATGGACAGTGTGTTGAAGAGAGCGTTTAAAATGAAAATTAACAAGAGCAAATCAAAAATAATGGAATAGGGTCTTAAAAAATTAGGCGATGCTGAAGGGATTAGATTAGGTAACGAAACAATGAAGGTGGTAGATGAGTTTTGTTACTTCGGTATTGAAATAAGATGCGATGGTCGCAGTACAGAGGATATAAAATGCAGAATGGCAATGGGAAGAAAAGCATGTTTGAAAAAGAGAAATTTGTTAACATCGAATATTAATTTAAGTGTAAGGAAGTCTTTTCTGAAGGCATTTCTGTGGACTGTTGCCTTTTACGGGAGTGAAAGATGGACGATAAGCAGTGCGGACAGGAGGAGAATAGAGGCTTTTGAAATGTGGTGCTACAGAAGAATGCTGAAGATTAGGTGGGTAGATCGCATAACTAATGAAGAGGTACTGAACAGAATTGGTGAGAAAAGGAATTTTTGGCATACCCTGACTAAAAGAAGGGATCGCTTGGTAGGACATATTCTTAGACATCGGGGAATCGTAAATTTAGTATTGAATTGAAGTGTGTGGGGTAAAAATCGCAGAGGGAGACCAAGAGACACGTATAGAAAGCAGATTCAAGTGGATGTGGGTTGCCGTTCTAATGAGGAGATGAAAAGGCTTGCTCAGGATAGAGTAGGGTGGAGAGCTGCATCAAACCAGTCTCCGGACTGAAGACCATAAGATGAAGAAGTGTATTACTTCACATTTTTCTTTATTTAGTGTCAATTGCCAATTTTCGCATTCATATGCCATTCAAATGAAGTTAATAAATAAACGCCCGCAGTACCACAAGTTAAGGCTATGGTGCGCTCTTCCACGTAACCCGCCACTACTTCGTGTACCGGCGAGGGTGCATGCCTGTGGTGATGCGTCGCCGCCACCTGGCTCCCGCCCCCACGCCGCCGCCGCTGCAAAATATGGATGGCGGCGCTCGCGAGCGGCCGCGCCCGCGCCTGAGTGAATTTGCATGTTAACACTGTTTACCGAGGAGGCCGCCACCACTGCCACCACTGCCGCGGGGCCGCAAACTCCAACTCTTGCGCACTGCGCGCCGCCCGCAAAACGCTCTCTGTGTGCTACTGCTGCTGCCGACACTGGTCACAAACTCCGCTCTCTGTAGTGCCGAAACTAACAATGCACACAGCTCTCAAGTACTGAACTGAGTTTTTCGTTCAAAGACCATGACTACGAAGAAAATACAAGCCAATACTTACATAATCATCATATACGTACAGGACTGGGCATTTGGTTCGTTCCATCTCCTTCAAAACTGGTCACTCCATCTCTTCATTAGTCGTATTAAAGGTATTTTGTCTCTTACTTTAACAACGCTTTTTTTAAATTCTTTATTTATTCATTATCTATATAAACCTTGACTTAATACATTAATGGGAGTATTTATGCTACTGATTTCTTAGCGAGTCAGCAATGAAAGCTCGAATTCTATCGTCCATTACATCCTGACACGACAAGTACTGTCTTGAGATACATTATTCCACGCCTGTTCGACTTGTTCAGACGTCCTGCAAGAGTAGTGGATTGTCGAGTCGCACGTGTCAGTTGCCTTCCCATTACATCCCATGGGTGAACCACGGCGTACCAGTCCAAAGATCCAGAGAGGTCTGAGGCATTATGCTGTTGAAACAACACAGAGCATTTTTGTTGCAAGAATTTAAAAAGAATTGGTCTTACACATACAGAGCACCAGTCACCGTTCCCTCCTGCTGATGTTGTTGTTTGGCGTCTTTTAAGGGAACTGAACAGCTAGTCATCAGATCCATGTTCTAACAAAAGACACAACAGAAAAAGACAGAACAAAGTAAGATTTAACGCTCAGCACCCAGAGCGGAAACCGCCAAGGTGGATACAGCAACAGCACATTGACAAGACAGAACAGGGAATAAAACAGAAGTCTTACAAGACAATCGTTGTTGGCTGGTCTCAAGGATAATAAGAAAATTCAAATGTTTGTGGAGTCTAGGGGACTTAACTGCGGGGTCATCAGTCCCTAAACTTACAAACTACTTATGAACTACTTACGAACTAGGACGGCACAAATATCCATGCCCGAGGGGGGATTCGAACCCACGACCGTAGTGGCCGTGCAGACCTGATTGGAGCGCCTCAGTCCCCTCGGCCACCGCGGTCGCCGGATAATAAGAGATGGGCCAGCCACTCTGCATATTCTAAAAATTTCAAGTCAGAAACGAAAATACACAAAAGCGGGAGAGAGCAAGAAATTGCTGGAGGGGTGGAGATCTAAGAGGTCACGTTAAGGTACTCACTACTAAATAGAATGGCAAAAAAACACGGTCAGACATAGAACCATCGTCACTAAGAATTAAAGGAAACTCAGCTAGTAAATTGAAAGACTGCCGAAAAGAAACAAAAAAGGAACAGACCAACAGGAAGTACCACAGCGGCACTAAGGTGGGTATTCTCGATGAAGAACGTGGCCATGTGTTATCCACGTACGTAGGCAGCAGAGATCCTCAGTGAGGATTGTCACGTGATTGTAGAGACGATAACCATGCAGAGATTGTTTGAAATGAGTCAAAAAGTGCCAGAACGTGCGTCGGATATGTTTTGGTGCAACTAAGTAATTTGAGTTAAATCCATACAAAAATGCATGCGCGGAATGGGAAAAAAGGTTTCCAAGGGATTCGAGCGACGAAAGGTAGACACGAATCCGGACCGCAGTCGGGAGATCCGACATGAGCCGCTGTGAAGGGGAAGGGAGTGCAGCAGCTCAAAAAAGAAGAGTGTGATTGACATGGCGGGGTGATGGCTGAACACAGTCAATGTAAGACGTAACCAACTGTGGTTAACGAAAGCAGAGAGTTGGCACCACAACTTCAAAAAGGTGGCTTCTCACCAAGCTCCTGGGGGAAACCTCCGTCGCTAAATCAGTGGCCATAATGCTGAAGGCGATGTGGAATCGGGTGTGGCTCCCCACCCAGTATGCCAAAGGGATCAAAGCATATTTTGATATCGCAGCAAATAATGAGAAGTGTGAAGTCGTCCACATGAGTACTAAAAGAAATCCTTTACACTTTGTTTACAGGATTAATCAATCGAATGTGAAGGCCGTAAACTCCACTAAATACCTCGGACTTACTATTACATCAGACTTAACCTGAAAAGAACACGTAGCTAATGTCGTAGGAAAGGCGAACCAGAGACTGCGTTTTATTGGCAGAATGCTTAAATGATGCAAAAGAACTACTAAAGAGACTGCATACACTACGCTTGTCCTTCCTCATTTGGAATATTGTTGCCCAGTGTGAGTTTGACGGAGGAAAGAGCCCAAAGAAGGGCAGCTCGTTTTGTATTGTCACGATACAGGGGAGACAGCGTCACGCAAGTGATAAGGACCTGGGATGTGAATCATTACAACAACGGCGGTTATCGCTGCGGCGTGGTCTCCTTACGAAACTCCAATCACCAACCTTCTACTCCGAATGCGAAAATACATAGGTAGAAATGATCATCAGAATAAAATACGAGAAACCACACCTCGAACGGTGAGATTCCGAATCAAATCAAAATCAAAATGTCTGTAAATCTATCGGACCAAACTGCGTGGTCATCAGTCCGTAGCTTAAAACTACTTAAACCTAGGTAAATTAACCTATGGACAAACACACACACCCATGCCCCAGGGAGAACTCGAACCTCCAAGGCAAGCAACCGCGCGCTCTGCAGCGAGGTGTTTTAGACCGCTCGGCTACTCCACCGCGGCGAGATTCCGGTGTTCTCTCTTCCCGCATGCTATTCGAGAATGGAACAGTATAAAGGTGGTTCAATGAACCCTCTGCCAGACACTTAAATGTGATTTGCAGAGTATCACATGTAGATGTCCTTTGAGTTGACGTTGATGCGGAAAGCAAGTAAGTTGGGCATCAAACAGCAAGTCTAAGAAGCGACTTGTGTTCTGAACATTAAGGATTTCAGAAAATGCATTTTACACTTAGCTGTCGTGTAAGTTTTTTTTATTATGAAACTAGTTTCGGGAATATCCCATCATCGCGGCATTTCTATAACAATACAAAAGTGGACAAACATCAACGTGACACAAAATAGATAACATAAAGATCTTCATCCATGATGGTAATACTTACAAAAATACATAATCAGTTCCGCTTCATACATTTTCTGAATCAATTAAAGATGTCGTATTATCCATAGAAAAGAGTCTTTTGTCATACTGATAAAACACAGCAAGTCGTTGTGCACTTAACCTAAATAAAATCATTACTGTTTCGTAACAAAACAAGTCAAAGATATAATGCCGTAGAATCAGGCAACAGGATATGCTAAAGATGTTATAGTAATATGCTCATTTCTTGTATAGTTTACACATGTGTAACCAAATTTAAACAGTAACAAATCAAAACATCAAAACGGATGAAAGTTATAATTGTAACTATGAAATCATGAATTTGAAAATCACTACGCAGTGAAAGGATTGTAATTAACATTGGTCAGTAATAAAAGTGCACACAAGGAAATATAAAAAAATGGATAAAATTACACATTAATAAAAGCGAAAGTAATTACTCAATAATGCTTGCTATTAGAGATGTACACAGATAAGTGTGAATACAAAGTTGTACAGGTAATGAAATAGTTTTATTAGTGTTATCAAGCTATTAAACAAAGTGCTAAAAGTTGATATGCTAACATTAGTAAAATTATTAAAAGGAATACCATTGAGGATCAGAACTATCAAAATGTAACACAAAGATAGTATAGTTTCCTTCACTCAACTGCCTTGGGTACAAAACTACTTAAATAGAAAGATTATAATATTAAAATACGAGGTTATAAATTTGGTAAAATGCTTACAGTAATTGTCAAGGACTTAGAACGATAAAAACAATCTGATTACCGTGGTGATGCAATTAATAAAGATTTTTATGAGAGACTACAACAATAAATGGTTTTAAATCAATCAAATACTAAAATGTACAAGTAGATGTGAAGTACATCTATCACAACAGCTATAAGATTATGTAACTTATAGTCTGGTCAAAAGTGTGGTCAATGAAGATTCTGTACGTTAACAAGTTGAACAAGAAATATTCATTGTCTCTGGTCGGAAGGTACTATCACAGTATAATACAAGCATCTAGGATACACAACTTAATTCACCAAATAAAAATTTCAAATGTTTTCTTTTGAAAAAGTACTCTGTGTTCTGGTTTCAATTCAGTCAAGTTAAAATATTACTAACAGGATAGTGGGTTCTGTTAAAAATCGTTGGTCATATGATGGTATTGAATATCTCCGTTGAAGAAGGGAAGAGAATTATTTCAACGACTGTTATGCAATGATCAATAAACCACATCATGTTATAAGGTCAATATAAATAATTAATTAAACTATTTTTTAAAAGAAAACTTTCGTATTATAATTTGGTGACTTGAGCTGTGTATGCTAGATGCTAGTATTATACTGTGATAGTATTCCAGAAACTAGTTCCTTAATAAGTAAGTCTTACATGACAAGTAAGTGTAAAATGCATTTCTCAAGTTTATTGCTTTCGACAATCGCCACAAACAAATGTGAAGATTTTCATCACCCAGGTATAGTTCTGGATCCGGGTGAAGCGCTCGAAGGCAACACAAGCGCATTACTCGGATTTCGAGGCTGAGAAACAAGGGCAAAGGCCCATGACTGCACCTTTCGAAAAGTTCTTTGTAGCCGCCATTCAGCAACACCAATCCTAGCGGAACGTAAATACATACAGAAGTCATTACCAAAGAATATGAAAGAAACTGATAACCCCAATGTAGCAGAAAGACCATTAATTGTAACACGAGAGACGATGATGAGAACACTAAGGACAGAGCCATGTGGTACACTGTTGTTCTGAGCATAGTGTGACCTGAGGGAGATACCGACCCTAAACTGAAAGAGCGAAGTTACGGATGACGATCGAAGTGAGACCTGCGCTAAAAACATTTTAAAAAGCCATCAACATTCTATCATATTGTAAAACATCTTGCTTTTCATCGTTACTTTTATTGCTACCGACTGTCACTTTCGAAATGCAAATTCGTAAAAAAGAGAAAAACCAGAACGTTATGTTATTAATTGACTCTGATTCTTTCTAATGCAAAAACATTTTAATGCTTAATATTCAAATATAATTATTGAGTGATAAAAATTTGGATCGCCACTATGTTGATCTTGACCTATTTGACCACTGACATACATAATACTAAGACCAAGATTCAGTTAATTAACTATTTCCTTACTTCTATCCTAAAATATGTTAACAAGGGCAAACAAATTAATGATTAGGGTAGTTAAATGATGGAATGCAAAATTCCGAAAATTTACGTTATATTTTCAACTCAGAGTTATAACCTGAGTTATAACCTAGTTACAATACTAGGTGACCAAGTGTCACCACAGAACAACTCTTCTCGCAGCAGCAGCGTCGAAATTAGCAGACAGGAGCAGTACGGATTAATCAATAACTTCGTCTCATCTAGAAAACACGATATTTTCGCTTCTTTCCAGCTTCTGTTTCCACGGTTGGAGAACAGTTACAAACGATAGTCCACAGGAATCTCGGAAAATATCGATGCTACTGCCACGGAGCAATAGCTGTGAAGAGCTGAATATTTTCAATGTTTAGGAGGAGAAAAGACGAAGTAGTTTCCTTCACGCCTTCACAAGATCACTGCTTTCCGCAAAGAAACACAAAAGTAACAACGTGTGTGCCTTAACGAAAGCAGCACACTGCAGCAATAATCACGGCGACACCGAAATCACCGAAATGTATTTCTCAAAAAACATATCACAGTGGCCGCAGATGGCGAAACCAACAAAAATCTAAGTTCAAGTGCGGTTGCTACAAGCAAACCGGCAACTCAAAAAGAATTATAAGGCCGCACAACCGCGTCTAAGACACGAATCCAACTGTCCTTGGCGATGTATCCCGGTCGAGTCTCCTCTTCCGCACTATACGAGAAGCTAACCATCCTCGACGGTGTCCCTCCGACGACTCCCCTGACACCACCCTCGTGTACTTCCAGGCTGCAGACGGTCGCAGTTGGTGGCCACACCCTTCACACCTCGGGAGCCAGTCATAGTCCCCGAGGCAGTCGGCACTCCAGACTCCAACCGCGAAAGCAAATTTCATCCGCGAACTCACGTAGTCAGATTTTTTCCCGGCAAAAATCTCCGAAATTATCACAGCCGGCGCCGATTTTTGTTAACATAGGCGCCGGATACATGCTGTACGGAACATCGTCTCCTCGGTATGGAAATGCACGTGCGGTGACCGTCAGTCGTACACCGAAGATCTTACAGCCGACAATTTGGAAAGCAGCGATAATGGCGAGTCATTCTTTCGTTTGGCCGACTGTCGCCACTCACTCACAGAAATACTCAGACGCCACAGCCGTATCTTGCACTTTAAATAAGATACCCACGATGCTCGCTTGGCCGGTGCCGGACGATCTCATATAGGGAAGCTCTTTCCCAGAAACGCTGACTTCCCAGTCGTGCCCAGGTAACAAATCCAGCCGTAAAACGGTGCCTCTGTACCCCAGCTGAGCGTTGACCGCTCCACGGGTGGCCCCGAACGATCGCCTCGGCAGGGATCTACCGCTAAATCGTAATGGCTGGCCCATAGAATGACAAGTGCCTTCGATCCCCCTGCATGTGAACCCAGCCTCGACACAAGTCACAGCTTTCTAAAACTCTAAAATCAGCTTGCTAGCCACTGCCATCAGTAACTACAGAAAAGACAAAAAAGTACCTTAATAAGTACACTCCTGGCCATTAAAATTGTTACACCACGAAGATGTGCTACAGACGCAAAATTTAACCGACAGGAAGAAGATGTTATGCAGATGATTAGCTTTTCAGAGCATTCACACAAGGTTGGCGCCAGTGACGAGACCTACAACATGCAGACATGAGGAAAGTTTCCAACCGATTTTTCATACACAAAAAGCAGTTCACTGGCGCTTCGTGGTGAAACGTTGTTGTGATGACTCGTATAATAAAGAGAAATGCGTATGATCACGTTTCCGACATTGATAAAGGTCGGATTGTAGCCAATTGCGGTTTATCGTATCGCTACATTGCTGCTCGAGTCGGTCGCGATAGAATGACAGCAGAATATGGAATCGGTGGGTTCACGAGGGCAATACGGAACGCCGTGCTGGACCCCAACGGCCTCGTATCACTAGCAGTCGAGATGACAGGCATATTATCTGCATTTCTGTAACGGATCGTGCAGCCACGTCTCGATCCCTGAATCAACAGATGGACTCGTTTGCAAGGCAACAATCATCTGCACGAACAGTTCGACGTCGTTTGCAGCAGCATAGACTATCACCGCGGAGACAATGGCTGCGGTTACCCTTGACGCTGCATCAAAGACAAGAGCGCCTGCGATGATGTAAGCAACGACGAACCTAGGTGCCCGAATGGCAAAACGTCATTTTTTCGGGTGAATCCAGGTTCTGTTTACACCATCATGATTGTCGCATCCGTGTTTGGCGATATCGTAGTGAACGCACATTGCAAGCGTGTATTCGTCATCGTCATACTGACGTATCAGCCGGCGTGATCGTATGGGGTGCCATTGGTTATACGTCTCGGTTACCTCTTGTTAGCATCGATGGCACTTTGAACATTGGCCGTTACATTTCAGATGTGTTACGACCTGTGGCTCTACCCTTCATTCCATCCATGCAAAACCATACATCTCAGCAGGATAATGCACAACCGCACGCTGCAGGTCTTGTAGGAGCCTTTCTGGACACAAAAAATGTTCGACTGTTGCCCTGGCCAGCACATTCCCCAGATCTCTCGCCAACTGAAAACGTCTGGTCAATGGTGGCCGAGCAACTGACTCGTCACAATACGCAAGTCACTACCGTTGATGAACTGTCATATCGTGTTGAAGCTGTTTGCGCACCTGTACCTGTACACGCCACCCAAGCTCTGCTTCACTCAATGCCCAGATATATCAAGGCCATTATTACGGCCATAGGTGGTTGATATGGATACACATTTCTCAGGATCTATGCACCAAAATGCGTGAAAATGTAATCACATGTCAGTTCTAGTATAATATATTTGTCCAATGAATACCCCTTTATATCTGCATTTCTTGTTGTTGTAGCATTTTTAATGGCCAGTAGTGTAATAAAAATCAAGGTACAGGACTCCTGACATATCTGTCCCAACCCCTAACTGAATGTGGAAGTCGGAATGATAAAATTATAAATTAATACATGGAAGAATCCTAACAGCAGACATTAATTAGAGAGAAAATGCACAGGAAAGACGAAAAAATTAGAAATAAATTGTTAGAACGAACCACCACATTTCAATTTTCCGAAATCCACGTTTCGGTAAATCTAACCGTTCACGAAGTAAGCGTGGTATTACGCCTTAGGTGACTTACACTGTAAAGTGACAAAGTAGCAAGTGCTACGGAAGTCAGTTCTCGATTCAGCAGAGACCGCTGAAATACTGCGCCGGTGTGGTACGTGGAACCATATTCTTCCGAACGCGCCACGCGCGCCTCGTTGCTGGGAGGTGCAGGAATTAACAGAGCCACCGTAAAACGTTTAAGGGGCAGTAAAATTTAAATTTAGATTAGGGCCGAGGTGCGCGGCAAACGCCCCGACACTTTTACGGCGAGATGAAGGCGCCATGAGCCCTAAGCTGGGTGCTCCGGGTCAAATCGCCAGGAAATGGAATCCGCCGGCCAGGGGTTGCGGCGGCTGTAAAATTCTGCCGAGCATCCGGCGGAGGGACGGACAGCTCTGGCAACGTAGCATGGCTGCACCTGCGCGCTACTGCAACACTGCACGGGTGCTCCGACGCTACCAACTGCCGCAGTGTTTATATTCAGATCGTGGATGAGCTGGAATCGGATAGCCGTACAGCCATCGTGGTTTTACGTTGTTTCCCTGTAAGGTTTCTGTCAATTTACGATGTAATTCCATAAATCTTGCTTCAAACTCCATAACACATGAGACACGGATATACGAGGTTTGGAACTTATGAAAAGTGGCAACTATTTATTCACAACGAATAGAAAAGCGTTACATACTTCCACCTGTTACTGTCCTTCAAAACAGCCACCAGCGTTGTGTAGAACCAGTTGCCAGCTATGTGGAAGGCATAGTATACTGTTAGCAGAGCCTGTTCTGTTGAGACTGCCGAGTGGAGCGGTCTTACTGCCTGTCGCACTTTCGACATTCGCGGCAAACAATATGACACCATTCGTTGGCTTGGCGTTTCAGTTTTGGTACTTACGATGTTGCCCAAGTCTCATCTAGTGTTATAATACGGTGTAAGAAAGCCTTTCCTTCGCACTCGTAGCGCTACAAGGGCGTCTGAGCAACGCTGTAACTCATCCATTTCTGCATTTCTGTCAATTCATGCTGAATCCATCGCAATTTTTCGCATGCCCAGACGTTCCTTGTTTCGTATGTCAGCTCACAAATCGTCTGGCGTTGATCACTGTCCACTAGTACGGCCACTGCATGCATGTCTTCTTCAGAGACGCTAGGACGGCCTACCCGATGCATATCTGCCACTGTTTGCCGACCTTCGTTGATAGGTTTTAACCAAAGTGCCACTGTTTTGTATGGCAATGTCGATTCCCGCATGCCTCTTGAAGACCTTGATGACACTGTCGTGCTGTGCGACATCTGGCACTCTCAGTCTTGATTAAACTCCGTTATACCAGTTTCGAAAATATACTGACACCTTTATGTTAGACCACTCGCTCACATGTGACTGTGTTTTCTTCGATTGTGCACATGCTGGCGATAATAGTAGATTCCATTACATTGTACCTCCACAGCAGCGATGGCACAATGGAATTGTTGTTGTTGTTGTTCTGGAGGTTTTGAGGGGACTAAACTACACGGTTATCAGTCCCCTTTTCCTAACAAAGCCAATAGAGCCAAGTAGGCAACAATTAAAATGAAGCTCAACACCTAGAGGCGAAACAAACATAGTTACACAGTGACAATGAACCTGACACTGACACTGACACCGGCAGGATAATCAGCCACTCTGCTCAGATTAAAAACCTGTAGTTAAATCAGGGCATAAGTCGTAAAAGAGTCAAAAGATTAAAAGGTTTAGGGGTGGGAGCCTGAGTAACCAAGAAGATAAGCCCACACTAAATAGAATGATAAAAGCCAGCTGCGCGAATAAAACCTAACACACGCACAACCATTGGGACATCATCAGCTAAAATTAAAGTACGCTCAGTAGGTAGGTTGAAGGAATAAAAAGCGTTCAGTCTCATAGAATTTGGACCAGTGTCAACAAATACCCTGAATGGCAATTTGGTGTGTCCTCTTTACTTAAAAGATGGCCATTCGTCAACCATGTATGGCCAACGTGAAATCGACAAAGAACAACAGAGTCCCTACATGAAGACCTGAGGGAGGAATTCCAGGCGTCTGTAGAGGACTTGATCGCATGGAGTTTCTTGGGCGTGCTCAGTATTGACCATTGCATATTACGAGCCTCAAAGACCTTGTAGTGCAACCTCTATGGGATATTCCATATTGGGATACACATATCCAGGGTGAAAAGTGTCTAGAACTGCCTGCCAACTTTATTTTTAAATTTTTCAGCATATTTATTTTTTAAGCAGTTGAGTTCCACGCGGAGGCCAAGCCAGTGAATCCTGTCCGTTTCTAAAGCGCTTCTGGGCGGCACCACAGGGAGAGAGAGAGGTGCCGAGTCCATTTGAGACGGAGAATGTGCCTTCAGGGAAGGCAGCCGTCTATAACACAGCGAGAGGGCCTGTTTGGCGGTCAGCGGACCCCGTTGCGTTGATACCTGCGGCCGAGCCCCACGAGCGGAGAAGCCTGAACCCAGTGAGGCGCGCACCAAGGGGCGTTGAAACTGGCGTCATGAGCACCCTGGGAAGGGCTGAGTCACACCAAAACATACCAATAGGTGCAGGTCAGTGACGACCACGGAGGAATACGTACCGCGCAAACAGCTATGTGGGGCGCGTTGCGCGGGAACGGTCGTCATTGGACTGCATTGTGCGGGAGGACTGTTTTTCGAAGTTACCTTGGCGCCGTGTCTGCGCACTGGAGAAAAGTTGGGGTCTAGTGAGCTTTTGCTTTCTAGTGAGAGGGTAGCCTGGCGTTTTTCGGGCAGAGTTTGGAGCAGCGCTCCAGATGGGACTTCGTCTTAGACAACCAACGAGTACGGTCGGCTTCATTTCGGTGTTTTCTGGCATGAGTTTTGACTTCGTCTTGGGCAGCCGACGACTACGGTCGTTTCGAATTAGGTGCTTACTTGAGACTTCGGCCATTATTATCCTTTTCGCTTCGTGTGCGTCGACCTGAGTATCGTAGAGGTGTGAATACGCTCAGCCAGTTTGAATCAGCTTCACCGACGCGCTGATAACGTTGTTGCTATCTGTGGTGTCAATTGCGCACTCGACAATCTTGTGTCTAGTACACATAGACTGAGTTGGCGAGACGTAGCCGAGCCTGTGGTTTAATTAGACACTGTGTTCTTACCGTGGAGACAGAGGTTGAGAGTAGGGCATTTACGCTGCTGTTTTGGGAAGTTCTTTTCTTTCGATCTGATCGTGATTTATAGCACTCCAACGCACTGCCTCCGCCGTCCCAGTTCTTCTAGCGACGCTGGCTCCAGCAGCATATGATTGAGTACTGCTTGCAACTACTTAACTGGGCCAGAGGATTCTTCCTTTTGATGGTTTTCTTAAACATCATTTTCTGTGGAAAGCTCTCGTAATTATAGCACTCTCCCTTGGTTACTTCATGTCGTGAGTTTTTGCCGCTGTTCGACAGTTATGGTAGGAACATTCCAAGGATTTATTAGTGACATTTTTGTGCTTATTCATGTACTCTAATCTGAAATTTTTCGACATTTTTAAAGTTATTCGAACGGTTCCTATTTTTGTCAATTATTGTATCATACTCTAATACTAATTATTTTTGTAAAATAAATTATGTACGTTCCTAAGATTCATTTGACTCAGTTGGGGAGACCGGGGCACATTTTCCATAGGGGCAAGTATTACAAATCCGTTTATTTTCGAAACAAACCGCTAGATGTTACCATCGGCGATACTGTAGGAAGTAACAACAAAGCACGCTTCATTTACGAAAGTTTCAGTGTCGTACCAGCAGTCACTACGTCGGCAGGGCGGTTTTCGTCATTTTTGCAAATGTGAGTAAACTTTCACGTTTTTCTTGAAACTTAAAATAAACATTCTAGCGTAAAACTTATTATTTTGACATTGCACACACTAAAAGTGGGTTTCTTTCTTCTCGTTACTGTGCATTTGTTTTGTAAATAGCTTACACTGTTACTCATGGACGTAGTGTTATAGTTCCGAATATGGCGACGGGGCACGTTTTCCGAGTGCATATGGGGCACATATTCCTTATTGCTTTGAGTCTTACGCCAAGTCTAAAGCACACGAAATGCAAGAAATGGGCGCGTGGAGACTGTACGAAAGGGAATGTTGCATTTTCTGTTTGCTTACATTGTGATTCAGACAATCAGTGTAAGTATTGTTAAAATTGTGTGTATTTGTAAAATATTTAAGTCACATATTTTGTAAACCCATTAAATACCATGTGGATTTATTTAATGTGGCTATTTTTATTATCCTCTTTTGTAATATATTGTAAATTCATGATAAAAATACGTATTCAGTGAAATCAAGATAATTATCTCTGTTTTAACATAGAAAGTATAATTGTAATATTTGACCCTGTACATTTTAAGTAAGCTGGAAATCTTGCCCCGCATACGGGGCAAATTTTCCAACGCAACATGGTCAGACAAAACCATTTGCTACCAAGAATGATATTTACTATTTTCAAAAATATCTCTACAAGACTGTAAATAAAGGTGTAGGAAATATAATGATCCGCTGTTTACCGCAAAATCGATAAATATAAGAAGTACAAAAATAAAAATGTAAAATGGTGGTAAACGTGCCCCGGTCTCGCCTAGTTAGATTCCTCAGTATTCATTAAATTTTGGTGGATGTTGGTTTGTCAAGAGGCCAGATCTCTTTTAGGGCACATTTCAGTAATTGTTAGGAGGGGTGTGCCAGTCCATCCCCTTCCCTGTGCCTCCCATTTTCCAAGTATCTGCACCTCGCAAACCACCCATCCTAACCACAAGCTCGTAACTTTACAATTTGGCGACCTGTAACCGGATTTTCGTTCTTTTGGCCCTTCTGATGCGCGTTTGTCTTCTGCCGCGGAAGCCATTGGGTTTAGGATTAGGATTAGAAATAGAGTTAGAATATTGAATACAAGCCAAGAACGCTTCAAAAACGATTGCGTTTACATGGGCACCAAAATCGATTGTGAAACTGGAAAACCCCTTTAGAGAAGCGGATTTCCAGAATCGATTTTGGAGTGTTTACATGACCAACCAAGAGCGGAATTGGGAAATCGGTTTACGAAATTCGGTTTTGGGAGCCCATGTAAACGGGGTGATTGTAGCACGCATAGACCAAAGATATGGTCTGTGGCATCACGTTTCGCTGTATGTAACCTCCTTACCATAGAGTCGTAAACGTCATCGCTGGCCTTCATTCCGATTTTTTAAAATAATTTGATGACTTTCAACCACCATATCTTCCACCCCCTTATAGCTGTCGGCATGGAACTGCTATGGTGTACAACAGGAGATTTCGGACAACAATTACACACAGACCATTCGTTTGCGTTCAGTAGTTTTCGCTGAAGAGCGAGATATTAACAAACACACACAAACACATGTAGAATTTTATATACACCGATGAGTTTCCATCCCAATATACTCCACCCTTTTATCATTATCAACTATCAAGCAACAATGCAACCAATAAAACCATTTTCAAACAGTAAATTAATTACGCTTTGAAAATTATATTGCCGAACAATAATTACTGTTTGAAATTGCATTTCGCGTTATATTCTTCAAATTACTAAATACCTATCAGATCGCTATAAAACCGTGCCTAAAATCTTCCTCAGGTATAAATTAGTAACTGTACAAATTTTTAAGTCTCTGTGTTCGGACGTGATAAGCGTACACCGAACAGACATTCACATTAATATATATAGATAAATAGCTATCCGATCGCCATAAAACCGTGCCTAAAGCCTTCCCCAGGTAGACTTTAGTAACTGTACAGATCTTTAGCATTTTATGTCCTGTGGTTCAGACGTGATAAACGTACGAAATGTTCAAATGTTTGTGAATCTGATGGGACTTAACTACGGGGTCATCAGTCCCTAAACTTACAAACTACTTATGAACTAGCTTAAACTAAAGACGGCACAAATATCTATGCCTGATGGGGGATTCGAACCCCCGACCGTAGTGGCCGTGCAGACCGTGACTGGAGCGCCTCAGTCTCCTCGGCCACCGCGGCCGGCGATAAACGTACCCCGAACAGACATTCACATTTATAGATATAGATTATGTGCGCGTCTGCGACTAGTCAGTGATTTATTTCAACTGTCTCATAGAGGGCTTTGTGATATCTGTATCAAATTGCTGTTGATTCACGGCGTTGCAATCGGCGCTGAATTGTATTTTTTGTGTGTGTCACACTTTTGGGGGAGATTTATATGTAGCATGTATAATCAACAGTGTGTTCAATTTGAGGACAGACGTTAAAACCACGAAGTCGCGGTCGTTATTTTCAATTTAATTTTAGTTGTATTTTTCAGTATTAGTCGCTAAGCTAGCAATTTGAACGACTGCACACTCTGTGTCGTAAAATAACCGGTGCTGACAGGACTGCTTTTGTAGATGTACTATTTCTAATTTTTTATTTATTTATTTATAGTAAGAATTGGCGCAGGCTTAGATTAACTGCTCGTCCCCTCTTATGTTGACGCGAGGTAAGGCGTGTGCCATAAGGTTGTCAGAAGTACAGCTTGCAAAAATGGAACAATCGGGCGTAGGTGAACCGCGCAGTTCAGTAGAAAACGAGGTTGAGCTCGGCAGTCAGACACGTAACGAGGAAACGATGTCTGAATTTCACCGCTCCCGTCCGGGAGGTCGTAATAACACCTAAGCGACAGTGATCAGGATGCACAGGAGCCCAGTCGATGTTGCGAAAGGCGTGACGACGGCTCTGGCATCACAGCACCCGTAGTGATGAGAGCCAAGTCAGACTGTCCAGTAGACGGCAACTAGACAATCCGTCATGTGCGTCTACGCCCGGTCGACAAGATGCACTGGAGGATTCCTTCGCTATCCTCATGACGCTCATGAGAGAGACAGCGAAACAAAGGAAAGATAACATGGACAATAAACAGGCAATAATAGTAGAAACGATCGCACGGAAACAGATAACTTACAAACGTCACAGGAGAAACGATACGTACAAAAAAAGATAATGTACAGGAGACAATAAAAAAAATGAACAGGAGAGAATAGATAGTGTACAGACGAGCATTGAGGGAACCATACGTAACGAAGTTGACGCCGCAGAAAAGCGTACACGTGACAGCATTGAGCAAATTAAAACGACCATAGCGGGGATAGCAGAGGTTGCCGAGAAGGCAAAACAGATAGGCGACCAGGCCACGCAGGAGGCGAAAAGCGCAGGGCCGACGCTATAAACCCACGGAAGATTTCCGTCTCTTCAATGATCAGTGCACGGGTAGCGAAAGTAGACGTCAAAAATGTACGGGAAGTAGTCGGTACGCACAAGCAGCAGGTCAAAAAGCGTTGGCACAGACCACGAAAGTGCTCTCCAAAGTAGTAGAGGAGGCCAAACGAAAAGTTGAAGAACTGGCAAAAAGACCGCCTACTTCTGCTCAACAACCCCTTGCGATATGAATGAAAATTCTCTATCGGACATCAATCCGTCCTGTAGGAAGTGCGATGCGAGTTGCGGAAGGATGTCGCAAGAGAGCACAATTCCCTCAGAGGATGCTCAGACTTCCTGTAAGAAAGGAGACCAACACACACACACACACACACACACACACACACACACACTTGAACTGCGTCAGGCTGCGACAAACAGAGACGCCTCTTCCGACATATTCTGAGTCGTCATGGAAGGAATGCGATACCCATGGTACACGCCCCCGTGCTGAAAGAAAGAACAACAGGCTCCGAGAAGATAATTTGGAAACGTATGACTGTAAACACTCCCGATCAGTACAAAGTTTTCTGCCGTACAAGGAAATAAACAACGCGCTCCATCCCGCCGAATGGACCGCACACTTTGATAGGGTAATACCACCCAAATGGCAGCTAAGATACAGGCTAGAGTTCATCCGCGGCTACATGGAAGGGCATGTCGCAGAACGCATTCGCAGGACGGCCGAAAACTGCCGCCAAGCATTCCTGGACACGTACTGGTTTAGCAATGCTCAAGAAAGGATCCAACAGATCATTAACACCAAAGAAATAGAATTGGGCAAATGTAGTAAGATGACCAAGTCCCTCGAAGAATTTAATGCCAAGAACCGCTATCTCGATCGCCCCTTCACAGTTCGAGAGATCATCAGGCAGTCTGTTGCGGAATTCCCCTTGGATATACAAGTGAAGTTGGTGGTGAGGAGCTCGGAATCAATAGAGCAATTCCGAAGGACACTAGCTGGCCTCAACCATGTGCAGGAATGTTTTGTTTGTATAACTTATGGGACTTAACTACGGGGTCATCAGTCCCTAAACTTACAAACTACTTATGAACTAGCTTACACTAAGGACGGCACAAATATTCATGCCCGAGGGGGGTTTCGAACCCCCGAACGTAGTGGCCGTGCAGACCGTGACTGACGTGCCGCAGTCACCTCGGCCACCGCGGCCGGCCAACCATGTGCAGGAAGTACGCAAAAATGTTCAAATGTTTGTAAATCTATCGGACCAAACTGCGTGGTCATCAGTCCGTAGCTTACAAACTACTTAAACCTAGGTAAACTAACCTAAGGACAAACACACACACCCATGCCCCAGGGAGGACTCGAACCTCCACGGTGAGCAACCGCGCACTCCCCAGCGACAAGCTTTACACCGCTCGGCTACGCCACCGCGGCAGTGCGCAAAAGATGGGAGCGACAGGACAGGAAAGCGATGGAAGGTCAGCAAGGGAGAAACAACTAGCACGACAATAGAGGCCGCTGGAACTACAGTTATAAAAGAAGAAAGGTCAGCGAGCCAATCAGGGTAGCTGGGAACCGGCAGGAAATGTTCAGTGGGCAAATGCCCGTGCACAAAATAACACGGATGGCCCCTCTAATGCAAAAGATGGAGGCCATAACAGCTGGAGGAATCAGTGTGGCAACGTGAGGTGCCAAACGCCACCACAAACGGCGCATATCGTAGAAATTCGACCACCAAATCCCGCTCACAATGCGTCACAGGCATCCGCGAGAAATTCACGGATTGCCTCGGCTCTGTAAGAGCATATTCACTGTCGGGTTAAAAACTAAAATGATGCTGAAATGTAACTCCTTCCACTGATAGAATGTTGTTTTACTCCCACTTCGTTTAAATTTCGGCTGTTACCATTTTTTTAATTCTTAAAAGGGATATTTGCTGCTCAGTTAAAGATTAAAATTCTGCTAAGCTGTAATTCGTTATCATTCAACAGTTTGATTCCTCTAATAAAATTCAGTGTTGGAATCTTCCAATCACCGCAGGTCTTTTGGTGGCTTGTGTACTAACTGGAATCTGTTATTTAATGTAAAATTCTATTCTCTTTATTGTTACTATTTTACGAGCCACCTAAAATTGCTTGTACGGTTCTATCGTAAGTAAATTGTAGTGCTTCTAAATTTTGTAATATCACATTTATAACTGTGTGTAAGATTCAGTTCCAAAGATTTATTTTAATGGTTGTCATTGTTGTATGCTTAAAAAATAGGAGGAGTTGTAACAAGGCTTCGCCTAATAAAAAATGTACCCACATGAAACCATTCCGATCCGGTCAAGTTACTGTTCTGCCAGCCTCTGGTCGCCCCTGAGAGGCCAGCAGACTAACCAACACATTGGTTTCAACGGTGGTCTACCTATAAGGCATTGCATGTAACATCGCCGTGAGGAAACACACTTCATAGTAAACAACAAACAGACGAACCGGAACTACATTTTCCAGGTGGAGCTGTCAATCATGTCCGAACGAGATCACTCCGTCAAACCTGGCTACTTAAGGCCGAACAGCCTCCACGACTCCCAGTGTGCCCTTTGTAGGCTTTCTGTGGACTGTTTCAAGAAGACTCCGTAATGTATCTTGGAAAGGGACTGCTTCTGCTGATATCGACCTTGGATCTGGGCTATCTAAGAGTAAACGTTTACCTGAGGACTTGCACTGTCTTGGACTTGGTATCTCATTCTAGTGCTACAGGATTTTGTGATTAGGATTAGATTTGTACGGCCAATTGTATTGACTGGCAATCGAATAAACTGTGTTGTTCTGAATCGAGCCTTCTCAGTCACAACAGTTACCAATGACTTCTGTTAAAGAGACTGCTCGTAAAGCAACCTTCACTAGCGACGGCTTCAGTAACACTTGTAATTCATATCAGTAGTCCCAAGAAACCCAACACGCCATTGTGAACTCAATTTTCCAAGAAACGATTCTCTATAAATGTGTGGTGTGGTTTGAAAGACAATCAGCTGACTGGGCCTGTTGTGATACGGTACCGTTATGCAGGACAGATACTTGAAAATGAGCATCCATAATTATTTAATAAGATTCCTTTTATTAAAAAACACCGTACATTCTTGCAGCATGACGGACATTTTGCACGTTGCAGTTGTCACGTGACGCGTCAGCTAAATTTTTCATTCAGCGGAAGAAGGGTCAGTATATATAGGCACTTTTTTTGGGCACCGATGTCTATGCACCTTAACCCTCTGGAAATTATAGTCTGGGGATGTGTTACACGCTAAGTGTACAAAGAAAAGGTAAACAAAGCAACCGACCTGATCGTTTGGATTATCAATAATACAAACATTACAAAAGAAGCTAAAGATAACCTCAGACGAGCCGCACATAGTGTTTTGGAATGAAGTCAAAAGTGCATTGGAATTGGGGATGCACTTCTTGAAAATCAATTAGGTTTGTTTGGGTTAAATAGTGACCGCTATGTATCTGTAGTCTATAAAAATTGGTCTATACTACCAACTCCTAAAATGTTTACAGTTTGTTCTGAAACATCCTGCATAATTGGATTCGCTGTGACTGAATTAAAAGTTGGCTCGCTGTAATGGGAACAGCGGCTGCCAGTGTCCGACAAGGAAAATGCGCACCACCGCCGCACTTGTTGTGCTCCTGTCTCGCTGACGTAAAATGTCCCGGCCACACTGGCCTTTACTGAGTGAAACACAAACAAAGAGACGTAACACGTTGTCACAAACATATGTGCGTGTTCTAGCTCGGAGAGGTCGTCAAAGCAGAGAGACTTTTTCCGTTTTTTACCCGTTGTACCGTTTTTATTATACAGGTACAATTTGGTTGATTGTAGCTGTGGCTGAAGCGCAGTTGAAGTCGTCTCTTTCCTTCACAGAGATCTTGGACATGACACACTGGCTACAGCAAAAAATTGACCCAACAGTGTGATAGCTGTGAGATTACAGAACCAATGAATGTTCTACTTTCCTTTAAGTCAAGTTGAATTGTTACAAGTGTATACAGGGTGAATCACCTAACACTTGCACCGCAAATATTGCGTAAACTGAGAGTGCGATTGATGTGCCGTTTTACAGAAAGGATTGGTAGTCATGGTACTCGTATTTTTAGCCAAGAAACAGATTGTAATATTACTTAGAAATTGTAGCTTGACATAAAAGCACAAAAATAACGTGCTTTGTCTTTGAGCAATACATAACAACAGAGTGTAGTGCCAGCTCTTTGATCGTTAAAATACTATTCCACAAGGGGCTAGCCATCGTCTAGCAGGTACGGAAAACGGAGAAATCTCCATTTTACTCAGTGCGTGGCTTACCATGGCCAGATACAAAAATTTAGAAATCTCTATTCACCCGATGTGTGGCGTACCACTATCTAGCCCCGAGCGTATCAAATAATTCCTGTTTTGCTTTCAAACGGTAATTCACTTTTTCTTGGGGTACGTCGGTTGTGTAGGAACCTCACGCAGTAATGAGTTCAGTGAGGCCTTGCGTTAATTAAAGCCCCAGCACCCAATGTGACTTGCTGCCCAACAATTTGTTTAACCACTGATGATCTAATTTATCCAGTCTTTCAGTAGTACTCCATTAATCCCATGACTGTTGGGATTTTTCACGGAGCGCTTGATCTTATCATTTCAATTTATCCCAAGTATGTTCAGTTGGAACCATAACAGGGAAACATGCAAGCAAATCAAAACCAATCGTGCAAATCCAGCACGATTGATGATACCGTTGATGACGCCTTCATGATGTACTCGGGTTCTCCATCAACTTGAATTCTTACCCAACAAGATGAGGATGAAATACCTGTAGTGTGCACATTTGATCTTTCCTTTGATGAGCAACATTGCCGTCCGAAACCCACCACATGATACAAGCCAACATGTTCTATTCGATGGATGGTATGCCTCAGGTGTACTGCATCACCATATTCCTGCATTGTTTCCGACGTTCGGCTTTTGCCAAACACATGCGGCGTTAACCTCTGAAGCGAACTTGGCGCAGTTTGCCGTGGTCCATTTTTTGTGAATGCGGGTGCATGTGTACCTTGTAGCATGGTGTCCCAGGCTTCTCAATGGACGTCTAGAATGCAGACAGTTCTACAATCCGTTTCGTTCAGTCTGCTCTGCCATTCATCTCCGCTGCTCAAAAATGACATTGATATCGTGGCAGTCTGGTCGAGGTCCATTCGGGCGAGAAGCCACAGATTGCGGTCGTCATCTCTAGTTTCCATAGGGCGATTTGTACCAGGGCCAGCCATGAACACTGTAGTTTCAAAACGTTTCCACATCCTACCATATCACTCTTTCAAATGCTTGATGTGAGTCCTTGTTGCTATGTAGCAACAATCCGTGTGGGATAAAACATAAATATTCTTTTTCTTACCAGTGGAAACCGTCCATAATGTCTGGTAACTTCCTACAATGTTCAGGTTTTACATTTCTTACATTCAACAAATTGTGACTACTTTCGACAAAAAGGGCTATAGGTAATGGCAGTTCAAACGACCAGTTTCTCCAATCATGCCAAGGTAAAAAACAGGAGGAATGTGTTTTTGTACTCACAGTTGCTTAATTCGTGTAATACTTTTATATGTTTGTATGCTGTAATCCATTTAACTCACGCATATTTGCACGAGATTGACAACCTGAGTTCTTGAATAAAAATGTAAGTCGTTATATATATTGCCTCTGTAACTTATAAAATAATAGGTGACGGCAAATTTTAATGCGGTAGGTCAACACAATAAATGTTACACCTTCTGCGGAGCTATGAACATAGTTTATTGTATCATTTTCCTAAGAGTTACAGCACAAAGATATAATTTTATAAATGGAACAATAGTTTTTTTCTATCGTGCATTGGATTCGTTGAAACCAGCTGCGTCCAAATCAATTTACATGTTCCAAGGAAAATTTGATTGAAACTCGCTCGTAGGGGTTCAATGCATGCGTTTATTTCTGCTAGGATCATTTTGATATAAATAAAGACTCCATACGACGATTATTATTATTCCATTAATTCACTATTAAGTATCATGCTCTGCGAGTGGCAAGCTGTATTATTAGGTACAGATTAGTTAGGCGATGACTATATTTGCGGAACAAATTTCATTTCATAATATATTTGGTGAAAGTACAAAGTTCATATTGCGTATCTCAAAAATGCCTCTGCAATACAGTTATTTTAGTAACATTGGAAATGCTTTCAAGTTTTTTCTATCGTGCATTGGATTCGTTGAAACCAGCTGCGTCCAAATCAATTTACACGTTCCAAGCAATGATAAGATACACAAAATCTGATTGAAACTCGCTCGTAGGGATTCAAATGAGACAGAGGTCAATGTATGCGTTTATTTCTGCTAGGATCATTTTGATGTAAATAAAGACTCCATACGACGATTATTATTCCATTGCTTTGAAGTGACAACGTGTAAGTTAAAATAAGAAAATCATTAAATACGCAACGCAAGATAGCTTATGCCAGAGAGAATTCTGGGCGAGGAATGTCACGTGACATCTGCGAACGGCTGGTTTTCGTTAATTCAGCGGACGGTGTCAAAACTCTGCTATTTTTGCAAATATCTCTCAAACGATACGAGATATGAAAATAAGGGAACAAAGAGGTAGAGAATCTTCTCCTCTACAAATTCGGTTATTCAATTTTAGCGACAGATGAACGGTTTACATGCAATTAAAATTACATTACAAACGGATTTTTTGGTATTACTAACGTATGTCGTGTCCGAAATATTTGAAAAAGCGAGGTTATGGTCTCTGGTAGCCAACAATTATGTCTGTAAAATTTGGTGCCGATCTGTGAACGGTTCGACCTAAAAAGTGGGAACACGTTACAGCCAGACAGACATCGTCAAATCGCCGTTATTTTTGCAAATATCTCTGCAACGATGCAAGATATGAAAAAAAAACATAATATAGCGAAGTTGTAGAGAATTTTCCCCTCTACCAATTAGGTCATTCAGTTTTCGTGTCAAATGAACGGTTCGTTTGCAATTACAATTATATTACAAACGGTTTTTTTGTTGGTATTACTACAGTATTTTTCGTCCGAAAAATTTGAAAAAGGGAGATTCTGGTCTCTGTTGGCCTAAAATTATGTCTATAAAATTTCGTGTTGATCGGTTGAACGGTTCTTCTTAAGAACGGGGAACACGTTCCAGACAGACGGACGGACAGACAGACAGACATACATCCAAAAATCGCCGTTATTTTTGCAAATATCTCTGAAACGACACGAGATATGGAAAAAACATAAAAGAGCAAAGTTGTAGATAATTGTCTCCTCTACAAATTCGGTTATTCAATTTTCGTGTCAGATGAATGGTTAAGCCGTTATTTTTATTTAAATTACGAGCTGTCAAAAGACGATCTCAAAGGCCCACTTTTAGTGTTACTACCGTAACCTAAAGTGGGCCAAATAAGGAGATTTCTTGTGGCTGCACACCCGAAACTTAATGGCACAGTATCATTACTGTTTTGTACGACTAGGGGCCTGAAGATGGTGTAATTCAAACACCGAAACCTGTCGCGCAAAATTAAATAAATAATTTCAATATAACTGCTGGTACTTCATTCTACAAGACCACACAACTAAGTTTCTGTTTTCACTGACGGGTCAAAATCGGACCAAGGTGTTGGGGCTGGGGTATGTGGGGTGCAGACAAGACTTCAGGGCGTCATCTCTCTAGGAAAACTGGCCTCAGTATTCCAGGCGGAAATCACTACCATCAGGGCGTGTGTGAAGGAGAATTTGCGTAGGTGCTACAAAGATCGTAGCATCTATATCTATTCAGACAGCCAGACAGCCCTGAGATCACTGGCAGCTCCTGCAACAAGGTCTAAAATTGTTGCAGAATGTCACATGGTTCCGGTGGAGGTAGTGGAAAGCAATAGAGTAAACCTATTGTGGATCCCTGCCCACTCGGGGATCAGTGGAAACGAACATGCCGACAGATTAGCCAGGATGGGGGCAGAGACTCCATTTATTGGACTGAAACCTGTCCTGACAATCACCAAGGCAATGATCAAATTGGAGCTACGTAACTGGCTCAGGAGACAGCACGTAGAATATTGGACCAAAGTCTATCAACAAAAACATGGCAAGGTAATGATGCCAAAGCCATGTTTTAAAAGAAGCTCCGCAATCCTGGGCCTGAACAGGAGAGAGATTAGACTCAAGGTTGGATTCCTGACAGGCCATGGGAATTTCAAAAACACGCCTACATACAATGGGAATAACAGAAGAGGACCCTAAATGTAGGATCTGTGATGACGGTGACGAAACTGCATCATATCTAATCTTCGAATGCATTGCATTGGAGAGTAAAAGGCACAGAACATTTT
Organism: Locusta migratoria; assembly: GCA_026315105.1. NCBI lineage: Eukaryota > Metazoa > Arthropoda > Insecta > Orthoptera > Acrididae > Locusta > Locusta migratoria. Next base: position 325,912,948 of record CM048750.1, read on the forward strand.
CGACAACCAGACCCGAAGAAATTGTATCTAATAAAGAACTGGTAAAGGGACTCCTTGCACTGTTCAAGGGCATTGGTTGGCTTTACTAGACATACAGGGAGCGATACCGCACAATAAACTCAGTTTCGGTGCGGGCAGTGGCGGGTTGGAACAAAACTGTTTTGACTTCCCTGAAAAAATCAAATCAAGTTTGTGCTGTATGTTCACTTCGCCCGCTCGCCGCGCGGTCTCGGTGTGGTATAGGGGGCACGCACGCCTGCATGCGCGCGGTGCAGCTCCGTCGGCCGCGGCGATGCCTCCTGGGCTGCTGAATGCTGTCAGCGAATAGCGAATAGCGGCTGCCAGCATTCGCCGTGGCATTCCGTGAACGCGGCTCTGAGCTACGGCCGTGCCGGCGCTGTCCGCCCGCGAATGCCGCGCCCTGTCCAGCACACGGCGAGGCGGCTGCGAGCTGCCAGCACTGGCCGCCCTGCTGCCGAGAACAATGCGACGATCCTGTCAAGCCTCTGCAATTCCGTAACCGGCCGACCGGAACAGCGGGCAACTGGAAGAGCGCCTTGGCGCCCATTAAATGTGCTCTTTTGAGTAGACGGTGTATTCATTCAAGTACAGTCGCGAAAACTGTGTCTCATTTAAATATATAAATATAAAACACCTTCACACTCTTTGATCAAACAGCAACTAATGGTTGTGTGTAAATTGGTTGGTTGGTATAGGGGGTTTTAGGGGGACTCGACTACTGTGGCCATCAGTCCTCCAATTCATAGCTAAGCGACGCGCAGAAAAACATAATCGTCGGAAATGCGCCTAAGCTGGGTTAAAAAATCGCAGAATAAAGGAACACACTGTCAATCAAATATTGACAGAGTCAACAAGAGACGATACAAAGGACGCCACACACATTAACGTTGTTGTTGGTTGTTTTTAGGGGACTAAACAGCTAGGTCATCAGTCCCCTGTTCCTAGCGGAGAGGCCACTGTCAAGAAAATAAAAAGTAAAAACAGAGCTCAGAAAATGGGAACGCACAAAAGGGACAGGCTAACAGCGGACCTGTCGGAAACAATACAGAACGAAGACACACACAATTGTTAAAACAAAGGAAGGAATATAACTAAAACTAAACAGCAGAATACCTTGGCTGGCTGATCACAAAATAAAACAGGATGAGCCAGCCATACTGCACACACTAAGAACCCCTAGATCCCTCACATAAGGGCCTGTATAAATCTGTTAAAAGCGCTAGACTGGTGGTGGCCGAAGACAGCAGGCCACAGCACCCATCACTAGATAGAGTTGTAACACATTAACGGATCCGGAGATAAAAATGGGATAAAATAAAGCCAATGAATGTGGTTGACTGACCATAAGGATAAAAGAGGAAAAGCCAACCACATAGCTTACACAAGAAAGCTGTTGTCGAAAGACGCGTCAAGAGGAACATAGATAACGATCTAAAAGATCAACCAGAGGACTCATACCAGGTGGTAATTCCCCCCCCCCCCCGCACGAAGAAATCTTAAAACAATATTAGCCACAGAGGCATCGTCGCCGAGCACGAAAGAGAGAGTGTTCGGGAGGTTAAAAGAATGCCGTAGTGGGGCTAAAATGGGACAGTGAAGTAGAAAATGGACCACTGTCAACTGTCAACGACAGAGCGTCTCTCCTGCAGTCTTCCACTGGAGTTTATCGATCATCTCCGCAACGCTTTCTCGATTACCAAATGACCCTGTAACGAAGCGCACTGCTCTCCGTTGCATCTTTACTACTTCCTCTATCAACCCCACCTGGTACGGCTCCCACACCGGTGAGCAGTATTCAAGCTGTGGGCCAACAAGTGTACTGTAACCTACTTCCTTTGTTTTTGGACCGCACGTCCTTAGGATTCTTCCAATGAATTCCACTCTGGCATCTGCTTTACCGACGATAAATTTTATATGGTCGTTCCATTTTAAATCACTCCTAATGCCTACTCCAGATAATTTATGGAATTAACTGCTTCCATTTGCTGACCTTCTATAGTGTAGCTAAAGGATACATGATCTTTCTATGTATTCGCAGCACATTACACTTGTCTACATTGACATTCATTTGCCACTCCCTGCAGCATACGTCAATTTGATGCAGATCCTCCTGCAGTTCGATACAATTTTCCATTGTTACAACCTCTCTATATACTACAAAACTACAGCATCATCCGCAAAAAGCCTCCGTGAACTTCCGATGTAATCCGCAAGGTCATTTATATATATCGTGAACAGCAACGGACCCACGACACTCCCCTGTGGCACACCTGACATCACTCTTACTTCGGTAGACTTCGCTCCATTGAGAATAACATGCTGCATTCTGTTATCTAGAAACTCCTCAATCCAATCACACAATTTGTCTGATAGACCATGTGCTCTTACTTTGTTCATTAAACGTCTGCGGTGAATTGTATCAAACGCCTTGTGGAAGTCAAGAAACACAGCATCTACACACATACGGTGTAGAAATCGGCGAACAGCTTTTCTTCTTCCCAACTAAACAGAATCATAATGTTTATATTTTTAGCGTTCTAAGAGGAGCAAGCATATAATAACGGAATCTATCGTCAGTCACGATTTTCTGGTACTTTCTCAATACAGTCAACGAAGGTGAAACTTTTGTGCATAATTTAATTTCGGAAGAGTTTCACAACACTTTACGTCTTTGCTTGAGTGCCTGCTGTATTCTCCAATAATTAGATTTTTATACTCTCAAAGTGCGGCTCCGTAGCACAGTGGTAGAGTGACAGACTACAAATCCCAAGGTCCCAGGTTCGATCCCCACTAGGTCATAGGATTTTTATCTGTCACTTTCCACTTCTTTCACCTCTGGTAGTGTTGCTGATGTGAAAAATACCGAGTAGCACCGTGGTTCGGAACCCACGTTAAACTGTAGGTCCCCCTATAACTGGCTGGGTAAGTCAGTTCGAAGGTCGGAGGAAGGCAACGGCATACCACCTCCAAACAGGACCATGCCTAGTAAAGCACTGTGGTGTTCAAACCAATATTCGGATTGATGACTGCTTTACCTTTTTATACTCTCAAATAAAATGAAATATGGCTACTTGAAACAGCTAATGACAAAAATTGATTGTATTACAAGTTGCTGATATTAATTCGAACTGCAATCAGGCAACTGATCTCTTGCCCAAAATAATTATTATTTTACACAGTCATAAAATGAAACTTTTTAATCTTCCTGACCACCACTACTGCCTAAAGTAGCTCGTTTTGAACAGCTACCAGTATTGAAAAAGCCTATATTTATTTCATTCAATTGGCCTGTTAAGCAAAAGTAACTATTTATGAACACAATTAGTATTACTGACAAAGATAAATGGTAAGAAAGTATTCGTTATTTTTATTACCTTCTTGCATCGATTTATGCAGTTAAACGCTGAGCAGCTCTTCAACATCATGTTTCATGAATACTGCAATAGTCAAATAGAACAGACGTGACTACCAACTGAGTATATACACCGTCGTAGCTATATAATACACAGTTTACCTCCTAACAACACTCGCATTTATCTGTCGCTTGCCACTATCATGGCGGCGGACCGAAGTTTTTCAAATTATCCCGCGACAGTAGCGACGTTAGGGATCCTAGATTATTTTACAAGGTCGTTGGATTTTGTCCCACTTCAGGTAAGCAGGCAAAACACATTCAGGACTTCATTAACTACAAAAGGAACATTGTAACATGATTAATTAATTGAATGACGACAGGTTTCCATGTACTACTCCATCATCTGCTGGTCGTTTATATTCTCCAATGTGATCATGTTTTTCGATGGGCAACATGACCACATTGTAGAATATACATGACGAGTCGATGATGGCATAGCCTATCGAAACCGGTTGTCAATCAATTAATTAATCATACTGGGAACTTGGCGTTTTTCGTTTTGGACATAATTAATCAATACGTGCTTCGTGCGATGTCACGTATTGTCACAATCAATAACTTCACTACGCGATAACAATGGTGTTGCGACGGGTAACAGCTTTGCTAAAGCAGAATTGCTAAACAAAGCTTTCCGTAATTCTTCCGCCACAGAAAGCGATACACGTTCTCCTGAATTCGATTCAAAAACAACCTTCAGCGTGGGTAATTTAGAAGTAGACAACCCTTGGAGTATTAAAGCAACTTAAATTACTTAACAAAGGCAACTATCCCGGTCTAGATTTCATGCAAATGAAGTTCAAAATGTTTGTATAGCTTATGGGACTTAACTACAAGGTCATCAGTCCTTAAACTTATAAACTACTTATTAACTAGGTAAGACTAAGGACGGCACATATATCCATGGCCAAGTAGGGATTCGAACCCCCGATAGTAGTGACCGTGCGAACCGTGACTGGCGCGCCGCAGAGCGCTCGGCCACCGCGGCCGGCCCAATTAAGTTCCTTTCAGAGTATGCTGATGCAATAGCTCAATTTCTAGCTGTCTTATACAACCGCTCGGTCAGCGAAAGTTCCGTACTGCAGACTCGAAAGTTGTACAGACCACTCCAGTGTTCAATAAAGGCAATAGGAGTGATCCGCAAAATTACAAGCCTATATCATCTAAATCGGTTTGCTATGAACTATCTCGAAGAGAACGACTTATTGGCCCATAGTCAACAAGGATTAAGACAGTATCTTTCTTCTGAAACACAGCTAGCTCCTTACTCATCATGATGTGATGTGTGCTATCGACAAAGAATCTCAGATGCATTTCTACATTTTTATATGGCTTTTGACTCCGTACCTCACAAGCGAGTTCTAATAAAATTATGTGCTTATTGAATATCAATACTGTCGTGCGATTGGATTCGCGATTTCCTGTCAGAAAGGACGCATCACGTAGTCATCGAGTACAGCACAAGCGATATAGGCCGTTTCGCAGGGAATTTTTATAGAGCCGCTTCTGTGCCTTATCTTTATAAACGATTCAGGAGACAATCTGAGCAGCTTCTTACACTGTTTGCGAATGATGCTGTAGTTTATCGGTTAGTAAAGTAACCAGACGATCAGAAGCAACTGCAAAACAATAATATATATCCTTGGTGAAAAAATCGGCAATTGACGTTAAGTAAGGAAAAGTTTTCAATAAGAGCACTAAAAGAAGTCCGTCAAGCTTCATTGACACAATAAATCAGTCAAATCTAAAGGTGGTAAATACAACTAAATATGTAGGAATGATCATCTTAATAAAATACGATAACGGATATATGCCGTGCGGTATTAGAGGATGCAACAGTAGAGAAATATCATAAAAGCAGTTCGCTGACCCTTCGCCAAGCACTTAAATGTAGAAGTCTAAAGGTGGGCGTTTTGCGATGATCTTTTGACAGCTCCAAATTTAATGGGAAATAATGCCTTTACCGATCATCTGAGACGAAAAATTCAATAATTGCATGGGAATGGTCTTGCGCTTCTAAGATCAGTGTTAAGAACCGCGCGGCCGCCCCTGCCGGACCTTAAAATCTTCCCTCGGTTACAGGTGCTTTTGCTGTTCTTACTGTAAGCTAGTATAAGTATTTTGTAAGTGTAGGGTATTGAAATATTGATACCTTGTTTATTCCTGCCGCAATGTCACTTGTGGCAGAATGCATGGGAAGACCGCTATTACGTGGCACTACCAGTCTCAAATTGTTCAAATGTTTGTTAAGCTTATGGGACTTAACTACGGGGTCATCAATCCCTAAACTTACAAACTACTTATGAACTACCTTATACTAAGGACGGCACAAATATCCATGCCCGAGGGGGGATTCGAACCCCCGACCGTAGTGGCCGTGCAGACCGTGACTGGAGCGCCTCAGTCTCCTCGGCCACCGCTGCCGGCGCTACCAGTCTATCGGACATGTTGCTGCAGTGATCATCTTCCTTTAATAGATGAAAAGCTTACTGAAGATTCCCCAGCGATTGTGAGATGTGTTCTGATAAAGCGTAGATGTAAACGAAGGCCTACGTGGCCGTTGTCATGGTCATTAGATCGCATTGTCAACACGTAAGATTTCAGCGACTTTCGGACACTGATCCAAACGGTTTTCTTCTGGGTGTCTTGACAGAAACGTCGGTAAAAGCTGATATATTGGCCGGCCTCAGTGGCCGAGCGGTCTGCGGCGCGCCAGTCACGGTCTGCACGGCCGCTGCGGTCGGGGGTTAGAATCCCCCTCGGACCTGGATTTTTGTGCCGTCTTTAGTATAAGTTAGTTCATAAGTAGTTTGTAAGTTTAGGGACTGATGACCCCGTAATTAAGTCCGATAAGCTCTACAAACATTTGAACATTTCTGATAGATTGACGATGCGGTCCAATGACCAGAACAATTTATTGATAAAGTGTATAGCTTTCCGCAATAGGAGTATGTTCTGCCAGTATGCGCTGACAGCCTTTCGGCAGCTTCCTGAATTTTTGCTGGAACTGAGCCTAAGTAAAAGAACTGGAACATTTGTTCGATCTTCGTTAAGGACGAGGAAAGGCATTTCAGAAATTCAAATATTTGTGAACCTAAGGGGTCAAACAGTTGAGTTCATCGGTCCCTAAACTTACAGACTAACTAAACTAAGTTATGCTAACAATAGCCGGCCGCGGTGGCCGAGGGGACTAAGGCGCTTCAGTCATGGTCTGCACGGCCACTACGGTCGGGGGGTTCGAATCCCCCCTCGGGCATGGATATTTGTGCCGTCCTAGTTCGTAAGTATTTCTTAAGTAGTTTGTAAGTTTAGGGAGTGATGACCCCGTAGTTAAGTCCCATAGACTATACAAACATTTGAACATTTTTGAGCTAACAATAACATACGCAATCACACTTGGAATAGGACTCGAACCTCCGACAGGTATCGACCGCGCAATCCGTGGGAAGGCTCTTTAGATCGTGCTATCATTCCCGCGCAACATAGACCTTACTGGCAGTTTTTCGTAACTAATTTGACTTTTCCGTGGCGTAGGAAGTGAGATGCCCTAGTATGAAAGTCTTTTTTTGAATCACCGGATGTACGAATACAGTCACAGATAATGTAATATGTCAAAGACGTACCGAAATTATTATACTGGCGTTTTTTATTCTAGTTCATGACGGACTCATTCTCCATCCACTAGGTGGCACAACATTTGAGAAAAGTAGAAGAGACATGCAGTATAAATACACTTCCATAAGTTTCTTAGTCGACTTAGATGTTTTCTTCTTGTTGTTGTCGTTGTCTGATTTTGGAAGGGATTAAACTACAAAGGTTATCAGTCCCTTGTTCCAATCATAGAGATGTCAATTTACGTTCTCTGGGGCCCGCAATGTAGAGTATGTCTTAGAGCGATATGTTCAAATGTTTATAGAGCTTATGGGACTTAACTACGGGGACATCAGTCCCTAAGCTTACAAACTACTTAAGAACTAGCTAATACTAAGGACGGCACAAATATCCATGCCCAAGGGGAGATTCGAACCCCAGACCGTAGTGGCAGTGCAGACCGTGACTGGCGCGCTGCAGTCCCCTCGGCCACCGCGGCCGGCAGCGACATGTTCAACACCACAATAATTATAAATTATTTTTACACAGATTTAGAACTTTTTTTATCTCACTATAAGCATATTTAGGCCATAGGCCATCATCAGGTGTTCTGTAAATACGAGTAATACATATATTCTTACAATTACGTAAAATTTTTACAATATTTTACTTACAGTTCTTATAATATTGTAGTGTATATTTGCTGCCCAACTGATTTTAAACGCTGATGTTATGCTTATCTGTTGCTTCTTATCTGTATATGTGCAGTAGCACTGGTTATATTAATCGATTTTTACCAATTTTTGTAGTGGCAGCTAAGGACAGACTGTAGTGGTAGCATTCAACGATATTGCAAGTTTACATAGTTAACAGTAATTTATACTTTAATATCTTTGGTTTATTTATTGTCTTTGTATTGGAGTTTTACTATGGATTTGGAATCTTTGGTATCTTTGGTGTTTATCAACCCTCTTCTCTGTTTATAATCTGAATAAAATTTTCGATGTATTTTTTTATGTTTTAGTTCAGTTTTTTTCATTTAGTACAACGTTCTGGTCGTTGTGTATATGGTAATATAGTTAGATTTCATCGAGAATATTCAGTTTAGAACTTGTTGTTGTTGTTGTTTGTGGTTTATAGGGGACTAAACTACATGGTTATCAGTCCCCTGTTCCTAGGGAAGACAAGATATCTAAGTAGGAAAAAGGTTAAATGCAGATTAATACCCGGAAGAGCACACTGTGACTATGAACTTGGTCTCTCTTATTCCTGTCTTCCTCAGTGTTGAGAGTATCAAGTGTTAAACTAAGCTAAAAGAGCAGGGAACAGTGGCTGGCTGATCTCAAACAAATACAAGATGAGCCAGTCACACTGCCCAGACTAAAAACGGAGGTAAAAACACGGTAAAAGTAAGAAAAATATCATAGTAAAATATGAGTGGTGGGAGCCTGAGATACCAGGCACAAGCCCACCACTAAATAGAATGATAAAATCCAGCTGCACGTATAAAACCTAAAACTCGGTCAGCCATAGAGGCATTGTCAGATAAAATCAAGGCAGGCGCAGTAGGTAGATTAAAAGACTGCCGCAAGGCGGCTAAAAACGGACAGTCCGACAGGATGTGGACCACTGTCAACAAACTTCCACAACGGAATTCGGTGGGTCCTCTTGACGTAAAAGGTAGCCATGTGTCAACCACGTATGGCCAATACGTAGGCGACACAGGACAACAGAGTCCCTACGTGAAGGCCTGAAAGACGACTTCCAGACGGCCGTAGAGGACTTGATCGCTCGGAGCTTGTTGGGAGTGCTCAGTGTTGCCCATTGCGTGTCCCAAGCCTCAAAAACCTTGTGGCGCAAATCCATTCGGATATCCCGTTCTGGGATACCAATATCCAGGGGAGGAGCGGTGGTGGCGAGCTTAGCCAGCCGATCGACACGCTCGTTCCCTGGGATGCCAATGTGGCCAGGGGTCCAGATAAAGTCCACCGCACATCCCGACTTGCCGAGTGAAGCGATGGCGTTTTGGATGGATTGCACCAACGGATGGGAAGAAAAATAGTTGGAAAGGGCTTGCAGGCCACTAAGGGAGTCGCTGCACACGACATACGACTTCCGGGGGCACGTTTTTTTGTGGTCAACAATACGAGAAATGGCGATCAGTTCAGCTGTAAAAATACTACAGCCGGGCGGCAGATGAGCATCACGATGAACAGCAAGAAGTGCCAGAAACTTGCAACGGAGTGTAAGTGGTGAAACTAATGCCTTTGTATCGCAGGACAATTGTAGGTGGAGCTTCAAACGGGGGATGAACCAAGGAGGAAGACGGGATGGGCAGGAAAAAACCTCAGGGAGGCATAGGGAATTAAGTGAGGAGAGGAGTGTACGAACCCAGATCGTGATCGGAAGACCTGATCTAGGTCGACGTGGGGGAAAAGGAGGGGTAACTGTCGGAAACAAAAGCCTGCGATTTGGATGGTGTGGTGTGGCATGGACTCGAGCAACATAGCTAGCGAGAAGCTGCTACCGGTGGAAGTGTAATGGAGGAATCCCTGCTTCGGCGAGAAGACTTGGCACAGGGCTGGTGCGAAAGGCCCCAGTCGCCAGCCGGATACCACTATGGTGGATGGGGTCAAGGATCCTCAAGGCGGATGGTGCTGCTGAGTCGTATACCAGGCACCCGTAATCAAGCCTTGATTGTATTAAGGACTTGTAGAGCTGCACGAGGGTGGAACGAGCTGCGCCCCAAGCAGTATGGCTCAAGCAGCGGAGAATATTCAGATGTCTCGAGTCACAGCTGACGCAGATGTGGCATCCAAGTAAGCCTGTTGTCGAATACCATTCCAAGAAACCTATGTGTCTCTTCGACAAGGAGCAATTCACCATTCAGATATAACTCGGGATCCATGTGAACTGCCCGACGGCGGGTTTTCTGCGCTGAAAACTGAAATCCATGGGTAGAGGCCCAAGATTCAGCTTTTCGTATGGCTCCCTGCAGCCGCCGCTCAGCGACGCTAATACTAGCCGAACTAAAATAAAGACAAAAATCATCAGCAAACAAGCTAGAACAGACAGAGGATCCCACAGCCGTTGCAAGACCGTTTATAACAATTAAAAACAGAGGCACACTGAGGACGGAGCCCTGTGGGACACCGTTCTCTTGGGTGTGTGAGGAACTAAGAGTGGTACCCACCCTAACCCTAAAGGAGCGGTGGGAGAGAAAATTCCTGATAAAGATCGGAAGTGGGCCCCGTAAGCCCCAGTCGTACAAAGTAGCCAAGATGTGGTGGCGCCAGGTTGTGTCGTAAGCTTTCCGAAGATCGAAAAACACAGCAACAAGATGTTCACATCGGGTAAAGGCTGTACGAATAGCCGACTCCAACGACACAAAATTGTCAATTGTTGAGCGGCCCTGACGGAAACCCCTTGTTGTGCTACTAGGAGTCCCCAGTCTTCGAGGAGCCACATAAGCCGCCGACTCACCATCCGTTCAACGAGCTTACATAGAACGTTTGTCAGGCTGATCGGACGGTAACTGTCAGCCACCTGTGGGTCAGCGCCAGGTTTTATCACTGGGATGAGGGTGCTTTCCCGCCATTGGGAGGGAAAAACACCGTCTGCCCAGAGACGGTTAAACAAGGCGAGCAGGTGGTTCTGAGCGTCCACAGGAAGATGCCGAAGAAACTGGCTATGGACACGATCTGGTCCTGGACAAGTATCGGGGCATGCAGAAAGGGCACTTTGAAACTCCCACTCGCTAAAAGGTGCATTGTACGGCTCCTGGCGACGTGTGAAACGACAGTGGCTTCTGCTCAACTCGGTCTTTAATGGCGTGAAAGGCTTCACTATAAGCTTCAGTTGAGCTGATGCCTGCATAAAACTGTGCCATGTGCTCGGCGACAGCAAGCGGGTCTGAGCAGACAGTACCCTGGAAGCGAAGACACGGGATTCCTGCTGGTGGGCGGTACCCAAAAAGACGTCGAACCTGAGTCCACACCCGAGAAGGTGAGGCACGAGATACAATAGAGGCGACGTACCTCTCCCAACAATCTTGCTTATTTTGCCGTATAAGCCCTCGTGCTCGGGCCCGTAGCCATTTAAAAGCAATCAGATGGTCGATGGTGGGATGTCGCCGGTAGCGCTGAAGTGCCCTACGCCGATCCCGAATGGCTTCAGCGATTTCTTGTGACCACCAGGGCACAGATTTGCGCCGAGGGGACCCTGAGGTGGTTGGAACAGTGGCCTCAGCAGCGGATACTATGGCGACAGTGACCTTTTGGACTGTCACATCCACATCGGCTGGCAGTTGGGCAGGAATGACAACAGCAGAGGTGTAACGCTGCCAATCAGCCCTATGGAGGGACCATCGAGGCAATTGTTCCGCCTGTCGAGACTGTGGGAGCAACAAAAATATAGGAAAATGTTCTCTCCCACAGAGGTCATCGTGGGCCGTCCATGTGAGGTGTGGTAGAAGGATCGGGCTTCAGACCGAGAGATCGATAGCTGAGGAAATGCCATGTGCAACACTTAAGTGCGTTGGGGAACCAGTATTTAGAAGGCAGATGTCTTGTTGTGCAATAAGACCTTCAACATCCCTACGACGTCGGGTCATCTCTGTTCCGCCCCATAAAGGGTGATGGGCGCTAAAGTCCCCCAAAAGAAGAAACGGTGGGGGCAGCTGTGCTACCAGAGCAGCAAGATCAGTGGGCGAAACATCCCTGTCTGGAGGAAGGTATATCGAACAGACAGTAAATTCTTGCATAGCCTGAAGGTGAACAGCAACAGCCTCAATAGGTGTGTGGAGAGGCACAGCAATACTGGGGACAGTGGCAAGGGTGTATATACAGACACCACCAGAGGCTCTGTCACAGTCGGCATGGTTGTTGAAATGTTGAAATAGCCCCAATAGCCTCGAAGGGTCGGGGTCCGCTGAGCAGGAAACCAAGTTTCCTGCAGAGCCATACACAACACTGGGAAACGGCACAACAACTGCTGAAGCTCAGCTAGATGGTTGAAAAAGCCACCGCAATTCCACTGGAGAATGTGATTCATGGTTTGCTGGAAGACCATGATGAAGGACTGAATATTGTCAGCCCAAAGATTTGCGGTCTGCTTGTCGTTGCACATCTGCATCATCAAGGAGCATCGGCTCAAGCGTCTTAGTGAGGGCCAGATCCTCGAGAGACGTGAAGATCTGAACCTCATCTTCCGATGTAGAAGATGCAGGATTTCGTGACTTTGAAGTCTCCGAGGAGACTTTCTTCTTTGGTTTTTTCTTCTTTACCTCCCGCTGCCCTTTCGGTCTTAAGGGCTGGGAGGACTTCTCACTAGTGGTTTCCGGGCCCGATGTCGATCGGGAAACCCGACGACTGGGGGTAGGTGTATCCTGCAGCCTCTGGCTGGGACCCTCCAAACCACTGATGGAAGCCTCAGGAGGGGTTGCCACAAGGGACCCCCTCTGGGCTGGAAGACTGGTGCCTCCCTGGCTGGGGAATGGGGACTGAAGTCCCTGATGATTGGGTAGATATTGCTCCCACAGGTGTTGTGGGAGCAAGGGATGTAGATGGTCCCCCACCCATCGAGTGGGCAGTAGCAGATTGTTGGCCCATAGCGCCCACAGATGGAGATGACACTGGTACCATCGATCGGAATGGAATAGGTCCCGCTGTGACTGCGGCAAAAGATGACGTCATCTTTACAGGATGGAGTCGCTCGTACTTTTTGCGTGCCTCAGAGAAAGTAAGCCGTTCCAGGGTCTTGATTTCCATTATTTTCCTTTCCCGATGAAGAACACTACAAGTTGGCGAGCATGGCGGATGATGTTGCCCGCAATTTACACAAACAGGAGGTGGGGTACAAGGGGTGTCCGGGTGTGATGGCCGTCCACACTCCCTGAAGTTCGGGCTGGAAGTACAAACTTCCAGCACCGGAAACATCGCATAGGGGGAGGGACATACGGTTTGACATCAACAGGGTATACCATTATCTTGACCTTCTCAGGCAGTGTATCGCCTTCGAAGGCCAAGATAAAAGCACCGGTGGCAACCCTGCCATCTTTGGGTCCCCTGTATACTCGCCGCACGAAGTGAACCCTTGACGCTGCAAGTTTGCTCGCAATTCTTCATCGGCCTGGGACAACAGATCTCTCTCTGATAGATTAGACCCTGGACAATGTTTAAGGACTTGTGGGGCGTGATAGTCACATGGATGCCGGCGATTCTGCTGGGGACGTTGTTTGTATCAATACAGCCCCACTCATCATCTTTGAGAACGACTCCACTTCGCCAAACTTGTATTCGAGCTGTTCAACAAAGAACTGTGGCTTAGTAGACAGAAAGGACTCTCCATCGGAACGGGCACATACTAGATACTGTGGCGAGTATGGTTCAGATCGGCGAAGGCCTCGACGTTCCTCCCATGGGGTGCCAAGGGAAGGGAACGTCTTAGGATCGTAAGCAGTTGCATCGAATTCCGTTTTTCCACGCTTAGAAACGCCAGGTTTGCGTGTGGCGACGCTATTGATTGATCGTTTCATTCTCATCCCACGAGCAGCTAGGGAACTAAAGGTCCACCCAGGCAGAGCCTCGCTTGCCTGGGTAAGCCTTTTACAACTGAGGTGCGGCAGGTTCCTCAGAGGTTGCTCGCTAGTGACTGTTCAACCTCAACAGCCATGCATCTCCTCGGCACGTAGTACACCTTGAGATTGAGGGTTTTCTTAGAGAGGTTTGTACCGTCCTCGCGACCCAGGCGATTAAGCCAAGATCCCCGGGCTCTGAAACGTACAACGTTCCACCGTCGCGCCAAACGATGATCGTTGAAGCACGCACAGAGCTTACGGTGTAGCGCACTGTTGACGCGACACAGCCCACAGCTCAGGACTCCGGATTCGCCAAGCCCGTACTCAGCAAATTAATGCTGAGCCCCTGAGGGGTCAATTTAGAACGATGTACATATTATTGTTTACAGGTGTTATGTTGTTGCACAGAAAAAATCATGTACCTAGTTTCATAAGTTTCCTTACAATGTGTACGAAAGTGCATGGAATTATGTAACTGAGAAAAACGCCCATAAAGCTCAGAGGAATTTCGCCGCAATTCAGTCAATTCCTAGAATATTCCATCCCCATAGCCTGGATCACTTTTGTTTTTGGTGGCTTTCAAGTTTCTTTGAATTCTTCTTGCCCTTTTAGTCATTCCTTCCATCAATATATCTGCTTTCTTCCAACGAATTTCATCTAACGTATTCAAAATATTCACAGTGTTGAATCCTGGCTTAATTTTAAACTTTTGTAGCACTTTAGCCCTGCCAAATTTCCATCGTTTAATGGTAGAACAGCATCACAAAGTCCTATTTGAAGTGTATTAGCACCAACAAACACAGACTTTGGAGTTCTTGACCACAATATATGGCTGAAAGCTTCATTCGCGTTCTGTGTTTTTCCATGGACGCACTTTTTTAGGTCAGGATGTGCTAAATCCGTATACACCGATTTTATAACATCAGTTACAGCAGGGAGTATCCCGTGGTGTCATTGATTTTTTATCATTCTTGCTGTATTTGCACCATGAATCCTCTCCTTGAGGGCATAGTCCATGTATCGGTTCTTCATCTGTTGAGATGAGATGAAAGAGAGTAGCCCATACAGCTGCTTTAATTCCGGACGAATCACATATGTTATTTCTAATTGTTTGGCCATAGTAGTTCTGCAAGTGGTCAATCAAGCGGTCTGTAATTCTATTTGCATCAGCAATACCTTCCCCATCAGATTCTTTCCCAATATAGTCCTTTTTCAGCCTACGGTGCCTTGTACCCATGCGTTTCTGCACATGTTCTATGCACTCCAGTTTCTCTGGCAAAATATTTTCTCCATTAGGTTTACTCTGTACCACCTTCATCAACCCTTTGCTGTCTTCATACCCCACGAACTGTTTGTATACCACTCCTCTTGTCTCAAAAGATCTTTGAAATATTCGCAATCCACCTTCCGCTTCCATATTACCACTTGGTCCCAAAAAATTTATAGCACAGTTTTCGTGCACGTCTACATACAAAACCGAATTTAGAAAGCAGTTCTATATCTAGCACCTTTCCAGTATCTATAGAAGTAGCCACGACAACACCATAAAAGGAAGTATGTCCCCTGTTATGCTAAGTGCCATTGACAGTAATTGCTCTATAAAAAGCTTAATTTTAGTAATTTTTACATTTTTTCTGCAGATACACATTCTTTACATTATAAATCTATCACTTTGCTTAAAAAAATACAGAAAATTTTTTTGACCTATTGGCAGATCTTACTTAATGTATAAGACTTACAAATTTTCGTTTACATAGACACCTGCTGGCAAAGGAAAGCTTCTCACAGAAGACCGGGATAGACCTGTCGATACCCAAGTCCTGCGCTTCGGAAAATGCAGCAAAAACTTCGATAAAAATTGAAGAGATAGATACATGCAGAATATGACAGTGTACGCACCCTGGTCGACCGAACTTGCGCAAAGCAACACTTCGAGTTGAGACACAGAGTTATATTTGATAACGTTCGTACATTCGATGACAGTGGTTGCACCCACAAGCTACGGTTGGTGAATAATAATTGGCAAATAAGATGGAGGAAATAATGGACTGCCATTCTCGAAGTTTTCCTTTGTCCATGTTCGGCAATTCAGTGCTCCTGTACCGTCAAATTCTGGCGGTATCCTTTCCATTTATTTTTATAATATGTTTAGTGCACTTTCCGAAGCGCTTGTGTTGGAATCGACAGGTCTGGGATACGAGACTCCATCGTACTGGTTTCAGCACTCCGATCTGTTTCTTGATATAGGTTGTATTTACTCTTTCCAGTGTTGTTTGGTTCCTGAAAGTAAGACGTGCTCCAATGATTTCCATGCTATTTGTCGTTGTTTGTCATATCTTGCCTCCGAATAGGGGCTTCCCTGTCTCTAGGAATAGGTACATGACTTATATTATTCCTTGGATAGCGATTATTAATTGCACTGATTTCACCGTATTGTAAAATATTTTGCATTTGTTTGGATCGTGTCTTTTACGCACTTGAAGTCCGGTAGGAAGTCTGATAACTATTGTTGGTAAAAATGTTGAATATTTCATCCATTGCAAAAACTGTCACAATTAATTTAAAACAAAAATCAGGAACCAATGGCCTTTCTTTTTTTACGGATTCGAAATATTTAAATATTTCGTTCGTTTCAGGGCATTGAAATAAATCCAATAGCAAAGATGAAAATTTGTCTTGGACCGGATTCGAATCCGGATTTCCCCTCACTGGGCCAGCAGAGATGGCCTTAACCAAGTAGGCTATCAAGTCACGCCTCCCTTCTAAACCAAATTCTCATCCTATAGCACACAAAGATTGTAGCGCCCCCTGCCCATTTGATTCCATTTGCTCGCAGCCTGTGGATTTCTCCAAGGGAGCGATGGTATTAATGCGTCCGCATTGAAATTGTCAATTGCATTTTGGGGCAGATATATAATTATTGATATGGTGTGTGTTCTTTTCGGACATTTCTCCCTCACGGTTCTTTCGTGTATAGTGCGTGGCGACCACGAGCTAATGCAATCTTCCTTCCTTCTTTCGTTCCCGGACTACATTTCTTTTCCCCCTCCCCTCCTTTCCTATCCTCACTCCTTCCCCTCCCCATCGGGAGACTGATAACATCGGTAGTTTAGTTCTCCTATCCCAAACAAACAACCCAACCCAAAACAACCCCAATAATCTTTCTCTATTATTCACTGATTTCGGGCACACAGTACCCTTCTTCAGACACCTTGTTGGTGATAGTTTTCATATTAAACTAGATATGGTGAGAGATTTTAATTTCAGTTCGTTCGTCCTATACATACATAGTAATTTGCGTCTAGCTAGACAATATATTACTGTATCCAAGTGAGAGAGGTTGCGGCGGCCACTTACGGATGACGATGACCTCGGCCTCCTCGGAGCTGCGCGTGAAGATGGGCGCCTGAGTCGACACCTCACACGTGTAGATGCCCGACGCCTCGAACTTGAGGCCGCGCAGCATCAGCTGGCGCTCGTCGCTCTCGTTTCTCTGTCGACACAAACAGAAAGTCTTACTCAATCCATCATCGATGCTGGAGCTGGGACTGCGGCTGGTCAGGATGATGTAGGAAACAGGTTACCATCAGCCGTATACTATACAGAAACATTTGCTTCTTGGCTACCAGTTTCGGCATTACATTATACCATCTTCAGGCCCCTGTGTATGAAACATAAATGCAAACATAACTAAAAACCATAAAATTATTGCGAAGAAATAAATGTTTCTATAGAACATACGGCTGGTGGTAACTTGTTTCCTACATTATCAAAGACAATGGCCCTCTCAACACCGCCGGACGGGACCCGTGCCTGTAGCTATACCTGGCGTCACAGAAGAAGTCGCATCCGCCGTTAGAGGCGGATCGAAAGGGAAGCGAGGAAGGGAGGAGAATTACTAACATCACAATTAATGTACACTGAAGGTAAAGCAGTCAACAATCCGAAGTTTGGTTTGAACACCACAGTGGTTTACTAGGCATGGGGTCCTGTTTGGAGGTGGTATGTCGTTGCCTTCCTCTGACCTTTCAACTGACACCCAGCCAGTTATAGGGGGTCCTATAACTCCACGGTGCTACTCGGTATTTTTCACATGAGCAATACTGCCAGAGGTGAAAGAAGTGGAAAGTGACAGATAAAAATCCTAGCACCTAGCGGGGATCGAACCTTTGGATTTGTAGTCTGGCACTCTACATTGTGCAACTGAGGCGCTAAAATACTCTACTATAAGATGGATGGATGGTTTTATTTTTAAAGTGACTAAACGACTACGGTTATCAGTCCCTTGTTCCAACCGTAGAGAGTAGAATAAAACAGCACTACAATGCAATAGAAAACGATTTGTTAAAACTCACCAAGCAAAGGGTGTAACACGTCAAGAAATAAAAGAATCAAAGTAAAAACTAATAAAAGAAGAGAAAGGTGGAAAGACGATGACAGAGTGTCTTGGCTAGGTGACCACAGACAAGGAAGTAGGGCATCTGGCCGCTTTTGCACATTAAAACCACCTGCCTAAAACGGTAGGCGAGTGAAGAACAAACACATAATGAACACAGTGCTAAAAATCAAATAGATCGGTATAACCCACTCACAGGAATAAAATTTAAAACTGCGTCAGCCATAGAGGCGTTGTCAGCTAAAATAAGTTTCAAATCGTCAAGGAGATTAAAACTCCTTCTCTGTGCAGCTAAGTCCGGGCATTCCAAGACGATGTGGGCGACTGTCAGACGCGCACCACATCGACACTCGGGAGGATCCTCGCGACGGAGAAGGTGGCCGTGCGTAAGCCAAGTATGGCCGATACGCAGCCGGCAGAGAACAACAGAGTCTCTGCGAGGGTCCTGCAGAGAGGTCCTCCACACGTTTGTTGTCTCCTTTATATGCCTCAGTTTGTTGGGCACCTGTAAGGTGCGCCATTCACTACTCCACAAACCGAGAACTTTGCTGCGTAGAGTAGAACGCAGATCAGCAGACGGGATGCCTATATCGAGGGCAGGCTGGTGGGTGGCCTCTTTGGCCAGCCTGTCAGCCAGCTCATTGCCGTCTATCCCGACGTGTCCTGGAGTCTATAGGAATGCCACTTACTGCCCACGTTCTTCAATGATGTACAAGGACTTTTGTATAGCAACAACCAGAAGATTGCACGGAAAACACTGGTAGATGGCCTGTAAACCGATCAGGGAGTCACTACAAATGACGAACGACTCCCCAGGGCAGGAACATATATGTTGAAGTGCGCGGTGAATGGCTACCAGCTCTGTAGTGAAAACACTGCAGCCATCTGTCAGGGAGCGCAACTCATTGTGTCCTGCAAGTGTGTAGGCAAAACCGGCATGACCATCTATCATCGAGCAGTCTGTGTACACTACCGTAGAGCCTCGGAAGGCGTCAAGAATTGATATTAAGTGGCGACGAAGGGTCTCAGGGTGGACTGAGGTTTTAGCGTACCGTGACAGGTCTAGCCGAAGGTGAGGCCGTCGTATACACCATGGTGGTGTCCGCGACTGGTATCTGAATAAAGAGGGGACAGGAACAGACTCCAATTGGCTCAGCAGAGACCTAACACGAACACCAACCGTCAACCATGATCTCGGCCGCCTCTGCGGAATGTGGAGATCAGTTAGAGGAAAGAGCAGACGGTGGTTTAGGTGGTTAGGTAAAACACGGATGGTAGCAGCATAATTCGCAAGCAGTTGTTGTCGCCTGATATGCAGAGAAGGCACACCGGCCTCCACAGGGAGACTAGTCACAAGGCTTCTTCCAAAGGCTCCTGTTGCAAGCCTAACCCCACAGTGATAGACTGGGTCCAACATCTACAGAGCTGAAGGTAATGCCGAGCCATAGGCAACGCTGACGTAGTCCAGTGTGGACTTGCATACTGCAAGAGCTAAAATATAAGCAGAAGTCATCTGCAGACAACGAGGTGGAGACTGAGGAACCTACCACTGCCGCTAGACCATTTATTGCCACTAAAAAGAGAGGAACATTTAGGACAGAGCCCTAGGGTACCCCATTCTCCTGTACATGCAGAGAGCTACAAGAAGCATCGACTTGTACACGAAACCTACGCAAAGGTAAAAAATTTCAAATAAAAATGGGAAGCGAACCCTGGAGACCACACCCATGTAATGTGGTAAGGATGTGATGACTCCAAGTCTTGTCATAAGCTTTAGATAAATCGAAGAAAACTGCCACCAGGTGTTGGCGGCGAGAAAAGGCTGTCCATATGGCGGACTCAAGGTGGAACAGGTTATCTACAGCTTAAAGTCCCTTTCGGAAACCACCCTAGCATGGAGTGAAAAGACCTCTGGACTCAAGGAGCCAGCTCAATCGGCGACTCACCATACGCTCCAGCAATTTGCAAAGAACATTGGTGGGGCTGATTGGTCGGTAGCTGATGAACTCATGTGGATGTTGACCTGGTTTGATCACCAGGACTATCAGACTCTCTCGCCACTGTGACGGGAATGTACAAGAAATCCAGATGTGGTTGAAGATAGCCAGAACCTTACGCTGAGACTCAGGTGACAGGTGTTTCAGCATCTGATTATGTATATGATCTGGCCCAGGCGCTGTGTCAGGACAGTGTGCCAGGGAACTGAGAAATTCCCATTCACTGAATGGAGCATTATACAGTTCAGTACGGCGAGTCTGGAAGGATAAGCGCTGTCGATCCTCCCGCGCGAAATGCCCTGGAGTAGGCCGCAGATGAAGAACTCAGCGTAGTGCTCAGCAAACACTTCAGCAACTGCATCTGGATCGATGTAAACTGCTCCATTCACAGAAATCCCGGGCACACTAAGAGGACACTGGTAGCCATAAACATGTCTGATCTTCGCCCACACCTGGGATGGAGAGGTACGCGATCCAATGGTAGAGAAACATCTTTCCCAACACTCCTGTTTGCCTCATCTAATCAACTGTCGGGCGCGGGCACGAAGCCGTTTAAAAGCAATGAGGTTCTCCATAGATGGGTGCCGTTTGTGGCGCTGTAGAGCTTTCGTGCGCTCTCTAATCGCCTCAGCAATCTCCGGTAACCACCAGGGCACTGTTCGCCGCTTGGCAGATCCCAAAGAAATCAAATGTTCAAACGTTTGTAGAACTTATGGGACTTAACTACGAGGTCATCAGTCCCTAAGCTTACAAACTACTTATGAACTAGCTAAGACTAAGGACGGCACAAATATCCATGCCCGAGGGGGGATTCGAACCCCCGACCGTAGTGGCCGTGCAGACCGTGACTGGAGCGCCTCCGTCTCCTCGGCCACCACAGCCGGCCCGGGACAAGTCCAATCGTAGCTATAGACGAGGAATACACCAAGGAGGTTTATGGGAAGAGTAGTGGAAGGTAGGAGGGAACGGAAGGGATTCAAGGGAGGAGAGAAGCGAATGGACTCCTATCGGGAGACCCAACTGAGGCTGTCTTTGGGGGGATGGAATTGCAACAGTTGGAAAGAGAAGCCTGCAAAGCGGATGATGGTCTGAGGTGTGGACATGAGCAACATACGAGGCTAACAACTATTGCCTACGGAACCGCATTGGGAGACCCCAGTCTCAACAAGGAGGCTCATTACCGGGCTTGTACGAAGGGCTCCCATTGCCAAGCGAACACCAGCATTTAAGATGAGGTCTAAGACCTGAAGCGCAGAAGGGGCTGCCGAGTTGTACACCTGGCTTCCATAATCCAGGTGGGACTAGATGAGAGCGTTATAAAGTCGTAAAAGAGTTGGACGGGAGGCTCCCCAAGCAGTGTGGCTGAGGCAGCGAAGTATGTTTAAGTTGTTGTTGTTGTTGTTGTTTTTAGAGGGTCATCAGTCCCCTGTTCCTAACGAAGAAAGTCCATTTAATAGGAAACAATAGCCTTATGGACCAGGAGACATTGTATAAATACTCGAAAGGGGTACAAGTCAAAGATAAAGTTTCACCAAAAGCAAAAATAGAGATACCAACATCACAGATATAGAAAATAAAACAATGCAGTCAATCACGCTTAAATTGGGAATGAGAATCTGTGGCTGGCTCGTCACTGAGATCATAATGGACGAGCCAGTCACGAATGTCACAGCAGACACGAATGTCTGTTAGTCAGAACACATAAAAAAATTAAAATACGGTTAAAAGTCAGGAGAAATCACTCTACATTAAATAGAATTGTAAAAACCGGCTGCACGGATAAAACATAGCACAGACTCAGCCATGCAGGCATCGTCCCCTAGCACTAAGGATAGGGTAGGTGGTAAATTAAAAGACTGCCACAAGGGGGCAAAAATAGTACAAGCCATCAGGAGATGAACGACTGTCAAGGCACCACCACAGTGACACATGGGCTCACGCCAAAGTAAATAGCCGTGACTCAACCAAGTGTGCCCGATACGGAGGCGGCATAGCACAACAGAGTCTAAACGATTGGGCCTCAGTGAAGTTTTCCATGTGGCTGTGGATGATTGGACTGTGCGAAGTTTCTTTGGTGCACTCAGTGCAGTCCATTCCGAGCTCCAAGCGTCCTACACCTTCTAGTATACCGTCCACCTAAGGTTCGTTTCCAAGAGGCCAATTTCAAGAGGGCGTGAGGAGGTGGCCTGCTTGGCCAACTGATCAACACGTTCATTGCCAAGAACGCCGATGTGCCCTGGGGTCCAAACAAAGACCACTGAGCGACCAGACCTATTGACAGCGGCAACAGAGTCTTGGATACACTGCACCAGAGGGAGCTTGCTGAAACACTGGTCGAGTGCTCGCAAGCCACTCAGGGAGTCGCTACAGGGTGACAAACGACTCCCAGGGCAGGCTCGGATATGTTCCAGAGTTCGAGAGATAGCGACCAGCTCTGCAGTAAAAACACTATTCCCACTTGGGCTGGCCGCAGTGGCCGAGGGGACTGAGGTGCTCCAGTCATGGTCCGCACGGCCACTACGGTTGGGTGTTCAAATCCCCCCTCAGGCATGGATATTTGTACCATCCTTAGTTGTTCATAAGTAGTTTGTAAGTTTAGGGACTGATGACCCCGTAGTTAAGTCCCATAGGCTCTACAAACATTTGAACATTTTTTTTGAACTCCCACTTGGCAAATACCGCTGTTCAAAAAGGTCACCATGGAGATAGGCGAACCAAGCATTGCCATCTACGATGGAACCTTCACTATAGATGACTTCTGCACCTTGGAAAGAATCAAGGAGTTCCAGGAACTGGCGATGAAGGATCGATGGTGAAGTGGAGGCTTTTGAGTCCCGGGACAAGTCCAACCGTAGCTGCAGACGAGGAATACACCAAGGAGGTGCATGGGAAGAGCAGTGGAAAGTAGGAGGGAAGGGATGCAAGGGAGGAGAGAAGCGATTGGACACAGACTGCAATCAGGAGGCCCGACCGAGGCCGTCTGTGAGGGGATGGGAGTGAAGCAGTTGGGAAGAGAAGCCTGCGATTCGGATGATGGTCAGAAGTGCGCACACGAGCAACATACGAGGCCAACAACTGTTGCCGACGGAACTGCAGTGGGAGAACCCCAGCAACAAGAAGGCTCATCACTGGGCTCATTCGAAAAGCTCCTGTTGCCAAGCGATCACCAGCATTTTGTATGGGTTCTAAGACCCAGAGCGCAGAAGGGGCTGCCGAGTCGTATACCTGGCTCCCATAATCCAAGACGGACTGGATGAGAGCCGAATAAAGTTGTAAGAGGGTTGGACAGGCGGCTCCCCAAGCAGTGTGGCTGAGATAGTGCAGTATGTTTAAGTACCGCCAGCACTTTTGTCTAAGCGGTTGTAAGTGGGGGACCCACGTGAGCCGAGCATCGAACACCATGCCCAAGAAGCTATGAAGGAGGTCGTCACCCAAGTACAGTTCCGGGTCTGGGTGCACTGCCCGCCGGCAGCAAAATTGCATAACCCAAGTTTTGCAGCAGAGAACCGGAACCCATGGGCTAAAGCCCAGGAATGCCCCTTTGAATGGCTCCCTGTAGTCGCCTTTCAGCGATACCAATACTAACTGAGCTGTAAGACAGAAAAAAGTCATCAGCATACAGGGAGGAGGACGCCGATGACCCCACTGCTGTAGCAGGTCCGTTAATTGCAATCAGAAACAGCGGAACACTAAGAACGTAGCCCTGTGCGACTCCATTCTCCTGGGTGCGTGAATTGCTGAGTGGGTACCTACCCTAACCCATAAAGTGCGAAGTGAGAGAAAGTTCTGGATGAACAGCGGAAGCGGTTCTCTCAAGCCCCAGTCATGCAGCGTAGCTAGAATATGGTAGCGCCAGGTAGTGTCATAAGCCTTTCAGAGATCGAAAAAGACTGCAATCAGGTGCTCACGCCTGGCGAAAGCAGTGCGTGTGGCCGACTCTAGCGGAACTATATTGTCTAATGCAGAACGACCTTGGCGGAATCCCCCTTGTTGTGGGGCGAGGAGTCTACGATCTTCAAGAACCCACATAAGGGCCGACTCACCATAAGTTCCAGGAGCTTGCAAGGAACATTGGTGAGGCTAATTGGGCGGTAACTGTCTGCCATCTGTGGATCAGCGCCAGGTTTTATCACTGGGATGACGATGCTGTCCCGCCATTGAGATGGGAAAACACCTTCAACCCAACAGCGATTGAACACGGCGAGAAGTTGGTCTTTAAACTCCTGTGACAGGCGGCGCAGGAACTGATTGTGGATTCGATCTGGCCCTGGGGTGGTATCAGGGAAGGCAGTGGGGGCACTGGAACTCCCAGTCATTGAATGGGGCATTATATGGTTTCCGCTGACGTGTGTGGAAAGACAACTGCCTCCGCTCGAACTGTTCTTTGCGAGTGCGAAAGCCCGCAATATACGCAGACGTCGCAGAGGTACTGGCATAATGGTCCGCCATGTGTTCGGAGATAGCAGCTGGATCCATGCATATAGTACCCCGAATGATCAAGCTGGGGATTCCTGCCTGTGGTCGGTACCCAAAAAGGCACCTAATCTGTGACCACACCCGAGATGGGGCGGCACGCGAGCCGATGGTAGCGACATATCTCTCCCAACAGTCCTGCTTACTCTGGCGTATCAGCCTCAGAGCTTGTGCCCGGAGACGTTTGAAAGCGATCAGGTGCTCTATACAAGGGTGGCGCCGGTGGCACTGGAGTGCCCTACGACGTTCCCTGATGGCCTCAGCAATCTCTGCGGACCACCATAGAACCGACTTGCGCCGAACTGAGCCAGTGGTGGTCGGAACACTGCCTTCAGCAGCGGAAATGATGGCACTAGTAATGTGATGAACAGCCTGATCATCATCATCCAGGATTGGAGGAATAGCCTTAGTAGCTAAGGTGTAAGCAGGCCAGTCAGCCCTACACAGAGACCAACGGGGCAAGCGATTTGGAGGTTGATACTGGAGAAGAGAGATATGGATGGGGAAGTGGTTGCTACCACATAGGTCATCGTGGACCCCCCAATGAAGCTGTGGTAGAAGACTTGGGCTGCAGAGAGAAAGGTCCATAGCCGAGTATGTGCCATGCGCCACACTGAAATGTGTGGGGGCACTGGTATTAAGAAGGCAGCAGTCTAGATGTGCTAGTAGAACTTCGATGTCCCTACCGCGACCTGAGACCTGAGAGCCACCTTACAAGGGGTTGTGGGCATTGAAATCCCACAATAGAAGGAATGGCGGGGGAAGTTGTGCGACCAAGTTTGCAAGGTCTGCAGGAGACACTGCCTCATCCGGAGGAAGGTAGAGAGAGCAGATGGTGATGGTCTGTCATGCCTGAATCCTCACAGCCACTGCCTCGAGCACTGTGGTAAGTGGCACTGGTGAACTGGGGATAGTGGCAAGAACGTATAGACAGACTCCTCCGGATACCCTGTTGTATGTTGTGCGGTTTTTATAGTAACCTCTATAACCACGAAGGGCAGTAGTACTCTCAACAGGAAACCAGGTTACCTGTAGTGCAACACAGAGGGAAGGGTAGTGACATAGCAACTGCTGTAACTCGGCCAAGTGGCGGAACAAACCGCCACAGTTCCACTGCAGCACCACTCCGAGGCCGACGTACTGGGAATATTTGTGTAGATGGTAGAGTAGGGCCCACAGGTTTCTTTGGTGTCACTGACTCAAGAGGCAGAGACTCGACGTCCATTGCTTCAAAGTCTTGGCAATTGCCAAGTCTTCAGGGGACGCGAGGATCTCCACCACGTCCTCAGAAGCGGACGGCTTTTGTGGTGGCATGGTAGCCACCTGAGAATCTTTTGTTTTTGTTTTCTTCTGTTTTTCTCGCTGATCCTACGGCTTCTCGCGCTGGGAGGACTTGGCAGACTCAGTCTCAGGGACTGATTGTCTGTGAGGCCCTACGACCAGCTTTAGAAGGCACTTGGTGTCACTCACTGGTGTCCACTGCACCAGTGGGAGAAACCGAGGGAGAAAGGGATTCAAGCGATCCCTTCCTCGCTGGAGGAGCCAGAGCAGGCTGTTGTGTCTCTGGCTCATGTGTGGGGACCGATATCCCCATTGGTTTGGGGGTTTTTGCTTCCAAGGCGGGGGCTTTGGAAGCAGCAGTGTGAGATGTGCCCCCTACCACCAAGGGGGCAGATGGTGACGGCTGGGCTCGAGGGCCCACTGTGATAGACGGAACTGGTGGCAAAAATAGTCTGCAGAAATGGTGTTGTGGCTGCTGCATAGGATGTTTTGATGCTGACCGGGTGGAGTTTCTCGTATTTCCTCTTGGCCTCGGAATAAGACAGTTGATCCATGGTTTTGTTTTGCATGATCTTCCTTTCTTTGTGCAGTACAGTGCAGGTAGGCGAGCAAGGTGGGTGCTGCTGTCCACAGTTAACACAAATGGGCTGTGGTGTACAAAGGAGGTATGGGTGCGATGCATGACCACAGTCCCGACAGGTGGAGTTGGTAGGACATGTGCCCAAACCTCCAGCATTTAAAACAGCGCATAGGGCTTTACGTCACATTGGTAAATCATCACCTTGACCTTCTCAGGCCTCGACGGCCAAGATGAATGCACCGGTGGATACCCTGTTGCCCTCGGACCCCTATGGACTCGCCGTATAAAATGGACACCTCGCCGTTCCAAGTTCTTGCGGAGTTCGTCTTCTGACTGCAAAAGGAGATCCCTATGAAAAATGATACCCTGTACCATTTTCAGGCTTTTGTGTGGGGTGATAGTAACGGGAACATGACCCAGCTTGTCACAGGCGAGCAGTGCCCGTGACTGTGCTGGGGATGACGTCATTATTAAAACCGATTTCGATCGCATCTTCGACATGCCGTCTACTTTTCCATACTTATCTTCCAAGTGTTCAACAAAAAAGAGAGGATTTTTGTGTTTACGAAAGATTCACCATCAGTCCTAGCGCACACTAAATACCTTGGACCATATTGTTGTACTCGGCTATGAGACCTGCATTCCTCCCATGGTGCGGCCAAGGAAGGGAACGACTGGGGTTTATAAATGTCAGCATTGCAGTCCACTTTTCCTTTTTTAGAGACGGTGGTTAAACGCCCACCAGTGTTACTCTGGGTTCTTTTCTCTGTGTTCCCACGAGCAGCTAGGGAAATAAAGGTCCACCCAGGCAGATCCCCGCTTGCCTGGGTAAGCCTTACACAACTGAGGTTCAGCGGGTTCCTCAGAGGTTGCTCGCTAGCGACTGTTCAACCTCAACAGCCATGCATCTCCTTGGCACATAGCACACCTTGAGATTGAGTTTTTTTTATAGAGGTTTGTTCCGTCCTCGCGACCCAGGCGATTAAGCCAAGATACCCAGGCTCTGAAACGGTCAACGTTTCACCGTCGCGCCGAACGATGGTCGTTTAAGCATGTACAGAGCTTACGGTATAGCGGACTGTTGGCGTGACACAGCCCACGGCTAAGGACCCGGGGTTCGCCAAGCCCATACTCAGCAAATTAATGCTGAGGCCCTGAAGGGAGCTTCCATAGTCGTTCATAGTGGAACAGCTGTGCTGTAGACAGAGGTAAGGACGTAGATGCATACGCCACCTGACGCCCTGTCACCGTCTGTGCGGTTCCTATACTAACTCCAATATCCACGTAAGGCAGTGGTGCGCATGATGGGAAACCAAGTGTCTTGCAGGGCAATGCAAAACGCAAGTGAAGTGCTGAGGAGTTGGCGTAACTCAGCTAAGCGGGGAAAAAATCCACCGCAATTCCACTGGAGGATTGTGCTATTGGTATTAAATGCCATAATTAAAAAGATAAAAGAAAAAGTTTACTTCGAAGGTTCACCAGTTACCGCCGATTTTGAACCGACGGAGTCCAAGACCATCTCATCCGGGGAGTCGATGAGGGCGAGATCCTCAGGTGAGGTGAGGATCTCTAACTCATCTTCTGAAACAGAAGATGAGGGTATGATGCTTGCGAGCCACTAAAGAGTCCTTCTTCTTTGTCTTCTTCACTCTTCCCTCTCTCTGCCCCCTTCAGTCTGAGGGGCTGGGAGGGCTTCTCGGAAGTGGCGGCGGGTGTGGAAGGAGAGCGAGAAGCCCTTCGATCAGCAGATTTGGGATCAGTAGGCCTTCGGCCAGGATCCTCTGAAACATCCTGAGAAGTCTCGGAAGGGGGTGTCCCGAGGGACCCCTTCCGAGCGAGAGGAGCCGGAGGATGCTTCACCTTCTCCGACTGGGAGGTGGGGACCGGTGTCCCCGATGTCTGAGGGGTTGATGCTCCGACGGCAAAAAGAGTGGGAGCCACCGAAGAGGAAGTGCCCCCAGCTGGTAAGGGGGCAGGGACAGTTGGGTGGGCCTGGGAGCCCACTGGCATAGGCGGAACAGATGGTAGAACAGGCACTGTAGACAATGACGAGGCTGCTGTGGCATAGGTGTTAACCAGGCGCACAGGGTGGAGATTTAGATATTTTGAATTTGCCTCTGAGTAGGTTAGTCAATCGCGGGTCTTACACTCCATTATTTTCCTTTCCTGGTACAGAACTGTGCAGACAGACGAACAAGGGGAGTGATTTTGGCCACAATTAACACATACTGAAGGAGGGGTGCAGGGGACGTTTGAGCAACACGTCTGCACTCCTAATATATAGGGTTCGCATCACATTGGGAGGACATATGCCCAAACCTCCATCACTTGAAACAACGCATAGGGGAAGAACGTAGGGCTTGACGTCGCACCAGTAGACCATCACCTTCACCTTCTCAGCCAATGAATCGCCCTCGAAAGCCAAGATGAAGGCACCGGTGGCAACTCTGTTGTCCTTCAGACCCCTATGGACTCGTCAAATAAAATGTACTTCCCGCCGTTCGAGATTCGCACGCAATTCATCGTCCGACTGCAACAAATGGTCTTTGTGAAATATTATTCCCTGAACCATGTTTAAGGTCTTGTTGTTATGCTAAGAGAAACATCACCCAGCTTGTCACAAGCAAGCAATGCCTGTGACTGGGCTGGGAATGACGTCGTTATTAACACCAACCCAGAGCGCATTTTCGACATGCCTTCCACCTCACCATACTTGTCCAAGTTTTCAACGAAGAACAAGGGCTTATTCGTCTTAAAAGAGTCCCCATCAGTGCGGCTACAAATTAGATATTTAGGGGCATAAGCCTCAACCTGGTTTCTTGCCCGACGTTACTCCCATGGTGTAGCCAAGGAAGGGAACGTTTGGGGATCATACTCTACTGCATTGAAGTCCCTTTTACCTCGCTTAGAGACGCCATATTTGCGTGTGGCGATGCTATTAATTGCTCGTTTCATCCTGGTCCCACGAGCAGCTAGGGAACTAAAGGTCCACCCAGGCAGAGCCCCGCTTGCCTGGGTAAACCTTATACAACTGAGGTGCGGCAGGTTCCACAGAGGTTGCTCGCTAGCAGCTACGTTCCACCGTCGCGCCGAACGATGGTCGTTGAGGCACGCACAGAGCTTACGGTGTAGCGGACTGTTGGCGCGTTACTATAAGATCAAAAGGATCCGGCCACCCCCAAAAAACATACATTTTGCCACCGGGTGCCAGGTACTCCATATCAGCAACCTCCGTGAAACAGCAGAATGGGGCGTTCCGCGGAACTCACGGACTTCGATCCTGGTGGGGTGATTGGGTGTCACTTGTTTCAGAAATCTGCACGCGAGTTTTCCACACCCCTAAACATCCCTGCTTCCACGGTTTCTGATGTGATAATGGTGTAGAAACGTTAAGGGACACCAAGAGCACGAATGGTTAGAGGCATACCTCGTCTATTGATTGACAGAGACCACGAAGAGCACTGGCATCTATCCAGACCATCACATACGAATTCCACACTGCAGTTACGTGGGAATCAGAAAACTTAGATTTAATGTAGAAGCGGCTCCCAATAATCAACATACCAAGTAAGTCAATGCCAAACGACACCTCGCTAGGTGTAAGGAACGTAAACATTGGACGATTGAACGTTGGAAAAAACGTTGTGTGGGGTGACGAATCATGTACACAATATGGCGATCCGATGGTAGAGAATGGGTATGGCCAATTCCCGCTGAACATCATCTGCCAGGGTGTATAGCGCCAAATTCGGAGGAGATTGTGGTATGGTGTGGTTGTGTTTTTTCAGGGAGGGGGCTTCGCGCCCCTTGTTTTCTTTCGTGGATCACAGTAGACGCATAGATTTCAAGCGCCTCCTTGCTTCCCACTGTTGAAGCGGATTTCTGAGATGGCGTTTGCATCTTTCAACAAGATCGAGCACGTGTTCATAATGCACGGCCTGTGGCGGAGTAATTACACGACTATTCCATCCCTATAATGGACTGCCCTCCACAGAGACCTGACTTCAATCATGTAGAACACCTTTGGGATGTTCTGGAATGCCGACTTTGTGCCAGCCTTCAACGACCTACATCGGTGCAGTACTCCATGAAGAATGGGCTGCCATTCCCCAAGAAACCTTCCAGAACCTGATTGAACGTATGCCTGTGACAATGCAAGCTGCCATGAAGGCTAAGAATGGGCCCACACCATATTGAATACCAGCATTACCGATGGAATGCTCCACGAACTTACAAGTCATTTTCATCCAAGTGTCCGGAAACTCTTGATCACATAGTGTATCTTCTGTTGGTTCAGCTGATGTCATAATTACAATCACAACAACTGTACGGCGATTATATTGATGAAACGAATATTAAGAGTTTATTGATGTAGAATTTGATACCTTAAAAATATCAAAAGAAGAACTTGAAGGATTCTGATTGTTAAAAAGGACCAACAGTTTTACCTATATGAATATTATCCAGAGCATTATACATTTTAGACTCATGAGAAATTCCAGCTTTAAGAACGAAAATTGATGCAATACCTGGACGATTAAATTCTGGAACATTTACAATTAATCATCCAGACAATGCTCGGAAATCTGAGGAGCAAGCATTAGATTTTTACAAATTGTGACGTTATTATATGATTATATAGAAGGAGCAGATACATGATCCAGACTCAGATCAAAAGTGGATGGTAGACAAAAATTCAACACAACGAAGCGGGTCGTAGGGGGTGCCGTGAGGGTAGTACCGCAAGCATAAGGGTCAGCAGACACAATTTCAAATAAACTGTTGCCCTTACATTGCTCCTTGGCCCGCCATACTCTGTGTGTTACTGAATAAGGCATCTACAAGGCAGTCTTTCACTATCGGTTCACTTAGGACCCGCTGACTCGTATTCAGATAAAAGCAGTACCAGGACAGAAGTGACAACATTTAAGACCACAGGTGTCAGTGTGTGCGTTCTCGTACCTACTTGCAAGCTGTGTATGTGCATTGTGTTTACGTTAGAGCGTGCAAAAATTTAACAGGAGATTGAGGTCGCCAAACTTAATAGTTTGACTCATTTTGCTCATCGTTGGGAGAGATCTTATTACACTAATGTAATTAAGAATAGGCCAACATCAAAAATAATTTGTTTCTATTTTTTAGGCAAAACGACCGGTTTCTACACAACAATTTCATCATCTGGTCTCTGCTACACAAGACATTTAACTGCTTATCTAAGTACTCCAGCACAATTATTAAGTAGTTTGTGGAGCACTTGTGTGAGCAGATAAATGTCAAGAGTAGTGGAGGCCAGAAGGTGGCATCCTTGAGTGCCGAAAGCGGTCGTCAAGGGTAAAATATAGAAAGAAAGTATTTGCGGTCTTCTTCTTCGTTATATTATTGACAGTATGAGGAAGGGAACCTGGATTATATTAAATTAGATTAATACTTGTTCGACAGATCATAAATACGACATTTCGCATGGCACTCAATATTTCAAGGAATATTTCTTATCATAATTACTCTCCAAAAATTCAACTAATGTGCTTTTAATTTCTTTTTTAAAACTAGTAGGTTATTTGTCAGAATTGATTAGCAACATGTTTAGATACTGTATCATGATGTGTGCGTCATCATGATATGTGATGGAACTGATGGAGAATTAGACACTTTACTAAGCAGATTCACTAGCTTGCACAAAAACATCCAATTTACCATACAACACTTAAATGAAAACAAATTGTTTGGATATGACATTAACAAACACTAACCAGACACTGAACATTAATGTGCACAGAAAACCAACCAACACCGACACTGTTATGAAAAAAATCCTCGACGCACCCCAGTTGACACAAACATACTGCTTTCTGATCATCCTTAAACAGGGCTGAGAAATTCCCACTCAATGCTGACGACTACGAGACAGAAATAAAGGCAATGAAGCATATAGCGCACAACAGTGATTATAATGAACATGAAATTGGTGCAATCTCATAAACAATCGAAAATAAAAGCAAATATATTGTTATAGTCATCACCCATAAATTGCAAAATCTCGTCACCCACGAAGTGCATAAAGATAGTTTCATAACCATACCATACTTAAGCGTAACTTCAGACAAAGTAGACAAACTTTTCGAAAACACAGCTATCGGTATGACCTTTGCCACCAACTTGAAACAAAAACGGAAGCAAAAACAAGCATACGTTTCAGAACGCGTTTTAAAGAACACATTGATTGTTTCAGATATGACAGAAGCAACAAATCATCAATTACTTAACTCATAAACACATAAATGAAACAGGTATAGCTTTGCAACTGAAAACGATCTTTAAGTATTCCACAGTTTACAAAATAGCTGGGAAATGGACATTTTAGAAAAAATGGAAATTTTTATCCACATGGAAAACGAGAGTAATGGAATCCTGAACAAAATGACAGAGTTCAAGAATTCCCATTTCTTCACTCCTTTACTTTAAAAATAGCGTTTAAATTAAAAATATGATTGAATCCATAATTTGATTGTTGTGCACAGCGACCGTTGTTATAATTACTGGGGGTGACATAGCGTTCGGTCGCAATAAATCTGTTTATCTATCAGCTGAAATCGATCCGTGATTAATAAATACATTTATTACGACCAAACGCTGTGTTATTCCCAGTAATTTAAATTAAATAAAGATTACACTATCCAGTAGGCATGCAATTCTTTACGATATAAATCTTTAATGTATAGTACCCCTGATTTAATAAACATAAATATGACACAATACATCATACATCTCATCAACTGTATGGCAGCAAGGTCATGCGAAAACATTTGAAGTCTTTCTCGACGCTAAACATCGGTATATCGATAATGGTTAGATACTTTGTTTTGACCGCCATCTTGTTTAGTGTATCAGCTATGTGATGACAGTGAAATCGTGTCGAAAAATAGTGTGCTGTGGGGCTACCAAGCCCAGAAGTGTAACTGCTGTACACTCAGTCAACAGAAGAAGAGAGCTACTCAACATGAATCTGAAAGTTTAAAACAAATACCTTTATAAACAGACAGTATTTCAGTCCATAAAGAGACATAAATTTATATAGGTCATTTTTCTGTTTCTAAAGGTTAATTACCACAAACATCAAGATTGTGTCAATGTAGATTAATGCATACTTGTAGTAACAGATGCTGTATGCCTATAGCCTGATGATAATGCACAGCACCGAAACGCGTTGCTAGTAAATACTTTTTTAATACCAAAATCATATTTGTGACTAGTAGCGTAAATTTCAAGTCACGGTCGACACAAAGCATTGCTTTTAATTGCTTAAGACTTTTTAATAATAGTAAACAAAGCCTAGAAATTGTGTTACTAAGACACACAGGTAATGCTAAATGTATAACTTCGGTAGAGCAATGATTTGACGAGTCTCTTCAAACCGTATGATCGCGTTTCCAAATCGAACTTCACGCAATTTTTTTAAAATTTTTATTTATCGTAATTGTTGCATCGGTAAACACATTGTAAAATGGTGACAACTGCGTGGTTTGCCGAATTGTACGATCGTATCACGAATTCGTGAGGTATTTAGCCAACTGAATGTATTTAATTCTCCAACGACGGCGATGAGTTACTTCTCATGCTGCTCGTCATGCGTCTCATTTTTATGTTTCGGATGTTTTTATGTTGGGGAGAATTCAATAGTTCTCTTTAAAAAGACAAAGCAAAAACATAAATACCAGAATTTACGTAACACTTATTTTTATTGTAGAAAATTCCACCGTGTTTATCGATGACATAATTACTTTTAACCCACAACCGGGAAGTTAGAATTCAGTCATCTAATGCTACTTTCTCATCAAACGACCGCCGATATAACTCGATTATACAGCGTCTTTTTTCAACTTTGGGTTATTTTCTGCCAAAGTATTGAGCAATAGCGTTCAGGGAAGGTTTCTATGTATATTAAATATTTAGCTAGAGCGGTTCTCGTCCCTTCACTAAGGGCCGTATTTTCAGTTAAGTGATCTTTGCACCGGGTGTTGTGTCCTGTCTATAACTGGCTGTGATGTATTCTGTAATTATTGGTATCGAATTTTCGAAGCCTAGAAAATATAATCAAGCCAAAGTTTCACTAAGAAACAACTGTACATTTATTATTATTATTATTTATTATGTATTTATTTATTTACGTATTTATTTTTCTTGGAAATGTGTTGAACCAAACTGAAGTGATCATTAGTCCATAGACTTACAAACTACTTAAACTAACATACGAACAACACACGCACCCATGCCCAAGAGAGGACTCGAACCTCCAAAGGCGAGGAACCTTGCGCCAGACTACTCACTGCAGCCTTCATCACAGTCAGCTTTAAAATTCTCCCATAAATAAAATTCTAATTCTTTATTTTCCGACTGCCTTTGTAATTAATCGTAAATGAAGTAATTTTATAAATAAATGGTATAATAGGCAATAACAAACGAAAGTTCCTGCCAGATTAAAATCGAAACCGGGATTCGAACCTGGGACCTCTGCCTTTCGCGGGCAAGCGTTCTGCCAGTGGGCTATCCCGACACGACTCACTTTCCGTCCTCAAAACTTTGATTCTGTCAGTACTTCGCCTCCTACTTTCCAAACTAGAAAGGAAGGAAGGAAGCTTAGGATTTAACGTCCCGTCGACAGCTTGGTCATTAGAGACGGAGCTAACGCTCGGACATTTGAGTAAGGATGGGATAGGAAATCGGCCGTGACTTTTGAACGGAACCATCCCGGCATTTGCCTGGAGTGAATTATGGAAATCTGGATGGCCGGAGGTGGATTGGAACCATCGTCCTCCAGAATGCGAGTCCAATGTGTTAGCACTGCGCTACTTCGCTCGGTTTTCCAAACTAGAGCATATGTTCGCGAAAGACAATGGTCCCAGGTTCGAATCCCGATTGCGACACACTGCTTTAATATGCCAGGAAGTTTCATATCAGCGCGCACTACGCTGAAGTGTGAATGTCTTATTCTAGAGACGCCTTCCCCACCGCAAGTGGACTCACGGTTCTTTCGTGAGTCCTTGCGTGGGGAGTACGATTTTCAGAGCTAATGCATTCCTTATTTCCTGCCTGAACTGCATTTCCTTACCTTTCCTCTCCTTTACTATCCTCAGTCCTTCCCCTCGCCACTGCAAGACCGATGAACTAGGCAGTTTGTTTCACCCCCACCCCCCTCCGCTACCTGTCCGAATCATTAAAGCGACAAACTGTTTCCTTGTGGACGCTTCCTTCCACTTTAATATTTTCTTATCAAATGTTCAAATGTTTGTAGAACTTACGGAACTACGGTGTCATCAGTCCCTAAACTTACAAACTACTTATGAACTAGCTAATACTAAGGACGGCACAAATATCCATGCCCGAGGGGGGATTCGAACCGCCGACCGCAGTGGCCATGCAGACCGTGACTGGCGCGCCGCAGTCCCCTCGGCCACCGCGACCGGCATTTTCTTATCCTAACCCCATCAACCGGCAGTGCCGCAGTGGATACACCGCTTCTCGTTAAATAACTTAAGTTAACCACCGTCCGTCTTGGCTATTACTTGGATACGTAACCGTTCTGGTCCGTCGATCACTGTCGGCCAGTGGGGTGCACTCACCCTTTGTGAGGCCCATTGAAGAACTACATGACTGAGAAGTAGAGGCTCCGGCCGCGAAAATCGACAGAACGGCCGGGAGTGCAGCGTGCCGATCATGAACCCCCATAAGGTATTCGGTGACGTCTTTGGACACAGGATGACACGACAGCCGGTCGGTACCCGGTGGGCCTTTCGACGATTGTGTGGGATACTTATACTACGCCCAGGGATCTGGTGCGCGTGTCTGTGTGTGTGTGTGTGTGTGTGTGTGTGTGTGTGTGTGTGTGTGTCTGAATGAGAGAAGGAGAGAACCAATAGAATAAACATCTCAGCAGCGAACAGCAGCTGTTCATCGTGCTCTCAAAGCAGAGCTACATTATATCCGGAGCAGCGCGCGTGGAGAAACTACACAATATCTCGACTGCGCACTCGACACGGAGTCAGAGCGACGCCATTGGAGCGCGCATGCGCGATAAGCCACCTCCTCCCGGGAAGTGTGTCGAGCGGCGCCGGTTGCGGGCTACATGTTCATCTCTCGCGAGCCGCCAGTGGGCGTAAACAGCGGCACGGCCGCAATAACCGACTGTCAAGCGGCACCCGTAAATCCTGGACGCCCCGCCCCCTGAGCCGGTAGACGCGCCGCCGTCGCCGCATCGTAAACAGGCCGACAACTTTACGGCTGCAGTAGCCGCGCTCCGACCGTCCGCCGAATGTGTGGACTGGCGTTCGCGTACGCTGCTGTACACTCGGCTCCCAGTTTCTGTGTGAGTGTGTTGGGGAGTCCAGCCAACTGGACACGGAAAAGCGAGTCGTTCGCTTCCAACTCGGGGCTATTAGCTTTACCGTTTATGAGCAAGGCCGCAGTTTTGGGACTGTGTAACTCAATCATCCCCCCCTCACACACACACATACAAGCAGGTACTCAGAGGAATATTAGTCCGGATTATCAACGTTCGCATTACCAACGTATATTTTTCAACGCTTATCAACAGTGGTGGGAGGGAGGGTACTTTATTGTTGTTACACTGGTTGACACTTTTTCTTCAATTTTTATTTCATTCTTAGGCACACTCGTCAATTGCACACAAATTAAATTGCTGGCCGCGGTGGCCGGATGGACTGAGGCGCTCCAGTCACGGTCTGCACGGCCACTACGGTCGGGGTTTCGAATCCCCCCTCGGGCATGGATATTTGTGCCGTCTTTAGTATGAGGTAGTTTATAAGTAGTTTGTAAGTTTAGGGACTGATGACCCGGTAGTTAAGTCCCATAAGCTATATAAACATCTGAACAAATTAAATTGGTCCTGGGCGACAAAATTTGTTTATTTACTAACTTAGTAGTAGGTAATAGGTAATCTAACATACAACAACACACACACTCATCATACTAATGAAACGTCAAACAGTCCACAAACCGAAGTTTGATTTGAGCAACACAGTGCTTTACTAATCACGGTCCTAATGATTTTGCTCAATAGCATTCCCTCCCTCCGATACTTGAACTGACGTACTCAGCCAGTTCTAATAAGGCCTACAGTTTAAGGTGTATTCCAAATCACGGAGTAGCTCGGCATATTTCCCATCAACAACATAGCCCGAGGTGAAGTAAGTGAAAAGTGACATTTAAAAATTATAAGATTGAGTCGGGATCGGACCGGCGTCTTTCGATTCGTAGTCTAACACTACTACTTTGCCACCGAGCAACACTTTACTGTTATATAATTAGTTACTGTGTGTTAAATTGAATTGTGCCAAGGGTGTCGGACTTCACTCATTTTGTATTTTTGCATGTGGGGGGTGGTTGGAAGGTGAAGTGTACAAAGAAAAAGTAAACACAAGAGTCGATTTCATCATTCGGATTATGAATAGTTCAGCCGTCATAAGAGAATGTAGACGCTCCCTCAGAAGAGCAACACGTGCTGATATCAAAAGAAGTCAAAAGAGCACTGAACTTGGTGGCAGGAAATTCGAAAATCAACTTTGAACGTCCTTATTTACATGTACTTTAAGCTTGTCGGGATTACGTATTAACACCAGTGACTCTGTACTCATAAACAGTTATATCATTTTTATTGCAGTTCTTCTATAATACCATATAAATACGTAAAGTTTTTAGTATATTTCTTGAAACACCCTGTATGTAAGAATACGAAATCTTGTAAATTTTTGTCAACTGGTATGACCGGTGGAGTAGAGGCAACAGACAGGTGCTCGCTTGAAAATTTAGAAATTTAAATTTAAAGTATAGATGTACTACTACAAAATTATCACTTCGTTTCTAAAGTGAAAATTAATACACAAGTTTATCTCATCAAGGTAAGCCTGAATAAATACAGAAGGAGTGTGGCACGTGAACATAAGCCGAGATATCAAAGATTTTGCAAGCGCGGAAGTTTAAAAACAATTTTTCGTATTGAGCGCGCGGCGGTTTTCCCCAGTACATCTACATACATACTCCACATCAATATAGATGTGCATAGATGATACCCAGTACCTTTATTACTTACTTGCTTGCTTTCCTATTCCACTCTCATTATGAACGAGAGGAAAACGAAAGCCTGTATGCATCTGTACAAGACGTTATATCTCTGATGATGTCTTTTTGGTCTTTACACGAAATTTAAGTCGGCAGCATTAGAATCGTACTCCAGTCCAGTTCAAATTCCCGTCCTCTAAATTTCTTCAAGAGCGTTTCTTGAAAGAAAAGAAAAAACGTCGCTCTCTCTTCAGTTTCCGAAACATTTCAGTAACACTGACGAATTGATCGAAACTACCTGTAAGAAACCTAGCCACCACCTCTAATTGTTTCTATGCTCCTCTTTAAACCGATCTAGTGGTATCCCAAACAGTTGATTAACACTCAAGACAGGGTCTCACAAGCGTTTCATATGCGGTCTCCTTTACAAACGAATCGCATCTTCCAATAAACCGACCATCCTCCTTCCCCACGACTATCGTTATATGCTCTTTCCATTTCAGATCGCTGTGCAACGTTACGTCTAGTTACTTAAAACTCTGTCAAGCATCATTCTACTAATTCTGTACTCGAACGTTACGGGATTGTTTGTCCTACACATCTGCATCACCTTACATTTTCCTACATTTCGAGCTAGCTGTGATTCATCCTGCATCAGTATTTCATTGACGATACCGTTCTGTACAATACAACATCATCAGAAAACAGCCGCAGATTGGAACTCACTTTGTCTGTCAGCTCATTTTTAAAGTCACAAAATAATAGCGGCCCAATAGTTCTTCCTGGTTTCGCGTGATCGATGCTTCCTAAAGCCGTGCTGATGCATTGACAGAAATTTTTCCATCTCAAGAAAATTTACTAATTTGGAACTGAGAATATGTTCAAGAATTCTGCAGCAGACTGATATTAAATGATATTGGTCTATAATTATGTGGATCCGTTCTTTTGCCCTTCTTATACCTTGAAGTTACCTGTGACTATTCCCAGTAGCTTGGAACTTTGTGCGTTGGATCAAGGATTCGCTATAAATTAGTATTTCTCCGCGCTTCATTTACAATGCACTTAAATTTTGCCCATAATTCCTCTAAGTACATTAATTCGTTAAGTAAGACTCCATCTATTACTAGCTATTTCTAGCACAAACACTCTCGTAGCCTTCTTGACCGGTTTGTTACGTTTGATGGCCGTTGTCGCTATGACGACATAATGATCATTAACTTATGACCCTAAGAAGATGCATCCAATTTACGAAAGCATATTAAAAGGAACAATAAAAATAACAGCATTACTTCCTTGACTTACCGCAGGCTAAACTTCCAGTAAATAACAAATTATAGATAATCCGGTTTTTAAGAAGGGTTTGCAGCGGTTTCTTCGCTATATATCAAAACATAATAAAACAAACAACACATATAAAATAACCACTGATAAGTGGTTACTCTACCACTACGTAATTTTAGACTTTTCTATCGGAATTATTATTTTTCTATGATTGAGAAATATAGGTTTTTGCTCAAATGTGGAATTTTTTTGTCTGATTTCGTCATCTTCGGTCGAGTTTCTTGAAATGGAAACTTCAAAAACTTTGTATTTGGCTGTTTAGCGGCTTACATAAAACTACATTTCAGAAATGTGAACACGCGGAAAATTATATAAATGCAGTTCAGCATGACATCCAGACGAAAGTACAATAAAACATTTACTATGTTTGCTAATGACAAGCTGTAAAAAGTCGCCAATGAAGAATTATGGCAGCATGAAAATCCTGCAAATGACACTATGCAGGTATAGTAAAAAAATAATAAATAAATAAATAACGCAAGCGTAATACAGCCAAAATAATTGTCAAATTAAACAAGTCATTCAAATGACGATAGAATCAAAAACCTGCAACATCTTATTTCAGAAAATAAAAAGTCAAAACCCACAGAAGATGACACAATAAGTGCCGAAACACGTCTGGATAACATAAATAAAACAAGGTGTCTTGCATCAGCCGGATTTCTTCACAAATTTAGTAATGAGCAAGTATCCACTTCCATAGACTAATGACGTGTCGACGGCAGAGCGCGTAGATGGAGCCGAAGGCGTCCGACAGTAGAATACTGTGCACGTGGCTCGGCATTGTACAGTCACGTTATTGTCATACTGGTGCAGCGTATTCTTAACGTCTATTGAAATGGATAGGAATCGTGAAAGTTTACTTAGTGAGAGTAGTTTCAAATGGAAAAGTTCCAATAGATAACGTAGTTCAGTTCTGACGACAAAAAATGAAAATAAAAATTAAAATAAAAGAAATGAGATGCTAATACCCAGTGGCGTAACTAGGACTTGGCTTTGGGGGAGGGGGGGATAGATCTGCTTGACGAGCAAAATTTTAGTCAGTTTCCAGACAGACTACCATGTACCACTCCCGTTGAAGAAACTAATTCACTCCCATCCAATGAAATCTTATGGTAAAACACTCCAAGTTTCCAATCTTTACCCACTCCCATCCAATGAAATCTTATGGTAAAACACTCCAAGTTTCCAATCTTTACCTTTACCAGATTGCAGTTATACGATTCCTTTTTTTTCTGGGTCTGGGGGGGGGGTTCTATCCCTCTCATCCCCCCCCCCCATAGGTACGCCACTGCTAATACCATTAGAAAGGCGTATGGAGACACCAGCAGCAGCAGCAGCAAGGAGATACTGTTTAATGTACTGCGTAATGTTAAGTAGGTTAATCAATTTAAATGTGATTTTTCCACTCATTTTTTCCACATTGTTATAAACATTGTATAAACCTTTTATCATTTGGTGACATTTCGTGTTCCCGTGATTATTCATTTGGAATCCTTTTCTGTGTAATGTTAATTACTTTTATACATTAATAGCCGCGGCGAAGCGGCCGAGCATATTGAGGCGCTATGCTACGATGAGTGAGGCCGTTACCCATCGGGGGTTCGAATCCCCCCTCGGGCATTGATGTTTGTGCCGCCTTTAGTATAAGCTAGTTCATAAGTAGTTTGTAAGTTTAGGGATTGATGACCCCTTAGTTAAGTCCCATAAGCTCTACAAACATTTGATTATTCATACATTAACTGCGACATAATTTCTTCAATTTTGTTATTATTATAAAAAAGACAATTAATAAAACTGTGATTCAGGCATGCAGATAAAGATTGGGAAATGAAAAATATTAAAGCGAATGAGCGTATGTTTTAATTCTAAGCAACGCACCCTGGCACAGGAATCAGACACACTATTGCGTTCGCTGTAATAACTAACATTACCCCAAGTTTTTATCAAAAGTCTAGCTATTAAGTAAAATTCCAAAATTGTATTCGGCGAGTAATGGTAAACAAGCACTTTCCGAGCTATGTGAACGTCTTCTCTATTTAAAGGTTCTAGACGTTTGCGCTACATTCCAAATATTCTTTCGTCAGTTACTTATATAAGAGTGATCACCAGGGTGACTGGTCAACTTATAGCAGCATATATGGCTTCAAAACGTAGATCATCCCAGTGGGGATCGAATACCGTAATTTCTATTTGATTTTAATTTCGCAAGATTTACTGTAGAATTATGTTTTAACAGCAAATTCAGCTACACCCCCAACTCAAGTTCTTAGGTAGCAAAATAATAGTTCTATTTTAATTTCGTACGATCTGTTGTAGAATTATATATTTATAGAAAATGAGTGCGCCTCGGTTTTTTTTTTTTTTTTTTTTTCAGAAAATGAGTTTCGCGTTAGCTTTAGTTATTCGACATTAACAAAAGAAAGAAAAAAAAGTTCAAATGTTTGTAAATCTCTCCGACTAAAGTGCGTGTTCATCAGTCCGTTGCTTACAAACTTCTTGAACTAAGTAAACTAACCTAAGGACAACACACATACGACATTAACAAAAAAAAAAGTTCAAATATTTGTAGATCTATCGGACCAAACTGCGTGGTCATCAGTCCGTAGCTAACAAACTACTTAAACCTAGGTAAACTAACCTAAGGACAAACACACACACACACACACACACACACACACACACCCATGCCCCAGGGAGGACTCGAACCTCCACGCCGAGCAACCGCGCGCTCCGCAGCGAGACGCTTTAGACCACTCGGCTACTCCACCGCTGCCGACATTAACACTACAGGTTCTTTCCCCCTACAAAAGAATATATTATAAATGAACTTGCCATTACTTTGTAAACGCACTGCTGCATTGTTTGTCCGCAAAACAACAGTTTTTATATTTTGATTGCTCATTCGGATTATTTTTCTGTACAAGAATGAATTAACAGTCTCTGCGCGAAGTTCACAAACTGTGTTAACTGAACGAAGTTATACCGCTTGTGCGTCATTCGAAACAACCAATAGCAGAACACGTCAGCAATATGCGGATACCTCGGCTAAAACGGTAATTGTAAATTGAACGGATAAAACACATTGGTAACTGTTGTACAAGACTTATTTAACCCCCCGTAAGGCACATCGCAGCATTCACACTGCGACTTTCAGTGTTGCTAACAGTAGACTTACATGGAGTCTATTATTGTGTTTCACCTAGTTTGGAACGACACCAGGACATACTTCAATAGAAACACCATTACTAACTTGCCGTTAGCCGGTGGTGTGTGTTTTCCACCACGTGACTTATCATGTGAATATTAATTCAACATTTTTTGCTTAAGACTTTGTAAACATTTTCAGTATTTAGCTATGGTTTTAGTTAGTGGTTTATGCGTGTATTTATTCCCAGTGTTAGACATATTGTAAGGGATCTCGAAGAGATCCTACGAAAACTAGCGGAAGTTTCTGACGATCACATGTAATAAGTCTGATGACGACGTTGATATGGAAGAGGAAATTATTGAAACTGATCATCAAAAAAGTGATTCTGCACTGCCGCAAGGTAGGAGGTGACGATCAGGAAACTCTTGTACTTGATGTTATGGCTGGTAACTACAAATTTGTTATTGGGAAAGACAGCGACATTTTTACCTCTAACTACAGATGTAAACCATTGAAAACATTGTTACAATTTTACCAGAGACAATAGAGGAACCCATAAATCCACATTTACATTTAGAAGAATTTCATCTTTTTATCATTGAAAACAAGGCGGAGGACATATAAACGCATACCAAAAAAAAAAAATTAATTGGTTAAAGACGTAGTGATACCAAGTATTCCAGGGGTTTCAATTGTAAAGACACCAGAGTAGATGAAATTCGGACCGTATTTGAGGCATTATTTCTGACCCTCAAATTTGTCACTTATGTGGATGACACAGAAATTCAAGGCAAAGAAATCTTGAAACAATTCTAGGATTAATGTCTGCAAGAAGCATTCTCGTCAGGTGGTTGTGTGTTTCTCCTGAGATTCTAATGGATAGCAGATGGGAATTTGTTCAGATTGAAGATATTTATCACCATATTTCCTAAATAATACTGACAACCTTTTAATTATTTTCACCTCATATTAATCATTAACATTAGGGTACAGCAGGGCTATAAGAATAATTTCAATTCACATCAAATTTATCTGGAAATGATTAACTTAATTTTTGCTTTAAGCATATACTATGACTTCTATGAACATACTTATTCTACTGATGAAAGGTGGTAGTACACAATTGTCAAAAATTTACGTTATGATGTTATTCGATTTACCGTCCCTATTGCACGTAAGAGCATTTCAGTGGTGCTATTCGGTTAGTGGCCGGGGCTATTTGAATAAGGTAACTTACGGGCAGACACACAACTATAATACATGGAATATTTCTGTTTAATACATATTAACTCTAATCATTTAGTAATTACAATAACACTTACAACAGTGATTTCACAGTAATGAAACGTAGTCCTTTCCTATTCTTGTAAATAACCTGCAGTGTCGAAGACAAATTGCTTACGACCTCTCGCACCGACAGAGTATTAATGCACAAAGTGATTTGGCATTGTACACATTCACATTAATCTTCATCGACAACACGTGACCATTTCCCCTGGCAGAATCCACATTTCCATTTCATCGCCTAATCTTACGTCTGTTAGAATGTTTCAGAGTCTCTTTTTCGTGTGGCTGATCTTGCTTTCGAGAGACCCCCTTGATTCCTCAAGGAACGGTGGTTTCTTTCGCAGAATGAAACAAATCAGTCTTTTTCAGCTACGTCTTTACTTGGGTGTTTTACGTTGTGCTAGCTTGTGTGAAAAATTTGATTCCCTGATATTTCTGTGTCAGACCAAATTCTCTTTTTCCCAAATATATTATTTTGTTGGCAAGAGTGATTTCCAAATCTTGAGAAAATATATCTGGATGTTCAACCGGATTACCACATGAGGCATTTTTTAAGAAAAAGAATTACTGTGACCCATATGTTTATTTTTTTTAACCGTCGCTAAAAACTCATATATGACACTAATCATTCCATATAGGTACTCACCTTCTGAAGAAAA
Organism: Locusta migratoria; assembly: GCA_026315105.1. Classification (NCBI taxonomy): domain Eukaryota; kingdom Metazoa; phylum Arthropoda; class Insecta; order Orthoptera; family Acrididae; genus Locusta; species Locusta migratoria. The sequence goes on from CM048750.1 coordinate 325,957,786, forward strand.
TGAAGGAATAATTTATTACAATAGAAAATCTTTTGCAAATGCACTTTACGACATATTCAATCAGTTTTCCACCACCTGACGCCCCATTCTTAGTTATCCAAATATCCCCAATATACACTAAAACACTATTACGAAGTAGTTCCCAAATACAGTAACAAATGGTATTCAAGTCACCAGTGTAGCGTAAGGAGGACCCAATAACTTGCCTCAACTTATTTCATGGCTTTTTCTCACAAACTACAGGAAATCTGTAGCGAACACCATGTCAATTTTATGAACAGTGAAACGACTAATTGTGAGCCACTTATCTTCAGCTCTTCTAATAGATCCTGTATAAATATCTGACGTGAAAAAAACGACAACAATGAATACATAATGACATCTCAACTTTGCTGTTGTAGTGGGGAACTTGCAGAGGCTTACAATTAATTATATAGTCCGTCTATTCCAGTACCCCCACTCTACTCTTTGTAAAGTTCTTTTATTATAGCTTTCACTCTTTGAATTTCCTAAAAACGACACTTCCATTACGAAGAAATTGTGGTGCAAATGCTGCAGTGAGCTCACTCATGCAAAATCAGTAGCCATGCCCACCGGAGGTTTAACAGAGAGTTCACTAGAAATATAAATTTATATATGAATTAGTTAGGTAATACGTTTTATCCGCACAATAAATCGGCAGTTGCCATGCTGTTGCCGAGACTACTTACGTCTATTTTAGCGAAGAGGACGTGGAACTCGCGGAAGGGCGGCGAGCGCCCGCGCACGAACTGGAACATCTTGTGGCCGTTGCGCAGCCACTCCACCTTGTGCAGCAGCTCCCGCGGCACGCTGTACTCGCAGCGGAACAGCGCCGAGTGGCCGTACAGCACGTGCCGCGGCGCCGCCAGCCGCACGCTCAGCTCTGCGTCCGCTGCCGGCACAAACAACAGCACTGGCTCAGAACCGGCTGAAAACAACAGTGCCAAATGGCCGTATAGCACATGCTGCTCTGCTGCTAGCCGCACGCTCAGCTCTGCGTCCGCTGTCGGCACAAACAACACCACTGGGTCAGAACCGGCTGAAAACAACTGTGCCGAGTGGCCGTACAGCATGTGCCGCGGCGCCGCCAGCCTCACGCTCAGCTCTGCCTCCGCTGCCGGCACAAACAACACCACTGGCTCAGAACCGGCTGAAAACAACTGCGCTGAGTGGCCATAAAGCACGTGCCACGGCGCCGCCGGCTGCACGCTCAGCTCTGCGGCCGCTGCCGGCACAAACAACACCACTGGCTCAGAACCGGCTGAAAACAACAGCACTGAGTGGCCGTATAGCACATACTCAACACAGTACATGCTCAGCTCTACATCCACTGCGAGCACAAACAACATTGACTCAAAACTGGCTGAAAACAACAGCGCTGAGTAGCTGTACAGAATGTGTTGCAAGACAGCCTACTCAGCATTGCTTCTGCCGTAAGCACAAAGAACAGAGTGTGCTCAGGTTTGGCTGAAAACAACAGCACTGGGTTGTCGTACAGCGCGTGTTGCAATTCAGCCACATGCACACTCAGCTCGGTATCTGCTGCAAGCACTAACAACAGTACAACCTCAGAATTGACTGGAACCACCTCATTGACTAGTGGTACAGCACATGCCACATAACAGCCAGTTGCATGCTTAGATGTGCATCTGCTGCAGGCTCGAACAACAGCATGGGAGATTTGAAAACCACAACACTCAGTGGAGACAAAGCATATGCTGGAGCAGGGTTGCTGCGTCTGCTGTTGCACAGAGTTAGCTGGGCTTAAAGTTCAAGTGTTTGGTAAGCTTATGGGACTTAACTAAGGGGTCATCAGTCCCTAACCTTTCAAACTACTTATGAACTACCTTATACTAAAGACAGCACAAATATCCATGCCCGGCTGGGCTTAAACATCAGCACTGAGAGTGTCTATACAATATCTGCCACAGCCCCCACAGCTGCAAACATAGCTCTGCATCTGTTGTAGACAGAATAAGCAGCCTGAGCCCAGCATACACTGGAAGAACTGCAGCTGCGATACATGTACCATAGAACTACCAGCGTGATTCTCACCTCTGCTGTAAGCACAAACAACAGACCAATGTCAGTATGAACTGAAATCAACAGCAATCACTTAGTTATTAGGCATATGTAGCAGGGCAGATAGCTGCACACTCAGCTATACATCAGCTGGACAAAAAACAACAGGTTCAGCATGGACAAAAAAAAAAAAAAAAAAAAAAAAAAAAAAACATCACTCTCTAGCCATTAAACGATGGTACAAAAAGACATATACACACTCTGAGTGTTTTGTGGACACGAACAAAAGTGTGGGCTCGACGGAGTGAATAGAACACCCAGTGATCTGCTAGGTGATCAAAAAGTCAGTATAAATTTGAAAACTTAATAAATCACGGAATAATGTAGATAAAGAGGTAAAAATTGAAACACTTGCTTGGAATGACTTGGGGTTTTATGATAAACAAGAAAAAAGTATTGCTGGAAGCGTGAAAGATCTTTTGCGGCGCGTCGTTTGGTGATGATCGAGTGCTCAGTCGCCACTTTCGTCATGCTTGGCCTTCCAAGTCCCCAGACCTCAATCGGTGCGATTATTGGCTTTCGGGTTACCTGAAGTCGCAAGCATATCGTGATCGACCGACATCTCTGATTTCTGATTAGATGAAGCGGACATTTTTTAACTTTTTTTTTGTTCTAATAAAACCCCATGTCATTCCAAGCATGTTTGTCAATTTCTACCTCTCTATCTACATTATTCCGTGACTTATTAAGTTTTCAAATTTATACGGAGTTTTTGAGCACCCAGTACATCCAGCCAAACGCTCACCTCTGCGTCTCACTGTTGGCACCAACAACGATATGGGCTGAGCATGCCACAATGCATTTAGCCATGTGCTGTGGGTGTATAAAACGCCATGGAGTCAATACGAGCATTGAGTAGCCATGCAACATGTGCTTGAGTAGCCATGCAACATGTGCTGTAGCGCCATGAACTGCATGTTCGTTGTTGCATATTCTGGATGCACATATGGCCATAGAAGAGCTTCGTATGGTCTAAAAACAACGGCACAATTGGCTCTACAGTATCTAACGCACTAACACAACCCACTTAACTCATTTCTGCATATGTTGTTGGCGGTAACACGATCACATGCTCTGTGTGGGCTGAAAACAAGAGCAGTGAGTGGCTGTAAAACATGTGCTGGAGACTTACCAGTCACACATTCTGCTCTTTGTCAAAATAGGCACATTCAAAAGCAGAAGCTCAGCATGTGCTCAAACCAACAACGTTAAAATATCTTAATCACAGTGTTAAGACTCTGCGCAGTCTACATCCACACAAAAAACTGCACTGGCTCATAACAACACCTTTAAGCAGAATGTGTGTACTGGTGTACGCTGCTGAGGTTTCAAAAAAGGCAACAGCTCAGGATCGCCCCGCAAAAAGCTGCATTGAGTTCAAATGTTCGAATGTTTGTAAATATACCGGACTCAACTGCGTGGTTATTAGCCCGTAGCCTACAAAGTACTTAAACTAAGTTAAACTAACCTAAGGAGAAAACACACCTATCCATTCCCGAGGGACGATGCGAACTTCTGACGCGGGAGACCTCACGATCTGCAATGTGGCGCTCCAGACCGCTCGGCTACTTCCAAACGAAATGTTCAAATGTTTGTAAAGCTTATAGGACTTAACTACGGGGTCATCAGTCCATAAACTTACAAACTACTTATGAACTAGCTGATACTAAGGACGGCACAAATATCCATGCCCGAGGGGGGGATTCGAACCGCCTACCGTAGTGGCCGTGCAGACCGTGACTGGCACGCCGCAGTCCCCTCGGCCACCGCGGCCGGCTATTCCCAAACGGCTTGCATTGAGTGACTAAACACCATGTGCTATGGTGCTATCAACTGTACATGCAGATCCACCTTTATGGTGGGTACAAACAACAGTCGATGCTGAGCATAGGTTGGATAAAAACAGCATGTGCTATCGAGTAGTAGCTGTACAAGCATGACATATGGGTAGAAGTAGCTACAGAGCCTGTGAAGCAGCCTTACCAAGAGCCTTTTTCATCACTTGATGCACATTTACCATCTATATTTTCAATACAGTTGTTGCTGTGACTTACAGTGACAGCTCAGCAGGGGTGTAAATGCATCCTAATTCTATAATTTAGTGTCTATTTTAATTATCTTTAACGTGGATTTTCATCTTACAAGGTCATCTTCAGATATTTAACGTTTTTGTCATTATTTTGTTACAGTCTTGAAAAAGATGTTATTCCCTTACAGTTAGGTACGTCAGCCATAAGTGTTTACTAATCACATCTGTACAAATAACCAAATGGAGGTTCCATATCCAAATACTACCTAAAAGTATATAGAATTTCCGTTTGTGTTAGGGGACAGAAGATGACTTCATTGCGAGGCCGAAGCTTTTTACGAAATAAATTATTTCTTTAAAAAGCTTAGGATCTTGTAACCCTTTAATTTAACTTGTGTTGACCAGCCACAACCCACTCTCAATACTAATGATGGAGACAATACATAAAATTGTTCTTTTCATTCAAATATAAATTGTTTTACATTTTAAGCAATTCGATAATACGTTCTGTGGCAACACATACATTGTATTAATATTGAAGCTAACGACTGCAATTAATTCACAGCAATATTTAAGAAAAGCACCAACATATGTTAGGCTTTGAAACGAAAATGTTTTGGTGGTTTGGAGTTTGGTTAATACTTAGAGGCCTGTGAACCCACGAAGAAGAACGATGACAACGCAGGACTTAACTTGATTGAATTGACAAAGAACTAAAATATTGCGAGGGTGAAGGTCGGGGTGAGAGTTTAAAATAGAGAAAGTTTATAAAATTAAACTCACAACCACCAGCTGTGAACCAATTTCCTAAACATGCAAAAACACTGGAACGGTGATTGCGACTGACTCGTTTTCTAGGGGATGATATCACACGTTCCCTGCATATGATTAACAAAACAAATTCATAATAAAATCAAGTTCATAAGAGAAAAGGGTGTACTAACTACTATTTTTGAAAACATGTGAAAGTTCACTTTATGTTGTTTATTTCACAAATGTTTGAACCCTGTGGCTGTCGCGTCTGTACGTCGGTAAATTTACCAAATGAAGTTATAGCTCGTGAGCCCCAAGACAAAATGAATATTTGTCGCGAATCGTTTTCACACCACGTGGCTGTCTCAAACACCGTTTATGTTCATGCCTATGGGACAACACGTGTTACATTAACAAATCACAGTCACTTTAATTCAATGCGATGCACACCTTGTTCCGCCGGCTAAATATTCACAGAAACACAGTAGCACTCGATTTAACTTGGTGCAGTCTACGACGAGCAACCACACGTGGCGATTGCCACAGACAAATCTCAAGTCACCACCTCGAGATCCACATGCCGACTGAGGCAGAGCGAAGCCGCCCGGCCAGCTACACCACGTGGTCTGGAGTCCTCACTTCCTGCCCTCATGCGCGCGCGCACCAAAACTCAACTGCCGGGGTTTTTTCCCCTACGACATCAACTTCCCCATGTAAGCTGTTGTAACCGATTTGCCAACGTACAGTGCTCAGCCAATATATTTCTAAAACTTTACTTAAAATCAAAATAATTACGCTACACATTAAACAAATATTTTCTTACGTTTTTATATTAATATAAACATCCTTTGTACTGTTTATCATAATTGTGCAATTTCTTATACCACAGATAAGTGATTTAACTGAATACTTCAAGATAAAATACAAAAGATTAATTGAAAATAAAATGAGAAATAGTTAATATATTATTTTTATAAACAAACATTGCCATGCTAGTTGTGTAACTGTCTTGTCTTCGTTGGTAATTTATTACTTTTCATTGTCAATTAAACATATTACGTTAGATGTGACTATATCAGCTAATGTATTGTTTATTTATCAACAGGCTATTTTGTAATGAGGGCCTTAAAGGTTCCTAACTGCATCGTAGTACTTCAAATGCCAGTAGTATTACAATATTTGTGCACTGCACTGTGCCTGGCACTCGCCATTGTCCCTCTCTCCCCTCACCGGAAACGAACTGTAAAATCCTAAGTTGGAACAAGCCACCAAAGTCGGCCTGCTCGCTGGCCTCCCGTCAGCTACAAGCACACAGCAAATCTCAACGTGGAGAATTTCTACCTATGGCCTAACTATAAATGTTGTCACCCAACTGTGTACATACATTGCTACCTTAATTAATAAGATTAAAATTGTGTAACATTTAGTGCATTGGCATGGTCAATGTTTGCAGTGGACTTCATACTGTTTAATTATCAAATGCTATTAATTACCAGTATTTCTATTGGGCGGTAATCTCACAATATCCATCACCAGTAATAAAATATGAAGGTACCTTAAACCTTTGTAACTTCTACGGATAATCATAGAACATTGGTTAAAATGGTTGCTGCCTGCACACCCACTATATTGGAAATCAACAAACTATGTTTGGTTGTGTGGCCAGCTTCTGCAGCAGCTGTTAAATGTATTATAAGAGGTAACCCGTCTTAAGCTGACTGCAATAAAGAGATTTCAAAAGAGATTTATTTGACACAAGACGCGTTCCGCTTTTATTTTAAAATTATCTTCTGTTGCGTGTAAATGATACAAAATGTTTGTACAGTTTGTTTTCGATACCTAGATTAAAAACAGTTAGGGCTATGCGTTTTAACTTCATATTTGAAACGGAAGAAACGACACAAAAAGTTAAATGTGCTCTACTCAGCCAAAAAACACAAGCCATAAACAAATCATTCAAGTCAACAGGACAGAGAAACAGCAGTGAGTTATAAAGAAGAGAACAACACCGTGAGTACACCAAATATCAAGTTAAAAACGCATGGGCCTAACGTGCAAAAAGTTTTTTATAACTGTTTTAATCTATGTATAGAAAACAAACTGTACAAACATTTTGTATCATTTACACACAACAGAAGATGATTTTAAAATAAAAAGCGAAACGCGTCTGATGTGAAATAAATCTCTTTATTGCAGCCAGCATAAGACGGATTACCTCTTATAATCAATGAAATCAACAAAGTTTGCTACATTTCTAAGATCTCAGTTTCAGAGTAAAAATTCTGTAAAATTGTTCACAGGACTGAAATATATTGAAGATACTGAGCTTGAGAAAATTCATCTTGCATCGTGGGAGAGAATATACTATTTCTGAAAGATGATATGCACTGAGAGTAGTGCGTTGGACAAAATATAAAATGTTAGAAAATTGATTATTTATTCAACGCTGTATTTGATATAAAGTCATTAGTCTCTTCACTTCACAATACAACCGTCAGGCACCCCATCACAATGTTGCAGTCTTTCGCAAGTTCTTAGATGCTCTCAGTTCTATATTTTGTTTTCTGCTTCACATATAACACACTTCGGTGAGGGAAGATTCCAGTGCTGTGCAGGTGAACCGCAAGGGTGTCATGACGAGTAGTTTTCCGAAATGCTGCCACCGTTTCCTTTCCTCCGGCAGTGTAAACCATGTTTTTTTTTTTCTTTTCGTTGTGTCCTCAAGTGGTCATACGACTTCTGGTTGAATGTATTATTAATGATTCTCTTAATTGAGGTATAAGATGGTTTTGGACAATTTCTCCGAGAGATCTTCGTTACGTTTTTTCGCTAAATGTCTGACATTTTATTTCCATGGATTCCTGAATGGGATGGTACCCACTGAGAGGCTATTATATTTCCATATTCGAGAATTGAGAAAACGACGGATTATGTTTCATTTATACAAGAATTCAAAGGTTTTTGGAAGGATAATATTGCCTGTATCGCAGAAATCGAAAAACAAAGTATAACAACCTTTTTCTTGTGTTTAGAGCTGAATAAATCCAAGGTTAATGCCTCCACCTCCCCATCAAAATGGGAATGATACTGTCCGAGTGACTTTTAAGAACACAATATTTCACTATACCAGCTATCTGTACACATATCTAGACTTTCTTTTTCTTTACAGTTTGTATTTATAGTTTCTAATGCCAACTTTTTTTAACAATTCCTTATTCATTTCTGTTCTAAAAACCTATTCTTTGAGTTGAATATGGTATATAATTCTGTTAGAGTTTCGATTAGATAAAATCAACATTGCTTTCGCTAAAGCAAACACATAATAAATTAAGTGAAGACCAATGTTCGTAGAAAGCTCCAGACGTTTCGATCGGTTTCGATAGATGCCGATAGAAACGTATTGTCTTTCGCACTATGTTCTCATAAAATAATATATTCATTCCAAAATGAAACTTTCACTCTCCAGCGGAGTGTGCGCTGATATGAAACTTCCTGGCAGATTAAAACTGTGTGCCGGAACCGGGACTCGAACCTGGGATCTTTGCCTTTCGCGAGCAAGCGCACTACCGACTGTGCTATGTCCACACGACTCACGATGCCGCCCCACAACTTTACTTCCGCCAGTACCTCGCCTCCTACTTTCCAAACTTCACAGAAGCTCTCCTGCGAACCATGCAAAACTAGCACTCCTGGAAGAAAGGATATGGTGGAGACATGGCTTAGCCACAGCCTAAGGGATGTTCCCAGAATGAAACTTTCACTCTGCAGCGGAGTGTGCGATGATATGAAACTTCCTGGCAGATTAAAATTGTGTGTCGGAACCGGGACTCGAACCTGGGACCTTTGCCTTTCGCGGGCAAGCGCACTACCGACTTGCGCACAAATGCACGATGGCGTCAGAACAGAATATCACCTTTATGCAATTCACACTCGAGACAAAAGTGAGCAAAAGTATTCTCACACAATCCTATAATATTTTAGAACAGACAGAGATGTAATTGTACAACATCGAACTTCTGCTCAACAAGTATTCTACAGTGGCATGAGGATTATATTGACATCGGTAATTTGTTTTCATCAAAATAAACTGCATGGATGGAACATGATGTTAGTAAAATAATTCAACACTGAACTTCGAATGTTTCGAATCACAAATTAGTCAATGGCACGAGGAGGCGCAACAGTAGCTTAACAGTGATGTCTTCATGTGAATCTATGTCGTTATTCTGCAAATCACATTGAAGTGCCCGAAAAAGATTCATCGAACCACTTTTATAATACTCATCTGCCATTCCATTTCCGAATAGCATGCGTGAAGAAAGAACACATAACTCTTTCCTTTAGAATTCTGATCTCTCTTGTTTAGATGGTAATTTTTACCTTATGTAGGTTAGAGTAAACAATATATTTCGAATTCGGAAGAGAAAGAAGGTGATCGAAATTTCTTAAGTCCCCAATGAAACATGCTGTTCTTGTAATTATGTCCACTCCAGCTACTGTAACATTTCTGTGACACTCTCTCCCCTGTATCATGATGTAAACTGGAAAGAACACGTAGATAATGGCGTGGGAAAGGCGAACCAGAGACTGCGTTTTACTGGCAGAACCCTTAAAAGATGCAACAGAACTACTGAAGAGACTACATACACAACGCTTGTCCGTCCTTTTTTTGGAGTATTGCTGCCCAGTGTGGGATCCTTATCAGGTGGGTAGGACGGAGGACATGGAAAGAGTTCAAAAAAGGGCAGCTCTGTCACGATTCAGAGGAGAAGCGTCGCGGAAATTATACAGGACCTGGGATGGGGATCATTACAACAACGGCGCTTATCGCTGCGGCGTGGTCTACTTACGAAACTCCAGTTACCAACATTCTCCTCCGAATGCGAAAATATATTGTTGACTCCCACCTAGGTAGAAATGATCATCAGAATAAAATATCAGAAATCAGAGCTTGAACGGAGAGATTCAGATATTTTTTCAATCCGCGCTTTTCGAGAATGGAATGGGAGATGAATAGTATAAAGGTGGTTCGATGAACCCTCTGCCAGGCACTTAAATGTGATTTGCTGAGTATCCCATGTATATGGAGATAATAGAAAACGAGCTCCAATTGTTTGTATTCTTTCGATATCCTCCGTCCGTCCCAACTGCTAAGGACTCTACACTGTGCAGCAATAGTGACTTAATAATTCCATTTCATCTTCTAAGATTTCTGCCAGTAGCACGTATCCTTTTTCCCGCCTTCCCCACGACATTTACCTTCTGTTCTTTCGATTTCAAGTCGGCCGTGATTGTAATTCCGAGATATTTAGTCCTTCACATTTGACTGATTTATCTTAGAAATTCAGTTTAGTGTATTATTTGTAGTTCTCATGTGGAGAACTTCATATGTTTCATGATTTATGGTCATTTGCCTTTTTTTTATCTTAGTCGTTCTGTAGTTGGTTTCGATCTTCTGATGACTACTAGACGAAAAATGCCAGCACGGTCTGCAACCAACGTTAAGAAACTGTTCATATTTTCTCTCAAATCGTTTATGTAGATAAGGAATACCAGAGGACAAATATCTACGAAGGGGAACGATTTGTATGACCTTTGTTTTAGTCTATGCCTTTCTATCAATTACTACGAACTGAGATCTGCATCATAGGAAATCTCCTATCCATTTACGTATCTGAAAAGATATTCCGTGAGCACACAATTTGATAATAATAAGCCGACTGTGAGGTACCGTATCTAAAGCCTTCTGGGTCTCTTGAAATACGGAACTGAACAGACAAGGAGACCACATGGGTATTTCATTTTAGAATTTCTTAATATTTATGGTACGTGAAGTTCAGAACGTAAATAACAATCAGCCAAGGCCCTTCGACGCAACTCTCGAGAAAATCAATTTTGAAGTACAATTAATTAAAACAGATGGTGTAGCTCAGGTGGCAGCGTTATGGCTTCACTTCCACAGAGTTCCAGCTAGGAAATTGTTAAAGTAATTGAACATAACAAAAAACATATTTAAAAAAGTCACAACAGGTTGTAAGGCCACAGCGATGCCAGCGCTACAGCGACCTATGTTACAAGTGTGTCAATTATTGGTACTTACATGTACGTGCAAAACTTCAAAGACGATTTTCTCGAGAATTTTTGAGAGTTGCGTCGAATGACTTGGATGACTGTTATTTGAGTTCTAAACTTCACGTAGCATAAGTGTAAGAAAATCTAAAATCAGATACCCATGTGAACTTGTGAGATCCGTTGTCGATAGCATTTATCATTTCGTGTCAGTAAATAGCTAGCTGTGTTTCCCAAGAACGGCACTTTCTGAAACAGTGTCATTTATGGATGAGTAAATTGTCCTCAGGTAATTGATAGCGAAGGGAGATACAGATCTTTAAATAAGTGTAGTAATATTGCCTTTCTTCAATATCGGTGCGACCTTTCAAAATTCCAGTCTTTCGGTGCAGATCCTCCGATGAGCTTTCTGTTTACAACACTTCAGTATGATGAATGCTGCATTCCAGTTTTTCATACCAAAAGTACTATGAGAATCACCGATTCCATTCTTCTAGGAACTTCAATTATAGACACTTTTTCTGCAACCAGAAACGCAATAACAGAGAGCTTTTAATTTAAGAACGGAGATGCAACAGCCATGCTACAGTTCAGAGTACTGAAGGTTGCAGATTGCTTCAGCGAAGCTGGCAATCGACTCGGTGATATGAATACGATATAATTCCTCGACATTATTGAGAACAGTGCTCAATTAACATCATAAGAGTCTTATTTTTTAAGTAGAGGTATCACACACCTGGTTCTGGTCCATAACATGAAACAAATCTCTTAATAGCGCAAATTATTCTGACATTTGGCAGTATCAGTAGGGGACTGACGTAAAACGGCTATGATTGATCCGACAAACAATCGCGTATACATAACCTGCGACTTTGCCTACGGAGGTCGATGTACGAGCCAGTGTTATGGTGTGCTCTCCGTGGTCGATTGCGCTGTTCCCAGTGTAGAACGGCTGCGGTGAAGCCAGTTGTGGTGTAATAACAGGCGCCCTATTTCTTCCGTGGACTGACAGCCGTAATGTAATTGAATCTCCCTGTGACAGGTAGCGCGCGGCAACTTCAAAGCGAGGTCCGCTGTCTGCGGTAGAGTTCGTACTCATCAAGCACTTGCTAATTAATTTGCAGTGTTCTTCAAGCTGACGTCCCGTGTTTCGCCCGAATGAGTGGGAGAGTCGTGTAGCTGTTACGGAAATTAGCTGCAAGCAGAATAAAACTACTACTACAGCAGTACTGATTCAAACGTAGCAGAGAAATACAATCGAATTCCCTCCACATGAATGAAAATTTCGAAGATCTTCTGCCTTTCAAAGCTTCCCCACCTTTCCTCTCTGAGGCAAGGAGTCCCTATTCTCCGCTAAGCACTTCATATTCCAAATGTTTGTTTCTCAGTTGCTCATCAACCTCATACCTTTTATCTCTCAGGACCTTCCACATCTTCCGCTTCTGTAATGTAATTTTCACTACTCGCAATACACAAAATTAAAGAATACGTCTTCAGTTTTGTGTAAGTCCTTTTCTTGCTATGAAACGCTACAAAATCATGTAAAATAATCACCGATACCTTTCTGTGTCTTTAAAGAGAATCTGTATCTACGTCTCTATACTTCTTCATAAATACATACTCCGCAGTCCACCCAAAGATGCATGGCGGAGGGTACACGGTACCACTACCCACTACTAGTTACTTGCTTTCCTGTTCTATATAGAACGAGGGAAAAAGGAATATTTGTATGTATTTGTACGACCCAAATCTCTCTGATCTTATTATTGTGGTTCTTACGCGAAATGAGCTTGGCGGCAGTACGAGAATCGTTCTGCTGTCTGCCTCCAAATTCCACCCCACCAAATTTCTTCGACAATGTTTCTCGAAAACAGCGTACCCTCCCCTCCAGCGAATCCCACTTTAGTTTTCGAAATTTCGATGATACTCCCGCATTGATCGAATCTACCAGTTACAACCCTCGCCGCCCGTCTCTGAACTGCCTCTATGTCTTTTAAACCGATCAGATGGGGATCCCAAACACTTGGGCAATACTCAAGGCGGGGTCGTGCAGCCGTTTTATATGCGGTCTCCTTTACAGGCGAATCACAACTTCGCAAAATTGTCCCCATAAAGCAAATGCGACCATTTCCCTTTCCCACGACTGTCCTCTTTCATCTTCATATCGCTGCGCAGCGTCACGCCTAAGTATTTAATTTCCGTGACTGTCACGCAGCACACTGCTAATGCTGTAATAGAACATTACAGGATTGTTTCTCCTATTCATATCCACCGCCTTACATTTTTCTACATTTAGTGCTATATGCCATTCTTCACACCACCTAGAAATTTGGTCTAAGTTATTCTGCATCCTACTGCAGTCAGTCATTGACGACTCCCTCTTGTACACCACAGCGTCATCGGCAAACAACCGCAGCAGAGTGCCACTCACTCTGTCCATCTGATCATTTATATAGATAGAAAATAATAGCGCTCCTATCCCACTTGCCTGGGGCACCCTTGTCGATATCCTAGTCTCTGACGAACACTCGCAAGCGCAGAAAACGTACTGGGTTCTGTAATCTTCTAGCCACTCACATATTTTGATACCTATTCTATAAGCTTGTACGTAACTTCGCTAGCAGTCTGTAGTGTGGTACTGTGTCAAACGCCTTTCAGATATGGAGAAATATGCAGTCTGTCTGTTTCCCTTCATCCATAGCACGCAAGATGTCCTGAGAGAAAAGGGCAATCTGTGTTTCGCACCATCGATGCTTCCTAAAGCCGCAATGATGCATGGACAGAAGCTTTTTCGCGTCAAGAAAATGTACTATGTTAGAACTGAGAATATGTTCAAAAATTTTACATTGAACTAATGTTAATGATATAGGTCTATAATTTCGTGGTCAGTTCTATCGCCTTTCTTAAACATGTCAGTTACCCTTGCGTTTTTCCAGTCTTGGTACTATGAGCTGGATCGGTCACTGAGAGCAGTGTATTTCAGAGTATAAAACACGTGTATTTGAGAGTCTAGCGCTGTAAATACTACACTACCAAAAATATTTTTACGTCGGTTTGGATCCGGTGACGTAATATGATACCTGCAGGATACCAGAAGTTCTGATAATGTTTCAGAGCGCCGTCCGTGTGTACCTTTTATAGCGAATGTTTCCAGTCATAAGGCTCACAAGGAAACGGCACGACCGTGGGGTCAGTGATTTGTCCGAAATTTTGTGTGGTGAAAGAGGACACCTAACACATCACGTGGTTAAAATATTAGGACGCACTACTCGGAAAATCCCGAGAAAAATGGATTCGAAGTTTCTTAAGTGCCTTAGGAGTATAAAATGTAAGTTCCTAACCGAGCCGCCGCTGGCCTAGATGTTTAGGGTTCGGTCTCTTACGCCAGAGATCTCGGGTTCGTTTCCTCCTTCGGAATTTTTTTTTTCCTTCTTCTGTTTCATTTTCTTTTGTATTCCACCAATTATTCAAAAAGTTTATTAAACCTAAATTATTTTCAACACATTATTTTAGCTCAAGAACGTAAAGTTTCTCAATCACTGAAAAAATATTCGTGCTCGTTGTTCTATTTCGTTGTAAGTGGTTTCAAGGTTTAAAGGGACTTTGTAATGGTCTCCTTGGAATTAAACGGTCATCTGCGCATAGGACTGTGCGCGAGCCGTGAGAAGTAAACGGCAGTTTGTTTTTCGATGTCGTCGTGAACAGACGTGTCTGTTTCAAATTTCAACGTGTTACTCCGATGCGAGGTTAAACATGTCGACTGAAGAAGTTGCTGGCTCATCTGGAATGGGAGAAGAAATTCCTAAAGAATCCATTGATAGTAATCGATGAAAATTACGATTGAAGGACGCAGTGGTGTGTTATGAAAAGCTACTGACGGAAAATAATTTAATTGCATCGACGTCTTCGGAAGGAATCTCTCGCGATGCTATGTTATTGTCCGGAAAACTTTATAATAATTCATTGGAACTTTTTGGTGAAAAGACATTCGTAACTGAAGAGGAATTAATTCATGCTCATGAGGATTGCGAAGAATTTGAGAAGAACGACGAACAGTTCGAAGTACCACAAAGTGATTCGTTTCAAGACGAATATAAACCGTCACCGAAAAGATTTAAAAGTGACATGATTTCCATTTCCTATAAAGTCAGAGCCGTGAAAATTACTAAAGCGCACCCCACATGATCCTTGGCGACACTACAAAAAAAAAAGGATATTTGTTTTTACGATAATTACCACTGTGGATATTGTTTACAATTGTTATATGTATAAAAATTGAATGTTTCCCAATCGACTTTGTTATTCTGATTAAAGACCCTATTTTTCTCCTCATATACGTCACAATGAAAAATGAAAAACCCAACGGCATGAATTCTGTTGTTGGACAAAGAGAAAATAATTTTTATTCAGTAATGCAACTAATTTGTTAAAAATAATGTAGGTTTGGAGAACTTTCCGAATAATTCGAGGAATAACAAAAGAAAGTAAAAGAGAAGAAAAAGAGTGACGGAGGAAAAATCGAGTCCGAGCCCTAACTATCTAGGCCAGAAGGTGGCTCGGCAATAGCCTAACATTACTCATAAGGCACCTAAGAAACTTCGGATCGATTCTTCTCGGAATTTTTCGTTTAGTACGTCCCAATATTTTAACCACGTGAGGTGTTAGGGGTCCTCTTTCACTACACAAAATTTCGGACGAATCTCCGACCCCAGGGTCATGCCGTCTGTCAGTGTGATGTCAGCTAGTGAAGGAAAGAGGCTCCATGCCCCGGAGAAGAGCTTTATGTATCAAACAAAGCCAGTTCTTTCGTAGTAAAAAAAGTTGGACGTGGTGCTTCATTTGTGAAACGTTGTTGTTTGTAATGCTCACGTGGACATTCTCGTCTCGGCAGACAGGTATCTAGCGACTAGGCAGGACAGGCGGCTGCCAAGACCGTAGTATTAGTAAGGGAAACAATGACATATCGTACAGCTACCACAGAACAGATAAAATGGTTTATTCGCCCATTTATGCGCCCACAATTGCCAATATGAACTGATAAAATGTTGCGTACTCGTTACTAGAATTGGCACTATGGACAGGTAGACTTCTCGTCTACCTTCCTCTCACGCCACACCATCGACGTGCACGGCTTGACTCGTCCCGTTAGAAAATAATTGGAATGACGAGCTGTGGCCTTCAGCGATGGAAACTGATTCTGCCTGCAAGCAAGTGATGGTTGTTTACACGTGCGACGTAGACTCGGACAGCGCTGTCTCGAGAAGTGCATTCTTTCAAGGTACGCTGACCCAAACACAGGTCTTATGATTGGAATTAGGCTGCAGCTCTCGTTCATGAGTGGTATTTTAAGAGGGAACGCTAATCACCCTTCGGTACATATAACAGTTGTTCCACACACTGCGCGTGACATTAAATGCGCTCCGCTAAACGTACAACTTTCCTCGCCAGCACGATCCCTGGGTTGTCTACAATCGAACAGGTATGGGCTATTATAGCACTACAAGTGACAGTGCGACTTATGATCCCACAAGTCTTGCAGACTATGTGAAGAGGTCGAGCAGAAGTAATGTCTTCTGAGACAGAATTTGCCATCCGTATGACCGAATGTATGCCACAATCTGTCCGTACATTGTCGCCCGTGTCGACTACAGCACGTACCGCCGTCAGTTTTCCATCGTGGATCGGCACATTGTACCTCAGTAGAGCTAGAGCTATTGATCTGTAGATGTAATCATTTCGTGTATTCCGTATCCAGAGTTTCGGCAGTATACCACAGTCTAACATACACAGTTACGAGATTCCGACTGATTTTTGTTATACGCCACGACAGCAGCGCTCCAACCGGCTGGCAAGGTACCTTATCTGATGTTTTCTAAACTAATTTTAACTAACCTTTTAAAACAGAGGAGAAATGTTGTGACATTAAAATCTGCAACAACTACACGTTTGTCTTTTTAGATTTCCTAAGAACCATTGGAAGGTATTGTACGGTACATTGCAGGGCAGATTATTGAAGATTCTCAAGAAACTTGGATGAAGATTTTACTTTTCTGACCTCCAGCTGGTTTGATTAAAACGTTAAAATATCACCCGCTTTCGGTTTCAGACAATGTTCATTGATATCAACCACACGACTCAATAAATATGAAAATCGTTTGCAGATATAAGTTAACAAATTTTCAAGGAAAAGTACAAAAGACACATGAAATCGAAAATTTCACCCCAAACATAGAAGCATGCTTCGTTATTTATCGTTAGAACAGTATTTGCGATGAGATATAGTTGAACACGAGAAGAGTCCACTTTTCTTATTTTATTATTTAAAAATTGTACTTATGGCGCAGAATTAGGTGATTCGAACAATATGTCGTGTGAGGTCGCAAACGTTTTGCCGAACCCTGTTTATTAGCCTGACATTGGCCTGTCTGTGCATATATTCTGTAATGTCGTTTGTTGTTAACGACTTCACCTTATTCCCAAAAGCTAACAGCTTTCACTCAGTATTCTGCATCCTTTTCAATAAGCTGCCACAAGAAATAAAAATGTTAGTAGTAATCCACAAGTATAAAGTGAAGAGGTTTCACGTAACACATTCTTCCTATTCTGCGAGTAATTCCTGAAAAAAATAAATTTCCGTGCTGCTTTGTTGATTGTGGTCTATTATTCTTAGGCCTGTCGTGTACTTTATATTCCTACACATTTCATTTTATGTATTACTACTCTTATGTTACTTTTCATGTACTGACCCGTTTCACGACCACGGAGACTTCAATTTGGGTTCTGCAGATCATAACATACAACGCCTTACAATAAAGTCTGAAGTCGGAACGGTCGTTCGTGCAACATAGGCGAATCAAAAAGCTGCACCTACGTAGCGGCCGACGTTGGCAACGTGCCCCCACGGTAGTTCAGCTGAGCATAGTTTGTTTCCCTTCTTACGCCTGTTAGACGGAGTGCTTGTTTAGTACGTTGGTACTGAACTGAGAACAGAACAATCAATGAACAAAATACCGATTAAAAGTTTTAAGTAACGTCTACGCAGGGTACGACCCGAGTACGGTCAACATTCCTGTTTCTTTTTTTTTATGGTTCGTATTTAGAGGAGAATAAACTGCTAGGTAATCCGTCCCCTGTTCCTACCTAAGACAGCACATCTAAATGCCAAAAAATAAATTTAAAAAATTCTCGGGCTCAACAAACAAAGTGTACACACCGGCAATGAACACCACATTGACAACACAAAAGTGAAAACACCAAAGGAATAGACAAAGATTTTAAGGGAACTAAAATTTTACAGAAAAATATCGTCGGTGGTTGAGTAAAATGATAAGGCAGCCAATCTGAACATACTTATAAACATCCGGTCTATAGCAGGACAGACATCACAAAAGTATGAACACAGTAAAACTTCTTGTGAAGTGGGCGCCGGAGATAAGAGGCTAAGGTAACCGCCATTAAATAGAACGATAAAACCCGGCTGCTTGGATAAAACGAAAACCCCGTCAGCTGTAAAGGATTCGTCTCCAAGAAATTAAAGGGAGCGCAGCAGGCAGACTGAAGGACTGCCGCAAAGTGGCTAAAAGGAGACAGTCCAGCAGGTGAATATCATAGCGACACTTGGGCAGGCACTAACGACGGAGAAGATTAACCAGTTATGCGTTAACCAGTTGTGGCCAATACGTAGGCAGCAGAGGATAACCGAGTCGCCTACCGAGGACTAAGGGAGGACTTCAATGCGGCCGTGGAGGGCCTGGTCGCTCAGAGGGAAAACGGAGTTTTGAACTAGTTTTTTGTACATGACAATTCTCGCCCACACACCGCCAATATCGTCATACGTCCTGGCAAAAGAATTCATCGTATCTAAATCTTACATTCTTCCTATTCCTCGACTCAATCTCGCTTTCAAAGGAAAGAGGACAATATTCAGACATCCAAAGAAAATTGACGAAGTTTTTGAATACCATCCCATAGAAAGATTTCGTGCCACGGTTGCAGGACATGTATCGCAGACTCAGCGGGGCATAGTTACGGGAGGCGATTATTTTGAAGAATAGTAGGTAATTCTAGTTCATAGTTCAGCTACGTTTTATATTCGTGTCAGAAGCAACATATATATAGAGTATAAAAGGTAGAACAGTTAGAAATTAATTACATGCATATAAAACACGAAGTATAAACAACAAACACAATATATATTTGGCCCAAAAGTGGGCTACGGTGACGACATTTGGGGATGCCAACATCTAGTCGTCTCCAGTCAATGTGAAGGACATTCACGGGACTTAAACACGTGGAGGATTCTCTACACATCTCCACACAATCACAGAGGTTAGACGTAGTAAAATATCCCCAATTCAGAAGGCTATCTACTGCCTGTGCAGTGTTGGTGCGTAGCCTGTTTAGTGACCTCCAAACCGCCTAGTCCTTATTGTACCCTGGTGCTAATTCTTCCTTTGGTAATATAGGTGCCTATCTCCCGACCTCATCCACCTCTCCATCCTAGATCCAGTGAAGTCCTCAAATTCCTCTCAGGAAGCCCAATCTGGATTTCAGGTGTTTGGTGGCTGGTTGAATGTTGTGGAGGAGGAGGTGGCACTCTGACAACTCAGCCGTCGCTCTTTTGTTGTAGACAGCAGCTTCTCTACTCACGGCAGAACGTACAATACCAGGAAGGTGGCATAGCTTATCGGATGGCGTAGGTTTCGGACGGGCGGACACGAACTAGCATTATAGATGGGGTCGAGATGGGCCTCACGTATCCCCACTCACCAATTGAGCAACCTTTCCCTTCAGGTAGAAGAGCATAGACCTTGTCCTTCCTGCCTCAAAGCTGCGACCGGCATTACTGCCTTAGATCCAGTACGCTTGTTTCTGCTGCTTAGTTCGTGTCCGCTCGTGAAGAGCACTTAGTGGCGACTTTCGGTATAAAATTTTATTAAACAATTAGGAGAGTGATACTGAATCAGTAGGATTTTGTAAAGACAATGTTTAGCGGAAGAGGTCGGACATTCCTTGATTATAAAAAATTCACCTTTAAACGGTACTGGGAGGTAAGACCGACTGGCGAGCAGGGCTGGAGATGCTCTGAGGATAACTGTAATGTCATAATTATCAAAATAGTGAATGATCATATTTTGTCGAGATGCGACGAAAATCACGGTCTTGATCCATATTTAGTGCAAGACTTAGGAAAAGAGTCAGTGTCGAATGCACTATCTTCGAAAGCTACCTGTCATATTGACGAGCCATTTGGTCAACATATTGACTCATCGAGATGTAACATACATGAGAAACAATATTAACAGGACAAGGCTTATGTGCCATCCGAAGTTGCCCAAGTCAGCAGAAGAGGTTCATTTGGCGGTCAATTCCATTAACATGATTCCGAGTAAGCTTTGATAACTCTTTCAACGGAGTCAGGTCTTCCTAACTTATGTGAAAAGGACATAGTTCTGATTGACGGCACATTTGATTATGCCCCAATATTTTTCTTGAAATTATTTACGTTTGACAGGTTTTCTCTCTTTTGAAGGGTAAAAATACGGCAACGTAAGTAGGTGCTCTGGATTGTGATAAACAGGTATATTTAAACAAAGGAATTGTTTCGAACCAAAAATATTGTAGTTGATTTTGAGGTAGCAGTCTATGTAGCTGTTACGTTTTCCGCCAGAGTGAAATAGTTGGCAAGTTTCATATTTCCCAAGATTGGTAACTTTTCTTTCTTTTTTCCATCTTTTTAATCTTATACTAGCAACACTATAGTTTCGCTGGAGACTATTCAGTGGCCAGCAGCGGTGGCCGAGGGGACTGCGGCGCGCCAATCACTGTCTGCACGGCCAATACCGTCGGGTACCTATTTCGTAAGTACTTTGTACGTTTAGGGACTGACGACCCCCTAGTTAAGTCCCATAAGCTTGAAAGTTGACCACTGCTAGATGTAATGTGATATTTAGCTATTTTAAAAATGTTCAAATGTTTGTTAAGCTTATGGGACTTAACTACGGGGTCATCAGTCCCTAAACTTACAAACTACTTACGAACTACCTTATACTAAGGACGGCACAAATATCCATGCCCGAGGGGGGATTCAAACCCCCGACCGTATAGCTATTTTAGCTGAGTATATTTACTGTAGCTGTATGCTTACTAAAATAAATTGATCTTATTCTCGGTAAATAATCAAAAATGCACTGCTTAAATAGTGTAATCAAATCTGGCATCAATTAATTTAATGAAAACTCAGTTATAAAATTAGTAAGTAGAATTTTAACGAGAGGAGCCAGAACCAAAATCAACATTAATTTAATGAAATTATTCTAGTAGCATAAAATACAGGAAGATTTCTTTTAAAAAAATATAGTTCTGGGTGAACAAGTCAATTAAAAGATTCATGTAAACTACTTGATGTGCTGCTGAGACTCGTTCCCTGGCCCAAATTAAGAACTAGTTTGACCTTAAATTACTCTCACAGCCGCAAGTTAGAGAAGCAGTGGTCATATAAATTGTAGCTCACATGAATCGCAGTTACTATGAAACGAGCCACCACAAATACTCAAATGTTTGTATAGTTTACGGGACTTAAATATGGGGTCATCAGTCCCTAAACTTACAAACTACGTATGAACTACTTACAAACTAAGACGGCACAAATATCCATGCCTGAGGAGGGGATTCGAACCCCCGACCGTAGTGGCCGTGCAGACCGTGACTGGAGCGCCTCAGTCTCCTCGGCCACCGCGGCCGGCGAGCCACCACAAATATATTACTTTATGAATGTGGCGGACGAAACAAGAGGCGCAACAGAAATATTAACAATAATCAACATCTGAATCTGTTCTCAGCACATGTGACACAATATTTATAAATAAAGGGGTAGGTATTCTCAAACTACTGTATGAAAAATAGGATAAGATTTTCCCGAACAAAATGCTTTTATTCAGTGTAAGCACAAGCACGTGGGGGAAACCAATTTATTTACACAATTACAATGCATCCCATTGAAACTAGCTCACAAGCACTATCATATCTTATGCTAAAAATGCCCATAATAGAAATTTAAATTTATCTACACTGAATAGAATTTTAGTTGGGGGAGGATTTACAAAAAACAAGCATTCATCCACACACACACACGCAATGCAAGCGAAACTTATTAAAATCAGCGTGCTGAACAAGGCAGAAACGGCCGTCGATCTCGTAGGGGAAGTTTCAGCAAGCCAACACGAAGGACACAACACGATAAAAATAAGTTTCATACGTGGCTGGTTCTATTCTTTCTTAAGTGGAGATGGCGCGTATAGCAACAAAATCTATTTGCATTTGAAACTAAACCCAGCGCTGGCAAACTAACTGAGGCGCGCGCCACGTGGTTCCAAAATCCAGTAAAATGAAGAAAAACATTTACTAAAATATTACGAAAATTAACCATAGTGTGCGACCCATAGAAATGCGTGGAATGTTACAAGGAAACGGAAGAAACAGTTCCACACGATCGGAGATCTTTCGAGAGATGGATGAGGTCCGCTCTCATAAATCATCAAAGTTTAATAAATTCAGATTCGCGGTAAAACAAATACAAAATACGGCATGCAACGCATCGAAATACGTAGAATGTTGTAAGGAAACGAAAGAAACACAGATATACGTGATAGCACGAACTTTAAAGAGAAGGATGGAATCATATCTCAAAAATCATCAAAGCTTAATACATTCGTAGTCGCGGAAGAACAAATATGAAATACAGCATGCAACCTATAGAAATGCGCAGCATTTCATAAGCAAGCAAACGAGAAAGGTTGTACAGGGCTAGTAAAGAATTTACAGACTGCGGTTGGGAACAGAGTACAAGTTCGAGAATAAAATGGCAATTTACAAAAGGCGGAAGAGGGAAGATCGCGCAGTAATACCAGAAACCTGAAAGATACATGCAGTTATTCTAGCCTGAAGGGCATAGAACAAGCACGGGTTCCGCTGAAAGCATTGTTCTGAGAACACACCACGTGGAGTACATGCTACTCGCGGACAGAGAAAACGAACAGTAAAACTGCACACGAGTTACAAGAAGCAAAAATCCTGCTTAGTAGTCGCGCATCTTTTGATGCATGCTAAGAGAAACTTACTCCGAAAATGAATGCAAGTTCTAAAACTCAAGTTCAACTAACTGAACAACGAATTTCTGCCATCTCCAGGCTGAAAGAGCAGAGCTAACTCACCATTCCGAAGGACAGCCACCGAACGAGTGAGACTTTGGCGGGCCATGAGGGCCTCCGGCCGGAAATCGGCAAGGCCGAGGGAGCCAGGGGTGGTGGGGGAAACGAAGAGATTCACACAAGGGCGCTTATAGGCTCACACCAGCCTCTTGCCAACCTAACTTGCAACGAAAGGGTGTGGAAATCTCTTTTGAGAGCATAGAAAGAAAGGTTGGTACTAGCCACCTATCGACGCAGGTCCAGAGAGCATCGCCCAAGGCTAAATTTCTCATACTTCCAGACACACTAGCACGCCAAGAAATTTTCATACTCACACATGCAGAGATAAAACATTATACACTCTTATAGGCACGGTGGCGAGACGGAGAAGCCGTTCATGTTGCCTCATTGATTGACACACTAATAAATTAATAACATAAATCTAAGACAAATGAAATTAAATACGATTAATAATAAAAACGTTTAAAAACAAGAATTTAAAGTCGATGTTATTCCTCATGCCTCAGAGAACGAATAGAGTGTGGTTAAGTGACTGTAAATACAATACAAGATTAAAATTTAGGGAAGGCGGCAGACAGCCGTCTTTCAAGCTGTACAAACATTTAAACATTTGACTATTCAGTGTTGAGTGTTTTCATTACTGACACAGTTCTCTAACTACCGGAATATTATACTGGTTGGTTGGTTGGTGCTGGGTGTTTAAAAGGGACTAAACTGCGTGGTCATCAGTCCCCTGTTCCCAGCTAAGAGATCACAGGATTTTATGGATGATTAAAATAAGCACCCTGCAACTAGTACAAAAGACGTACAGGAAGACAGTGTTGGTCATATTTGCAACATAAAAAGCGAAAGGGAACCACTGTAGTGGTGGAACTAATAATCAACTAAAAATCACAGCAGATGTTGACTGGCTGATCACTAGTTAATAATGGATAAGCCAGCCATTCTGCACATACTATACAACTGCCAGTCGGAAAAGGGACTGACAAGACAAAAGTGACAACAGATTAAAACTATAAGCGGTGTATGCCTGAAGATCAGGCATACGAACCCACCGTTAAAGCTTGTGATAAAAGCCCGCTGCGCGAATAAAACCTAAAACACAGTCAGCCATAGAGGCGTCGTCAGCTAAAATCAAAGAGAGTGCAGAAGGCAGGTTAAAAGATTGCCGCAATGCAGCTAAAAGTGGACAGTCCAACAAGATGTGGACTACAGTCAACACAGCGCCACAATGGCATTGTGGAGGTTCCTCTCGGCGTAAGAGGTGGCCGTGCGTTAGCCACGTATGGCCTATACGCAGGCGACAGAGAACGACTGAGTCCCTTCGAGACGGCCTTGGGGAAGTCTTCCAAGCTGCTGTCGTGGGCTTGATTCCGCGGAGCTTATTGGGCATACTCATTGTTGCCCATTCCGAATTCCAGGCCTCTAAGATCTTTCGGTGGAGACCCAAGCGGATATCGCCTTCTTGGGTACCGATATCCAGGCGCTGGCATGTGACGGCCTGCTTGGCCAGCTGATCAGCGCGTTCGTTCCCTGGAATCCCAATGTGGCCTGGGGTCCAGATGAATGCCACAGAACGGCCTGACTTGCCAAGATTGAACACCGTGACTTAGATGGATCGCACGAAGTGGTGTTTAGGGAAGCAGTGGTCGAGAGCGTGCAAGGCACTCAGGGAGTCACTACAGATAAGAGATGTGACTTCCTGGGGCATGCTCTGAGATGGTCGAGTGCACGGTTTAATGAGATTAGCTCTGCCGTAAAGACAGAACAGCCAGGGGGCAGGGAGCGCTGTTCAGTGTGGTCGCCATGAACATAGGCGTAACCCACTCTGCCGTCTACCTGGGAGCCATCAGTGTATATGACGTCTGCATCACGGAATGTGCTAAGTATGTCCAGAAACTGGTGTCTGAGTAAGTGAAGTGGAATCGACGCCTTTGGATCGCAGGACAGTTTCAGGTGAAGCAGGAGGCGAGGGATGGTCCAAGGAGGGATATTAGATACGCAAGAGAATGCAGGACGGAGAGGAAAAGACTCAAGTGAAGAAAGAAGAGAATGTACCCGGACCGCGACTGGAAGACCCGATCTGGGTCGACGTTGCGGAGAGGGAATGTCGGTATTTGCAAACAATAACCTGCGATTTGGATGGTGAGGCGTGGCGTGGACATGGACAATGTAGGAGGCCAGCAACTGTTGCCGGCGGTACCTCAAGGGAGGGATGCCAGCTTCAGCAAGGAGGCTAGGCACAGGGCTGGTACGGAATGCCCCTGTTGCTAAGCGGACACCACCATCAAGAATAGGATCCAAGATGCTCAGTGCTGAAGGTGATGCAGTGTCATACACCTGGCTCCCATAATCCAGGCGTGATTGGATGAGCGCCGTAAAGAGGCGCATGAGGGTTCAACGGTCAGCTCCCCAGGCGGTGTGGCTGAGACATCGCAATATATTTAGATGCCGCCAGCACTTCTGCTTCAGCTGACGAAGGTGTGGCCCCAAAATCAGTCGGTTGTCAAACAGCAAGCCGAGGAACCTATGGCTTTCTGCAACATGAAGCTGGTCAGCAGTGAGGTACAGTTCTGGGTCAGGGTGAACTGCCCCACGACGACAAAAGTGCATCACCCGGGTTTTAGATGCTGAGAACGTAAAGCCATGTGTCGTGGCCCATGACTGTGCCCTTCGGATGGCTCCCTGAAGACGCCTTTCTGCGACACCAATGCTAGGAGAGCTGTAGAATAAGCAAAAGTCATCGGCGAACAAGGAACAACAAACCGATGACCCCACTGCTGCAGCAAGACCGTTTATCGCAACTAAAAAGAGCGGTACGCTGGAACGGAGCCCTGTGGGACGCCGTTCTCCAGGACTCGGCGTGACCTGAAGGAGGTACCAACTCTAACCCTATAAGTGCGCAGCGAGAGGAAATTCTTGATAAAATTTGGGAGTGGACCCCGTAAGCCCCAGTCATACAATGTAGCAAGAATATGGTGGCGCCATGTTGTGTCATACGCCCGCCGGAGGTCAAAAAAGACCGCAACTAAGTCCTCACGCCTAGAGAAGGCTGTACGGATGGCCGACTCCAATGACACTAAATTGTCGATAGTGGAGCGTCCCCGGCGGAAACCCCCCTGTTGTGGGGTCAGCAGACTCCGATCTTCAAGGACCCACATAAGACAGCGACTCACCATACGCTCAAGCAACTTACATAGGACATTTGTTAAGCTGATGGGGCGGTAACTGTCAACTGCCAGCGGATCTGCTCCCGGTTTCAAAAAATGTTCAAATGTTTGTAGAACGTATGGGACTTAACTGCGGGCTTATCAGTCCCTAAGCTTACAAACTACTTATGAACTAGCTAAGACTAAGGACGGCACAAATATCCATGCCCGAGGGGGGATTCGAACTCCCGACCGTAGTGGCCGAGCAGACCGTGACTGGAGCGCCTCAGTCGCCTCGGCCACCGCGGCCGGCCCGGTTTCATAACAGGGATAATAATACT
Organism: Locusta migratoria; assembly: GCA_026315105.1. Taxonomy (NCBI): domain Eukaryota; kingdom Metazoa; phylum Arthropoda; class Insecta; order Orthoptera; family Acrididae; genus Locusta; species Locusta migratoria. The sequence continues at coordinate 325,984,439 of CM048750.1, forward strand.
ATCCCTCCACTGGGATGGGAAAACACCCCCTGTCCAGATCCTATTAAATAAGGCGAGCAATTTCTGATGAAAGTCCGCTGACAGGTGACGGACGAACTGGCCATGTATGCGGTCTGGTCCCAGAGAGGTATCGGGGCATGCAGCAAGAGCAGTGGTAAACTCCCATTCCGTAAATGGAGCATTGTACAGTTCCCGGCGGCGAGCGTGGAAAGATAGATTTCGCTCCACCCGTTGTTTAAGGGAGCGGAAGGTGGCACTGTAATTTGCTGTCGCGGAGCAGTTCGCATAATGCTCTGCCGTGCATTCAGCAATAATGGCCGGGTCAGTACAGAGAGTTCCATCGACGGTCAGAGATGGGATTCCCGCTGGTGGGCGGTATCCATAGAGGCGCCGTATCTGAGACCAGACGCGAGAAGGGGAGGCAACGTACCGCTCCCAACAGTCCTGTTTACTTTGCCAGATAAGTCGTCGGGCTCGGGCCCTGAGCCTTTTAAAGGATATCAGATTTTCAAGTGAAGGGTGGCGCCGGTGGCGTTGTAGTGCTCGCCGACGGTCCTGAATGGCCTCAGCAATCTCGGGCGCGACCTTGCGCCGAGGGGAGCCAGTGGTGATTGGAACAGTCTCCTCTGCAGCTGAGACAATAACAGCTGTGACCTGTTGGACTGCCGTATCAATATCACGTGGTAATGAAACAGAAGCCACAGCAGCCGAGGTGTAACGCTGCCAGTCTGCCCGATGTAGACACCATCTGGATGGGTAGCCTGCAGGTTCGAAGTGCTGGAGTGACAAAAGAATGGGGAAATGGTCACTCCCGCAAAGGTCGTCGTGGACCCTCCAACTCAAATGTGGGAGCAGGCCTGGGCTACATACAGATAGGTCAATACCAGAACATGTGCCATGTGCTATACTAAAATGTGTGGGTGCACCGTTGTTTAAGAGGCATATGTCCTGCTGTGTCATTAATGTTTCAACGTCTCTAACACGTCCCGAGGGCTGTATACTGCCCCAGAGAGGGTGGTGGGCATTGAAGTCCCCCAAAAGGATAAATGGTGGGCGTAGTTGCGCGACCAAGGCAGTGAGGTGAGCAAGGGACACGACCTCATCTGGTGGGAGGTACAGAGAGCAGACAGTCACGTCCTGCATTGTTCTGAGTCTAACAGCCACTGCCTCGAGAGCTGTGTGAAGAGGCACGGCAGCACTAGGAACAGTGGCGAGGACATAAATGCAGACACCTCCAGATACCCTGTTGTAGTCAGTGCGGTTGTTATAGTATCCCCGATAGCCGTGGAGGGCTGGGGTCCGTTGGACAGGAAACCATGTTTCCTGTAGGGCTACACAGAAAGCAGGATAGTGGCACAGTAATTGCTGCAGCTCGGGTAAGTGGTGGACAAAGCCGCCACAGTTCCATTGCAAGATCATGCTACTTCTTGATTGCTGCGGCATGGCAGTATCGAGGGTGCTGTTCTGTTTGTTCCACGGAATCACCGGTCGTCGCCGTTGGGGGAGGCAGGGCCTCTACATCCATCGCCTACAAGGTCTTGGTGATAGCCAAGTCCTCTGGTGAGGCGAGGAGTTCCACCACGACCTCAGACGTGTGAGGTGCTGGTGGTGGCGGCGGCGGCAGTGGTGGTACAGTTTCCACCGTGGAAGATGGTTGCTTAGCTGCCTTCGACTTTTTCTTCTCTCGCTCCTTTTTAGGTTTCTCTTGCTGGGTGGGCTTTGGGGCCTCGACCTCAGCCTCAGGGACTGAGGAAGACCTTGAAGCCCTCAAAGTAAGTGTCTGTGTCAGCCATTCACTGGTACCCACATTATCAGTGGGAGAAACCATAGGAGGAAGGGAGACCAGGGACCCCTTCCTGGCGAGAGGTGCCGGAGAAGGCTGCTGCTTCTCCGGCTGGGTGTTAGGGACCGGAGTCCCCAACGGTTGTGGGGCAGTTGCCCCCACAGGTGGTGGTGGGGGGGAGGGCAACAGAAGTAGGGCCCCCAACCGTCAAGGGGGCAGTTTGATGTTTTCGGCCCACAGGGGCCACAGAAGTGTCGTAGGGGTGTTATTTAGTAGGTGTGTGTAGGTGCACTTTAACACTTCCCTGCTCAAACTAATATTTGACCACATTACTTCATAATAGCCAATAGCTTTAATAGCCAAGTGAATTAAAGCACATTAGTATATACACATTTTTATTTTCCTTATTTGAAGAAAAAAAATCACTTGGGAAGTTCTGACAGGATATAATGCTATCAGTAGACAATACGAATTGCTTAGCTATGTTATTTATTGTTGTTGCTGTTGTTGGGTGTTTAAAGGGGATCAAGCTACTGCGTTATCAGTCCCCTGTTCCCAGCTAAGAGTTCACATCCATAAAACGTATCCATTTATGACGTAGAACTATACGCCTAGTATACGCTAGGGACAGAGAGTCAGTCGACGGTAAAATGACAACATAAAACGGAAGAGACAGTAGGTTTTGATCAAATAGACACCGAAACAAAAATATTACAGCAGAAGAGTGTGGCTAGATGATGATAATTCAGGATGAGTTAGCTACTCTGAACACATATGATATCTCCTGTTAACAACCTGACAGAAACTTCATAAAGGACAACAGATTAAATGTTCTGTAAGGGTAGGGGGCGGAGAAATCAGGTCAATGAGCCCACCACTAAATGGAACGGTAATAGACAGCTGCGCGAATAAAACCTAAAAGACGGTCAGCTATCGAGGAATCGCCAGCTGTAACTGATAGAAGCGCAGTTGTAAGATTAACGGAGTGCCTCAAAGCAACTAGACGCGGAAAGTCCATTAAAATGTGGAACATTGTCAACAAAGTACTACAACGGTACCTTCGTGGGTCCTCTCGGCGAAGGAGATGGCCATGGTTCACCAAGTATGGGCAATAGGCAGTCGACAAAGAGCAACCGATTCTCGACGAGAGGCCCTAAGGGAGGACTTCCATGCGCCTGTGGTGGGTTTAAATGTGCGGAGATTATTTGGTACATTCAAGTCAGTGGTTCAAAGCCCTAGGACCTAGCGGCCCGTTCCTGGAGGCCGATCTGAAAGGCCGACATGTGATGGCCTGCTTGGCCAACTGATCAACACGTACATCATCCCCTCTCTTGCCAATATGGCCAGGGGTCCAAACAAAGGCCACAGACTGGCCTGACTTGACCAGAGTGGGAACAGAGTCTTGGATAGACTGTACCAATGGGTATTATGAAAACACTGGTAAGTGCCTGCAAGTCACTCAGGAAGTCGCTACAGATGACAAACGACTCCCTGGGGTAGGCGATGATATATTCCAGAGCTCTAGAGATAGCGATCAGCTCCTCAATGAAAACACTACTCCCACTTGATAAGGACCGCTGTTCAAAAAGGTCACCATGGAGATAGGCGTACCAGCGTGGCCGTCTATCAGGGAAACGTGTAAATGACTTCTGCGCCACAGAACGATTCAAGAAGTTCCTGGAACTGGCGACGGAAAATCGATGGTGAAACGGAGGTTTTGAAATCCCGGAACAAGTCCAACCTTAGCTGCAGACGAAGAATACACCAAGGAGGTGTATGGGAAGAGTAGTGGAAAGTGGGAGGGAAGGGATTCAAGTGAGGAGAGAAGGGAATGGACACGGACTGCGTTCGGGAGACCCGACCGAGGCCGTCTTTGTGGAGATGGTAGTGCTATGTTATTTACAATAAAAGATAGCAGAGTTTTCACATCCAAATGCCATGGTACATTTTAATCTGAAGGAAAAATAGAAACTGCAGCTATCACTGAATCACATTCATAATTCGCAAATAAAATAAATTAAAGCTGTAACCACTTATAACTAAAGCATAGAAACAGACAGCTATAAAAGTAACATTCACTGAAAAATTCCAGAGCACATTTTTTGAACGCTACATAACTAGACAGAACTGTATTCCTTGAATAATAACAGTTTGCATTAGCTAACTTACAGAATCTTATTAGCAACTTAAGAAAACTCACAACAGTGTCCTTCTTGACAACAAATCGCTAAACTCGCTTGATGATATCGCGCACACAGACAGTCGTTGTTCACTAATCCTCTGAGCAGAGATACTAAACAATCTCTGGTAGTGAGTTTAATACAAGTACGTTAGAATTGTGGTGTCGCACAAGTACAAAGTGCGCACCACCTACTTTCGCCGCGCGTCGCCATGCACGCACGGCGCGGCGATCTGAGGACGACAGCCACGAGCGCCCTCTACGACAACTCCGCTCGTGGCCACCACTGAAGGACATCGGTCACTTCGGACTGAGATAGCAACGAGTTAGGACCTTCGTAATCCGATAGGCACGAGTGAAGACTTTGCTATTGTACAGGCACTAGGCAGGCCTCTAACAACTATGTATCAACATTCTGCAGTACTATGTAAAGGTTAAGTATTGTTACATTCTGTGCAATATATATCTCTTTCTAATTTACTCTAGTGTTTATAGTTTCTGGCTGCTCCCCTCCGTACCTGCACCGGCGTGCTGTCTTTGTTACTGTGTCGGTCTCGTTCCACTCGGCCACCGACACCTACGACGAGGCTGGGACACAAAAGTGGCGACGAGGAGTGATAGAACCTTGGACCAGCCCGCTTGCAGCAGCCAGACAGCAGCAGTCGGAGCACGCAAAAATTGCTCCCGCCCACCCACCCTTATTATAACAATTTTGGGGAAAGATATTTTGTTACGTATTTTGTGGACTTTTTTGTTGCAGAGCGAGTCCTCTTTCATATTGCATTTGTGTTTTAAGTTACTTGTATATGCGGCGCCTAATCGGTCAGCATGGCCACTACCCCGAACCCAAACTTAATGGAAATTATTCAGTTACAGACGGCGCAAATAACCCAGCTCCTCCAGGCTGTGGCCCAGCTCACAGCGCAGGCAGCTAACCAACAACAACAGCCGCCGCTTCAGCAGCCCACACCCGCCGCCGCAAGGCTTCCTACGTTTCGCCAGTACAACGAAAGTGAGGAAGAATGGAGCGACTATTTCGCACAGTTTCAAGAACTCGTCGCGGCTCATCAACTTACAGGTCAGACTGTTAAGCATCTTTTATTGTCTGTGGTGGGCCCCAAAACCTTCGTATTACTGCAGAAACTATTCCCGCAAGCATCTCCTCGTGATGTAGACTTTGAACAAATAGTAGAGGCACTAAATGCTCATTGTGAGAGAAAAGTTCTTGTAGCCGCTGCACGGTACCGATTTTTCAGACTGAAAAAATTACCGCAGCAATCACACCAAGAGTGGATTACGGAATTGAAGGGCTTAACCCGCCAATGTAAATTTACTTGCTCTTGTGGACTTTCGTATAGTGACGTGATGTTGAGGGATGCGATTACGCAGAATATTCAGGACCCCAGAATTAGAGCAGCAATTCTGAAACAGTCTGACCCCTCATTAGACAGTGTACTGCAGCTTATAGAAGCGCATGATACTTTTGACTTAGCTGATGTAGAAATGCAAAGCCATAGTGTAAATTCAGTGCGCCGCAACGGACGCTTTCCTAGCCGTAGTTCTCAGTATAGCACTAGTGATTCTTATTTTTCTACCGGCCGTGCTGAACAGACAGTGAACAGTAGCCAGTGTAAAAGTGCGACGCAAAGGTCGCCCCGTAGTGTTAGACAATGTCATTTGAAAAACGGACGCCAACCCTCATTTCAGAAAAATGTACGTAAATCTTGCCCCGTGTGTGTGTCTCGCCACAAGCGTGCTCATTGCCCTAGTCGCAACGCAACCTGTTATCAATGTGGCAAATTGGGACATGTGCAGTCTGTGTGTATGCAAATTAAAAACTCAAAGAACAGTAACGTTAGAAACAGTGCTTCGCAGAGTGCGAGAACAGTTCATTCTGTAAATGTTATACGGGCTGTGGAATTGAACACTGCTTTCCTTGGATCTCAATTGCAAGAAAGTAGTTCTGCGCCTATGGCAAATCTATATAGTGCACCACGTAGCAAGCGCCGACGAGCGCGTAAAACAGTGCAACGGAAAAGGGTTCGGGACAAGCAAAATGACTATGAACAGTGCATTCCTGTAGTGAAAATAGTGCCTTCTGCAACTGCTCCCTGTAATAGTGCCCATTACTGTGTAGCTAGTGACAGTAGACATCAAGTAGCTACTCAAAAGTGTAGTGCAGTAGTTAGTACATCTGGAGTAGCTTCGTATGCTTGCGCGGACGCCGATCCGGCGGTAGTGTCATCTAGTGACAGTGTTGTTAATCCGCTGCGTGCCGAGTCTGCGCCGCTTAATTCACTACGCGGCCCGCGCAAGCGCAGTAAACAAACCGTAGCAGACGTTGCCCACATTCGCGCACCTGTCGAGCGCCGCAAGCAAAAACTTTTTGTGAATCTTTCCATTGACAATAAGACTGTGCAATTTCAGCTTGATACTGGTTCCGCTGTCACATTAATAAATAAAGATACTTATGAACTTCTGGGTTGGCCAAAATTGTCGCCGTCACAGCAAGAGTTAACAGCTTATACAGGTCAAAATATTCCCGTGCTAGGAACGTGTAGCCTGCCCGCCTCTTTTCAAGGTGTAACAAAAACAGTTGCTTTTGTAGTTCTTCAGGCCAAATCGACACAGAACATTTTTGGACTAGATGCTTTTGACTTGTTTGGTTTATCAATTGAAAGAGATGTGCTTCAAATTTCGTCAATAGTGCCTCAGGATGCATTGTGTGACAAATATAGTGACTTGTTTTCGCCGGAACTAGGTTGTGCAAAAGACTTCGTGGCACATGTAACTTTAAAAGAATCTGCAGTTCCAAAATTTCGTAAAGCTAGACCAGTGCCTATCGCCTTGCGTGATACAGTTGCCGAAGAACTTAAACGTTGGCAAGATAGTGGGGTGATTTCTCCTGTTTCTGCGAGTCAGTGGGCCTCGCCTATAGTAATTATACCCAAGCCGTCAGGAAAACTTCGTCTCTGTGCGGACTTCAAATCAACAGTGAACAGTCAAACAATTGTAGACACTTATCCCCTGCCCAGTCCTGACGAACTAATGGACAAATTAGGACAGTCTCGCTTCTTTTCTAAGATTGATTTAGCAGAGGCATACTTACAGATTCCACTTGATGACGAGTCAAAAAAGTTTTTCGTCATTAATACTCACATGGGCCTTTTTCAATTTCAACGCCTACCCTTTGGCAGTTCTTCCGCCCCCGCTATTTTTCAGCGTTTTTTGGAACAGCTGACAGTTTCTGTACCGTGTTGTTCGAACTATTTAGATGATATTGTGGTATCCGGACGTACAGTTGAAGAACATTTAGCAAACCTGGAGTGCCTTTTCAAAGTTTTGACTGCAGCAGGTCTACGTTGTAATAAAGCAAAGTGTTCGTTTTTTCAAACTGAAATAGAGTACCTAGGCCATGTGATTAATGCCCAAGGAATTCATCCCTTACAGTCACATCTTCGAGCAATCAAATACTTGCCTCCTCCTAAGAATGTGCATGAATTGCAAGCAGTGATGGGAAAGCTTAACTATTATTTCAGGTTTATTCCCAATGCCTCTCAGATTGCAGCTCCACTGCATCACTTACGTAGGAAGAATGTTCCTTTTGTATGGTCTAACGATTGTCAGGTTGCCTTTGACAAATTAAAGTCTGCACTACTCAGTGATGCATGTTTGATTCCCTTTGACCCCCAGAAGCCTGTAGTGTTAGCAGTTGACGCCTCATCGTACGGTCTAGGCGCGGTAATCTCACATCGCATTGGATCTCACGATCGTCCTATTGCCTTTGCATCCAAGCTACTGACGCCAACGCAACAGAATTACAGTCAGATAGAAAAGGAGGCCTTAGCAATCATTTACGGCGTCACAAAGTTTCATCATTATCTGTATGGCAGAAAATTCTATTTGTTGACAGACCACAAGCCTCTCACGTCGTTGTTCTCACCCACAAAGCCAATTCCGCCACGAAAGGCACAAAAGCTTCAGAGATGGTCCTTGATATTGTCTAATTATCAGTATGAGATTTTGTACCGACCTACCACTAAACATGCTAACGCGGACACACTTTCCCGACTTCCGGTTGGCCAGGATGTATCATTTGATTCTTCAGAAATGGCATGTTGTCAGATAGACTCCAGAGATGCTTCCGCTGTCGCAGACTTTCCTTTGAACTCTCGTCGGGTTGCACAGGAAACAGCTGCGGATGCAGACCTAAGTGTGGTAGCACGTTTTGTTCGCTTTGGTTGGCCTGCCAGAGCCAAAGACATTGATCGGCCTCTGGTTCGACGTTATTTTGCACAACGTCATGCATTATCTTTAAATCAGGGTGTACTGTTGTTGCATACCGACAACGACCAAACAAGAGTGATTGTTCCTCGTTCCCTGCAACGAGAAGTGTTACGCCTCCTGCATCAAGGACATTGGGGCATTGTTAGGACAAAGCAATTGGCCAGACGTCATTGTACCTGGGTTGGTATGGACGCTCAGATAGAGACCATGACATCACAGTGTACAGTTTGTGCGGAGCATCAGGCGGCTCCTCCGCAACGTTTCTCAGACTGGCCACGCTCCAAGGGACCATGGCAACGTTTACATATTGACTTTGCCGGACCTTTCTGGAATACGCGATGGTTAATTGTTGTAGACGCTTTCAGCAAGTTTCCGTTTGTGATTGCCATGAACTCAACGACGGCGTCTAGTACAATCAGTGCCTTAACATCAGTGTTTTGCATCGAAGGTTTGCCTGAAACTATCGTCAGTGACAATGGACCTCAGTTTGTTAGTGCGGAATTTCAACAGTTTTGTCGTGTGAATGGCATTCAGCATATTACCACTGCACCTTTTCACCCTCAGTCCAATGGTGAAGCAGAACGTTTCGTTCGAACATTCAAGTCTCACATGGAGAAGATGAAAGGTCAGCACTCCAGGCAGCAAGCTCTTCAAATTTTCCTGTCCACGTATCGGTGCATGCCACGTGACGGCACGTCTCCTGCCGAGCTGCTACACGGCCGCCGTCACCGCACTCTCCTTCACCTGCTGCAGCCTCCCACGCACCGAGTCGGTTCGTATGGCGCTACGCGTTTTCAGGTTTCCACGCCGGTGCTATACAGGGTGTTTGCTGGCAACAAGAAGACATGGATGCCGGGCACCATTCAGCGCGTGCTCGGTCGCAATATGTATGTATTACGTTCTTCCACAGGGTCGGAGCTGCGGCGCCACGCAAACCAATTGCGCCACGCAAACCAATTGCGCCTGCATAGGCCTCGCGATCCTGTCTCCGGTTTCTTGATTCCAGACCCAGTTCACCGCCAGGGAGCACAACCACATCGTTCGTCCCCGGACTACGAGATCGTACCCATGGAGGTGGACGCACCTCCGACGCAGTCGTCGCCGCCGCTGTCGCCGCCGCAGATGAAAGCGTCACCGAGAGGGACTCCGGGACCGTGCGGGCCCCTCCAGCTTGGGCTACGCACCTCAGAAGAAGATGACCTGGTTAATCTGGGCGGAAGCGTGCGCCCTTCCCCAGGTTTCGGCGGGTTTCCTGGAGGATCTCAAGGCGGATGCCGGGGCGCGGACGGCGTCTCGATCCCGGCCTCAGCTACGACGCCCGTCCCACCAGTAACGCCCCCGCCCAGGCCCTCCTCCCAGTGCCGTCGCCGTGGCCCTCAGCCCTACGCCACGACGGCGCGGCGGTTTGGGGGGGAGGGGTGTGGTGTCGCACAAGTACAAAGTGCGCGCCACCTACTTTCGCCGCGCGTCGCCATGCACGCACGGCGCGGCGATCTGAGGACGACAGCCACGAGCGCCCTCTGCGACAACTCCGCTCGTGGCCACCACTGAAGGACATCGGTCACTTCGGACTGAGATAGCAACGAGTTAGGACATTCGTAATCCGATAGGCACGAGTGAAGACTTTGCTATTGTACAGGCACTAGGCAGGCCTCTAACAACTATGTATCAACATTCTGCAGTACTATGTAAAAGTTAAGTATTGTTACATTCTGTGCAATATATATCTCTTTCTAATTTACTCTAGTGTTTATAGTTTCTGGCTGCTCCCCTCCGTACCTGCACCGGCGTGCTGTCTTTGTTACTGTGTCGGTCTCGTTCCACTCGGCCACCGACATCTACGACGAGGCTGGGACACAAAAAGAATAAAGGAAGGTGGCATTATCTTTGCCTAGCACATGCGTCAATTGAAGCCTGTATCACCATCTTGGTCTGTTCTCGAATGCTATTTCTCCATTAAGATTATGCGTTAAGTCGACCCTCTTGCTGTTGATGCATTGAACTGACAGTCACGGCAAAGTATGTACTTTCAAACAATATACTTTATTGATTAAATAGTAATAAATACTCATTATAATATATTTCAAAACTTAATTCTTAAAGGCTAATTTGCACTCTTTTTAACACATTGTACATCACAGCAAAACCGTTGGACGATTTATTCCTGTTTTAAGTGATATAAAACATAAGCTCTACAACACGTTCTCCAAAACTGACCAATATGGCGGAGGCAGGCTTTACTTTTTCAGCATAATGGTGCCTCCCTCTATTCTAAATTCTTTGGTTTCATATTATACATCAGAGGGATACTAACATCCCGTCAGGAACGCTAATCAGATATCAGCTTCCACTTTGTTTTATGACGCTGGAAATGGACCGGGTGTTGTAAGTCCCTTCGTACGGGAAACGGTTTACAGAAAGATCCCACAACCTTACTAACAGAGGAGAAATGTATTACAATTAAATGAATACTCAAATTTGCGTTGTAGAAATACAATGAAAGCCCAGACCCTGCGCTTTAAAATATAAAGTTCGTTTTCTGTCTGCAATGTTTCTAAGTATGAATACAGAGATAGGCCTGGAAGCAGTGTTCGGGGTGCGTGACACTTTGTCCCTATGTTGCACAACAGCTGTGTAGTAGGAGTATAGTGGTAAATTTTTTTATGTTTTGGGTTGATTGCTGTGGAAACAATTCGGGTGTGTCGACAGAACGGGGAAGGGAAACAGTAGTTACCTTGCGTCATACTTACTGGTCAAGCTGACAGGAATGGACGCACACGCGCCGGACTAAATAGCACAGATAAGCGGAATTTAAATGGAACAGTACGAGCTTACGGTATCACGTCACTTCGTTATGTGAGGAAACAATGGCTAAGTGTAACGCAACAACGCGTATCCGGAGCCTTCTGGAACCGCCACGTAACCTGTTAAGTGAACATGGCAAGATGTAAAACGCCGACACATTCGTATGACAGGGCCGATGTGGTAATGACTGAGTGCGTAGGGAAAATATCAACCGCTCGACACACGCTATAAGTACTCCAGCACTTGAGCTCATAGTAGGTCGGTTAGACGATTCGATAGCTTATCCTTCAAAACACTCGATTCTCTGACATGTAGTAAAGCCGGTACAAGTCTGCTATACAACTCCATCACTCAGCTCGAAACCGGCGGGATGCTGACTTCTGCGTACTTTCGACTCCTGCTCTACAACCGACTACGGACTCACAGGAAGAATCTTGGAGGACTTCCATGTTCTGCACACCGACCAATTACAACCGTCAACGTGGACCAGTATGGAGACGAAGCGAGACAGCACTTAGGGTGGGGAGCGAGTATCACCGGCCGGGACGTGTGAATCCCTCATTCAAACGTTGCGCCGTACTTTCGTACGGTCCACAACAAACGGCGCGGCATCTGTAACACTGTCAGCGCACGAGCTCATCGACCCGGTCGCCTGGAGTACGCACCAATGTGTACCACTTCAGAATAAATGTTTTACTAAACAATACTCTTTCATTACGCCAACGGCGGCACCTGGATCGCTCCTACCTCTCGTGATGTCGCACGAGTCTCAAGTGCGCGCCACGTACATTCGCCGCGCGCCGCCATGCATGTACGGCGCAGCGTTCTTACGACGTCAGCCAAAGCGCCCTCTGCTGGAACCCCGCTCGTGGCCACCACTGAACTGTATCGGTCACTTAGGATTAGGACAGGCACTAGGACTCATCAGTAGGCAGGCCTCTACCTAGATAAACTATGTATCAGCATTCTTCAGTCTTCAAACTTGTAAAAGTTAAGTATTATTCGATTGATACGAAATAAATATCTTGTTCTAATCTAGCTTAGGGTTTCTACTTTCTGTTGTCCCACTGGCTGGTCACCTCAGACTCTGTACCCTCATACGCGTGCATCCTATTTCCCTGTGTCGGTCTCTTTCTACTTGGCCACCGACACCCAGGACAACCGGCGGAAACGAGACACAAAACATACCGTGGCAGTTAGAACTGTGACCTCCTGACAATTAACCCGCTCTCCAATAGCCAGCAACTGCTCGACCGCCTGCACCTATCCGCCTATTCTTACACTGTGTGCAGATGAACATGGTGCAGTCTCTCTGAACATGATGTCCAGTCTGTCTGCATGTCCTATGCGCCTATTCGGCTAATCAATGTCACACATGTGGCGGAGTACGCATTTCGATTCGGTGTAGCAGCTTTTCGTTGTCTGAGAATAAGCATATGTTGACGGTAGTAGGGAAGGAAACTGGTCGATTTTGGGTTATTGGGAGAGTTGCAGGGAAGTGTAACTGGTCTTAAATGAAACAGCATATTCAATAGTTGTGCAGCCAATTCTTGAATACTGCTCAGGTATTTTCCACGTGGCTGATGAGTACATCCATATTTACGGCAAGCAACCGGAAGATGGCGTGGGATAAAGTTATCGAATCATCTGGGTTGCATATGTTACTTTTATCAAATAATAAATCCTTAAACATTTTGTATCGACATATCAAAGACTTGACGCTTTCAGTCACACAATATGAAACGACCTTTGGAAAAATTAAAATTCTGTGTTTTGTGTATTAATACAGTGCAGTAAACATTAAAATATGTATGAAATAAATCGCAATTTGCGATCAGTTATGGCTTCACTGTACAAGGTTTAACTGGAATACCAAAGTGCGGCAAATGAAAATTTCTGCCGGCCGGGTTTCGAACCCTGGATTTCCTGCTTACTAGGCAGACGCTTTGACGACTCCTCCACCGAGGACACAGTGACCAGTCCGATTGCAGAGGACTCTTCCCTGCTCGTCTCCCGCCACACCCAAATCCCCATTAGCCACGCTGCCTCTTTCCTTTAAACACAATCTAGGAAAGAGACAGCGTGGCGAATGGAGATTAGGGTGTTGTGGGAGACATGTAGGGAAGAGTCCTTTGCAGTCGGGCTGGTCACTTTGTCGTCGGTGGAGGAGTCATCAACGCGTCTACATAGTAAGGAGGAGATCCCGGCTTCCAATCCCAGCCGGGCACAAATTTTCATTCGCCGCACTTCGGTATTCCATCTAAACCTAGTACAGTGAAGCCATAACTGATCGCAAATTGCGATTTATTTCATTCATTGAACACTGTAACGTCGTAAAAAAATATATATAATCAAAATATGTGTTTTAAACTTTTGGTCGAACTATTGATTTTTTATGTCATGTATTTCATGCACAACACAGACATTTCTATCGAGGTATTTTATTACTTTTACGTCATTTTGTTGATAGTTCCACTGTCAGATCAATAATGCTAGCATAATCTTTACCACAGCACCAAAGACAAAACAATTTACTGCTGGAATAAAATAAAAGTAACCACACTCAAGCTCACACTCTCAGCCACTTACAGACGGCAACGCAACACAACCTCGCAGATGGACAGATTATTGCCTCAAAAATGGCTACACGCCACACAAGTTGCAAAATATCGTACTAAAAGCACGTTGTTCATCAACAAAAAGGCAACTTTAAGGATTGATGCACTAATTACGGTATAAATCAACTTTTAATACGTTGTTTCCAGGAACAACTCCGGGAATGAAAGAGTTAATTAAAATTAGTGCCACAGCTACGATTGGAACCCAGGACCGCCTGCTTACTAGACACACGCTTCAACCAATCAACCACAGCGAACTCGTGAATCCCGCAACTGCACGGACTGTCTTAAGAGCACGTCTGCGTCTTCAGCACAAACTTCACTTCTGTCTCGTGTTCCCCTATGATATACAAATAGGTATCAATGTTGACTTGCCTGTCCAACAGCGGAATAACACACCAGCAATGAAAATGAATCGGAACAATCCTTGTGCTGTGGTTGAGTAGTTAAAGCACGTGCACAGTAAGCAAGTAGTTGTGGTTGTTGTTATTGTTGTTTTTAAAGGGACTAAACAGCTAGGTCATTAGTTCCCTGTTCTTAGCTAGGAGTGCACTGGCAAAAGCTTAAAAAATAAAAAAACTGCAAAGAGAAACTCACATATGGGGCGGACTGACAAACCGATGATAACACAAAAGAAAGACACGCATAGGTAAAAAAAAAAAAAAGTCGAAACAGCTAAAACAGGACAGCAGAGTGCCATGGCTTGCTGATCACAAATAACCTGACCTCGTCGCCTTTTTGTTTAGTACTCATCCCGGTCTAGTTGTCAATAAAGGTACTGGTGCAGGATTTTTTGACATCTAAACATTGATATAGTATTATGTGTATTGACTGAAAATTATAATACTCAGCTGTAGAACATACGTCTGTTTCTTCTCTCTTCTTGCTTCTCGCGGCGGCGTCCGTATGATGCTAGCTGCGTTGAGACCGAGTTACTGCTAAGGTCGTAGCCGCGTTCGGAGTTAGGGCAATTACTAGTTAGAACTCAGGCAGTCACTATTTCTGTCTTCGTAGCTGCCTAGTAAATGTCTGAGTTCTGCATAGTAAGTGCTCACTAGTAACTGAAGTATTCCTGGATAGTAACCGACGGGCGTCCAGACGTATGTCGGCCTAGATACAGCCGCTTGCAGATAACATGCATCTTCTTTTACTCCCTCCAGGATGCACGGCGCCTGCTTGTGATTGGCTTTCCGACGATCGCTGCCTTCTTCATAATCGTTGTTTGGTGTGTGATGATGACTTTACTCCACATCAACAAAGATAATGAAGGATGAGACACCCATGCTGCACACACTAAAAAGCAAAGGACATTCGAGGACTCAAAAATGCTGGATTGGTGCGGACCTGAGAGATAGGCTGTAGCACCCACCACTAAATGGAATTGAAAAAGCAGCTGTGCGAATAAAACTTAAAACAGGTTTAGCCGTGGAGGTATCGTCATCTAAAACTGAGAGTAGTACGTCTGGTAGATTACAAGATTACCGCAAGTTGGCTAAAAGTGGACAGTCCATCAGTAGATGGACTACTGTCAGCGCTGCTCCATACCGACACATCGGCGGGTTCTCACGGCGAGGGAGGTACCCATGCGTTAGCCAAGTATGGCCAATTCGTTATCAGCATACAATAACAGTGTCCCGACGAGAGACCCTCATGAAGGTCTCCCACCCGCCAGTGGAGTGTTTGACGGCGCGGAGCTTATTTCGGGGCGCTCGTGTCGGCCCATTCGGAATTCCAAATCCCAAATGCCGTACAACTCTCTTCGGGGATCCACTTCCTGGAGACCAATCCCCGAGGGACGTGATGTGGTAGCGTGTTTGGCTAACAGATTGATGCGTTCATTGCCTGATATAACAATGTGGCCTGGTGTCCAAAGAAAAGTGACAGAACGGCCTGACTTGCCTAGGATGAACACTGAGTCCTGAATTGACCGCACTGCAGGATGTTTAGGAAAACACTAGTATAGAGAGTGGCTACAGATGACAAACGACCCCCTGGGGCAGACTCGGAAATGCGCAAGGGCTCGTAGAATTGCGACCAGCTCTGCGGTGAAGACGCTACTACCTTCAGGCAAGGATCGCTGTTCACTATGGTCACCACAAACAAAGGAATACCCATCACAGCCATAAGCAGGAGGTCCGCGGGTTCGAATCGCGGTTGGGACACAAATTTTAATTCAATGTCTCTCCTTCTTTTCAGTATTTCTATTGCTAGTTCTTAAACTTTTCAGAACACCTTCGTCAGATTACTTGAAAAGGAAAAATTACAGTGAAAAGATTTGGTAGTTTAAAACACAGATGTGTTTGCATCAAGAGGAAGACGTACCTAGGTACGTGCCGTACACATATATCTGTATAGTACGTAGCAATCTTTTTACTGTAATTAGTCCATTTCAAATTACATAACGATGGTTTACCGAAAAGCGTAATAAATAAAATTAAAAATTTATGCCATGGAGGCATTTCAAGAATTTCATTACGCACGTATTCGGGACACCAACAAGGTCACACAAAATGAAAACATCGAAGCAAATCCCTAGCGTCTTGCTGGACTTCATAAACTATCATTAGAATGTTGCATAGATGCTTTTTGGACCTAAACGATAATGCTTGGTGGGAAGACAGGCTGTTTTTGGTGAACATTGTTGAGATTAGCAGAAGCTCATCCAGCCGGTATCTACATCTACATAGATACTCTGCAAATCATATTTAAGTGCCTGGCAGAGGGCTCATTCACAACTTTTATAACCTTTCTCTTACCTTCCATTCTCTAATAGCTCGCCGCAAGAAAGAACACCAAAATCGTTCCGTTTTCGATCTGATTTCTCTTATTTCATTGGGAAGGTCATGTCTCCCTATGTAGGTGGGTGCTAGAAAAGTATTTTCACATTCAGAAGTAAAAGTCGGTGATTGGAATTTCGTAAATAGATCTCGCCGCAACGAATAACGTTCTTTTAATGATTTCCACCTCAAATCGTGCAACATTTCCGTGACGCTTTCCCCTCTGCAACCTGATAAAACGAGCTGCCCTTCTCTGATCGTCCTCAATGTCTTTCGTCAGTCTCATCTGGTGAGGGTCCCACACTGGGCAACAGTACTCCAGCAGAGGACGCACATGTGTGATGTACGCAGTCTCTTTCGTGGAGCTGTTGCATTTTCGAAGCGTTCTGCCAATCAAACGTAACCTTTGGTTCGCCTTCCTCGCAACATTTTCTTTTTGTTCTCTCCAGTCTAAGTTGATCGTAATTGTAACTCCTAGGTATTTGGTAAAATTTACGAACTTAAGGCTTGACAGATTTATGTTGTAATTGACTTTCAGCGGATGTATTTTAGTGATCTTGTGTATTACTTCAAACTTTTCATTATTTAGTGTTAATTGCCAATTTTCGCGCCTTGTAGAAGTTCTGTCTAAATCGCTTTGTAGTTGCTATTCATCCTCTGTTGACTTCACTAACCGATAAACGACAGAATCATCCGCGAAGAGTCTAAGGGAGCTATTCAGATTGTAACCTAAATCGTTTATAAATACACGGAAGAGTAGGGGACCTATGACGCTTTCCTGGGGAACGCCAGATATCACATCTGTTTTACTCGATGACTTACCGTCAATTACAACAGACTGTGTCCTTTCTTATAGGAAATCGTGAATCGAATCTCACAATTGGGGCGATATCCCATATGCACGCAATTAAATTAGAAGCTGTTTGTGAGGTACAGCGTCAAAAGCCTTCGGGAAATTCAGAAATATGGAAACTTATCGCCGGCCGCGATGGCCGAGGGAACTGAGGCGCTCCAGTCACGGTCTGCACGGCCACTAAGGTCGGGGGTTCGAATTCCCCCTCGGGCATGGATATTTGTGCCGTCCTTAGCAGTAGTTAGTTCATGATTAGTTTGTAAGTTTACGGACAGATGACTCCGTAGTTAAGTCCGATCTATATCTATAAATGTGAATGTCTATTCGGTGTACGTTTATCACGTCTGAACCACAAGACATAAAGGGCTAAAAATTTGTACAGTTACTAATATCTACCTGGGGAAGGCTTTAGGCCCGGTTTTATGGCAATCGGATAGCTATTTTTCTATATATATATATATATATATATATATATATATATATATATATATATATATATATATATATATTAATGTGAATGTCTGTTCAGTGTACGCTTATCACGTCCGAACGACAAGACGCAGTAATTTATTCCTGAGGAAGGTTGTAGGCACGGTTTTATAGCGATCTGATAGTAATTTAGTAATTTGAAGAATATAACGCGAAATGCGGAACAATAATTACTCTTTGAAAATTATATTAACTCTTTGAAAGTTCTTTTATTGTTTGCATTGTTCGTTAAGTGTTGATAATTATAGTAGGGTGGAGTATATTGGGATGGAAAGTTATCGGTGTATATAAAATTCTACGCGCGTGTGTGTGTGTTTTAATATTTCGCTCTGCAGCGAAAACTACAGAACGCATACGAATGGTCTGTGTGTGTGTAATTGTCGTCCGAAGTCTCCCGTTATACACCATAGCAGTTCCATGCCGATAGCTATAAGGGGTGGAAGATATGGTGGTTGAAAGTCGTCAAATTATAAAAAAATT
The DNA here is from genome assembly GCA_026315105.1 of Locusta migratoria. NCBI lineage: Eukaryota > Metazoa > Arthropoda > Insecta > Orthoptera > Acrididae > Locusta > Locusta migratoria. The sequence goes on from CM048750.1 coordinate 326,002,710, forward strand.
CGGACTGAAGGCCAGCGATAACGTTTGCGACTCTATAGCAAGGAGGTTACATACAGCGAAACGTGATGCCGCAGACCATAACTTTGGTCTATTGCGTGCTAAAATGTCTTCAGCTCTTTCTCTGTAAGGTTGAGCATACCAATAAGGAAATATAAGAATAAATAAATAAAGCAGTAAAAACCATCAAGAGAACAGGCTCTGCTAACAGTATACTACGCCTTCCACATCGCTTCAACGGGTTCTACACAAATCTATAGCTTTGTTCCGATATTGATGATATTTTGCGCACTTTATCTCAAAAAGAAGAGGAATGTCACTGTCTGTATAAAATTTCGTTCGGTGCATGGTGGAGGCTACTTAAGTTACGGAATTTTACAAAATGCATAGTTTTGCTCCAATCTTCATAAATTTTTGCACACATGACCTTTGAACCAAGAGGAAGATCACTGCATACATAAATGTTTGTATGGTACATGACAGAGGGTACCTTGCAGAAAACTTTGTCAGTTTCCACCTTTTCCTCTCTCGGCAGAGATATGGGAGTGAAGAGGTGGAAGAAGAGAGAGGGTGGAGGGGGATGTGGAGTACGAGAGTGTAGGATAAATAAACGCCGTGTTTACAGCTAGGAAGCTATACAAACATTTGAACATTTTGGAAAATTATCACTTCATGCGAATAAAGGGCAAGCTGTGTTTCGCAAGAGTGATACTTTCTGAACCCGTGTTCAGTACAGGTTAATAAGTCATTCTCTTTTTTGTGTCCCAGCTCGTCGCCGCTTTTGTGTCTCGTTTCCGTCGTAGGTGTCGGTGGCCGAGTAGAAAGACCGACAGAGGAATAAAGGATGCACGCTTGTGCAGGTAGGAGGTGACCAGCCAGTGGGACAGCAGAAACTAGAAACACTAGAGTAAATTAGAACGAGATATATATTTCATAGAGACTTAGTAATACTTAACTTTTACATAGCTCAGTACTGCAGAATGCTGATACATAGTTGAGCTACAGGCCTGCCTGTCCGATAGCCAAGTCTTCACTGGTGCCTATCTGATTCCGAAGTGTTAACTGGTTCCTATCTCAGTCCCAAGTGAACGATGTCGTTCAGTGGTGGCCACGAGCGGAGTTGTAGCAGAGGGCGCTCGTGGCTGACGTCGTAAGAACGCCGCGCCTTGCGTGCATGGCGGCGCGCGGCGAAAGTAGGTGGCGCGCACTTTAGACTTCTGCGACACCACACTCTTAGAGGTAGTTCGTAATGTTCGATAAGAGTATACGTTCCAAAATCGTACTGCAAAAGACGTCAATGAGATTGATCTTCAATTTTGGGGATCACTTCTATTGTCTCTTTGAATGTTGGAGTGAGCGTGACATGCGGCTTTCCGGTATCGTCCACGTGACGCCGGCTCTTGACGTGGGGCGGAGGGTCGCCGAGTCGGCGGTATGAATTTCAAGAGCGGGCGCGCAGTCATTTATTTCACTTACCGGCCGTGACGTCAGACGGCGGCGCTGGACGCTGGCCAATCACGCGCTACAGGTGGTCGATCTGGCGGCCGCGGGCCTGCCCTACCCCGCCTGCTCCGCCCCTAATGAACTGCTCACTCTGATTTCTAAATCGGGGACGTCATTATCTGTCCTCCCGCTGCCGCTGCAGCCGGACCGGTTAATCGAGGCCAGCACAGGGCCGGCGGTGCACTTCTCCATTCCACACACTCACTCGCATACACACACCCACATGCATGTAGGGAAGATTTTCATATCCGTATCATTCTCCTGTATGTGGTATGTGTGTGTTCTTTTTACAGAATGTTTTGCTACAAGGGTTGGAAACTAAATAGTGGCAACACTGCTCTGTCTCTGTCTCTGTCTCTCTCTCTCTCTCTCTCTCTCTCTCTCTCTCTCTCTCTCTCTCTCTCTCTCTCTCTGTGTGTGTGTGTGTGTGTGTGTTACGTGGGACACACACGTACACACACACACACACACACACACACACACACACACACACACACACACATGCAAACTCACACACATACAGAGACAGAGAGAGAGAGAGAGAGAGACAGAGAGAGAGAAAGAGAGAGAGAGAAAGAGAGAGAGAGAGAGAGAGAGAGAGAGAGAGCAGTGTTGCCACTATTTAATTTCCAACCCACCAAGCAAAACCTTCTATAAAAGAAGAGGAAAAACCCGGAAAATCTCAAAAAATGTCAAATGTTTGTATAGCTTATGGGACTTAACTACGGGGTCATCAGTCCCTAAACTTACAAACTACTTATGAACTAACTAATACTAAGGACTACACAAACATTCATGCCCGAGGGGGGATTCGAACCCCCGACAGTAGTGGCCGTGCAGACCGTGACTGGACCGCCTCAGTCCCCTCGGCCACCGCGGCCGGCGGGAAAATCTCCGTTCTTCTTTTTAGGAAGAACGCATTGCCCTTTCTTGTGCTCTGACAAATCATTTTTCAGCTTATATACCTATGTTGTTGTTGTGGTCTTCAGTCAAATGTTCAAATGTTTGTATAGCTTAAGGGACTTAACTACGGGGCTATCAGTCCCGAACCTTACAAACTACTTATGAACTACTTACGATCTAGGACGGTACAAATATCCATGCCCGAGGGGGGGATTCGAGCCCCCGACCGTAGTGGCCGTGCAGACCATGACTGGAGCGCCTCAATCCCCTCGGCGGTCTTCAGTCCGCAGACTGGTTTGATGCAGCTCTCCACGATAACCTGTCCTGTGCAAGTCTCTTCATCTGAGAATATTTTCGGCAACCTACATCCCTTTGAAACTGCTTACTGTATTCGTCTCTAGGTCTCCCTCTACGATTTTTACCCCCACACACTTCCTCCTAATGGTAAGTTAACGATTCCTTGATGTCTCAGGATGTGTCCCACCAATCTATCCCTTCTCTTAGCCAGAATACGCCAGAAATTCCTTTTCTCCCCAATTCTGTTGAGCGCCACCTCATTAGTTACGTGATCTACCCATCTAAGCCGGCCGCGGGGGCCGTGGGGACTGAGGCGCTCCAGTCACGGTCTGCACGGCCACTACGGTCGGGGGTTCGAATCCCATATCGGGCATGGATATTTGTGCCGTACTTAGTGTTAGCTAGTTTGTAAGTTTAGGGAATGATGACCCCGTAGTTAAGTCCCATAAAAAAAAAAATAAAACATCTTATTTTCATCATTCGTCTGAAGCACCACATTTCAAAATCTTCTATCATCTTTTTGTCGGAACTCCTTATTGTCCACGCTTCACTCCCATGCAATGCTACACTCCAGACAAATGCCTTCAGAAAGGACTTCCTACTATTTAAACTAATATTGGATGTCAACAAGTTTCTTCAGAAACGCTTTTCTTCCCATAGCCATTCTGCACTTTATATCTTGTATTCTTCGACCATCAGAAGTTATCTTGCTACCCAAATAACAAAACTCGTCTACTACTTTTATTGCCTCATTACTATTTACGAAATGGTAGCGCAAGTTTTAATGTTATGTTACATTGTCATATTTCCCACCTGTAGCTGCAATTTCAGGTGGCTGTATCTGCTGCGTCATCCTATGTATATTTAGTTAGCATGATGAATTTGTAGGTCACACAGTTATCTCAGAAACAATTCATCATTACATAAGCCAGAGGAAGGCAACTTCAGGCGGTGTGACGTGTGAGCAGGAAGAGGAAGCCCTTCCATCCGTGTGAGTCAGGCTAGAGCTGTGTACGCAATGTTGCCTAGATACACGGGGCTGTGAGTACGGAGCTGGACGGCTCAGTCAGCGCTCTTCGTTGGTTGGTTGGTTGGTGGTTTTTGAAAGGGACTAAACATCAAGGGTAACCAGTCCCCTGTTCCAGCCTTAGAGATAAAACATTGTGTTAAGCGTTCCGAATCATGTGCTTTAACACGTCAAAGTTTAAAAGGAACATGTAAAAACGAAGAAAGGGTTCACATAAATACGAAGAAGGGATAAAGGTACTGGGACAGGAAAAGAGTGTTTTTGCTGGGTGATCACATAAATATAAGTATCACATCCAGCCACCCTGTACACATTAAAACACCTACCTAATAGACTTAGACAAGTGGAGAACAGAAAAATGACAGACACACAAGATACTTTAAATGGATTGGTACAGTCCACACTCAGGAATAAAATTTAAAACACTATCAACCATGGAGGCATTGTCAGGTAAAGCAAGAGTCAAGGCGTCAGGGATATTAAAATTCCGTCGCTCTGCGGCTAAATTGGGGCATTCCACTAAGAATGACAGAGTCGCACCACAGCGACACTGAGGAGGGTCCTCACGACGCAGAAGGTGCCCAGCGCTCTTCACAACAATAACATGGCGAGTACAAGTAAAACGGAGTAATCAGCTTCTCTTTCTGTGTGGAAAAAATCTGTTTATTTTTGTTCAATGCGGTGAAGGTGAAAACTGTTTGCTGTGTAAAGAAGTCTACGAAGTATAAAAACTGTAATTTACATGGTCATCATCCTGTGTGCGACGCAAATTAGTATAGGAATTATGAAGGGGAAGGACGACACGCCTTAATATCTGAATTAAAGGCACGTGATGATGTGGACTGTCAGAAGAGCGAAGCGTCTGCCAGTCTGAGCTACAGAAGAGCTCTACATGTAGCCAACAAAGTCCTAGTCTTACTCTCTCTGAAGAATATGTGTAAATGCTGGGAGCTCCTCGTAAGCAGTTTGAGTCCAGGTTTCAAAATGTGGAATTACTCTCTATTGTCCAAGACATTACCAATAAATATGAAGCAATGAATTAAAATTTGTGATGCGGCCGGGAATAGTACGCGGATCTCCGTGATTACTAGGCAGACGTCATACCGTTGTCTTTTTTTTTTTTTTTTTTTTTTTTTTTTTAATTAGGTAGTGGCGGGTTCCGAACCATTTATTTTCGATGAGTTGTTCTGTTTATTGCGGTCGCTGATCTTGCTTGTTCGTTGTTGTTCGATAAGCTTTGGCTCAGCTTTTTTTATTACAGACGAATAAATTTTTGGCGGTTGCCTTTAGACCACAGCACCACTAACGGATAATGCGCCTTGTAATACTCTAAGTACGACTTCCCTCTTCGTCACAAACCATTCCAAGGCGTCTTATACGTTAGTGATGCGGTGGTCTAACGGCGAGATGTCTGCCTAGTAGACATGGAGATCCGGGTTCGATTCCCGGCCACATCACATTTTTAATACATTGATTCTTATTTATCGTTAATGTCTTGGGAAAGTTTGAGACGAAAAACCGTCTCAGGGTATCTAAATTTATATTTAAACTATCTATTGTGTTTCAAATCTTTGCAACACCGTTTTAGTAGATGTTAACATTTTTCCTACCAGGTTTTAAGTGGAACTGTTAAATTTACAATGTGACGATTTATTGAAGGACAAATATAAACGTCATGAAGGCTTGGCAAACTTTCTAGAAGAATGTTCCTCAAAACAGAATTTCGAGGAGGTACTCCCTTGCTTAACGGCTATTGTGTGCGTTTGGTTCGATGTATGTTTGTGAACAATTCTGTTATGAAATTAGCAATGTCTTAATACCGATACACATTCCAAATCACAACCTAACATGCTGTGTTAGATTAAAAATACCTCACACATTGCATCCCAACACTGAAAAATTAACCAAAGTAAAACGAAATGCAAAATGTCGGAAAAGTCAACTTACTTAAACTGTACAGCTCAGCTCTAAATTGTATAGAAAATTGTATTACGTTCCATTGTCTTTGCTTTATAACAGTGCTCTATTATAATCTTCTGACGATATAGAAACGATATACAATTGTCTGTAATCTGAGTCTATTATTTAATTAAAGCAGTAAATTTTTAAAATTAGGATTTCGTAGACCTCATTGTATTCGTCACACCAGTTCTGTTCCCTGTCTTTCCTAAAATGTTGCACTCCGCACGCCGCGTTCTACACTACTGTCTATTAAAATTGCTACACCAAGAGCAAATGCAGGTGATAAACGGGTATTCATTGGACAAATATATTATACTGGAACTGACATGTGATTACATTTTCACGCATTTTGGGTGCATATATCCGGAGAAATCAGTACCCAGAACAACCACCTCTGGCGCTAATAACGGCCTTGATACGCCTAGGCATTGACTCAAACAGAGCTTGGATGGCGTGTACAGGTAAAGATGTCCATGCAGCTTCAACACAATACCACAATTCATCGAGAGTAGTGACTGGTAGAGGTCTGCAAATCGCCGGTTTCGCTCGCTCGTACTCGGTCGAGTGCGGAACGCTCGGTGGCGGCGCGCCGAGTGTGTACGCTCGGGGCGATCGTGTTGACACTCGAATCAGGCTGCGTTGGGCGGGGCGGGCAGACGCCGCACAGCGTAGTGCTGCTGCTGTACTCACAAGGAAACCTACCCAAGTGTCGCTCTCTGATTTTTATGAAATTTGCATATTTTATAATACATGAAAAACTATGGGACACCTTTTTTTTTTTTTTTTTTTTTTTTTTTTTTTTTTAGCGGCGGAGAAACATATTTAAGGGGTGATGGGTCCCTCCAAAATTCTCGCTAAAATAGAAACATGGCGATATCTTAGACACTAGTGAAGCGATTTTAATGATTTTTGGTATGAAAATATCTTTTGATAAAAGACAAATTTCATAGATTCAACTTCGATTAAATCAAAATAATTTTATGAGCACAAAAAACTGGTCACTTTAGGGGTAGCTGTTGTCCTAATTGTCACTCCCGCTGCAATGTACCTAGGCCTATCTCATACCAAACATTATTAAAATCGCTTCACTAGTCTCTAAGTTACCGCGATTTTTCTATTTTAGCGACAATTTTGGAGAGACCGTTTCCCCCTTAAATATGTTTTACTGCCGCAAAACAAAAAAAAAAAAAAAACAAAAAACAAAAAAAAAAGAGAGAGAGAGAGAAAAAGTGTCCCACAGTGTTTCACGTATTATAACATATCCAAATTTCATAAAATTCGGAGCGTGACACTTGAGTAGGTTTCCTTGTCAGTCGCTACGGCAGTGGCTCTCTGGCTCTGATGTGTGAGCTGCTGTTGCGTCTGCCGCCCCCCCTCCCCCCCACCATCTAAAGGAACTAAAATCAGTTATGCTGTACACGAGTATTCCTGTACAGTAGCATCTAACCGCAATATCATTATACCGCAAACGAGACAGAAAGGTTGTTTTTACCAACAACATTTGGAAGTAATGTAAAGGATCCAAAGAGAAACTATGGAACGAACGACGTTTTTATTGCAATATACAAAAGTGAATGTTAGCGTAGAACAAAGTATACATCGAAACGTAACACCATTATCCCCAAAGTATTCGTTGGTGATATTGTAACTGCAATGTACTGTTAAAATATCATTCACACGTTGTAGATCGAGTCGAGTTTTTCTATCAGAGATCAGGTTCCCTGCCGCACTGAAAGTGCGTTCACTAGCTGCATTTGAGGCGGGCACACAAAATACTTTTTTTGCCACTACAGCTAGCTTAGGAAAGAGAGTACTGTTGCGTTTTTACTATTCGAGCGGGTCGTCATCATCATCATCATCATCATCAATTCGTGCTAAATAAAGGTCCACCTCATTGGTGGATTATGCCTCGCGCATTTCCCAGTCCAGCCATTCCGAAAACATGCACTTCGGTCTTTTGTATATCAGTATATTGCGCAAAAGCTTGCATACGTTCTTTATTATGTAGATAAGAAAGACAGTGGCAGTGGGGGATATATGAATGTTGCAACTGAAAAAATTCCCGTTAAGGACTCATTCGGAAAAGGTAGATGCGCAGCAACCAAGAACAGTACCAAAATGCTACGGGAATATGTATTAACGAGGTGCAACAGAGATTCAAAACCTAACCTAACGAGTGTACATCAATGTAGTGTATTTAATATCAATATAAAAGACGGAAAAGTACTTCAGGACTTGAGAGCGATAAGAGGAGTGGATGTAAAATACAATCACTTCCTCATTAACATGGCAAGTAACACATACCACTAAACAGGCTCTAACAGTCCACAAGATGGGAACAAGAAAGAGAGAAAGACCCTGGAAAACTCATTTAGTAAATGATCTTAGCACAGAAACTTTATATTAATCACCTAAATGGTAAAGTATAAAATGCGAAACTGAATGGATAGTTCAACTGGATCGACAGAACAGCTTTCGAAGCACCTGGGAGAGGAAACAATTCCAAATTTCGCAGTCAGGAATTATTCTCTAGTGTCTAGTTTGCTCCCTAAACTCGCCTTGGACTCGAGTGGCGCTGCGGTGGGCGACTGAGTGGCGAGCGGGCAGTGTGGACGGTCGGGCAGTTCGAGCGTGCGCCGCTCGAACGAGCGTGCAGGAAGTCGAGTGCAGCCACACGCCTTGCCGCAAGCTGCAGTACCGACACCTGTCGGACTGTCATAGAACGACGTGTACCACGCGATTCGAGCGAGCAACCGAGCGAGGTGCAGACCTCTAGTGACTGGAGTATTGTGACGAAAACTTCAAATGTTTGTAGAGCTTATTGGGACTTAACTACGGAGTCAACAGTCCCTAAACTTACGGACTACTTATGGACTAGCTAATACTGAGGACGGCACAAATATCCATGCCCGAGGGGGGATTCCAACCCCCGACCGCCGGCCGCGGTGGCCGAGGGGACTGAGGCACTTCAGTCACAGTCTGCACGGCCACTGCGGTCGGGGGTTCGAATCCCCCCTCAGGCATGGATATTTGTGCCGTCCTTAGTCTTAGTTAGTTCATAAGTAGTTTGTAAGTTTAGGGACTGATAACCCCGTGGTTAAGTCCCATACGCTTTACAAACATTTGAACATTTGAACCCCCGACCGTAGTGGCCGTGCAGAACATGACTGACGCGCCGCAGTCCGCTAGGCCACAGCGGCCAGCTATTGTGACGTGCCAGTTCCTCGGCCACCAGTGACCAGACGTTTTCAGTTGGTGAGAGATCAGGAGAATGGGCTGGCCAGGGCAGCAGTCTAACACTTTACGTATCCAGAAAGACTCGTACAGGGGTCGTGCATTATCCTTCGCAGGGATCGATGAAGGCTAGAGCCACGGCTCGTAACACATCTGAAATGTAACGGCGACTGCTCAAAGTGCCGTCGATGCAAACAAGAGGTGACCGAGACGTGTAACCAATGACACCCCATGCCATCACTCCGGTGATATGCCAGTATGACGATGACCAATACACGCTTCCGAAGTGCGTTCACCGCGTTGTCACCGAACACGGATGCGACATCGTGATGCTGTAAACAGAACTTGGATTCATCCGAAAAACTGACGTTTTGCCATTCGTGCACCCAGGTTCGTCGTTTCGTACACCATCGCAGGTGCTCCTATCTGTGATGCGGCGTCAAGGGTAACCGCAGCCATGGTCTCCGAGCTGATACTCCATGCTCCTGCAAACGTCGTCAAAGTGTTCGTGCAGATTGTTGTTGTCTTGCAGACGTCCCCATCTGCTGATTCAGCGATCGAGACATAGCTGCACGATCCGTTACAGCCATGCGGATAAGATGCCTGTCATTTTGACTGCTAGCGATACGAGGCCGTTGGGATCCAGCGTGACGTTCCGTATTGCCCTCCTGAACCCATCGATTCCATATTCTGCTAACAGTCATTGGATCGCAATCGCAATGTCGATAGGCAGCAATGCGATCTTCATAAAAGTCGGAAACGTGATGGTACGCATTTCTCCTCCTTACATGAGGCATCACAACAATGTTTCACCAGGCAACGACGGTCATCTGCTGATTGTGTAGGAGGAATCGGTTGGAATCCTGTCGGTTAATTTTCGCGTTTGTAGCACGTCACCTTCGAGGGGGAAGCAATTTTAATGGCCAGTTATTGCCTGGAGTGTATTTCTCCGCGGCAACAGTACAGAGCGCGTGAAGTCACACGGTCAGCTCTCCTTCCTTGTGAGCAAGCAGAGCGGCCTGGGCTGAAGTCACACTGCCTGTTCTCTCCTGTCATAAACATTCAACACTCCACTTTTGTTATTAATTACAGATGTACGATTTACGTAGTAAAATGAGTTACACTTTTGTGGTGTCGCACAAGTCTAAAGTGCGCGCCACCTACTTTCGCCGCGCGCCGCCATGCACGCACGGCGCGGCGTTATTACGACGTCAGCCACGAGCGCCCTCTGCTACAACTCCGCTCGTGGCCACCACTGAACGACATCGTTCACTTGGGACTGAGATAGGAACCAGTTAGCACTTCGAAATCAGATAGGCACCAGTGAAGACTTTGCTATCGGACAGGCACTAGGCAGGCCTTTAGCTCAACTATGTATCAGCATTCTGCAGTACTGAGATATGTAAAAGTTAAGTATTGTATAAATTCTGTGCAATATATATCTCATTCTAATTTACTCTCGTGTTTCTAGTTTCTGCTGTCCTACTGGCTGCTCACCTTCGTACCTGCAATAGCGTGGATCCTTTATTCCTGTGTCGGCCTCTTTCTGCTCGGCCACTGACACCTACGACGGAAACGAGACGCCGAGGCTGGGACACAAAAGCGGCGCCGAGGCTGGGACACAAAAACTTTCAAATTTTATACCTCTCATCATGAGGAAACTTACATTCCAGGACTTCGTTATTTCGCACCGCATGCCACACATGTTAGTAAAATTGTTTCCACCGTCTGTTCTGCGGTGCGGGCGTCGGCCTCATTGTGAGTTTTCCACAAGTTTGGAGCAGCAGGAACGCGGCCAACTGCCCTCGAGCGCCTCCGGCTGCGCCGCTGTCATCCACAGCTTCCCCCTCCGACGAGTGGTGGAAGGGGTGGGGTGGGGTGGAAGTTGCCTCCGGTGTGCGTCACAGCAACGTCAGTGGCGCACCTGCGTGCGGCCGCCGAGGGCCTGCCGCATCGTCGCACCCGCCTCCTGCGCGAGAGGAGGAGTCTCCTGATGAGGGACACCGCGAAATGGCCGAAACGTCCCCGGGGACACCAGGAATGCAGCAGGTCGGCCGCACGCAATCTCGGCCGGGATTTGGCGCCTCCAGCAGGCGGCTGCGTGCCTTCATTCCACCGCGCTGCGCTCCCAGCCCACGTTCTCCATCCACTGTTCATTCTCACGCCCTTTCATCTCACTGCTCCGTCTACACGCACACACACACAAATAGACTGCGATGATGCAGTCAAATTACACAGAGTCCTCCACACCTGCGTCCCTTCGGTAAAACGTACTCCCTCAAATTGTTGACTCCGTATTATGAAAGTATATATTAAAAATAATGCTTGTATATTTATGAGCTGCTGTGTGGCCGAGTTACTGCCGGGTTACCTAGAGCCGAGTTTTCGGGACTTGACTGTACATTACTGCACGACATAAGGTTCAGGAAAGACGTCATGAACACCGAGATTAATGATGTATCCGAAACGTATTTTGCAAACAGTATCCATTATATGCCAATGATTTATTCCTACAAAAAGATTAATTTGTACTACTAATAGTTTAGGGGATATGACAGAATAAATACTAAGACGCCTGGAAAACTGAGTAAACAAATTTGTTCGTCTCTTACGCTCTGCGGTACCCTTGATCCAATTTCTATTAATCTTTGCATACTTCATCTTCAGGCCACGGTGAAATTCATTGCCTGCATAAAATTTTGTATGGTGCATTGGCAGAGGGTATTTTACCTACGTACTTCGACAAAATCTGCGATTTTATTCTGACCTTGATGACATTTTGCACACTTAACGATCGAAACAAAAGGGTCTTCACCGTCTACCTAAGATTTCATATGGTGCATGCGAAGGGGACCGTGCAGTACGCTTAGACCCTCTTCACTCATGACCATGAAAAAGAATGTAATTAATTGTTCACAGATAAAGGAAGCAATGGTCTGATGAGGTGGACGAGTTCGACAGAGAGATGAGGAAATGATTGGCAGAGAAAGGGGAAGGTATAGATGGGCACAAACAGAAGTAGAAGGAAATGAACAGACACAGGGGACGTGAGGAGATAAACACAGTGAGGAGAGGAGGTGCAGAAGGAAGTAAACGGTCGGAGGTTCGAATCCCCCCTCGGGCATGAATATTTGTGCCGTCCTTAGTATTACTTAGTTCATAAGTAGTTTGTAAGTTTAGGGACTGATGACCCCGTAGTTACGTCCCATAAGCTATACAAACATTTGAATTTGAAGGAAGGAAAAGGTGGACAGATAGGAAAGGGCACGATGGACTAACTCAAAACTCGAATAAATAAATACACGGGTGACGCCAGGTTTAAAGCTATATAGGGACTGATGACCCCGTAGTTACGTCCCATAAGCTATACAAACATTTGAATTTGAAGGAAGGAAAAGGTGGACAGATAGGAAAGGGCACGATGGACTAACTCAAAACTCGAATAAATAAATACACGGGTGACGCCAGGTTTAAAGCTATATATATATATATATATATATATATATATATATATATATATATATATATATATATGTGTGTGTGTGTGTGTGTGTGTGTGTGTGTGTGTGTCATATAAAAATATTATTGGGCTTACTTGTGCATCTTAAATGGCACATACAAATGTGATTTTTAAATGTTAATAATCAAAACAAACAAAAATGTATGTGAGGACTCTTCTGGAATTGGGCTACCGTTCATGATTTACACAGAACTTTATTCCTGCCTAAGTGATTAGCGGAAAACCGGTACGTGTGTGGGACATTAATTAAATCTCCACCCTCAGTTAAATGAAACAAGCTTACCTGCCCTATATTAAGAGATTATAAGGCAGACAGTGAACACTGAATAAAGGCTTTCACGACCGTATGACATGACATTTGTTGTGGTAAACCTTTCGACAAATAACACGGTGGTCGACGACGTTCACCAGCTCCTTACGTTTCGTTCAGAACTGCGCTAGAGATATTCAGGGGTGTCAGCAAGAGTCCGCGGAGGAACAGCACCTCTGAAACTATTAGTGCAGTTCTCAACGAAACGTAGCCAACTGGTAAGTCTCGTGGTCCACCACCATAAACTCGGCCCCACCGGCCTCTTACCGAAAGTCTCAATAAGCAGCTGAGACAGAAACTCTCGCCAATTGCGAATTAATATTTCTATATTTCACGTTTATAGCTGCGAACAATCAGCAACTCTATATTTTTAGAACATAAGTATCAAATGTTTTCAATGTTTGTTAAGCTTATGGGACTAAACTGCGGGATCATCAGTCCCTAAACTTATACACTATTTATAAACTAAACACAACACAAACATCCATGCCCGAGGGAGGATACTAACTCCCGACGGAGAACGGCATCGCACATCGGAGCATAGAGCGTCAATGCGCTCCGCCACTCCGCCGCGACAGCAGAAGTATCATAGTAGAAATTCAGAGGAAAAGCCACATAAATATAGTAAAGATAGTAGAGCCAGCACAAGGTAACTAACTTCTACCCTCTACTACTTTCAATTCAGTCAATGACGAATGGGTGCTCTAAAAATACGGGAGGTCCACAAAATAGTATTAATACGTAGCATAAACGCAATTACTTTCTATCAGTAAGAAGATGGACGACCAGTGGCTTTGATAATATCTCTTTCGAAGACTCAGAGATCGCGCACTTCTCCGATCATTCTTGTTGTCCGTCAGAGACAAAACGTATGACACGCTGCAAAGTAAGTTCCATGTCTCTATATGTCAATTATAAACTGCGGTCGCGCCTCATTAATAACATGTACGCACTATTTAGTATTAACTGGAACGATATCTTGCACTGTGTGATATTCTGGCTTGCAACCACCATATTGAATTCCTCAGAGCAGGACAGAAAAGAGCTGTATGTAGCTAGCGCAGGTTCGTAAGAGGTACCAAATAACAGGTCGGTACAATTCACATGGAAAAGGCCGCCCGAAATTGTAGTACTCTGTTGTGAATTTCTTTCTGAATTACGTAAGCTACCATTCTGTTGTGTCAGATCATTTAATTACTTGTAAATCAACAAATAAAATTAAAACAGAAACATAGCCGACACACTTCGACCATCTTTTGCCGCGAGTAAGCGCGCCCGTAGACCGCGATGGATCGCAGTGTACTTTGGTGGAATGGCCAAGCGCTTTAACGTTCCTTGCTGCGAAGCGCCATGTTGCTCGCCGTCGGTGATTCGAGTCCTCCCTCAGGCATGCATGTGCGGGTAGTCCTTAGGTTAAATTAGTTTAAGTTAATATTGCTGATTGTGTGTTTTAGGGGGACAAATCTGCGAAGTTCGTCAGTCCCCCATTTCATCACAGGGCGACACAAGAAGAGTGTCAATGCAGAAGAAGTATGTCCAGAGTTAAAACAGCAATGGGATGAAACCCCAGTAAATCAGTAAAACGCCAACAAAATCGGCAAGAGACAACACAAAATGAGAAAATCACATAGAAACATCGAACAATAAAGGGAAATGGAATGAGAAATCCAACGTCATTGGGTGACAGGAAGGGTCAACTATGGGGCAACGCAAGGAAACCTCCAATCAGAAGATAAAACAAGAAAGGAACATACGCAATGGGCTGAAGCAAAGCTTTATATAGAATGGTGAAAACCACCGTCACGGATGAAACCTAAGACTGAATCAGACATTGTGGCATTGCCACTTAAAACTTCAGACACTCTGGCGGGTCGTCACCACAGAGGAGATGGTCGTGGGTCTGAAAAGTGTGGCAAATGCAGAGCCGTCACAGTGCTGCAGAGACCAGGCGTGAAGCCCACACGGAGGAGTGCCACACAGCCATAGTCTCCTTTATAGCCCTGAGTTTGTTGTGTGTGGTCAGGCTACGCCACTCAGTAACCCATACATCGAGGACTCTATGTTGCAGCGAAGACTGGAGAAGCCAGGAGGTCAATCTCCAAAATGAATGCATCGACAGCCTCTTTGGTAAGCCTATCAGCTCGTTCGTTGCCTGGGATTACAACGTGACCGGGAGACCAAAGAAATACCACAGATCGATCAAACAGATCAAGGGCAAAAAGAGTCGCATGGATAGCTGTAACATTGGTCCAGAGCGCGAAGGCAGCTCAGAGAGTCGCTGCAGAGAAGGAAAGATTGACATGAGTAAGAATTCATATGCTCGAGAGCACGGAAATGGGCCACCAGCTCTGCAGTATAAATACTGTAGCAATCCGTCAGAGACGGCTTCTCAACGTGGCCGCCATGAACACAGGCAAAGCAACTTGAGCGTTAACCAATGAACTGTCAGTATAAACTAGTTGCAGGTCAGACTTGAAGTCTCGATGGAGGTGGGCAGCAATAATTATCAATGTAATAAGAAAGAAGTTTAAAAAGCTGATTGGCTGCTGACAATAAAACCATGCAGGTAAAGATAAAATCTTTATACCTTTTGTACTGACCCGATTCGGACCTAGCCCATCTTCAGAGTTCCTGGTAGGCGTAAAAACTAAGATAATACATGTACAGTCAAACAGTTAAAAGTAAATGTGATACAAAAAGAGAATTGACACAAGATAGAAGTTATACATACCATAACACTACCCATTTAAGTATAGACAAAACGCAATGGCCAGTAGAAGCTGGCGACTCATCAAACATTGGTAACATTAATACGTGTGTACAAAACTTAGTACATTCGTCGAATACTAAAAGTAAACTGAAATAAAATTTTTTCAGTGCCTTTTGGGCAATTACAAACCACGTGAGGGCATCACCTCACCTAAGATGTCATAAATATATATGAATATAACAATCTATATATACAAACAAAATTAAATATTTAGGCTTGTACAGACATTTGCAGAATATCTTAGTTTTTACGCTGACCAGGTACTCTGAAGAAGGGCTACGCCCGAAACGCGAGCTGTTGTTGGCATTGGAGCCGTAAACTTGGACCTTGGCCCTCACAAGTACACTCACTGGTCGTAGGGCTGGTACGAAAGGATCCCCTTGCAATGGGAAAGCCACAGTGGTAGATGGGGTCCAGCAGGCGTAATGCCGCATCAAGGTGGAGTGATCAGCATCCCAGGCAGTGTGAGCCAGGCAACGAAGAGCATTGCGTTGGCGCCAGCACTCCCGTTTCATCTGTTGAATATGAGACAGCCAGGCATCGAAGAGCAATCCCAGAAACTAGTGGGATACCACTACAGAAAGTAGTTGGCCGTCAAGGTATAGTCCTGGGTGAGGGTGGACTTTCCAACGCCAACATAACTGCATGACACGTGTTTTTGCGGCAGAAAACTGGAAGTCCTGGTACAGGGCCCATGGCTGCGTGTGGCAGATGGTCGCTTGGTGTCGGCGTTCAGCAACAGTCATTGTAGTGGAGCAGAATGAGACGCAAAAATCATCGGCATAAAGGGAAGGAGATACTGTGACCCTCAAAGCCGCAGCCCGGCCATCAATGGGCACCAGAAACAGGGAGACACTCAGGACCGAGCACTGTGGGACCCCGTTTTCCTGGACGTGGGGGGAACTATGGGCAACACCAACTCAGACGCGAAAGGAGCGAAGTGTATAAGAATGGGGAATGACCCCCGAAGGCCCCACTCTGCAGTATGGTGAGGATGTGTTGCCGCTAGGTGGTCCATAGGCCTTCTGTAGGTCAGAAAAGACTGCAGTAAGGTGCAGGCACACCAGTTTATCGGTGATAGATCGACCCTGACGAAACCCATCCTGGAATGATGCCAGAAGGCCCCGTTACAAGCCCATACCATTATGGGTGCATAAGTTGGAACTGCACAGTGAATATATTTTGCACCAAACATGAGTTCTTCCCCAAATGGTCGGACTGCAGAAAAATTTAGAAATTGTGGAGGACAAACCCAAAGGGAGGACCGAAATTTAATGACCGAAACGTGTGTAGACTCCTTTTAGTCGCCTCTTACGGCAGGCAGGAATACAGCTGGCTTATTCTTACCCTCGAACCAGTAGCGGGGATTAGTTGCGGTCACAGAATGTAGATTAAGGGCACACGCCATAGCAACACGAATCACAGAGCAATACAAAATCGGTGAATTTACGTTACTTATGCAGCAGAAACAATTATCACAAACCCAATGAATATAAAGTTTTTTAAAGAATAAGTATGCATGCAACAATTCTATGTAAAATCAAACCATCACCATAATACTTGCAAACCATTTTACTATACCTTGATTAGAAATAGTAATTAAAATTGTTGCGATTGACTTGTGCTTGCAATGACAAGCTGACTGATTAAGTGAGTCATTTACTGAGACTTATGCAATTAATTTTTATTTAATAAATTGGATCAAATGTTAATTCTGAGAATTAATATTATGGCATGGACTATTGTTCCATATAATAACAACTTCATCTGCCATCAAACATGTTTAGCAGTATAATTGAATTGTTCAGTTTAATTAAGTAACCAAGTGTTGCAGTGCGTCTCTTAGTACCCGTAAATTGGATACTTAACACAAAATTAATATTCGCTGCTTGGTAGTATTGAATGATTACACAACATGTTGATAGTCAATGATCTCTAATTGTCATTAACTGAACTTTGAGTTTTTGTAACAGTACTAACTATTCTTCGAGCATTGAAATCTTTTGAAATACGACTGATTTTATTTAGATTTAAGTAACATCTTTTATTGTTCAAGTTGAGCCTCGGAATATTAAAGGCAACAGAATAGGAACTTCTTTGGATAATGCCGCGTGTGAATAATTTTATCGACATTCATTAAATGCACACTTTTCGCTACCGATTGTTTGCAAAACTAAACTTTGGCTCAGCATTACAGATCTAAAGACAGTTAATAGCTTAGATCTTACTGTGCAGCGGTGGTGTGGTGATTGTTGCTGGTATATTATAATGAGTGGCAAAAATGGTATCTTATTGGCGACGAAATATTGTTTAAACACTGGGCCCATAGCATTCCTCTTCAAGTTTTGACGCTGTGCCCAGGTTAATTATTTGCCAGTGCCCATTTGCCAAAACTGCTGTTTGTACCAACACGTCGTAAAGCCACAGTTTACTGCTGCAATCCAACTTTTCTACCGTTTATCTCGAGAGTTCAAAAATAACTTTTCTATCTCGCGCCTCGTGCTAGACTGCATTCAGCGATAACAATTGCTCCACACAAAAATGCTACGAACATTGTCCTCGATAAGCCAACGTGACTACTATAATGCTTTACATTTGTTTCACAGTACAATATGAAATCATTTAACCATTCGTCATTTACATAATTTACATACACAAGAAAATTAACCAATGTACACGCGATATAGGCTATACTCATTTCTCATACTATCCGCTGTCATTTATACTGATCGTGTTTATACACGCAGACATTGTCGTTGCTCAGTGTGTTGTTGCGTTACAGTGGGACCTATCAGCAGTTGTCTGAGAAACTACATAAACTAATTTATTCTAAGAACAACACACACACACACACACACACACACACACACACACACACACACACACGTGCCCAAAGGAGGACCCGAATCCCGACGACGAAGGGCCTCGCGCACCTCAGGAAGGCCTCTTAGAGCGCATGGCTTCTCCGGCTCGGCCAGTCCTTTCTATATCTTCCTTTAACCCGATCTGGTGGGGATCCCAATCACGTGAGCAATACTAAAGACGGCGTCCAGCACGCGTTTTATACTGCGTCTCCTTTATAGACTTATCACATATTCTCACAATTCTCCCATTCGGCGGTCATGACGGACAGAATCGCTGTCCAACGTCTTTGGTCATTGACTAGAAATTTATTATATAAAAGTGCATTTTAATATTGCAAAGGCAACATTGCCATCCTTTACATAGTTTGGTTTGCCAGACTATTCGTCGCTAATGAACCTAACAGCCTCAACATCAAGAACCAACGACTTGTCTTGCCGTCTCATGCACAGTGCACCAGACTTTTGAACACAATAGGTTGGTGAACATTTTGTTTATAGACTGTACATGTGACTCAGGGCGGTGAAAGCAACTACGGCACATCTCGAGTACTGAAATTTCTTTACAGCCGAATTCAGTTACTCGAAATCCATGGTAACACGGAGGAGGTAAAGGGAAATGTTCAAATGTATGTTCAGCTGTAACTGCGGGGTCATCAGTGCCTAAACTTATAAACGACTTATGACCGAACTTATACTAAAGACAGCACAAACATCCTTGCCCGAGGGAGGATTCGAACCCTCACGGCCGCGCGCATCGTAGCATAGCACCTCAATAGGCTCGGGAGGTAAAATAATGAGGGACAGGTTTTCCAACCTCTCTTCGCTATAATTAACCTTTTTTTCCTCCCACCACCTGCCGTATCTGCATGTTGTTCATATTGTTTTATCGTTCAAATTTGTACACAGAGCAGAATATTCAAATCAAATGTTTGTTAAGCTTATGGGACTTAACTACGGGGTCATCAGTCCCTAAACTTACAAACTACTTATCAACTATCTTATACTAAAGACGGCACAAATATCCATGCCCGAGGGGGATTCGAACCCCCGACCGTAGTGGCCGTGCAGACCGTGACTGGAGCGCCTCAGTCCCCTCGGCCACCGCGGCCGGCTACATAATGGAGTGAATGAGAGTTCGTGGCAGCAGAATATTGTTTACAAATCTAAAGTTTACCAATAAGCAACTGTAAAATTTATTACTGATGAAACCATGTCTTATCAATATAAAATAATAAATCAATATCCAGAGACATATTTTTCTCGATATATTTCCAAGATAAAGAAAGGCAACAAATTAATGAAGGGAGACGTGCTTTAAGTCAGTCCGTGCAGTCACCGTATTGATTAGGTCGCGGTAGCTTAGCGGGAAGGTTTCTGGTTCGAATCCCGGCCGCGACATGAATTTTAATTCACTGTTTATTCTTCATTTCTTAATGTTTGAGGACACATGTTTCAGTATTGTAACGGTACCCAAAAAAAAAAAAAAAAATGTTCAAATGTTTGTTAAGCTTATGGAACTTAACTACGGGGTTATCAGTCCCTAAACTTACAAACTACTTATCAACTAGTTTATCCTAAGGACGGCACAAATATCAATGCCCGAAGGGGGATTTGAACCCCCGACCGTAGTGGCCGTGCAAACCGTGACTGAAGCGCCTCAGTCCCCTCGGCCGCCGCGGCCAGCAACGGTACCCACCAGACTGATCAGCCGGAGACTTTTTTTCACTTGAAGGGCAGGTCTGTGGTACGCCTCGTACCTGTTCATTCCATTCTTACGATTTATGAGCCTGAAGACAGTTAGCTGAATGTCAGTGGCGTACATGCGGAGACACTCGTAAGGCAACTAGAACTCAGAAATCCAGGACGTATGAGCAGTAATGTGCGTGTTTGAACCAATCTAGCCAGCAGTGAGACGTCTACTTGGATTCAAACGCGGTGCCTGTCTTCTCCGGCACGGTATTCGCTGCGTCGGATCGCATCGCATCGCATCGCGGTTCACAGCGCAGGCCAGGGCGGCTGGCCGCGTGTCACCGCACGACATCTTGGTGCCTCGCTGCTCGGGTAGTCGGGAAGTTGCCGCCTGGCTTCCCGTATCCTCTAAGTTGGTTTCCCGCTCCTAACGGACGCCAGTGCGGCGTTAATTCTCGCCTCGTAACTACTGTTAGGAATTCTAACGCCTCCTTTGGGAGAGCGTTTACTTACCGACTACTGCACAGAAACTCGCATTAGCAACAACCGTATGGTACTGCATATGTGCTGCTGCTGCTGCTGCTGCGGATGTGGAGCTGAACTTGTATGTAAGTGCATCCGTGTTCAGGATACGACACCTGAGGTAAAATGTTAGACTAATTGGTGGATGCCGCGTTTTATCAAGCTAATGCCAACTGAATTTCTACCTATCCTTTAATTTCCTATGCCTTAGTATTTCTTCGACGCTAGAGACCTTTAACCGTTTACTCACAGCTTCAATGCCAACCACCTCCGGTGCTTCCACATATTTCACTCACCTCATTCATTGGGCAATAACGCAGCCTGGATTTTGTCAGAGTGGGGGAGGGGGGACATTATTAAGGACACTCATGTTTTCCATTTAAAGTGTAAACGTATCTATGATTTAATTATACGAACACTACCAGTCAAAAGTTTTCGATGAATCGTGCACAAAATTAGATACTTCATTTCAATGTACAAACACATCGTAAAAAAACTGAATATACCAATACGTTTTGTCTCTCTATCATTAAGAAGAATACAATATGGGTTATATTTTATCGTCAAACTATCCACCCTTTGGTCCCCGAACAGATGCACAAACATTTGGCATTCTGGAAATAAGATTCTGCAGTGTTTGTGCAGATATTACAGTCCAACAGCTCTGTAAATTATTCCAACATTAGTCGACCTCAGTTTTCGGACGTCCCTGTCAAGTTCATCCCACAACAGTTCTATGGGTTTTATGTCTGGTGACTGACATGGCCAAATTATATTTTGCAGTTCCCCCCATTCCTCTTTTCTATTGACATAACCTATACACAATTTAAAAGAATGTTTGTGTTCACTGCCCGGCTCCAGAACAAACCCACGACCAATAAGCCTTTTGCTAGATGAAACTGCATTGTTGGTCAGTATACTGAGATATCCTTCCTTCTTTAATATTCCATTAATTCGCATGAGGTCACCGACTTGATCACCCGCAAAACATCCCCACACCATAACCGACCCTCCACCATGCTCCTTCGCCACGAAGTCGACGAACAAACATCCAATGATGGCTCCGAAATACTTGAAACTGCGGTTTATCCGTGAATAAAGCCTTGGACCATTGCTGCACGCTCCAGTTCTTATGCTTCTGTGCCCATTGCCTCTTTCCCACCTTGTTTTGTGTCCTTAATAAAGGTTTTTGGGCCGCCATCCACCCCTTTAAAACTCGTTCACGAAGACGGCACTGCGATGTTGAGACAGAGATTGGAGCAGCTCGCGTATTATTCACTTCCTCCCGAATTTCAGGTGCCGTATGAATGCTCTAACGTTTACTCTGTGCACACAAGAACTGATCTTCTCTGTATGATGTTACACGTGGTCTTCCTGATCGCGAAATACTTGTTTGGCACTGGTTTGCTTGAACCGCTGCAATGAATACACCCCTATATATTCGGATATGCCAACTTTCGTTGCTATTGTCCTACTTGAATAGCCTTCGTGATGTAGATCTACAATTACAGCAGGTTTTTCAATTCCAATCTCCTGGTTTCATCCCATTTGAAGGTGATATGGTATGCAACTGATCAGATACCCAAAAATATTGCTAGTTGCTCACAGTGTACTGAAGACTAATATGAACTGCTTGCTACACATACAGCTAAAGGAATGAGGCCTATTCGAGTGGACACGTCTTGGGTAAAGACACGTCAGTGTTGTTGTGCTTACTGATCTGCGCCCCACCATAAGAAGAACCGGGCAAATACACAATAGAGCTCGTTCCGTCTTTACATGTTCATGCTTCTTTTAGTATCAGAAGAGAGCTATGATAGATTATTTAAAACTACATCTATGTTTTAAGCACAATCCATAGTTGTGATAGGTGATCGGAAACATTTGACCGTTAGTCCACAGTATTTGCTTTCTGGAGCCCTTCCCACGTATAAAACATGGAATATAAAATGAAGCAAGAAAAGCTTTTCCAAAACCCAAATTCACAATTAAATCATTTTATATATAAAAACAGTGTAGTGCGCAAGATTGGTTATTTGCCACCCGCTGGTTTCAGCTCGCTGTTGGGCCATCCTCGGGGTTTTTCTCCGAGGTGGTGTGGAGCATGGTCTGCAGCTCCTGCGCTTTTCCGCACCACCTTGGAGAAAAATCCTGAAGCTGGTCCAACAGTGGGCTGAAACTAGCGGTTAATCTATATCTATAAATGTGAATGTCTGTTCGGTGTACGTTTATCACGTCTGAACCACAAGACATAAAGAGCTAAAAATTTGTACAGTTACCAATGTCTACCCGGGGAAGACTTTAGGCAAGATTTTATGGCGATCCCCAGCTATGGTTCTTAAATAAAATAATAAATGGTGGTAACGGAAACGTCGGTTAGTTTTCTCTTCCTCTAGTAGGGAGCAAGAGACAAGATATTTGATTTGACTACACAACATTTACAAAATATGTAGTGTGGGGAGAATCTAAATAAGGACAAAGGGTTAACTTTTAAGAAAATGGTTTATTGGCCAAAGCATAAACAATAAAGGGGGAGAGACCGAATTAAATATCATAAGAACATCTCAAGAGAATCTACATTTACATAAGATGAAATGGCCCTAATACTGCTTACAAGCGAATGTAGTACTAGCGTAATTAACGACGATTATTTTTCACAGGGAAGAAGGGAGGAACTGATACACATTCTCACGTAGATTCATGCGCCAAGTCATGCAAGTACTTAAAAGTACAGAACACTATACTACAGCAACGCCAGTAGTAGGATGCTGTAAGGAATAGCAGAGCGGAAGGTTCACCCGCGCACCAATAAAAGAAAAAATTGGTTCCGTCGTGTATGGTCTTGTGGCTTAGGCTCAGGATAGCTATCACTAGGATCAAACGCACGTGATAGAATACCACGTGGCTGCGACACAGTTGCGAAGTACAATTTCCCAGAGAAATTCAAAATATCGATTAAATACGAAAAATCGCTAACTAATACTTAAAGGGAGTCGTTCTGGTGTTCGTTTTGTACGAGGGGAAATATTATGGGATGGTTAGGGTTTAAGTTCAAAACAGCACTCTACAGGGATGGATCTTTGAATATCATCCATGCGAGTGGAGCTGGAGGAAGAGCCTTCTCCTTCTCCAGCTGAGGGGTGGGAACCGGCGTCCCCAGTGGTGGTCGGGGAGTTGCTCGCACAGGTGATGTGGGGGGGGGGAGGAGTAGATGAAGATCCCCCACCCATCACGGGGGCAGTTTGAGATTTACGGCCCACAGGGCCCACAGCAGGAGGTTGCACTAGGGGAGCGGTCGTACCCGAGGATACGGGGAGCGATGCAACAGTGGCAAATGTTGTTGTCATATAAACAGGGTGGAGTCGCTCGTATTTCCTTCGTGCCTCAGAGTACAATTTGCCCTGGGTCTCCATTTCCATTATTTTTCATTGTTACAACGTCTCGATATACTACAGCATCATCCGCAAAATGCCTCAGTGAACTTCCGATGTTACCAGTAAAGTAACTTATAAACATTGTGAATATCAGCGGTCCCACGACACTCCCCTGTGGCACACCAGACATCACTCTTACTTCGGAAGACTTCTCTCCACTGAGAATGACATGCTGCGTTCTGTTATCTAGGAACTACTTAATCCAATCACACAATAGGGCTGATAGACCATATTCTCTTACTTTGTTCATCAAACGGCTGAGGTGAACTATATCGAATGCCTTGCGGAAGTCAAGAAATACGGCCCCTACCTGGGAACCCTTGTGTATGGCCCTCTGACAAGGAAAGTACTTGAGCTCGAACAAACACAAATACACCAAAATTGTATGAGAGATAATGTAAATATCCCTTATTGCACTAGTGATACTCCCGCATCTGCAAAAATTTGCAGTTTTCCGTTAGAGACCTCTGTGTGTGTCATGCCACATTGCCCTTTGACCTGTCGGTTCGCCAGTAGGGACGGTGCAGTGTGCCTCCGAAGTTGCGTTTCGTGACGTTATTTGTGTGGTGAAGCATCAGATGGGGCGGCGATTGACAATCTATCCTGCTAATGTATTGCGACTGGTTGAGATGAAGTTATGAAGAACCCTTCTTCGTGACGATTGTATTAGTGTAGAAGATGAATCATTCGCATGCTTTCTCGTATCTGTTATGGTACAGAAATATGAGCATAAGTTATATACCTTTGTTACAAACTCATAATAATGATATTAGGTATGATAATAACGAACAACTCACTGCAAGCGGTAGTGCTACGGTAAGTGCGGGAACAGGCGATGGAAGCAGTGGAGTGAATACCAACAGTCTTCCGGAAAGAAGGTTAAAATTGCAACTATCATCGCGACATTTGATGACAGTACGCTAGAGAACATGTACGATAATTATTATTACATAAGTTATAATTCAGATATCTGCATTACGTATGGCGTTTACAATTACATCTACAGTGCTACCTACAGCATCATTGCAGAGTTTTGCATAAAAACGACACCCACCAGAACATTGAGGTGTATGTAGAGATCCTGTAACCAAACGTTCATACAGATATGTTTCTTCGAGTCGATGTAATTTCCTTGTGAGTGTGTCGTGGACGAATAGCGTGAGCTGGGTTTCGCACGATCGCCTTTTTCTAAACCCATGCTGATTCCTACAGAAGAGACTTCTAGTCTCCAGACAAGTCATTGTACGCGAACATAATACGTGTTCCACACGGTACAATTTGTCGAGTGGAGTGGTGAAGGGGGAGGGTTGTCGGATGTCGGATGCTCAGGCCCGACCAACCATCCGACAAGAAAATTTGGTCAAGAAGCTCCTCCACTCATCCAATTTATCGGATCGCTAACAGATTGGTCCCGACAAATCGGAACGTGTGTAGGGGCATTAATCCGGCTGCTGGGTCTCCTTTGGTGGCTCGCAGACAGCAGCCCTCTGACAGGCCGGTCCTCCAGCGACCTGAGGGAGCGTCCGCTTCGGCAGGTCTGCAGGGCGGGCCTCCACCTCCGCCTCCGCCGCCCCCACTTCCACCCCCCACAGTCGCCGCTTCCGCCCCCGGTATTGGCGGGGCGCAGGAAAAACTATTAGGCCGGGCGCGGCGGCTACAGGCGCTGCCAATATTGTGTCGGCACGTCCAGACGGCGCCCCGCCGCCAGCCAATAGCCGGCGAATTCCCGCGCGTCTCAAAGGCCAGCGGGGCCGCAAATAAAACACACACCTGCACAGTGGCCGGCGCAGCGCGCTTTGTTGTCCACTTTACGTGCTGTACCACAAGTAACACTGTCTAAGAACAATAATTTTGGGGTCATCTTGAAGGTTCGATACTACCCGTCGGCTTTGAAAAAAATCAAATGTTTGTAAATCTATCGGACCAAACTGCGTGGTCATCAGTCCGTAGCTTACAAACTACTTAAACCTAGGTAAACTAACACCCATGCCCCAGGAAGGACTCGAACCTCCACGGCGAGCAACCGCGCTCTCCGCAGCAAGGAAGGAACCTTAGGGTTTAACGTCCCGTCGACAGCATGGTCATTAGAGACGAACATCGGCTTTGACCAATTACATCATGTAGTATGCCATTTTTTTCATAGACGAGTTTGTATTTGTTTATTAGTAGTCACTGATTATATTGCAAGTGTGTCACTGGTAATATTTATTAGTTGCATTCATTTATTTATGCAGTTCGTGTTGACCAATTACGGAAATTTTTTATAAGAAGGCATTTATTTCTTTGCGCGTTTCGTTTTTGTGTAGTAAAATAGTGTGTCAGAGGTATTATTTATTATAATGAATTCATATATTTATCTACGCGTTTTGTGTTGAACAATTACTAAAGCGACAGAAAATACTTATAAATGTATTTGATGTGATTTTTAAATATTTTAAAGGGCTGAAGTGCAGTTCATAAGTCCGCGAGTGGTGTTTCGTGTGTAGACGTTGGCAATGGAGCCGCAATGAATTATTCTTAATGAAGTTACAAATCGGGTCTCTGAGATTTTTAATTATCGATCTGTTCACATCCCGTGAAGTTTTCTTTTATTTTTCACAGCACTTTAATTGGGGCATTCCTATGACTGCAGTAAAATATAGTTCTGTCTACATCCCGTAAGATAATGTCGCACTTAAACGCACGCGCTGAAGCGTTTTTTCGATAAACAGACTCCATTCCCTCGTCGTCATTGGTTAACAAAAGAACATTGCAAAACGTAACTTCACTTTCACACTTTCCTGGGTTCTCGCGCCTTATTTCACGTTTCATAACAGTATTATTACGAATGAAAGCTCTCCTGATGCTACAACGTATTAAGAAACTTCAATATAGGAGCCGTTTTCAGTGTGATTTTATCTGCTACATTGACCGGAAGTGCTATTGCTGTTGTTGTTTTTTTTCGAGTTTTCAATTTTTCATTTTTATTTCATTATTGCTATTTTTATTGTTTTTTATTTACAACCTCCCTGCCCAAAACCCCTTAATTCCCGCGGTAGTTCCGTGAAATTCTTTTACTTATTTCTTTTTTTCTTTTGTACATTTGTATTAATGTAGTTGTTTATATCATGTTGTTACGGACGTCACATTACTTTCGCATTCAAAGATTAATGTCGGTTATCGTCATGGCGTTGTGCCTGATGTCGTTGGTCAAAGCAGAAGGATGCTATCGGAAATTCAAATATTGTCCACTTTTTTACAGAATTACAGATTCCGTTAACTACGGTTGTTTGGTAAAACCTATGGTAACCACCTGTACTCAGTATCTGGTGTTACCTGAAATCCGTTATAGGATATTGTAAAGTAAGTTTGCAATCACAAATGCATCAACAAAATCAAAGGTCTGTATATGCGACAAGACCACCTAAGTAAAAAACAAACTCTCGCACTTCTCCTTATTCATTAATTATCAGGTGAGTATATTAACACCAACCTATATAAATTGTAATTTTATGGATGGACGCAATTTGTTTACCTCTTAAAGACTGCCATCAGAATATTCTAATACAATAACACCAGATTGCGTATACTGTGGTTTCTCTCCTAATAGTTTACTACGAAAATTATGGACACAAATAAGTTCCCCTTCAAACAATAATGTTTTAATGAATTATTTCTTTGCGCCTTATATACTATAAACTTTAAACTTTACGAGTTAACGTAAGTATGTATTGATGTTTCGACGTATGGTATTGGGAACGACAATATAAAACACTAGATAAAGTCCAGGTAAGTAGTGGGTATCTATGTATTCCTAACCTGCATTAGCAAATCACTTTTCCTCGGATTCATTCCCTTGTCCTGTCCCTCTCTCTCTCTCTCTCTCTCTCTCTCTCTCTCTCTCTCTCTCTCTAAGTTTACAGATATTTAACTTCACAAAACAAACGTAAAATATGTGCATGATAAGCAGTAATCAATCACAAATATTCATTTGTTATTGCATATCTACATTTCGGTCAGAGCGAGTCCATTTTTAATTAGTTGAAACCGCTGTTAAAAACATTAAAGAATCCGTTCTTCAATATAAGGATCGAAAAATTTTATGTGTTTTAAACATGAACGTAATCTTCAACATGGAGATCGAAAAAGTTTTGTGTGTTTAAAACAATGTTTTCAGAACATTGATAGTGGTCACTCAGTGGCCGCAATGTAGATATGCAATCTAGTTCATATATTTTTTCTGGTTATTACACTATTTCTATTAGGTTTACTAAATACAAATGCATCAAACATAATGCCTAATTAACTTGCAATGTACCGGTATTAATCACGATACACACTTCAAAACTATTTATTTTCTATAAAATCTAAAGTCATTCTACACTTGCTTTATCTACTGGTTATTTTTATGCAGTAAGAACATGAAATAATAAAGTTAATAAACAAACTCAAATTTTATTTTGGTAATTTATTTAACGTTAACTCATAAATTTGTTAGATAATACGATTCTATTAAAAACCCCGAGAGTTGCGATAGTATTTAAATATACATTTACGTGCCTGTTTGAGCGCTGTTCCGGCCTTCTGTTTGAATGATGTCAATATAATTTCACTGTTTGCGATTAAAATTACTGTTCAGTTGTAAAAAATTTGTCCATCACGGTATAAAATTATTCCTTTTGAAACGTTGGACGGTGGACTCTCATTCGGAAGGACGACTGCCTATAGAACCTGTCTGGCCATTCGCGTTTTGAAATTACGAACGGTATGGAAGGTCAATGGCTAAATTAGACATGTCTTTGGTGATGCTCCCCCGTCAGAAGTGAGATTTGATTACCACTGAAGACATCTCTGAAGATGGCATGGGCAGTGCTGAGATACCAACTTAATTGTCGCGCGCATAATGTCAAAAAATCCAAGACTGGGGTTCAGGAGTGACATTTACCTTCACAGCAGGATCCTTTTCGTTGTCATCCGCGGCACGCTTAGAGCACAACGTTATGTGTACTAAATTCTACGAACTGCTTTGCCGACCTTCATTGCAACTTAACTGAACTTAAGGATTATGTACAGCGTATGTCAACCACTTCGTGATTTTGAAGCTGTAACGAGCCCATTTGACAGACCTTTGTAAGTTATTCCTCAGGAGCACATTCAAGATCTCTGTCGATCAATCGGAATCGGGTAATTCGTCGTCCCTTAGTCTTAGAGTATATTGAAGTATTGTCTGATGTTTGAGGGTTTTTTATGTGTAGATGATGAAAATGGTGATGTGTGGTTTGGCGCGCGCGTGTTTGGTGCGTGTGTGTGTGTGTGTGTGTGTGTGTGTGTGTGTGTGTGTATTGTGTGGGTCGATGAACTTAAAGTCCCTATCAGACGAACGCTAACCATCAATAGTCTCACATACCCCCGGTCCGTAAGTCATTGTGGAGAAGTCTGATATTTAGCTCAGGACATTGGCGCAAAAATGGCTTGTAACAAATACATATTTGCGACTCATTGCTGCTAATCAGTCACACATTATAACAGTCGCGGAGCACCGTGATCCAATATGGAATTAGAAACGTATGATTAACTGTCGTCTTTACAGTTTATTATTAATGACAAACCCGGAGAACCTACCAATGTAATGTATTAAAATAAAATCTGATTAATAGAATGCACTTGTAAGAATGACCAGTTTCATGGTGCTGATTAGCCTCTTCAGTTCATAGAATAAATCAATGTTACAAATAAAACTAATTTCATTGTATTAATCGTGTCTGTTAATTTGGTTCCGAAGAAATCCGCCACGCTCCATGTATCTGATCTATATTGTACAAACATTTTGACTATGCTCCGATGCGCGAGGCCGTTCCCCTTCGATGATTCGAATCCTCCCTTCGGGCATGGATGTTTGTGCTGTCTTTAGTATACGTTAGTTCGTAAGTAGATTGTATGTATAGGGAATGTTAAGCTTACGGGACTGCGGGATCATCAAACATTTGAACATTTTGAAAAGTTGGTTAGAAATTCTGTTAAATTTTATTACCTGGTCCCCTAGTATTTCGTAAGCATTGTATAAATATAACCACCGGAACAACCCAACCGTAGTTTTTCGTCCTTAATTCCTGCTGGATGTTGATCGGGTTACTATACTGTTTAATATATAAGCGATCCTCAGACGTAGTCCACATATCCGCATTACACTGACAGCTCATCACTGTTTAAGTAATTAGTATAATAAATATAGTCTGAAGAAACTTTAAAGCCATCATTTTCAAACTTCGATATCTCAAAGGAACAAAACTATCGATGTCCAGAAAGTATTCCATATTCAATAGTAACACGTTTTCTGTAGTACACCGTCAGTTTTTATCCTCTGTATACTTCCCGGACATGAGAAATGTTGCGATGTACAGGGAAAGATACTAAAGAAAGGGTGAAGTACCCTAGAAGGCTGAAAGAAGGAAAATACACTTTGTAACACTGAAGTATTTCCTTTTGTTGGTGTATCATGGTCACACAACTTAAAAATCTACGCAGGAAATATTAATAGATTCGAGAAATATTATTTATTTACTACAGAGAAAAACATTGAAGCATAAAAATAATAATTTTGCTGTACTTCCTTTACGCAAACATAAAGAATATATGTACCGATGTCACGTGAATTTATAGAAAATAACACGAGTGGATATTGTTTTAGTTCATCGCAGTATCAAAAATGTTGAAAGTCATGATTCTTGATGATTTGATTACTGTGGTTAGTTCACGAAGTTGTTCACGCTAGCCAAAAGCTACAATGCCAACTGAAACAATTCATTTTAGGAGCTCAAACTTTAACTGAGAAACGTTTATAATTAATTTTTCTGCAGTATTCCACAATTTGTTTCAAAAAATTAAAAGTAATTCGCAGGAATTTAACTGGTTGTCGGTGTAACTGCCACGCAGCAGCAGGGTGACAGTTCTCGCTATAAACTCGTCCCAGAGAAGAAATTAAAAATTTCATATCACGCGAAAATGAAACATTCTTTCTCTGACGGAAATTAACATTTGTGTAAGCGTGTAATTTGAGACACCTCAAATATTAAAGCGAAAGAATCTTTTTCTAATAACGCCAGTTTCCTCGTCAATGTTAATGGAATTCGATCTAGTTACCTTTCGCAAATTTAACGGTATCTTGACTGTATTAATCACACTTGTAACTTTCTCTGGAAGTGATTCAAGAAGCATAAACTCCGGTACAAATATAATTTCACTGTATCTCCACTGCATAGTGAAACTCGCCCGCTGTTCTCAGCGTTGTCTGTTCACTAGCCGTGTTTGTGAAGTTAACAATTGACTGCTTGCTCACAAAATCTAATTACGGCGAAATTCACAGAGCGGCGGAAGTATACAGTTCCCTTAAGAAAAACCGTGATTCTATAAATTAAGAAACAGTTCTACCTTTACTGTAATCTTTCGAGGAAATTGCACACAATTAAATAACGATCCTCAGTCATGGATCTATATCAAAAATAAAAGTTGGCAACGGAAACGCAACTATTATCTACTCCAGAAGGGAGCAGAGACACAAGATACATGAACAAATTACCCCACATTAGTCCAAAATAATGATAAGAGGAGAATTTAAATTATCACAAAAGGATTATAGTTTAACAAATTAAATTATTGTTCAAAACAAGAACAACAAGTGGGGTAGACCATTTTGTTAAAATACAATAAAAAACACGACATAAAAAATATTCAAAATATCCTGAATTACATGCCCCAAAATTGATCACCTGCAAAGTTGAGTACAGGTTAATTACGATCACGTTACATAGGGGGGAACGGAGGAATTGCAGCACATTCACACAGATTCATACGCCAAGCCATGCAGGTACTTACCAAGCACCCGACACCAATACACCAAGACGACAGCCAAGCAATGTGGAGAATGCAGATCGAAGGTTCACTCGTGTACAATGAAATAGTACTTCGCTTCCATAACATGTCAAGCTAGAGGCTTAGGCTCATGATCAATTATCAGAAACAAACGCACTTGGTTTAAGACCACAAAGTGCGGTGTACAGATGAAAGTAAAGTTTCCCTAGAACTTCTAACTATACATTAAATCGAGATTTCATTAAATAATATCTAAAAACGGTCGCTCTGGCGTTAGTTTAGCACAGGGAGAAGATAACTATAGAAGGTTAAAGTTGTTAGATCAATACAGCACTCTACTAAGTCGGAACACAAAATATGCAAAAAGTTAACAAAATCAATCATTGGAGTGAAATACTGAATATACCTTCCACAGTGTCTATTAGGGACATCATTGACTGAATGTTAACTGTCCTTTCTGCTTTTTATTCACTCTTCCAAATTTGATGTCCCGATTGCACGAAATACGTAGTGACCACGCGAATTATTAGGAGTGCCTTAACATTCTCTGCTGAACTCTGATGCTTATTCTTAACATTTCTGTAATTTCGACGTAAGGTACCCATAGTTGCATTCCTACGATAACGAAAAGGTAGGTGGAACTCTCCTGATCATAACGATTTGTTGTCTTGTTTGAGATGATGCGTGCTCTTCTTTCCACACTCTATTACTGAAGCGACTAACATTTATAACAGTAACAAACTTTTACCGTAAAACCTAATGGTTCTTAAATCGACTAAAGAGGAAGAAAAATTTCACGCTTTTGATTTATTTTGGACTTACCATGAACACTATTTTCTCACTTCCATGGTGAAGACGTCTGATATACGTGAAATATGAAATTAAGATGATTGTTATGTATATAGGTTTCAGTTAAATATCTAGTAGGTGTCGCAGCTATTACAGATAGTAATAAGTAAACCGCGGAAAAAATGTTCAAATGTTTGTAAAGATTAAGGGACTCAACTGCAGGGTCATCAGTCCCTAAACTTAAAAACTACTTATGAGCTACCTTATAGTAAAGATGACACAAACATCCATGCTCAAGGGGGGATTCGAACCCCCGACGGAGACCAGCCTCGCGCATCGGAACATAGCGCCTCAATGCGTTCGGCCGCACCGCCGCGGCTAAACGCGGAAATTTAGGTGGTAAAAGACAGCATTTTAGGTGCCTAAACTCTTGTTACTCATTTAGGACAAATAAAATCTAAAACAGATCCTGAACTTTATTATACAGAAGAAATAAATACGATGTAAAATACCCGCTATTGATTTATGACCATATTTTTATTCGTTTAAATTGTGAGAAATGACAATATGCACAGTAGCATAAAATTTCAAGCATTAAAGAACATTAATACTCAACACAAACATTTATAGTTTATACAGTCCAGAACAGAAGCCATACGTTGAAATATAAACATATTGATCATAGGCGGCTCCACAGTAAATAACTAAAATATCTAATAGGTTTTTCACAGGAAAACTATGCCGCGTGTCGGTTAGTATTAAATTACATACTGAACATGAACGTTCTACAATAACGGATGTGCAGAGGCGTAATTGCGCATTTGTTGGGCAGAAATGCTGCATTCAGTGGAACTTTATTTTCTTCTGAGTATAACTGTACAGGACCTGCAGGCCAGTGGTCATCTGGAAAACCAGCTGCGTTTTCGTCCGTACTTTCTCTCGCACTTGGCGTTACATTAATTTTCGCTTACACTTCCTCCAGCAAAGCAATGTTATCGTAGATAGGTCTACCAGATCCTTATAAC
Source organism: Locusta migratoria (assembly GCA_026315105.1). Taxonomy (NCBI): domain Eukaryota; kingdom Metazoa; phylum Arthropoda; class Insecta; order Orthoptera; family Acrididae; genus Locusta; species Locusta migratoria. The sequence continues at coordinate 326,036,404 of CM048750.1, forward strand.
TGGGAAACAACGCTCGCCATAAATGGAAAGTTGCCTCTAAGCCAAGCCAATTTCCGTTGAATTCAGGGATCTTCGGGTAATTTCGGAAGTTACAGAAGCAGCAATGTCCGCTTGATTTCCAGTTACATTCTGGACTGCTGGGAGCTGCTTACTGTGGTGGGCTGCTGATGCTACTCAGAGGGTAAATGTCGGTTCAGTTGGCATGGGGATATCTGAACGTCAGTACCGTTGATGGTAGCGTAACAAATAAAAGCTCTTAATCATGAAGGTAAATTTATTAATTATTACATGTGCTCTGCTGTACGGTTGACATCATGAGCAATACAGGATACATGCAGCAACAAAGGATAGAACGCTTAGGGCACTGGAACGCTGCAAGCATATATACAGCCGCCTCTGTCAAGACCACAAGTACTTCAATTTCATCTACGCCCTTTGGATATAGCATCTTCAGTTATGGACGGCGCAAGCCGAAATGTCACCCCGTGCGAGATGGAAAATTGCCGCCCCCCTCATTAAAAGGAACTTGTTAATGTTACAATCAGTTAATAATTTTTTATAGTTCTAATGCACATGTATTGATAAAAAAAAAGAAAATAAAAGTTTTGCGGTTATGTAAAAGACAATGGAACAACGTGTGCTATTTTTATTCAAATATAAAAGGTTTCCGAACATTCCCACTATAAATTTCTTAGACTCGAACAGGAAAGAGAGTACATATTTTGATGAGGACCTGACGTCCGTAAAATTTCATCCAATGACGCTATGAACACTTCTTTGTGACTGTGAAAAAAAAAAAAAACCCTCTCTTCCAATACAAGCTCTATTCTTTCCACATTTTGGAGGAAGCTAACAAGAATAAAAGTCTGCTAAAGATGGAGTCTGCAATTAATAAAGAGTTATGTGGATATATACACGTGGCGTCCATTCCTGAAGAAAAGACGTCACTTCTGATCCTGCAGTTGTTATTCTTTCGTTTTCATATAATATATGACATCATCTGTGAATGGGCAAAGCTGAAAATGTGTACCCAGCCGGGATTCGAACTCGGTTCTTCCCAATGGTGTAGTGGTCAGCGCAACTGCCTAGAAAGCGGGAGACCCGAGTTGGAATACCGGCTGGGTACACATTTTCAGCTTTGCCCATTCGCAGTTGATGTCATATGTTCGATGAATATGAGAGCTACGACCACTTGGCCAGCATTGCTCAAAGCTGTAATGTATGGATTTTAGAGAGCTCTCAGAGTTTGGTTTTGGTTTGGTCCTTTATTTTCCATTCTAGTTATTGGAAAGACGGTTTCTTGTCACCCTACCAGTTTCTCAAATAATAGAAGAAAACTTTTCCTGTCTTAAATATGGAAGAAGGCAAAGTCTAACTTGCCCTCAACATGAATGAACTACACTATTTGTTCATAGAGTTGCGAGACAGTCGAGATTCGTCTGGAGTCTCCTGAAATTTCTTATAATACCCGGACAAAATGCAGAATCTCGTGAAAACAAGCTTCTGATAAAGTTGTCCTTGGCATAATAATTTGAATATGTCTTACACTTCCATTTGTTTCATTGTCGAATGGACCAAACATCGTGCCACAGAATACAAAAATTGTATTGCTCCTCAACAATGTGTGTATACGCTGGAAATTCGGGTCTGGTAGGAATGTGCTGTAGTCGTTGCAGATGTGGCTACGGTTTGCAGATGGCGACTGCCCAACGATCAATAAACTTGGGTTCGAAACGCGGCTAGCACGAATGTTCGTGTCCTCATTCATTTAAATCAAAGATCAGTGGCAGCTAAAGTCGAAATTACCTTCGTACCATGCTTTAAAAAAGGCCGAGTTCAATGTTAGGTTTAAATTTGACGCATATAATTTGAAATTTAAATCTTTTATGAATAGTATTATAGGATTTGTCCCAATCAGCCTTGGTTACCGCGAAAATCGAGATCAAAGATCAGCGTGTAACAGCTACACCTGTATAAGTCACCGTTGGCACGTGAATCAGCGTGGTGTAATTAGCAAGGTGCTCGACCGACACACCCAGACGCCCCGAGTTCAAATACTTGTTGGACTTTATTTATTTATTTATTTTTACATTTGTCAGACCATTTATTGTGCAGAATCATATGCTTTCATAGCCACTCTTATGTTAAAGCTTGAGTAATTGGACATGATTATAACTTATGTTAATTGCTCAATATGTTATGTATTGCGCGACGATTATTTTATTTAATTCGTTATTCTGAAGCCAGTGGCCGACTAAGGCTGTTGGAGGCCTGGGGCGGCGGCAAAACGAACTGAGGTCCCCTGTCTATATGTATTACTATAAAAAATGAATTGGAGGGCCCCTCAGGACGAGAGGCATTGGACAGTCTAAAAACACAGTTTTTGACATTTGGGGCCCCAGCAGAACGAGATGCCTAGCGCGCTTAAAGAAAAAGAAGAAAAAGAAAAAAAAAATAAACTTGTTTCCAGGTTTTTGGAGGTCCCCCAAGACCGGAGGCCCGGGGCGGTCCGCCCCCTTCACCCCCCCCCCCCTTAGCCTGCCGCTGTTCGAAGCATACTTTTAGGGCGATAGAAAGATCAGTAAACCGCCTGTAGTTATCACAGTTGTAACATTTGTGCAGCATTTGCTAGCTGAGTTTACAGTCGCCGACCCCACTGTTATACCGTCGAATGCAGTTTGTGCCCACTTGACCAACACCACCTACAGAAAAAGCCGCGTCGCCCTCGTGTGACGTCAAGTACAGTAGGTTGTGCGCGCATAGCTGACTTGGTAGCCGCTGGGGCACGGTCCACTATGCCGAAAGCAGCGAGCTAGTCATAAAGCTCTGTATAGGGAAAGTATGGCCATCCTTTTCCGCGCCGCTTGTCGCCGTCTGCCGTGATTGGCTGAAATCGAGTCACGTGTTTCATTCCGCCATCTTGGTCCTATACGTTGCTTGGCTGCCATCAGAAGCCTTGTGAATATTCGTATGTTTTGGTTTGAATAATGCCAAAGTGTTGTACTTTTGGGTGTTTTTAAGAAGCGAAGAAGAGAGGTAAACATTATAGTACTTCAGTTAGGTATCAGAATACAGGAAGACGAACAGTCTGGCTGATGAAAGTCGTCAGAGACAACTAGGAGTCCAGAAGCGAACTTCGGTTCTTGTGCTGTGATGATTGTAACTCATAATGTAAATTAATAGATTAAAGATTCACGCAGCAGATACACATGTATTCTTAACTTAAATTTGTGAAGAAAATTCCTGCACAATGCCGTGAGATTAAATTATTCACGCGTCGTTGATCTGCAGGTAGTTACCGAAAATACACAAATTTTTGATATATTAGTGAGTGGACTAGATTCCCGTTTAGATATGAAATTAATATACAGTTCCTGAAACAAGCTTTTCTCATTTGTTTTCATGTGTTACAGTGTGTCATTACAGAAAAAAGAAGAATTGAAACAAGACATGTATTAGACATTCAAATGTAATTAGCATTGTAAAGGCATCTTTAATTTATGTTTCTGGTAAAAGGCATGTAGTGGGTATCTCCTTGCATTTTTTTTTTTTTTTTTGTAGCCGGCCGCGGTGGCCGAGGAGACTGAGGCGCTCCAGTCACGGCCTGCACGGCCACTACGGTCGGGGGTTCGAATCCCCCCTCGGGCATGGATATTTGTGCCGTCTTTAGTATAAGGTAGTTGATAAGTAGTTTGTAAGTTTAGGGACTGATGACCCCGTAGTTGAGTCCCGTAATCTTAACAAACATTTAAACATATTTTTGTAGTTCATGTGAGATATAAGTACATAACACGCAAGAAAATAGCCATCAAAGACTTATCCATAATCTCAATTGTTTTCTTCATTTACACTGTGCTACGATGACGACATGTTCGTGGTCTATTCGAATAATTTGTTGCAGTACAGGTGAATCTGAATTTATAGGTGAACGCTTTATATGTGGAGCCACAAACCATGCAGGTTTCTTAAAATCGGACGAAAAGTATTACGTAGAGCAGCCAGGTCCGCATGGACAGAACTACGCGAAGTTCCCGCATCTGTCCGTCGGACATAACACCCTGTATCTCGAGAATGAAACGAGTTATCGTCCTGCTCTCAACCTTAAATAAAATTTCGATATCTTACCTACATTTCGTCCGCAGCATTGTATGTGCTAAAATCAACCGTACGCAAAGTCTACGAAATGCGATTTATCTTCTGCAAACTCTTCAAAATTTTGCGCAGTAGTTTACTTAATTTGATTTAGCACGGAAATTATAAGTAATAATGAATAGAAATTGAGATCATTATCGAGCTAATATATCACACTATAACATGTGAAAAAAATTATTTTTTTATGGAATAGTTTTCTCAAAATCGGCTGATAAGTACTGTTAAGCGCTGGGAACGTTGCAGCGTTCGGTGTGTAAGCAGCAGCGAAATGGGCCCAACGTGGCTGCCGCTGGCAGGCTGACCATACTTTCCCTATACAGAGCTTTAAGCCAGTCAGCTATGCGCGCGCAACCTACTCTGCCTGATGTCACACGAGAGCGCCGCGGCCTTCTGTCTAGGTGGTGGTTCAAATGTTCAAATGTTTGTACAGCTTATGGGACTTAACTACGGGTTCATCAGTCCCTAAACTTACAAACTACTTATGAACTACGTACGAACTAGGACGGCACAAATATCCATGCCCGAGGGGTGATTCGAACACCCGACCGTAGTGATCTAGGTGGTGGTGACGCGTCCAAACGGATTATTATGTTGCGGCGAGGTGGCTAGTCATTCGTAGCGTGTTGTTCACATGTAACTGTAGATTCCTGATATAACTTTACCTTTGAAATAAGATTTGATAAAGTGGCAAAAAGGGATATAATTATACACAATCAATAGTCGGACAAGTATAAAAAATAAAACAATTCCGAGCAGGATTTGAACTCGGGGTGTCTGTGTGCCTGTCTAGCGCCTTGCAATTTTTTTTTTTTTTTTTTTTTATCTGTCTGGTCTATGGTTCGCGGTCGTTCGTTTAGCTCGTTCGTGGTTGTTCGTTAAATGGTTGGCTCAGCTTTTTTATTACAGAGGGTGTTTAGCCCCCTGACCGGGCGCGCTGAGCCACGACGCCCGGCATATACATGCCCGAGGGGGGATTCGAACCCCCGACCGTAGTGGCCGTGCAGACCGCGACTGGAGCGCCTTAGTCCCCTCGGCCACCGCGGCCGGCAAGCTAATTAGACCACGCTAACTCACGTTCCAACGGCAACTTATACAGGTATAGCTGTTACAAGTTAATCTTTGATCTCGATTTTCGTGGAAACCAAGGTCGATTGAAACAAATCCTTTTAGCTTGGTGGTATGGAGGAGTTCCCGCACAACTTACCTGCGACCCATCAAAATTCGTTTCTACCACACTTGGTGTTCCCCTTGTAAGACTGGGAACGTTAAATTAAATGTAAATTAATTTTGTGCAAGTAGAATGAAGATTTTCTGTAGAAAGTTTACTTGAAAACTATAAGGTAAGATTTTAATTTATAAAAATCATGTCTTTCGACAATTCCTGAACTTATTGCACATATTTTACTCTTCCAATCTGGCAAGCGTAATTTTACTGAACACTTTCATATTACATGAGTTAGTTCCAGTTACAACAAAGTGCGACGCGGCTGCTCAACATTAGTAAGAGCAATGAAATTGCTTCTTATCGGTCTTGACCCCATCTACCAACTGACACTACTAGTTGTGGAGAATTCGAGAAATAGCTTTCATAGTCAGCGAGCACACATACAATGGCTACTCTCGTAACGGAGAAGCGAGTTGTCACAGTGTTCCCCTAAGCTGCTCCTTCTCACCTAGTCCAACAGGGACAGCCAGACCAACCACAGCCTCTGTGTGGGGCCGCCATGCTCATATGCCGCCCCGTACGACCGCACCCTACAGCTCCCAAAGACTGGTTGGTTGGTTCGTTGGTTGGTCGTTTAAGGGAGACCAAACTGCAACGGTCATCAGTCCCCCATTTCACCACAAACCGTCCAAAGAATACTGTGGGCGTGAAGGAGATAAGCTAAGAGTTAATGCGTAAAGTGGGAGAGGATTCCCACAGAGTCCATAAAACATCATCAAAAACGACAAGATACAAAACGAAAAGAGACGATGACACAAAGACACCATCCAACGAAAAAGCCGATTTCTGTTGTTGACCGACCATAATAATAATAAAAAAAGGAAAAGTCAACCACTCGACAACACAAAGAATTCTCCAGTTAGAGAGAATGATAAAAAAAAACCTGCTCGAATAAAACGTAAAACGGAATCTGCCATTGTAGCATCGTCACCTAAAACTTCTGATAAAACAGCAGGGAGGTTAAAATTTCTCCGCTAGGCGGCTGAAACGGGGCAGTCCAACAATATGTAGACGACTGTCAAATAGGAGCCACACCGACATTGGGGCGGGTCCTCACCCCGAAGGAGATGTCCATTGGTGAGCCACGTGTGCCCAATGCGCCGGCAGCGGTGGCCGAGGAGACTAAGGCGCTCCAGTCACGGTCTGCACGGTCACTACGGTCGGGGGTTCGAATCCCCCCTCGGGCATGGATATTTGTGCCGTCCTAGTTCGTAAGTAGTTCATAAGTAGTTTGTAAGTCTAGGGACTGATGACCCTGTAGTTAAGTCCCATAGACTTTACAAACATTTGAACTTTTTTTTTTTTTTTTTTTTTTTGTGCCCAATGCGGAGGCGACATAAAACCACCGAGTCCCGGCGAAAGCCACGTATTGAGGAGCGCCCAAAGACTAACGGACAAATAAGTTGTGGATGGCGCAACTGGGTCCAACTTTCCAAGAATCAGATTGACCAAATACCGGCCGATACCGTCGGTAGTTTCACGTACAGATGCAAGATTCCGCAATATCTGCTCTGATTCTTAGCAGTGTTTGAGTGTTTAGTTGAGTTGACCGAATTTTAACGTTCACTGACTCTGCATGTACAGACTGATGGCAGCACTTCTTAAGAAAACTCTTGAAAGTAGGATTTTCTAGCTTTCCTTAGTACAAGTCACTGCGGAGGTGATTCAACAGATGTCCTCGTTAAAACCGTTTGGTCTGAACTGGTATTACACAAGAAACTGAACTGAAGATAATCATTTAGTAAATCAAATCGATTTTCATTACTTTAAATAACTATTTCATATCGTATCACAAAGTTGAAAAATTAATACTTATTCTGGGTGCTATCTTGAATGGGACTAGTTTGATTCAAAACCTAATGCAAATACTATACGAAGGTGGCATTGTTACGAGGCTTACGTGTAGCTGAATAAAAAAAGTAAATGGATTCAGTACTCTTTATTACTGTTTTCCTCTGATGCAAAGGCCTCTTTGTGATTTTATGAGCCAGACTTTTTTTTTTTTTTTTTTTTTTTTTTTTTAGCAACTATCAACTACAGTGTTTTTACCTTTGACTCTTCCAAGCAAGTTTAATCTACTGAAAAGAAAAGAAATAGGTGCCGTATACGTTTGTAAAACATGGAATAGGTCATTTCAGGCGCTTTAAAATTACAGTTTCTGTTATAATTAGAGTGAGATGCTTAACAAGTTTCTTTGCAGCTAGGAACTGAGGAAAAGATTAAGCTTTAATCTAAATATCCGCCGTTTAATAATAAGGTAGTCTGCAATTCCTCTTATTTCATAAACTAACAAACCTGTCAATTTTTCTCCTATGCTGATATGCATGGCAATTGGATATATACCCCAGTCCGGCTCTCTCTCCTCTTCCCTCCACTGTTTACCCATGTCCTCTCCCTCTGCTGTCCGCAACTCACTCTATCCACTCCTCCTACTTCTCGTCCTCGTCCTCCTCCTCGCTCCATCCTCGTGTTTCTGTACATCTCCTTTACCTCTCCTTCTTATAAATACAGTTGAAATTCACAATAATATTTCCTACATTACGTGTTTATTCGAAACTTCCCTTTTTCTCTGTCGATGTTCATCTGCTTTTACCGTGTTTCTCTGGCCATATCCTCCTGCCATATCCTCCTGCTATATCCTCCTGCCATATCCTCCATATCTCTATACGTGTTTTCCACCCTCTCTCTATCTCCTCCTTCCTGATATATACTACCAATTGTTGTGATGAGTGATGAAACGGTGTCAAGCCTATTGCACGTTACCCTCCGATTTCACGATACAGGACCTTGCAGAGGGTAAAAACTTCTCCATAACATACCTACCTGCTCAGCGACTGTGTTGTAATATGAGAATGACGAGTAGTAACCAGTCGGAAATATTTCTTTTTTTTTCGTATCTAGATTTCGGTCGTTGTGCCACCACTATCAATGCTTTCAACTGAAACAGCTGCCTCAGAGTGAACGTAATATCAACACGAAGACGGAAACGTATTAAGGGGACCTGGACATGAAAATAACTGAAAAATTAAAAACAGTTGCTTCCATCCGAAAGACAAATCTCTTACGTTTCCAAAAATGTATGGTTTATTTACTTTTAAATAGTTATTAAGGTCGTAAACGCTTCTTGAACAAATGTCTGCTCACTGGCCACGCTGATTCTTCAGGCAAGGAATATAACCATAAACATTCCATGACTGTCACAGTCATGAAGACAATAAAGTCAATATACAAGGACCTTGCAGATAAAAAATTAGTTAGCAAATGTCTACATGGCCGTACACAAAATCCTGATGATAGTTTCAACAGGTGCGTGTGGCAACGAGACCCTAAAACAGAGTTTGTTGGATGGTCAGTACTCAAATAGGTTTTATGTATTCTGTTTCAATGACGGTATAATTAGAAGGACAAAAGTAATGAACAAATTAGGCATCCGACCGGGAAATAATATGTTAGCTACTTTGACTGCTATAGGTCGTTAGCGACAGGTTGAAGCTGAAAGGGAAGCGAAAGCCACCACTCAAATGTCCAGAGTAGGGAAAAGACTCCTGACAAAGTCTGTAGAGGATAAAGAAGCAGCTGGCCACTTGAACGTTTCGCATACGGTGAGTCAAAAACACTGCTAACATCCTTTCCTCATTTTCTCGAAACTACATTTTCACAACATTAGGTACATATATGTTCATAACGGTTTCTCACAATTGAAGAATGGGATAGTACCTTCGTATGATGCCTAAACCATTGCAGAAATGATCTGTTTGTCATTGGGTATCTAATTATAACGTCAATTATTAGACAAAATAGTAACTAAGTGTAATAAGGGCTTTTCTATTTCGTCGGACATAATCCAGACTACGAAGCATAATGAGGCATAATGTATTCCTACGAATGATGACAGCAGCCTGCCACATTCTACATACTATTGGACTAACGATGCACCAGAATGTCGTTCCAGATTGCGAACGTGTATTATGAAAACATATATTAGGCAAAATATTGTAATACTTAAAATATAACAGATATTTCAATACATTTCCTATTACAGCTTGAGTTAATGTCATTCGGTGTTGGTACAAAGTCGCAACTTGCCCCACGTCGTAGATCATGAGTGATGTGCACCGAAAGCAAGGTATGAAAATGCAGCCTTTCACGTCCAGATTCCCTTAAACCATATTTTTAAAGCATTGATAATGGTCGCCTATTTGGAAAGGAAAAGGAGATGTCACCGAGTGTAACAACTACAGACCGATACGCCTTCTTGGTTGCACCATGAAGATATTTGGTGTTGGACAGCAGAGTCAGAGAGATAGTCTCAGTATTTACGAACCAGTGTGGCTTTGTCAAGGGCTGTGGCACTACAGATGCCATCCGCGCTGCGCGATTGATACTGGAGAAGCACCCAGAGAAGACAAAGACTGTACACGTTGCATTTTTTTACTTAGAGAAAGCCATTGATAGGGCTCTGCATAATCTGATCTGGTGAGCACTACGACACCACAGAGTATCAGAAATGTACGTGAACAGGATCCAGCTTCTATATCAAGATGTAACAAGATTTGTTAGTGTAGTTCGGTATCCTGCTGGAGTCTCTCCACCTTTTAAAATCACCATTGGTGTTCATCAGGGTTCAGCCCTCTCACCACTACAATTCGTCTTTTCCATGGACTCAGTAACAGCCGATATACAGAGCACTGATCCCTAGACGCTTCTCTATGCCGACGACGTGGTACTGACACAGAAAACCCTTAACGAACTTCAGGATCAAACCCAAGCGTGGAATGATAGTGGAATGTTAGGCTAGCAGAGAATCGCATGCTTCTCAATCTCCAGAAGACGACGTATTTGGAAAGCGGTCCACAAAACAGAGGAACCATAAGCATATACGGCCAGGATTTGAACAAAACCACCGCTTTCAATTACCTTGGAAATATGGTACCATCTTCAAATGATTCCACCCTGGACACCCAGATAAGAGTAAATGCAGCATGGCTGAAATGGAGACTGTTCACTGGTATTCTCTGTGACAAAAGGACGCCTGTACAACTGAAGGCAAAAATTTATAAACCAGTACAGTAGTGCGTCCAGTAGTCCTCTATGGGATAGCATGCCGACCTTTGACGAGAAAACACGGTCAGGCTGTCCACACAATGGAGATGAAAATGCTGCGATGGTCCCTTGGACTGACTACCTACGACCATGCAACAAATAACTATGTCCGCCAAAGGTTTGGTGCCGGCCGCGGTGGCCGAGGAGACAGGCGCTCCAGTCACGGTCTGCACGGCCACTACGGTCGGGGGTTCGAATACCCCCTCAGTCATGGATATTTTTGCCGTCCTTAGTCTTAGCTAGTTCATAAGTAGTTTGTAAGTTTAGGGACTGATGATCCCCGTAGTTAAGTCCCATTAGCTCTACAAACATTTGAACATTTGATTTTCTTCAACTATTTGTGGAATGTCAGTAGGCTACAAAACTCTTTGATGAGGTCTATTTCTTAATCTATATCTATAAATGGGAATATCTGTTCGGTGTTCGTTTGTCACGTCTGAACCACAAGACATAAAGAGCTAAAAATTTTTATAGTTACTAATATCTACCCGGGGAAGGCTTTAGGCACGGTTTTATGGCGATCGGATAGCTATTTATCTATGTATATTAATGTGAATGTCTCCTTGGTATAACGTCCGAACGACAAGACGCAGAGACTTAAATATTTGTACAGTTACCAATTTATAGCCGAGAAAGGTTTTAGGCACGGTTTTGTAGCGATCTGATAGATATTTACTAATTTGAAGAATATAACGCGAAATGCGGAACAATGCCACAATGGCAGATTCAGTTTTAACTTTTATTCGTGACCTTGGTTTTCACCACTCTGTATAAAGCACTGCCGGCCGCGGTGGCCGAAGGGACTGAAGCGCTCCAGTCACGGTCTGCACGGCCACTACGGTCGGGGGTTCGAATCCCCCCTCTGGCATGGATATTTGTGCCGGCTTTAGTATAAGGTAGTTCATAAGTAGTTTGTAAGTTTAGGGACTGATGACCCCGTAGTTAAGTCCCATAAGCTTAACAAACAAACACTACGGTCGGGGGTTCGAATCCCCCCTCAAGCATGGATATTTGTGCCGTCCTTAGTCTTAGCTAGTTCATAAGTAGTTTGTAAGCTTAGGGACTGATGACCCCGTAGTTAAGTCCCATAAGTTCTACAAACATTTGAACATTTGAACAAAGGTTTGGTGTATCCCAATCATAGTGAACGCAAGAGAGGCTCGCCTTCAGGTACGGCCATGTCATGAGAAAAGAATGTGATTCTGTTGCCGAAATAGCACGCAAGATGGTCCAAACACCGTGGTAGACCGCTCAAGAGGTGTATGGATAACATCAAGGAGGACATGTGCGATGCCGATCTCAGCCCTGAAGATGTCGACAACAAAGCTCTGTGGAGGAGACGTAGCAAGAACAGACTCCAAGTAATTGGAAAAATGCTGGGAACGAAGAAGAAGGTAATGGTCGCGCAACAACCGAAATCTAGGTATACGGTACCAGAAGAAGTAAATATTTGCAAGTGATTGCTGTTCATCATTCACATATACTTATGTGTGTGAAGTTTTGTCGGTATCGGAAAATGGTGTGAAATCTAATGCTCGGTCAATTGGCGTCGGAGTCTATCACAAGGTACCCTCCGCCAAGCAACATACAGTGTAATTTAAACTTTAAGAATTACGGAATTGTTCTGATGGAGGACGTCTGTACCTCAATCCTCGATGCAATAAAGTGACACGTCTCCATGGGCGCCAGGAAGTGGGAGGGGGATGCACGAAGGTGCACTTGCTTCCCCCGGCTTGGGTGAAAACGCACAGAAAAATATGGAGAAATAAAATTTTGTTTTTGTATAATATGAAATATAATTATTCCAGCGTAAGCTTTGGTGAAAATAACTGTCTAAATAGAAACCTGAAGCGGCTAGGCCATTATCAAAAAGTGTTCATTGTTTAGTTTACGTGCAAATAGGCGAACAACGCCCAAAACAGCAATAGATGCGTGTTCCATAGATATATATTCAAATACCGGGACTTTTACCGCGTGTCTTAATACAGAGGCCTTACTGTAGATAATTATAAAGTTGCACAGGTATAAATTACATCATGTGTGTCATTCTAATCGAGCGCATTTCACGAGGAGAATACGGTGGCGTGGTTTGGCTGTCATACTTACTTACGACTTAATACGCTTTGTGCATTACCTTAACGTCATAGTCCAAATGGGTGCTTTATTTTATTTTATTTTAATTTATTTTCTAAGTGGGACAACGAGAGAGGAAGGAAGCGTCTGTGACCTTTTACAGGGAAACATGCCACAATTTGCCTGAAGTGACATTAGGAAACCACGGAAAACCAAGATCAAGGATGGCTGGCCTCAAATGGGTAAGCGGCGACAGAAATCGGTAAACGGTATGTTGAACTTTGCGACTGCCAACCAAAGCACCCAAATAGTTTTAAAAAAGGCCTAAGTTTACATTCATTACTATAATCAGGATCAAGTTTGTCATTTGGACATAAACGTTTCTCTACTACACTTTTACGTCATGTCATTACATTTGCCCATAATTTTTAATGGAATCGGAAACGGAAGATTTCAATACTTTGTCAGCACTAAGCCAGATGACAGATTTTTTTTTACCTTCCAATTCTGCTCGGGCGCCAAGAGAAGACTCTGAAATAGTCTATACTGGATAAGATGTTTTACTGTCTCTTGATAGATTTCAGATGAGTTGGGTTTCTTTGTACCTTTAAGAATATAAGAGAGGCTACTACATTATTATAATTTTTAACCACAAGCAATACTGTGTATTTGTCTTCAACCTTTTTAAAATCTTTTTTACATAAACACTATGCAGCTTTGTATAAGCTTTTGAAGTATTACAGGCAAAAACTAGCTCGTCACCAGACATTCAAAATACTATACACTAGATTCTCGCGAAACTGACCATGATTCGCATCACCAAACAGTACTATCCTAAGAAAGAAAATACGTCTTCTCACAGTCTGCTAAACGTCCACTATATCGTTTCCTCCTCCCCAAGAATAAAAAAAGAAAAAAAAAAAAAGTTCAAATGTTTGTATAGCTTATGGGACTTAACTACGGGGTCATTAGTCCCTAAACTTACAAACTACTTATGAACTAACGAATACTAAGGACGGCACAAATATCCATGCCCGAGGGGGGTTCGAACCCCCGAACGTAGTGGCCGTGCAGACCCTGACTCGAGCGCCTCAGTCCCCTCGGCCACCGCGGCCGGCCCCAAGAATTCAATTGCTAGTGACACCGACGGTATTTCAGTTCGGGGCGCACCCCCTGGAAACAATCCTGGTGGTGCCATGCACTCTCCCAAATATTAGTCTAAATTCATAGAATGAGTTCATTACCACCTGTTTTTTGTGTGCTTGAAATCCGATGAGTCACTACAGTGTGAGAATAATGGTATTAAATATATACACTTGACGTCTGTTCCTGCAGTTGTTATTGCTTCATATTCATAAAATATATGACTTCAACTGCGAATGGGCAAAGGCGAATATGTGTACCCAGCCGGGATTCGAACCCGGGTCTCCTGCTTTCTAGGCAGTTGCGCTGACAACAACACCACTGGGGACACAGTAATCACCGCACCTGCAAGGACTAAGTATGCCTCCCGTCAGATACAAATTTCCAGCTTCACCCTGCCCACAGTACTCAAACTCGTAGTTATGAAACTAATTCCCGTAAGAGTAAGGGTATCAAACTTGCCCACTTCACCCCACTAACAAAAGGATTATTGCCTGTCACCGGCATATTGTGTGCGTGTGAGTGTGTGTATGTATCGCGAAAACATGCATTACAGAGACTGCGGGGAAGAGGGAGGAGGGGCGTTAGAGACGGAAGCGACGAGCGCTTGCCGGTGTATCTGACATTCCTGCCCGCGCCCGCCTCGTACGCTAAAGGCAAGGACAGCACCGCTGACATTTCTCTACGCGTGTGTTTATGGAGCGTAATGAAAATTCCAGCGGAAAGCACGTCGCAAAAAGGCTGGCCCAGCTACGCGACGCGGAAAATGCAGGCACAAGTGGCGGAGAGAGAGAGAGGGAGAGAGAGGGAGGTGTGAAACGGAAGCGCGCGCCAGCGCCACGCACGCTGGGGACGCGGCAAGGCCCGTGGAGAGGTCCCCCGGTAACAAGTGGCTGCCAGCGGGACAGTGGCGCCGCGCTGCGTGCGGAGGCGGAAACAGCGGCGCCGGCACTCGCGATAAATACCAGCGCCGCGCTGTGCTCGGTTATCCACAGGTGGCCGTGTCAGCGGATACCGACCAATTTGTCTCGCCTCACACTTTACTCCAGTACTAAAAAAATTAAAGTTAAGCTATACGTCAGGAGCCGGGGACATTATGTACAAGGGCCGCTTCGATCTGCCGCAGCTCGTAATTACGGCACGGCAGAAAATAACTACTGTTGCGTGCTAATGGGTACCATATTGCTGCTGTAATAGCCTTACGAATAACATCTGTATAGCATACTGCGTGACATTAACGGCTGTTTCTGCGTGACATTAACGGCCTTTTCTGCGAAACATTATTTTAGGCTTTTGTTTTCGTTTTTTAGCACTTGGGGTCAATAATTACAATGAGTACCGTTTGGCAATGTAATTCTGTTTATTTCCATCTTGCCAAAGTTCTTGATCGGCCGTCTCCGTGTATTGTGCCCGCAGCAACAAAGATCTAAAGTGACCAAGTTTTAAACCTATACCAGTGCTTCAAATTATTTTTTATTCTCAACATTTTAAGCTCTCCATATTGTCCAACCTTCCATCATAGGTAGTTTCATTAAAGAGAAAATTACACCAATTTTTCTTTACTTTCTCAGACCCTCATTCTCCAATGACACATCAGATCTTGTGGAAATTTGCGCGACAGAACAACGACTTTGTAACAATGCAGCAGTGTACGTCAGTTCTGCATCTGGAGTGTTAATGCTAAGACAGCGTATGGCGTTAAGGTGCTCCCAGCTCTTCTGCTGGGAAAGATAAACATTGCAGATAACAAGTTCCACTGTGGTCCACACTATGACAGCCAAAGCCTCTAAAAAGTTAAAAGGGGCACAGGTGTACTGTGGAAAGAAGTAAGGAAGCAAACAGCACCTGACACCCTGTCATAATCGTCACGATTCCTATAGTAACCCCAACAGCCATACAGGGTTGGGGTCGGCATTGCAGATAACCAAGTTGATGTAGCGCGACGTTAAAGCAGCTGATATACTGAGAAGCCAAGAGAGGGAAAAACCACCGCAATTCCACTGGAGATTTAAATTGTCAGGCAGCGGACGATGAGTACACTGCGAAGACTGTTTATTCAACAAGATCACTCATGCCACCATTTGAGAAGGATCAGAATCAAGGGCCATTGGTGCTGCAGATTTGGTGTGACCTAGCTCCTAGGGGGATGCAAAGATCTCTACTTCACTGTAGCTGGAGCTGTGGGGTAGAAATCACCGTTTTTCTCTTCTTCTTTTCTCCTTGTGAATTCGCTGATCTCTAAGTTTCGAGTATTGGATACTTTAGGTACCGACCACCAGTGTAAGGATCCTTCAGATTCCTTAGAAGGTATTGTCACACCTTCCTAGCGAGGATAGCTCGCGAAGACTTTCATCTCTGGATGAGGTGTGGCGACGAGGGTCCCCAGTAGTAGGGGGAATTGCTTCCAAAATAGGCTGGAGGTGCAGGAGATGAGCTCCAACCACCAACGGGGCAGGTGGACTTTGGCGGACCTGAGGGCCAAAATTAGCTGGTACAAGATTCAAAGAAATTGGCTATGACATGACTCATATTTTCTTATTTGCCTCCATGTAGGACACATTTCCAGCACTTGAAACAACGGTGACATGCCTATTGTCAGAAATATTGATATGAGGTTTTAGTATCACAGGTGAACTTAGGGATGAAACTCATTTATAGTAGAATAGGAGATTCACTCTGCACCAGAGTGTGCGCTGATATGAAACTTCCTGGCAGATTAAAATTGTTTGCCGGAACCGGGACTCGAACCTAGGACCTTTGCCCTTCGCTGGCAAGCACTCTACCACTGAGCTATCCCGACACGACACACGGTGCCGCCCCACAACTTCAATTCTGCCAGTACCTGGCTTCCTACTTTCCAAACTTCACAGCAGTTCTCCTGCGAAACTTGTGAAGACAAGCACTCTTGGAAGAAAGGATATAGTGGACACATCGCTTAGCCAAAGGGATGTTTCCAGGATGAAACTTTCACTCTGCAGAGGAGTGTGTGATGATATGAAACTTCCTTGCAGATTAAAATTTTGTGGGCTCTGAGTACACCAGGTTGTCGGTGGTAGAGCGACCCTGGCGGAAACCGCCCTGACGGGAATCAGTAGGCCTGGTGATCGAGGATACAGCACAATCGCCTACTGACCATACGCTCCAGCAGTTTACAGAGGACGGTGGTCAGGTTGATGGGGCGATAACTATCAATATGAGCAGGGTTCTTACCAGTCTTAAGTACCAGATGATTATCCTCTCCCGCCATTGCGATGGGAAAGCACCATCGCACCAGATGCGGTTAAAGGGAGCAAGAAGATGAAGCTGGTTCTCCGCTGAGTACTATTTTAGCATTTGGCTGTGGTTGCCATTAGGCCCAAGGGGCTTGTCCGGACATTGTGCAAGAGTGCCTAGGAACTCCCACTCACTAAATGGCTTGTTATATGCCTCTGAGCGGCGGCCGGTAAAGGAGAGGGGTTAGCGTTCTACCCACCTCTATAATGTACAGAAGAGGCCGAGGTGGAGGTGGAGAGAGGTGGTGGTATGTTGTCAGCGGGGTTTCCTTCTGCTTGGTTGGCTTCTTTTTCGATTCCCATTTCTCTTTTGGTTTCTCATGCTGGGAGGTCCCTGCCAGCTCAGTCCGTGGGACTGAGTAGGAGCGTAATGGCTTACGACCAGTTGGGAGTACATTCCGCCATTCTCCGGTATCCGGCGTTTCAGCTTTTGAAACCTTGGACGGAAGGGGTCCGAGTGACCCCTTTCTAGCGGGTGGAGACACAGCAGACTGTTGCATCTCTGGCTCTGGGGTGGGGATTAAGGTCCTCTTTGGTTGGTGAGTTTTCGCTCCCAAAGCTGGGGCTTTGGGGGCGACGGAATCTGAGGTGGCCGCACCACCCAAGAGGACGGACGTTCATGTTTGGCTCTGGGAGCCCACTAAGACTGATTGGACAGTTGGTATGAATATAGATAGTGGCTGCAGCAGAGGATGTCTTCATACTGTCTGGATGCATTTTTTCATATTTCCTCTTAGCCTCCGAGTAAAACAGCTTATCCAGGGTTTAATATTCCATTATCTTTCTTTCTTTACTCAGAACGGAACAGGTGGGTGAGCAAGGGGAGTAGTGCTGTCCATAGTTCACCCAGAACGGAGGAGGTGCACAAGAGATGTTGGGGTGTGATGTACGTGCACACTCTCGACAGGTGGAATAAGCTGTACACCTGGAGGACATGTGCCCAAAGTCCCAGCTTTTAAAACAGCGAATAGGAGGAGGAACATAAGGCTTGACATCACAACACTAAATCATCACGTTGACCTCAAAGGCCAAGATGAATGCACTGGAAGAGACCCTATTGTCCATCGGACCCCTATAAATACGCTGAATAAAGTGGACTCCTCACCAATCCAAGTGCTTGCGGACTCATCATGTCTACAACAAGGAGCTTCATGGAATATAATACCCTCCACCATATTGAGGCTCTTGTGGAGATTGGTCATTATGGGAACATCACCCAGCTTGTCACAGGCAAGCAGTGCTCGGGTCTGTTCTGGGGATGATGTCGTAATGAGGACAGAGCCAGACCGCGTCATTGACATGCCCTCCACCTCGCAAAATGTGTCCTCAATGGTCTCAACAATAAACAGTAGTTTTGTGGTAAATGATTCTCCGTCTGATCAGGTACATACCAACTACCGATGGGGACACACCTCGCCTCTGTTTGTCGCCCTACGTTCCTCCCATGGCGTTGCCAAGGGGGTCATATTTCTCGGCATTAAACTCAACTGTCCCACGCTTAGAGGCGCCGGTTGTACGTCCAACAATGCTGTTACTTGCTCGTTTCATTCTCGTCCCACGAGCAGCAAGAGAACTACACGTCTGCCCAGGCAGAGCCCCGCTTGCCTGGGTAAGCCTTATACAACTGAGGTCCGGCAGGTTTCCCAGAGAATGCTCGCTAACGACTGTCCTCAACACGTAGCACACCTTGAGAACTTGTGTGTGTGTTTTTTATGTTTATACCGTCCTTGAGCCCCGGGCGATTAAGCCAAGCAATCCGGGCTATGAAACGTACAACGTTCCAACGTTACAAGAACGATGGTCGTTGAAGCATGCACAAAGCTCACGGTGTGGCGGACTGTTGGCACGACACAGCCCACAGCTCGGATTCGCCAAGCCCGTATTCAGCAAGTAAATGCTGAGCACCTGAGGGGATCATTAGAGTAAAACAAAACGGACAGACCTACAAATCGAAATTAAAATGAACAGGCGAAAGGGTTGGAGAAGATATTGCAAGTGTAGTGAGCAGTTGTTTGTGGCAGTTTGGCAGCCCGGAACAGTTCAGGCTAAACGATGAGGGCCGTGATTGGAAAAAACAGACCCGTAGCGTGAAATGTCACCTATCGAGTAATTGCAATGGAAGTCTTGACCGGTATCTCGGTATTACAGGTGGAGAACCTCGCAGAGCTAGCGCCTTTTGTTTCCTGGTGGCTGCCACTTGTTTCTCCTGGAGGTCACGACCCCTCCCCCCCGCCCTTACCAGTGGCGGCCGGTCGCCGGATAATTCACGCTGCCGGCCGCTCCTAGCGCCGTAATTACGGCGATAGATTGCGCCAGTAAATCAGGCGCCAGCAGCACCAGCCGTCACCTGCCTCATTGATACACCGAACTGGCGCCAACCGACGCGTGCTTGGCAGGGTATCGCTGCGTAAGTAAGGGCCGTTCCATTCAAGAGCGGACAGCAGGAAACCTTACATTTCTTGTTGGGTTTAATTATTCTGTCATAGGAAAGTAGACGTTAATATCTTTGACAAACTAGGAGCGAAAGTAACGTGACTTCATGATATCACCAGATTGTGATACTAAAGAATGCAGTAAATGTAGTATGCAGCATTGGTCGTATTTTTATTGTTTTAGCAGATCTTCAATACAAGAAAATACAGAAATCAGTACAGAGTCCAAACACATAAATTGAAGAGTATAGTAAATGTACATACCTGTCATCCTAATATCAACTAAGACAACATAAGCCGTATTAGATACACTGAACATAGATTTTATGAAAATTTAAGTATATTGTCTAACCATGAAATGTGCGAGCTGCTTACAAAATCACGCAGCGGCGCTTTAGAAAAATTGCGCTACTAACGCCCTCTGGTATAGTGACATTTCATAGTCACTGAACTAAATATAATTTTCTATTTTGAAGAATTAAAATGAAATATAAAGGAAATTCATTATCAATATGTTCAGCAAAAAGAACAGAATGTACATGATGAAATAAGAAAAAATGTGAATAACAGAAAAGTATCCTTAACAGTTATGACGCAGCCGGCCGCGGTGGCCGAGGGGACTGAGGCGCTCCAGTCACGGTCTGCACGGCCACTACGGTCGGGGGTTCGAATCCCCCCTCGGGCATGGATATTTGTGCCGTCCTTAGTCTTAGCTAGTTCATAAGTAGTTTGTAAGCTTAGGGACTGATGACCCCGCAGTTAGGTCCCATAAGTACTACAAGCATTTGAACATTTTGAGTTATGACGCAAAGCGCCTAACTTCAGTTTCACATACCATTCATCTGTATGTTAATATCAAAAAAGAAAATAACAACTATACGACTACGACTATAAGCTGGTATCAGTTTTTTTTTTTTTTTTTTAAGGAAGTGTTTCAAGTTTTAGATGAACCAAAAATACGTAGACGGAGAAGGCTGGTATAACGCATGCTGATTGCAGCGACCTCACATTTCTCGTGCTTAATGCACGTTACAAACTGCACAGGGTCAGTACCATAGAAAAATGGTTCAAAACAGATACAGATTAGGTACATCTATAAAGCACAAATTTCCAAAACCAACTTAGTACATAGTAAAATATAAAAAATAATAGTAGAAACCGCCCACCGCCTTCTTCAGTCGTATATATCACTAATTATAGTCACCAGAATATGTTTCTACGAGATCCTATATATGGCAGAAAATACCTACTTTAGATCAAATTGCACTATGAAGTCTTTGACATGTCTTATAAATATGTGTTTGACAGTTTCAGATTACAGCAGTTTCAGTTTTGCGATACTTGTTATTCGTGCATAGGCACGTTACAATTGCAAATAGAATCGAACTAGGTTAGCCTAGCTATGAGCTATCGTGTGTATTACAAAAATGCGGATGAGATGAACATGGCAGAACACCTTTCAAATCATGCATGTTACAAAATGCTTAGAGTCAATATTATATACATTTTTCTAATTTTTTGCTAAAAATACAAACTACATACATCCATGAAGAATAAAATTTACAAAACACACTTTATTATAGTCTAATCATAATAAAGAAACGAAATAATAGCAGAATAAATCAACTCCTTCTGTTAGCTGTGTATGTAACTAATTTTTAGTCATTACAAAATGTCAATTGGTATTGCACTATAGAGCACTTTACACTCCAAAGTGTTGGACAAAACACGTAAATATCTGGTTCCACAATTTTGGATTACAGCAGTATAGTGATTTATTACTAGTGTGTAGGCACGTTATAGTAGAAATAGGTTAGCCTAGCTATGAAACAGACAGTAACACGGTAAAACACATTGGGAATCATACACGTTATAATGTGCTCAAAGTCAATGCCATAGTAAATTTACAAGACAGCTACAGACTAGGTTTTTTTTTTCTTTATTGGTACTTTAAAGCCACCGAAGGTGGCAGGCTGGCAGCAGCTTCATTGCTGCTCTTCAAGTCGATAAAAACAGAGAAAGGTGATGAAATTTGATGAATTTAAACACTACAATGGGGATTAAAAACAGACAAAGTAAAGAAGTTGAAGCAAAACATATTCAGATTTAAAACTTCCACAGCGGTTAAAATCACACAGAGGGAGAAGCTAAAAATCCAGGATAGTTAAAATCACATCGGTGGAGCACACTACACGATGATAAAGACACTGCTTAAAACACATGTCAACACTAATATTCTGCGTGACTGGCGGTTGTAGAAGTAGCACAAACACTGGCACAAGAATAAACGGTGCACTGTTAAAATATGTGCAAACTGGAGCCCCGCAGTGGGAAAAGGGGAGGAAGGGGTGGAAGGGGAAGAGCGTTGGGAGAAGGATGGCTGAGGAGGGGGGAAGGGAGGAGAGGGGAAAGCGAAAGGATTGATCGTAGAAAGGAGCTGTGAGAGGAGAGCTAAGCGTGAAAGTGGACAGGGATGGGAGGGGGGCGGAAGGGAGGCGTACAAACACGGGGATGGACTAACGTTGAAAGGAGGAGTAGATGTCGGGACGGAGGGCGTCATCCGGAAGAGAGAGTTGACGGAAGTTACCTTCAGAGGACGTGGAGAGTGTGGAGGTGAAGGGAACGATGGATAAAAATGTATTGGCGTGGCAGAGGCCCAGGATGCAGAAGGAGGTGGGAGACGACTGGGTGGCAAAATTCTATTTTGCAGGACACAATGCGGAGGCGCAGGTGTTCAAATAACTTCAGGAGGTGAGGACAGGGAATCAAGTCGTAGAGGATCCATGTGGGGGATATGGGAGGCTGATACTGTAAGCGAGGCGGAGAGCATAGCGTTCTAGGATCTGGAGGAATTTGTACTGACCAGGGAAAGCGGAGACCCAAGCAGGATGGAAAACAGCAGAGGATAGGACGCATGACTGAGCGGTAGGTGAAGAGGATGGTGGAGGAGGTAAGGCCCCATGTCCGGCCGGACAGAAGCTTGAGGTGGCTGAGGCCGGAGAGGGCTTTTTCATGGATGGATATGAGTTGCGGTTTCCAACAGAGGGAGCAGTCAAGGGTGAGGCCAAGGTACTTGAGGGTTTTGGTTTGTGGGATGGGACAGCCATGGAGTGTAAGGTAGACATCGCAGTGGTGGAAGGGTCGTGTGACCTATGATGATTGCCTGGGATTTCGTGGGGTTAACAGTAAGGAGCCAATGATTGCACCAGGAGAAGAATTCGTAGAGATGGGACTGATAGATGTTTGGAGTGGGTGAGGGAGGGGGCGATGGCAAGGAAGGCGGTGTCGCTTTGGAGGAAATAGACAGAAGTCTGTGGTTGTGGCATGTCAGCCGAATAGATAAGGTAGAGGACGGAGCCCTGGGGCACCCCGGCAGAAACGGAGAAACAAATGGGAAAACAATAGTGACATAGGACAGGCGATGGGCAAGAAAGGAAGCAACGAAACGGACATAAATAATTGGAAGGGCATAGAGCTGGAGTTTGAAAAGGAAACCAGAATGCTATACACGGTCGTAGGCCTTCTTAAAGTCGAGGGAAATGAGGATAGCGGTGCAATGGGAGTTCACCTGGACGGAAAGAAGGTGGATAAGGCGCAATAAGGCGCAGTAGTTGGTCATCGGTAGAGAAGGAAGCTCGGAAGCCAAGTTGGGAGAGCGGAAGAAGCTGGTGTTGACGGAGATGCTGGTGGATTCGGCTGGACAAGATAGTTTCCAAGGCGTTGCTGAACGCTGAGGTGAGGCCGATAGGACGATAGGAGGAAGCGTCAGAAGGAGGCTCGTTGGGTTTATGAAGCATGGGGATACGGGAGGTTTTCCACAGGTTGGGGAACAAGCCGGTGTAGAGGATGATTGTATAGAGGGAACAGAGGCAGGCCCGAAGGTGCCTGTAGGTCAGGCGGTCATGGCCGGGAGCAGTGTTGTGTTTTGTGCGGAGTGTTGTTTCTATGTCGAGGGTAGTGAATGGAGTGTTAATTTCTGTGGGGAAGATGCTGTTCAATCCAGGGGCGAGCGGCGGGAAGGAGGTGTTGACACGCTCATGGACGTCTGGGAAGAGGCAATAATCAAACCTGGGATTGTCAGGAAAGGAGAAGGTATCTTTGAGATGGGAAGCAATGTGATTCGCCTTACTGGCATTGTCAGGAAGGAAAAGGTCGTTGACGAGGAGCTTGTAATGAGAGGCAGATGACTGTCAGTAAGGCACAGACTAGGTACATTGGGACAGCATAAAATGTTTTTAAAATATAACTTGGTACTTCGACAGTTAACGGAAGACGTTGGTTTGTTTTGATGTCGTTTCTTCTCTATGTTACTAATTTTGGGTTGTGAAATTCTATATATGGTTGAAACATTTTTATTTTCGATCAAATTACATTATACAGTATTATATAAAACACACAAACATATGGTTTGTCAATTTCTGCTTATAACGTGACAGTATAGGGACTCTTGCTACTTGTGCGTAAGAACGTTACAGTTCTACGTAGAAATGGAAATAGGTTACTCCTAGCTACGAATCCAAAGGTTTTTAAAGATTATTTTGTTTAGTGTAAAAAGAGTATATGAGATAATCGAGATACACCACATTGGAAATCATGCCAGTTACCTCTCTTTAAGGGAAAAGTACTCGTAGCATTCACTTATGGCGTTTGGACGTTAGGCCGTGCACATGTGTACTCCCGCGCCGACTTGGATGCCTAGCGTTGTTCCATTAACACCGCGGTCGCAAGCCACCCTCTACCCCTCCTCAGCCCCTCTGACACAGACCATGCCACCTCCTTCCTACACAAGACTATTGCTGATACTGTGCAATCCCCTATTCCTACCAAAGTCATCCACCCCCACCGCCCCACCTTCCCTCCACAGGTCGTTCTCCTGCTCTGCAAGTCCTGTCGTCTCCACTGCTCCTTCCTAAGGACCCATGACCGGGATAGACTCCTACGCCTCTGGAAACTCCAACGGCACATTAGAAACCTTTTGAATACGAAGAAACGCCATGACTGGCGTCAGAAATGCACCCGCCATTACTCCATGATCCCTGTCAATTCCTCCAAATAGTAGAAAGCTTTCCATCGCCTTACTGGCAGTCAGCCCACCCCCACATACCTTCTCCTCCACAACAACCTTCCATTCCCCGACAATGCCAGTAAGGCCCAGCAATTTGCTGACTACCTCTCCGAAGTTTTTGCCATACCCAACAATCCTAGATTTGACTACTCCCGCTTTCCCGACGTCCATGAGCACACCGATACCTCCTCTCCTCCTATCCCCCCAGAATTCCAGTATTTGGACCACATCAGCCCCTCAGAACTAAACACTCCCATCACGGCTCTGGACATTGAATCTACACTTCGCAAAAAACGCAACACTGCCCCTGGCCACGATCACCTCACATACAGGCACCTCCGTGCCTGTCCGACGTCTTTCCATGCAGCCCTAGACTCCTTATATAACGTTACCCTCATAACTGGCTTCTTCCCCGACCTGTGGAAGACATCCCGTATCCTGATGTTCCTCAAACCCATCAAACCATCCTCTGACGTCTCTTCCTATTGTCCTTTCGGCCTCACCTCAGTGTTCTGCAAAGTCCTGTAAACTATCCTTTCTCGCCGTATTCACCAACATCTCCGTCAACACTACTCCTCCTCCTATCCCAATGTAGCTTCCGACCGTCCTTCTCTGTCGATGAGCAACTCCTTCGCCTCGTCCATCTTCTATCCGTCCAAATTAATTCCCGTCGGGTGGCTATCTTCGTTTCCCACGACATCGAGAAGGCCTACGATCGCGTGTGGCAATCTGGTCTCCTATTCAAACAACAAACCTACGCCCTTCCCACTATTTATGTCCTCATTGTGTCCTTTCTCTCCAACCGCTCGTCCTACGTCACTGTCAACAACTCCAAATCCCATTTGTTCCACTCCTCCGCTGGGGTGCCCCAGGGGTCCTTCCTCTCCCCCTTCCTCTATCTGCTATATACCGTAGATATGCCCCAACCCCAGCCTCCCGTCCATCTCCTCCAGTACGCTGATGATACCGCCATCCTAGCTCTCGCCCCCTCCCTCGCTCGCTCCCAACACCTCCTCCAGACTCACCGAATTTTCCTCCTGGTGTAACCAGTGGCTCCTAACTGTCAACCCTACCAAATCCCAGGCACTCATCATAGGTAGTACCACTCGTTCCTTCCGCCACCACGACCTCTACCTTACTTTCCATGGCCGCCCCATCCCGCAAACCACCACCCTTAGATACCTGGGCCTTTACTGGAATCCTCACCTTACAACTGTCTGACAAAGGGCTCTCTCCTGCCTTAACCCCGGCAGGACATGGGGATTGAACCCCTCCACCATCGTCTACACCATCCATCTTGTGTAGCTTTCATCCCGCCTTGATATCTGCCCCGCCTTCCTACTATAAATCCCTCCTGATCCTAGAACACCACGCCCTCCGCCTCGCTTGCCGTATCCACCTCCCTTCCCCCACGAGGATCCTATATGATCTAAAATTCCTTGAACATCTCCGCATCCTATACACCTCCCGCAAAATAGGATCTCGTCACCCACTGGTCTCTCCTATCCTCCTGAATCCCGGGCCTCTGTCACGCCTTTACCAGCATGTTCCTCCCTCTCCTCACCTCCATACTCCCCACATCCTAATTGAGGATAACTGTCATCAAGTCCCTCTCCCGGATGCCGCCCTTCGTCATGTATATACCCCTCCTATCAACCTTAGCCTTCCTTGTAGATTAGTGCCACGTCCCCCTCCACCCATCCTTTTCCCTTCCTCCGCTTAGATCCTCGCCGCCCCCCCTCCCCAATTCCTTGGAGTCCTTCCATCTCATCCCCTCCCATCCCCACTCCGCCCCCCTTCCCTCCTTTTCTACCCACCGCAGTTTCCTTCCTCTCCTCTGTCGGGCCTGCAAAGTGATTTTAATTCTGTGTCGGTGATTTTAAATGTGCAGTGACTTACTGATCCGAGTGTATGTGTGTTTTTAAAACATCAGCAACCGCCGCACAGGCAGATCATAGTGTTGCCATCTGCTTTAAATTGTCTCTTCGTCTCGTCGTCCTTGCTCCGTTTCTTCAACATGAACATTTTATCCACCGTGGTTTTTTAAATTCGAAATATGTAGATTGTGTCATCCTTTTCACAGTCATTGTCCTTCCTCCCATGTATCTCACCATGTACATTTTTAAATCCTTCATTTATTCTCACCTGTTTTTATTATTATTTTAAATCTTCTGGTCCTATTTCTGTATGCTCTCGGCTGAAGTGCAGCATGTTCGCTGTTGCCAGCCTAACCCTTCTGGGGGTTTTAAAAAACAATTAAGGAAAAAAAGTGCGTATGTGAGATGGAAATGGTTGCCAAATATTTTTAATTCGCGTTCAGCCATAACGAAAAAAATTCCCAAATGTGGACAGTTTTCGTCGGTGATTCTTGATTAAGCAAGGCGGTGCCGTACAATTTTTGGTGGGAAAATATTTCCATATCCTCCAGGATATCTAGATACCTGCCATTTGATCCTCTATGTAGAAGTTTTAATTTCGAGGTTATGTGAGGAAGTGTATCTCCTGAGGTCATCAGATGTGCGGCAGATTTAGACGTTTGTGCAATGTCCTTCCTGTCCAACGCCACATATTCACGAAACCTTATTTCAAGACGTCTACTACTCCGCCCAATATAGAACGAAATACATCCGGCACACGAAAACTTTTAGTCCCCTAATTTATGTAGCTCGTTCTCTTTGTGAATATTACTAATCACAAGGCATCCTAAACAATTTTCAGTCGTAAGAGAGATAAATTTTGTGATACTAATCTATTGCAAAAGTAAAACTTTCGAATAAATTACAAAATGAAGGCACTATTCTAAAGACTGATATATTTATTGGGTAGTTTTAAAATTTAACTACTTTTCACTTCAAATGTTCAAATGGTTGTATAGCTTATGGGACTTAACTACAGGGTCATCAGTCCCTAAACTTACAAACTACTTATCAACTAGCTTATCCTAAGGACGGCACAAATATCCATGCCCGAGGGGGGATTCGAACCCCAGATCGTAGTGGCCGTGCACACCGTGACTGGAGCGCCTCAGTCCCCTCGGCCACCGCGGCCGGCGTACTTTTCACTATTTATCATCTTTATTCCATATAAAAATGCATTTTATAGACAAAGGTGAATGCCATATTGTTCAGCATTTGATTTAGAAACAGTACCAGTAAACACTTTTATGGTGTCTCGAATAGAGAGCTGTAGAAAAAATAAAATGTATTTAGAAACTGCGCCAAATTTGCAGGCTGCGCTACGCGTGTGATATGCAACCAGCCAGACTTTAATCACAATATTAACTGTCTGCAGCCAACAGCAGATCCTGGTTTCGAAGCAACATGACTTACAACGCTACCTTACAAATAATAAGAGCAATACGAAAGAATGAAACAGGTACTGTGGTTCTATCTGGCATTTACATGAATGCTAAAGCGTGCACGCGTACCGCAGCACTTCAGCAAGTCGGCCAGACGGAAAGTGCGGTCGCAGCTATTTACGATGCGCATCGTGACATGGGCGTAAAGCCCGCAACACTTGCGTGTGCGCGTGCATTCTGCTGCGGTGATATGCCGCGGACACTGATGAGCGAGCGGGCGTTGTCCGCGTGCGACACAGTCTCGCTGTCTGATGCGCCCAACAGAATGCCCTGCCTGTAGACATTTCACACAGCCAGCTCAGTACGTCATCAGTTTTGTCTGAACCCTACTAAATCTGTGGTACATATTCCGTATATTACGTAGATACGTGGAGGGACATAGACAAATTAAAACCTTGAATACAGTGTGTTTATGTTCCGTAATAGTTATTTATTCGCTAGTTACAAACTCTTTTTGTCATTAGGCCATCGTCGACAGCTTAAAACTGGAGAGAACTTATACATATTAACGGTGGAACTACATAGTTATAGAAATAAGATTTTACAAAGAAATGTTAATTTTACGATTATATACTGTTCTACAAAACAAAAACTTTTTTCTATTTCTGATAAACATCACTGTGATCCTAGTTGTTCTTTGAGTGCTGAATTGAAAACTGCGAACTGAAATCTTCATCTCGTAGCACATGTGACTGTATTGTCCCCTGCCCATTTGATTCCACTTGCTCGCAGCCTAGACTGGATTCCCGCAAGGCATCAGGCGTATTAATTCGTCTGCATTGAAACTGTCAATTGCCTGTTAGGGCAGATATACTAGGTGTCTCACGAATGACGCCTGCCAGACGTCCACGGTTCACGCGGTACGGCTCCTAGCCACCGCTACCGCATCGGCCGGCCACTGCAGCGCCTGATTCTCGACCTCTGTTGTTCTGCGGGTGCATACACAGAGTCAAAGTCTAAAATACATTGTCATCTGAGTAACCTAAGCTTACCTTTATATACAGTAGATGTTCGAAATCATGTCTTCAACTGTTCAATTGTTTGTTAAGCTTATGGGACTTAACTATGGGGTCATCAGTCCCTAAACTTACAAACTACTTATCAACTACCTTACACTAAAGACGGCACAAATATCCATGCCCGAGGGGGGATTCGAACCCCAGAGCGTAGTGGCCGTGCAGACCGTGACTGGAGCGCCTCAGACTCCTCGGCCACCGCGGCTGGCATGATGTCTTCCTATGGAAAGAGCAGCCTGACATCTCTTGAACACAGTTGCGAACACTCGACGAATTTCGGCTGCCGAAATCTGTGAAATGACTAGTCGAATCTTTTTTCACGAAACAAATTCTTATAGGTATGTGGACAATTTCCTGCATCCATTTTTTTTCTAGAACTTTCATCCAACGTAAAGCTGTACGATTATTTTATGCAGGACAATGCAAGACCTTACATTGCCAATGCTTCCATGGCAGCAATACGAAGTGTTTTTGATGATAGGATAGTAGACTGGCCTCATCTTTCTCCGGATCTAAATCCCTGTGACTTTGGGGAATGTTAAAGGACAAGGTGTATGCAAGCAATTCCCATACACTCGAAAAGTTGGATGAGAGGATTCGACTAGTCATTACCCACATTTCGACAGCCGAAATTCGTCGAGTGTTCAGAAATGTGTTGAAGAGAGGTCAGGTCACTCTTTCCATAGAGGTACATCATTTTGAACATCTACTGTAAATAAAGGTGAGCTTAAGTTACTCAGATGGCAATGTTTTGTAGACTAACTCAGTGAATGCGCCCATGACACAACAGAGTCCGAGAATCGGGCACTGCCGTGGCCGGCGGATGCAGTGGCGATGGCCGGTAGGTGTACCGCGCGATCCGCGGACGCCTGGCAGGCGTCTTTCGTGAGTCATCCTGTACAATTATTTATATGGTGTGTGTTCGTTTCGGACACAGAATCTGCTTTTGTCGCTGAAGACCACAGTGCGCCATTCCAAGTGATCCTGTGACTTCATGAGTCAAGCCATGCACAAAAAAGTGTTCAAATGTTTGTTAAGCTTATGGGACTTAACTATGGGGTAATCAGTCCCTAAACTTACAAACTATTTATGAACTACTTCCAAACTAGGACGGCACAAATATCCATGCCCGAGGGGGTATTCGAACCCCCGACCGTAGTGGCCGTGCTGACCGTGACTGGAGCGACACAGTCACCTCAGCCTGCCACGCACACCGATGACGTGGTGTGTGTAGTTGGCGGGCTAGAGGTGTGCTTGCTGTTATTCCGCTGCTGATGGCGGGTAGGCGACGGTCATGTTGACACCTCGGCTCCCAAACATTCTGCTCTCTTATCTGTGCCGTAGCTCCCCTTAGTACAGGCTGTTCCAGCTCGCGCGCTCCCCCGCGAGTTAGGGAGCGCTCACCTGCTCGCGATGCGCTGCTCCAGAGGCCGTGGGCTGCTGTCGAATGCGGCACTCCACAAGGCTGAGGCTGCGCCGAACGAGTGTGTCGGCCAGGAAGCCGGCAGACGGTTGTTAAATTTTTGAAGGTTTGAATAAAACTGAATGAATGTGTCTTATGGCCTAGTGGCTTCCACTCCAGCAGCATGTGTAGTTTCTTAATAAAGTAACCTTCCTAAAACACAGTTACGTTTCAAGGTTTTTGATTCTCTTCATCGGCGCAAAAACGTAAGTTCCACTGTGCTCGGCATCGTGTCCTTCTTTCGGTAATTTTGAAACCATGCTCTTGCTCAGCTTTATCAATTTGTCAGCACGTTCCGTCGCCGCCTTCGCCGACGCGGTCAGTCCCTTCTGTATCTCGTCGTCAACGAATTTATTTACGTTAACCGCAAGCTACCGCGCCTGTCGACGAAGACACTTTCCACGTTCACCTTCCACTCTCGCACTTACAAGTAACTACGAGCACTAGTGTAACAGCAGCCCGGCTGCACCACGTCACGTGACCAAGGTTAATTCCTGCCGCTGCCACGTTACCACTTCGTCTTGCCGGATAATAGGATGGTGTATGTGCAGAGTAGAAGCTGAGCGTGCGTACTCGGTGTTGCCAACACCACCTAGAGAGAAGGCCGCGGCGCTTTCGATTGACGTCAGGCAGAGTAGGTTGCGCAGACACCACCTATAGACAAAGCCTTACAACAGGCCGTGCCTACGTCACAGTTGAGGCCGCGGCCGCCACCTCACTGGCTGTTGGCTGGGGCACGCCCACCGCCGCGCAGCGGGCGGCCAGTCAGATGGTGGCCGCGGCCTCTAAGTGTGACGTAGGCACGGCCTGTTGTAAGGCCTTGTCTCTAGGTAGTGTTGGTTGCACGTGCATAGCTGACTGGGTAGCCGCTGGGGCACGGCCCACTATGCCGAAGCAGCAAGCCAGACACCTATCCGCGCGCAACCTACTCTGCTTGACGTCACGCGAGAGCTAGAGCTAGAGCTCCTAAAAGCACAGGCTGGCGCATCCCCCATCTTCATTCCTGCGAATGCTAAACACAGCACGTAGCTTATACGAAAAGTGTTGTTTTATTTATATTTAGTGAAATATTTTACAAGTGCCCAGCATAGAGCCTTAGATCGTGCTACTTTGAGCTTGCATTCCGCTCTTGTTTACATCGATATGTGGATTAGACACAAAGATCTCGCGTTTTCTTTACTTATTGTTGCTTCTGTCCAAATACAGAAAAAATAGCAAGAAACTTATATTTCTGTTATTAAAATCGCGCCCTACGTTTAATGGTGCCGAAACTGGTAACCTAGATAACATTTTTAAGCGATCTTGGCTTCTATTTGAATAATGACCGTCAATTTGCGAGGTTTGTTTGTTGTCTTGCAGTAAGTGTTTCTTGTCTGTTGTGACAAATTCACCACATAGGATTTTTGTACTCAAATTGCTGAAAGTACTTCTATTATGTTTCTGAGAAAGTTTCAGAATGTATTACAAACACCAAAACTATAAAGTATATTAGTGTACAGGCACTAAAGTTTACGGTCGTAGAGGCACACGGTGCCGATGTTGGCAAAAACCTTTGAATGCTATTTGAAAACCTAATTGTATAGAACGTGTTGATCATGAAATAAATAAATAATTCTGTTCCTTCTTTACGGTTGACAGGTTTTCGTATGTGACAGTACACTTGTCTTGTCAGTAATTTAATAATCCTTATAAAGAAACATTTCGTTGCCAACATTAGCACACTACGCCGCCTCAGCCGTAAGTAAAATTTACCCAGAATCCTTGCCAGTTGTGTTGCAGCCTCTTATAGACCAGCGTCAATATTGGCATTTACTAATAAGAAATTGAATTGAGGGTGTATTTTGTGATAAAACATCAGGTACCGTAATATTCTTTCAAATTGCATACTACAAGTTATAACGCTAAAACTTCGAAATACCACAAATAGCATACAACGATAGTTGCCTGTATCAGCACAGTACGCTGCCACAGTCGTAACGAAACTTTTTGCGCAGTATATTTACATTTTCCGTATTAATGTTTGTAATACTTTCTCGCAATAAAGTAACGGAAGAGTCTTCAACAATTTGTGGAATGTCAGTACAAAACTTTTTGATGAGTTGTTTATATTTATCTATTTGGTGTACGTTTAATACGTCCGAACCACAAGACACAAAGAGCTAAATTTGTACAGTTATTAATGTCTACCCGGGGAAGGCTTTAGGCACGGTTTTATGGTGATCGGATAGCTATTTATCTATATATATATATTTATGTGAATGTCTCTTCGGTGTATGCTTATCACGTCCGAACGACAAGACGCAGAGACTTAAATATTTGTACAGTTACTAATTTAAACCTGAGGAAGGTTTGAGGCACAGTTTTATAGCGATCTGATAGATATTTACTAATTTGAAGAACATAATGCGAAATGTGGAACAATAATTACTCTTTGAAAATGGTTTTATTGGTTGCATTGTAGCTTGAGGTTTGATAATGATAAAAGAGTGGAGTATATTGGGATGGAAAGTTATTGGTGTATATAAAATTCTACATGTGTGTGTGTGTGTGTGTTTGTGTGGGTGTGTGTTAATATTTCGCTCTGAAGCGAAACCTATAGAACGCAAACGAATAGTCTGTGTGCAATTGTTGTACGAAGCCTCCCATATACACCACAGCAGTTCCATGCCAATAGATATAAAGGGGTGGTTTAAAGTCGTCAAAGAAGGTATTGTATTTCATTTCATCCTTCAAAACCAGTGTCATTGCACACTACTGAAAGATAGCTTATCTATCATAAACAACCAACACGCGAGAGGAGCCGTGGTTTTAAGCTAGTATACCATATAAGACACGCATATTGTTCTCGAAAAACAGTACGTTCTGGGCTTCTTTTCTGTAGTGTGATATTTTGCGGCTGCTAATTACCTACAAGCAGCATCTCTGTTAAGAAGTAGTACCTTCAGAAGAGCTATACAAAAACGTAAGTTTAAATATCACAGACAATTTTTACTATTAAATATTGCTTCAAGTCATAATAATGTTTACTTACAATACATAACTGTGGGCTCGGTCCGGGTTCCCAGTTCTTGCGCCGACATTTAATGATCCATTTTATTCTTCTCTTAGAATCTCTCGGTAAACTAAACGTTCTGTAGCCATCTCTGGAATGATTTAAGCAGTTTATGGCAACACAACCACCCATAGTATGGTGCTAAAGTGCCGTGACGCAAGTCGTATAGCACCGCAGTGTGTTTAACTTACGCCGGCCGCGGTGGCCGAGGGGACTGAGGCGCTTCAGTCACGGTCTGCACGGCCACTACGGTCGGGGGTTCGAATCCCCCCTCGGGCATGAATATTTGTGCCGTCCTTAGTCTTAGCTAGTTCATAAGTAATTTGTAAGCTTAGGGACTTATGACCCCGTAGTTAAGTCCCATAAGTTCTACAAACATTTGAACATTTTTTGTTTAATTTACAAGCCGCGAGAATGAAAATGGCGGATGCGTCAGCTCGTACTTACGAGAGAGCCGCAGCCTTCTCTGCTAGGTGGTGGTGGACGCCACGGCCCACACGCTGAGGCAGTCTGCCTCTGGCCACACAGTGGTGCCCGCTGCTGGCACCGCGGGCGCACAAATTGGGGCGCATTCCGTGGGGACTGCCGCACAGGTACGCCGGCTGTATTGCCGGCAGCGGCGACACCGCGTCGCTGAATTATTCGCGCGGAAAGTTGCACTCGCCAGGTGGATGTAGCACCGAGCTTACAGGATACCACGCATTCTCCCTGCCGCAAGGGTGGGTGGGTGTTTTACATTGCTAATAGCGGGATATGAGGCAGGCGAAATACGCTCAGACTTTAAGAAAAATTTAATAATCCCCATTCCAAAGAAAGCAGGCACAGACAGGTGTGAACATTAGATAACCATCAGTGTAATAATTCATCGTTGCAAAATACTAACACGAATTACAGGGTGTCCAGAAAAGGACTCCCTAATTTCAAACCAAGTTAAATATCTCGAAAACAGAGATCGATAGCGGAATGCAGTAAACGGTACGTTTATTGTAAAAGCTGTAAGAAGTTTATACAGCAATTTGAAGTAATATTTACAAAACCTGCTATCAGATGGCGCTATAATCGCCATACGTAATGCCTAGTATAAATAGTGATCCGAAGCCCAGAGCGATCAGTTCCACTATTGAAACGTGAAAGGGGGTTAGCGTACCGAAGGAATAGGTTAAAACCATGTACTCCATTGAACAACGCGTTATTCTGGTGCTAGACTACCACAGGTTAGAAGAGAGTCCTACGGCAACGAGGAGAAGTTTTCAAGCACGATTTAATGTTCCAAAAGGATCCGACGCGAAAACCATTCGTACGCTCTTCGCAAAATTTCAAGGAACAGGCAGAGTAACTCATGATCTAGTAGGGCATGTTGGCCGCAAGCAAATCTCAGTTACGCCTTAAAATATCGCCACAGTTTCTGGAATTATTCACCGAAATCCAATGTCATCCGTGATGTAATATCAGCTTCAAAACCTATTGCCAATGAGATGTAGTGAGTCCACTAAAGGTATCTTGTAAAACGCGAAACGACATCAAAACTAACCAACAAGTAGTTGCTTTGCAGCTTAAGCGGCTGAAGTCCGCTAATAAAATCATTGGAATTTCTTATGTGATGTGGACATTTTCTTACCATGGGTTTCAGGAAAGATGCTAAGTACTTCGCTAAATCGTAAGTGGCTGCCCAAATTCCATAAATTTGATGTGCCTTTGCGTCCGATTGTGAGTAGTATTGGTGCAATCCATACAACCTACGTGGAATTGAACTGTTTGTTGTTCGTCTCTTAGGGTAAACCTGCTAGAAGCCGACGTCGGGGAAGATCAGTTTGGATTCCGGAGAAATGTAGGAAAACGGGAGGCAATAGTCACTTTTCGGCTTATCTTTAAGGAAATGCAAACCTACATTTCTAGCTTTTGTAGATTTTAAGTAAGCTTTTGGCAACGGTGACTGGAATACACTCTTTCAAATTCTGAAGCAAGCAGGAGTACAATATAGGGAACGGTAAGTTATTTATAGCTTGTACAAAAACCAGACGGCGGTCGTTAGAGTTCTCCAATGTTATTCAATTTGTACATTGAGCAAGCTATAAATGAAAGCAAGGAGAAATTTGGAGAAGGCTTTTAAAATTCAGGATGAAGAAATAAAAACATTTCGTTTTGACGATGACTTTCTAATTGTGTCAGGGACAGCAAAGGACCAGGAACAGCAGTTGAACGTAATGGACAGTGTGTTTAAAGATGTGTATAAAGCAAAACAAGGGAAATAGAGTGCAGTCTGAGAAAATCATGCGATGCTGAAGGAATCAGATTAGGTAAAAACAAATTATCGTCGCAGTACAAAGAATATAAAACGCAGGATTGCAATGGGAAGAAAAAACGAGAAATTTGATAACATCGAATATAATTTTCGAGTAAGGAAGTCCTTTTGAAGGCATTTGTGTGGAGTATTGTCTTGTATGGGAGTGAAACGACAAACAGTGCGAACAGGAAGAGTGAAACGACAAACAGTGCGAACAGGAAGAGGATTGAGGCTTTTGAAATGTGGTGCTACAGAAGAGTGCTGAATATTAGGGCTGATCGCATAACTAATGAAGAGGTACTGAAGAGAATTGGGGAGAAAAGGAATTTCTGGCATACATTGACTACAAGAATGGATCGATTGGTAGACCCATTGTTAGACATCAAGGAATCGTGAATTTAGCATTGAAAGGGAATCTTTGGGTAAAAAACCACAGAGAGAGACCAAGAGATGAATACAGTAAGTAGTTCAAACGGATGTAGCTTGCAGGTAAAGGCTTTCTCAGGTTATAGTAGGGTGGAGAGCTGCATCAAACCAGTCTCCGGACTGAATACCACAACAACACAATAGCGGAGTGCTTGTTTATTTTCTACAATAATTAATTTTCTCGAGACAAACATTGTGGCGTTATACTAAAGGTATTATACGTAAGGAGACGCACTGAATTAAAATTCCTGCTGCGGCTGCAATTCGAACCTGAGACCTCCTACTTACTAGGCAGGCATGTCAGACTGTTCAGCTAACACAGCGGCACGGAAAAACTGACTACACGGACTGTCTCAAAGCACGTCTCCCTCCATAATTCCCCTGTGAATTACGAGAGAATGTTTCTCTCAAGGAACTGTATTATTGTAGATCACCTCTGCCTAAGAAACAAGGCGGGATTGTTCCCATTCCCGTTGTTTGCTGTGGTACCATTCCAATACAGGAGAGCCTGCGGAGTTTGATACGAATTTCACAAGAAATATTGATGCAGAATTAAAGTATCTGGTATGCAGGGAGATGTGATTGAAAAGAGTCCATGTAGTTGCTTTGTCTGTAACGCTGTGTTAGCTCAACGGTGCAAAGACCCTGCTTAATTGTCAGGAGGTCCCGGATTCGAATCCCAGTCACAGCAAAATTTTAATTCAATGCATCTCCTTATGTTGTTTACTTTACTTTGGTTGTCAACAGCAATGCAAAGAGAATATGAAGGTAGATGTGGATGTAACCAGGCACCCTGTAAGTTTCTGAAAACATCATATATATTATTCCAAATCGGTGTTTGTGGGTATGCCATATTTCCCGTATTACTTATCCAAAATTAATGATTCAGGAATCATTTTCACGGTTTCGTTCTCCACTAATGACGAAAAATAGACAGTTTATAGTTTTCCCAAAAAGAAAACTTTATTTTGAAAAAAAAAAAAAATACTGTTCGTACAAATCGTAAATATATTTACGCTTGCTCCCATCAGCCACCCCGCCGAGTATCAACTTAGTTTGCGACGCCGATATAAAAGCAATGTATAAGGTGCCATCTATTTACAGTCTGTTTAACTAACATGAACGACAGTTGCTGCAGGCAGCGGTGGAGTAGCCGAGCGGTCTAAGGCGCCTCGTTGCGTAGCGCGTGGTTGCTTGCCGTCGGAGGTTCGAGTTCAAATCAAATGTTTGTTAAGCTTATGGGACTTAACTACGGGGTCATCAGTCCCTAAACTTACAAACTACTTATCAACTACTTACGAACTAGGACGGCACAAATATCCATGCCCAAGGGGGGATTCGAACCCCCGACTGCAGTGGCCGTGCTGACCGTGACTGGAGCGCCTCAGTCACCTCGGCCACCGCGGCCGGCGAGGTTCGAGTCCTCCCTGGGGCATGGGTGTCTCTCTTCGTGCTTAGGTTAGTTTACCTTAGTTAAAGTAGTTTGTAAGATAAAAACTGATAACCAAGCAGTTTAGTCCGATAGATTTATAAACATTTGAATATTTGATTTTGAAGCTGCTGCAGTTGTCTGGATTCTTTATGCCAGCGAAAGACCTTCTTTGATGTACGAACAGCTCCCTGGGGCATGGGTGTGTCTCTTCGTGCTTAGGTTAGTTTACCTTAGTTAAAGTAGTTTGTAAGATAAGAACTGATAACCAAGCAGTTTAGTCCGATAGATTTATAAACATTTGAATATTTGATTTTGAAGCTGCTGCAGTTGTCTGGATTCTTTATGCCAGCGAAAGACCTTCTTTGATGTACGAACAGTTTATCATACTACTTCGGTGATACACGTCGATGTAACAACCAAAACTCCACAAATAATTTAATTTCACTAACACAAACGACAGTTACTTATATTCTTTAAGCAACTCGCCCGCTGTTCTTTTTGACTATAAACATGTTTGTGAAATTAACAATTGACTGCTTGCTCACAAAATCTAATTACGGCGATATTCACACAGCGGCGGAAGTATACAGTTCCCTTAAGCAAAACTCTGATTCTATAAATTAAGCAAACAGTTCTACCTTTACTGCAATCTTTACAGGAAACTGCGCACAATTAAATAATGATCCGCAGTCATGGATCTAAATCAAAAATAAGTGTTGGCAACGGAAACGCAAATATAGACACAAGATACATGAGCAAATTACACCACATTAATCAAAAATAAATGATGAGTGGAGAATTTAAATTAGCACAAAAGGATTATAGTTTAACAAATTAATTTATTGTTCAAAACAAGAACAACAAGGGGGAGGACCATTTTTTTAATTACAATAAAAAACACACCTTACAAAATATTCACAATATCCACAATTACATGACCCTAAAATTGCCCACCTGCAAAGTTCAGTACAGGTTAAACACGATCACGTTTAATAGGGGGGAACGGAGGAATTGCAGCACATTCACACACTGATTCATACGCCAAGCCATGCAGGTACTTATGAACCACCCGACACCAATACACCAAGACAACAGCCAAGCAATGTGGAGAATGCAGATCGAAGGTTAACTCGCGCACAATGAAATAGTACTTCGCTTCCATAACGTGTCAAACTAGTGGCTTAGGCTCATGATAAACTATCAGAAACAAACGCACTTGGTTTAAGACCACAAAGTGTGGTGTGCAGACGGAAGTTGAAGTTTCCCTAGAACTTCTAACTACACATTAAGTCAAAATTTCATCAAATAATATCTAGAAACGGTCGCTATGGCGTTAGTTTAACACAGGGAAAAGATAACTACAGAAGGTTAAAGTTGTTAGATCAATACAGCACTCTACTAAGTTGGTACACAAAATATGCATAAAGTTAACGAAATCATTTTCGAAGAGAATAAGATCGCGAAATATATCGTGTAACCATTCTTTCTCATCAGAGGAATGATATCTATTAGATAAGCAAGGTTACAGATTGCTACAGCACAATACAGAGTTCGGTCACAAAAATTCAGAGAAGTGAAATAATTCTATTTCATGAAAATTATAAACACGATATACGTCGTGCAACGGTTCTTTCTACATATAGGGAAAAGATCTATTTAATGATAATAACCACGACAGGAAACACGCTAATCGGCGCAAACATGGGCCGACAAGTACACAGATTACAAGTTAGAATGGACAATTTTCGGGGAAAATTATCACGCTACACTCACTAAGAAACACATTAGCGAATCAGCTACACAATTATTAACCACTCATGTGCAGTGAATGATGGAAAAATGGCCTAGTCTGATATCGTCCACGTGTTCTGTCGACAAAGTACGAACAGTATAGGCACTGCAAATCCCCGAAAACATTAGAATTCAACTACGATAAGAACACGAAAGACACTGAACATATTTAAACAGGCGAAGAAGTGATTTAAAAGTTATAAAGTGCAAGAACTATGCTAACGAATCACCATCATAGCCTCAGAATCAGATTCCAGTAAAAATCGACATAAAATTAGCAGTCCAGTAGGAAATTATGCAAAGTGTCACTACTACACATAGTGTAGCTGCTACTCCCAGAATTAAACTGGCGAAAAGGCATAAGTCCGACTATGGACCCTGAACTAGGTTGAG
Source organism: Locusta migratoria (assembly GCA_026315105.1). Taxonomy (NCBI): domain Eukaryota; kingdom Metazoa; phylum Arthropoda; class Insecta; order Orthoptera; family Acrididae; genus Locusta; species Locusta migratoria. Next base: position 326,076,083 of record CM048750.1, read on the forward strand.
CCACGAGGCCACAGCAGAACCAAACCCAGAGATACTTACCCTACCAGGAACCAAGAAGCGAATGAATAACTCTCTTCACGACTGCTTAACCATTCCCAGAGAGAGGTAGTGGAGGGGAGCACAGAGAGCGTCACCATTCATCAGGCAGGTAACCTGAGCAAGCCCCAGCTAAGGAGGTTAAGAGAAAGCTACATTAGGAATCTTTGCTAAGACTGGGTTCTGCTCAGCAGTTGGCAAACCTACTTCTCTCCTAGAGACATTCAACAGACAGCGTTTGAAAGAAATGACGACACTAAACAGACGAGACACGCATAGATCTTTATAAACATTCTTAAATACAAAGTTACATTCTGTGGAAGCCAGGGCCAATACACACTATTACATATTTGGGGCCTCACGTACAACATAGACAGAATTTTACATACAGATAAAACTAAATCAATATATAATGCCTGGTATCTCGCATATTGCCAGTGGTGTGTCTTGCTACACTCAAAAAAAAAAAAAAAAAAAAAAAAAAAAAAAAACAGGTCTGAAGCTCGTCAACTTGTTCGTGGGGAGTCAACAAGCGTAGTTTATCTCGAGATTTCAATGCACACATCAATGCACAAAAGCTGTTGTAATTGTTGTGTACTGCACGAATGAACTGAATTACCTCAATGTTCATCATCATCAGTAAGTACCGCTTACTATTAAACTGATAATAATTTATTTAACTATTAATTTTAACATACACAGTAGCGATAATGATTTTAGATTTCAAAGAGTGTCTATGCGTAGTGCTGGGCTTGAACATGCTCAGGTCTTTTGTAAAAAAAGAGAAAAGATGTAAATACTTGCTTTTTCATATGTTCCCCAATTAGTCATATTGTATTTAATTGTATAAAGCTTCTTACAATGAGACTAATAATTGTTACTACTATTGAAAGTTTACCATCTTCTATACATATGTACATGCATCTGACTTTTCTCCATCACTCCATACCTATCTGTGACTGATCAGGATAGAGTGCAAATTGTTTTCAGGGGTCAACTAGATGTTATAGATACCGGACGCGATAATTGGACAGAATCACGATTGCCATCCATTATGTAATTATTATTTACAATTTTCCATATAGCATGTGGTATAGAAGATACTTTTACGGCAGTGTCTATTACTGAAATCCAAATTACATTAAAGTTAGTGAACCAGTCCTTCTGTGACTGATCAGGATAGTGCGAGTTATTCGCACGGATCTATTAGTGATGATTCTTTTGTATTTTGTCCATCCTTAGCAACTGTATTATAGTGTGTTGAGAACCCTGCTGTTGCCCGGCGGTACCGTACTTAAAAATACCACTTCGTTTTTACTCCTAAATTTCTCACAGTTAATTTTTGTCTACTGAGACCCTGTTGGTACGCTTCAGCACTTCTATATTTCCAAAGACGTTATTTCGCGATGGGCAAGCCGCGCTGACAGCCAGAGCTTCCGCCACTGTTTCGCTCTGCTGTACAAACAGACACCTCTCACTTGTTTCCGTAGGGTTGACTAGGTTGATGTGTAAGCTATTGAAATTTCTGTTTGCCATTGTAAATACAGACCCACTTCTTTGACAATAGCTTGGAATATTACGTTAGAAACAAATGATATGAAGCATAGAATACAGCCGTGGTGGAGTGGCCAAGCGCTCTAAGACTGACGGCGAGCAACAGCGCGCTCCGCAGCAAGCAGAGTTTCAAGTCCTCCCTCGGGCGTGGCCGCGCTGTCCTTAGGTTAGTTTCAATAGTTAGTACGCCTACGATGTAATAACCACTTCTGTGTCCCTTAGATTCACAAACATTTGAACATTTCCTTGTTGGAACATGCCGCGACCTCTCTAATGTTACTTTCTCTACTTCTTCTGACACAGAAGGACCAAAATCATAGTATTTGTTTTTATTTTCACTCATTGACTGGTGCAGAAATTGGGTACAGATAAACGCACGTTTTAAAGCTTTCTTATCATTTTTTTCTTAGCATACCGCCTGACGTCTTCAGTATTTACATAGATAACGAAAGATAAATATGCATTAAATACTACTGATCATTTGTGTAAGGTATGTCAATTCTAACGACTTCGATGAAACAATTATTCACGATTACGTGGGCACTGAGGACATCAGGTAACCACAGACCGTCCTGATGAATCAATGAAAGTCTTCAAGGCAAGAAGTCGAACTAAGCTGTGTAATCTACAAAAAATGACTCAAAAGAGACCACCAACCGCATGCGGTTTGGGACCGGAAGGGATACACACTATTTCTTGCATATCATGCTACAAATGAGACAGGGAAGAAAGAATTTAAAGGTGTAGTTTAGGAAAGAGAAATAAGTCTGATGCACATCTAGGTCAATTCAAATGTTCAAATGTTTGTACAACTTATGGGACTTAACTACGATGTCATCAGTCCCTAAACTTACAAACTACTTATGAACTAGTGAAGACTAAAGACGGCACAAATATCCATGCCCGAGGGGGGATTCGAACCCCCGACCGTAGTGGCCGTGCTGACTGTGACTGGAGCGCCTCAGTCACCTCGGCCACCGCGGCTGGCTAGGTCAATTCAGAAATTCTACTTCAACAAAGTTTTCACCACTATTACACATTTAGAGGTATTAAAAATAGAAACTACATACTATTGTTAAACTGTTGGACCTAACATGATTTTTTATTTTAATTATGAAGAATGTCTTATGTGCGGGGACTCTATATTTGTTACTAAGCCCCAAATATAAAATTTTCAGTAACTTAATCGGGAAAAAGAGAAGAAGTTAGAGAAATTAATGTAGATTTATGGCCATGTTGCACTTCAGTTCGCGCAGCCTCTCGATACTTCTCAGTACCGCCATTGCAGACCACAGGAAAAAAAACACATAAAATACATAATTTTAGGAAAATTCGTGGACCCTTTTTGAGGTAGATAGAAAAAGTAAACCATTTAATGTCAGAAAACGAAAGGTTAAAGAAAAGCATAAACTAGTTGTGCATGTGAAATATTATGGTAGATTTCGGGTTGCAAGTATTCTTCTTCATAAGTATATTGCTCATCTGCCGGCCGCGGTGACCGAGGGGACTGAGGCGCTCCAGTCACGGTCTGCACGGCCACTACGGTCGGGGGTTCGAATCCCCTACTCGGGCATGGATATTTTTGTTGTTGTTATTTGGATGTTTAAGGGGGACAAAACTACAATGATCATCAGTCCCCCATCCCATCACAAAATGTCAAAAATAAAAGCACGGACGTCAAATAAATGCGCCCAGAGATTAGGTTTGCGAAGTGGGAGGGGAATCCCACTGGGTCCATAAAACATCAACAAAACGGAGAAGAAATTAAAGGAAAAGGGGACGAACACACAAAGACACCTTACTACATAGAGGCCGAAGGCAGTGGTTGACCGACCATAGGAATAAAAAAGGAAAAGTCAACCACTCGGCAGTTCAAGGGAAAGACCAGTCAGAGAGACTTATAAAAACCTCCTGCTCGAATAAAACTTAAAACTGAATTTGCTGCTGAAGCATCGTTACATAAAACATCTGATAAAACGACAGGGATGTTAAAACGACGACGCAAGGCGACTAAAAAAGGGCAGTCCACTAGGATGTGGACTATTGTTAAATGGGAGCCACACTGACACTGGGGCGGGGCCTCACCACGAAGGAGATGTCCGTGGGTGAGCCACGAATGCCCAATTCGGAGTCTACACAGCACCACGGAGTCCCGGCGAGAGGCTAGCATGGAAGAACGCCAAGCGGTGGTGGTCTCCTTGACTACCCGAAGCTTGTTGGGTGTGCACAGGCTATGCCACTCGGCATCCCAACGCTGATGTACGCGGTGGCGCAACAACGAACGGAGATCAGACGCCAGGAGGCCAATGTCCAAAATGGACGCACTGACTGCCTGCCTGGCAAGTCTGTCAACACGTTCATTGCCTGGGATGCCCACATGACCCGGAGACCAGATGAACACCACCGATCGCCCGGACTGTTCAATGGCACAAAGTGTCTCCTGTATGGTCAACACCAGAGGAGACCGCGGGTAACACTGCTCCAGAGCTCGGAGGCTGCTCAGGGAGTCGCTGCAAACAACAAAAGACTCGCCTTGGCAAACACCACGGAGGTGTACGGGCACGGACCCGATAGGAAGATGGAAGGGGAGAAGACTCAAGCTCCTGCAGGAGGGACTGAACCCGATAGGCAATCGTATGACCTGATCTGGGGCGTCGCTGATGGGGACGGACTACCACACCAGGGAAGAGGAGACGATGGTTCGGGTGGCCTGGGGAGCAATACACATGGGCTGCGTAAGCCGCAAGTAGGTGTTGGCGGCGGATCCCCAAGGGTGGAACCCCAGCCTCCACTAGTAAGCTGTTCACTGGGCTGGTGTGGAAGGCACCCGTCGCGATGCGAACCCCACAGTTGTGAATGGAGTCCAGTAGGTGCAGTGCCCAAGGTGTCGCAATGCACCCAAAATCGAGACGGGACTGCACCAGCGCCGTGTAAAGCCGCAACAGTGTCGAGCGATCAGCACCCCAGGTCGTATGACCCAGGTGGTGGAGAAGGTTGAGATGGCGCCAGCACTTCCGTTTCAGCTGACGAATGTGGGGGAGCCACGTCAGCCGAGCGTCAAAGACCAGACCTAAAAACTGATGCGTGTCCACCACTGTCAGGAGTTCGTCGTTAAGGTAAAGTTCAGGGTGAGGGTGGACGGTCCGACGCCGACAGAAGTGCATCACTCTGGTCTTGGTGGCAGAAAACTGAAAGCCATGACTTAGGGCCCAGGTCTGTGCCTTCCGAATAGCACCTTGCAACCTACGCTCAACAACTTGGGTACTGCAAGAACTAAAAGAGAGACAAAAGTCGTCAGCATAAAGAGAGGGGGACACCGACGATCCAACCGCTGTGGCTAAACCGTTGATGGCGATTAAAAATAATGGAACGCTTAGAACGCAACCCTGAGGAACCCCATTTTCTTGGATATGAGAGGAGCTCAGGGAAGCACCAATTTGAACACGAAAGGTACGGACGGCTAAAATATTCTGAATAAAAATCGGCAGGGAGCCCCGGAGGCCCCAGTCATATAAAGTGTTGAGGATGTGTCGTCGCCAGGTTGTATCGTATGCTTTGTGCATATCGAAGAAGACGGCAACAAGGTGTTGGCGCCGGGAAAAGGCTGTGCGGATTGCAGACTCGAGGTACACCAGATTATCGGTGGTAGATCGTCCCTGGCGAAAACCGCCCTGGCATGGAGCCAATAATCCCCGAGTCTCAAGAATCCAACACAACCGCCGACTGACCATCCGCTCCAACAGTTTGCATGGAACGTTAGTCATGTTAATGGGCCGATAGCTATCCAAGTTCAGAGGATGTTTGTCAGGTTTAAGTATGGGGATGATGATACTCTCCCGACACTGTGATGGGAAAACACCATCACACCAAATGTGGTTATAGACCGCAAGTAGGTTACGCCGACTATCTTCTGAGAGATGTTTCAGCATCTGGCTATGGATGCTATCAGGCCCTGGCGCCGTGTCTGGACATTGTCGAAGAGCACTGAGGAGCTCCCACTCAGTGAAAGGACTGTTGTAGCATTCAGAGCGGCGGGTACGAAAGGAGAGGTGCTGGCGTTCTACCCGCTCCTTCAATGTACGGAAGACCGGTGGATAGTTTGCAGAGGCAAAGGCGCGAGCATAATGCTCGGCAAACATCTCTGCAAGAGTAGCCGGGTCCGTACAAACGACTCCATTTGAGGAGATCCCAGGGATTCCCACTGGTGTCTGTAATCCCTGTAGCCGCCTGATCTTACTCCAGACCTGCGAGGCTGAGGTGCCTGTCCCAATAGTGGAAACGTACCTCTCCCAGCACTCCTGTTTACGTCTTCTTATTAACTGGCGAGCACGAGCGCGAAGCCGTTTAAAATCAATGAGATGCTCCTGAGAGGGGTGACGCTTATAGCGCTGTAGGGCCCGTCTACGATCTCTAATAGCATCAGCTACTTCCGGCGACCACCACGGCACTGCCTTACGCCGTGGGCACCCTGTGGAGCATGGAATTGCAGCTTTTGCAGCAGAAACAATGGTGTGAGTGACTCCCTCGACCACCACATCGATGTAATCGAGTGGGGGAGGTTGAACAATAGAAGTGGACGTGTAATCTTCCCAGTTAGCCCTGCCTAAAGCCCACCTAGGGGGGCGTTCTGGGGACTGACGTTGTGGGAGTGACAGAAAAAGCGGAAAATGGTCACTGCCACACAGGTCGTCGTGGGCTCTCCAGTGGACAGATGGTGGAAGGCTGTGGCTGCAGATTGATAAATCAATGGCCGAGAACGTGCCATGTGCCACACTAAAGTGTGTGGGGGCACCAGTATTTAATAGGCAGAGGTCGAGTTGAGAAAGTAGAGACTCGACTACTCTGCCTTGGCCAGAAAGCGAAGTACCACCCCACAATGGGTTATGGGCGTTGAAGTCGCCCAATAAGAAGAAAGGCGAGGGTAGTTGCGATATAACTGCAGCCAAAACATTCAAAGAAATATCACCATCTGGAGGGAGGTAAAGGCTGCAGACGGTAAACTCTTGTGTTGTCCTTACCCTGACAGCCACTGTTTCTAGTGGTGTACGAAGGGGCACAGGTTCACTATGAACACAGGTAAGGACATACACACACACACACCACCTGAGACCCGGTTATATGAGCTAGGGTTACAGTAATATCCCCTGTAGCCACGAAGGACTGGGGTCCGCATTGCTGGAAACCACGTTTCCTGTAAAGCAATGCAGAAGGCAGGTGTTGTGCTTAAAAGGTGTCGTAGCTCAGCCAGGTGGAGGAAGAAACTGCCGCAGTTCCACTGGAGGATAATGCTCTCTGCTAACTGGGAAGACATGGAGATTACAAATCAGCGTCACTCAAATCCGCTGTCTGCCTTTGTTCTGGCTCAGTATCCATTATTTCTGTGATGTTCCCGACGGCGAGGTCGTCTGGGGACGCTAGAATTTCCACCTCGTCCCCAGAGGTTGAGGTGGAGTGGTGAGGTGGCTCGGGAGCCACCGTGGTATCCTTCACGTCGTTGTTTTCAACCTTTTTCCTCCGGTCCTTCTTGCCCCTCGGGGGCTTCGCCGGCAGGGCTGGCTTCTCAGACTCAGCCTCTGGGACTGAGGAGGAGCATGAGGCCCTGCGTCCAGCAGCCTTCGGTTTTGCCTGCTGCTGGCGTGTGTCAGAAGCGACACGGGCGGAACCCTCGGAAGGGAGTGTCCCAAGGGACCCCTTCCGAACGAGGGGTGCCGGAGAGGGTTGTTGTGTCTCCGGCAGAAGGGTGGAGGTTGCTCCTGAGGCAATTACCTTGGGAGCAGAAGAAGGAAGGGAGCCCCCAATCACCTTGGGGGCAGATGTAGGTTTGTGGCCCTGGGGGCCCACAGAAAAAGAATAGGAAGAGAAGGGGGGCCCCACAGATGGTGCTGACGATGTAATTGCTGCAAAAGAAGTCGTCATGGCAACTGGGTGCAAGCGCTCGTATTTCTTTTTCACCTCAGTATAGGTCAACCGGTCCAAGGTCTTGTATTCAATAATTTTTCTCTCTTTCTGGAGCATAGGGCATTGTGTTGAGCACGGAGGATGCTCCTGGCCACAGTTCACGCAGATTGGCGGCGGAGTACATGGGGTGTCCGGGTGGGCTGGACGTCCACAATCCCAGCAAGTGGCGCTGGAAGGGCAACGGGATGACATATGCCCAAACTTCCAGCACTGGAAGCATCTCATGGGAGGAGGGATGTAGGGTTTCACATCACCCCGGTAGCACATCACCTTCACCTTCTCCGGCAGTGTATCACCTTCAAAGGCTACAATGAAGGCACCAGTGGCAACCCTATTTTCTTTCGACCCACGATGGATGCGCCGGACAAAGTGAAAACCTCGCCGCTCGAGGTTGGCGCGCAGCTCCTCATCAGATTGTAAGAGGAGATCTCTGTGGAAAATAATGCCCTGGACCAGATTGAGCGACTAATGTGGCGCAATGTTGACCGCGATATCTCCCAGCTTATCGCAAGCAAGCAACGCACGCGACTGGGCTGGGGATGCAGTGAGAATCAAGACAGAGTCATTACGCATCTTTGAGAGGGACTCCACTTCTCCAAACTTCTCCTCCAGATGTTCTACGAAGAACTGAGGCTTCACTGTTGTAAATGATTCCCCATCAGTCCTCGTACATACCAAATATCTAGACGAATACGGTTCACTTTTGTTAGCAGCCCTGCGTTCCTCCCCGGGCGTGGCCAAGGAAGGGAACGACTTGGGGTCATAATAAGTTTCATGAAACTTCCCACACTTTGAGACGGTGGTTATACGTCCACCAACGTTATCTGTTGCTCGTTTCATTGTGGTCCCACGAGCAGCTAGGGATCTAAACGTCCACCCAGGCAGAGCCCCGCTTGCCTGGGTAAGCCTTATACAACTGAGGTGCGGCAGGTTCCTCAGAGGTTGCTCGCTAACGGCTGTTCAACCTCAACAGCCATGCATCTCCTCGGCACGTAGCACAACTTGAGATTGAGGTTTTTTTTATAGAGGTTTGTACCATCCTCGCGACCCGGGCGATTAAGCCAAGATCCCCGGGCTCTGAAACGTACAACGTTCCACCGTCGCGCCGAACGATGGTCATTGAGGCACGCACAGAGCTTACGGTGTAACGGACTGTTGGCGAAACACAGCCCACGGCTCAGGATCCCGGGTTCGCCAAGCCCGTACTCAGCAAATAATTGCTGAGCCCCTGAGGGCTCAAAGGTTGTCGTAGCTCAGCCAGGTGTGTGAAAAAACCGCCGCAGTTCCATTGGAGGATAGTGTCCGACAGCTGGGAAGGCATGAATAAAAGGATGTGATGTATTACACCTCAGCAGCTTTTGCATCCACCGGTAGCGATGCATCAGCGTCTAAATCCATCGAGTCCGATGCATCCAAGAGAGCAAGATCCTCGGGGGATGCAACTATCTCCACCTCGTCCTCAGAGGCAGAGGCAGAGGGAGCGGGTGGCATCATGGCCACCGGGGTTTCTTTAGCCTTATCTTTATTCTTTTTCGGTCGAACCCTCTTATCCCTCGGGGGCTTCACTGGAAGGAGGGTCTTTGCAGACTCAGCCTCCGTCTCAGTGACAGAGGGAGAGCCCGACGCCCTGCGGCCAGCAGCCGGCGGCGGAGCCTGCTTCTGGCTTGTGCCGGCATCGGCACTGGCGGAAGCCGCAGAAGGGAGCGTCCCTAGGGACCCCTTCTGGATGAGGGCAGCCGGAGAAGGTTGACGCTTCTCCGACGGAGGGTTGGGGGCTGCTCCCAAAGCAATTGCCTTGGGAGCAGGAGGAGGAATGGAGCCCCCGACCACTGTGGGGGCAGGTTTGAGGTGACGGCCCTGACGGCCATTGGAGACAGAAAAGGTGGATGGCGACGATGTCACTGCTGCAAAAGATGCGGTCATGGTGATGGGATGAGGTCGCTCATACCGCTTCCGAGCCTCAGAATAAGAAAGCCAGTCCAAGGTCTTTAATTCCATTATCTTCCGTTCCTTACGGAAAACGGTGCAATCCGACGAACAAGGATGATGATTTAAACCACAGTTAACACAGACTGGTGGCGGTGTTCATGGAGCGTCCGGGTGTGCTGGACGTCCACAGTCCCTGCTTGTAGTGGTGAAAGCACATCTGGAGGACATGTGGCCGAGTTTCCAGCATTTAAAACACCCCATAGGGGGAGGAACATAAGGTTTCACGTCGCACCGCTACACCATCACCTTGACCTTCTTAGGCAAGGTATCGCCTTCGAAAGCCAAGATAAAAGAACCGGTGGCAAACTTGTGATCCTTTGGTCCCCTATGGACACGCCGGATGAAGTGAACACCTCTGCGTCCTAAGTTGGCGCGTAACTCGTCGTCGGATTGTAACAGCAGGTCTTTATGAAAAACGATACCTTAGACCATATTAAGCGACTTACGTGGTGTAATGCCCGCGACTGGGCCGGGGATGCTGCTTCTATGAGCACTGCGCCGCTTCGCATCTTTGACAGGCCGGAAACTTCGCCATACTTGTCCTCAAGGTGTTCGACAAAGAAAAGAGGCTTTGTAGAAGTAAATGACTCACAATCCGTGCGGCTACACACTAGAAATTTTGGAGAAGGTGGCTCATTTGCAGATTTAGCCCGACGTCCCTCCCACAGTGTGGTCAGGGAAGGGAACGAACGGGGGTCATAGCAAGCAGCATTATAATCTCCTCTACCACGCTTAGAGACGCCGTTTTCGCGACCGGCCACGCTTTTAATTGCTCGTTTCATCCTGGTCCCACGAGCAGCTAGAGAACTAAAGGTCCACCCAGGCAGAGCCCCGCTTGCCTGGGTAAGCCTTATACAACTGAGGTGCGGCAGGTTCCTAAGAGGTTGCTCGCTAGCGGCTGTTCAACCTCAACAGCCATGCATCTCCTAGGCACGTAGCACACCTTGAGATTGAGTTTTTATTTTTTTATAGAGGTTTCTACCGTCCTCGCGACCCGGGCGATTAAGCCAAGATACCCGTGCTCTGAAACGTACAACGTTCCACCGTCGCGCCGAACGGTGGTCGTTGAAGCACGCACAGAGCTTACGGTGTAGTGGACTGTTGGCGCGACACAGCCCACGGCTCAGGACCCCGTGTTCGCCAAGCCCATACTCAGCAAATTAATGCTGAGCCCCTGAGGGGATGGATATTTTTGCCGTCCTTAATATTAGCTAGTTCGTAAGTAGTTTGTAAGTTTAGGGACTGGTGACCCCGTAGTTAAGTCCTATAAGCTATACAAACATCTGAACATTTTTTGCTCACCTTGTATTCACCCCCCTCCCCCCCAAAAAGGTGACTCGGTACAGTGTAGCCGGCCGCGGTGGCCGAGGAGACTACGGCGCTCCAGTCACGGTCTGCACGGCCACTGCGGTCGGGGGTTCGAATCCCCCATCGGGCATGGATATTTGTGCCGTCCTAGTTCGTAAGTAGTTCATAAGTAGTTTAGGGACTGAAGACCCCATAGTTAAGTCCCGTAGACTATACATGTGGTGTCGCACAAGTACAAAGTGCGCGCCACTTACTTTCGCCGCGCGCCGCCATGCACGCACGGCGCGGCGTTCTCACGACGACAGCCACGAGCGCCCTCTGCGACAACGCCGCTCGTGGCCACCACTGAAGGACATCGGCCACTTCGGACTGAGATAGCAACGAGTTAGGACCTTCGTAATCAGATAGGCACCAGTGAAGGCTTTGCTATTGTACAGGCACTAGGCAGGCCTCTAACAACTATGTATCAACATTCTGCAGTACTATGTAAAAGTTAAGTATTGTTACATTCTGTGCAATATATATCTCTTTCTAATTTACTCTAGTGTTTATAGTTTCTGGCTGCTCCCCTCCGTACCTGCACCAGCGTGCTATTGTTGTTCCTGTGTCGGGCTCATTCCACTCGGGCACCGACACCTACGACGAGGCTGGGACACAAAAGCGGCGGCGAAGTTGGGACACAAAAGTGGCGACGAGGAGTGATAGAACCTTGGACCAGCCCGCTTACAGCAGCCAGACAGTAGCAGTCGGAGTACGCAAAAATTGCTCCCGCCCACCCACCCTTATTATAAGATTTTTGGGGGAACATATTCTGTTACGTATTTTGTGGACTTTTTTGTTGCAGAGCGTCCTCTTTCATATTGCATTTGTGTTTTGTTATAAGTTACTTGTATGCGCGGCGCCTAATCGGTCAGCATGGCCACTACCCCGAACCCAAACTTAATGGAAATTATTCAGTTACAGACGGCGCAAATATCACAACTTCTCCAGGCGGTGGCGCACTTGACGACAACTCAACAACAGCCGTCGCATCAGCAGCCCACACCTGCCGCCGCACCGCTTCCGACGTTCCGCCAGTACAACGAACGTGAGGAAGAATGGAGTGACTATTTCGCGCAGTTTCAAGAACTCGTCGCGGCTCATCAAATTACAGGTCCGACTGTTAAGCATCTTTTATTGTCCGTGGTGGGCCCCAAAACCTTCGTATTACTGCAGAAACTATTCCCGCAAGCATCTCCTCGTGATGTAGACTTTGAACAAATAGTAGAGGCACTAAATGCGAATTATGAGAGAAAAGTTCTCGTAGCTGCGGCACGGTACCGATTTTTCAGACTTAAAAAATTACCGCAGCAGTCACACCAAGAGTGGATTACGGAATTGAAGGGCTTAACCCGCCAATGTAAATTTACTTGCTCTTGTGGACTTTCGTATAGTGACGTGATGTTGAGGGATGCGATTACGCAGAATATTCAGGACCCCAGAATTAGAGCAGCAATTCTGAAACAGTCTGACCCCTCCTTAGACAGTGTACTGCAGCTTATAGAAGCGCATGATACTTTTGATTTAGCTGATGTAGAAATGCAAAGCCATAGTGTAAATTCAGTGCGCCGCAACGGACGCTTTCCTAGCCGTAGTTCTCAGTATAGCACTAGTGATTCTTATTTTTCTACCGGCCGTGCTGAACAGACAGTGAACCGTAGCCCGAGTAAAAGTGCGACGCAAAGGTCGCCCCGTAGTGTTAGACACAGTAATTTGCATAACGGGCGCCAACGCTCATTTCAGAAAAATGTTCGTAAGTCTTGCCCCCAGGGTGTGTCTCGCCACAAACGTGCACAGTGCCCAAGTCGCAACGCAACCTGTTATCAATGTGGCAAATCGGGACATGTACAGTCAGTGTGTATGCAGAATGTAAATTCAAAACACAGTAACGTTGGGAATAGTGCTTCGCAGGGTGCGAGAGCAGTGCATGCAGTAAATGTCATACACGCTGTGGACTTGAGCTGTGCTTCTGTTGGTTTTCAAATGCAAGAACAATTTTCTCCGCCTATGGCAAATCTATATAGTGCACCACGTAGCAAGCGCCGACGAGCGCGTAAAACAGTGCAACGGAAAAGGGTTCGGGACAAGCAAAATGACTATGAACAGTGCATTCCTGTAGTGAAAATAGTGCCTTCTGCAACTGCTCCTTGTAATAGTGCCCAGTACTGTGTAGCTAGTGACAGTAGACATCAAGTAGCAACTCAAAAGTGTAGTGCAGTAGTTAGTAAATCTGGAGTAGCTTCGCAGGCTTGCGCGGACGCCGATCCGGCGGTAGTGTCATCTAGTGACAGTGTTGTTAATCCGCTGCGTGCCGAGTCTGCGCCGCTTCCTCCACTACGCGGCCCGCGCAAGCGCAGTAAACAAACCGTAGCAGACGTTGCCCACATTCGCGCACCTGTCGAGCGCCGAAAGCAAAAACTTTTTGTGAATCTTTCCATTGACAATAAGACTGTGCAATTTCAGCTCGACACTGGTTCCGCTGTTACCTTAATTAATAAAGATACTTATGAACTTCTGGGTTCGCCAAAATTATCGCTGTGTCAACAAGTGTTAACAGCTTATACAGGTCAAAATATTCCCGTGCTAGGAACGTGTAGCCTGCCTGCCTCTTTTCAAGGTGTTACGAAAACAGTTGCTTTTGTTGTTCTTCAGGCCAAATCTACGCAGAACATTTTTGGACTAGATGCTTTTGACTTGTTTGGTTTATCAATTCAAAGAGATGTGCTTCAAATTTCGTCAATAGTGCCTCAGGATAAAATCAATGCATTGTGTGACAAATACAGTGACTTGTTTTCGCCGGAACTAGGTTGTGCAAAAGACTTCGTGGCACATGTAACTTTAAAAGAATTTGCAGTTCCAAAATTTCGTAAAGCTAGACCAGTGCCTATCGCCTTGCGTGATACAGTTGCCGAAGAACTTAAACGTTGGCAAGATAGTGGGGTGATTTCTCCTGTTTCTGCGAGTCAGTGGGCCTCGCCTATAGTAATTATACCCAAGCCGTCCGGAAAACGTCGTCTCTGTGCGGACTTCAAATCAACAGTGAACAGTCAAACAATTGTAGACACTTATCCCCTGCCCAGACCTGAGGAACTGATGGACAAATTAGGACAGTCCCGCTTCTTTTCTAAGATTGATTTAACAGAGGCATACTTACAGATTCCACTTGATGACGAGTCAAAAGAGTTTTTCGTCATTAATACTCACATGGGCCTTTTTCAATTTCAACGCCTACCCTTTGGCAGTTCTTCCGCTCCCGCTATTTTTCAGCGTTTTTTGGAACAGCTGACAGTTTCGGTACCTTGTTGCTCGAACTATTTAGATGACATTGTGGTATCCGGACGTACAGTTGAAGAACATTTAGCAAACCTGGAGTGCCTTTTCAAAGTGTTGACTGCAGCAGGTCTACGATGTAATAAAGCAAAGTGTTCGTTTTTTTCAAACTGAAATAGAGTACCTAGGCCATATGATTAATGCCCAAGGAATCCATCCCTTACAGTCACATCTTCGAGCAATCAAAGACTTGCCTCCTCCTAAGAATGTGCACGAATTGCAAGCAGTAATGGGGAAGCTGAACTATTATTTCAGATTTATTCCCAATGCCTCTCAGATTGCAGCTCCACTGCATCACTTACGTAGGAAGAATGTTCCTTTTGTATGGTCTAAAGATTGTCAGGTTGCCTTTGACAAACTAAAGTCTGCACTACTCAGTGATGCATGTTTGATTCCCTTTGACCCACAGAAGCCTGTAGTGTTAGCAGTTTACGCCTCGTCGTACGGTCTGGGTGTTGTTCTGTCGCATCGTATTGGATGTCACGATCGTCCTATTGCCTTTGCATCCAAGCTACTGACGCCGACGCAACAGAATTACAGTCAGATAGAAAAGGAGGCCTTAGCAATCATTTACGGCGTCACAAAGTTTCATCATTATATCTATGGCAGAAAATTTTATTTGTTGACAGACCACAAGCCTCTCACGTCGTTGTTCTCACCCACAAAGCTAATTCCGCCACGAACGGCACAAAAGCTTCAGAGATGGTCCTTGATATTGTCTAATTATCAGTATGAGATTTTGTACCGCCCTACCACTAAACATGCTAACGCGGACACACTCTCCCGACTTCCGGTTGGCCAGGATGTATCATTTGATTCTTCAGAAATGGCATGTTGTCAGATAGACTCCAGAGATGCTTCCGCTGTCGCAGATTTCCCTTTGAACTCTCGTCGGGTTGCACAGGAAACAGCTGCGGATGTAGACTTAAGTGTGGTAGCACGTTTTGTTCGCTCAGGGTGGCCTGCCAGAGCCAAAGACATTGATCGGCCTCTGGTTCGACGTTATTTTGCACAACGTCATGCATTATCTTTAAGTCAGGGTGTACTGTTGTTGCATACCGACAACGACCAAGCAAGAGTGATTGTTCCTCGTTCCCTGCAACGAGAAGTGTTACGCCTCCTGCATCAAGGACATTGGGGCATTGTTAGGACAAAGCAATTGGCCAGACGTCATTGTACCTGGGTTGGTATGGACGCTCAGATAGAGAGCATGACATCACAGTGTACAGTTTGTGCGGAGCATCAGGCGGCTCCTCCACAGCGTTTGTCCGACTGGCCACGCCCCAAGGGACCATGGCAACGTTTACATATTGACTTTGCCGGTCCATTCTGGAATACGCGCTGGTTAATCGTTGTAGACGCTTTCAGCAAGTTTCCTTTTGTGATTGCCATGAACTCAACGACAGCATCTAGTACAATCAGTGCCTTAACATCAGTGTTTTGCATCGAAGGCTTGCCTGAAACTATCGTCAGTGACAATGGACCTCAGTTTGTTAGTGCGGAATTTCAACAGTTTTGTCGCGTGAATGGCATTCAGCATATCACCACCGCACCTTTTCACCCTCAGTCCAATGGTGAAGCAGAACGTTTCGTTCGAACATTCAAGTCTCACATGGAGAAGATGAAAGGTCAGCACTCCAGGCAGCAAGCTCTTCAAATTTTCCTGTCTACGTATCGGTGCATGCCACGTGACGGCCCGTCTCCTGCCGAGCTGCTACACGGCCGCCGTCACCGCACTCTCCTTCACCTGCTGCAGCCTCCCACGCACCGAGTCGGTTCGTATGGCGCTACACGTTTTCAGGTTTCTACGCCGGTGCTGTACAGGGTGTTTGCTGGAAACAAGAAGAAATGGATGCCGGGCATCATTCAGCGCGTGCTCGGGCGCAATATGTTTGTTGTACGTTCTTCCACAGGGTCGGAGCTGCGGCGCCACGCAAACCAATTGCGCCTGCACAGGCCGCGCGATCCTGTCTCCGGTTTCTTGATTCCAGACCCAGTTCACCGCCAGGGAGCACAAACACATCGTTCGTCAACGGGTCCAGCGTCCCCGGACTACGAGATCGTCCCGATGGAGATCGACGCGACGCCGCCGCTGTCGCCGCCGCAGATGACAGCGTCACCGAGAGGGACTCCGGGACCGTGCGTGCCGCCGCCGCCTGGGCCACGCACCTCAGAAGAAGATGACCTGCTCCCTCTGGGCGGGGGGGTGCGCCCTTCCCCAGGTTTCGGTGGGTTCCCTGGAGGATCGCAAGGCGGATGCCGGGGCGCGGACGGCGTCTCGATCCCGGCCTCAGCTACGACGCCCGTCCCACCAGTAACGCCCCCGCCCAGGCCCTCCTCCGAGTGCCGTCGCCGTGGCCCTCAGCCCTACGCCACGACGGCGCGGCGGTTTGGGGGGGAGGGTTGTGGTGTCGCACAAGTACAAAGTGCGCGCCACTTACTTTCGCCGCGCGCCGCCAAGCACGCACGGCGCGGCGTTCTCACGACGACAGCCACGAGCGCCCTCTGCGACAACGCCGCTCGTGGCCACCACTGAAGGACATCGGCCACTTCGGACTGAGATAGCAACGAGTTAGGACCTTCGTAATCAGATAGGCACCAGTGAAGGCTTTGCTATTGTACAGGCACTAGGCAGGCCTCTAACAACTATGTATCAACATTCTGCAGTACTATGTAAAAGTTAAGTATTGTTACATTCTGTGCAATATATATCTCTTTCTAATTTACTCTAGTGTTTATAGTTTCTGGCTGCTCCCCTCCGTACCTGCACCAGCGTGCTATTGTTGTTCCTGTGTCGGGCTCATTCCACTCGGCCACCGACACCTACGACGAGGCTGGGACACAAAAGCGGCGGCGAAGTTGGGACACAAAAATACAAACATTTGATTTGGTACAGTGTAACGAACAACATTATTTTAGGGTGTTTATCATCTGCAGACTTTTAAACATAGTTACTAAAAGCACCATGTTTTTCAGGTTTAGGTAGTCCCTTTACGTAGAACAAGTGTAAATGCGAATGGCAATATTTAGCTACTAAAAACGCCATGTTTGCAGGTTAGGTAGTACATCCACGCATGCGTAGAACAATTGTAAATGCAAATGGCAATCTGGCGGTTTCCATGTAAGGTAAAACAGAAAACAAGCGTTAGAATCTGATGTTTGTCGTGTCGGACGATGTTCGATGCAGAGAAATAAAAGCAACATGCTGACATCTGAAGGTATTAAGGTACCACATATGAAACCATCTGCACTTACACACTGTTTTGATGTATCTCCTCACAGTGGTTAAAACGTCTATTCGCCACGTCTCAGTACACTATCTACCAGTAGGCAGTTAGCATTCAGTTGTGCGGTTTGAATCTTAGGTTACGCTAACTTTTGTCTTGATTTTGTGGCATTTGGGGCAGTATTGTCAACCCTGCCTATGTATTATGTTGTTTTACGTTCCTAAAAAAACGGAATCACTATTGTATTTCTTGTTTGTACTGTTTCTGTGTAAAATTGTGTAGCACCGGGTGATCGAGAAGTAAGTATACATTTGAAAACTTAATAAATCACGGAATAATGTAGACAGAGAGGTAAAAATTGACACACATGCTTGGAATGACATGGGGTTTTATTAGAGAGCGAAAAGAAAGAAAACATGTCAGAGATGGCGCTTCATCTGATCAGAAGAGCAATAATTAGCATAACAAATTAAGACAAAGCAGGAAATGCTCAATATGTTTACCATCATTCCTCGAGAATAGCTGTAGTCGAGGAATTATGCTGCGAACAGCACTGCAAATGATGTCCGAAGTTACCGTGAGGCATTGGCGTCGGATGTTATCTCTCAGCATCCCTTGAGATGTCAGTCGATCACGATACACTTTGGACTTCAGATAACCCCAAAGACAAAAATCGCGCTGGCTTAGGTCTGGGGACCTGGAAAGCCAAGTATGACGAAAGTGGCGGCTGAGCACACAATCACCACCAAACAACGCGTGCAAGAGATCTTTCACGCATCAAGCAATATGGGGTGCAGCGCCATCCGGCATAAAAATCGTACGTTCCAGCAGGTGTTTATCAGTCAGGCTGGGAATGATGCGATTCTGTAACGTATCGGCGTACCTTTCACCCATCACTGTAGCAGTCACGTTTTGCTGTCCAGCGCCATATGTCGGACATTTTTTGAACTTTGTTTTTATTCTTTTCTTATTTTTTGTTCTAATAAACCCCATGTCATTCCAAGAATGTGTGTCAATTTTTACCTCTCTATCTACATTATTCTGCGATTTATTACGTTTTCAAATTTCTACTGACTTTTTGATCACCCAATACATTTACAGTTCGCTCTTCCGCCATTTGTGAGCATTCGAAGTCTACTACCAAACACGTAAAGTCGCGGATATGATCTTCCATTATGTTTTAGCAAAATGACGTGGCCTGATGTTCAAATGTTTGTAAATCTATAGGACCAAACTGCGTGGTCATCAGTCCGTCACTTACAAACTACTTAATCTAAGGTAAAATAACCGAAGGACAACACACACACACACACACACACACACACACACACACACACACACACACATATGCCCCAGGGAGGACTCGAACCTCCGACGGCGATCAACCGCGCGCCCCGCAGCGAGGTGCATTAGACCGCTCGGCTACCGGACCGCGGCGCGTGGTCTGTGAGCCCGTGCCCTAAACGCTGAAAAATATCCACACCGTCTGTAAACTTTCCCATCGACTTACGTGTCCTATCACTTTGACAGCGGACGGAAGGTGAGTCTTCAAGCGCCGCGTCTGAATGGCCAAGCGAATTGAGGCACTACGCTCCGTCGGGGTTCGAATCGTCTCTCGCGCGTAGACGTTTTTGCTGGTTTTAATATAAGTTAGTTCATAAGTAGTTTGTAATTTTATGGGCTAATGACCCCACAGTTAAGACCCATAAGCTTAACAAACATTTGAACATTTTTAGTCTTCACGCCTGAAATAAAAGCTCTTGTACTACTGTGGTGTTGCACAAGTCTAAAGTGCGCGCCACCCACTTTCGCCGCGCGCCGCCATGCACGCACGGCGCGGCGTTCTTATGACGTCAGCCACGAGCGCACTCTGCTGCAACTCCGCTCGTGGTCACCACTGACCTGAATCGTTTACTTTGGACTGAGATAGGAACCAGTTAACACTTCGGAATCAGACAGGCACCAGTGAAGACTTGGCTATCGGATAGGCACTAGGAATCATCAGTAGGCAGGCCTCTATCTAATCTATGTATCACCATTCTGCAGTCAAGAACTATGTAAAAGTTAAGTATTACTAAGTCTCTATGAAATATAAACCTCGTTCTAATTTACTCTAGTGTTTCTAGTTTCTGCTGTCCCACTGGCTGGTCACCTCCGTACCTGCACACGCGTGCATCCTTTATTCCTGTCTCGGTCTCTCTTTACTCGGCCACCGACACCCGGCGGAAACGAGACACAAAAGTGACGACGAGGATGGGATACAAAACTACTTTTAGTGGAAAAAAACTCTTGAAATCACCTGCCTCCTATAGTGCGTTCAAGCGCTAAAGCCACTAGATCGTAATGGCTCGCGGTTCTTCTGACCATGGCTGCTGCAGAATTGTGCCACAGATCCGATGTATACACCCATAATCTGATTTACCGATGGGACAGGGTTAACAAGAGACGATAATGTGAATTTCCGTTACTAGCTTGTATGACTAGATGTAAATCATTATACGATTCATGAAAGACTACATCAAGACTGTTTAAATAAAAAGGGCGACCTAGGTTGTGTTGTCATAAATTGTACTTTACACTCTTAAGGTAAAATGTCTATTTCGCATATCTCTTTGTGCTGTGCAATATTTGTGTACAGTTTTGTTTCATGAACTTGACGATTGTTGATCAGGTCTAGTATCACTAACCTCTTCATTAAGGAGATTTTTTTTCACAAATATACCAAACTTCATGTAAAGAAAATTTCAAGTTCTATTAAGATGCTAATTATTTGATTGACGCAGCATCTTGCTAATCCACTCACTCACTAGTTCTTATTTCAAGGTGCCGTTCAAATGACTAACTCCCGCACACGTGATAAGCGATACAAAGCAAAGCGATGCATGTTGTCGCCCCAGGTTGGCCTGGCCAGGATCGTGGTTCGCCACGAACCGCCTGCGTAGCCGGCAACCAGAATAATTTTCCTGTGCCGCATAGATTCTCTGCTCCCCGTAGGTAGAAGGAAACCGTAGCAAAAAGGGGACCATAATTATATATGTCGGAAATGTGCAATTTTTTACCTCAAACAGCTACCAACTGCCATTACTTGCATCTCGGAAAACTTCTCGAGGAAATCTAATTTGAAATTTCTTTACGCACTTTAATTACATGGAATAGCAACAAAACTTCTAACGGCCACTGTGGCTCATGTATACTGATCACCTAGGAGTCCTTGGGTCAACAGATCAATTCCCTGTGTTTTAATTAATTTTTTGTTGTCGTCGTCTAATACTGATAGTAGTTCACTATACTATTCATCAAATATGTGATTATGAACATATATGTAACCATAATGCTTTTATGAAGAATATAAGTCTTTTGTATAATTTTCAATACTTCATGAAAGGTTGTTAATGATTGTTCTAATGAAATAATCATCACCAGATAGAAAAGTAAAATAAAGAAAACATGCATGACGACTAGATTTAAAAATAGTAGGAGTACGCATGTTTTGTTGTAAATAAGGTGTAGACAAAGCAGTAGACTACTTCCTACCTTGAAATCAGCTGCTTACTTCTGACAGTTTCAGTCATTAATATGTCAGCTCGCTTTGATCAGATTTTAAACTGTTTGTACTTACTGAACAACATTGCTCAAGGTTACGTTATATTACTTTCGTAAAATTTGCATAGTCAGATTAGGGAAGAAGCAGTTAAAGTCCAAAATCATTGACAACCGCCCACCGCCCACCACCCACACAACAATATACCGCACGATTCTTAAAGCCTTCATTTTATACTTCAATCAGTTTAATATAGTAATTTAATAAAAAAATCTTTCATAGCTTTCTCTATGTGTTACTAACTTTTTGCACGCTGTTACGCAAACTTTGCGGTTTGCTGATGACATGATAATTTTGTGGTAGATAGCAAAGGACCTGGAAGAGCAATTTAACGCAATAGTGTCTTGAAACGACACTATAAGATGAACCTGGAAAAGAGTAAAACAAGGGTAATGGATTCTAGTGAGAACATAAGGGGATTCTGAAGGAATTAGATCATGCAGTGAGGCAATAACAGTACGACATAATTTTTGTTATTTCTGTAGCAAAAATAATTTCTGATGGGGGGCCACTTTCGCTCCTCTACATGGCCTGGTTCTAGTTTCTGAACAAACTACGTGTTTTCGTAAATTTTTCACATGATTATCACAAATTGCGAGAAACTAAGAATAAACTGAGATTTTCTTACGTTTCGCACTAAAGTTTCCGCTCCAGTTGTCACAAGGTCACAACTGTGCCTCCAACTAGAAACATGTTTTACAGTGAGGAATGTTTGTCTGTTGACATTGTGCATATGCCGCAAACATTTTACGATTGACTTTGCCTTAGGGTACATATGTTTTTAGAATTTAAGAATTTGAGAATGGGCTAATGTAGGCCCGAAACCTGTCGTTCGGACATTTTTACATTTTGATAACTTTAGTGCGATAGTTCATACAGTTGTGAGATCGCATCCAAACAAACGATTCTTACGTTTGATAATGATGACACAGATCATCGAAACTAGATACTTTATTTGAATAAAAAGTTTTTCTATTCCTTGTGACTTCGGCTTATGCATTGAATAAATAATTAAATTCCCGGGAAACGCCAGGTTTTCATCTTGTTTTTATATAAATTACTCGAAATATTTCAAGAAATTATTTTCGGTCATACTTCAGAAGAACGTCCTATTACGTGAAAAGCCATACACTTATATGAGGAATAGAAGTACACCACCGAGTTTGATAAATATCAGGCCGGTTCTCGCTGCGGCCGCGCAGTTTCCATTTCGGCGAGTGTATAATGAATGACGCGGGGGCGCCTTCTTTCGCGGCCCTGCTGTCTCGGCAGACCTCTTCCACCGCCACCGCCCCTCCCCCACCCAGCAGCAGGTGAGAGGCGGTGAAAGCGGCGCCGGCCGTAATGGACGCGGCTATCAGCATTCCACAGGCGGGCCGATGCGATGCTATCGCTAACGACACCCACCGCCGTCTACCAACCACCACCCC
Source organism: Locusta migratoria (assembly GCA_026315105.1). NCBI lineage: Eukaryota > Metazoa > Arthropoda > Insecta > Orthoptera > Acrididae > Locusta > Locusta migratoria. Next base: position 326,098,555 of record CM048750.1, read on the forward strand.
TCACTCCCCGCGGGCCGGAATATCGACCTGCAGCCGAAAACTTGGCGCCGCCGGGGGCGAGCGCGCGCCTACACTACCCCCACGCCACCCCTCGGCGTCCGGGGCCCGGCCCGCAGCTAAACAGAATTAGGCGAGCGTAATTTGAGCAACCCCGCGATATCGCCGCGGCCGATCGCCGCCCCAGATACGCGCGGCGACTACTCCGCCTAATGGTATCATCGCCGCAGCCGCGCACCGTCGGATCAACACCGCCCTCGCGTTGCTGTTTCGCAAACTTGCGCGCTCTTTACTCGCCCGCGAACGTTGCGCGCCCAACTTGGTGGTAGTGTACCTGCTATTACGAAGATAAACAACGCTCCTTTCTGTTCCTGACGTTAACAATGCCGGGGCAAACTTTCGGGAGCTTACTGCGGGGCTTACGCGCGCGAAATTTTTCTCTCCTTTGGCGGAACTTAAACAGAGCTCCGTGACAAGGCAAATTAAATTACGTGTTTCGTCAGAGGCACAAAACTGTTGCTTTTAAATTAAGACCAAACTACTGAGTAGGTGCTTTTAAACAAGTAGAAGGTGTATTTCTGGATTTCCCTAAGGCCTACAACGTCGTTGTCTGATAACTAACAAGGAAACCTTCAGGTGTCAGAAATTCAGTTTGGGATGATACTTCGAATGTTAGTAGTATACAGACAGTTTAGAGCGCACTATCCACAAAATTTCAAAAAAGAGGCTGTAAAGTTTGTGCGCAATTCATATACACCTTATACAGGGTGTTACAAGAAGGTATGGCCAAACTTTCAGGAAACATTCCTCACACACGAAGAAAGAAAATATGTTATGTGGACGCTTAATTTCCATGTTAGAGCTCATTTTAGTATTTCGTCCACCTACGCTCACTGGAGTTCGTTATCATGATTTAATAAGGGATACTCTACCTGTGCTGTTGGAACATGTGCCTTTACAAGTACGACACAATATGTGGTTCATGCGCGATGGAGCTCCTGCACATTTCAGTCGACGTGTTCCTACGCTTCTTAACAACAGATTCGGTGACCGATGGATTGGTAGAGGCGGAGCAATTCCATGGCCTCTACGCTCTCCTGACCTCAACCCTCTTAACTTTCGTTTATGGGGGCATTTGAAAGCTATTGTCTACGCAACCCTGGTACCAAATGCAGAGACTCTTCGTGCTCGTATTGTGGACGGCTGTGATACAATACGCCATTCTCCAGGGCTGCATCAGCGCATCATGGATTCCATGCGACGGGGTTGGATGCATGTATCCTCGCTAACGGAGGACATTTTGAACATTTCCTGTAACAAAGTGTTTGAAGTCACGCTGGTAAGTTCTGTTGCTGTGTGTTTCCACTCCATGATTAATGTGATTTGAAAAGAAGTAATAAAATGAGCTCTACCATGGAAATTAAGCGTTTCCGAAAACATGCCCACATAACATATTTTCTTTCTTTGTGTGTGAGGAATGTTTCCTGAAAGTTTGGCCGTATCTTTTTGTAACACCCTGTATACTAGTCAAAGAGTCCTACAGCCCTTTCAGACCCAAGGTTGTAGGTGATGTCACATTAATATAGAGAGGTACGTTTAAGATACAAAACACATACAGTAATTCATCACAAAAAGGAAAACAAAATTTATTTTCAATAATTTTGTACCCATACAATTGTCTGTTTTGGGCCTTCACTACGAACTTTTACGATCTACATCATCTTACAGTAACGTGCCGTTGAAATACATGACATAATACATAGGATCAGATAAAACCAAATAGCTGTCAGTTATGATAGCTTCACATGTCAAAACAAAGAAAAAAACACCTTGTCAACAAGTCATTCTTGCCGCCATTGTAAGTGTTCTGGAAGTTTACCGACTGCTGGTGCAACACAGTGTAGAAACATGAAACTAAAACACGTTGTGCACGTCACTACAGTCCATTCACGATTGTGTGATGCAGGCTGGAACTTCCTAGCATGATTCACAAATAAATAAAGCGAGCAAAACCAGAAACACACAGTTGTGCTTGCAGGGCCTAAAGGTTCACACCAGTATGGCGAAATAGCACTTGTAAGAATGTTTTAGCGTGTGATGTCATTGATCATACGATTTTATAACAACAAAAAGTAAATGTAACACTGGTAAATAAAAGTAATGACATAAAATATTATCAATTACATAAAAAAACTTTATTTTATTTGTGAAATTACAGTTGCAACTAATGAAAATTGGAATTGCAATACTTTTTAAAAAGTCGAATAGTACCAAATGCATTTTATAATTATTGTAGAGAGATTAAACCATTAAACGCTACTGTAATTACAAATTCATAAAAAAATTGGTGATATTGTAAGTCGTGGAAATATTCGAAATATTTGTAATGGTTCCTTCAAGGCAAAGCAGAATATAAAGACTACCTGCCTTATTGTATGTATAGAAACAGGCAGACGGTCAGGAAAATTGCAATAAATAATAAATATGAAAAAACATTATGAATGAAACACATAAGATAACTGAGACATTCTGCAAATTTATTGGTTTACGAATCGGTTTTCGGCTGTTACGCCATCATTTGGTAAACATTACAAGTTAATAGATATGTTATTTTTGAGCACTAATCTCCCTTGAAAGTTATATGAGGGAAATCATTACAATTAAAGTTGTGGTATAAATTTCTGACATTGACAAAATATGTGACAAAATAATAAAATACGGCATTATACTGAAAAATATGAATTGAAACAAAATATATCGGCCAATAGAAATTTGCTATTTCGATTTATATTTCTTAAGATTCTGGCGTAATTTATTATATTTTCACATACTTTATCAGTGTCAGAAATTTATAGCATAACTTGAATTGTAATAATTTTCCTCATGTTAGTTTTAAACCAAAGCACTAGTCTCCCTTGAACGACCAACTTACGATCTTTGAAACTTAATCCTTTATTTGCCAATGTTGCTCTCAAGTAACATAAAAATTGTGCGTGATTTTCAAAAACGTGTTAAAGTACTTGAAACTAACATTTAATCTCTCCAATAAAGTGATATTTCGTTGTCTTTTGCGAAACGTTTAGCAATAAACTGAATCTTTAGTGGATATTCCAAGCATACGAATTTGCAAATTTTTTCTTCGGGGATACTTGACTGTAAAATGTGGAAATGATGGGGCTGTCCAAGATACAATAATGTATGCAGTCATAAGAACAACACTGATTATTGATACTCTACCACCATGGGATATTATTGGGCAATCTTACTTACAAACCAGAAATTATATTTTGAAAAAATCGTATAAATCTGTTTACATGGCCCTACACAGTTAAGTATCATAATACTTTTTCTTGTCGTTATTTCTGTGTGTGCCAAATAAAGGGTTAATGTGAAAAATTTGTAAGTGAAATTTAACATTCAACAAATTAATAACTTTTATTTCATTGAGTTCCATTTCGGTACATTCAGTGCGTCATAGGGGACGCGCGGGTAACAATCATACGGCACTGAGGAGTTTTTTTTTTTTTTTTTTTTTTTTTTGAACAACCTTTATAAAGACAAGTCACTGTTTCACTTTTCGCGAAGAATCTCTGACATTTCTTGACCGATTACTCCTAATTTTTTCATGTAATCGTAATACGAGGCGCATCCAGAAAGTAAATTCAGTTTCAATTTATCTCCGCTGCAGCGCTGCGACTGCAGTTCCGCACATGCGCTGTAGACGATGTGTATCAAGGAGAAGAACGTGCGCCATTCGGGGATCGCTGTCAGTTACGTACGCTTTGTTGTGCTTGTTTGAAATGTCGGCGTTGATTGAAAATCCCGCCCCCTGTGAAATCAGGTCGGTGATTCGGTTTCTGAATGCGAGGAAAGTGAAACCAAGTGAAATTTATCGGCAAGTTTGCGATGATTACGGACCAAATGCGATGAGTGATTCGATGGTGAGAAGATCGTCCCGACAGTTCAATGGCGGGCGTAGTGATGTGCACGATGAAGAACGAAGTGGGCGTCCACCTTTGGTTAAAGATGAACTGGTTCATGCGGTTGATGACAAGGTCCAGGACATCTGAAGTCTTTCCTTGGCGCTCATCACTTTACCAATAACGACGAGCTGAAAGAGTTTCCAACTGGTTGAAGACTCAGACGGCAGATTTCTATGAAGAAGGTATACAAAACCTGGTGCCACGCTATGACAAATGCGTGCAAAATTTCGGCAGTTATGTGGAAAAGTATTTTAAAAGTTGTAGAATTTTGTTCAATAAAAATTTCTTCTGTATCTGTGAACAATTTCATCTTATTACGAAACGGAACTTACTTTTTTGGACGCGCCTCTTAAATATTCGGACAGCCACATGTTGTACTGTTTTTTTACTATATATTTATATAAAGTAGCGTGTCCGTGTTGGTGTGTTTGCATACATATATACATTTTTGTTCCGGTTTTGATGAAATTTTGCACATTTGACTTTCAACAGAAGAGGAAGGGCTCTGTTTACATAAAATTTCATACGGTGTAAGGCGGAGGGTACTTCATTTACAATCTTCGACAAAATATCTACAATTTTATTACTATACTGATGATATTTTTCAAACATTAGCTTGATAACAAGAGAAAAGTTATTGTCTACACGAAACGTAGTAAGGTGTATGGAGGAAGGTGCTTTACGTATAGAACTCGACACCAGTCTATATTTTAATTCCAATATTGAAAAAAAATTGCGCACTTCAAAATGGAAGGAACGGAAATAGAAGACGGGGGAGGACATAGACTGGCTACGGAATAAATAAATACCCGGACAAGGCCGCGCCTTCCACTAATATTCAATAAAATTAATGATAATGGCAGCAATCAATAATGCGATGTAAAAGATGGTGTGATGGTGTGGGTAAAAATCATCTGTCGCAACTAGAAAAAAAAGAAAAAAATAATATTGTGCTGATGAGTTATTAATGAATCTCTCAAGCGTGCTGCAGAGACAGAATTTCATGTTGCTGACTGCCACGTATAGTAAGAGCCTAATTTGAGAGCCGACACGGTCAGAAAGCTACGCAAGTAAATTATTGCTGACACTTTCTAGTTTTCCGTGCCATTAGCCTTTACACGAGTGAGTAATTATATAAATGCATCGTGACCTCAGCCTTCCCCCTGCTTCAATCAACGACTTTAGCAGAGGCAACTGGAAATATGCGGGAACTAATAACCTCAAACGGCTTATTACGGCTCTGCTAATTGCGACGGAAAGTGTACCCAACGCTAACTTAATCACGTGCCTAGACGGGAATCAACCGCTACTACACGGGAAACGTCCATCTCTGCTAACACAGTGAAGCATTACGTGAATTTAGTTTAGTACTTACAGAATTAGGAAAGTTCACAGCGGTACGGTTCGGAAAACGTATATATTCTCCTGCATTTTCCATTAAGACTAATCCTTCATGTCATGTGGAAATGGGCTTTATAAAACGGTAACATTGCGTAATGACATCAACATCGACATCCACTCTTGGTGGGTATTTTGTTTGCCACTCTCACTGCCTTTCCTGTTCCAGTCGCATATGGAGCGCGGAAAGGAGTGCAAGTAAGTTTCGTGTGGGATCTACTCTTAATTTTTGCTTGTGGTAATTCGCGAGATACAGGTAATAGGAAGCATTACAATGGTTCTCTACTCAAAAACCTCTTGGACAGTACCTCATACTGTGACACAGAAACTGCAGTGGCAGACGCTGCAAGCGAGACGTTCTAAGACATCTCTGTCACCCTTTTGCTCTTACTAAATACCCCGTAACTAAGCATGCTTCTCTCCGCTGGATCCTATCTTCTCTATAAGCGGTATGTGGTAGTATCACACGCATGGAAGCAATAATCAGGAACTGGTCAGATTTTTCTAACCTACATATCCCTACTGTTGTCCTGATGCATATCAGTCTGGTACCTGACCCTAAATATTTCTCATTAAATCCTTGGCCAAACAATAAAACATCTTTCTATGTATAACACAATACGTTACATTTGGTTCAATTGATACCAATTGCCAGTCGCTAGTGAAAGCGTAGATTCGTCACACATCCTCCTGCACTTACAACTTTCCAGCGTTGCGACTACGCCCCAGTGGCGTATACAGGGTGAATCACCTAACACTTGCACTGCAAATATTGCGGAAACGGAAATTTCGATTGATGTGCGGTTTTCACAGAATGGGTTGGTAGTCAAGGACTCGTTATCCAATAAACAGATTGTAAAAATACCTAGAAAGTAATTTTTATGCAATCATAGAATTCTCCAAATGGAACAATGGTTGTTTCTATTATGCACTGGCATTTTTGACACATTTGTGTACAAAGAATTTCGAATGATATTTTTGTCATGTTTAGTTTGGCAGCTACGACCGTTCAAAGTTTCGGGGGCGGAGGCTGCGATAGCGTAGCTGATTGACCGACTGGCTTGCCCCTGGGGCACGGCCCACTGTCTCATGACCACCAGCCAGTTAGCTACGCTGTCGTAGCCTCTGCCCCGAAAACTTTGAATCATTGTAGCTGCCGAACGGAGCATGATATAAATGTCATTCAAAATTCTTTCTGCACAGCTGGTGCCAAAAATTCCAGTGCATGATGGAAACAACCATTGTTCCAATTGAATTAAGTCCCATAAGCTTAACAAACATTTGAAAATTTTTTCCTCTGAATGTCCTTATGCCTTTCTGTAACAAATAATGATAGGAGCAATTCACAATATTTTCTACTTCATATTTTTTTACAGTCTTCCATCAACTTCTTCCACCGCACCCCCCACCCCATTCTCTATTTCTCGGACCACTTCCTTCTAATCTCTCTCTGTCGACATAATCTCTCAATTTTCATCGTTTTCTCCCGACACTTTCCGTCACTCCTCTCCCATCTATATCCTCATCTGCTGCCCCTCTTCCCTCTGCACATCTACTCCTCCCCGCCCCCTCTCTAACCACTTTCAGCCGGTTTTAGTCCACGTCTTTCTACCCCGTCTATAAAAACACACACATATCTGCCAATATTAATGGTGATCGGAGAAATGCAATGTAACAAATATGCTAAGGGCGATTCGAGTCAAAGAAGTACACTAAAATATTTACCGTGTCTTAATCGACGTTATAGGCATTTACGAAGCATGACATTTTCCATCAGAAAAAGTCACAAAAATGTAAGCGTTTAGGTTGATATCTTTACGTACTGCCATAAAAATAGATAACAATTAATTGTTTCCAGGATATAGGTATGTCCTACCGCAAGCAGATTTGTTGTTGTGGTCTTCAGTCCGCAGACTTTCCACGTTACCCTCCACTGCAATCGGTCGCTGCCGAGAGAAAAATTCTTATATACTTACAGTTTTCTGTACTTGAACAGTTGCAATCACACGATTATCCGATACCATATCCCGGACTGATACCTAGTAATTCGTCTCAGTCTCCTTCAATGTTTTACGTTATATGAATAACTCGCGCGAATTCCGAACCCGTTATTGTCAATACTGAAGAACACGTATTTACGTATATCTGCCAGATCCGCCAAATAGCAGTGTAACTACCATCTCGAAATCTCTTTTATAGTTTTGACTACATTTCACTTGCATATAACGTACAGCCTAAATCGTAGCAATCGGTAAGTTACACGCTGTCACACTTTCTCAATGCAAGGTACGACAAAGCACAATTGCTAGTTCGACTGCGTTATTTCACAAAGACTATTACGAATTAGGAAAAGTTAAATGATTTATTGAGAAGCTATATTTCATATTAACACGTGTGTTTTTTTTGCCGCTTACATCAGTATATAAACAAGAGAACAGGAAAATTAGGTACCAATATTTAATAGTAATTAACAAGGCGACTAATGAAACTTATATAACTAGAAAGTGGCTTTGCGATCGGTGTGGACAAAACAAAATGTGTTTGCCCAGCCGTTAACAGTGGACAAAGGAAGTAGACGTTCTTATATGTGAACAGGGTATTACCAAGGAGGTTAGTATGAAGGGAGATGGCATTATCTATGCCGCGCACATACGTCAGTTGAAGCCTGTCCGCCATCTTGGTGTGTTGTGGAATGCTATTTCTCCATTAAAAATATACGTTAAGTCGACCCTCTTCCTGTTAATGCATTGAACTGACAGTCACTGCAAAGTATATACTTACGAACAATATACTTTCTTGAATAAATGGTAATAGATACTTATCATTATTTATTTAAAAATTTGATTTTGAACAGCTAATGTTCGCTCTTTTAATACATTGTACATCACAGCGAAACCGCCAGATGGTTTATTCCTGATTTAAGTGACATAATACATTAGCTCTACAATACGAACACTTCTCGAAGACATAGTAATATGGTGGAGGTAGGCTCCAGTTTTTCAGCGTAAGGGCATCTCCCTGTATTCTAACCTCCTGTGGTATTACATTAGACTGCCATCCGCCGCAAGAGCAATCTAGCGGTAGAATGGGCGGAACTATGAATCGACAATGATGTCGGCTGGGGAAATCAAAATTCCGTACACGCAATACTAGTTCTACAAAATAAGCGAAGAAACATTTAAAAAACAACTCGCAAAATGAAAGTTTTGTGCAATAAATAGAGTCACAAAACGTGTGGTGCCTTCAACAGTTTCTAAAGCCTGAAAATCGGAGAAGTAAATTTATCTCCTTTCTCGTTGTATACGGTCGGCCATTTACAATACTGACATGGTCGGAAGAGCACGTGTAATATAGAATGCAGTTGCTTCACGGCTACGGTTAAACCTGCCAGACCGAAAGAACTAGGTAAATCTTCAAATTCAAATAGTCATAGACGGCAGATGCATACCTCTACCGCCGCCTCAGTTTAATTAGACCCGACCTCAGAGCTGCTCGCTCGTAGTTGTTCAGTTGCCTAGACGTGTCTCAGATGTCTAGAAGTTACACAGTTTGTACAATCAAGACAGCGAGAAACCACAGCCTTTTTGGAGCGTTCTGATAGAGCAACGCTAATGGACTCTCGCAGCAAAGTTAGATTCAGCAGTTAACTAACACAACGGGCCGTGTAATTACCTGTACTGAATTGTGGCACCAGCACACTCATCGGAACTACCATTATACACATCAGAACTGCTATTAAAACGTAAAATGTGCAACTAATAATGTCGGAGTGTTGTTCTGTACAAAATTGTGACGCACATCACTATGAAAATTTAGTAATTTTTTAAGCGTTTTACTCAAAGGTACTACTTATATTTCACGTTGTAGCTACAATGTGCCACCTTCTGAATGCGTAGTTCATGTAAGGATAGCTGCAATAGGAACTGGATTAAAGTGTCTGTGTGTGAGTGTATATATATGCCACATGGCGTAATGTCTTGATAGCAACGTGAAATGTGGGCAAATTTTGCTGGTAAGTTAATCACTGAGGGATAAAACTCGTGGGTCTGTAATGTCCACCATCCAGATTTAGGTTTCCCGTGATTTCGCTATATCCCGCCAGTCCTATACCAGGATGTGAAACGGCAAAACCGACTTACGTATCTGTTGTTGTTATGGTCTTCAGTCCGGAAACTGGTTTGATGCAGCTCTCCACCCTACTCTATCCTGAGCAAGCCTTTTCATCTCCTCATAAGAACGGCAACCCAAATCCACTTGAATCTGTTTACTATACGCGTCTCTTCGTCTCCCTCTGCGAGTTTTACCCCACACACTTCCCTCAATTGCTAAGTTTGCGATTCCTCGATGTGTCCTACCAAGCGATCCCTTCTTTTAGTCAGGGTATGCCAAAAATTCCTTTTCTCACCAATTATGTTCAGTACCTCTTCATTAGTTATGCGATCTACCCACCTATTCTTCAACATTCTTCTGTAACACCACATTTCCTATTCTCTTCCTGTCCGCACTGCTTATCGTCCATGTTTCACTCCCGTACAATGCAACACTCCACACAAATGCATTCAGAAAAAACTTCCTTACACTTAAATTAATATTCGATGTTAGCAAATTTCTCTTTTTCAAAAATGCTTTTCTTCCCATTGCCATTCTGCATTTTATATCCTCTGTACTGCGACCATCGCATGTTATTTTACTACCCAAGTAACAAGACTCACCTATCACCTTCATTGTTTCGTTACCTAATCTAATTCCTTCAGCATCGCCTGATTTTCTAAGAGCGCATTCCATTATTTTTGATTTGATCTTGTTAATGTTCATTTTATACGCTCTCTTCAACATACTGTCCATTCCATTCAACTGCTCTTCCAGGACCTTTGCTGTCTCTGACAATTACAATGTCATCAGCAAAACGCAATGTTTTTGTTTCTTCCCCCTGAACTTTAACACCTATTCCAAATTTTTCCTTGCTTTCCTTCATCGCCTGCTCGATGTACAATTTGAATAACATCGAAGAAAGGCTACAACCCTGTCTTGCTCCCTTCCCAACTGATGCTTCCCATTCATGCCCTTCGAGTCCAATAACTGCTGTCTGGCTTTTTTACAAGTTGTAAATAACTCTCCTTTCCCTATATCTATCCCCGACAAAAAGCATCCGAGTATATTCTCCGGTCGTAATGACCAAGATGTCGACTGGACGTCGGCATTTTCGATCTGATTGGTATGAGCCTAGCGCATTTCATTATTTTAATATTTTTGACGGTATTTTTTGGTGACTTACATAAATTTCTTATCCAGTTTGTATGTGTATTAATTCTGGTCTAATTGATTTTCGCACAGAATTTAAGCGTGTAACAGTAAATACCAAAAAAAGGAAGGAAGTTTAACGTCCCATCGACAGCGTGGTCATTAGAGACGGCCTAAATACCAGTCTAAAGTACAAGTAACTTTCGTAATGTAATAACTGTGGTTTTTCAGAAAGCGCGATATTAACTATTTTGCCACATGCAATTCCTGCTGCATATATTTCTACATTCTGACGAGTCCAGTCGCGAGAAAAATTAGGCGACATGGGTACATGCCCAAGCAAATCATAAGTAGGTCCTAAGTTGCTGCCACATGGTATTACTAATTGTAGTTGGATTTTTCCGCAATATTCATTGTAAAAAGACCTTCACTTGTTGAAACTATCATCGTGGTGTCAAACATCCAATCTACAGAATTTTTCACTGCGAAAAGAAATAAAATTTTCTGAAAACAAACATGAATAAAAATGTATAAGCTGTTATGTCGCATTTAACTGCTTAGCGTTCTAGACACGTGTACGAAGAGCAGCTGCCTGGTTTGCGAAAGAGGGTTTGATCAAAATCGAGCCAAGATCTCGAAAACTTAACCTCCATGTACATAAGTGGTTTAGTTACGGCGAAAGTTACGCCATCGGTTCTGATACAGACCTACTACCTGTTAACAGGTTTCGCAGGTACTTACCCTTCTTCAGAGGGTAGCCAAGGACGGTAAGACCGTGGAGGAAAAGGTTGGAGTTGAGTTCAGACCACTCCTATCTAAACACACTTTGGCCTCAGGAAAGTGACTGTAAGATGAGCCTGTGTGATGTGCAAAGTATGGTAGTGTACAGTACAGTGTGGTAGTATACAATCCAGTCACGGGCTCACACCATGAGCTCCATCCATCCATCCATCCAAAGATAGGCTGGCAGGATGGTGGTTACAGATGGTTGCGATACTCAAAACGGTGGACAACCACTATACAACATGGGTGTTGCGGCAGATCAGATACCACCAACGCGGCCTGTGTTGACATGGGGCTGAACCAAGAGGGTTATAACAGCTCCTCCACATGGACCGACTACTGTTCTGGTGACCTAGCGGCAGCAGTAGGTTACTGCGGGGAGTGCGAAAGAATTGCGAATGGGTACTCACGCCGGAGTTGCTAAGTAACGAGTTAACAAATGTATCAGCTAGAACAGAAATTTTACAAATTGAGAAAACACACCGTGGGAACGTAAACTATGCTGAAACAACAAACGGGACAAGGAAAGTGAGGAGTAAAACTGAGAACATCCTCAAAACTGTGGAAATAGTTGAGTAGGCTTAAATGAAACACCAAGCGGTGGAAGGAAGGCAGGAAAGGATACTGGGAAAGAGACTGCAGCTTGGAAGGGCACTAAAGCTGCAGTAGCTCAGGGACGCATATGTGCCACTCATGTACACACCAATGAACTGTGAGGACCTTGGGGAGGAGGAGAAGGGGCATTAATTTGATGTGATAACACACAATCGACACGAGTGACGAAAGGTACGACATAACCTTCAGCGGCCCTCTTGAACTCGTGGTCAATTGCGGTTGGAACCTAAAAAATTGTAAAACCGATTTCAGTTGGTGATATCTAATTGTATAGTTCGAGTGTTGTGTATATCCCACGAAGACAGGGACCTAAGTTGTTATGAAGCCACTGTACATTTTGATGATGGTTCCGTAATTGTATGGGTTGTTTTTACATGTTTTCTAATTGAGCCGATCAGTGACAGAAAATGGTTACACTACTACGATGTAACCAAAGTGTCCTTGCTGGTTCATCGCATTTAAGCTTATTCCTCCGTAACAAACATGTTTACCTGTATATAAACTATATAATGGAGTGAATGAGCGTTCATGGCTAGTAGACTGCGTTTGGAATGTGAAATTTGGGTTCACGCGTGCCCGGGTAGCGTAACGGTTAACCGGTTTTCAGTTTCTTAGGACATCATCAGGTAACAACTGAATGTCGCTAACATTTCTTCACAGATATGCCACTTACAAAGATGTTATTAAATTACAGATGATACAAATTCACATATTCACAGTAAAGTGTTACATTGTTATGGTACAGAATTCCATTTACTAATAAATAAGAATATATAAAAAGAATGATGTAAAATGTAGTGGTTGTAAGCTTGAATGTTATCATTAAAAGCAGCATGGGGGGGGGGGAGGATTTTATGGATAATTTTGAGCAGAGTTTCTTACAGAAAGAGCCATTGCGTTGCAAAATGAGATACTGATTAAGGTACGTGGATGATGTACGGTGTTTATAGGCTGGTACCACTAGACAGTCGGACACATTTTTAAAACATTAAAATTACCAGCACAACAAAATTAATTTGACAATGGAACTGGATGGAACTGTTATAAATTTCTTGGGCCTTACTATTGATATCAGCATAACAAAAGACTTATCTAGTATTTAGAGAAAATCAATAGTAACATATACAGTTATCCCTGCTGACTCAAAGCAGCCACACAATCTTAAATATGCAGCCTTCCATTCAATGGTGAATCGCCTCATATCATTACATTATCTGATTCTGGATTTCAAACAAAACTACAAACGATCAGATTTATAGCATTCAGTAATGGCTATAGCCCTGCCCTGATTGACAGTTTATACATAAGAAGAAAATTAGGTAAACTACACAACTTATGTATTCTGGCCAACAAGAACAAGTCAATAGTCAGAAAAACTAGTGTCTCATTCCATATTTTGGCAAAAATTTCAGATAACCTTGCTAAAAAGTTAAAATTTCGAAATTACAGACCTGCATTTTATAACAGCTTTTCAAACTATCTATTCAATCGGAATGACAAAATTCAACCCCTAGCTCACAGTGTTGTGTATAAAATCACATGCAGACATTGTTGAAAAGTATAAATTGTTCAGTCAGGCAGTGCTGTAGCTATTAATCAGAGCATCAGAGAATTTGGAGATTGAAAAGAAAGATTCTACCTTTGCCGAACATCTGCTCACAGAAAACGACACATATGAAGTATAATGTAGACTGTGGAATCTTATATTCTATAAGGAAAAGCAGAAAGATGACACTAGTGAAAATATTAGAAATCAATACACACATGGTAGAGGACGCCAGCAGAGTATCAAATGACGAAATTCAGTTTCCCTCTTCCCGTCTACTAAAATAAGTTTTAGTTATCAGTTTGTTGAACGTATCGAATGTTACCATTTCAATGTAACAATCTCTACCTTCCTTCCCCAACCCCCAGCTTTTAACGATAATATTCAAGCTTATAACCACAAATTATAACATCAGCCTTTTTATATATTTTTATTCTTTAATACTTGTAATTCAGTGCCAAAACAATGTAACACCTTGCTGTGAGTATGTGATTTGTTTCATCTGTAATTTAATAACATCTTTGTAAGTGGCATACCTGTGTGGAAATGTTAGGCCATCATCAGGTACCAACTGAATGTCGCTACGAAGCCGAAAGCCGGTTTGTAACTAAATAATTATGCAGAACATCAGGAATTTTTCCTTTTTCATATTCGAATACCTTTGTTGGAATGCAATTGATCTGAAGAAAATTGTGAATACTGCCACTGCATTATATGGCTGAGAACACTCTACATGAATTCTATCAAACATTTATGGTATTCTAACTGTAAACGCAGCGTTGTCCGGGTGTTTGTTTATCCTACACTCTCGTAGTCCGCATTCTCTTCCCCCCTCCCTTTGCATCCACCTCTTTCTCTCTCATCTCTCTCTTCGTTTCCACCTTTCCCTCTCTCGGCAGTTTTCTGCTAGGTACCCTCTGCCATGCACTAGCTTATACTAAAGATCGCACAAACATCCATGAACAAGGGGGGGATTCGAACCCCCGACGATGAACTACCTCGCGCATATAGCGTAGCGCCTCAATGCGCCCGGCAGCTCCACCACGGCGATGCCAAATGAAAGCACCACCGCCTGAAAACTGTAACAAGTGAAGGTACCAGGGAGCCACCACGGCTCACTGGTTTCAGCGGAAATCCAGCCGTAATCAGTGTGTTACCTGTATATGAAGAATACAGAAATAACATCAATAAGGTGTACTCTTTCTTTTCAGCTGTATCGCACTTTCATACCATTCAGCTATGTCACATTCAATTGCGTTTTTTTTCCTTGTGCTTATGGAGAGCGATCAAAATATATATGTAACACACTTCAGCCAAACAATTTTTTATACAATAACTTCCTCCTACTTTCAATAAAATGAAGAGTTACTTGTGGAAATGTAATATAAAAAAATAAACATTGTCAAACGATTAAAATTCAAAATCGTTCGTCATCTATTACTTGTGACAAGAACACACACAATTTTTAAATATGCAATACAGATGAACCATTTTGGTGATACAAATTTTAATCGTTTCATAATGTTCTTTTTCTTATATTACATTTTCACAAGTAATTATTTTAGTGAAAGTCGTAGGAAATTGTTATGTAAAAATTGTTTCACAAGATGCCATAGTTCATGGAAACCGGTAAAAAAAACCAACAAATAAGATAGCGATCTTGGCTGAACTGTGTTTTACCGACATTTATTGGATAGTTGCTCTCACGTCACAGACATGCATCTTGCGCCAGTGGCAGTGGTTTGACACTTGCGAAATTTTGTTATTTACGTATGTCACGAGATGTATCGTATACCTCGAGAGTGTATCCTGTGTTAGATGATCTAAGGCAGTGAATAGAGTGTTGTTACAAAGTGTTGTGTTCTCGTTTATTACTTTTTCGCCTGCCTGTATGGGCTTTTGAAAGTAATAATTTTCCTCTGTCGTACCTTAAAGCAGGTAACGGTAAGCAGACGCTGCCCGCCTTCGCAGACTTTCACAGACAGGAGTTGCAGAAACTTGCGAGGCGTCCGCGCCCAGCTCACTCGGTGCGAGAATCCAGCAGAATGCCACGCATGCCGCGTGCAACCTCAGACGAACGGCGGGCACTCCGATACGAATTTCAAATGTTGCCCCACCACCAAACAGAGGGCGGCCTTTTCAGCGCGAGTTCTTTTGTGCTTTGAATAGAATTCTAAAGCAGCCAGCCGAACGATAAGATACGCTCCCCTGGCGTCTGCCGCACCGAAGACAGCTGCTGAGAGCACATTAGTGGTGCGGTAGTTTTTGTACGTTTTTACTCCTCGTAATACAGCGTCGTTTGAAATATATCTGGGTTGTAAGAGCGAGGCGAGAGTTCTGTAGCACAAATGTGATAATATTTTAAAGCTACCGATTTACCGCACAGTTCAACTTTCACAATTCCTCGTTGTGTGATAATGTTACATCCTACTTACGTTTCATTGCTGCAGTAAAACAGAAGAAGGTAGAAGTCTGTGCACCTAATACCTGTGAGTGGGTCATGATTATGTGATCCAGCATAATATATGTACGGTCATCTTAAAATCTGATGCACATACCACCGCGGTGGAGTAGCCGAGCGGTCTAAAGCACCTCGCTGCGGAGCGCGCGGTTGCTCGCCGTGGAGGTTCGAGTCCTCCCTGGGGCATGGGTGTGTGCGTCTGTCCGTAGGTTAGTTTACCTAGGTTTAAGTAGTTTGTAAGCTACGGTCTGATGACCACGCAGTTTGGTCCGACAGATTTTCAGACATTTGACCATTTTGATCCACATACCTCTTAAGTAATATTAAGGTATTTATGTCTTACATACGTGTAGTTTTTGTCCTTCCAATGAAGGTTCAGTCTCCATATATTTTACTAGCTGAAAACCCGGTTTTGCCCGGGTATTCATTTATTCATTTATTTATTCCTCACTTAAGTTAGTACTTCTCCTGCCCCTTCTCCGTCTACCCATCTCCTCTTTTTTTCTAAAAACATGCTATATTTACCGGAGAATGACTCAGAAAGAACGCTTCTCGCAAAATGTACAATATTGTAAGTGCATTTGACATGTAATATTCGTACGATCTCATATTTATTGAGTTATATGTTGTACAATTGTATAATTTTTAGCTATGTACTTTTTTGTATAAGTGCTGTATGTCTCTAAAATCTGTTGTGAATACAAAGTAGTAAAGAAGCAATAGATTAAGACTTGGTGCGTGATGGAGCGATTTTCCATAAACGTTACTGTTTATGTGCTCATAGCTCATGAAATACGTGTCGTACTGTGATACAATTGAGAAGGTACAATCAACTATATGCGTGTATACTGTCTGTACAATTTCCTGCAGTTACAATTTGTAGTGTAGAAATTATAAATTGTAGCGTCATACCGAAAGAAGTAGTTTTAGTCCATTAACAGCGGAACGTTACTGTTTATGTCTCCATATCTTATGAACTACGTGTCGGAATGTGATACAATTTAGAAGCTACATTCAACTACTCATGTGTATACTGTCTGTACAAATTGTAGCGACAGGAAATTTTAGTATTCAAATTATAAATTGTAACGTCATACAGAGAGCCGTAGTTTTACTCCATAAACAGAGGAAAAGTAGTAAGCAAGAAACTTTTTTCCTTTCAATATTTTGATATGGTTGTCAGCGACTTGCGACAAATTTTTAACATAATTTAGAACCTTTATTAAGCTTTTCTTGCTAAGTGCTGTCACTCTCGTATAGTGAGTTTATAAATTCTCGTCGCATTATGTGACAGTTTCTTGCAACTCATATCGATTATGACGCTATATTTACTGATCCATGTATCGTATGTGGTTGTCACTCTTACAACAATTGTTATTTCACGTAAGGAATATGTGTACAAAATTTGGTTGAAATCGGTCCAGTGACTTAAGAAAAAATGAGCAGCATTGTCGCTTAATGCAGCAGTTTTTCTCGCATCTCATTGTTTATGACGTCATATCTCATGAGCTGTGTGTCGTACGTGATTCTTACACTTACGGCGACCGTCCTCATGGATTGAAGCTTACGTGTAAAATATTTCATAAAAATTGGCACAAAACTGTAGATTTGTGTGCAACACGTACAATTATACGGACAAACTGATTTATATATTAGATGGCTCAAACGCACAATACAAGATTTCTGATTGCAGAAAGCCCTTCGTCATGGTGTGGATACTAAATGTACACATTCGATCTAAATAAACCATTTCAGTCCTGAATTATATTAAAAATAGAATAAAACATATTCTTGCACTTTTCATGTCCATAACACCCTATCTAACGTATATTTTAAAACAATTAAAAATTTTCATACTTGGTTCCAAAAATAACAAATGAATTGGACAGTGGGTCTGGAAGGCAGTTAAGGATGTGAAATAAAAAGTGAAAAGTTACTGCATATTTATTGTGGAATTTGCATCTCAATGTGGAATTTATGCAAAATGAATAAATAAATGTATAAAATAATTTCAAAGAATGACGTCATGTTTGACGCACTCCGCAACTATTCCACCATGTTCACTGTTTCACATTTGTAGCACGTCATTCTGGTGACAGATGGCAGGAAGAAGCACGAAACTAAAAGCTTGTTGTTGTTGTTGTTGGAGTTGTTATTGTTGGAGTTTAGAGGGGACTTGACTGCTCGGTCATCAGTCCCCTGTTACGAGAAAAGTCAATACAGTGTAACGCAAGCTAAAAAAGACGAGCATTGAATCACACAAAAGATACGCACAATGAGTACGCAATCATGGGGAACATTTCGTTTTCTTCTTTGAGTGTTCTCAGCTCAAAGAGTAAATAAACATAAATGGACTAAAAAGTTACAGCAGAATATTGTAGTTGGCTGATCATGAGGATAATAAAAGATGAGCCAGCCAATGTGCACATTCTAAAACATGCGAGTAAAAGCACGTCAGACAGCACAAGTAAGAATAGTAAAAATCTGTGAGAGACGGGTGTCTGAGAGATCAAGCTATGGTACCCACCTTTAGATCAAATGATAACACCAAGCTGCACGGTTAAAACGTAAAACACGATCAGCTGTAGCAGTGTCGTCACCAAGCATAAAAGAAAGCGCAGCTGGCAGGTCAAAGGACTGTCGAAAGGCAGCTAAAAGTGGACTGTTCACGAGGATGTGGACCACTGTCAATGAAGTGCCGCAGCGAGACTGTGGAGGATCCTCCCGTCGAAGTAGATGGCCATGAGTCATCCACGTGTGACCTACATGCAGGCGACAAAGGAGAACTGACTCCTTCCGAGAGACCCGCAGGGAGGTCTTTCATGGAGCTGTAGAACGCATCACTGCACGGAGCTTATTTGGGGCAGGTGAGTCAAGCCACTCAGTGTTCCAAAGCCCAAGTACCTTCCGGTGCAACTCTAATCGGAAGTCCCTCTCTGGAACACCAATTTCTAAGAGGCTGGAAGTAACTGCCTGCTTAGCCAGCCGGTCCACGCGTTCGTTCCCCGAAATTCCAATGTGTCCCGGGATACAAAAGAAGGCACAGTGTGGCCAGATTGAACGAGAAGGTTAACATAGCCCTGGATTGACCGCACCAGGGGGTGTTTTAGAAAGCACTGGTCAAGGAATTGCAAGCCACTTAAGGAGTTGCTATAGATAATATACGACTCCCCAGGACAGGCTATAAGGTGCTCAAGTGCCCAACGGATAGCAATCAGCTCCGCAGTAAAGATACTACTCCCACAGAGTAAGGAGTGTTGTTCAATGTGCTCGTCGTGGGTGTAGGCATTCCCAAAACGGCCATCTACGAGAGATCCGTCTGTGTATACAACTTCGGCGCCATGGAAAGAACCCAGTATCACCTGAAACTGGCGGCAGAGAGTTAACGGTGCAACGGAGGTTTTACAGTCGCTGGACAAGTCTAACTGAAGCTGCGGATGTGGTACAAACCAAAGAGGAGCACAGGAAGGGTAGTGAAAAGCGGGAGGAAGAGGAAGGGATTCAAGTGGAGAGAGAAGGGATTGAACACGGACCGCGATCGGGAGACCCGACCTTGGCCGCCATCGTGGGAAAGGGGGGACGAAATCCGGAAAGAGAAGCCTGTAATTTGGATGGTGGGGTAAGGCGTGTACATGGGCAGCAAAGGAAGCTAGTAAGCGCTGCCGGCGGAAACGCAGGGGTGTAACCCCTGCTTCGCCTAGCAGACTTGTCACTGGACTTGTGTGAAAAGCACCTGTGGCCAAACGGACACCACTATTGAGGACTGGGTCCAATACCTGTAGTGCTGATGGCGCTGCAGAGTCATACACGATACTCCCGTAGTCCAGGCGCGATTGTATGAGGGGCCTGTAGAGCTGCAGAAGTGTTGGGCATGATGCTTCCCAAGCCGTGTGGTCGAGACAGCGAAGGATATTAAGGTATCTCCAGCATTTCTGTCGCAGCTGACGGATGTGCGGCTGCCAAGTCAGACGGGCATCAAAAACCGTATTGAGGAAGTGGTGCGTTGCTTCAAGAGGAAGAAGTTCATTACCTAGGTACAGTTCTGGATCGAGGTGAAGTGACCGACGACGACAGAAGTGCATTACTCAGGTCTTAGAGCCCGAGAAGTGGAAACCGTGGGCTGAGGCCCATGACTGTGCCTTTCTAATGGCTCCCTGCAGCCGCCGTTCAGCGACATCAATAGTGGCGGAGCTGAAATAGAGGCAAAAGTCATCCGCAAACAGGAAGGAGGAAACTGATGACCCAACTGATGCTGCTAGACCTTTGACTGCAATCTGGAAGAGGGGAACACTGAGAACAGAGCCCTGCGGTACACCATTCTCCTGGATATGAGGAGGACTGAGACAGGTGCCTACACGAACCTGAAAAGAGCGGAGCGATAAAAAGTTCTGTATAAAAATTGGAAGGGAGCCCCTCAGGTCCCAACCGTGCAGTGTAGCCAAAATATGGTTGCGCCAGGTTGTATCATATGCCTTTCACAGATCGAAGAAGACCGCAACGAGATGTTCGCGCCTGGTGAAGGCAGTGCGAATAGCCGATTCCAGCGAGACGAGGTTGTCAATGGTGGAATCGCCTTGACGGAATCCCCCTTGTTGTGGGGCTAGAAGTTCCCAATCTTCAAGGAGCCACATCAGCCGACGACTCACCATTCGTTCAAGTAGCTTGCAGAGTACATTGGTAAGGCTGATTGGGCGGTAACTGTCAGCCAGCAATGGATCTCCTCCAGGTTTCAACACCGTGATTGGTGGGTTGGTGTTGAGTGTTTAAAGGGGACTAAACTCTTGGGTCATCAGTCCCCGGTTCCCAGCTAAGAGATCACAGGATTTCATGTATGATTAAAATAAGCACCCTGCAACTGGTACAAATGATTTACAGGAAGACAGTGATGGTCATATTTGAAACATAAAATAGGAAGAGGGAACCACAGTAGTGGTGGAACTAATAATCAACTAACAATCACAGCAGATGTTGTTGGCTGGCTGATCACTAGGATAATAATGTATGAGCCAGCCATTCTGCACATACTATACAACTGCCAGTTGGAAAAGGGACTGAAAAGACAAAAGTGACAACAGATTAAAACTATAAGCGGTGTATGCCTGAAGATCAGGCATACGAACCCACCGTTAAAGCTTGTGATAAAAGCCCGCTGCGCAAATAAAACCTAAAACACAGTCAGCCATAGAGGCGTCGTCAGCTAAAATCGAAGGGAGCGCAGTAGGCAGCTTAAAAGATTGCCGCAATGCAGCTAAAAGTTGACAGTCCAACAAGATGTGGACTACAGTCAACACAGCTCCACAATGACATTCTGGTGGTTCCTCTCGCCGTAAGAGGTGGCCATGTGTTAGCCACGTATGGCCTATACGCAGGCGACAGAGAACGACTGAGTCCCTTCGAGAAGGCCTTAGGGAAGTCTTCCAAGCTGCTGTCGTGGGCTTGATTCCGCGGAGCTTATTGGGCATATTCATTGTTGCCCATTCCGAATTCCAAGCCTCTAAGATCTTTCGGTGGAGACCCAAGCGGATATCGCCTTCTGGGGTACCGATATCCAGGCGCTGGCATGTGATGGCCAGCTTGGCCAGCTGATCAGCGCGTTCATTCCCTGTAATTCCAATGTGGCCTGGGGTCCAGATGAAAGTCACAGAACGGCCTGACTTGCCAAGACTAAACACCATGACTTGGATGGATCGCACCAAATGGTGGTTGGGGAAGCAGTGGTCAAGAGCATGCAAGGCACTCAGGGAGTCACAACAGATAAGATATGACTTCCTGGGGCATGCTCTGAGATGTTCGAGTGCATAGGTTATTGCGATCAGCTCTGCCGTAAAGACAGTGCAGCCGGGGGGGCAGGGAGCGCTGTTCAGTATGGTCGCCATGAACATAGGCGTAACCCACTCTGCCGTCTAGCTGGGAGCCATCAGTGTATATGACGTCTGCATCACGGAATGTGCCAAGTATGTCCAGAAACTGGTGTCGAAGTAACTGTGGTGAAATCGACGCCTTTGGATCGAAGGACAGTTGCAGGTGAAGCTGGAGGCGAGGGATGGTCCAAGGAGGGATATTAGGCTAGAGAATGCAGGACGGAGAGGAAAAGACTCGAGTGAAGAAAGAAGAGAATGTACCGGGACCGCAACTGGAAGACCTGATCTGGGTCGACGTTGCGGAGAGGGAAGGTCGATATTTGCAAACAATAACCTGCGATTTGGATGGTGAGGCGTAGCATGGACATGGACAATGTAGGAGGCCAGCAACTGTTGCCGGCAGTACCTCAAGGGAGGGATGCCAGCTTCGGCAAGGAGGCTAGTCACAGGGCTGGTGCGGAATGCCCCTGTTGCTAAACGGACACCACCATGTAGAATGGGATCTAAGATCCTCAGTACTGAAAGTGATGCAGAGTCATACACTTGGCTCCCATAATCCAGGCGTGATTGGATGAGCGCCTTAAAGAGGTGCATGAGGGTTTGACAGTGAGCTCCCCAGGCAGTGTGGCTGAGACATCGCAAAATATTTAGGTGACACCAGAACTTCTGCTTCAGCTGACGAAAGTTTGGCCCCCAAGTCAGTCGGTTGTCAAACAGCAAGCCGAAAACCGATGGCTTTCTGCAACGAGAAGCTGGTCAGCAGCTAGGTACAGTTCTGGGTCAGGGTGAACCGCCCGACGACGACAAAAGTGCATCACCCGGGTTTCAGAAGCTGAGAACGTAAAGCCATGCGTCGTGGCCCATGACTGTCCCCTTCGGATGGCTCCCTGAAGACGCCTCTCAGCAACACCAATGCTAGGGGAGCTGTAGTACAAGCAGAAGTCATCGGCGAATAAAGAACAACAAATCGATGACCCCACTGCCGCAGCAAGACCGTTTATCGCAATTAAAAAGAGCGGTACGCTGAGAATAGAGCCCTGTGGGACGCCGTTCTCCAGCACTCGGCGTGAGCTGATACCAACTCTAACCCTAAAAGTGCGTAGCAAGAGGAAATTCTTGATAAAAATTGGGAGTGGACCCCGTAAGCTCCAGTCGTACAGTGTAGCGAGAATATGGTGGCGCCATATCGTGTCATACGCCCGCCGGAGGTCAAAAAAGACCGCAACTAAGTGCTCACGCCTAGAGAAGGCTGTACGGATGGCCGACTCCAATGACACTATTTTGTCGATAGTGGAGCGACCCTTGCGGAAACCCCCCCGTTTGTCGGGACAGCAGACTCCTATCTTCAAGGATCCACATAAGACGGCGACTCACCATACGCTCAAGCAACGTACACAGGACATTAGTTAAGCTGATGGGGCGGTAACTGTCAACTGCCAGCGGATCTGCTCCCGGTTTCATAACAGGGATAATAATACTATCCCTCCACTGGGATGGGAAAACACCCCCTGTCCAGATCCTATTAAGTAAGGCGAGCAATTTCTGATGAAAGTCCACTGACAGGTGACGGACGAACTGGCCATGTATGTGGTCTGGTCCCGGAGAGGTATCGGGGCATGCAGCAAGAGCAGTGATAAACTCCCATTCCGTAAATGGAGCATTGTACAGTTCCCGGCGGCGAGTGTGGAATGATAGAGGATTTCGCTCCACCCATTGTTTAAGGGAGCGGAGGGAGGCACTATAATTTTCCGTCGCGGAGCAGCTCGCATAATGCTCTGCCATGCACTCAGCAATAACGGCCGGGTCAGAGATAGGATTTCCGCTGGTGGGCGGTATCCAAAGAGGCGCCGTACCTGAGACCAGACGCGAGAAGGGGAGGCACCAGAGCCTATAGAGGCAACGTACCGCTCCCAACAGTCCTGTTTACTTTGCCGGATAAGTCGTCGGGCTCGGGCCTTGTGCCTTTTAAAGGCTATCAAATTTTCAAGTGTAGGGCGACGCCGGTGGTGTTGTAGTGCACGCCGACGGTCTCGGATGGACTCAACAATCTCGGGCGTCCACCAGGGCACGATCTTGGGCCGAGGGGAGCAAGTGGTGATCTGAACGGTCTGCTCTGCAGCTGAGACTATAACAGCTGTGACCTGTTGGACTGCCGTATCAATATCATGTGGTAATGGAACAGAAGCCACAGCAGTCGAGGTGTAACGCCACCAGTCTGCTGGATGTAGACACCATCTGGACGGGTAGCCTGCAGGTTCAAAGTGCTGGAGTGACAGAAGAATGGAAAAATGGTCACTCCCGCAAAGGTCATCATGGAGCTTCCAACTGAAATGTGGGAGCAGGCTTGGGTTACATACAGATAGGTCAATAACAGAATATGTGCCATATGCTATACTAAAATGTGTGGGTGCACCAGTGTTTAAGAGGCATGTGTCCTGCTGTGTCAGTAACGATTCAACATCTCTACCACGTCCCGAGGGCTGTATACCGCCCCGGAGATAGTGGTGGGCGTTGAAGTCCCCCAAAAGGATAAATGGTGGGGGTAATTGCGTGACCAAGGCAGTGCGGTCAGCAAGGGACACGACCTCATTTGGTGGGAGGTACAGAGAGCAGACAGTTATGTCCTGCATTGTTCTTAATCTTACAGTTGCTGCCTCGAGAGCTGTGTTATGAGGCGTGGCAGCACTAGGAACAGTGGTGAGGACATAAATGCACACTCCTCCAGATACCCTCTTGTAGTCAGTGCGGTTGTTATAGTAGCCCTGATAGCCGCGGAGTCCGCTGGACAGGAAACCATGTTTCCTGTAGGGCTACGCAGAAAGCAGGATAGCGGCACAGTAATTGTTGTAGTTCGGGTCAGTGGCGGAAAAAGCCGCCACAGTTCCATTGCAAGATCATGCTACTTCTTGATTGCTGAGGCATGACGGTATTGAGGGTGCTGTTGGTGCCACGGAATCACTGGTCGTCGCCAATGAGGAGGCAGGGCCTCTACATCCATCACATCCAAAGTCTTGGTGATAGCCAAGCCCTCTGGTGAGGTGAGGAGTTCCACCACACCCTCAGACGTGTGAGGTGGTGGTAGTGGAGGTGGTGGTGGTGGTGGTGGTGGTGGTGGCGGCGGTAGTGGCACGGTTTCCACCGTGGAAGACTTTTGCTTAGCAGCCTTAGACTACTTCTTCTCTCGCTCCTTTTTAGGTTTCTCTTGCTGGGAGGGCTTTGGGGGCTCGACCTCAGCGTCAGGGACTGAGGAGGACCTTGAAGCACTACGACCATGACTTGAAGTAAGTGGCTGTGTCAGCCACTCACTGATACCGACAGTGTCAGTGGGAGAAACCACAGGAGGAAGGGAGCCCAGGGACCCCTTCCTGGCGAGAGGTGCCGGAGAAGGCTGCTTCTCCTCCGGCTGGGTGTTGGGGACTGGAGTCCCCAACGGTTGTGGGGCAGTTGCCCCCACAGGAGGTAGTGGGGAGGCAACAGAAGAAAGGCCCACAACCATCAAAGGGGCAGTTTGAAGTTGTTGGTCCACAGGGGCCACAGAAGGTGGCGAGACTTCGGAGGCTGACATCCCCTTAGTGATCGGAGACGAAGCAATGGCAGCAAAGGATGACGACATCCGAACGGGATGAAGACGCTCATACTTTCGTCTGGCCTCTGAGTACGTTAATCGATCCAGGGTTTTGAATTCCATGATCTTTCGTTCTTTATGTAGCACACTACAGGCCGGCGAGCAAGGTGGGTGTTGCAGTCAACAATTCACACACGCAGGAGGAGGTGTACACAGAGCGTCCGAGTGTGATGGAGGGCCACAGTCTCTACATGCGGGGCTGGAAGTGCGTTGGGAAGACATATGCCCGAACTTCCAGCACCGAAAGCATCGCATAGTGGGAGGAATGTACGGTTTTACTTCACACCGGTATATCATTACCTTGACCTTCTCAGGCAGTACATCGCCCTCAAAGGCCAAGATAAATGCACCAGTGGCAACCCTGCGATCTTTTGGTCCCCTGTAGATGCGCCGGACGAAGTGAACTCATCGCCGCTCTAAATCAGCGCGCAATTCGTCGTCAGTCTGTGACAGGAGATCACGGTCGAATATTAAGCCCTGGATCATGTTGAGCGTCTAATGTGGCGTGAAACTTACGGCGACGTCTCCTAGCTTGTCACAGGCGAGTAAAGCCTTTTACTGTGCAGGGGATGCCACTTGTATTAAGACAGACCCACTTCTCATTTTAGAAAATGATGCCACTTGGCCAAATCTATTTTCAATGGTTTCAACAAAAAATTGCGGCTGATTATTAGTAAAAGGATTCCCCATCAGCCCGAGTACAGACTAAGTACTGGGGCGAGTAAGGCTCATATCGGTTAGGGTCCCAACGTTCTTCCCAAGGTGTGGCCAGGGAAGGGAACGATCTGGGATCACACTGTGCACCATTGAATTCGTTTCTTCCTCTCTTAGAGACGGCGTTTTTGCGACCGCCCACGCTATTTATGGTCTCTGGAAGCGACAGAATTATGGGATTTTGGGCGTAGAAGGCGATTGCCTTTCTCAATGAAATACACGTTGCCTGATCTAGAGTAGGCAAACGCCTATGTGTGTAAGAATTCTTTTTTTCCGAATCATTTTATGTTATAGGGATAAGACAGTGAAGCGTGACCGGGGGTAGGTAGTTTACGTGAACGATCTAACGTGTAGGGTGAGCAGCTATCTAAGAGAATGACTGCTGATTGCACCGTAATGAAAGGTGAAGTGTCCTTCTTTGAGGGATAGAGTGGAGCTAATGCAGGTGAGAAGCAACCGATATCTTCTGATGTTCCAGTAAAGTATTAATTCTGTGCTGATTAACACAATCTCTTATTATTGCTGCTGTTGTTGTTGGGTGTTTAAAGGGGACTCAACTGCTGGGTTATCAGCCTCCTGTTCCCAGCTAAGAGTTTTCATCTTAAAACTTTCCCTTTTGTCGCATAGTACTCCATGTTTAGTATACTCCCGGTACAAAGAGACACACCATGGTAAAATGATAACATATAACAAAGAACACGACAGGAGTTGACCAAATAGACAGAAATCTAAAATAGGACATCAGAAGAGTGGCTAGCTGATCGCGAGAATAATACAGGATGAGCGAGCCACTCTGCACACACTAAAATCCTTAATTGAAAAAGAAGTCGTAACCTGTAAAAGGACAACGGCCTATTGCTCTGGAGGGGTGGTAGCCCGAGAATGCGGGCAAATAGGCACCACCACTAAATAGACCAATAACAGAGAGTTGCGAGAATAGAACCTAAAACGCGGTCAACCATAGAGGCATCGTCATAAAAATCAATGGAAGCTCAGAAGGCAGGGTAAAAGACTGCCTCAAGTCGGATAAAAGGGGGCAGTCCACCAGAATGTGGACCACGGTCAATAGTGCACCACAACGTCAAGTTCGTGGCTTCTCTCGACGTAGACGGTGGCTGTGTGTCAACCACGTATGGCCAATACGTAGTCTGCTGAGGACTACAGACTCCCTACGAGAGACTCGCAGGCAGGATCTTCACACGGCTTTGGTGCAGCCCATTCCGAGGTCCAAATCCCCAGAACCTTACGGGTCAGTTTCAGCCTGAAATCCTTGTCCTGGAGACCAATCTTTAAGGGCCGTGATGTGGTGGCCTGCTTCGCCAGGCGATCAACCCTATGCCTATGCCTATGTGGCCCCGGGGTCCAAATGAAAACCACCGAACAAGAGTGAAAACAGCGTCCTGAATGGACCGAACCAAATGGTGCTTTGGCATAAACTGGTCAAGGGCGATCAGGCCACTCAGGGAGACACTACAGATATATTATTGCTGATAACCCGCCGTTTCCCGGGTATTTATTTGTTTGATCATGCCTTGAATTAGCTCTTCTCCAACCCCTTCCGTCTCTGTTGATGTCTTTTTATCTAAAATCATGTAAGAGCTGTATGTGTGTAAAATCTGTTGCAAATACAATTAGTAGTAATGAAGTAATAGATTAAAACTGCGTGATAGGGCGGTTTGCAATTTCGAAGATATAGTTCAATCTATGTACGTACACTGACAGTAAATTTTCCTGCTGCTACAATTTGTAATGCAAAAATTATAAATTGCAACGTTATACCGAATGCCGTAATTTTATTCGGAGAAGTAATAAGCGAGATACTTTTTTCCTTTCATAATTTTGCTATGCTTGTCAGAGAAAAAAAGTTCAATAAAGGTTATAAACTATGTTTAAAGAATCTTGCAAGTCGCCAAGTAATCTTGTTCTCATATACTGTATTCATAATGTCTCGTCGAATCCTGTGGCACTTTCTTGCCACTCCTATTGTTTATGACGTTATATCATGTGTCGTATGTGGTTCTTACAATCGGTCCACTTTCTTAGGAGGAAATGAGCAGCATTTTCGCTTGACGCAGCGGTGCATCTCATTGTTTATGACGTCACATCTCGTTAAATGTATGTTGTGAGTGATTACTATACTTATGGCGTCCGTCCTCGTGGACTGAAGTTAACGTTTTCATAAAGATGGAACAAAACTGTAGATATGTAAACACAAACAGACACACACACACGGACACACTGGTTTGTATACAAAGATTTAGGCGTTCTTACGTTACAAACCAAAATGTTATAAATTTTGACGCTGATTTGATATTGGCATAGTTTACATCACCCTTACTGTAATCTCAGATCAGACTTACTTAAACACCGTTCCTGACATGAAGTACGGTGTAGCTACAGCTTCCAGGACAACCAGTAAAACAAACACAAAAGAACAACAGTACTATCTCTCAATATGAGTATCAGAACCCTTAAAACTCACAATAAATAACTGCGGGTCAATTCTAGCCCACGAAACCGGAAGGGAGCAAAGCGATTTTAAATGGAAGTTGCAGATAAGGTCGGTCTTAGTGATGACCAATGTTCGACTATGTTTACTGGGTTATTTATAGGGATATGAGGCTCATATATAGAGGACTCTGCATGTACACCACTTGTTCGACCGGTTTATGAGTACTATTAGAGTGTCTGGATTTCCGAAGAAGGCGGATTCAGGAAGACACTGAAGGAATCCCGAAGCTAGATTTACCGACAAGTTGGATTAATACGTATTACACATATGCCCAATAATTTCAAAAGAAAATCCGAGCAAGGAATAGGATATTGTTTCAGAAACACTGGCGAGAGGATTTACAGAACGAGAATTATGACTTACAGAAGAATTATTCAATACACTTGGAAATAATTCAACTGTCTTGACCACACTTTAAACTTTATTAAAGCCTTCCACGTTTCGGCATTGTCATTTTCAAAGGCTATAGATTGTTTTGTTTTAGCAAAATGTGGGATGGAATGTTGATACGACTGCAAATAACTAACCTTATACTCACCAAAGATGTGTTAAAGAATTCCGCTTAAAACGTTTTGTGTCACAGGAATTCGTCATGTATCAAGAAGATGTTTAAAATTCATCCCCAAACCTCTCTGTAGAAAGGTGAAGTGCATAATGACGTCTGCCTGATCGTCCAGTAACTCTGGGCTCTCCACCAGATGGAGTAATTGTCTTTCTGCTTCTGCTTCCCCCCCCCCCCCCCTCTCTCTCTCTCTCTCTCTCTCCTCTCTCTCTCTCTCTAATAACAGATGTACAAAAATGTTTTTTAACGTTATACAGATTTGCGTAAGTGTTACGCAGAACAGTTCCATGTTACATTACAGTTTTACATCTTTAGGCCAGATAGTATTAAGTAAAGCACTACCGAGAAAAACCAAAATCACATTCTCTCTGCAGAGTCCATTTGAGGGAAAAGGTGAAAGGTGGGGAGGGGGGGGGGAGGAAGGTGAAAGGGAAGAAACATACATGCATAGCTTTGAAGGAGGAGCAACCACCAACATACAAAGATCACGCATCAGTGGTTCGTATAAAACACAAGATTTCATTGTGCTTCGTATTTATCACGAATATTGCTATTGCATAATTAAGAATTTTCATTTGTATTGGAATCACATAGAGGAGGAGTGACGAGAGTTAAGGGTGTGGATGAGGGGGAGGAGGCATGGGGTTATTTGTGGGTGCAGAGGTATTAAGAGAGTAATTTACGAAGAGTAAAATAAAAACATTAAATTAAAAATGTTTGCTTAGTACCTGCAGTGCAGTGTTCTAAAGTAGTTTGAAATTAATATAAAATTGATTACTATTTAATGAAGTATTCCTGTTGCTTAACTTGGTAGTTGCTGTGACGTGTGTGAGGTGATGCATGTTTATTCAAGGTCTGGGGAAATTTTATTAAGTAACCAGTATATATGGCCATTTCTACAGTCCACTTGGATGAATGTTATGACGAGGCCTGAAGAAGGTACTGTTGTAATACGGAAACTGGCCGTTAAATAAAACACGAACATTACGGCCGTTGGCAGAGACAGTAGTTTGGAATAAAAAAAACTCGACCAGCGCAGTCCAGATTCCATTACAACACGAAACTTCATCCATTAATATCAATATCTTCTTATAGTTTCAGGTGTGGTCAAGAAAGTAAAATTTCAAGTGCATCCAAGTGGTCACTTCCTCTCCAAAGTCTAATGCTGACTGCAAGGAATTATTCAATAGCCACATACGTATGTCAACATAATGGAAAAGCCGGGATGAGACTCTAGGTATTGTTTGGAGCTACATAAACAGTGATTTCTACGTCAGTACGTTTGCAACAGGAACAAGCCAGAGAAAGTGATCAAGGAGACTTTTGGTCATGTAATATATTCAGCTTTGGAGTGTACGTATACAGGGTGCTTGCCAATTCCCCTTACATACTTGTAGGAGGAAATGAGTATATAAAATATTCATGAGAAATCCATGTCGTCATCCTGTGTCCTATAAGCACTACATCTTTGAATCTATTCAAGCTCTTTGCTTTCCAAATTTTAGAAGGAGGTAGTATCGATCAAACCTATACCAGAAGTCTAATAAATATAGGTGGTAAAATGCATATTTTAAGAGCCATATGCACGTTTTCATCTTCGATATCGTCAACATCTGTTCTTACGTTCAAATGCTTGTAGCTCTTTTAGGTGACGAGACTTTTCTCTTGTATTTGTCCAATACATCTCCTCCAAAAATATTAAAAGCAAAGAGACTGCAGTGGTGGACCTCAACAGCCATGCTTCTCCTCGGCACGTAGCACACCTAGAGATTAAGTTATATATATATATATATATATATATATATATATATATATATATATATAGAGAGAGAGAGAGAGAGAGAGAGAGAGAGAGAGAGAGAGAGAGAGAGAGGTTTGTACCGTCTTCGCGACCCTGGCGATTAAGCCAAGATCCCCGGGCTCTGAAACGTACAACGTTCCACCGTCGCGCCGAACGATGGTCGTTGAAGCACCCACAGAGCTTACGGTGTAGCGGACTGTTGGCGCGACTCAGCCCATGGCTTAGGACCCCGGGTTCGCCAAGCCCGTACTTAGCAAATTAACGCTGAGCCCCGTGGGAAGTTTGGTCCTTTACAGTCACAAATCAACCAGCCGACTGCAGTTCACCATCCAAGGCGTGGTACTTGTTACCTCTGGAAACCACAAAGAATGCAAAATAGGAGAGATGAAACTCGACACAGAGATTTCCCAGTAACTTCTTTCCGTAAATCGTTCCAGATTGGTGCGGAAATAAGCACAATGAACTGTGGTCCACATAGTACATACAGTGAACCACAGAGTGCAGTCTTGCAAAGAATACACTGAGATTTGGCTGTAGATACGAACCAGTCAAGGTGCTACTGGCGTTACTATTATACGAGTCTTACCCTGTAATGTTACTATTAGCAAGAACCATTCTACAAAGTTTAAACAGACAGATATGTAACCGTGCAGGAGTAGCAGAGCACGCTAAGGCCCCTCACTGTAGAGCGCGCGGATGCTCGCCGACAAAGGTTCGAATCCTCCCTCGAGTATGGGTGCGTGTGTTGTCATTAGTATAAGTAGTGACAGCTTAGGGACTGATGACAACAGCTGGTGAGTCTCTTCGATTTTCAAAAAATTTCAACAGATATCTTTCAACGACTTTACTTATAAACGGATATTTCTTATGCTCAACAGCCTACTGAGAAACACTTTTCCGATGGACAGACACTAGCTATTGAAGACACGCGGAAATAAAATGTCGTTTTTCATCATTTGATATATACAACGTTACAATTACGGAGCTACAACTACAAAGCGCTGTGGAAAAGGTGTGGACGCTGGGCATTCCTTACTATCGGCCACTAGTTAAGAAGAACCTTTTTGCAATTAGTAAAATTTGACACTATTTTAAGGAAAGCTGAAGCATTCTTACGGGCCCCATACTCCATCGGCGTATTTGAACTCGTGCAGGGATTATAATTTACTGGTAGTATCTGGATGCTTATTGCAGAGTGATGGCATTGCTCTGTATCTGGAATGGTTGCAAAATACTTCAAACGTCGACGGTAAGCTATGTGTGTCTGGTGTGCGAGAAAAGTTATTCCGCTCAGTTGTTGTTGTTGTTGGTGGTGGTGGTTGTTTCTGGAAGGGACTAACCTGCAACGGTTATCAGTCCCTTGTTCCACTCTGAGAGGTAAAACAGTGTTAAGCGTTCCTGAGTAAATGCGTTAACATGTATCAGTTCAAAAGCAACAGGTAAATATGAAGAAAGGATACCAGTAAAAACGAAGATGGGATAAAAGGGCTGAAACAGTACAAGAGTGTTTTTGCTGGGCGATCACAGAAATATAAGGAACACATCCAGGCACTGTGGGACACTAAAAACACCCACCTAAAAGACAGAGCAATGACAGACACACAAGACTTTAAATGGATTTGTAAAAGCCACACTCAAGGATGAAGTTTAAAACAGAATCAACCATGGCGGCATTGTCGGCTAAAGCAAGCTGCAAAGCGTCAGGGATATTAAAATTTCGTCACTTTCCTGCTTTCAAGTAAGATGTGGGCGATTGTCAAAGGCGCACCACATCGACATTGAGGAGGGTCCTCGCGACGCAGAAGGTGACCATGCGTGAGCGAAGTATGGCCTATACGGAGCCGGCGAAGGACAACCGACTCCCTGCGAGAAGCCCTCAGGGAGGTCTTCCATGCAGCAGTAGACGGCTTGATAACACGGAGCTTATTTGGTTCAGTCGAGTCTGCCCATTCATAATTCCAAACCCCAAGGACCTTGTGGGTCAACTGGCTTTGGAGGTCTGAGTCTGGGAGGACAATATCCAGGGACCGTGAAGTGGTGGCCTGCTTGGCCAGCTGACCGATGCATTACTTACCCATTTCCGCTCACTGAACACATTTCTGTTCAAATCAATTGTTTGTAAAGTTATGGGACCTACCTGCAGGGACTGTTGGTCCCTAAACTTACAAACTACTTAAACTAACACACCCAAGGCCTCGAACCTCCGACGTGAAACGGCCGCAAGAACCGTAGCACGGCGCCTCAGTGTGCATGGCTGTTCCGCCGCGGTGACATTTGAGACTAACTTGACTGTCCACTCTCAAGCTTGTATTTTACACTGCTCGTTTCCATCTGATGTTAGTATTTTACGAGTGTATTTGTTCGACGTAAACGGCTGCGGAAGACATCTTCATAGGTAGAGTTGACAGGGCGCATAAAATTTGTGAACCTACTTATTTAAAAGATGAGTTGGAACATTTACGATCCACCTTCCAGAAGAACGGTTATTCTACCAAAGAAATAGACAGAGCCCTTCGACCCAGGAAGAAAGTTAATGTTAACAAGGAACAATAACCGCCCAAGGAGAAAGTTTTTCTTACGTAGAAACCATTTTCAGACCTACAAGGAAGATAAAAGAATATTTAAGATCTGCAAAAGATGTACGACATCCGTTGAATACACCAGGTGTATATAAAATTCCCTGCAGCTGTGCTTCAATCTACATTGGAACTACAAAAAGAAGCTTCAATACTCGTCTGGTCGAACATAGAAGAAATTGCCGCCTGGGGTACACGGAGAAATCGGCCGTAGCGGAACATGTATACCAAGAAGGCAACCATGAAATTAAATTTAATGAGACTAGTGTCATCTCAAAAACTTTGCACTATCATGCGCGCACGTATAGAGAAGCAATCGAGATATATAAACATCGCAATAATTTTAACAGGAAAGAGGAAGATGTTAAATTAGACAGAATTTGGACTTCTGCTTTACACCAGCGGAATGAGAATCGATTCTTCTCTGCCAAGAATGTTGGCAGTACCAGAGATAGTGTCGTAGCCGACGTCACGTGATGTCTTGTGGTGCCCTCTACATTGCCTATATATACGGCGCTCCCTCAAGTTCTCATCGTTGTTCGCCACTCTACCTCTGAAGATGTCTTCCGCAGTCGAAGATGAAACGTTAGGGGAAAGTTTTATAAATCGACCACGGCTTATGAGCCCGGAAGTTTTAAATGAAGCTTGTAGGGGAATACTGAATGAACGGGGAAGCAGTAGAGGTCACCTTTTCACAGCGACTACAATCACATCGCGGGACGTCAGAATCATACCTAGTTATCATATACAACCGCTCGCTCAGCGAACGTTCCATACCCAAAGACTGGAAAGTCGCAAAGGTTACGCCAATATTCAAGAAAGGCAATAGGAGTGATCCGCACAATTACAGGCCCATATCATTGACGTCGGTTTGCAGGATTTTAGAACAGTACTTTACTCAAATATAATGAACTACTTCCAAGAGAACGGCCTATTGACACACAGTCAACACGAATTCAGGGAAGTATAACTTTTGTGAAACACAAATAGCTCTCTACTCACATGATGTGACGAATGCTGTAGACAATGGATGTCAAATAGATGCCATATTTCTATTTCCACACTGTACCTCGCAAGCGTCTTCTTATCAAACTGCGTGCTTATGGAATATCGACACAATTATGCGATTGGATTCGTGATTTCTTGGCATCGAGTAAAACTGCAGTGAGATCTGGCATTTCCCAGGGAAATGCTATTCCTTCTTTTTATAAACGATTTAGGAGACTACAGGAACCCACACCATGAACCATGGAGAAAGCAAGGTTACCTAAGAAACTCATGGGCTCGTCAGCGGAGGGTAATTGGAGGTAGACCAAGGAGAAAGTACTTAGATTCGGTGAAGAATGATTTTGATATAAGAGACTTAACATTAGACGTGGTATCAATGTTAACAATGAATATGGGGTCATGGGTGAATTTGATTAGGGTGACTATGCTCAGGACTGAACGCTGAGTCTCTAATGATTATGATGATTTAGGAGACAATATGAGTAGTTCTCTTAACTTGTTCGTGGATGATGCTGTCACTTATCGGTTAGCAACGTTACCAGAAGATGAGAAGCGACTGCGAAATGATTTAGATTTCTGCATGGTGTAAAAAACGGCAACTGACCATCATTAATGAGATATGTTAAGTCATCAATCTGACTACTAAAAGAAGCCCGTTAATCTTCTTTTACACAATAAATTAGTCAAAACTACACGTCGTAAACTCAACTATACAATTACAAACAATTTAAATTGGAAAGAACACACAGAAAATATTGTAGGGAAAGCAAGCCAAAGACTACGTTCCGTTGGCAGAACACTTAGGAGATGCAACAGTTCTATTTATTATTTTATTGTTTTTTCTGTTCCATAGGACCCAACTGAGGAGTGAGACTCCATGGTCATGGAGCAAGTCAATACATGACTTTTAAAACAAGAATGGTAACAGAAAATAGTCCTACGTACAAGATAATGTTAAGACAAAGTGAAAAGAATCAATAATGAAAAAAAAAATTATTGGCTTAATTGTTTAACTTTTCTAGGAGTTCCTCGACAGAATAAAAGGAGTTAGCCATGAGGTAACTATTCAAATTAGATTTGAAAGCGTGTGGATTAGTGCTAAGATTCTTTAGTTCTTGTGGCAGCTTATTGATAATGGATGCCACAGAATACTTTACACCTTTCTGCACAAGTGTCAAGGCTGTGTGATGCAAATGTAGATTCGATTTCTGTCTAGTATTCACCGAGTGAAAGCTACTAACTCGTGGGAATAAGCTGATATTATTAACAACAAACGACATTACAGAAAAAAACGTATTGTGACGCCAGAGCCAAAATTTCCAGATTACTGAAAAGGGTTCGACATGACGTTCGTGAACGCCCGTTTTTGAGCCAGAAATATCCTTTTTTGCATCAGGCGAGTTACCCCAAGAAACAATTCCGTACGTCATAAGTGAGTGAAAGTAAGCGTAATAGACTACTTTTTGTGTGGAAAAATCACTTATTTCAGATATTGTTCTAATGGTAAATACAGCAGAATTTAGTTTTGGAACAAGATCCTGAACATGGGCTTTCCATGACAGCTTACTGTCTATATGAACACCTAGAAATTTGAACTGTTCAATCCCAATCATATGCCCATTATGGGTAATCAAAATGTCAGCTTTCGTCAAATTATGTGTTAGAAATTGTAAAATCTGAGTTTTACTGTGATGTAACATCAACTTGTTTTCCACAAGCCACGAACTTATCTATTGAACTGCATTATTTGATACTGTGTCAATATTACAAGCAACATCCTTCACTACCAAGCAGGTATCATCAGCAAACAAAAATATTTTAGAGTCACCTGTTATACTCGAAAGGTATATCATTTATATAAATAAGAAACAGCAATGGTCCCAAAACAGACCCCTGGGGCACCCCACATTTAACTGTGCCCCAATGGGATTGTACGTCATAGCCATTTTCTACACAGCGGAGAATTACCTTCTATTGTCTATTATTAAAGTAAGGGGTGAACCAGTTGTGAGTTACTCCCCGTATTCCAAAATGTTCCCACTTCTGCAACAATATTTTGTGATCAACACAATCAAACGCTTTTGTTAAATCCAAGAAGACGCCTAATGTCCGTAGTTTCTTATTTAACCCATCACAGAGACACGAGATTATAGCATTTTCAGTCGTTAAACCACTTCTAAAACCAAACTGTACGTTTGACAACAAATTATGTGAACTGAAATGAACAATTAATCTTGAATATACAGCCTTATCATTAACTTTAGAAAAAACCGATGGCATATAAATAGGTCTATAGTTATCTACATTATCCCTTTCTACTTTTTTATAAAGTGGTTTCGCTACTGAGTAATCCGTCAGGAAACTGACCATTCTGAAAGGAAAAATTTGAAATGTGGCTTAGTACTGGGCTAACATATGGAGAACAGTACTTAATAATTCTGCTGGATACCCCATCATATCCACAAGTGTCCTTAGTCTTTAGTGATTCAATTATTGACTCAATCTCCCCTACGGAAGTATCATGAAGGACCAATTCAGGTAACAGCCTCGGAAAGGCATTTTCTAAAAATGTTATATGGTTACCTGTAGAAACTAGGTTTTTGCTTAGTTCCCCTACTATATTCAGAAAGTGATTATTGAATATTGCACATATATCTAACTTGTCAGTAACAGAAACATTCCTACTACGCACTGACGTTATATCTTCCACCTGCTGCTGCTGACCAGACACTTCCTTCACGACTCAGCAGATAGTTGTAATTTTATCCCGAGAGTTTGCTATTCTTTTTGCTTACCACATACTTTTTGCATTCTTAATGGCATTTTTCAGAACCATACAGTACTGATTGTAATGAGCTACTGCATCTTCATTCTGACTGCTTCTAACATTTTAATACAATTCCCGCTTTGTTCTACATGATACTCTTATCCCATTTGTCAGCCACCCTGGCTGTCTGTTAGTGGAAGTACCCAGTTTTGTGCTTTCTAGCGGAAAGCAACATTCAAACAGCATAAGAAATGTGTTCAGAAAAGCATTATATTTATCATCTACATTATCAGCACTAAAAACATCCTGCCATTCTTGTTCCTTAATTAGGGTGAAAAGGTCTCAATTGCAACTGGATTAACTTTTCTGAGTAGTTGATATTTATGTTTAACATTTGTTTGAGAACAAATACTTTTTAAATTTAAATTTTGGACATCGTGGTCTGATAGGCCATTTACTATTCTGCTGACAGAGTGCCCCTCTAATAATGAAGAATGAACAAAAATATTGTCAGTGGTAGAGCTGCTATTTCCTTGCACTCTAGTTCGAAAAAATACTGTTTGAATCATGTTATAGGAATGAAATAGCTCT
The DNA here is from genome assembly GCA_026315105.1 of Locusta migratoria. Classification (NCBI taxonomy): domain Eukaryota; kingdom Metazoa; phylum Arthropoda; class Insecta; order Orthoptera; family Acrididae; genus Locusta; species Locusta migratoria. Next base: position 326,136,596 of record CM048750.1, read on the forward strand.
TACAGCTGACCTTTTCTTGAACCATCTCCTACACAAAGTGGAAATCTCCACACACAATTATATTTTTATACTTCCTATACAGTGAACCCAGAAGTAATTCCAGCTTGGGCAGAAACATTTTAAAATCTGAGTCAAGAGACCTATAAATAACAACTATTACTAGTTTAGTTCCATTAACATTAACAACTCCTGCACAACATTCAAATTACTTTTCTGTGCAATATTTAGAAAAATCGATTGACTCCGATGAAAAATTGTTTCTTATATTGATGGGCACTCCCCCACACTGCAAGGAACTCCTAGAGTAGAAGGCAGATAACCTGTATCCTGGCAAAGGAAGTCTCTGAATTCTCACATCACTTAAAAAGTGCTCTGAATTACCAATAATGTCAGAATCAGCATCAATAAGCAGTTCATTAACTTTATCTCTGATACCCTGTATATTTCGATGAAAAATAGTAATTTCCTTATTACTTAGATTCTTAGACTATGTCAAAGGTGGTTCCTTTCTTAGGTATTCCTACTTAACCCTCCGTCGGGCGCAGTCGGCCTCACAGGCCAGCAAAACACTTTTTTGATTCCCGTACATAACAGTGGTGGCCCAGCGGCCCGCCTCTCCGTTTACTCGCGTAACTTTGGGAACCTCCCACAGTGCCGATCCGCAGGCTGCCATCGATTTCTACGCGGATCACGGGGAACTCCTTGGGCCTTACAGGCCGTCTGCACCCGATTACATTATAGTTTTAAAGGTGAGATTTTTCAACATATTTTTATTTTATTACTTCGTTTCAATCAAAATAAATCTGTCCTCTGTGATTTTCACCATTTCCTTCGGAAAAAAGAAGACTTTGACGACCCTGGCCCTTGAGACTGAGTGCGCCTGATCAAGTTCTAATTTCAGTTTTTCTTCCTTTTCCTACGTTATCACATCCATATTTTCTGCTGAAATGTCCAGAAAAGTATATTATGCCTCTAATCCAATGACCTTGTGGAAATAATGCGCCTCCTCGAGGACGAAACTGCTGAAGATCCAGCCGCGCTCGAAGATTTAGTCGATGAGAGAGACACCCTCTCGCAGGATGAGGTAGGAGAATGCAAGGAGGACTCAGCAACTGAACAGGAAGTTTAGGGAACAGCTCGGGAATATGAAGAAGAGAAGAAAATATGTGAGGAGTTTTTATTTTGGAAACGATAAGACAACGAAGTAGTCTAAGTAGATACCTTCTACTATTCATAGTGTGAAGAGTCACATCATTATTACACAACATCCAGTGTAAAAGATATTTCTACAAATGACGCCACCAATTGCAAAACGTTGTGTCATCAACTTCTAACTGGACAATTTAGCCTGTGTATGCTATGAATATATGTGGAATGTCGATTCGGCTGCAAACTCGACTGAAAATTTTTTACCCTACAAGGAACGGAAAAGTTCTTCCACATTACCTCCCAAATGGGTAAAACGTCGACCATGCGTGGCTGAAACAAGAGTTAGGAGGATGAAGAATCACGAATGTTCAGCTTGTCATCAACCAATCTGCTTGAGCGACGTATACGTTCTGTGCCATACCTGTGTTTCAGCTTTTTATTTGGGAGCTATAGCATCAGTTTTTGGCTGCAAATGTGGCGAGAAAAGATGATTCCATGTCATAATAGACTGCATAATGTCCTTTAAAAATAACTTCATTACTTTTATGGATGTCTGTTCGACCAATTTTTAATGCTCTTTGTGGGAAATTGGTAATTTTGGTCACTTTAGTTTAAGGTGTATTGTGTTCAATAAATCCATTATTATGCTTTACGTTTGCTGTAATTCCTTCCTTTAGATCCTCTTCAAGACTAGCCAACACGCATTTTGAATTTGATTTAACATGGCGGAGCTAGTCCACAAAATATGTGGGTGGCCTCTCAAGCCGGGTGTGCCTCATTTTGTTTCATCTGGAGGTGCGACCGACGGAGGGTTAAAGGAAGTCCCTCTAACAGTTGTCTTCAGTCTAAAAAAGGTGCAGCCCTAACACCAACTACTGCAGAAATTTTTCCCTGAGTAACACTCCCACCCTCTACTACACTGTCACCTATGAGCATTGCCAACCTCCCCTTCCCATACCTATTGAGGTGCAGACCGTGCCTAGTAAAATCCGAACTTTGGATAGTCTCAACTGGCACTACTGCAATGTGATCCATGTTCTACGTCATCAGCGCCTTCTCAAGCCCTATGCTAACACGCCTGACAGCTGTATTAAGACAAGGCCTATCGACTCTGAAACAGCTGCACGAAATGCACATTCTTGTCACTAGTTTGAGTTGCTATCGTTTCCAGATCACCACCTATATCATATCCCCCGTCCCTATCAAGACTATTCCCGGCCCCTCCCACTATTACTAACTGATCCTCTTTTGAGAAATTCCTACGTAAGTCCCCTATGTTACAAGTGACCTGAGCTAACCCTGCACTAGGCTTCACTATGCTGGTGACCTGCTATCACTCCCAAGTACTTCCTGTAATTGTTGACCAACACCTCTGCCATGAGAACTGCCTAACAACAGAACCTCCTTCTTCCTAATAGACCTCTCTACAGATTTCGGCTTCGTAACAGCTGAGGTCTGCTTGGTGCTTACTACACATACAACTACAGGAGGTTCATCACCACTCAACTCTGACAGTTTGTCAAACCTATTTGCAACTTGCAACGTGAAGCTATCTGATTACCTCCTCCTAGCTACCTTCTTGCCAACTGCCAGTTCCCATTCCCCAGCGCCCCTTCCCCTCCACAACCTACCCAGTTCCTCTTCAGCGTTTTTCAACTGCACCTGAAGGGCGCAGATCAAATGCTCCTGCTCCTCTACCATCTTATTCCTGCTGCAAATCCTACAGTTCCAGGAGAGAACCTCACCACAATGCTCACTGGCTTCCCTACTGCAATCACTCCCTCCCCTCCTTCCCCTCACGAAAATACTTACTACAAATCCCACACTGCAGCCCGCTACGCACGCCCCTACGATAGAGCTTACACTTTTCACTCGTGGTAAAATTTCACAATTATTTGTTAAGAAAAACTAGACGTCTGCGTTATGTACGTTACCTTTCTACAAAAGAACGAGGAAGTACCTCTTAACTACAGCAGTCAACAAATCTCAATCTCTACAAATCAAGTAACAACAACAAATAATACTACAACTACTAGTATCAGAAAGGAGCAAACAACACTACCACAGAAACTTTACACTGTTGCTTGTATAAACAAGTTGAAATTCAAGCGTCACTAATAAGCTAAACACAGTGAGAGTGCAAGAAATATCAAATAACGTAACGGAAAGTTTCCCAACCTCAATTACGTTAAAAACAGCACGGAGACACCTGTTGAGAAGTACTAAATGTAATAAATAACTAGCTTGATAACAAATTTTGAAAACTACTAATGTTAATAACTACAATAACAAAAACACTTATGGGAACTTAGCTTTCGGAGACCGCGACGGCTGGAACCACTCGCCGCCAGATGTAAACAAAGCAGTAAGACGTCGATGACGGCGCATACGCGAACACAAATAACACTATTTAAAGCAAACACGACACAACAAACGCTAAAATAATTGACGATCCTTTACTAGAACACCTCTAGATTGAATACTATCACGAAATAACAGTTAAAATAATTAATCCTAAAATTATATATAAAAAAAATCGAGAACGATGTGCACAGCAGTCCAGCACTCGTGACGACATTGCCAAAACTACGCATGTACGTCTTGTTTTGTAGTATTGTTGCGCATTGTGTGATCCTCACCAAGTACGGCTGACGATATACAAGGGCAGCTCGTATTGTATTACCGTGATGTAGGGAGAGATTATCACGGGAATGATGCACGCGGCCGGCCGCGGTGGCCGAGGAGACTAAGGCGCTCCAGTCACGGTCTGCACGGACACTACGGTCGGGGGTTCGAATCCCCCCTCGGGCATGGATATTTGTGCCGTCCTAGTTCGTAAGTAGTTCATAAGTAGTTTGTAAGTTTAGGGACTGATGACCCCGTAGTTAAGTCCCATAAGCTATACAAACATTTGAACATTTTGATGCACGAGTTGGGGTGGAAACCATTAAAACAGAGGCATTTCTCGTTGCGACGAGATCTATTTGCGAAATTTCTTTCTCCAACTTTATCTTCCGAATTCAAACATATATTGTTAGCACCCACTCACATAGGAAGACATGATAATCTATATGAATTAAGAGAAATCCTATCGAAAACGGAAAGATTTAGGTCAATTAGAGAATGAACTGTAGAAGAAAAAAAAAGCGATTCGATGAACTATCTGCCACGCACTTCAGTGTGGGTTTTTTTTGTGTTTAGGGTTTAGGGCGCACAACTTCTATGGTCATTAGCGCCCAGCCAAGAACATTGATTCGCTATGATCTCAAAAAAATGGTGACTGTCAGAACATCAACAAGAGGCTAAAACGAAAGATAAAAGACAATTAAAAGGGTTAAATATCCTTGGATAGGTTGGCCAAGTTCATGAAACGCAAAACCCGAGCAGCTGCTCGTGTGTCATCAGCTAAAATTTCCTCCAGAGTAGACGGAAAGTGAAGGGCTACACGGAGATGATTAAAATTAACACAAGTCAGTAAAACATGTCGCACTGTCAGCAGTTCACCGCAGGAGCAGAGCGGTGCAGGTTCGGCGGATAGCAAGTGACGGTGGCTGAAACAGCAATGACCGATCCGCAACCGAGCCAGGATGACCTCCTCCCGCCGAGAGGGGCGTGAGGATGTCCTCCAAGCGGTCGGGATCGGTTTGACAGTTCGCAATTTATTGTTGTACAGTGAAAGCCACACACTGTGCCATTGCGACACGATACTCCGGCGAAGAGCCCGTTGAACATCGTCCGATGGGACGCAAGAGGTAGCCATGCGAGGCAAAAGAGCTGCTGCCTTGGCTGCTGTGTCGGCGGCCTCATTCCCGGGCACACCCACATGGCCAGGGACCCATAGGAAAGAAACGTGACAGCTGTCATCCGCCAGCAACTGGAGGGAGCGTTGGATCCGATACACGAGAGGATGGTTCGAGAAAGGGTCCTTAAGACTCTGCAGGGCACTAAGGGAGTCAGAACATATGGCATAGAAAGGTTGGCGGTGGCGGCAGGTATACAAAACGGCCTAGTGGAGGGCGAAAAGCTCAGCCGTGAAGGTCGGGCACCGGTCAGGGAGCTTGTATTGGAACCGGTTGTCCCAGACGACGAAGGCAGATCCGACACCGGCAGTGCTCTTGGAACCATCAGTGTATATAAATACGGCATTATCGAACCGCGAACGGAGTTCGACAAGCCTCTAGCGGAATACCAAATCCGGAGTGCTCTCCTTGGGGAGCGAACTAAGTTCGAGGTGTGTGTGAACCTGGGCCTGATGCCACGGTGGCAATGGGCTTTCGCTCAACCGAAGGGTGGAAGGAAGGGTAAAATCGAGCCGTTGTAGCAGGCGGCGAAACCGAACTCCCGGTGGAAGCAAGGCAATCGCAGACAACTGATATTGGCGATCGAGTGAGTCGTCAAAAAATAATCTGTAAGAGGGATGGTTGGGCATCGACCGTAGGCGGCATGCATACCGACACAAGAGTATGTCACGTCGAGTGGTCAAGGGTAATACAGCAGCCTCGGCATACAGACTTTCAACAGGGCTGGTATAAAAAGCACCGGTCGCCAGACGTAATCCACGATGGTGGATAGAGTTGAGACGGCGGAGAATCGACGGCCGTGCTGAAGAGTACACAAGGCTTCCATAGTCTAGCTTCGACTGAACAATGGCCTGGTAAAGGTGAAGCAGGACGGTACGATCCGCTCCCCATGACGTGCCACTGAGGACACGAAGGACGTTAAGGGATGGGGCAAAACGGGCAGCCAGGTAGGACACGTGTGTGGACCAGCAAAGTTTCCGATCCAACATGAGTCCCAAGAATTTCGTAGTCTCCACGAAAGGGAGAGCAACAGGGCCGAGATGTAGAGAAGGTGGAAGAAATTCCTTGTATCTCCAAAAATTGAAACACAAAGTTTTCTCAGTGGAGAATCGGAAGCCGTTTGCGATGCTCCAGGAATATAGACGGTCAAGACAGCGTTGGAGAGAACGCTCCAAGAGACACGTCCGCTGGGCGCTACAATAAATTGCGAAATCGTCAACAAAAAGAGATCCGGAGACGTCGGCTGAAAGGCAGTCCACGATCGGATTGATTGCAATGGCAAAGAGCGCCACACTCAAGACGGAGCCCTGTGGTACCTCATTCTCCTGGCAAAAGGTATCTGACAAAACAGAGCCCACCCGTACCCGGAACTTGCGATCCGCCAAAAACGCTTGAATGAAAAGAGGAAGGCGGCCCCGTAGGCCCCATGTGTGCAATGTGCGGAGAATGCCCGCTCTCCAACAGGTATCGTATGCCTTCTCCAAGTCGAAGAACACTGCTACTGTTTGACGCTTCTTTAGAAAGTTATTCATAATGAAGCTCGATAACGTAACGAGGTGATCAGCAGCAGAGCGGTATCGACGAAAACCGCATTGGATATTAGTTAGGAGGCGGCGAGATTCGAGGAGCCAGACCAACCGAGCGTTAACCATGCGTTCCATCACCTTACAGACGCAGCTCGTCAGATAAATGGGACGATAACTGGAAGGAAGGTGTTTGTCCTTCCCTGGTTTGGGGATGGGGACAACAATGGCTTCACGCCAACTTGTGGGAACATGACCTTCAGTCCATATGCGATTGTAGGTACTAAGAAGAAAGCACTTGCCCGCAGGAGAGAGGTTCTTCAGCATCTCAATATGAATGGAATCGGGCCCGGGAGCAGAAGACCGGGACAGGGCGAGAGCACGGTCTAGCTTCTGCATGGTGAAGGCGACGTTATAATTTTCACGATTAAAGGAGCGGACAGAAGGCGGCCGTGCCTCCTCTACCTGTTTGCGAGGGAGAAAGGCAGGGTGGTAATGGGCAGAGCTCGAAACCTCCGCAAAGAAACGACCCAATGCGTTTGAAACATCAGCTGGGTCCACAAGGACCGCGTTCTCCACGGTCAGGCCAGGAATCGGGGAGTGGACCTTGATGCCGGACAAACGGCGTAGGCCACCCCAGACAACCGTGGAGGGAGTAAAACGGTTAAAAGAACTAGTAAAAGCTGTCCAGCAAGCTTTCTTGCTGTCGTTTATGATACGACGGCACTGCGCTCTCATACGTTTGTAATTGATGCAATTCTCCAAAGTTGGGTGGCGGCGGAAGGTGCGTAAGGCACGGCGTCGGGCTCGAAGCGCGTCGCGGCAGGCTGCAATCCACCAAGGGACCTGGACACGACGTGGAGAAGGGGATGTACGAGGTATGGAACGTTCAGCAGCAGTGAGAATAACCTCTGTGAGGTATTCGACCTGACTGTCACAGTTGGGAAAATGCTGATTGTGAAAAACAGCCATGGAAGAATAAAGCCCCCAGTCGGCTTTAGAAATGTTCCAACTGGTGGGACGTGGAGATGGGGAATGATGTAGGAAGTGGATGATACAAGGGAAATGGTCACTCGAGTACGTGTCAGAAAGTGCATACCAGTCAAACCGACCGGCAAGCTGAGGAGTGCATATTGCGAGGTCTATATGGGAATAAGTGTGTGTTGTGTCAGAAAGGAAGGTCGGTGCACCGGTGTTGAGGCAGACAAGATCGAGGTGGTGGAGAAGGTCCACCAAAAGGGAGCCTCTCGGACAAGGTGCCGGAGAGCCCCATAGGGGTGGTGGGCATTAAAGTCGCCTACCAACACGAAAGGTGAAGGGAGCTGATCAACAAGGTTTAGCACATCTGCCCTAGTAAGGGCAGATGACGATGGCGAATAAATATTACAGAGGGAGAAGGTAAATGTGGATAAGGTGATGCGGACGGCAACTGCCTGTAGGTGAGTGTGCAAGGAAATGGGATGGAAATAGACGTCGTCTCGAAGGAGCATCAGAACCCCTCCATGGGCTGGGACACCTTCCACGGGTGGCAGGTCGAACCGCACACAGGTGTAGTGTGGAAAGTCTGCACGATCACGTGGACGCAACTTAGTTTCCTGGAGGCAGACTAGAAGCGGGCAGTGCAATCGAAGGAGTAGTTTTAACTCCTCCCGATTAGAACGAATGCCGCGAATGTTCCATTGAAGGAGCGCCGTGATAAAAATGAGAGAAGAAATAAGGATAAAAACCAAGTAGCGAGCGGGGTCACCTCGACGGCCGCTGAGGACCGGATTTCGAGGGAGCACTGCTATCGCTGTCTGGGGGCAAAGGGTCATGTTCCATTGGTTCGACCGACGCGCCTGCCACCTCCCTGAGTTGATCAGGAGGGGCAGTTTCCACGGCCGGTAAAGGGCCGGGCGCCCGGCAAACGGAGCGTCCCGGTGAAACAGAAGACGGCTGAGGCCGGCAACTGTTGGACGGCGCGACAGATGGGTCACGCCTCGGTGGGGAAGGAGAGGAACTCTTTTTCTTGTCAGCTCTTCTGGAAGAGTGACGGCGGGAAGAGGCAGTTGACGGTTGGGAAGCCTGAGAACGCAGAAAATCCTCACGGACGGGTTCCTTTTTCAAGGTCTGGGCATCTTGTTTAGGTGCCCGCGGTTTACTAGAGGTTGACGAAGACTGTACCTTAGAAGCAGCAGGAGGAAGCGGGGACGTGGAACGGGCAATCTTCGGGCTGGCGGATCGCACAACTGTGTCAGCGAAAGTGAAATCACAAGTCTGGGTACTGGAATCCTTAGTAGGTCGAGTTGAGGTGAGTACCTTACTGTATGTACCCGCTGGGAGGACAGTGGGCTTTCGACTCGCCAACAACTTTCGAGCGGCTGATGTTGATACCTTCTCCGTGACCCGAATTTGCTGAATGATTTTTTCATCCTTATATACAGGGCAGTCGCGAGAGGAAGCCGCATGGTCGCCGTTGCAGTTTAGGCAGTGAGGGGACGGAGGTGGGCAATCCCCCTCATGGGCGTCCCTACCACAAGTGACACATTTTGCTGCATGTGGGCAATGTTCACGGGTATGGTTGTACCTGTGGCATTGGTAGCAGCGCGTTGGGTTTGGAATATAAGGGCGGACTGAGATAACTTCGTACCCTGCTTTGACCTTCGACGGGAGGTCAACTCTGTCGAATGTCAAAAACACAGTACGAGTCGGTGTCAGCTGGTTATCTACCTTTTTCATCACCCTGTGGACGGCTGTCACACCCTGATCGGACATATAGGACCGGATGTCGTCATCAGACAACCCGTCAAGGGATCTCGTAAAAACTACCCCACGTGACGAGTTGAGTGTGCGGTGCGCTTCTACTTTGACTGGAAACGTGTGTAATAACGGATTCCGGATAAGTTTCTGGGCTTGGAAAGCACTGTCCACTTCCAGCAACAATGAGCCATTGCGCTGACGCGAACAGGTTTTAACAGGGCCAGCAATTGCATCAACACCTTTCTGTATAACGAAAGGATTGACAGAAGTGAAGTCTTTTCCGTCGGTGCGCGACACAACAAGAAATTTCGGCAAATTAGGCAGAGTCTTCTTTTGCTGAGGCGAATCTATCTTACGTTTCTGGGTCAATGTCAGTGAAGAAGAGAAGGAAGTCATTGCGGAAGTGTCCCCCGTGATTACCGGCGTCTCCGATGGCGCGCTCCTTCCTAGTGGGGGCCCTCTCCGAGGGCTTACCCGCCTTAGGTGGTTGTTCACACCTCAGGTCACACCTCCCGAGAACTGACGGAGGGACCAATTGGCATGTTCGGAAGGTACCAGCTCGGGTAATCACCCCTCCCTGGGCCTGGCCTTTACCAGGGGGTACGTACGTGCCCTACTTGTCTACCCGGGGCGGGGAATTACGCGTTACCCCGTCACCTGCTACGCATGATAATGCGTGGGTCGGCCTTCAGACACGCACAGGGAGGAAAAAAGAAGAATAGAGGAAGTGAAGAGAAAGAAGGAAAGGTGTCTCAAACGCCGAGGCGGAGACTAATGAGAAGAAGAAGGCGAGGAGAGGACAAGGAGAGAGAGACAGAAACAAAGGGTAAGAAAGGAAGGAACCAAGGAATAAGAGAAACGACAACAAGAAAACACCTGAGCTCCTGAAATACGCCCGTCTCCGGGCGAAGGCATAAACCGGGAGGGAAAGTGAAGCAGCCTGGGGCAGAAGAAAGGCTGCTCCGGCTCGGGGCCCCGTGCGCGCCACACACGTACCCACAAAAGAACTGTGGGCCCCCTGGGGAGGCACTTCAGTGTGCCTTGTAGAGTATTTATATAGATCCGCGGTGACAGAACACTCAGTTTCAGTGACATTGATGGTTAAATGATTCTAATTACACTATTATTTCATGCAAAACCGATTAAATATTCTAGTAACAAATATTTCTTAGTTCTCGCTGTTGAGTTGTTAAAGTATACCCTGGCCACCGTTAATCGTACGCGTTTTAAATTCTGAAATAACCTTAACATAACGTTTCAAACATACACGATTAGTATTAAACAGGGCGCGAGTTTAATTACATTAAGAGTGTTGTTCTAATTTACCATCTTATCCACTGCTTGTCAAACTATCAGACACATGTAATTTTACTTGTATTAATGTCAGATGCGATTAATATAACAGCAAATCAATTTTCATAGCTCGATAAGTTTATTTCATAGACAGGACAATCACATAATTTTCTTGGAAAATGTTCACATATGTAAGACCATGGCTATAAAAGTTTTTGAAGTTTTGGAGGTTCTGCGTATGTTGCAATGAATCATAAATAAAAGGATTCATTCCCTCGATAGACAAACCGGACACGATCACAAGCATGATCTAATTTAATTTCATAGTACTACAGTCTATGTTCACTCTCTCAACAGTAAACTAAATTTGAGAAAATCCGTCAAAATCAATCATGGTGATGTTCAAATTCCTTCGATTAGGTTACCAACTACGAAATGTAGAACACTTATTGAATCATAAGATTTATTATAATAGTAGTTACAGAGCGTAAAATATTTAATCAATCTCTGAGTAAAGGCGAAATTCATTCAACACTTTTTTTCGAACTGAACGAGATATTACTGTAGTGTATGTTTGTTACACTGCTATAAAAACTGCCCTAATTTGATTGTATAAAACTGTGCCTCGCCATCTTTTAACAGCTGCACCAACAGGTTGTGACTTAGTGCGACGAACAGCACATCTAAATCCGCGAGTGGAAGTTTGTTACACAACTTGCAGCAGACAGGATTTTCCTTCAATGAACAGTTTAATAATGTTTCGGTACTCCTCTAAGGCACAGAGCGCCTTTCCATACGAATGTGAAATCGTGAACGAAGTATGGTCTGATATTTCAGTCTGACACCTACCTTGATACATTAACCAGCGATATGATGCAACAAATGCTATTGTTTATCAGCAACTTTCTTAATCTTAACTATCAGAATCGTTGGTGGTAATGTGATCTTTGCCGGCCGCGGTGGACGAGGTGACTGAGGCGCTCCAGTCACGGTCAGCAGGGCCACTACGGTCGGGGGTTCGAATCCCCCATCGGGCATGGATATTTGTGCCGTCCTAGTTCGTAAGTAGTTCATAAGTAGTTTGTAAGTTTAGGGACTGATGACCCCGTAGTTAAGTCCCATAAGCTATACAAACATTTGAACATTTGAATACCTTCATTCCACACATACAGAAATTTCACTTCCATTCTCTTGCTGGGTAAAAAAAAAAAAAAAAAAAAAAAAAAAAAAAAAAAAATCTGATCAAATTTGTTCTACTTCGGAGTCTTGTAAGTTTCGTCACACAGTAATATCATAGGCAAAAAGTAAGTGTACCATCAACAGTTTCGAATATATATAAAGTTTGATTTGCGTATACCACTTCCTGGACATTCCACTGATTAGATGTTCGTCCGCAAGAACTTCCCTTCGGCAACAACACAGACTGCTACTATTGACACCAGCCCATAATAAAATATATAGCTTATATCGATCCGTGTTACAAGGACGCGCAATATTTATTTGCTGGGTCACATTGGAGGATTCATTCAACAAGCATTCAGCAGCATCGAAAATACTATTTGTATCTCTTGTAGCCCACTTCAGTCACACGCTACCAATGGGAGCAGAATTCGCAATCACATCTGGTCTGTACCAGTATTATCGGATGCTGCCCACACAATCGCTCCGTTAATGTGAATTAGCGCCAGCGAAAAGGTCATCGCGCTGGGTCAGCTGCGTACATGGCCGGCGTTAAAATATTTGTCTTTGCCCTGTACGACTTTTTATGAGACAAGGCAATCCTTCTATATAATAAAAATATGCAGCTGTATGGAAGCTCATTAAAAGGATGAATGAAAAGAAAAGCGTTATTTATGATAAATGTAATTTCAGAAAATAGACGTCTCCCATCATTTATCTACAGAGGTCGTATTGAATTCTGTAAGTGATTACTGTTAATCTACAAAACTCACTATCGGATTTTCTGTGTAATTACATAAATAATATTTGACTGAATATAAATCTATATCGTATCAAAGGTAAAGGATGTTGTACGGTGCAAAACTTTGTGGACTTTTGTCTTAAAATAAAACTATATTTTCTCATTTCAATTGCAAACGCTATCATTCGCATGATGATTGTCCTACCGTCCTTTCATGATGGTACAATAATTATGCTAAAAAACAAGGATTTTCTGAACTTCTGTTAACAATCCCCTTGCGAACATACCATCAATTCAAATTAGAAATTGTTGAAGTCTAATTAACCTTGTTAGAACTGTTTTCAATGGTTGGTGTGTGTATGTGCCACATTATTACTACACTTCTAATCAAAAAGCAGGATGTCTAACACCATTAGGAAGTATTATGACCACACGGAACCTTCATCCAGAAATACTGCAATTACTCACAAGATCCATTGTCCTGTAACTATCGTATGGCGCCAAAAGTTGATATATATGTTGATGCTTTAATGCGGAACCGATAAACCCTTGAGAAAAATAGAGACACGTTTGGCCACTAGGTGCAAACCTAGACGTATAAACAACAAAGACGTATATCGATGTTTGCACAGGTAGTGAATCCGGAAAGGGTTGGAGCATAAAATATCAAACATGTCAGAAATGCATGATTTTGATTGTATTAGTAATCACCATCTACAGAGTTGCTTCTTGTGAGCACTGGCGGCGTCAGCATGAGAAGAAAACCACGCCATATTTCCACTAGGAGGCCAAAATCGGACTTTAGTTTCCAGGCAAGTAGGTTGCGCATTAACGCAAATGCATATCTTTCGCTGCCGTACAATACTCGGCCTCTGTGAGAAGTTATGGTTAAATTGTGACCAACAGGTAGAAGAATATAGTGATGGTGCACTACCATGAAGAGAACGGCTTATTAACACATAGCCAACGTGGATTCGGAAAATATCGGGAAACACAGCTACCTCTGTAATCACATGATGAGTGCTGTCGACAAGGGATCTCAAGCAGATTCCACACTTCTCGATTTCAGGAAGGCTTTCGACCCCCTTACGCCACAAGTGACTTCCAATCCGCTTGCGTTCTTGTTACATACTAGCTAAGCTGCGCAATTGGAGCCATTCTTTCCTGCATTATGTAGTGATTGACAGCCGGCCGCGGTGGCCGAGGGGGCCTAAGGCGCTCCAGTCACGGTCTGCACGGCCACTACGGTCGGGGGTTCGAATCCCCCCCTCGGGCATGGATATTTGTGCCGTCCTAGTTCGTAAGTAGTTCATAAGTAGTTTGTAAGTTTAGGGACTGATGACCCCGTAGTTAAATCCCATAGTCTATACAGACATTTTAAACATTTAGTGATTGACGGAAAGTCATCGAGTAACACAGAAGCGATATATATCGTTCCCCAAGACAGTGTTATAAGGGCATCTCATGTTGTTTATTCCATCTTAGAATGTTCATCGGTAATGCTGTCGTTTATCGCTCAGTAAAGTCACAAAAAGGTCAAATTAATTGCAAAACGATTTAGGTAAGATGCCTAAAAGCTGCGAAAATTGGCAATTTACCATAAAGCAAAGGACGATACAGGCAGAAAGACAAGGCTTAACAGAAATTTGCAGATTACACTGAACGTAACTGACAAAAAGAAAATATATATATATATATAAAACTGCAGCAACTGAAGCAGGCAAAAGGGAATATAGACGATTGCAAAATGAGGTTGACAGGAAGTCCAGACTGGCTAAGCAAGAGCAGATAGAAGACAGTGGAAGAATGTGTAAGTAGGGGAAGGATAAATATCGCTTATAGGAAAGTAAAGGAATCATTTGAAGAGAAGAAAAGCAGCTGCATGAATATATAAGAGCTCTGATGAAAACCCATCACCAAGCAAAGAAGAAAAGCTGAAAGGAGTATATAGAGGGCCTATACAAAGGAAACGAAGGCAATTCTATAAAGGGAAAAGAAAGTAGAAGATTTAGAAGATAAGTTATTGCGAGAAGCATTTGACAGAGAACTAAGTCGAACCAAGTCGAAGTGAGTCCCCTGGAGTAGATGACATTCAGTCTGAAGTGCTGAACTTGTTAGGAGAGCCAGTAAAAAAAAAAAAAAAAAAAAAAAAAAAAAAAAAAAAAAAAATGCACGACGTATGAGACAGGGGAAATACGCTCCGACTACAAGAAGAATATAAGAATACCAATTCCATCGAAAACAAGTGCAGAAAAATGTGACAATTACAGAACTATCAGTATACTAAGTGATGGTTACAAAATACTAATACGAATTATTTAGATGCGAATGGAACATCTGGTAGGAAAATTACTTTTGTTTCCCATGTTATTACATTTCTCCTAAATCCATACTCACATTACGACTTATCTGAAAAGATAGGTTAAAGAAAGGCGTACCTACATGTTTAGTATTTGTAGATGGGGATAAGGCCTTTGACGATGTTGACCGGAATACACTCAAAATCTGAAGGTGTATATTCATATTGTACAAAAAGCAAACAGCAGTTTAATATGGGCATGAAAAAGACGTAGTGGATGGGAAGGAAGTAAGACAGGGTTGTAGCCTTTCCCAAACATTGTTCAATGTGTACACTCAGCAAGCTATGAAGGAATGCAAGGAGAAATTTGGAGAAGGAATTAATGTTCAGGGAGAAGAAATAAAAACTTTGGCAGAATTACTATGTCATCGGCAAACTGCAGAGACTTCAAAGGACCTGGAAAAACAATTAAACGGAATAGAGTCGTAAAAGAGAGATATAAGATGAACATTAACAAGATAAAATCAAGGCTAATGAATCACGGTGTCAGAAAACTAGGAGATGCTGAAGGAATTAGATTAGGTAATAAGACAATAAAGGTAATATATGAGTTTTGTTATTTGGGTAGCAAAGTAACAGCCATTCTTCATTTTAGATCATCTTCCGGCATTAGATATGGGAAGAAGCGAAACTTAATATAGGATGTCTACAAAAGTTAGGAAACCCTTTCAGAAATCATTTGTCTGCAGTGTAGGACGATAAGGAGTTCAGACAAAATGATGATATAATCTTCATGATTCGTTTGTAGCAACATATTTTAAAAGCTTGAGGAGGTGCTCAACAGATTTGGGAATACACGAAGTTTTTGGCATACCATAAAAGAAGGGATAGGTTGATAAGACACATTCAGAGACATCAACAAATTGTCAGTAGCATTAGAAGGAAGTGTTTGGGGTAGAAATCATAGACACACTGTGGTGATAGTGTACTACATATATTCATGTTGTGGCGTCGCTATTCGGAACTACGCCGGCGGCACCAGTATATGATAAGTCGCTCTATAAGTCGCCGGGGGCGCCCACAGTCTCGGTACCTCTTTACCTTCTTTGCGCGCCAGTCAATAGAAAGAACGGGTTTCGCCTAGACATGCCGGCGCACCACAGCAACGACAGAGAGTATGGGAGTGCCAGTCAGTATGAGGCAGTCAGCAATGAAGAAGTTCACGAAGAAGAGTCAGCCTCTACACAGCACAAGCCGGAACTGCCAAGTACCTTCCATTACAATGAATGGTAAATACCACCTGCGCGAATAAAATTAGCCATACAGGCATTGTTACCGAAGATTAAAGTTAGCGCACCTGGTAGATTAAAAGACTGGCACAAGGGGGCTAAAATTGGACCGTCCATCGAGATATGGACCACTGTGAAGACAGCACCTTACCGGCACTTGGGCGGGGTCTCACAGCGAAGTGTGGGCCGTGGGTCAACCGTGTATGTGCCATACAGTGGCGGCAGAGGACAACAAAATCCAGACTGTTGACCTCAAGGAAGATTTCCACGCGGTCGTAGACAGTTGTATCATGCGAAGCTTCTTTGGCACACTAGAAGCAAAGCATTCAGAGGTCCTAGCTCCACGAACTTTCCGGTGCAGTGTCATTCGTAAATCTCTTTCCATGAGACCTATGTCTAGGGGTCGTGACATAGTGGCCTGCTTGGCCAACCGGTCAACAAGTTCATTCCCTGGTATGCCGATGTGGCCAGGGGTCCAGGCGTAGAACACACAACGCCCAGACCTGCAGATGGTGGACACAGTGCCTTGAAAACAGTGGTTTGATGTGAAGGTGGAGGAGGGATGTTTTCCACCAATACTGTAACCTCCAATGGCAAGAAAAATATTCCATGTAAACACCAATAGAGTACGCCCTTTCCATCAATGATGTCAAATACTGCAAACACTAATTAAGAACGGCCAACCCGCCTCTTCCGCGAAACACTATTATAAAAGAACGAGCCTTCACTCTTTCACCAGACGTCACTTGCAATAATGGCCGCAAAGTCGGACAGTTTTAATGATAGACAATGCTTCTCAGACCCTGAATTTTTGATTGGATAATAACTGCTTTTCTGATTTTTTCTTCTCTCACAAGCTCACACCTTCAATCTTTTTCCGTCATCCGTGTTGCATAGCCAGTTTTAGCAGTTAGTATTTAGTAGAAATTCACAATTTATGTCACTACGTGCAAATCACACACATCCTTCGACATGATTTGTGATGAATTCATGTAATTGTATGTTATCGTCTAGTGTACCATCTGGCTCTTTACTTCTGTATTTTGTGATACCTTTGTTAATGTAGTCTCACGTATCATCACCTTTTACAAATCCGAAAGAATAATTTGTAAGCAGCATGAAAAGTATTTATTAAAACTCTATTAGTCTCTAAAGTAATGGCGATTAAAAATTAATGTAATACTGAATTAAATATTTTTCGTACTTTGGAAAAAAATTTAAGGAATTCAGCCAATGTGTATTAAATTCCTATACATTTTTAACAGTTTTGGAATTCCGACGCTGCGCAGCGATGGTCAAAAAATTCCGATACGAGTATCGGAGTTTCTCTGCGGTTAGCAACACTGCGGTTTGAGAAAAGAGAGACGCGTGTAGCAAGTAAGAAACACGGAAGCGCTCTAGCAAATAAATGATTTTCCGGTACTTCTCACATTTTGTTGTTGTTATTTGCATCCGGCACTGCAAGGAATGGAGCGGGCTGTTTGAGACGAGGTCCCTTGTCTTATCAGACAAGATGATAGTGGGGCAAATGGGGGACACCGATTAGGAGAAAATGGGCAGCGATTAAAAGTTCCAGTATATGCCTTACATCTGAGAACTACCTCCCGAAATTAATGGACGGAATCAGGAGATTGGGACCATTTAAATTTATTTCTGGGACGTTCTCCTTCGTAGAGATCATTGCCCTAACGAAAAAAAATGAGTATTTTCAATCGACTACATCTGTACCAAAAATCAAATAGGTCTACTTGTATGTTCACAGGTCAGGGCAATTTTTCACTCAGACAAAAATTACGTTCTTCCTTCCTCCTCCGTTGTGTTTGCCTTCATATCTCAATCTCAGCAATCTCAGGTCGGCGTAGTTATTTCGGATCTGGCACCATAGTTTAAGGAGTGGCCGGATGTCGCCATACGATACATCAAAATGCACTCCGAATGCTTATCAAGGTCAATGACTGTTCTATACCTGTCACATACTCTCCGATACATGGCATACAATACATTATTGGCTTGTTGCTTATAATTTTTCTTCCATTACACATTCGAAACTTTTCAGCAATAGTGTTTGTAAAATGAAATATCGCCTTATTTCTATAATTGCAGTAAACGGAAGTTAAGCATACAAACACGGATTACAGCCTATCGTTTCCTAGTCGTTTTTGTCTGTGTTGTTAAGAAATCCCAAACAGGATTTTCCTTTCAAATTATTTCCTACGAGGGTTACTTAGAGCAGGCCATGAGACGCCGTTCTGAAGCTATCTAAAAAAAGATGCTCAACTCAAAAGTTAGTAAAAAAAAAGTAGGAAAGACACACAAGAACTTAATAAACATGAAACAAAGGATGCGCTCAATCACTAATATTCAACTACCGAAGAATTATTTAATGAGTTAGATAAACAGAGTCATATTGTAACATGTATATGGAGTACTGATGTTAAATATTTAAACAGGTGAACTACTATTTGTTCCCTTGATTTCGTCTTGGACATCCTGTATTTTCAAATCAGATGCGCTTCACTTTAATTTGCAATGTAAGAAAATTAAAAGGGAAATTAACAAGTCGATAAGCCCTGACCATAAGGGAGAAGAGGAACTTAGGAAATGGGGATCTACTTTGTATATTGCTAAGCATATTTTTGCGAAGAACGAAAAACGGCTGCGGTGGAGTAGCTGAGCGGTCTAAGGCGCACGCGGTTGCTCGCCGTCAGAGGTTCCTGTCCTCCCTGGGTAATGTGTGTATGTGTGTGTGTAAATCTATCGGACGAAACTGCGTGATCATAAGTCCGTAGCTTACAATTACCAAGCACACTTACTAATAGCGCTAAACTCTCACTTTGCAGCCATGTGGAAGACGTCAGCCATATATACTTTGGCTGCTGCCACAGACCCACTGGAATAAGACCGGGTACTTACATAACTATTTTTTGTGTCTGTTTCAGAACAGAATGGTATGACTGTAGTTCCGCGTATTCTGAGGGAACCAAAACCCACTACACCAAGTCGATATGGCCACGAGAATTCAGACAGGCGGCAACACCAGTTCCTACAATCCCGCAAGAGGCCAGGTATTGCTAGTGACACACCTTCAAAGCACTAAGTGGCGTAACTAAATACCTTTTTTTCTATTTTTATTACTAGTAAAGTCCTTCAAATCAAATGTTTAAGTGTTTCAAAAATGTTAAAATATTTGTAAATCTATCGGAACAAACTGCGTGGTCACCAGTCCATACCTTACAAACTACTTAAACCAAGGTAAATTAACCTAGGAACAAAACACACACACACACACACACACACACACACACACACACACACACACACACAATCACACACACCCTAGGGAGGACTCGAACCTCTGCAGCGAGGTGACTTAGACCGCTCGGCTACTACACCGCGGCTTCAAATATTTGTTAAGCGTAACGGACTTAACTGCGGGGTCATCGGTCCCTAAACATACAAACTATTTATGAACTACCTTTTACTAAAGACGGCACAAACATCCATGGCAAGGGGGGTTCGAACCCCCGACGGGGAACGGCCCCGCACATCGCAGCATAGCGCCTCAAGGTGCATTCATAATGAATTAAATAAATTGTTTTATAATAATTTTTTTCATAATACGGTGACTTAATGATGAAGAAGTGTAAAGGCTAGAAACTGTTTTCAGGAACGCATCAATACGTTAAAGAACGTGATACATTACGTAATTATGAAAAATTCTTTTATTTACTTATTTACTCTTTTTATAAAATTTAGTGGCAAATTTCAGAAAGCGCATAATTCTCCTGAGTCTTGCCTGAAATGGAAAATACTGACTAAGCAAAATATAATTTTCTGTCGGAAATCTTGTAAAAATCCGACAATGTGCTCCATTTCTAAAATACACAACAAGAACTTAGTCCAAAAATTTAAAAGAAAGTTGTATAAAAAGAAAGAAAATGAAATATGTTTCCTTTGAGAAAACATAGTTTTGATACGATTTGTTAGTAGGGGGTCGGGCAAATATTTTTATTTCGGATGGGGTTCCGTATTCAAAAAGCTTGAAAAAACATTGTACTAGAGGAACTGCCTACACTACACTGGTCCGTCCTTTTCATTGCAGTATTGATGCGCACTGTAGAATTACCTCCAATTGGAACTGCCATAGAGTTAAGAGGAGGACAGCTGGTTTTGTATCGTCCCATTAAAGGGGCAGAATGTTAGGTGATGGGGTGGAAATCGATAGAAGAAACATGTTATTCGATGCAGCAAGACCTATTTAGGAATTTCAGTGTTCAAATGTTTGTAAACGTATTGAACCAAACTGCTATGATCACCAGTTCGAAGACTTAAAAACGACTTAAACTAGCTTACACTAAGGACAACACACACGCAAACGCACACACCCATACACCCACCCACCCACGCACGTATACGCCCGAGGGAGGGCTCAAACCACTGGCGGGAACAACCACCTAGCTCATAGCAAGCTGCCTTTACAAATTTCTTTTAACCACTTCCTTCTTTGAATGATATAATGTCCTCCAATTTTAATTAACGTTTGTGACGATAAAATGTAGTATTATTGCGTAAAATGTGCAAGAAAAGACTATTTACAATGTGCTACTTGTGTAAACCCAAGGTACCACCAAAAACTTCTATGTTTTAACTATGCAGTAACTATAATACAATTATAGTAAAAATGTTATTACTATATCATTACTAATGTATAAATATTTGTAACACAAAATATTGTTCTACTTGTTCGCCAGTACTTCGTTGTGGTAGGACTGATGAGAGAAACGTATAATTTTAGTTCACGCGTCGCTATATTGTTTTTCGATATTAATGGATTTGATCAGTATAAGAGGTGTGTAAATTCAAAATGTTGCCTGAAAATGTTAAAATATATGTATTAAAAATGCGTGTGCCAATTTCAATTACTTTTGGAAATATTTAAACCCGATTTGAGAGATTTTCAGCAAAACTTTAGTAGTAGTTGCAGCGAGAAGCTGTCGTCATCGATTGCAGTTTTATTTCAGCTCTTCTGGGTCACTTCAGTAAATTTCAACGTAATTTTACAAAAAAATGTTGTAATATATCAATAGAAAAAGGTATTGTATAAAGACACGGCGTACGACGAGATTCTAACAGTGACTTACTTTAAGCCAGTTAGGAAGTATTATAGTATTTAATAATTTTCAAACGTTGAGGTACAAAAATAACTTAAATTATAGCAAATCAGTGTTTCCTGCCAAGAGTCTGTAGATTTCAATTATTGACAAGATATATAATGCTAATAATTATCTGTAGTAACAACTGAACAGTGTTTAAAAAATCTTAATATCAAAGAAATTTACATATGAATGGCGACTGGTTTCACATAGCATTTCATATTACTACAATGAATTTAAATCCAGAAATAGAAAATTATTTTCATAGTAAATAATATGGAACTGTCTTGTAAAAATACTCTTACAGTCAAAACCCTAACTCAAATTTAGCCCTAACAAAGCTAGCCGGTGAAAAAATTATTTAATAATCATTAAAGCAAAAAAATTATAGTAATAAAAATTAAATAATACCAGATACGAGTAATTCTTACAATTACAACATATTTTGTTAGCACCCACATTCACGGTAAGATAGGATCGTCATAAGAAAATAATAGAAATCATATCGAAAACGGAAAGATTAAAGTTCAATTTCTCCTGAGCGCTGTTAGAGATATATTTTCAAAGCGGTTCGACAGACACTCCGCCAGGCACTCAAATGTGACGTGTAAATACTTACAGGAAGATGCAGACCACCACCTACTACCCGGTAAAATATGCACTCGTTGTCGTTATAAACGAAGGTAATGGATTAGTGTGACTTACGCGCACGTGTAGGATGGCTCACAGACATGTGCACGAACCGCACTGTCAAATCAGTAAGTTTGAAAGAGAACGTATTTATTGATATGCGAAGATCAGTTTAGATTTAGAAGTCAGGAACATCAGATACTGTTCTCCCATGAATCTAGGTTCTCTCTTTATTTGACGGTATATTAGTTTGATGATATTTTGTTGCTGTTGCGTTCTTTAGTCCGCAGACTAATTTCATGCATCTCTCCAGGCTACCCTATACTGTGTCACTTCATCTGATAATACTAACGGCTACCTACATCCTTTGTGAGGTAAAAGTCGTAGAGGGGGACCGAGGGATGAATATAGTAAGCAGATTCCACACTTCCTTAAAATGCTAAGTTGACGATTCCTTGATGACTCAGAATATGTCACACCAACCTGTCTCTTGTGTTAGGATATGTCGGAAGCTCCTTCTCTCCCCAATTCTCATTAGTTGCGTGATCTACCCATCTAATCATCATTAGCCTGTTGCACTACTTTTTAAAAGCTATCATCTTTTTGTCTCAACTCCTCATCTTCCACGTTTCACTCCAATAAAGTGCTACACTCGTGAAAAATGCTTTCAGAAAGGCTTCCCTAACATATAAATTTATATTGGCTATCAACAAACTTCGCTCCATCAGAAATGCTTTTGTTCCCATAGACATACTGTATTTTATATCTTCTTTACTTTTGTCTGCAGTGTTTCACCTGGTGCACGCATGTTGATAAATAAGTGTGCGTTATTAAATCTAACATACTAATTATCTATTTTGCAAAATGGGTTCACAGATCTCTTTAAAGTTGTGAATGTCATGGTTTGCGGAACACTATTCAATATCATCCATGATCGATATTGAAAATTTAAAATACATACAAAATTAATCGGTAACAGCTGTTATCTACTGCGACATAGTTAACACAGTAAGTTGAGTATTAATACAGGAAACCATATACATGCTTATACATTTATCAACATCTACAGCCATACTTCGGAAGCCACCTGAGGGTGTGTGTCGGAGGCTACCTTGAGTACGACTATCTGTTCTCCCTCCTATTCCAGTCACGTATTGTTCGCGGAAGGTTGTCGGTATGCCTCTGTGTAGGCTCTAATCTCTCTGATGTAATCCTCATGATGTCTTCGCGAGATATACGTAGGCGGGAGCAATATACTGCTTGACTCCTCGGTAAAGGTATATACTCGGAGCTTCGACAAAAGCCAGTACTCAGCTATAGAGCGTCTCTCTTGCAGAGTCTTCCACTGTAGTTTATCAGTCATCTCCATTACGCATTAACGATTACTAAACGATCATGCAACGAAGCGCGCTGCTCTCCGTTGGATCTTCTCTACCTCCTCCATCAACCCTAACTGGTTCAGATCCCACACCTGTGAGCAGTATTCAAGCAGTGGGTGAACAAGTGTACTATAACCTACTTCCTTTGCTTTTGGACTGCATTTTCTTAGGATTCTTGCAATGAATCTGTCTGGCATCTGCCTTACTGACGATTCATTTGATATGGTCGTTCAATTTTAAGCCACTCATAATGCCTTCGCAGACGATCGGAGTGGCCGAGCGGTCTGCAGTGCGCCAGTCACAGTCTCCAGGGCCGCTACCGTCAGGGGGTCCAAAGCCACCCACCCCCCTCGGGCATGGATGTTTGTGTCGTCTTTAGTATAATTTAGTTCATAAGTAGTTTGCAAGTTTAGGGACTGCTGACCCCACAGTTGAGTCCCTTAATCTTAAACATGTGAACATTTTTCAATACCTACTCCCAGATAATTTAAGGTTGGTTGGTTGTTTGTTTGTTTGTTATGTGTCCCATCCTCGTCGCCACTTTTGTGTCCCAGCCTCGTCGCGGCTTTTGTGTCTCGTTTCCGTCGTAGGTGTCGGTGGCCGAGTAGAAACACCGACACAGGAATAAAGCATGCACGCTTGTGCAGGTAGGAGGTGACCAGCCAGTGAGATAGCAAAAACTAGAGCCGGCCGCGGTGGCCGAGGTGACTGAGGCGCTTCAGTCACGGTCTGCACGGCCACTACGGTCGGGGGCTCGAATCCCCCCTCGGGCATAGATATTTGTGCCGTCCTAGTTCGTAAGTAGATAATAAGTAGTTTGTAAGTTTAGCGATTGATGACCTCGTAGTTAAGTCCCATAACCTATACAAACAAAAACAAACAGAAACTAGAAACACAGGAGTAAATTAGAACGAGATATATATTTCTTAGAGACTTAGTAATACTTTTACATAGCTAAGTACTGCAGAATGCTGATACATAGTTGAGCTAGAGGCCTGCCTAGTGCCTATCCGATAGCAAAGTCTGATTCCGAAGTGTTGACTGGTTCCTATCTCAGTCCCAAGTGAACGATGTCGTTCAGTGGTGGCCACGAGCGGAGTGGTAGCAGAGGGCGCTCGTGGCTGGTCGTAAGAACGCCGCGCCGTGCGTGCATGGCAGCGCGCGGCGAAAGTAGGTGGCGCGCACTTTAGACTTGTGCGACACCACAGTTTGGTTGGTTTGGTGTTTTAGGGGGACAAAACTGCGACGGTCATCAGTCCCCCATTCCATCGAAGGGCGAGATAACTGTGGAAATACTGAAAAATTCGCCCAGAGTTAAAACTGCAACGGGAGAAAAACCCCACTCAGTCAGTAAATATCAACAAATTCGACAAGTGACAACATGGCAGGAGACAACAAGAAAGTAGACAATCACATGGAAATGTAACGACAAAGCCGAAGTTCGTGTTTCACCGACCGTGAAATTAAAATAGGAAGGGCGAGGCACGTGGCAACACAAGGAACCCTGCAAGCGGAGGACATACTGACAAGAGAAACGAGTACAATGCGGCGAAGCAAAGCTTCATATAGGTTTGTAAAAACCGCTGTTCCGAATAAAACCTAAAACAGAGTCAGCCATAATGGCATCGTTACGTAAAACTTCAGATAAAAGTGCAGGACAACTAAAATACCTCCGCAGGGCGGCGAGAAGACGACAGTCCATCAAAATGTGGGCCACCGTCAAGAAGGAGCTACAACGACAACGAGGCGGGTCCTCACCGCGGAGGAGATGGCCATGGGTCAGCCAAGTGTGGCCAACGCGGAGCCGGCACAGGACTACCGAGTCCCGGCGAGAGGCCCGCATGGAGGAGTAGCACACAGCCGTGGTCTCCTTTATTGCCCTGAGTTTGTTGATAATTTAAGGAATTAACTGCTTCCAGTTGCTAACCTGCTATAGTGCAGCTAACAAAGGATTTTTCTAAGACATGAACTGGAAAGATGTATATAGTGATCATGGCATGAATGGAAAATATAACTATTCATTAATAATGTTAGTATCATGTTTGAAAACTATTTTCCTCTAAAAGTAACTCGAATTAAACAGAAGTCTATAATAAAACAATGGATTACAAAAGGAATAAAAATTTCATGTAAGACGTTGTTGTTGTTGTTGTTGTTGTTGTTGGGTTTTTGAAGGGACTAAACAACGACGGTTATCAGTCCCTTTTTCCAGTCCAAGAGATAAAACATTGTGTTAAGCGATCCGAAGTGAATGCACTAACAAGTCAAAGTTTAAAACTTACAGACTAATAGAAAGAAAGGATACGATTAAAAACGAAGAAGGGATAAAACAGCTGAAACATTACAAGAGTGTATTTGCTGGGTGGTCACAAGGATATAAGGAACACACCCAGCCACTCTGGAACACGTTAAAACCGCCTACCTAACAGACTTAAGCAGGCGGAGGACAGAGATATGACAGACAAAGACAAACTTTAAAGTGACTTGTAAAGTCCACACTCACGCATAAAATTTAAAACAGAGTCAACCGTGGAGGTATTGTCAGCTAATGCTAGCTGCAAAGTGTCAGGAAGATTAAAATAGCGTCGTGTTGCGGCTAAATGGCGACATTCAAGTAAGATGTGGGCGACCGTCAAAGGCACACCACATCGACACTGAGGAGGGTTCTCGCGACGCAGGAGATGACCATGCGTAAGCCAAGTATGGCCTATACGGAGTCGGCAAAGGACGACCGACTCCCTGCGAGAAGCCCTCAGCGACGTCTTCCATGCTGCGGTAGACGGCTTGATAGCACGGAGCTTATTCGGTTCGGTCGAATCTGCCCATTCAGAATTCCAAACCCTTAAGACCTTGCGGGTCAACTGGGTTTGGAGGTCGGAAACTGGGAGGCCAATATCCAGGGACCGCGAAGTAGTGGCCTGCTTGGCCAGCTCATCGACGCGTTCATTGCCCGGTATACCTATGTGGCCCGGA
The DNA here is from genome assembly GCA_026315105.1 of Locusta migratoria. NCBI lineage: Eukaryota > Metazoa > Arthropoda > Insecta > Orthoptera > Acrididae > Locusta > Locusta migratoria. Next base: position 326,162,744 of record CM048750.1, read on the forward strand.
GTCCAGACAAAGGTGACAGAACGGCCTGACTCGCCAAGGGCAAAGACAGCATCTTGAATGGCTCGCACTACTGTGTTTTTCGGTAGAAACTGGTCGAGGGCCTGTAAGCCACTCAGGGAGTCGCTACAGATGACGAACGACCCCCTGGGGTGAGCTCTGAGGTGTTCAAGAGCTCTCAAAATACCGACCAGTTCTGCGGTAAAGATGCTGCTTCCACAAGGCAATGACCGCTGTTCGATGTGGTCACCATGGATAAAGGCATATCCAGCATGGCCATCGACCAAAGAACCGTCCGTGTACACAATGTTTGCTCCGTGAAACGTATCAATCAGTGCATAGAACCGGCGACGGAGAAGCAGTGGAGAAATCGAGGCTTTTGAATCCCGGGACAAGTCCAGCCGAAGCTCCAGGCGAGGAATTTTCCAGGGGGGGATACGGAGGGAGTAATGGTAAGGTGGAGGAAGGGGTAAGGAATCAAGTGAGGAGAGAAGGGAACGGACGCGGACCGCAATCGGGAGACCCGACCTGGGCCGACGTCGTGGGGAAGGGAGTGCAGAAAGTGGGAAGAGAAGCCTGTGGTTCGGATGGCGGGGTGAAGCATGAACCCGGGCAACGTAGCTCACCAACAGCCGTTGCCGGCGATATCGCAGAGGGGGAACACCAGCTTCAGCTAGAAGGCTCGTTACGGGACTGGTGCGAAAAGCCCCTGTTGCGAGCCGTACGCCTGTGTGGTGAACGGGGTCTAGGACCCGCAAGGCAGAAGGAGCTGCTGAGTCGTACACCAAGCTCCCGTAATCAAGCCGCGACAGAATAAGAGACTTGTAGAGCTGAAGAAGGGTGGAACGTGCTGCTCCCCAACTAGTATGGCTGAGGCTCCGTAGGACATTTAAATGCCGCCAACACTTCTGTCTCAGCTGACGTAGGTGTGGCAACCATGTCAGCCGGGCATCGAAGACCATGCCCAGGAAGCGATGTGTTTCCTCAACCTGAAGTAGTTCACCACCCAGGTAGAGCTCTGGGTCAGGGTGAACTACCCGACGGCGACAGAAGTGCATCACGCAGGTTTTTCGGGCGGAGAACTGAAAGCCGTGAGTAGAAGCCCATGAGTGGGCCTTTCGGATGGCACCCTGCAGCCGCCGTTCAGCTACGCCGATGCTAACTGAGCTGAAATACAAGCAGAAGTCATCGGCGAACAGGGAGCTACTGACCGATGACCCCACAGCCGCAGCAAGACCATTTATCGCCACTAAAAACAACGGAACGCTGAGGACGGAGCCCTGTGGGACACCGTTCTCTTGAATACGTGGGGAGCTAAAAGACGCCCCAACCCTCACCTGGAACGAGCGATGGGAGAGGAAATTATGAATAAAAATAGGAAGGGCACCCCGTAGGCCCCAGTCATGAAGAGTTGTTAAAATATGGTGGCGCCAGGTGGTGTCATACGCCTTTCGAAGGTCGAAAAATACAGCAACTAAATGTTCACGCCTAGCAAAGGCAGTGCGAATGGCCGACTCCAATGACACGAGGTTGACAATGGTAGAACGGCCCTGGCGAAAGCCCCCTTGTTGTGGAGCAAGGAGTCCGCGCTCTTCAAGGATCCACATAAGCCGCCGACTCACCATACGTTCGAAGAGCTTGCAGAGAGCGTTGGTGAGGCTGATCGGACGGTAATTGTCAGCCACCAGGGGATCTGCACCAGGTTTCAGCACCGGGATGATAGTGCTTTCCCGCCACTGTGACGGGAAAGTGCCCTCTGCCCATAGATGGTTAAACAGGGCGAGAATGCGGCGTTGAAACTCTGGTGAAAGGTGTCGGAGGAATTGGCCGTGAATCCTATCAGGTCCTGGAGTTGTATCAGGACACGCAGCAAGGGCAGTTCGGAACTCCCACTCAGTAAACGGGTCGTTGTATATTTCCCGACGACGAGTGCGGAAAGAGAGCTGTTTCCGCTCGGCCCGCTCTTTGAGGGAGCGGAAGTCAGCACTGTACATGGCAGTCGCAGAGCATTGTGCGTAGTGGTCTGCCATGTGCTCGGCGATAGCTGTCGGGAGCGTGCAGAGGACACCCTGGATGGTGAGGGACGGGATTCCTGTCGGCGGGCGGTATCCGAAGACGCGTCGGACTTGCGTCCATACCTTAGTCAGGGAGGTGCGGGAGCCGATACTGGCTACATACCGCTCCCAGGAATCCTGCTTACTCTGCTGTACGAGTCGTCGAGCACGCGCACGGAGCCGTTTAAAGGCCACCAAATTCTCCACGGATGGGTGGCGTCGATGGCGCTGGAGCGCTCGCCGACGTTCCCGGATGGCCTCAGCAATCTCCGGTGTCCACCAAGGCACGGACCTATGCCTAGGGGAACCGGTGGTTTGCGGAACTGCTACCTCAGCGGCCCTGACAATATTATCAGTCACCTGCTGGACTGCATTGTCAATGTCATCTGGCAGTGGTGCAGTGATGACAGCGGTTGAAGTATAAACTGGCCAGACAGCCCTACGGAGACACCAACGGGGTAAGCTGTCTGCAGCTTGGTACTGCGGGAGCGACACAAAGATTGGAAAGTGGTCGCTACCACACAGGTCCTCATGCACACGCCAACCAAAGTGTGGTCGAAGGCTGGGGCTGCAGACGGAGAGGTCGATCGCTGAATACGTGCCCTGTGCCACGCTAAAATGCGTGGGGGCACCTGTATTCAGGAGGCAAAGGTCGTGTTGGGCCAACAATGTCTCAACGTCCCTACCGCGGCCTGTGGTCTGGAGTCCACCCCACAGAGGGTTGTGGGCGTTGAAGTCCCCCAAGAGGAGGAATGGTGGAGGAAGTTGCGAGACCAGAGCAGTAAGGGTGTTGAGAGACATGGCCTCATCCGGAGGAAGGTCCAAGCTGCAGACAGTGAATTCTTGCGTTACCCGAATTCTGACAGCCACTGCCTCAAGAGTGGTTGTGAGGGGCACGGGGGCACTTGGGACAGTGTCCAGGATATATAGGCACACACCGCCAGACACCCTGTCGTAAAGGGTCCTGTTGCGGTAGTAGCCCCGATACCCACGGAGGGCAGGGGTGCGCTGTGCTGGAAACAATGTCTCCTGTAGGGCGATACAAAATGCCGGGTAGCGGTACAGTAGTTGTCGCAGCTCAGCCAGGTGATTAAAGAAGCCGCCGCAATTCCACTGGAGAATAAGTCGTTCTCCACGCTCTAAGGCCATAAAAGAAAAAGAAAAGAAGATCATTCCATAGGAACATCTGCTGCTTTATGATCAGGCTCAACAGAATCTAAGACCATAGACTCAGATGAACCTGGTTGTGCAGAGCTCCTATGGTCAGGCGAATCAAGAAGTGCGAGATCCTCAGCGGAGGCGAGGATCTCGACTTCATCCTCTGAAGCAGAGGATGTGGGTGTGGGTGGCTTGGAGGCCACCAAAGAATCTTTTTTCTTCTTTTCTTTTCTTCTACCCTCTCGCTGGCCCTTGGGTGTTGAGGGCCGTAGGGGCTACTCAGACGGGGCAGCAGGAGCTGACGAAGAGCAGGAGGCCCTTCGATCAGCCGCCGGGGGATCCTTCAGCCATTTGCTGGGATCCACCTTCCCACGAGGAGAAGCCTCGGAAGGGAGTGTCCCATGGGACCCCTTCCGGGCGAGAGGAGCCGGAGAAGGTTGTTTTTTCTCCGGCTGTGGAGTGGGGACCGATGTCCCCTGAGATAGTGTATCTGTTGCTCCCAACGTGAAGAGTGTGGGAGCAACCGAAGGAGTGGCGCCCCCAACTGCCAAGGGGGCAGGTGCAGTGGTTCGGGCCTGGGCGCCCGCTGGCATTGATGGTACAGGTGGTCTGGAGATAGATGGGGAAGCTACAGAGGCGTATGAGGTGGTCATGGTCACCGGATGGAGCTTTGCATACTTACGTCTGGCCTCCGCGTATGTCAGCCGGTCCAGGGTCTTGTACTCCATGATCTTACGCTCCTTATGGAGCACAGAGCAGTTGGGAGAACACGGAGGATGCTGCTGGTTGCAATTGACGCAAACTGGAGGTGGGGTACAGGGGGCGTCCGGGTGGGATGCACGCCCGCACTCCCGACATGTTGGGTTGGCATCACATCGGGAGGACATGTGCCCAAACCTCCAGCACTTGAAGCAGCGCATAGGGGGAGGAACGTAGGGCTTTACGTCGACCCGGTAGACCATCACCTTGACCTTCTCAGGCAATGAATCGCCCTCGAAAGCCAAGATGAAGGCACCGGTGGCAACCCTCTTGTCCTTCGGACCCCTATAGATACGGCGGATGAAATGCACACCACGCCGTTCCAAATTAGCTCTCAATTCGTCATCCGATTGCAGCAGCAGATCCCTGTGAAAAATGATACCCTGGACCATGTTTAAGGTCTTGTGTGGCGTAATAGCAACGGAAACATCACCCAGCTTGTCGCAGGCTAGCAAAGCCCGTGACTGCGCTGGGGATGACGTCGTTATCAGAACCGATCCAGATCTCATCTTCGAAAGACCCTCCACCTCTCCATACTTATCCTCTAGATGTTCGACGAAGAACATCGGCTTCGTCGTCATAAAAGATTCCCCATCATTTCTAGTGCAGACCAGATATTTCGGGGCATAAGCCTCACCCTGAATTTTCGCCCGACGTTCCACCCATGGTGTTGACAAGGAAGGAAACGCTTGGGGGTCATATGTCTCAGCATTAAACTCAGTTCGCCCACGCTTAGAGACGCCGGTTTTGCGTCCGGCAACGCAATTTTGTGCTCGCTTCATTCTCGTCCCACGAGCAGCTAGGGAACTAGGTCCACCCAGGCAGAGCCCCGCTTGCCTGGGTAAGCCTGATACAACTGAGGTGCGGCAGGTTCCTCAGAGGTTGCTCGCTAGCGGCTGTTCAACCTCAACAGCCATGCATCTCCTCGGCACGTAGCACACCTTGAGATTGAGGTTTTTTTTATAGAGGTTTGTACCGTCCTCGCGACCCGGGCGATTAAGCCAAGATCCCCGGGCTCTGAAACGTACAACGTTCCACCGTCGCGCCGAACGATGGTCGTTGAAGCACGCACAGAGCTTACGGTGTAGCGGACTGTTGGCGCGACACAGCCCACGGCTCAGGACCCCGGGTTCGCCAAGCCCGTACTCAGCAAATTAATGCTGAGCCCCTGAGGGGCATGTAAGACGAAAAGGAAAATGTATCTATCAGCTAAGAGTAGTTGCAATGATGATGATTTAGCTAAATATAAGGAATACTGTAAAATATTTAAAAAAGTTATTCAGGCATCTAAACAAGTGCACTATGAGAAGCAGATAGCAACATAAGTAAACCAAATAAAAACAATATGGGATATAGTGAAAGAGGAGACTGGTAGAACCAGAAAGGTACAAGAGCAGGTAGCAGTAAGAGTAGACGAGTCATTAGTAACTGATGGGTACAGTGTTGCAAATCTATTTAAGAAGTACTCCATATCTGTTGCTGATAGTATGGGATTGTCTGGGTCAGTGAATAATGTCGTTGAATATTTGAAACTAGCATTTACAAATAACTTCACGTACAAGAATATGTCACTCACTTCACCACAAGAAATCTTTAAAAACAAAGCATTCTAGTGGTTACGATGAAATAACAACAAAGTTAATTAACCCTCCGTCGGGCGCAGTCGGCCTCACAGGCCAGCAAAACAATTTTTTGATTCCCGTACTTAACAGTGGTGGCCCAGCGGCCCGCCTCTCCGTTTACTCGCGTAACTTTGGGAACCTCACACAGTGCCGATCCGCAGGCTGCCATCGATTTCCACGCGGATCACGGGGAACTCCTTGGGCCTCACAGGCCGTCTGCGCCCGCTTACGTTATAGTTTTTAAGGTGAGATTTTTCAAGATGTTTTTATTTTATTACTTCGTTTCAATCAAAATAAGTCTGTCCTCTGTGATTTTCCCCGTTACCTTCGGAAAAAAAGAAGACTTTGACGACGTGGCCCTTCAGACAAAGTGCGCCTGATCGAGTTCTAATTTCAGTTTTCCTTTCTTTTCCTACGTTATCACATCCATATTTTGTGCTGAAATGTCCAGAAAAGTATGTTATGCCTCTAAGCCAATGATCTTGTGGAAATAATGCGACTCCTCGAGGACGAAACTGCTGAGGATCCAGCCGCACTCGAAGATTTAGTCGATGAGAGCGACACCCACTCTCAGCAGGATGAGGTAGGAGAAGGCAAGGAGGACTCAGCAACTGAACGGGAAGTTTAGGGAACAGCTCGGGAATATGAAGAAGAGAAGAAAATATGTGAGGAGTTTTTATTTTGGAAACGATAAGACGACGAAGTAGTCTAAGTAGATACCTTTTACTATTCATAGTGTGAAGAGTCACATCATTATTACACAACATCCAGTGTAAAAGATATTTCTACAAATGACGCCACCAATTGCAAAACCTTGTGTCATCAACTTCTAACTGGACAATTTAGCCTGTGTATGCTATGAATATATGTGGAATGTCGATTCGGCTGCAAACTCGACTGAAAACAATTTCCCCCCCCCCCCCCCAAGGAACGGGAAAGTTCTCCCACATTACCTCACAAATGGCTAAAACGTCGACCATGCGTGGCTGAAACAAGAGTTAGGAGGATGAAGAATCACGAATGTTCAGCTTCTCATCAACCAATCTGATTGAGCGACGTATACGTTCTGTGCCATACCTGTGTTTCAGCTGTTGATTTGGGAGCTATAGCATCTTTTTTTGGCTGCAAATGTAACGAGAAAAGATGATTCCATGTCAGAATATACTGCCTAATGTCCTTTAAAAATAACTTTATTACTTTTATGGATGTCTGTTCGACCAATTTTTAAAGCTCCTTGTGGGAAATTGGTAACTTTGGTCACTTTAGTTTAAGGTGTATTGTGTTCAATAAATCCATTATTATGCTTTACGTTTGCTGTAATTCCTTCCTTTAGATCCTCTTCAAGACCAGCCAACACGCATTTTGAATTTGATTTAACATGGTGGAGCTAGTCCACAAAATATGTGGGTGGCCTCTCAGGCCGGGTGCGCCTGATTTTGTTTCATCTGGAGGTGCGCCCGACGGAGGGTTAAAGCGTGTACTTATGGACTTAGCACAATTTTTAAGTTATTTGTGTAATCAGTCTATTATAATTGGAACATTTCCTGATTGGCTAAAATATGCAGATATTAAACCGCTATTCAAGTAGGGGTATAAAGACATACCATACTACAGACTGATTTCACTTTTGCCATTCTCAAAAATTCCAGAAAAGGTAATGTACAAGCAGATTCTCAACCACCTGACCCCGAATGACATATTGACCAAAACACAGTTTGGATTTTTGAAAGGTTCTGATATTGAGAATGCTATTCACACTTACATTGAGAATGTACATAATTCATTAGATAATGAATTGCAAGCAGCAGTTATTTTCTGTGATTTGTCAAATTCATTTGATTGTGTGAACCATAACATCCTTTTAAGTAAATTACAATTCTATGGGGTCACGGGAAATGCTGCAAAAAGGTTCAAGTCGTACCTCACTAACCGGAAACAAAGTGTGTCAGTGCAAGTGACTAGTGAATTAAGCTAACAGTCATCATCTGAATGGGAAGTAATTACATGTGGTGTCCCACAAGGATTCATCTTAGGGCCATTGCTGTTTCTTGTATACATTAATGACCTCTCATCAGTTACACTACCAGACGTAGAGTTCGTTTTATTTTCAGATGATACAAGTATTGCAATAAAAAGTACGTCAAGCATAGTTATAGAAATGTCTGCTAATGATATTTTCATGAACATTAATAAATGGTTGAAAGCCAACTCATTGTCATTAAACTTTGAAGAGACTCACTACATGCAGTTCAGAACATGTAAGACATTTCCCGCCAGCATATGCATTAAATATGAAGAAGAGCAGATATAAGAGGTTGACAGTATTAAATTCCTGTGATTACAGCTTGATAATAAATTCAGTTGGGAGGAGCACACCACAGAACTGCAGAAACGACTCAACAAATCTGTATTTTCAATACGAGTGTTATCAGACATAGGAGACATAAAAATGACAAAGCTTGCATACTTTGCTTACTTTCATTCGGTGATGTCATATGGTATAATATTTTGGGGCAACTCTTCAAGTCAGTCAAACGTTTTCAGAGTCCAAAAGCGTGTAATACATATCATTTGTGCAGTAAATTCATGGACATCCTGTAGAAGCCTGTTCAAAGAACTGGGTACATTAACTACTGCTTCTCAGTATATTTATTCCTTAATGACATTTATCATAAATAATATATCCCATTTCCCAACAAACAGCTCAGTTCATACATATAATACTAGGAATAAAAATGATCTACACAAGGATTTAAAAGCACTTACTTTAGTTCAAAAAGGGGTATACTACTTAGGAACACACATTTTCAATAATTCGCGAACAAGTATAAAAAATTTAGCTACAAATAAGGATCAGTTTAACAGGAACCTAAAAGACTTTCTAGTGGCCAACTACTCCTACTCCATTAGTGAATTTCTAAATTGTACCAAATCATGCATGTATCGCTACTCATACTATATTAGTATTATTGTATCATCAGCTAAAAAAACTTAAAAATGTATGTATTTATATTATATTATATTATTATATTATATTATTATATTATTCAGCTTGTAAATTTTATTTCTTGACATGTTGCACATCCACGAGAATGTCCTCAACATGGATATATGAAACGAAAAACTAATCTACGTATTCATAGTACATTACACTTGTCTACATTGAGATACAATTGCCATTCCTTGCACCACGCGTCAATTTGTTCCAGATCCTCTTGCATTTCATTTAAATTCAATTTTCCATTGTTACAACCTCTCTATATATACTGTATCATCATCCGCAAAATGCCTTAGTTAACTTTCTACGTTATCCACAAGATCATTTACATATATTTAAAATAGCACCGGTCCCACGACACCCTGTGACACTCCTGACATCACTTTTGAAGCACTGCAGTTCATGGCTCGCAAATTTACTAGACTATATTCTTTCTTTCAGTGTTCAGTCATTCCCCATGTGGTACAAGACACACGGATGTGTTTAGCCTTTCTCTGCATGCGGGACCCATTGAGCGCTAACGATACATACAACAGTAACGTCTTCGCCTTCTGTGAAGTTAAAACATGTCCATCTGCCATTCCACGCATGAGCACATTTATACTTGGTATTAGTTGGTGTATATGCAATTTAACTGATGTACTATTTGGACAACATAACGTTTTGTTTGTTAAAGCTTATCCACAGGATGTATCGTTACAAATAACAACCGTTACTAAGGTCGTGATAGAATTTATGCTCAGTCTGTGTCATATTAGTAATCAACTTTGATCATTAATTAATTAACGTATGCATAATTGTGAACTTTAGCGTTTTCACTGTGCCGTACCCTTACATGCTTTTCAGCTGCTAGCAGTCATTCAGATAAGTTTTTATATTCACAGTGCTATACCAGTCCAGGTAGGCACTGTTACATCTGTACACAAATAGTAGTCCATACATACAAACACACTCTAGTTTCCATAATCATAATCTTATTTTATTATATTTTATTTAAACACACATTTTGCACCTCGTCTGCTTTTCTGTAGTCTGCTCATTTAAACATCATGTAAGCAGCCTGATCTACTCATACACTTACTAAATAAAAACTAGACAGCTGCGGTGGAGTAGCCGAGCGGTCCAAAGCGTCTCGCTGCGGAGCGCGCGGTTGCTCGCCGTGGAGGTTCCAGTCCTCTGACGGGCATGGGTGTGTGTGTTTGTCCTTAGGTTAGTTTACCTAGGTGTAAGTAGTTTGTAAGGTACGGACTGATGACCACGCAGTTTGGTCCGATAGATTTACAAACATCTCAACATTTGAAAAACTAGACCGCTCGCTGGCGCTAGTGCCACGTTCCCAAACTGTACGTCAGAGAAGCCGCCATTTGCAGGAAAACAGTGCGAAAACATTGTTCGTTCGTGAGCTGCTTTTAATTGTAACAGTAAGAATAGAAGCAAAGACGAAGACCGAAACAATGTCGCATTTGACAATATCAGTCGTTATTTGTATATTGTATAGTATTTTCATGGATACATAATGAGCGTTTGCTTTTGTCTAGTTTTCCTCTTACAAATCTTTCTCTGATTCTGAGAAAAGTGCTTTGTTGCATGTCAAGTACTTATATTTTATTTGCTTCTAAATCACTAACATTACCAACAAGATTAATGTACTAAGTTGAGCTGAATGAAGAGCTAGGCATAAAAGAGGTATTTAGGTTTTTAATCATATCGGTATGTGTAAGTATGGTGCAGACGTAGGAAGAATAATGGTTTGTAGAAAGCTAACAATGGTGATTGTACCTCGTACATGGTCAAATATTTGATAAAATACTCAACTACTTTCGGAGGTACTATCTCTGTTATAAAGTAATGTGCAAATGAAATGCCTGTTTAAAGTTATATGGGTTACTACAAGTATTTATACCCAAAGTCGAGCAAGTTGAAAGAAAAATTCTATGTAATATGGAAAGGAAAGTAGACAAAATTTTGCTATACAGAAATAAATGTGCAAAACTAACAGAATAGTCGGCAAAAATAAAGAGGACCTGATAGAAAATTACGCTAATTAAATAATAATCATAGCAGAGAGTGCAAGTTTCATGGAATTATCTTATGCAAATGTCTCTTTGGAAAATCCCTCCACCTTCGCGGAAAAGAACCTTACATTCTAAAATTTCAATGCAAAATATGGTGGAAATTAAAATTAATTTACAATTACTTTTTAAACGTACTGCAATACTCAGTAATTTTTTTAACAAACATGTGTTTATTTTGTGCTTCATTTTGCTCATGTAGCGTCTCATACACATCAAATCACAACCCCAGTACTACAATTCATTCCCGTAAATGGCGGTGACCAGGTTTTTCAATTGGGGGACAGTTGTCTTGCTTCTCCGCAACGGCGTGGTAGGGGATTGGCTGTGCTAGGTACTGGTACTGCCAATCGTGAGCCAGTGGCGAGTCTTCAGCGCCAGATTGTCCAGAGAGGTTCCCCATTCAGTGCTTGTGGTCAGGTCTGTAGGGTGGCTTAACTGTAGGAGTCTGGATTCCGCCACAGACAAATATATACAGACCGGAAACCTCCTTAAGGGCCCGGTCCTACACTCCGGGGTGCGGGGAGGGAGGGTTTCCAGCAGTTCCGTAAGATGTCCCATGATGGCGCTGTGGTAAGGAGCAGCTCTTTAAACTGGCAAAAGCAGGCTGAAGGTAGCGGCTGCCCCCACCACCACCTCCTCTCAAACGCCAGCAAGTTGGACTCAGCCGTGGCCTCGTGGCAGGCGGCACAAGCTCTCCCCTCAGCCTCCCCTCCACGCTACCCTCTGACGTGCGAGAGGCACCCTAAGCCAGCGATCCGCCTGACACCTGCTAGCACCTTACGGAACTACGAGGGGAGCGTAGGACAGTGGTTTAGGGGAGGCTTCTTCTCTGTATATGTTACTCTGTGCTTCCGCGCCTGCTCTCCGCTGGAGGGTGGCGCGCTCAAAGAGTTTAAACACGCGTCGGACAAGTGATTCGGGTCCCGAGCAGGCATGTTGTAAGTAAGGAGCTAGTCGGTAGCCGTTTCTCGTTGAACATGTGTTCAGGCCTTCATTCACATTAGCATGTATGTTAAAAATATCCATTCGCGTCCCTTAGTGTGCCTCTAACATTCGCGCAGTACATAGCAGAGATATGTTATCGAAATTTGTAATGGTTTGCTAGTTTTCAGAGATTGTCGCAGTTTAAGTTCGTGATCTTGATGGTGTTCATTTAGCGGAATCCTAGCCTTGTCAAACAGTAGAATATTTATAAGTAAGAGAAGAATATTCTACAAACTACTCTACTCACTAAATTTCATGATTTTTCGCGACATTTTTGCACTTCCGGTGCACGGTCTTCGTTCACGACGCACATGACCCTGGATGGAAATACAACTGCTGTAACTGCTGAAAGGGCATGGTTTCTATTGATTGTTGTGAAACATAAACCAATTGCAACAATTCAAATAACGTAGAAAGAAATACTTCATAAAATTTAAAATAGCATTCCTTACATCGATATTTAAGTAACTGTTACTAACCGCGTATCACAAATGGCCTATTGTATAAGCTCAGTAAAACTTAAGCTAATGAAACTTATAAAAAACAAGAAATTGCAGCTATTTGACATTATTCGCATTCTATTTCGAAGTCAACTTTTCACTGAAACTATCAATGTGGTCTTACATGTTAACAGCATTACGAAAACTCTGACACAAGTATCTTGGATCTTTGTCAATCAGCGATATAATGAACTTAAGTATTCAAGCTTTCTTTGAGAAATCGGTTTTCCTCCTGGGAGTTAATTGTTCAACCTACCTAAGTGAATTAGAATGTCCTCCTCTTTCTATGTTCGGAATTTTTACTTCACTTGCAGTTTCTTGTCCTAGCTTTCAGTTTATAATAATTCTCAGATATTTGTGTTTTTTAATTCAATTTATTTTTCAGCCAGTTTGTAGTGTTTTAGTGTCAACTTTGTGGTTTGTTATTTTTTTATTTAGCATCAACTGATTTCCCTTGTTTTCATTCTGAGGAGAGCGAAGGAACCTTTTTTCTGGGTTTCTTTTTGCAGTATCAACAGTGCTTTTGGAGGTACGGAGTGTCAACTGAAGATACGACGGCTATGTTCTGTCTTTAGGCAAGAACTGTACCCTGAGAGAACATAGCGCGAAGTAAATATGGAGTGATTTCCGAACCTAGTTTTAAGCCCCAGCACTATTTTCATTACGGATTTGGCCTTCACACGAGTCTGACCAAGAAGTAAGTTTCTTAGCACTAATATTTTCTCATATATGTTTATTTGAGACAGCTCCCATCCTCCTGGGTTCCAGGGTCAACGTCACCCTCTACTCACATGTAGCAGTTGCCTTTGCCGTCCTTGCCACCGAATACCTAAGTTATACACACAGCTGTCTTTTGTGGTATACAACGTTGTTAGGAATCTTAGGCAGGAACAATGTTGTTTGTAAATCAAAACGCAAGGTTTAGACACTAGGACTATTCTTGGCTACAAGCATGACATCCCCCTTCGCATGTTGTGCTTTTTGGTATTTTCACGATGTTGCGTACGAGCGTGGCCATATCTTCCGTCTCTCGCAATTGAAACAGAGGCCTCAAAGTGGCTCTTGCTCTACTATTGAAAAACTTCGATCTGGATTGTGGTGTGCGGTGTGTGCTTTTGTGATGCAAAATTGAAAATCAGACATAGACGAAGTGGAACTTTTCCATTACTATATGGTAACCGTTGCTACAACGGCAACAGTTCCCAGATAAGTGGTCTTTCCCGACCGAATGCACTGGAATGAGATATTTTAAAGCAGTGTTTTTCAACCTTATCGAATGTGCGATCCCCTTCCAAAAATAAATTCTCTGGCTGACCCTATCCCGTCATTATTACGTACCCTAACAAAACTATTTGGGAGTCTCCAAGACAACGATTTTAATTTTCTTTCTGTTGATACAAGTTCCTTGTAAATTGTTAGACGTCATTTTTGTGTATTTTTCTGACTAGAAGGCATTTAACCTATTTTTACTTCATTACCGACCGAAATATAAAATTTGCACAACGTTGTTTCGTATTACAGGCGTGAGTCAGAAGTGAGTCATTCTCATCAATAAATGTAGCGAAGTAGATTCCTTTCCCAATATCTTAGATTTAATTCTTGCATCTTATTCACTTACCTAGCAATTGTTTTCTTTAAAGTTTCCAGGCTTTTAGCTTATTCGTTATTAATACACTGTATTTATCATAAAACAATTTACGTTCTATTCAATTCAGGATTAATGTTAATCAATGAATTCTATACTTTTAATATAAAATAAATTTCACTTAGGCCTATGTTTCTGTATTAAGGAAACCGTGGTATTCAGACAAGCACTGATATAGTAGTTATAATGTGCAAGTACTTCCTCCTGTAGCGGCGACGTTGAAAAACACTACTTTAAAGAAAAGGGCCTTGGTCTAGTGATATATAACACGGTCCAATTTATCTTATCGTTGTGGTCTTTAGGCGAAATGTACGTTGGCATCAATACAACCGTTATGCGGACAGCTGAATATTTCTTCAACAGAGTTTCTCGACAAAAAAAGAAAAAAAAATTCACTTGCCGTCCACTGACTCTCATTGTAGTTCCTTCTAACCTAACTAGTGCGGATCCAAACACTTGAGCAATAATCAAGACGGCGAAGCACAAGTTTTATACGAAAATTTTCTCAATATTCTTCCGAAAAACCGAAGTCGTCTATCCACTTTCCCCAAGACTGTCTTTACATGCTCTTTCCACTTCATACTGCTCTGCAACGTCACGCCCAGAAATTTAATCGACACGACGGTGTGAACGAGTACACTTCTAATGCTGTAATCGAATATTACAGGATTGTTTCTCATCCACATCAGCATCTCCTTCCATTTCTTTACATTTAGAACGAGAACTGGAAGTTTTAAGTAAGTGAACCTGCATCCCATTACAGTCCTGAATGGCGACATATTACAGTACATCACATCATCTTCAGGAAACATTCACTGATTACCACTCTCTCTGCCCGTCAGAACATTGTTATTAATTTCTATGTACAACAATGACACAACTACTTTGAATGCACGGTACAACGTTCGTTTCAAGTCAAACGACTTTGCACCTGGTTACTTGAAACCCGACTAATATTCAACTGTTAAAATATGTTAGGTGTTCGTTCCACGTCAAGAATTCGAGTCCAAGTAGTCGAAGACAACATGATGGGATGGTCTTACAGGGTGCAGTTCGTGCTAAACTCAGACACACTGTAATTCCGCTTGGCTCATCATACTTGCACTCCTATAATGAACAGAAGGGAAAAAAATCGAAAGAGTTCGTAACCGGCGACGTTTCCGCCGTACTACCTACAGAAGGGGTAAGAAAGAAAGGAAAGAAAATTGCAGTGCATCGTGTAATCTATCATCAGAGGAAGAATTGTGGGTTTCTGACTACTGATAATGTAAAATTCATGTTATGTAACTATTCTTCGACAATTTAGTATTCACGTCATTGACGTCTAGTACCTTCCGGTTACACTTCCAAGTAGTTTATCTCCTGATATTCATTAGTGTCACATACATTCTTGTAGCAAGAAGAAAGAACGTACAACAATAAATAGTTTGTCAGGAACGACTAAAATATACAATTAATTCGTACTGGTGTGAATATTTTTGTCACTGTTCACATATCGCTACACCCACTTGACTGATTCTTGTACTGAACCTTCGCCAACTCTCAGTACGACAGGTGACAGACGTCGCACATACTATAATCAGTGCCTTATACATCCACATGTAGGTGGAGACATAAATGAATGTTTAACGA
This sequence comes from Locusta migratoria, assembly GCA_026315105.1. Taxonomy (NCBI): domain Eukaryota; kingdom Metazoa; phylum Arthropoda; class Insecta; order Orthoptera; family Acrididae; genus Locusta; species Locusta migratoria. The sequence continues at coordinate 326,178,168 of CM048750.1, forward strand.
CGTTTTGGTGGTTGTCCGCAGCCGATAATTTTTTTAAAAAAACTGTTATTCTGACAACAGCTGTATAGTTTCAGTATTTAATCGGTACGGCTGACATCAACAGGCCAATATTGATGTGCAGTGTGATTTGCTGTTGATGGAAGCTAGTAACTAAACTGATAGAAAATAAGATAATTGAATTCCTTTGAAACATGATGTAATGTTACTAAACGCTTGGTTTAAAAAAGAAGAAGAAGAAGAAGAAAATGAAGAAAGATCAGAGGTTAACGTACCGTCGATGGTGTGGTCATCAGAGACGGAGCACGTGATCGAATTGTTTGGGTGAGGATAGGGAAAGAAATCGGCCGTGCCGTGGAACGATTCAAGGAAATCACAGAAAATCTAAGTCTGGATTGCATAAGGTGGGTTAGACGCACTTTCCTCCTGAACTAGAGTCCAGTGTGTGACCACTGCACCATTTCCCTCGGTGCTTAGTGGAAAGTAAATTACCCCACAATAAATATAGCAAGTTAGAGCAGTTCGTACGTTTCAATGGATATTTGCAACGGGCAAACCCAAGCCTAACCGTAATTGATATTTAACGAGGTTTTTTCTTTGTGTGTGTGGAGGGGGGGGGGGAAGGAAATTTTCTAGATGAGACCACAGCAATTAACTGTTCCCGGTAATTACTTCTCTGTCAGGAAATTAAGGGTTTCGGTCGATGTGGGATATTTTCAAACCAAAAGAAAAATTAAAAGATGTACCATCACTGTTTATCATTCACACTTATTTATTAGTATGTAGGCTGTTTTGGATGTGTTCAGTCGAAAGACTGGTTTGATACAGGACTTCACGTTACTCTATCCTGTGCCTGTTATCACGGAATAAAAACTGCAACCTAAATTCTTTGGACTGATTCTTTTATTCGTATCTCAGTCTCCCTCGCCAGATTCTACCCCACACTCTTCCCTCCAGTTGGGAAATGGAGGATTCGAGATATATCAGGGTGTGTCCCACTTAACTAACCTCGCTTCTAGTCAATGTATGCCAGAAATATGTTTTCGCCTCAGTTGTGTTCAGTACCTTCTCATATAGTCACGAGATCTACCCATGTAATCTTCAGCAGTCTTTTGTAGCACTACATTTCGAAAGCTTCTACAGCTTTTTCTCTGAAATCGTAAAAGTTCGTGTCAGTGCCGTATACCGCTACACTACAAACACCGTGAGACAGGAAGGCTAAAATTCAAATTAGTATTAGTTGTTAGAATTTTTCTTCTTCGGAAACACTTTTCTACCCGTAGCCATTCTGCATTTACTATGACCTTATTTGCGTCATCAGAAGATATTTTGACAAGCAAATATCGTAACTAATCTACAAGGTGTACTGTATAGTTACCGAATAAGAAACCTTCTCTTATCGTATTGTTAATGTTTATCTTATATATCATCCATTCAAGACGCTGTCAATTCCGTTCAGTAACTGTTCCAGCTCATCTGTTGACTAACAAAATTATAGTGATTGGATGTACTTTAAGAAAGGAAAAAAAAAAAAAGAATGCCAGATCACTATCAGTAATAATGTAAGTCAGTCTTAACTGATAAATTTCGATGCGCTTCGGCGGCATTTTGAAATATATAATTGAAATATTGTATAAATACTGTTTAAAGAAACTCCTGATGAAGGTGAGAACTTATTTCGGACGAGAGGCTTCCTTCAATAGTTGTGACGACCGCTGTGTCCCCAGTGGTGTGTGGGTCAGCGCAACCAATCTAGAAAGCAGAAGATCCGGGTTCGAATCCCGACTGGGTACACATTTTCAACTTAAACCATTGGCAGTTAACGTCGTGAGGTCTGTGAACTTATGCGAAGAACAACCAACACACCCATGCCAGAGGGAGCACTCGAACCTCTCACGGGGAGCAGACGCCCACTCCGCAGCAAGACGCCTTAGAGAGCGACCACTTCCGCGCAGCACGCCATTTATTTCCGCCATGAATCCGATCCTGGATTCACTAAAATAAGCATGAAACGTAGAAAAGGTGGTTAGATATAAGAATTGGACTTGAGTTTGCTCGGCCTACATTTATGAACCACAGTTGTGAGAAACTGAAGGTACATGAAAAAATCCCCCAACAACCCCTACTTGCTCATAGTTTCAAGACTTATAATGTGGGTCAATTATTGTTATTCAATTAGTTCACACCTTAATGGAGGATAGAGTGCTGACTCGCCATGGAAATTAATATCTTTCTGGTGACTCACTTTGTCCACCAAAATGTTTAGGTATAAAAGTGATCAATGTAAGACGTCACATGAAACATTAATTTTCATGCTGTATTAAATTGTGAAATAAATGTGGAATAAAACTCGGTCAATATAAATATTGGAATTAGCAGCTATTGGGGATCTCGTGAATTTTTTTATACATCTTTGCTTAAGTTCCTACTCGGCTGTGGTTAGTAATATATAAGGATTACATTTAGCCAGTGTTTTTATACATTGATTCATTCATACCTTTTCAAACGACCCAATAGTGCGTCTAAATTTGTCATTTGAAAGAGTGAATTATTTTATTACTGACTGTGGCATGATAACCACATATGGTATGTATTTTTTTTTTTCCATGATGAATTTCAAACTCGTACTAACAATTATGTTGAATTACAAAGATTCCACGTACTATGATGCTACTTTGTGATAAAAAGGAATATCACTTAATTCACTCATCTTAGGGAGCGATCGTATTGTGTAAATGGAGGGATAGGATCCTACATCGCAATTCTTATTTTATTTATTCAAAACGATCAGTTTCGACGCTCATTGGTATTATCATATGGTCTCAATGACATTAAACTGCTTATTGTAGTCCTCCACATAAAATCTGGTAGGTTCATTGGATGTTTGCAAGTTTAGGGATTGATGACCCAGCAGTTCAGTCCAATAAGCTTTACAAACTACTTAGGAACTACGTTATACTAAAGACGTCTCCAGATGGAGAACGGCGTCGCGCATCGTAGCATAGCGCCTGAATGCGCTCTGCACTGGATGATAGTTATATATAAAATCAGAAATATCTTCTGGTGGATAGTCAGAAATATAATGAATGGCTGGTCAAAAGTGAAATAGTAAAATATACATAAAATAATAACTACCATGGAGCACATGTCTGAATCATCACGTCCGTGAGTTTCATGTGCACTTTGGTGGTTATAATTTTATTCATATTTTACTGAATTAGGAGCCGATCCAATTACGATATTGTAGAAAGATATAAAAAAAGCCAAGATCGCTGATAATCACTTTTTATTTAAGACGACCGGTTTCGCTGAACTATGTCTGCATCATGTGGTCCAATAAAATCATTTTAAAAGGCCAAATTCTTGTAATGTCAATCAGTTGTTATATAACATAATTTACAGTGGATAGGTGCACTAAGTCACTATAATAAAACATAATTATCACAGTGAGTGACAATAGCAAACTGCATCATTTATAAGTTTGCTATTGTCACTCACTGTGATAATTATGTTTTATTATAGTGATATAGTGCACCTATGCACTGTAAATTATGTTATATAACAACTGATTGACATTACAAGATTATGGCCTTGTAAAATGCCAGATGATGCTGACATAGCTGATAAAACTCTTCTGGGTATTGGACCGCATCGTCAATATATCAAATATTACACCGACGTTTCGGCCAATATTGCAAGCGGCCATCTTATGGGTGTTACGTTTTATCAGCAATGACAACGGCCACGGAAGCCTTCGTTTACGATGCTGACATAGTTCAGCGAAAACGGTCGTCTTAAATAAAAATTGATGATCAGCGATCTTGGCTTTTTTATATCTTTCAACAATATCATATTTTAATTTTTAATTTTGACCAGCAATGGATTTCATTGTTAAGTATCCATCAGCTTGTTCAAATGTTCAAATGTTTGTATAGTCTATGAGATTTAACTACGGGGTCATCAGTCCCTAAACTTACAAACTACTTATGAACTAGCTAATCCTAAGGACGGCACAAATATCCATGCCCGAGGGGGGATTCGAACCCCCGACCGTAGTGGCCGTGCAGACCGTGACTGGAGCGCCTCAGTCCCCTCGGCCACCGCGGCCTATCCATCAGCATATGATTTTATATATAAGTATCATCCAGTACACCTACCAAATTTTATGGGGAGCTCTATAATAAGCATTTTAGTATCAATGGGACCAAATGATATCATAGCGTGTCGAAACCGGTCGTCTTGAATAAGTAAAAAATTGCCACCTTGGCATCTGTCCTTCCACTTAAAAAGGAATATTTTATCACATTTTAGCCTTGGTCATGTCTGGCAGTGTAAGGGAAAAAAATAATAATAAAAACCATCTACATCTACATGGGATACTCTGCAAATCACATTTAAGTGCCTGGCAGAGGGTTCATCGAACCACAATTTATCTCCCATTCCATTCTCGAATAGCGCGCGGGAAGAATGAACACCTGATTCTCTCCGTTCGAGCTCTAATTTCTCGTATTTTATTCTGATGATCATTTCTACCTATGTAAGTGGGAGTCAACAATATATTTTCGCATTCGGAGGAGAATGTTGGCGATTTGAGTTTCGCAAGTACCCCACGCCGCAGCGTTAACGCCGTTGTTGTAATGATTCCCATCCCAGATCCTGTATCATTTCCGTCTCCCCTGTATCGTGACAATACGAAACGAGCTGCCCTTCTTTGGACTCTTTCCATTGTCCTCCGTCAAACCCACCTGATAAGGATCCCACACTTGGCTGCAATACTCCAAAAATGGACGGACAAGCGCAGTGTATGCAGTTTCTTTAGTAGTTCTGTTGCATCTTTTAAGGGTTCTGCCGATAAAACGCAGTCTCTGGTTCGCCTTGTATTATCTACGTGTTCTTTCCAGTTTAGGTCTGAAATAATAATAATTCCTAGGTATTTTGTGGAGTTCACGGCCTTCACATTTGATTGATTTATGTTGTAAACAAAGTTTAACGGATTTCTTTTCGTACTCATGTGTACGATTTCACACTTCTCATTATTTAGAGTCAATTGCCAATTTTTACACCGTACTGATATCTTATTCAGATCACAATAACCCGTGATTACTTCCACAAACTATAAAAATAAGGTGGTTGGCTAATGTTTTAATTGCAGTTATTGGAAGCAAAACAAATGTTTCCAAGAACAGCAAAAATTTTAAATACGTGGTGATTGTGATTCAAAAATGCTCGAGTATACGATGCTTCTGTGTCTGTATGATACATGGAGACAGCTTTGAGTAGCGAGATAGGAGAGCCTCCCTCAGAGACACAGAGCTGCTGGCGCCGCGGTGGTCTGGCAGCCCTCTTCAGCCGGCACTCACCTACTGCCCCACCGCGGAGGAGCGCCAGCACGGCGAGCACCACGGCGCTCAGCAGGGCCGGCCTGCTCGGCCTCGCTGCCATCACCGCGGCAAGTGGTCCCTCTACCGGTAGGCGGTCCCTCCACTGGCAAGTGTCACTCTCCTGGACTGGCGCTAGGCGCGACCGCTGTCCGGCGCGGAGGCCCGCCCACGCATCGTCGTCCCGCAGAGCTCGGCGCGGCTGCTACTGGCTGCGGGGGCGGCTGGGGACGGCGAGCGGTGACCGGTGTGGCGCGCGCGCCGTCCGCGACTGCCGCCTCCGCCAGCGCCGGGCCGCGGCGCGGCGCGCGCCACCGGCCGCCACTGCTGCCAACTGTCCGCCCATCCACCCACACCTGTGCGCCGCGGGGCGCCGGGCCGCTCCGAGCCCGCAGCTGCAGCGCCATGCTTGACGATAGCAGCAGAAATGTAGGCCCACCAACCGCAATTCTTAATACGAATCCATATTTTCCGGCTTTCATAGGATCGGATTCATGGCGGAAATAAATGGTTGCTGCGAGTGCTGAGTGGAAGTGGACGAGCGCTCTAAGGCACCTTGCTGCGGAGTGAGCGGCTATTCCCCGTCAGAGGTTCGAGTCCTCCCTCCAGCATTGTGTGTGTGTGTGTGTGTGTGTGTGTGTGTGTGTGTGTGTGTGTGTGTGTATGCGCGCGCGCGTTTTGTGCTTAGCATCAGTTTAAGTACTATTCACGTAACCTACGAAGGTAACTGCCAATAGCTAAAGTTGAAAATGTCTACCCAGTTGAAACTCGAACTCTGGTCTTCTGCTTTATAGGGAGTTTCGCTGTCACATCGTCTACTGGGGACACAGCAATCATCACAACTGCAAGGACTAATCAAAGAGCCCTCCCGTCAGATGTAAGTTCTCACCTTTTCCCTGACGACTATTACCGTACTCAAACTCGTCTTAGTTGTAACCTATTCCCATAGGAGTAACGGCCTAGGAGTACATACACACAGAAGAAAGGATAATGGCTCGTCATCGGCTAATTATATAATTTTCATAATTCTAAAATCCGACTGGAATGTCAATAATGAAGGATAGTTAACAACTCACCGTAAAGAGGTTCGTCGAGCTGCTAAGAGGCACGAAAAATAGACAATCATATTCACACAACTTAAATTTTCGGCCATGGCCTTCATTATAAAAGTTCAGACACTCACGTAAGTATACACACACAGCCATGTCCAGATGCTTGTGGCGCTGGAGTGGCCGAGAATGGTGGTTTTGTGTGTATAGTTATGTGACTGACTGTGAGAATGTTTCTTTTACTGATGAATACCATGGCAAAAAATTTGAAGTTGTCTGAATATTTGTCGTGTCTGTCAGCAGTTCAGTGAGCCTCGTTTCGGAGAGTTGTTATCTATCTCCCATCATTCACATTCCAATGGGATTTTTCAATTATGTAAGTCATAATTAGCCAATGACTATCCACACTGAAGAAAGGATCATGGTATACTCCTGGGCACTTACTCATACACATTGAGGGACATGTCCAGAAGGGCCCCCTATCGTGCAAAGCACTGCAGTGAAGAGATGCTACTCGCTGCGACCAAGCTGAAAGGGTCAAAGTGAGAACTCGTGTCATTTCAACATGTAGCGCAATTTGCAGCAACGCGATAACAAAGTTTTGTTTCAAATAAAGAAAACCTGCGACGGAGACCCATGGGGTTTTAGTGCAACTGTATAGTGTTGAAGAAGTGAGTAGAGCATTTAAACCATTTAAACACACTTTTTAGAGTCGGAAACGACGGTGTCCAGGATAAGCCACGTTCGTGTCGATCGGCCACTATAACAGTCCCAGACAGCATCGAACGAGTGCAACGGATGCTTGCAGATGATAGGCGGCTGTCTTTGGAATGATAGTAGACCAATTTGAAGAACAGCACGGTTGCGGAGATCCAACAACGCGTGACCTCTGTGCTTTGTACGGTTCCATGAGAAGTATTTACTAACAGTTTCAACAGCTGTATAGCCGATGTCAAAAGTGTATCGTAGCCAATTGCGCTTACATTGAAGGCCAGTAGAGGCATATAGATTTTAACTGCTGTTTCATATATTTCCTGAGACCAGTCAGTGAACATTTTAGATGCACCATGTGTATGTTTTTGTTGTTGTTTTTGTTTTATAGGGGACTAAATTACAAAATAATCAGAACAGCACAGTTGCGGAGATCTAACAACGCGTGACCTCTGTGCTTCGAACGGTTCCATGAGAAGCATTTTCCAACAGTTTCCAACAGCTGTATAGCCGATGTCAGAAGTGTATCGTAGCCAATTGCGCTTACATTGAAGGCCAGTAGAGGCATATAGATTTTAACTGCTGTTTCATATATTTCCTGAGACCAGTCAGTGAACATTTTAGATGCACCATGTGTATGTTTTTGTTGTTGTTTTTGTTTTATAGGGGACTAAATTACAAAATAATCAGTCCGCTTTTCCTAGCAAAGATGTTCCATTTGACTAAGCAAAAACATAACACAGAGACAACACTGAGAAGGGAAATCATCGACGGGTGTAGATCGAAAACAAACATTCATTGACAACACAGGGGATATCACAAAAGGGATAAAATTAGTGTTGCATTAAACTAAAATTTTTACAGCAGAACGCCATGCTACACACACTATATAAACAAAATGAAAACTCTTCTATCGAAAAGAAAGAGGCTATCAACGACCTAAAAGGACTGTAGGAATGTGGACCTGCGAATCAGACTAAAGCACCTTCCATTAAATGGAATGGTAAAAAAACAGCTGCACGAATAGAATGTAAAACAGTATTAGCCATAGAGGCATTGTCACCTAAGACCAAAGGTAGCGGGTAGATTAAAACACTGCCTCAAAGAGGTTGAAAGTGGACAATCCAACATGATGTGGACCACTGTCAGCAGGGCGCCACAACAGCAATCTGGTGGGCCCCCTCGACGAAAGAGGTGGCCTTGTGTTATCCACATATGGCCAATGCATAGCCAGCAGAGTAAAACGGAGTCCCTACCAGAGGCCCACAGTGAGGACCTCTACATTGTCGTAGATGGCTTAACTGCACAGAGCTCATTTGGTGCGTTTGAGTCAGCCCACTCAGCATTCCAAAGCCTAAATACCTTGAGATTTTACAAAATTTTGAGAACCTTTTCCTGGTGAACGATTTCTAGGACGATTGAGGTAGTAACCGGCTTGGCCAGGTGCTCTACACGTTCGTTCCCAGAGATACCAATGTGACTCTGGGTCAAGAAAAAGACTACAGAGCGAGCAGACGTTCCCAGACTGAACACAACGTCCTGAATTTCCCACACCAAAGGATGTTTCGGAAGTCACTGGTCAAGGGCTTGGAAGCCACTAAGGGAACAGTACAGATAACTATAGACTCCTCAGAGCAGACTCCGACGTGTTCAAGGGCCCCATAAATGGCGACAGGTTCTGCAGTAAATACCCCACTCCCACTGGGCAATGAACGTTATTCAACATGCTGACCATGGGCACAGGCATACCTAGTACGAACCATCAGCTAAGGGACCAGCTCTGCATTCAAGTTCCGCATCACAGAAGGAATCGAGAACTACCTGAAACTGGCGACGATATTCAAAGGCGCAACAGAGTCTTTTGAGGTATGGGACAAGTCCAGTCGTAGCTGGAGGCGAGTAATTGTACAAGGAAGAGTATGGGAAACATACTGAAAAGTGGGAGGGATTGGGAAAAATCTGAAATGACGAAAGAAGGGAATGAACACATACCACAATCGGGAGACTCGACCTTGGCCATTGTCGAAGGGAGCAGAGTTCAACAGCTGCGAAGAGGATGGTTCGGTTTGGTTTGATTTTGAAAGAGACTACACGAATACGGTTATCAGTCTCTTGTTAGAATGGTAGAGAATGCAAGAACAATCACTACATTGTTGTTAAAACAAAGTGTTGAAATTCATAAAGCAAATGATTTAACAGGTCAAGAAATAAAAGTTGCAGGTAAAAGAAGTATAAAATGGGAAAGACTGTAAGAGAATGCCAGAGAGTCTTGGCCGGGTGGTAACAGACAAAAAAGTAGGACATCCAGCCGCTCTGTTACACGTTAAAACCACCTGCCTAAAAGTGTTATGCAGGTGGAGGATAGGTAGCTAATGGACACTGCACTAAAGCTCAAATGGATCGATACAACCCACTCACACGAATAAAATTTCAAACACCTTCTGCCATAGAGGCACTGTGAGCGAAAACAAGAGTTAAATCGTCAGGGAGATCGAATTTAGCCACTCAGAGGCGGAATTTTAGACAATCCAGCAAGATGTGGGCGACTGTCAAACGCGCACCACATCGACACTCGGGAGGATCCTTGCGACGGAGAAGGTTACTGTGTTGTTCTCAGCCACCTGTCAGCCACCTCATTTCCTTCTATCCCGACGTGTGCCGGAGTACAAAGGCATTCCCCTGACTGCCCACGTTGTTCGACGGCGTGGATGGACTCTTGTATGACAACAACCAAGGAATTGTGTCGGAATCACTGGTCGATGTCTTGTAGACCGCTCAGGGAGTCACAATAAATGGCAAAGGACTTCCTGGGGCAGAACGGATATAGTTAAGTGCTCGATGGATGGCTGCCAGCTCTGCAGTGAATACACTACAGCCGTCTGGCAGGAAGCACAACTCACTGTATCCAGCAACCATATAGGCAAAACCGACAGGACCATCTGCCTTTGAGCCGTCAATGCGGACTACTACAGAACCCGGAATCCATCACTAACTGACATGAATTGGCGATGCAGGGTCTCAGGGTGAACTGAGGGTAATGGAGTTGTGTGTCAACTCCAGTCGAATGTGAGGCCGACATATACACCATGGTGGTGTACGTGACTGGAATTGGGAGAGAGTTGGTGTCTGTTACCCTAATTCTTCCAAAATAGGCTTAACACGGACAGCAGCTGTCACACCTGCTCTCGCCGCCGTTGCGGTTTGTGGGGTTCAGTAAGAGGGAAAAGGTTGTTTGGGTGGTTAGGTAAACCACGGACAGTAGCAGCGTAATTCGCCAGCAGTTGTTTCCGAGTGATACGCAGAGGAGGCACACCAGTCTCCACAAGTAGACTATTCACAGGGCTTCTCCTAAAATCTTTTGTCGCAAGCCTAACCCCACAGTGATGGATTGGGTGCAACATTTGCAGAGCTTAGGGCCATACCGAGCCATAGCCAACGCTGCATTAGTCCAGTCTGGACAGAACAAGTGGCTTATAGCACTGCAGCAGCGTACTGCCGTCTGCACCACAAGTGGTGTTGCTAAGACAGCGGAGGGCAATAATGTGCTGCCAGCACTTCTGCTTGAGCTGTATAACACAGGGATACTTGTCAGCCGGTCGTCGAACACTAGCCCCAAGATACGATGCTTTGCTACTATGTTGAGTAGTTGGCTGTCAAGGTAAAGCTCTGGATGTGGGTGAACCGTTCGACGCCGACAAAAGTACATAGCGCCCGTCTTCGCGGCAGACAACTGGCACCCATGGGAGAGTGTCCATGACTGCGCCTTGCGTATGACTCCCTGCAGCTGGCGTTCAGCAACATGTATACTTGAAGAACTAAAATAGGTATAAAAGTCGTCAGTATATAAGGAGGGAAATACTGACGAACCTACTGCCAGGCTATTAATAGCCACTAAAACAGGGGCACATTCAACAAAGAGCCCTGGGAAACCCCATTCTCCTGTATGTGCAAGGAGAGGTGCTGATCTCTACACGGAAGGTACGCGGTGTTGAAAAGTTTGTGATAAAAATGGAGAGCGTGACCCAAACACCCCCTTCCATGTAATGTAGTAAGAATGTGGTATTGTGTCATAGGCCTTAGACAAATCCAAAAAGTCATCTATCAAATGTTGGCGTCTCAAAAATGCTCTACAGATGGCAGACTCAAAGTGGACAACGTTGTCCAAGGCTGAGCGTCCTTTGCGGAAACCACCCTGACTTGGAGACAGGAGAACGCGAGACTCAACAAGCTAGTATAGCCGCCGGCCCCACCATACATTCTAGAACCTTGTAACGAACGTTGGTGACACTGATTGGTAGGTAGGTGTCCAATTCGTGCGGGTTTTTGCCAGGTTTGAACACTGGAACAATGATACTCTCCACTGAAAGGGGAAGACACCATCAATCCAAATTTGATTAAAGATGGCTAGAAGATGTTCCTTCAACTCCTGCTTCGATCTGGCTGTCGACGCGGTCTGGCCCAGCAGAGCAGTGCAGTGAGTAAGGGCACTGAGGAGTTCCCATTCACTAAATGGAGCGTTGACAGTTCCACATGACCCCAGCAGGATAGTCTTTTCCGCTCCACCCGTCTCTCCTTACGGCGCGAAATTGTTGTTGGGTTTTTTTGAAGGGACTAAACAACGACGGTTATCAGTCCCTTTTTCCAGTCAAAGAGATAAAACGGTTTGTTAAGCGATCCAAAGTGAATGCATTAACAAGTCAAAGTTTAAAACTTACAGACTAATAGAAAGAAAGGATACGATTAAAAACGAAGAAGGGATAAAACAGCTGAAACAGCACAAGAGTGTTTTTGCTGGGTGGTCACAGGGATATAAGGAACACACCCAGCCACTCTGGAACACGTTAAAACCACCTACCTAACAGACTTAAGCAGGCGGAGGACAGAGAAATGACAGATAAACAAAAACTTTAAAGTGACTTGTAAAGTCCACACTCACGCATAAAATTTAAAACAGAGTCAACCGTGGAGGTATTGTCAGCTAATGCTAGCTGCAAAGTGTCAGGAAGATTAAAATAGTGTCGTGCTGTGGCTAAATGGCGACATTTAATTAAGATGTGGGCGACCATCAAAGGCGCACCACATCGACACTGAGGAGGGTTCTCGCGACGCAGGAGGTGACCGTGCATAAGCCAAGTATGGCCTATACGGAGTCGGCAAAGGACGACCGACTCCCTGCGAGAAGCCCTCAGGGACGTCTTCCATGCAGCAGTAGACGGCTTGACGGCACGGAGCTTATTCGGTTCAGTCGAATCTGCCCATTCAGAATTCCAAACCCTTAAGACCTTGCAGGTCAACTGGGCTTGGAGGTCGGAAACTGGGAGGCCAATATCCAGGGACCGCATAATGGTGGCCTGCTTGGCCAGCTGATCAACACGTTCATTGCCCGGTATACCTATGTGCCCTGGCGTCCAGAAAAAAACGACAGAACGGCCTGACTCGCCAAGGGCGAAGACAGCATCTTGAATGGCTCGCGCCACTGTGTGTTTCGGTAGAAACTGGTCGAGGGCCTGTAAGCCACTCAGGGACGAACGACCCCCTGGGGCGAGCTCTGAGGTGTTCAAGAGATCTCAAAATACCGACCAGTTCTGCAGTAAAGATGCTGCTTCCACAAGGCAATGACCGCTGTTCGATGCGGTCACCATAGATAACGGCATATCCAGCATGGCCATCGGCCAAAAGAACCGTCCATGTAGATGATGTTTGCTCCGTGAAACGTGAAACCAACCGGCGACGGAGAAGCAGTGGTGAAATCGAGGCTTTCGAATCCCAGGACAAGTCCAGCCGAAGCTCCAGGCGAGGAATTTTCCAGGGGGGGATACGGAGGGAGTAATGGTAAGGTGGAGGAAGCGGTAAGGAATCAAGTGAGGAGAGAAGGGAACGGACACGGACCGCAATCGGAAGACCCGACCTGGGCCGACGCCGTGGGGGAAGGGAGTGCAGAAAGTGGGAAGAGAAGCCTGTGGTTCGGATGGCGGGGTGAAGCATGAACCCAGGCAACGTAGCTCACCAACAGCCGTTGCCGGCGATACCGCAGAGGGGGAATACCAGCTTCAGCTAGAAGGCTCGTTACGGGACTGGTGCGAAAAGCCCCTGTTGCGAGACGTACACCTGTGTGGTGGACGGGGTCTAGGACTCGCAAGGCAGAAGGGGCTGCCGAGTCATAAACCAAACTCCCGTAATCAGGCCGAGACAGAATAAGTGACTTGTAGAGCTGAGGAAGGGTGGAACGTGCTGCTCCCCATCCAGTATGGCTGAGGCATCTAAGAATATTTAAATGCCGCCAACACTTTTGTCGCAGCTGGCGTAGGTGTTGCACCCAAGTCAGCCGGGCATCGAAGACCATGCCCAGGAAGCGATGTGTTTCCTCGACCTGAAGTAGTTCACCACCCAAGTAGAGCTCTGGTTCAGGGTGAACTACCTGACGGCGACAGAAGTGCATCATGCGGGTTTTCTGCGCGGAGAACTGAAATCCGTGAGTAGAGGCCCATGAGTGGGCCTTTCGGATGGCACCCTGCAGCCGTCGTTCAGCTACGCCGATGCTAACGGAGCTGAAATACAGGCAGAAGTCGTCGGCGAACAGGGAGCAACTGACCGATAACCCCACAGCCGCAGCAAGACCGTTAATTGCAACTAAAAACAACGGGACACTGAGGACAGAGCCCTGTGGAACACCGTTCTCTTGAATACGGGGAGAGCTAAAAGATTCCCCAACCCTCACCCGAAACGAGCGGTGGGAGAGGAAATTGCAAATAAAAATAGGAAGGGCACCCCGTAAGCCCCAGTCATGAAGAGTAGTTTAAATATGGTGGCGCCAGGTGGTGTCATACGCCTTTCGTAGATCGAAAAAAACAGCTACCAAATGCTCACGCCTAGAAAACGCCGTGCGAATGGCCGACTCCAGTGACACGAGGTTGTCAATGGTAGAACGGCCCTGGCGAAAGCCCCCTTGTTGTGGAGCAAGGAGTCCACGCTCTTCAAGGATCCACATAAGCCGCCGACTCACCATGCGTTCGAAGAGCTTGCAGAGAACGTTGGTGAGGCTGATCGGATGGTAATTGTCAGCTACCAGGGGATCTGCACCAGGTTTCAGCACTGGGATGATAGTGCTTTCCCGCCACTGCGACGGGAAAGTGCCTTCTGCCCATAGATAGTTAAACAGGGCGAGAATGCGGCGTTGAAACTCTGGTGAAAGGTGTCGGAGGAATTGGCCGTGAATCCTATCAGGTCCTGGAGTTGTATCAGGACACGCAGCAAGGGCAGTTCGGAATTCCCACTCGGTAAACGGGTCGTTGTATACTTCCCGACGACGAGTGCGGAAAGATAACTGTTTCCGCTCGGCCCGCTCTTTGAGGGAGCGGAAGTCGGCACTGTACGTGGCAGTCGCAGAGCATTGTGCGTAGTGGTCTGCCATGTGCTCGGCGATCGCTGGCGGGAGCGTGCAGAGCACACCCTGGATGGTGAGGGATGGGATTCCTGTCGGCGGGCGGTATCCAAAGACGCGTCGGACTTGCTTCCATACCTGAGTCAGGGAGGTGCGGGAGCCGATACTGGCTACATACCGCTCCCAGGAATCCTGCTTGCTCTGTTGCACGAGTCGTCGAGCACGCGCACGGAGCCGTTTAAAGCCACCAAATTCTCCACGGATGGGTGGCGTCGATGGCGCTGAAGCGCTCGCCGACGTTCCCGGATAGCCTCAGCAATCTCCGGTGTCCACCAAGGCACGGACCTACGCCTAGTGGAACCAGTGGTTCGTGGAACTGCTACCTCAGCGGCCATGACAATAATGTCAGTCACCTGCTGGACTGCATTGTCAATGTCATCTGGAAGTGGTGCAGCGATGACAGCGGTTTATGTATAGACTGGCCAGTCAGCCCTACGGAGACACCAACGGGGTAAGCTGTCTGCAGCTTGGTACTGCGGGAGCGACACAAAGATTGGGAAGTGGTCGCTGCCACACAGGTCCTCATACACACGCCAACTGAAGTGTGGTCGAAGGCTGGGGCTGCAGACGGAGAGGTCGATCGCTGAATACGTGCCTTGTGCCACGCTAAAATGCGTGGGGGCACCTGTATTCACGAGGCAAAGGCCTTGTTGCGCCACTAATGTCTCAACATCCCTACTGCGGCCTGTGGTCTGGAGTCCACCCCACAGAGGGTTGTGGGCGATGAAGTCCCTCAAAAGGAGGAATGGTGGGGGAAGTTGGGAGACCAGAGCAGTAAGGGTGTTGAGAGACACAGCCTCATCCGGAGGAAGGTACAAGCTGCAGACAGTGAATTCCTGCGTTGCCCGGATTCTGACAGCTACTGCCTCAAGAGTGATGTTGAGTGGCACTGGGGCACTGGGTACAGTGTCCAGGACATACAGGCAGACACCGCCAGACACCCTGTCGTAAAGGGTCCTGTTGCGGTAGTAGCCCCGATACCCACGGAGGGCAGGGGCGCGCTGTGCTGGAAACCATGTCTCCTGTAGGGCAATACAAAGTGCAGGGTAGTGCCACAGTAATTGGCGCAGCTCGGCCAGGTGATTAAAGAAGCCGCCGCAATTCCACTGGAGAATAACTCTTTCTACTCGCTGTAAAGCCATAAAACAAAAGAAAGGAAAGAAGATCATTCCATAGGAATATCTGCCGCCTTAGGGTCAGGATCTACAGAATCTAAGACCATAGGTGATTCTGGATGTGCAGAGTTCCTACGTTCGGGCGAATCAAGAAGTGCGAGATCCTCAGCAGAGGCGAGGATCTCGACTTCATCCTCTGAAGCAGAGGATGTGGGTGTGGGTGGCTTGGAAGCCACCAAAGAATCCTTTTTCTTCCTTTCTTTCCTTTTAGCCCCTCGCTGGCCCTTGGGTGTTAAGGGCCATGAGGGCTTCTCAACAGGGGCTGCAGCTGCCGAAGAAGAGGTGGTGGCCCCTTGATCAGCAGCTGCGGGATCCTTCAGCCATTTGCTGGGATCCACTTTCCCATGAACAGAAGCCTCGGAAGGGAGTGTCCCATGGGACCACTTCCAGGCGAGAGGAGCCGGAGAAAGCTGTTGTTTCTCCGGCGCTGGGGTGGGGACCGATGTCCCCCGCAATGGTTTGTC
This sequence comes from Locusta migratoria, assembly GCA_026315105.1. Lineage (NCBI taxonomy): Eukaryota > Metazoa > Arthropoda > Insecta > Orthoptera > Acrididae > Locusta > Locusta migratoria. The sequence continues at coordinate 326,194,383 of CM048750.1, forward strand.
TGTTGCTCCCAAGGAGAAAAGTGTGGGAGCAACCGAAGGAGTAGTACCCCCAACTGTCAAGGGGGCAGGTGCAGTAGTTCGGGCCTGGGGGCTCGGTGGCATTCGTGGCACAGATGGTCTGGTGACTGACGATGAACTACTGTGGCGTAAGACGTTGCCATGATGACAGGATGGAGCTTCAAATATCTGCGTCTGGCCTCTGCCTATGTCAGCCGGTCCAGGGTCTTATACTCCATGAACTTGCGCTCTTTGTGGAGTACAGAACAGTCGGGCGAACAAGGAGGATGCTGCTGATTGCAATTGACGCACACTGGAGGTGGGGTAAAGGGGGGGGGGGGGCTGGATGGGATGCACGCCCACACTCCCGACATGTTGGGTTGGCGTCACATTGGGAGGACATGTGACCAAACCTCCAGCACTTGAAGCAGCGCATAGGGGGAGGAACGTAGGGCTTTACGTCGACCCGGTAAACCATCACCTTGACTTTCTCAGGCAATAAATCGCCCTCGAAAGCCACGATGAAGGCACTGGTGGCAATCCTCTTGTCCCTCGGACCCCTATAGATACGGCGGATGAAGTGCACACCTCGCCGCTCCAAGTTAGCTCCAAGGTAGCTCGATTGCAGCAGCAGATCCCTGTGGAAAATTATGCCCTGGACCATGTTTAAGGTCTTATGTGGTGTAACGGAAACGGAAACATCACCCAGCTTGTCACAGGCTAGCAAAGCCCGTGACTGGGCTGGGGTTGACGTCGTTATTAAAAAGGATCCAGACCTCATTTTTGACAATCCATCGACCTCTCCATATTTGTCTTCTAGATGTTCCACAAGGAACATTGGCTTTGTGGACATGAAAGATTCCCCATCTGTACGGCTGCACACTAAATACTTTGGGGCGTAAGCCTCGCCTTGAATTTTGGCCCTACGTTCCTCCCACGGTGTAGACAGGGAAGTAAACGTTTGGGGGTCATACTGTTCTGCGTTGTAATCGCTTCTACCGCGCTTAGAGACGGCGGTTGTACGACTGCCAACGTTTCGTGGTCTTTTCATCGTTTTTCCACGAGCTGCTAGGGAAATAAGGGTCCACCCAGACAGAGCCCCGCTTGCCTGGGTAAGCCTTATACAACTGAGGTGCGGCAGGTTCCTCAGAGGTTGCTCGCTAGCGGCTGTTCAACCTAAACAGCCATGCATCTCCTCGGCACGTAGCACACCTTGAGATTGAGGTTTTTTTTATAGAGGTTTGTACCGTCCTCGCGACCCGGGCGATTAAGCCAAGATCCCCGGGCTCTGAAACGTACAACGATCCACCGTCGCGCCGAACGATGGTCGTTGAAGTACGCACAGAGCTTACGGTGTAGCGGACTGTTGGCACGACACAGCCCACAGCTCAGGACCCCGGGTTCGCCAAGCCCGTACTCAGCAAATTAATGCTGAGCCCCTGAGGGGACGGCGCGAAAGGCAGGTGGATAATGCACAGATGCCAAACTCTGCACATAGTGCACAGCGATGTGTTCAGCAACTGCATGTAGATCTGTGCAAACTGCTCCATTCACGGAAATCCCAGGCACACTGAAATGACTCTGATAAGCATAGACATGCCTGATCTTTGTCCAGAGCTGGGATGGAGAGATATGTAATCCAGTGGTAGACACATACTTCTCCCAGATCTCCAGCTTGTGTCTTCTAAATAACTGTTTTTTTTAAACGGCTTCCTGCCACAGCCCGCCAATGAGGTTCTCCATAGATAAGTGTCGTTTGTGACGCTGCAGAGCGCGCTTGTGGTCTCGAACCTCCTGAGCAATAGCCAGCGACCGTCCTACACTGGGGTGATCCCGAAGAAATGGGGATTGCACGCTCAGCCGCAGAAATAATGGCCGACGTAGCACTGTCGACTACCATATCTACGTTACAATGCGTTGGAGAAACAACTATGGCAGCAGAAATAAAAATATCCCAATTGGCCCTATTAAGCGCCCACCTGAGTCCAGGGGATTGACGCTAGTGTAGTGACAGGAAGATTGGAAAGTGTGTGGTAGTGACCAAGTCAGAATGCACACTCCAGTGGATAGATGGAAAGAGGCTAGGGATACATACCGAGAGGTCGATGGCCGAATAGATATCGTGCGCCACACTACAATGCGTGGGGGTGCTATCATTTAAAAGGCAGAGGTCTAGTTGGGATAGTAATGACTCGACATCTCTAACACGGCCAGTAAGCACGGTATCACCCCACAATCGGTTATGGGTGTTGAAATCACCCAATACCAAATAAGGTGGGGGTATTTGAGCAATCAGAGCATCTACCAAGTGTTGTGGGACTATACCATTTTCAATGTCTACCTTCATCCTGATGGTGATGTCCACTGTTGCTCTTACCCTGAGAGCTATAGTTTCCAAAGATGTCTGAAGCTGAACATTTTCTCTGTAAAGCGAGTTAATAACGTAAGTGCATACGCCACCTGACACCATATCACAATTTGCGCGATTCCTACGATTCCCCGATAACTACGTAAGGCAGGTGTGCGCATCATGGGAAACCACGTTTCGTCCAGGGCAATGCAAAATGCAGAAGAAATGCTGAGGAGTTGGCGTAGCTCAGGTAAGTAAAGGAAAGACCTCCGCAATTCCACTGGAATATATTATTGGTATTAAAGGTCTTCATGGAAATGATGAAAGAAAAAGGTTAGTCCAAAGGTTCACCTGCTGCCTACGATTGTGAACCTACCGAATCCAAGATCATCGACTCTGGGGAGTCGAAAAGGGCGAGATCCTCAGGTGACACGAGGATCTCCACATCATCTGCTTCAGAAGATGAGGTAGATAGCTGTGGCTTTTGAACCACTGGGGATTCCTTTTTTTTTTTGTCTTCCCTTTCACTGACCCTTCGGTTTGAGGGGCTGGGAGGGCTTCTCAGAATTAGCATCAGGTGTGGAAGAAGAGCGAGAAGCTTTTCGACCAGCAGTTTTGGGCCCCTTAGGTCTTCAGCCAGGATCCTCCAAGGCACTCTGAGTAGCCTCAGAAGGCTTTGTCGCCAGGGACACCTTCCGACTGAGAGGAGCTAAAGGAGGCTTATCCTTCTCCGGCTGAGGTGGGGATCGGTGTCCCCAAAGTTTGAGGGGTTGTTGCTTCCACGATTAAAAGAGTGGGAGCCACTAAAGAGAACATGCCCCCAGCTGTAAAGGGGGTAGGGTAAGTTGTTTGGGCCTGGGAACCAACTGGCATTCGTTACACAGAGAGTTCAAAAAAATGTTCAAATGTTTGTCAAGCTTATGGGACTTAACAACGGGGTCATCAGTCCCTAAATTTACAAACTACTTATGCACTACTTACGAACTAGGACGGCACAAATATCCATGCCCGAGGGGGGATTCGAACCCCCAACCGTAGTGGCCGTGCTGACCGTGACTGGAGCGCCTCAGTCCCCTCGGCCGGCTTACACGGAGAGTAAACATGGCACTGTAGATGACAGCGAGGGTGTTGTGGCATAGTAGTTAACCACACGCAGAGGGTGGAGCTTCTGATATTTCGCTTTGCTTCTGAGTAGGTCAGCCTGTCCTGGGTCTTTTACTCCATGATTTTCCTTTCTTGGTGCAGAACCGTGCAGACAGACGAACAAGGGGAGTGATTTAGCCCACAGTAGACACATACTGGAGGAGACGTGCAAGGGACGTTCGGATGGACTGCACGTCAGTACTCCCGAATGTAGGGTTGGTATCACATCGGCCTTTTCGTCGCACTGGTAGATCATCAACTTGGCTTTCGAGGGTGATTACTTGTCTGAGAAAGTCTAGATGGAGCCACTAGTGGCAACCCTGTTGTCCTTCAGACCCTTATGGAATCGCCGAATAACATTTACTCCCCACCGTTCCAGGGTCACATGCAGTTCGTCGTCTGATTGCAGCATAAGGACTTTGGGGAATATTACACATGCTGCAGGGTATAAGGTCTTGTGTGGTGTTACTAAAGAAAACTTCACCCAGTTTGTTACAGGCAAGCAATGCCCATGACTAGTCGGTGCGAGTACAGGCAAGATATTTAGGAGCAAAAGCCTGACTCAGATTTCTGGTACGACGTTCTCCCATGGTGTGGCCAGAGTAGGAAACGTTTGGTGATCATACTCCGTGGCATTGTAGTTGCTTCTACCTCCCTAAACGACGGCAGTTTTACATCTATTTCGGGATCGTTACATGGTGTTTCTACAAACAGCTAGGGATCTGAAGGTCCACCCAGGCAGAGTCCTGCTTGCCTGGGTAAACCTTATAAAACTGAGGTATGGCAGGTTCCCCAGAGGTTGCTCGCTAGCGACTGTCAACCTCAACAGCCAGGCATCTAATCGGCCCACAGCACACCTTGGGATTGAGAGTTTGTTTTTATAGAGGTTTGTACCGTCTTCGCTACCTGGGCGATTAAGCCAAGATCTCCCGGTTCTGAAACGTACAACGTTCCACTGTCGCACTGTGCTATGGTCGTTGAAGCACGCACAGAGCTTACGGTGTGGCGGACTGTTGGCATGAAATTGTCCACACCTCGGGACCCTGGGTTCGCCAAGCCCTTACTCATCAAATTAATGCTGAGCCTCTGAGGGGGGGGGGGGGGCTTAGGCAGCGGAGGATGCTTGTGTGTCGTCTGCATTTTTTCCTCAGGTGGCGAAGTTGTGGCACCCACGTCATCCAGGCATTGAAGAGCATACCTAAAGAACTGTGTGTCTCCTCAATGCAAAGAGGTTCATCATTCAGATATAACTCAGTATCTGGGTGAGTTCGGGTGAAAGCTGCAGGCTGAAGCTCATTTCAGGGACACTGGATTGTCGATAGTGGAACGGCCCTGACAGAAGCTTCCCTGTTGTAGTGCCAGGAGACCCTGATTCTCCAGTATCCACATGAGCTGGCGACTCACCATACGTTCAAGGATTTAGCACAGAACGTCGGTGAGGCTGTGCGCCAGGTTTAATCACTGGAAAGATGATACTTTCTCGCCATTGTGATGGAAAATGTCTTCTGTCTAGAGCTGATTGAAAATGGCGAGTATCTGGCATTGAATGTCCGCTGAGAGGTGACTGTTCTTGCTGCATACCCTGATACCTCTCCAGGACAAGATAGTATTCACAGCCAGTTCATCAGTCTTTACAACGCCCGATTTAGTGGGAGTTACAGTTCCTGCCAACGTGTGTGGAATGACAACTGCTCAGCTCAACCCCCCCTATTTTAAGGTGTGGAAGCCTGCAGTGTAGATTGAAGTCGCAGATCAATGTGCATAATTATCTGCTTTGTGTTCAGCAATGACTGTTGGGTCAGTACAGAGAGCACCTTGAATTATGAGTCATGGCTTTCCACTTAGTGGGAGGTACCTAAAAAGGTGCCCTATCTGCAACCACACTCGAGAATGGTTGGTGAGGGAACATAAGGTGGCTACATAACCCTCCCAAAATTCTTGCTAACTCTGTTGGATCAGTCGATGGGCTCAGCTCTGGAGACGATTAAATGCTATCACATGTTCCGCATCGTGATGGTGCCAGTGGTGCTGGATCGCCAACCCAATCTCCCAGATAGCTTCATTGATCTCTGGCATAAGTCAGTGCCTTTGTGGACGCGGAAGTGAGCCTGTGGTAGTCGGGACACTAGCCTCAGCGGCGTAAACAATGTCCTCAGTTATCTGTGGGACCACCAAGTCAATGTCACCTGGTAGCGGAGTAGTAGCCACAGCAATTGAGGTGTAGAAATGCCCTATGGAGGGACTACTGGATAGGCAGTCCGTAGGGTGAAACTGTGAGAATGACAAAAGTATGGGAAAATGATCTTTCCCACAAGGGTCGTCATGAACCACTCAAGACTGAGTGATTGATTTGGGGTCCAAGGAACCAACCTTCACTGGTCATCAGTCCCTGTTTCCATTCAGAGAGCGAGAGGTTAAAACCAATAAAAGTGTAAAATTGTGAAACAGTTTGGGGACCACAATGATACCAGAGCTGTTAATTTTCTAAGAGAAAAAAAGGACAGGAATAACTGAAATGGTAGGGGAGGAAGATTAATACGATTTATCAGAGATTAGATGGAGCGTCATGATAATAAAATGATGAGTGGGTAGATCAAGTCCTTGTGAAGTTCCCTTGCCTGAAAGTAACGGGCAAGATAAAAGGAGGACGACGAACTATAAAGTTGAATAGAATGATAAAAACCACTTCCACGAATAAAACGCGAGACCCCAGCACGCCCACCCAGGTGGGAGGACTATACCTGTCCTGTTGTCGTTGGCCCTCCCTCAAACAGATCGATGTGGCGGTCGAGAGAGCCACCTGCTCCAATATTTCAGCTGCGGAAGCTACTATTACACGTTCGTCAGGGTGCCCACGGCGTAAGACGGTGCATGGTGGTCGCCGAAGGTCGCTGAGGCCCTTAAAGACCACAGGCGGGCCTTATAGCGATACAAACGGCACCCCTCTTAGGAGCACCTCATGACGTTCAAACGGCTTCGCGCTCGTGCTCGCCAGCTAATCAGAAGATGGAAACGAGAGTGCTGGGAGAGGTACGTATCCACTAGTGGAATGGGTACCTTAGCCTCAGAGGATGTAGTAAAATCAGGCAGCTAAAGAGATTGCAGACACCAGCAAGAGTCCCTGCGATCTCCACAAATGTTGTTATATGTACAGATCGGCCACACTTGCAGAGATGTTTGCCCAGCATTGTGCTCGTGCCTTTGCCTCTGCACATTATCCACTGGCCTACCGTACATTGAAGGAGCGGGTAGAACGCTAGCCCCTCTCCTGTACCACCCACCGCTCTGAATCCTGTAACATTTCCTTTTAGTGAGTGGGAGCTCCTCGTTGGTCTTACACAATGTCCTGACACGGCGTTTGTGCCTAATAGCACCCATAGCCAAATGCTGAAGCCCCTCTCAGCAGACTGTCAGCATAATCTTATGGTGTATAACCACATTTGGTGTCATGGTGTTTTCCCGTCGCAATGGCAGAAGAGTATCATCATCCCAGTACTTAAAGGTGGCAAACACCCTCCTTCCATGGATAGCTATTGGCCCATTAACCTAACGTTCCATGCAAACTATTAGAGCGGTTGGTAAGTGGGCGGTTGTACTGGATTCTTGAGGTTTGGGGCTTACTGGATCCATGCCAGTACGGTTTCGCCAGGGTCGCTATTACCACAGAAAATCTGGTGTACCTCGAGTCTGCACAGCCTTTTCCAGGCTCCACCACCTAGTTGCCGTGTTCTTTGACATGCACAAAGTGTATGACACAATCTGCCGACGACACATCCTCAACACTTTACATCACTGGGTCTTCGTATTTTTTTTTTTTTTTTTTTAGGGCGCACAACTGCTAAGGTCATTAGCGCCTAGACAAGAACAGAGATTCGCTAGATCTCAAAAAAATTGGCTAAAAACAAAAGATAAAAGACAATTAAAAGGGTTAAATATAAGTTAGCCAAATTGATAAAACGCAAAACTCGAGCAGCTGCTCGTGTGTCATCAGCTAAAATTCCCTCCAGAGTAGACGGAAAGTGAAGGGCTACACGAAGATCATGAAAATTAACACAAGACAGTAAAACATGTCGCACTGTCAGCAGTTCACCACAGGAGCACAGCGGTGCAGGGTCGGCGAATAGCAAGTGACGGTGGCTGAAACGGTAGTGACCGATCCGCAACCGAGCCAGGATGACTTCCTATCGCCGAGAGGGGCGTGAGGAGGTCCTCCAAGCGGTCGGGATCGGTTTTACAGTTCGCAATTTATTGTCATACAGTGAAAACCACGCACTATGCCAGGACGACACGATACTCCGGCGGAGAGTCCCTTGAACATCGTCTTATGGGACGCAAAAGGCAGCCATGCGAGGCAAAACAGCTGCTGCCTTGGCTGCTATGTCGGCGGTCTCATTCCCGGGCACACCCAACTGGGTCTTCCAAGGCTCCCTACTGATTTTTATCCAGAATTTTGTTAGCAGTCCGTACCTTTCGGGATCAAATTTGTGCCTCGCTTAGTGGGGTTCCTCAGGGCTCTGTTTTATGCTTTCTTTGTTTTTAGTGGCCATCAATAGTTTCGTGACAGCAGTCGGATCGTCAGTATCCCCTTCTCTTCATGCTGATGCCTATTGTACTTCTTAGCGCTCTGCAACCTGCGCTCGTCAACTTTTATGCAGGAACTATTTGGAAGGCGCAGTCCTGGGCCTTTACCAACGGCTTTCAGTTTTCTACCACCAAGAGCAGAGTGATGTACTTGGGTCAGCATCGGACTGTTCATCCTCACCCTAAACTTTGTCCAATAATTCATCGTAGAAGCCCATCGGTTTTTAGGGCTGACAAATTTGGGTAAGCCACGTCAGACGCCATCTGAGTGTTCTTCGCCTCCTGGGCCATAGCACCTAGGGTACCGATAGCTCCACACTATTGTGGCAATATACAGCACTGGTACAGTCACAGCTAGACTTTGGATGCATTGCCTATGGGTCTGCGTCACCTTCTGTACTGCACCTACTAAACAGCATTACCACTGCGGGGTCCGCATAGCGACAGGTGCTTCCTTACCAGCCACAATGACAGTCTACTTGTGGAGGCTGGTGTCCCACCTCTGCAGGTCCGCCGCCGACAATGCTCGCGTGCATTGTTCGCCCACCCACCCAAACCATCGTCTGTGTTTCTCGGACGTGGTCGTCCATCCTCAACGACGATGACCCAGATCAGGTCATGCCATCACCTTCCGCATCCGGACTCTTCTGCTGGAACTTTGGTTTTTCCGTCTTCCTTTTCCATAATGGGTCCATATGCATACACCCCCTTGGTGCATCCTGAGGCCATGTACTCGACTGGACTTGACGCCAGGACCCAAAGACTCAACTCCTCGAGATGCACTCCGCCGTCAGTTCCTTGCGGTTGTATCTCATTTCACTGGATCTGTCCTGATCCAGACGGACGGCTCAATGGTTGAGGCAATGCTGCTATGCCTACGTCCATTGCAGACATATTTAATAGCTCTCTTTGCCCAATGGCAGCAGTGTTTATGCTGCAGAGCTGGTAGCCAGTGTTTGCGTTCTTGCTCAGGTGAGTCTATTCTATCCATATCGACTCTCTTAGCAGCCTGCAAGCTCAAGGCCTCCTGTACGGCCAGCACCATGGGAGAATGCTGTTTCCACAGGTCCAATCTACCCTTGACCAGTCTGTTCGATTGGTGGTGTTCGTCTGGTCTCCAGGATATGTTGGCATCCCAGGCAACGAACATATTGACAGACTGGCGAAACACGCTGTCTTTCAATCTGCTCTGGAGATTGGCCTCCCAACTTCTGATCTCCTGATGATGTTGCGCTGTTGGGTTTGTGAGGCCCTGACCGTGTGCCAAAATTTTCGGGCTGTAAAGGAGTCCACAGCTCTGTGAATGTTCTCAATGTGGGCCTGTCGCTGGGAATCGGTAGTCCTGTGCCACCTCCACATTGGCCATACATGGCTGACACATGGCCATCTTTGTGGTGAGGACCCACTTGCATGTCGCTGTGGCTACTGTTTGACAGTAGCCCACATCCTGATACATTGCCGTGGTTTAACCAACCTGCAGCGGAGTTTTAACTTTCCTGCATTTTTATCTGATGTTTTAAGAGACGATGCAAAAATGGCTGATATTGTGTTACATTTTATTCGGGACAGTGTTTTTTACCACTCCATTTAACACTGACTGTGAGACTAAAAAGAAGAAGTCAACCATGCGGCACCATGTGGAATCCTCCAATCAGAGGACATGAGGAATAGAGACAGTTTATTGAAACAGTCAACAAAAAGTGGGACAATCACACAGGAACACAGAAGAACGACAAGTAATAGAAAGTGAAATCCGATGTCTGTGATTGTCTCTTCTTGCCTTTTATTGTCCTTTTACCGATTAGGGGGGGATTTTCTTACCCTCTGCTATTTTACTCTCTGGGCTCTTCTCCACCTCTCTGCCTTTTGTTGTAACGCCCTGTGATGGAATGGGATACTGTTGTTGTTGTTGTTGGAGGTTTCAGGGAGACAAAACTGCAACAACAACAAAAATGTGATCACATATTCGTTTAATGATACACGATATGGCTTTGCGATGGGTAATGATGTTCTGTCACAGGACGTAGTACACCAGTGGCGATGCTGCTACTCACCACATATTAGAGGCTACATTTATTTTGTGATCAGGAAAACAAGAAATTATTATCAACATTATATATATACTTAAAAATTAAACATTCTTGGTTGCACAAAAGTGATGTTTTATTTATTGATACATGACGCATATCGTATCCTCTGAGCATCGTAATGTGTCGAGAGGGGTAAAATTTACAATTTTTTTTTACAAAACAGAACTAAAAATATGACACATCCTTCCTAAGCAAGAAATTTTCGAAGTAGCCTTATAAATCTGCAGGCGAAATGACCACATTTCCGTTTTGTTGTGGGAGGAATGAAGATTAGCGGTATTTATTAAAGAGCATAATTTAGCAAATAAAATTAATTTCATAATTTGACGCCCTGCTACCTCAGTGATAAGTAAATAATGTAGAACCTTTACAACAGATGTGGTGACTGGTGCTCAAGAATGGGTTGGGGGGGGGGGGGCGACAAAGTCAAGTACACTATGCTTCTCGCGGCGAAATTCATGTTTACCATTAAGTCACACTCCCTGCCACAAACACGGTTTTTAACGCTCTGCTATCTGAATGATAAGCGATTTTGGTTGTTAAACTATGCTCTTCAGCGGTATTTATTAGTTTAATCCTCATTTCCCGCATGCCAAAATGTGAATTTCGTCATGTGGGTTGCAGGGTGGTTGGTTGGTTGGTTGATGGGTTAGTGGTATAATCCCCCCCCCCCTAAAATCCCCCTATGACCACCAGTGCCCCATTGCATCACTTTGCGACACGTAGAAAACAATGATCATTGAACTAAAATTAATTGTCAATACTTAATTTCAAAACTGCATGGAATGAAAGGAACCCATCGTCAAAGTCAACAATTCAAAAAATGTTCAAAGGTTTGTAAATCTATCGGACCAAACTGGGTGGTCATCAGTCTGTAGCTTACAAACTACTTAAATCTACTGACGGACAAACACACACACCCATGCCACAGGGAGGACTCTAACCTCTACGGCGAGCAACCGCGCGCTCCCCAGCGAGACGCTTTAGTAGACCGCTCGGCTACTCCACCGTGGCAGTCAACAATTGACGATATAAGAGAAGCCAATCACAGGGCAACATATATCAAAGAAGAAAGTGATAAAACAACAGAGCCAATTAATTTGGTTGACCAACACACAAGAAAACCTCTAGTCGGAAGACACAACAAGAGAAACACAGATGATAAACTAAAAGACCAACCATAAAACTCAAAGCAACTGGTAAAACCCTCCCACATGAAGAAATCGTAAAATGGAATCCGCCACAGAGGCGAAGTCACCTAAAACCAAAGGGAGCGCGTTTGGGAGGTTGAAAGAATGCCGTAAAGAAGCTAAAATAAAACAGTCAAGCTGAAGATTGACAGTGGCCAATGGAACACCAAATTGACACACGGGCGGATCCTCTCGGCAGAGGAGGTGACAATGCGTCAGCCATGTGTGGCCAATGCGGGTACAGCAGAGGACTACGGAGTCCCTATGGGACCCCCACCTGCGAGCACTTCCACACAGGTCTCCTCGATGGTTTGCAGCTTATTGGGCACGTCCAGAGCATACCATTCGGCGTTCCACAGGTCTCTTATTTTACGGCGCATCAACGGGTGGAAGTCTGCTTCCGGGAGGCAAACCGCTAGAGGGTGACGAGTGGTAGCCTGTTTGGCTAGTTGGCCAACGCCCCTATTACATGGAATGCCGAACATGGGCCAGGGTCCACGTGAACGTCACTGAGCGACTCGAGTTGTCAAGACACATTAGCGATTCCTGAATGACCCTGACCAATGGATGAGGGGATGAGCTGTGGCGTCCACGGATCATCTTTTCGCGAAGCGTGTGTTACAAGCTTCCTAGGGTTTTATTTGCGGTCGGAGATGTTAGTACTGCTTCCTCCCACAAGTCCCCTAAAACCTCCACATCCTTGCGGATGCTGTTGCGTAGCAGTGTGCGTTTGTACGGCCCTACAGTACGCACGAGGTGCCGTAGTTGCTGTCCATGTCGTTATGGAAAGCATAGAGTTCTGACTAGCCTGTTGTCTTCTATAGTTGTGTCCCCAGCGCAGACGACAGCACACAGGTCGTTGGTTCTTCTACAGCATACAAGCGAGGCTAAAGTTCTTTATGATGGAAGCATAACAAGCGACTCGCGAGATTTTTAATTGTCAGGGATGCCATTTATTAAATAAATAATTTAAAAAATGAGCAAATATTGTTAATATGATACGGCCTATGCTGCCCATAGTTCATGTTGAGACCTCGACTGTTATCACTATTACAAAAATCTTAACTCATGACCGGAGCGGTCCGGAGCGTATAGTGGTCAGCTAGAGACTGAAACTGCGGCACGTTGCGAGAGGGCACCTGACGCTGTATTTCGCGCCAAAACAGGGCCTTCGCGCGCTTTCTACAAAATCGCTCTTCTCTTGTTACAATAAGAGAAGGCAACTTAAAATTTTTAAACTGTCCAAATCTAGCCTGTCCTTGAGAGATATTTATAATAAATTCTCAGTTCTGAATAATTAATATTTAGTTTATAATAAACAAAAGTAATTTCAAAAGAAATCACGTGACGTGAAATGCAGCAGCCAATGCGAGGAGAGAACCAGTAACATAGGCGGGCTTTCCCACGGGAACCAGCACCTACTGCGCCATATGCAACTGCTCTCCACCCCACATTTCAACATATGCTGCTCTGCTGTCTTTCTTCCGCATTTAAGACACGTACGATGTTAGCAAAGAAACGGCCAGCAGCCAGAAATATTAAGTGGCCACAGAAAAACGAACTTACACACATTTGGTAGTAAGCTAAGATTAGACGTATGTCAGGGGCTTTCTAAGGGTAAAACACAAAAGACGAATTGCACAACTGCGTTCTGGGCAGCTCGTAAAAGATAAATGAACATCAAAAATACATGAAAAACGTAATTAGCTGTCAGAGAAAGCGGTGGTTAGCGACAAGTGTCGAAGATATCTTTTTTACTAAATAAAATTTTCAGTTTAGAACTATATTTGCCCCTTCTGGCTTTAAGTTGGCAAATGTATGAGTCCTACTCAAAGACATAGAAATCACGCTATTTACAGTTATAATATTTTATACATATGCAAATTAAACGATTTCATTAATGTGCGTGTAAGAGTTTGACTAAGCTTTCGGATATATAGTGGTTACAATATTTTTGTTTGGTTTTCTTTTTAGGAAACATTACACATTGTGCATTCCGTCATTTGTTAAAAGTCTTTGCTCATTTAGTTTTTTTAAGTTCTTTTAGTTGTCTGTGGTTGAATGCGTTGGCTGGTGGCTCGACGGTGAGGTAGGTCGGTCGGTCGGCACAGAGCTCTGATTGTTGTCTGCGGCAGATGGGCATGGCGACGCGCCGTCTGAAGTCGTCACATGCGCTGGGGACGTGACACCATCTTGCGGTGGGGGAAGTGACGTCACGATCGGGACCCCGCCACTTGTCACCGGCCAATGCTCTTGGATCACCTTGGCGTGGTTTTACATCAAATAAAAGCTTATATGTACAGCATTAAAATTTGATAAGTTACAAGGTGTTACATCTTTTTCTCTGGAAGAAAGAGAGAGAGAGAGAGACGGGTCAGTTATTTTTGCACATGTTTTAGATTGAACGCTTCATTTCAGAATTTTAATGGGCAGGGTTTACAAACTGTAGTAGTATGTGCGTGTGCGTGCGCGCGTGCGTGCGCGTGCGTTCGTATTAGGAAGATACGGTAGAAATATTTCATAAAACTCCCTTACTACCGTAACTTAAAAATGACCTAGTTGGTTGGTTGGTTGGTTGGTTGGTTTTTCAAAGGAACTAAACGACAAAGGTTATCAGTCCCTTGTTCCAAGTGTAAAGAGAACAGGGATGATCGCTAAAAAGGCGTATAAGACTGGCAAGAGCATTTTGAAACTCGCACTCGCTAAAAGGTGCATTGTATGGCTCCCGGCGATTTGCGCAAAACACCAACCGCTTTTGCTCCGCACGCACTTTCTAGGCTCTTGGTAGGCGGTGGATACAAAATTCAGAGCAACGTGCTCTGCAAAATGCTCGGCGATGATAGTCAGGTCGGTATGGAGAGTACCATGGATGGAAAGACCCATGACCCCGCCAGAAGGTTGTAGCCTGATATTTGGCGAATCTTTGTCTATGTCTCAGTAGAAGAAACACGTGGTCCAACAGTAGAAACAGATTCTTCCCAGCATGCCTGCTTTCGCTGACGGATGAGTCGCCGCATCTGGGCCCGAAGACATTTTAAGACACCCAGGTGGTCTAGCATGGGTTAGCGCCGGTACTGCTGCGGAGCTCTGCTGCGATTACGAATGGCTGCAGGTATCTCCTGTGACCACTAGGACACCAGCCTTCGCCGGGGTAACCTAGAAGATGTTAGTATTTTGGACTCAGCAGCAGTTACGACAACAGTCGGCCTAGTGGAAGGACCAGTGGGGTAGGTGTGCATGGGGTTGGCGATGGGGAAACGAAACGAAGCTGGGAAAGTGGTCGCTTCCACAAAGTTCGTCGTGTACCCACCAGTCAAGGAGCGGACGTAAGCCTGGGCTACACACAGAGAAGTCTATAGCTGAAAGTGCTCCGTGGGCCATACTAAAATGGGTGGTGGCCCTAGTATTAAGGATGCAAAGGTCAAGACATGTAGAAGGCACCTCGATGTCTCGACCACGCCCTGTAGTCACGTGGAATCCCCCAAATGGGGGTGATCAGTGATTAAATCTCCCAAAACAAATAAGGTGAAGGGAGCTGAGTAATAAGGACTCCAAGGGTGGCAGGTGCCACATCTGCATCAGGGCGGAGATAAAGGGAGCAGATGCTAATGTCCCGTGGTGCCCAGACGCTGACAGCAACATCCTCCAGGGCTGTTTGAAGTGGGACTGGAATGAAGGCTTAGTTAGGGAAGGAAAAGATTTGTGGTCATTCCTTGCAGCATGAAGTAAAAACCCAACAACAACATTTAAGCATGACAAGTTTCAAAGGGGGCTAAACGGCTAGGTTCCTAGCCAAGAGAGCACATCTTTTAACCCTTCTATGCATAACCTAGATTCTTTGCACATTTACGTACCCAGGGTCCAGTGGATCAGGTACGTCTAATATGAGAATTTAAATGAAAATAAGTGTTTTGTGCATATTACCATGCACGCATATTTTTATTTGAAGGTTCATGAATATAAGAAAGCCTTGGCTATTTTAATGATTTTACTAGCTTTTAAAATGTTTAAAATTATTCCAGGTTTAAATTATACTAATTGAATTGATTATATTATGAATACTGATACAGAAACCACCAGTATTATGTTTTACAATGTTTAAATAGGTGATTTTGCCACTGACAAAGCATAAATCATTTCACAAAAAACATCAGTTTTTACAAATGTTGCTTACCACACTGCTATGGTCCTGGCACACATGCTTTGAGCACTTACTGCACACAGTAAACACTTTTCCTTCTGGTTACCAACTGTGCTGTTGCTGTTACAGCTGTTTTGTGTTTCTGGGATAGTAATGAACTTCTCCACATCCAGGAGTCTGGATTCTTGCAGAAAGGGATTAGAAGATCTTTTTATAAATGGTTGGATCAATTCCATGGAAAGTTCTTTGATGAAAAGTCTCCATTTGTGCAAAATCCCTTCGTTATACGTAGGACGTTTTGCTTTGTAGGTAAAACATTTTGAGTGCATACGTCCGTTGTGTTACAGCACAGTGCCATGGGCCAGCATTTGGTTGGTCTTTTGCATGTGTAATTATGCACTAGCTGATCCGTAACATCAACACAACTCTTTGTTTTATCATAAAATTTTACAATCTGAGGTTCCGTTTTGGATGTTTTTCATCTATAGAGTTCTCATGATGCATGGTACTTAGGAGGATTACACACTTGTTTTTCTTTGGCGAGAAACTAACCACTGTCATTTCTTTTGTAAATGCAAACAGGCTTGAATTTACTTCCTACTACTATTTGGCTTCATCTCTTTCGGAATTTCTCTTTCATTCATCCTCAGTGTTCCCACAGCAGTTAGGTTCTTACTCAACAGATGTTCTGCTAGTGGTACACTTGTAAAATAATTATCTACATTAACATTTCTGGCTGTACCAGCAATCGGCTTTTAAGAGTCTTCACTGTCGAGAGATCCAAATTTTTCTGGTGTGGCTCACATGGTTCTCTTCTTGTATACACAGTTCCATCAATGACATAACCAGTTTCAGCTTCACACATCCAGAATATTTTCATTCCATATTTTGCAGGCTTATTTGGCATATACTGCACAAATCCACAACGGCCTCTAAATGGAACTAGTTGTTCATCCACAGTAATATTGATGTTAGGTATCATTACTTTCCTGCAGGTTTTCCACAAAAACAGAGGCTTCGTGGTTGTAAACGATTTTCCGCCTGTCCTGGTACAAACAAGATAATGGGGGGCATAAGCCTCACATTGTTGACAGGCCCTGCGTTATTCCCATGGTGTGGGCATGGAATGAAACGCTTGGGGGGTAATATGCTGCAGCGTTAAATTCGGCTCGTCCACACTTAGAGACACCGGTTTTTGCGTCTGGCAACGCTATTATTTGCTCGTTTCATTCTCGTCCCGCGAGCAGCTAGGGAACTAAAGGTCCATCCAGGCAGCACCCCGCTTGCCTGGATAAGACTTATACAACTTATTTGCGGCAGGTTCCTGATAGGTTGCTCGCTAGCGACTGTTCAACCACAACAGCCATGCATCTCCTCGGCACGTAGCAACCCCTTGAAATTGAGGTTTTTTTTTTTATAGAGGTTTGTACCGTCCTCGTGACCCGGGCGATTAAGCCAAGATCCCAGGCTCTGAAACGTACAATGTTCCACCGTCGCGCTGAACGATGGTCGTTGAAGCACGCACAGAGCTTGTGGTGTAGTGGACTGTTGGCACGACACAGCCCATGGCTGAAGACCCTGGGGTTCGCCAAGTTCGTACTCAGAAAATTAATGCTGAGCCCCTGAGAAGGTCATACTTAGACACACCAGACTTACCGCAAGGATTTTACAATTTCTCATTCGTTTTCATTGCCAGAAGTCCATCCTGATGCTACCCACTCAAAACAGGGGCTATCCTCGTGGGTCCCACCCAGTCACAGCAACATCACCTGGCAGGATGATCGTTGCTGGGAGTCCTGATGCCCCAGCAAGACAAGCATCTATTCCTTAGCAAATCATATGTTGGTTGCAGCTCAGAGATGGGCCGTGTGATCGCTGTGCGTTTCAGGGGGTTCAACCATGGGTATAATAACAGCCCCACCACACTGGCTACACAGACTGGTGACTTGGGCGTGGGGGGGGTCGGGGGGGGGGGGGAGGGAGCTACGGCGACGAAGGGAAGGAAAGGATGTGAATCCGCGCTGTAGAGGCTAGGTTGGGAGTTCTTCCCCAAATGGTTAACATAAAAACGGAAATTTGAATGCAGGTCAAACCCCAAAGGGGAGCAAACTTGGCAGAAACTCATTGGAACGGCAAGCAAAAAGCAGTATCGTGGAAACAGCCGGGCCTTCAAAGGGATAACACCTAGAGACGGGGTTGGAGAGGTAGTAGGGAGATATGGGAATGGGAGGGAGGGGGAGGGGGAGGGTAATGCGGCCTGGAAGAGTAGGAGGGAATGCCTCAATAACCCAGGGACCCATGCGTGCCATACACGTACCCACAAAAGATCTTTGGTGCCCCCTGGGGAGGGGGGGGGGGGTTACCTGCAGATTTATCACTCTGCATCTCCCCCAATTCTAACGTTTCTTGCTTAGGATAGGTCTTACATATTTTTAGTTCTGTTTTATAACCAAATTTGAAAATTTCCCTTTCAGCGTCTGATGATGCACAGAAGAGGCGAAACGCGTCATGTATAAATCAATAAAACATCACTTTTGTGCAACCAAGACTGTTTTTTACTAAAAAAAAATCTATTAAGGTTTCCTTTTTTTTTTTTTTTTTTTTTTTTTGTTTTAGGGCGCACAACTTCTATGGTCATTAGCGCCCAGCAAAGAACATAGATTTGCTATGATCTCAAAGAAAAAAGGTGACTGTCAGAACATCAACAAGAGGCTAAAAACGAAAGATAAAAGACAATTAAAAGGGTTAAATATCCTTGGATAAGTTGGCCAAGTTGATAAAACGCAAAACTCGAGCAGCTGCTCGTGTGTCATCAGCTAAAATTCCTCCAGAGTAGACGGAAAGTGAAGGGCTACACGGAGATGATTAAAGTCAGCAGTTCACCGCAGGAGCACAGCGGTGCAGGGTGGGCAGAGAGCAAGTGACGGTGGCTGAAACGGCAGTGACCGATCCGCAACCGGGCCAGGATGACCTCCTCTCGCCGAGAGGGGCGTGAGGAGGTCCTCCAAGCGGTCGGGATCGGTTTTACAGTTCTCAATTTATTGTTGTACAGTGAAAATCACGCACTGTGCCATTGCGACACGATACTCCGGCGAAGAGCCCGTTGAACATCGTCCGTTGGGACGCAAAAGGAAGCCATGCGAGGCAAAATAGCTTGCGGCCTTGGCTGCTATGTCAGCGGTCTCATTCCCGGGCACTCCCACGTGGCCAGGGACCCACAGGAAAGAAACGTGACAGCTGTCATCAGCTAGCAACTGGAGAGAGCGTTGGATCCGATACACCAGAGGATGGTTCGAGAAAGGGTCCTTAAGACTCTGCAGGGCACTAAGGGAGTCCGAACATATGGCATAGAAAGGTTCGTGGTGGCGGCAGGTGTACAAAACGGCCTGGTGGAGGGCAAAAAGCTCAGCCGTGAAACGCGAACACCGGTCAGGGAGCTTGTAGTGGAACCGGTTGTCCCCGACGACGAAGGCAGATCCGACACCGGCAGTGCTCTTGGAACCATCAGTGTAAATAAATATGGCATTATCGAACCGCGAACGGAGTTCGACAAGCCTCCAGCGGTATACCAAATCCGGAGTGCTCTCCTTGGGGAGCGAACTAAGTTCGAGGTGAGTGTAAACCTGGGCCTGATGCCACGGTGGCAATGGGCTTTCGCTCAACCGAAAGGTGGAAGGAAGGGTAAAATCGAGCCGCTGTAGTAGGCGGCGAAACCGAGCTCCAGGTGGAAGCAAGGTTTTGTGTCCCAGCCTCGTCGCCGCTTTTGTGTCTCGTTCCGTTGTAGGTGTCGGTGGCCGAGTGGAATGAGGCCGACACAGAAATAAAGATAGCACGCTGGTGCAGGTACGGAGAGGAGCAGCCAGAAACTAGAAACACTAGAGTAAATTAGAACGAGATATATATTGCACAGAATTTATACAATACTTAACTTTTACATAGAATGATGATACATAGTTGAGCTAGAGTCCTGCCTAGTGCCTAACTGATAGCCAAGTCTTCACTGGTGCCTATCGGATTCCGAAGTCTTTACTGGTTCCTAACTCAGTCCCAAGTGAACGATGTCTTTCCGTGGTGGCCACGAGCGGGATTGCAGCAGAGGGCGCTCGTGGCTGTCGTCGTAAGAACGCCGCGCCGTGCGTGCATGGCGGCGCGCGGCGAAAGTAGGTGGCGCGCACTTTGTACTTGTGCGACACCACACAAGGCAATTTCAGACAACTGATATTGGCGATCGAGTGAGTCGTCAAAAAATACTCGGTAAGATGGATGGTTGGGCATCGACCGCAGGCGGCAGGCGTACCGACACAAGAGTATGTCACGGCGAGTGGTCAAGTGTAATACAGCAGCCTCGGCATACAGACTTTCAATAGGGCTAGTATAAAATGCACTGGTCACAAGAAGTAAACCCCGATGGTGGATAGAGTTGAGACGGCGGAGAATCGACGGCCGTGCAGAAGAGTATACAAGGCTTCCGTAGTCGAGCTTCGACTGAACAGTGGCCTGGTAAAGGTGAAGCAGGACGGTACGATCCGCTCCCCATGACGTGCCACTTAGGACATGAAGAACGTTAAGGGATCGGGCACAACGGCCAGCCATGTAGGACAAGTGTGTGGACCAGCAAAGTTTACGATCCAACATGAGTCCCAAGAATTTCGTAGTCTCCACGAAGAGGAGAGCAACAGGGTCGAGATGTAGAGAAGGTGGAAGAAATTCCTTGTATCTCCAGAAGTTTATACACAAAGTTTTCTCAGTGGAGAATCGGAAGCCGTTTGCGATGCTCCAGGAATATAGACGGTCAAGACAGTGTTGAAGAGAACGCTCCAAGAGACACGTCCGCTGGGCGCTACAATAAATTGCGAAATCGTCAACAAAAAGAGATCCGGAGACGTCGGCTGAAAGGCAATCTACGATCGGATTGATTGCAATGGCAAAGAGCGCCACACTCAAGACGGAGCCCTGTGGTACCCCATTCTCCTGGTATAAGGTATCTGACAATACAGAGCCCACCCGTACCCGGAACTTGCGATCCGCCAAAAACGCTTGAATGAAACGAGGGACGCGGCCCCGAAGGCCCCATGTGTGCAATGTGCGGGGAATGCCAGCTCTCCAACAGGTATCGTATGCCTTCTCCAAGTCGAAAAACACTGCTACTGTTTGACGCTTCTTTAGAAAGTTCTTCATAATGAAGGTCGACAACATAACGAGGTGATCAGCAGCAGAGCGGTGTCGACGAAAACCGCATTAGATATTAGTCAGGAGGCGGCGAGATTCGAGGAGCCAGACCAACCGAGCGTTAACCATGCGTTCCATCACTTTACAGACGCAGCTCGTCAGAGAAATGGGGCGATAACTGGAAAAGCTGTTTGTCCTTCCCTGGTTTGGGGATGGGGACAACAATGGCTTCACGCCAACGTGTGGGAACATGACCTTCAGTCCATATGCGATTGTAGGTACTAAGAAGAAAGCACTTGCCCGCAGTAGAGAGGTTCTTCAGCATCTCAATATGTATGGAATCGGGCCCGGGAGCAGAAGATCGGGACAGGGCGAGAGCACGGTAGGACACCCCAAACAACCGTGGAGGGAGTAAAACGGTTGAAAGAACTAGTAAAAGCAGTCCAGCAAGCTTTCTTTCTGTCGTTTATGATACGACGACATTGCGCTCTCATACGTTGATAATTGATGCAATTCTCCAAAGTTGGGTGGCGGCGGAAGGTTCGTAAAGCACGGCACCGGGCTCTAAGCCCGTCGCGGCAGGCTGCAGTCCACCAAGGGACCTGGACACGACGTGGAGAAGAAAATGTACGAGGTATGGAACGTTCAGCAGCGGTGAGAATAACTTCTGTGAGGCAGTCGACCTGACTGTCACAGTTGGGAAAATTCTGATCGTGAAAAACGGCCAAGGAAGAATAAAGCCCCCAGTTGGCTTTGGAAATGTTCCAACTGGTGGGACGAGGAGATGGGGAATGATGCAGGAAGTGGATGATACAAGGGAAATGGTCACTCGAGTACGTGTCAGAAAGTGCATACCACTCAAACCGACCGGCAAGCTGAGGAGTGCATATTGCGAGGTCTATATGGGAGTAAGTGTGTATTGTGTCAGAATGGAATGTCGGTGCGCCGGTGTTGAGGCAGACAAGATCGAGGTGATGGAGAAGGTCCACCAAAATGGAGCCTCTCCGACAAGGTGCCGGAGAGCCCCATAGGGGGTGGTGGGCATTAAAGTCGCCTACCAACACGAAAGGTGAAGGGAGCTGGTCAACAAGGTGTAGCACATCTGCCCTAGTAAGGGCAGATGACGATGGCGAATAGATATTACAGAAGGTAAATGTGGATAAAGTGATCCGGACGGCAACTGCCTGTAGGTGAGTGTGCAAGGAAATGGGATGGATATAGACATCGTCTCGAAGGAGCATCAGAACCCCTCCATGGGCTGGGACACCTTCCACAGTTGGCAGGTCGAACCGCACAGAGGTGAAGTGTGAAAAGTCTGCACGATCACTCGGACGCAACTTAGTTTCTTGGAGGCAGACGACAAGCGGGCAGTGCAATCGAAGGAGTAGTTTTAACTCCTCCCGATTAGAACGAATGCCGCGAATATTCCATTGAAGGAGCGCCATGATAAAATTGAGAGAAGAAATAAGGATAAAAACCAACTAGCAAGCGGGGTCACCTCGACGGCCGCTGAGGACCGGATTCCGAGGGAGCACTGCTATCGCTGTCTGGGGGCAAAGGGTCATGTTCCATTGGTTCGACCGACGCGGCTGCCACCTCCCTGAGTTGATCAGGAGGGGCAGTTTCCACCGCCGGTAGAGGGCCGGGCGCCCGGCAGACGGAGCGACCCGGTGAAACAGAAGACGGCCGAGGCCGGCAACTGTTGGACGGCGTGACGGATGGGTCACGCCTCAGCGGGGAAGGAGAGGAACTCTTTTTCTTGTCAGCTCTTCTGGAAGAGTGACGGCGGGAAGAGGCAGTTGACGGTTGGGAAGCCTGAGAACGCAGAAAATCCTCACGGACGGGTTCCTTTTTCAAGGTCCGGGCATCTTGTTTAGGTGCCCGCAGTTTACTAGAGGTTGACGAAGACTGTACATTAGAAGCAGCAGGAGGAAGCGGGGACGTGGAACGGGCAATCTTCGGGCTGGCGGATCGCACAACTGTGTCAGCGAAAGTGAAGTCACATGTCTGGGTACTGGAATCCTTGGTAGGTCGAGTTGAGGTGAGTACCTTACTGTATGTACCCGCTGGGAGGACAGTGGGCTTTCGACTCGCCAACAACTTTCGAGCGGCAGATGTCGATACCTTCTCCGTAACCCGAATTTGCTGGATTACCTTCTCATCCTTGTATACAGGGCAGTCGCGAGAGGAAGCCGCATGGTCTCCGTTGCAGTTAAGGCAGTGAGGGGACGGATGTGGGTAATCCCCCTCATGGGCGTCCCTACCACAAGTGACACACTTTGCTGCATTTGGGCAATGTTCACGGGTATGGTTGTACCTGTGGCACTGAAAACAGCGCGTTGGGTTAGGTACATAAGGGCAGACGGAGATGACTTCATACCCTGCTTTGACCTTCGACGGGAGGTCAACTCTGTCGAACGTCAGTACGAGTCGGTGTCAGTTTGTTATCGATCTTTTTCATTACCCTTTGGACGGCTGTCACACCCTGGTCGGACATATAGGATTGGATGTCTTCATCAGACAACCTGTCAAGGGATCTCGTGAAGACTACCCCCCGTGACGAGTTGAGTGTGCGATGTGCTTCCACTTGTGTAACAGTGTAGTCCGGTGTAGTTTCTGAGCTTGGAAGGCACTTTCCACTTCCAGCAACAATGTGCCATTGCGCTGACGTGAACAGGTTTTAACAGGGCTAGCAATTGCATCTACACCTTTCTGTATAACGAAAGGATTGACAGAATTCAAATCCTTTCCGTCGGTGCGAGAGACAACCAGAAATTTAGGCAGAGTCTTTTTAGGCTGAGGCGAGACTAACTTACGTTTCTGGGTCAACGTCACGAAAGAAGATAAGGAAGTCATCGCGGATGTGTCCCCCGTGATTACCGGCGTCTCCGATGGCGCGCTCCTTCCTAGTGGGGGCCCTCTCCGAGGGCTTACCCGCCTTAGGTGATTGTTCACACCTCAGGTCACACCTCCCGAGAACTGACGGAGGGACCAATCGGCACGTTCGGAAGGTACCAGGCCAAAAATAATAAGCACTGTCGGCTTTTAAATTAATTTGTCGCATTTTAGTGAGCTTTAGTTTGTTCGTTGCAATATGTATATAATGTACATCACTCCAGAGATTATTACGCTAAAATATTACATTAATGAAGTAAAATAGTGAAAAAGTAATATGGAACTCACCAAATATAAACTACAGTGGGCTGACATCAGCTTTACTATCTTCGACGTCATCGTCGTCACTGGAAGTCTCGACATATTTATTAAAACGCTCTGAATTCGTTCACCTCTAAGCCCTTCCTTCGCAAAGTCTCCTTCGTACAATCGCTCCGCAAGGGCAACGCTCTCTGCTAATCTATTGTCACTGTTTTAATGGCATCCTCCACTAATTTTCTCGCAACTCAAATTTTTAACGTAGAATTCTTGTCTGCTACCCCTCGCTTTACTTCAGTTCCTTGGGACTGTACTGACAGTGATGAGGAGGAAGCCGTTTTACTTCATGTCCCATTTCTGCAGCTAGATCAGGGGCTCCGCATGGACTTAAAACAGTACAAAGCAATTCGGCTATCCTATGTGTGGGATCATGAGGTATGCTTTGCTTTGCGGCCATTTCAAAACATAGGTTTTTTTGAAACTTCAGTTGGCAATTTTTTCTTTAAGCATGGAATGGTAGCTTGCATTGTCCATTAGTATCACACATCCTTCCTCTAGGCTTCGAAGTGAACCATTCCCTAAACAGTGGATTATTCATCTCTTGATGGTAATCGACACCGCTTTTAGATTGGAACACCAATTCTGCCCCCTCTTGGCTGATCAGGCATGGTAGATTATCAGATGTGATCCCTTAGTTAACGGGACCTTTAGACCTCCGTTTCATTTAGAATCATGCCCGATAAAACTTTTAGAATGGTTTTGATTTACCCACGTTTCGATGTAAATGATAGGTCGAGGATGATCTTTATTCCTCATTTCAAGCATTCTGCTTAAAAATTAGGCTCTTGCGGCTACAACACCTTTTCTGTCCATCAAAAATCTTCTACCGTCATTAGCTCTTCTGTATCCGAAGCCAAGGTTTCTTACAGTTTTATGGAAAGATGGAGGAGACCGCGTATAAAACGCTTGTACGACCACGTCTTGAGTATTGCTCAAGTATTTCGTACCCGCAGCAGATCGGTTTGAAGGTTCAGAGGCGAGGAGCTAGATTTGTTACCCGTAGGTTCGACCAATGCGCGAGTGTCACGGAAATGCTCCGGCAACTCAATTGGGGATCGCTGGAAGAAAGAAGACGTTCTTTTCGTGAATTTCTGTTAAGTGCCGGCCGCGGTGGCCGAGGAGACTAAGGCGCTACAGTCACGGTCTGCACGGCCGCTACGGTCGGGGGTTCGAATCCCCCCTCGGGCATGGATATTTGTGCCGTCCTAGTTCGTAAGTAGTTCATAAGTAGTTTCTAAGTTTAGGGACTGATGACCCCGTAGTTAAGTCCCATACGCTTAACAAACATTTGAACATTTTTCTGTTAAGTAAATTTAGAGGGCCGGAATTTGTAATCTTTACGCGAAATGTAAGTAGGCGGCAGCAAGATCGTACTACACTCAGCTTCAAAGACCAAGATAAGTGAAATTAGGGCTCGTACGGAGGCATATAGGCATTCTTTTTTTCCTCGTTCAATTTGAGAGTGGAATAGGAAAGGAAATGCCTAGTAGTGGTACAGTGTACCCTCCGCCACGCACCTTACAGTGAATTGCAGAGTATGTATGTATGTAGATGTACCTCCTGCATTTTCCATTTCAGCTTTTAATACATCTGTAAGTTGTTTTAAGTGTTTGGTATTCACCATCATCGTAAAATTCTTGAAATAGGCGACGGATTATGTCATTTTGGAAATCGTCTAACTCTGATGGAAATGTTCAAAATGTTTCAATGTTTGTAAATCTATCGGACCAAACTGCCTGGTCATCAGTCCGTAGGTTACATACTACTTAAACCTAAGTAAACTAACCTACAAACACACACACCCATGCCCCTGGTAGGACTAACCTCCACGGCGTGAAACCGTGCGCTCCACAGCGAGGTGCTTTAGACCGCTCGGTTACTTCACCGCGGCTGAGAGGGAAAGCTTGGCCTTAGGATATATTCTTTTCCATTATACTTTTATGCGCTTCCTCACAGATGCGTTGCACTGTTCTTACCGAAACCTGTCACGCTTCTGCATTACTTTTGAATATCTCTGCAAAAAAAAAAAAAAAAAAAAAAAAAAAAAAAAAAAAAAAAAAAAAATGGTTTGTGATTTTTTTTCAGTTTTCTAAAAACACTTTGAAAAATTACACACTATACACAACATCCTAAAACTAACGCCTAATGCCACACTGACTCGACATTATAGCAAATTTGAATGTGAACGCAGAGAAACGCTTCCGCGCTGCTGTTGTACAACTGCAGGTGGGATGGACGGCGCGCTGGAGAGAGGGGAATAGGCATTGTGGAGGGAGTGATCACGTGACATGCGGAGTACGGGCCGAATGACCTTGAGCCGCCTTGTCAGAGTGAACGGAGTATAACTGGCTAAGTAGTTGCGTCGGACCCCATTACATATAATTAGGCCACTCAAAAAATTCCAACGTATTCTAATTCAATTGCGTAATTCTTACACCAGATTTTCTGTGCGGACGTAAACTGTGGGACATGTCGCTAGTGGAAGCCATATGCTTACTACAATCCGTGCAGCCGGCTCGCCACCCCGCGCCGCCCACACCAGGGGTCGCCGCCTGACCCGCGTGTGACCCCTGGGCGACCACTTGTCAGAGCACCGGCCTGGCCTGGTGCCTGTTGCGCCCGCGAGAGCTGCCAACTGCGCCTCCCGCTGGGGATACACGCCGTAAGCGCAACCGCAGAACACGGCTGACGCGCACCTATATACATCTCCATGTTGGTGATACTGCTTTTCTCCCTGGAGGCTGTCCATCATTAGGACGTCATCCCCCAAAATATGAGCAGTTCTCCCGGTGACACACAGGGGGTTCAAGAAGTGTGAATGTAATTCCTTGAGCGGTGGTTTTGTGTCGGGCATTGTAGCTTTGTGCCGGGTGGGCCACTTTGAAATCTTTGCACCAATAGGTTGCTTTCGGCGAGGATGCTTTGTGCCAGGTGGGCCACTTTGAAATCTTTGCACCAATAGGTTGCTTTCGGCGAGGATGCGCCTTGGCACAGTGAGGGCCCCATCGATCGGAAATATCGGTCCGGGGAACATACTAGGTGGTGTCGCCAACGTCTGAAGTGCGCGCCACGTACTTTCGTCGCGAGCGTTCTTACGACAGCCACCAGCACCCTCTGCTCCAATCCCGCTCGTGGCCACCTCAGAACTGCATCGGTCACTTGGCAATAGGACAGGCACCACTTAAGACTCATCAGTAGGCAGGCCTCTACTTTGTTAACTGAAGACTGAATGCAGATACATAATTTAACTAAGTTATATATTTCGTAGAGATAGTACAATACTTATTTTGTTCTAATCTAGGTTAGTGTTACTAGTTTCTGCTGTCCCACTGGCTGGTCACCTCAGACTCTGTAGCTGCACACGCGTCCATCCTATTTCCATCCTCTCTATACTCGGCCACCGGCACCTAGGACAACCGGCGGCAACGAGAGACAAAAGACTATCCGCGGACGGCAACACCGTCTCACAGCAGGCCGTGCCACGTTATACCGAGATGCCGCGAGCGCTAGGTGACTGGCCGTCCGCCACGAGACGTTGGGCTGTGCTCCAGCGGCCACCCAATCAACTAGCTTCCGCGTCCTCTTGTTGTGACGTGGAAGGAAGGAAGGAATCTTAGGGTTTATCGTCCCGTCGACAGCGTCGTCATTAGAGACGGAGCTTAAGCTCGGAATTTTTGGGTAAGGATGGGGGAAGGAATTCGGTCGTGCCCTTTGAAAAGAACCATCGCGACATTTGCCTGGAGTGATTTAGGAAAATCACACAAACACCTACATCTGGATGGCCGGAGGTGGATTTGAACCACCATTCTTCCGAATACGATTCCTGTGTTACCACTGCGCCACCTCGCTCGGTGTAACGTGGTACGGCCTATTGTGAGGCCTTGTCTTCTAGGCGGTGTTGGTGGTTTGCAGTGTCGTTATGAAGGTTCTCAGAAAAATAGTGAGTTTTTTCTCTTTCTGAAGATGCCATTTTGACGTTCGTAAGTGTAACTGGTTACATTCAAATCATTCCCAAATTCTTTGCTTAAGAAAATGGGGAAACTTACTTGCCGAGTGGTACTCGTAATCAAAGGAAAGGCAACATGCCAGTACAGTTTTTCATACTGTTAACAAGTACGGAAGTATTAGAGCTATTTTCCATATAGTCACGTTAGGCCACATTTCACATCGTAGGATCAACTTAATTCTTGAAGTGACTAGCCGAAAAATAGTTTGAGACACTTGTCAAATCATGCTATCAACTTTTGTATTACTGTGCCGTAGAAGCCATCCGCCTGCAAATGGAACCAGCGTATGCTTCAGCTCTTACTGTGAAAGAATGTGGAAACTGTCACTTGCCACTCGGAACGAGAGTCGCGGAATGCTTTCTGCAGGAGCTGTGCTGCACTACGACAATGGTCGTCCTCATACGACATACAGTACGCATTACGCAGGCGTTCCTTAATCACCTCCATATTACTTAGCTAAACCATGTTAATTTTACGGATGTATGTTGCACTATTTTATTTCTATCGAGAATTTCAATCCTCTAACATAGCAATTCGGATTTGCAGATTATTCAAATTGTCAAGTTTTCCTTATCTGTATTTTTTATATTAAAACGACTGTTTTCTGGTAATTTTATTGTGACTAACTTTAAACCAACTCCGTGGTCATACCGAACTTTGAAGTCCATTACCCGCAGCATCACGTTTTGTCATCTGTGTGTGTCTTACGCTATTTCCTTCCGTCGCCTTCAATACTTAGGCTCCTCAAATCAGCTTTCACATTGTCCTCCCTTCTACGCCCGGGTCTCCGCACATAACGTTTTCCCTCTAAGTGCCCTACCAATACTCTGTGCGCTATCCTGCCTTCATCCATTCTAGCTACGTGATCCGCCCATCTCAACCTATGTGATTGAATAACACTATCTTAGGGCTTGAAAACTGCATAACAAAGTAATACACGTACTCTATTCTCCACTCCCCGCTAATGTCGTCTCTTTTTGCTCCGAAAATTTTCCTCAAAATTTTGTTTTGAAACGGTTTTTCATTTTTCAGATTGAGAGACCAAGTCTCACCCATCAGAAACCTGGAAGAATAATAGTTTTGCTTATTCTGATCTTTACTTTCATGGCGGTTATTGTCTGGAAATTTAATCTATTCAGTGAGAAGTAGCAACTTCAAACTCCATGTCACCAACTCTTGACATTTCCTGATCTATTGGAGTTCGCATTCTAGTAGTAATCAAGTGCTTAGTTTGTCTTCGCTTTATCCTGAGACGTACGACTTCACTAGCCTTGATTGACGCAATCGCATTCGCCGTTACACTTTCCTATCTCTTATGACGTTTAGATCATCTGCAGAACCGAATATCTTAATGTTTTCATTTGACCACACACCCTCAGAATATGTTGTGCGAATGGCAGCAGATAATTCTAAGACTAAATTAAAAAGTAGCGGGGACAGAGGATCTCCTTACGTAAGTAAGTTATTTGTTCCGAATTCGTATAACTCCAATTTCCTCACAAGTACTCTACCCGTTGTGTTTTCCAAACGGGTTTCTGTAAGCCTAACATACTTCTTTGGTATTCCAGGTCCCAAGAGAATTCTGCACAATTATGTTCACAATACCGAATCATATGCTTTTGCAAAATCGATGAAATGGTTATGAACCAGTTTATTGGTTATATAATACTTCTCCAAAAATTTGACGCACGGTGAATATTTCATCTATAGTAGATCTGTTCCTCCGAAATTCAGCTTGGTAGTTCCCCACAATTTTATCTTCATATGTTGTAAGCCATTTTTGGAATTGGTTAAATTTATTGTCAGATTTACAAGGCTTTCCCCCATACTAGAACTATTACATTTTTATTATGATTGTGTATGACAGCCCTCAGTAAGAAGAGTTTGGCGGTGGCGATCGGTTTAACAGATAGCTGGCAGGCAGAGGTATCGCATTTCCCAAGGCAGGTAGTTGCCATATGGGGAGCGAGGTGGGTAGAAGATTCTGGAAGGCGCCTGCGTGAGACTAGCCGTTACGCTGGGCAGCAGATAAATTGAGGAAGCCCCGATGATATGGCGCGAAGTGGGCAGTTTCATATTTATTAATAATTCAAATGTTCCAATGTTTGTAAATCTTATGGGCCTTAACTGCGGGGTCATCGGTCCCTTAGCGTACAAACTACTTATGAACTATCTTATACTAAGGACGGCACAAATATCCATGACCGAGTGGGGATTCGAAAGTCCGACCGTAGTGGCCGTGCAGACCGTGACTGGCGCGCCGCAGACCTCTCGGGCACCACGGCCGGCTATTAATAATTGGTTATAACTAATTGTTTGTGGCATACAGACGTTAGTAGCGGTCTAAGGATTATTAGTTTTGCTTATTGGTACACGAGCTAATACACAATTAAACAAAATAAATTGACCAAGTCGTAATTCAATTGATTCTTTACTGTCACGAGAAATGCCGACAAAGTACGAAATAGTGAGGCTGCCTCGGCTGCGCGCCAACGGTAGGCAGACACTGTCAGGACCTGTTCTGTACTGTACTGTACTGTACTGTACAATTAACAAGTCGTACTGGTTAGGGTAAAAGTTATACATTTTTTGACGTTGTATTATGGTAACGTTAATAAAAATGTAGGATGCCAGTTATGGTGTTTTATTTCAAGAAGCTACCTACCCGTAAAGACTTAGCACACTGAAGTATCGGTTTAAGTGCTGGAGCTGAAAATTTCTATCAATCTGCAAAGTAGACTCCAGCAGCGAGAGCGGTTCTACAAAAGCACGTAGGAGCAGGGCCTAACAGTGTGCACACTAAGTCAAGAACGGGTTGGCTTACATATTCAGGTCCCGGGTGGACAGTGTGGGCCGGAAAATCTGGACCAAACCTATTGTACTGAGTAGTTGTAGTCCTTAGTCCGTAGAAGATGGAAAACTGGGGGCGTACAAAGAGGGGTGTGGTGTCGCACAAGTCCAAAGTGCGCGCCACCTACTTTCGCCGCGCGCCGCCATGCATGCAGCGCGGCGTTCTTACTACGACAGCCACGAGCGCCCTCTGCTCCAACTCCGCTCGTGGCCGCCACTGAACGACATCGTTCACTTGGGACTGAGATAGGAACCAGTTAAGACTTCGGAATCAGATAGGCACCAGTGAAGACTTGGCTATCGTACAGGCACTAGGCAGAGCTCTAGCTCAACTCTGTATCTGCAGTACTGATCTATGTAAAAGTTAAGTATTGTATAAATTCTGTGCAATATATATCTCGTTCTAATTTACTCCAGTGTTTCTAGTTTCTGGCTGCTCCCCTCCGTACCTGCACCAGCGTGCTATCTTTATTCCTGTGTCGGTCTCATTCCACTCGGCCACCGACCTACTACGGAACGAGACACAAAAGCGGCGACGAGGCTAGGACACAAAAAGGGGAATCTTGCAACCATTGAAAACAATACAGGTTACAACAACAAACAGCTTTATATAGAGCACATCGTCACGAGATGCTGACGGTCAATAAAATCATACAGATCACAAAGAGGGCTATGCCAACGTCACCACTCCTACACCGTGGGATAGCGCTGAGAGAATTTATTAAGGGCTTCTTTCATAGCTCGTTTGTGGCGCTGCGGCGTTGATTCTCAGTTGACCGCCCAGCGAAAGTATGAATGAGAACGGCAAACGAAGCTTAACGGATGCGACACGAGCTGGCTGCTTAGCGTTCAATATTTAATGAAGCATAACAAGTTTCGTTTCATAAAAGCTGTTGAAACTTGAGTATGTTGTTTCAGAATGAACACGATGAGTACAGTACAGTCATTCCCTGCCAAAGTAAGAAGTAGTACACCATGAAAAGCGACGTCGATTTTGATGCTGTGACGACAGGAACCACCTGCCGAATATTAAATGTGCTGGTAATAATTTCAGCGTCGTCCACCAACAGATACCGTCCTGTCCTGGATTCTGTATCATTACTCTGCCTGTCTATACCCTTTGGTAAGTGTCACTTGGCAGAAGGAATCAATTGAGCGTCTCTATGGCATGGCGCCTGTTTTCTTCACATGTTGCTGCCACACTAATAGAGTTTGAACAGTTAAAATTTTGGCTTTCTGGGTTAATGGGTTTGGTCCTTTCAGAGACTTTCCACACAAACTGGACGTTCTGGGAAGGTTGTGGAATTTCTGTGGGAGAATGTTCACGTGGCCATCGCAACAACACGTACTGGAGATGCAGAATCCTCGCGCAAGAACGTTGCATTGTAAGGACAGGAGTGGCAGATCGTACTTGTTTTTCCTGTCGAATGATTTCCAATCCATTGTGTACAGCAACCAGTGAAAGTAAATATTCATTCAATTAATAACTTTTCTACTCTCCCAAGGAGAGTTATCTGTCCTTATTGGCTTCTTCATTGTATGGGAGAATTTGCTGGATGATCAAAAGACTGTAGTTTATAGACTCCCAAGGAAATGCTCTAATGTACAAATCGTTATTAGCAATGTCTGAATGCCCAGCTGAATATATAGGACCGACAGGCCGGGCATTTAAAATAAGCTTTTTTTGTGGTTTTAGGGCGCACAACGTTTAAGGTCATTAGAGCCCAAACAGATTCGCTAGATCTCAATAAAATTGGTAACTGCCAGTTAGAATATCAAGAGAAGGCTAAAAACGAAAGATAAAGAACAAAAGGGTTAAATATCCTTTGATAAATTGGCCAAGTTGATAAAACGCAAAACTCTAGCAGCTGCTCGTGTGTCATCAGCTAAAATTTCCTCGAGAGTAGACGGAAAGTGAAGGCCTTTAGCAGGGGGTACGTACATGCCCTACTTGTCTACCCGGGGCGGGGAATTACGCGTTACCCAGTCACCTGCTACGCATGATAATGCGTGGGTCGGCCTTCAGACACGCACAGGGAGGAAGGAAGAAGAAGAGAGGAAGAGAAGAGAAAGAAATGTATCAAACGCCAAAGCAGAGACTAATGAGGAGGAGAAGTAGGCTAGGAGAGTACAACAAGGAGAGAAAGACAGAAGCAAAGGTGAGGAAAGGAAGAAACCAAGGAAGAAGAGGAACTACGACATAAAACCACCTGAACACGCAAAGGACGCCCTTCTCCGGGCGAAGGCATAAACCGGGAAGGAAAGTGAAGCAGCCTGGGGCAGAAGAAAGGCTGCTTCGGCTCGGGGCCCCGTGCGCGCCGCACACGTACCCACAAAAGAGCTGTTGGTCCCCTGGGGAGAAGTACGTTTTGTCTACCATCTTCTTACGAAAAAAAGGCCACCACAAAAAACATTCCCCTATTTCAGAACATATCAAAGCCTCCTGTTGTGGCGTAAAGTCAGCGCCACACACCAGACGCACGAGAACGATCGTGAAGAAGGCAGCGGATGACCGGCAGCCAATCACACGCCGGCACCGCGCCTCCTGGAGGGAGCAACCGAGAAGAGCGCCCTCTAAAGCAGCTGTATCTAGGCCGAAATCCGTCTGGAAGAGCCCATCTGAACTATGCTCCGAAATACGCAGTCACTATGAGCGAGCGCGGCTAGCATCGAGGAAGACGCCGCCGCCGCCGCCGCAAGAAGAGACAGACGTATGTTCAAAAGTTGAGTATTGTAAATAATAGGAAATAAAACTTTTATTACTAATCAGTATAGCTGTTTTACCTGTCCTGGCATACCACTTGTCCTGGGACATCCTTTCCTAAAAGATAGGCCGCTAAGGACAAAACACATGGCGACGAGGACAAAACACCTCCTAACATTAACGGCCTACCATTGACCACGTGCAAATTTTACATATTGCGTAGAAAACTGGGCGAACGTTACATTGCATTTACAGTAACTTTTCTATACTACCACCACGTAAGATGTTCACTAATCCTGCGGAAAATCCCTGTAAAACTGCTTCAGTCTCTGTGAAATCTAGGATCTCTTACAAGGAAAGTACTTGGGCTCTAACAAACACATATACACCAAAATCGTATGAGAGAATGTAAAGATCCCTTATTGTACTAGTGATACTCCTGCATCTGCAAAACTCTGTAGTTGCCGTTAGAGGCCTCTGCGTGTGCCATGCCGCATTGCACTTTGACCTGTCAGTTCGCCAGTAGAGACGGTGCAGTGTGCCTCTAAGTTCCGTTTTGTGATGTTATTTGTGTTGTGACGCGTCAAATGCGTCGATTGCTAATCAATCCTGGTAAAGTATTGCGATTAGTTGAGATGAAGTTACGAAGACCCATTCTTCGTTAATATGGTATTAGTGTAGAAGAGTAATCATTTGCATGCTTTCTCGTATCTGTTATGGTACAGAACTATGAGCATAAGTTAGTTACTGTTGTTACAAACTCATAATAATGATAATAGGGATGATAATGACGAACAACTCATTGCAAGCGGTAGTGCTACGGTAAGTGCGGGAAGAAGCGATGAAAGCAGTGGCAGTGAATACCAACAGTCTTTCGGGAAGAAGGTTAAAGTTGCAACTATTATCACGGCTTTTGATGACAATCCGCTAGAGAACATGTACGATGATTATTAGAATAAGTTACAGTTAAAATATCTGCATTATGTACGGCGTATACTATTACATCTACAGTGCTATCTAGAGCATGGTTGCAGAGCTTTGCAGAAAAACTACACCAACTACAAGCTTCCCAGGGTTTTATTTGCGGACGGAGAAGTTAGTACTCCTTCCTCCTATAAATCCCCTTAAACCTCCGCATCTTTGCGGATGCTGTTGCCTAGCAGTGTGCGTTTGTACCGTCCTACAGTACGCATGAGGTTCCGTAGTTGCTGTCAAAGTCTTTATAGCATAGAGTTCTGACTAACCTGTTGTCTTCTATAGTTGTGTCCCCAGCGCAGAAGACAGCACACAGGTCGTTGGTTCTTCTACAGCATACAAGTGAGGCTAAAATACGTTCTGTAGGATGGAAGCATAAGAAGCGACTCGCGAGATTTTTAATTGTCAGGGATGCCATTTATTAAATACATAATAAAATATGAACAACTATTGTTAATACGGTACGGCCTATGCTGCCCGTAGTTCATGTTGAGACCTCAACTGTTATCACAATTACACAAAACTTTACTCATGACCGGCGCGGTCCGGCGCGTATAGTGGTCAGCACGAGACAAACTGCGGCGCGTTGCGAGACTAGAGGCCATCTTACGCTCTATTTCGCGCCAAAACAGGGCCGTCGCGCGCCTTCTGCAAAATCGCTCTTCTCTTGTTACAATAAGAGAAGGCACCTAAAACTTTGAAACTGTCAAAACCTAGACTGTCCTTGAGAGATATATATCACAAATTCTCAGCTCTGAATAATATTAAGTATATAATAAACACAACTAATTTCAAAAGAAATAACGTGACATGAAATGCAGCAGTCAATGCGAGGAGAGTACCAGTAATATAGGCGGGCTTTCCCATGGGAACCAGCACCTACTGTGCCATATGCTACTGCTCCTTACCGCACATTTGCTGCACTTCTGTCGTTCTTCCGCGTTTAAGACACGTACGAAGCTAGCAAAGAAACGGCCAGCGGCTAGAAATATGAAGTGGCCATAGGGCAGGAATATCACACCACCAGAACATTGAGGTGTACGTAGAGATCCTGTAACCAAACGTTCAAACAGATATGTTAGTTCGAGCCCATGTACTTTCCTTGTTAGTGATAATTATGTGTGTTCTTGTGGCCGTCATCGACGGTTGCCATAGTGAAGTATTTTACTACCTCCGAGTGGGAGTATCACAAATAGTGATGGCACTACAAATACATACGGAGGGCAGCACGAACTACTGGAAAGGTGTATTGCGCAAGGGTCACATTTATCATGAGAAACTCACAAAGAACAACCTATTTACATCCAGCAACGACTCTACAGTATCCGATAAGGAGCGTCGCTTCCTGCCAGAGAGACGGTATCTGCGCTACAGCAAAAAGGGCGAGGCGGCAGGGAGGCGGCTGTTGAATACTATGGAGCAGCAGCGCCCCCGTGTCCACAGCTGGCGCTGAAACAATATCTCCTCTCCTCTCCTCCCACGCACTCCACCCACCGGTGTGCCATTCCTCTTCGCCCTCTCCTTGCTACATATTTTTCGCTTCACGCCGGATACATATTTTCCTCCCCGATGCATTGATAAGGGAAAAGGGCATCTATCTCCATAGCGGTGGGAGCACCCCACTGTTTTCCCTGCCTCGAGGCACACTGTGCCGCCTCTTCCCCCTAACACTTTACTGCCGTGTCTCCTCCTCTACAGCTTTCCTTCGCCTCGCCTACTTCTCACTCTTCTACGCCTTCAAACTGTTCCTCCCCATACCTCCTCACCATTCGCATTGCAGCGTTCGCTGCTGCTGCTACCGAGAAATTCGTGCGACCTTTGCGCCTGCGCTGCGGATACCTAATTGTAATGGCCGTTTTAATGGAAATGTCTGGCGGCAAAGAACAAATGCCGCCCGTCTCGCTTTTATTTTTCGGTTCGTTTGCAGTGGGCGTCGAGCCCACACGCTCTCGGCCATTCCCTCCGCGTCACGCCACCCCCGCGATTTCCCTTCCGCCCCCACACCCCCTCTGCGCCTCCACCCGTTCCACTTTGCCTGTAATCGATTCTGCGATTTTCGTCTGCGCGGCCATTTGTTATTTGTCAGCGGCGGCGAGCAACAGTTTCCGAGCGCAAGCTG
This sequence comes from Locusta migratoria, assembly GCA_026315105.1. Classification (NCBI taxonomy): domain Eukaryota; kingdom Metazoa; phylum Arthropoda; class Insecta; order Orthoptera; family Acrididae; genus Locusta; species Locusta migratoria. The sequence goes on from CM048750.1 coordinate 326,230,912, forward strand.
TTTATCTGATTATCCCGCCCTCTGTTTACTGAAGAGGGTATTTGTTTCCCCGCGACCACCACGCCGCGAATCACTGTTGACGTAACATTAAATTTCAATTCGTGTGTGTCGCGCGCACACTCGCAAACAGCTCCATATATTAATCACCTGGTATTAGTCGAAATTTTTACGGTTGGCTATTACATCCAGTTCCTTCTCATCAAAAGGGGGCCTTTGACAAATTACTTTATATCTCAGTAATCATAGTCGGAACAGCAAGCGTAATTGAACGGAAAATGTTCTTAAAATGTATGCGAAACGCCTGCATCCTTATTCACTTTACAAAAAGCCAACAATTATCTGACTTCCAATGTAACACAGCCGTGTCGTAGGATACTTTCTTCTATTTTATTAGCGTGGGGGAGGGGGAGCGGAGGTGTTGTGTTTCTGTTAAAGTGGACTTACGCCGCCTCACTGTGGTAGTGATGGGAACAATCGAATGAAAACAATCGATTCATTCGGTTGTTGCGAAAAAATCGATCATTCGGTTGTAGTTTCTCGTATCGGTTGAATTATTCATTCATTCATTCTTCTGAGTGAAACCAGTCGGTGCGACCAACCGAATGAAACAACCGATTCAGTCGGTTGGCCCACTCATTCCTTCTTTTGAGTGAAATCAGTCGGTCGAGGCAACCGAATAAAATCGACACAGTCGGTTGGACCGCTCATTCCTTTCCTTTTGAGTTAAATCAGTCGATGGGACCAACCGAATGAAAAAATTGACACAGTACGTTGGCCTCTTCATTAGTTCTTTTGAGTGAAACCAGTCAGTGGGAGCAACCGAATGAAACAGTCAGTCGGTCGTAGTTTTACTATATTGGATTAATATTCATTTATTTTTTTCGAATGAAAGTAGTCTGTGGGAACAGCTGCATGAAAACATGCGAAACTTTTGCAGTTTTGTACATTGCCTGAGTTACTCATACTTTCTTTTCAAGTGAAAACAGGCTGTAAGTTTTGTCATATCGCTGGAGCAGGACTGCGATCACTTTAATCGCCCACCCTAGACTTCAAAAACGACGATCATCTGGGCCCGATCAGATTACTTTCGCAGACACCCACAATCTGTGGAAGAGAAATGGCCAATGACCACGAAGTACCGCGGGGAGCGGGGGCACGAGAGGGGGTGCTGCCTCGCTTGCGTTTTCACTGCTGACAGCGCCAGCAGGCGCGCGCCAAACTCCACACAACAGTGTCTGGCGGGCGGGGCGTGCCATCGCCGATTGTTGTCTGTTTCTTACTGTCTCAATAAAGAAGCGTGGAAACTACAGGATGTGCCAAAATGAACACTACAAGTTTAATCTCGCATACTGTATCTCCGAAGTGGGAACAGGTAGAAACGTGCGATTTGCGGCTTACTGTTCATATATATCTAAGGTTCCAGTAGGATAGAGTTACGTATGTTAACTTTGAGCATATTTGCTAGATCCAAATTCGAAGATCACTAAAACATTAGGTATGGTAAAAAAGCCTTCATTAAAGTATTTTGTACAAAAATATTTCTTATAAAAATATTTTTGTTAATTCCATCTAATTTGAAGGAGTACGAGAAGACATACAACATTTATCAGTGCTGTAAATTTTCTTCAGCGTGTCTGTATTCGTCAACAGTATATGAAAACATTTATCTCAAGTTTCATAATTATTCACTCTTGTCAAGCTGCGGTGGAGTAGCCGAGCGTTCTAAGGCACCTCGCTGCGGAGCGCGCAGTTGCTCGCCTTCGGAGGTTCGAGTCCACCATGGAGCATTGGTGTGTGTGTGTGTGTGTGTGTGTGTGTGTGTGTGTGTGTGTGTGTGTGTGTGTGTGTGTGTGTGTTGTCCTTGGGTTAGTTTACCTTAGTTTAAGTAGTTTGTGATCTACGGACTGATGACCACGCAGTTTGGTCCGATAGATGTACAAACATTTGAACTCTTGTCACAGATATTTCTGTGGTTATTGGTGAAACGGTGTGGAGGTTTATTCTATCCCTCCGTCATGTACCATACAAAAACTTAGATGAACAGTGAAATGCCACTTGTTTTGAAAGTCAAGTGTGCAAAATTTCATCAAGATCAGAATAAAACTCTATATTGGCGTCAAAGTCTGGAATACCTTCTGTCATGCATCGAACTAAAGTAGATGTAGACGGTGACCATTCTCTTTCTTTGAAGGTGAAGAGCGAAATATATCATTAAAATTCGAATACAAACGGAATTTGTCGAAGTTAGTAGGTAAAGCACCCTCCTCCATGCACCTATAAAACAAGACGAAGGTAATTGTGTACAATAAATTTCAAAGGTCAAGTGTGCAAAATTTCATCAAGATCGCAGCAAAATTGTGGTTTTGTCGAAGTCAGTATGTAAAGTACCCTCCGCCATGCACCGAATGAAATTTGATGTAGACAGCGACTTTCTCCTTGCTTTGAAGGTCAAGTGTGCAAAATTTCATCAAGATTGGAACAAAACTGTAGATTTTCATGCAATAGAAACACACACACACGGACACCGTGTTCAAAATGTTTGTTAAGCTTATGGGACTTAACTACGGGGTCATCAGTCCCTAAACTTACAAACTACTTATGAACTACTTACGAACTAGGACGGCACAAATATCCATGCCCGAGGGGGGATTCGAACCCCCGACCGTAGTGGCCGTGCATACCGTGACTGGAGCGCCTCAGTCTCCTCGGCCACCGCGGCCGGCACGGACACAGTGCTATATTTATAAGATTTGTCTCTAAGAAAGTTTCATGCTGAATCACGGTTCATTTATACCCGAAAAGACTGAAGGAGTATGCAAATAAAGTCTCACAAAGTCGGTGAATTAATAAAAACATCCATATAACTGCAGAAACCGCAGAGCCTTTTTCCAGCCGGTTGGATCGCATCAAGTGAAACCACTCAATGCCGAGAACATTCATATAAAGGACAGAGACTTGTTTCATTCAGTGGTCGCGCATCGACTGAAACCACTGAAACCCACTGAATGAGTGAAAACATTCATATAACGGCTGCAACCGACAGAGACTGGTTTCATTCGATTGTTTCGCATCGACTGAAACCACTCAAACCCCGCCAGTGAGTGAAAACATTCATACGGCCACAGAGAATATTTTCATTCGGTTGTTTCATTCGACTGAAAAAACCGACTGAACGAAAAAACAACCGATTGACCAATCGGTTGTTAAAAACAGTCGGTTGTCCCATCACTAACCAGTGGCACAGCCACGAGGGAGGCGGGGTAGGACTTTAATGGGGTGAAGAGGCCCGCTGCTTGCCCCCAAGGCGCCTGCGTGTGAACCAGAGAAAGGTTAAATTTTATCTACCCTATTTCTACGATAGGTTTTGCTGAATTTTCGCTTATCTACATAGCCGCCGCTTCGATCTCAATTTACAATTTCAGACCAATTGAACCAATAGTCTTGGCCACTATCGTGAAGCAAGAGCTGTGAAATGGCCAGTTAAAACCATTAATCAACACAACCTACAACAATACTTGTTACCTATATGTAGGTTATTGGCACATATTTCTACAAGCAACATCGCAACAATGCTAAAGGAGGCGTTTGCATTATGACGTGTGCAGTTGTACCAATTGTAGAGAAGTACACAGCGGGTATGTCCATAAAATTGAGCCTCGCGGGAATAGCCGTGTGGTCTAAGGTGCCTTGTCATGGACTGTGCGGATGCTTCCGTCGGAGGTTCGCGCATGGGTGGTTGTGTTGTCCTTACACATTAATTAAACTAAATTATTCTAAGTTATTCTAAGTTTAGGGACCGACGACCATAGCAGTCTGGTGCCAAAAGAATTCACACACATTTGAACATTAAATTGAATAGCCGATACGACGCTTTCATACGTACTCAAGGTCATTACACGAAACAGTGCGCGTACTATTACACAGATGATAGTTTTACGTGATGTCCGTTATATATTTAGTTTAGAACAACTATCAACGACCTGTATAAGATGGACCCCAAACTATGTATATTTGACGAAAATTTATACCACGTCTCATCTTTCAGCCGAAATATACGGTAAATTAAATGCTCACTCTTCTGTTCTATTATTAGTAATTTTATTGTGTTACTGTAGGCGTTTTAGAGCGTGTAAACATTTCCTTCCACTTCTGACACGCTCGTTTTTTTCCCGGCGTATAAGTGACTGCTACAGTTGTGACTGCTACAATTGTGACTGCTACAATTGGCAACAGAACTAGTAAGGCGGAGGGAATGAACCTAAATACGAAACCAGTCTTATCTATTTTACATTCCGTATGACATTAACAACCTACTTACTGTACTGTTTTAACATTGGCTACACTATCTATCTTTGGCTGACCTTGTATCCATGTAGACGTTTGGGTTTAATAATGACAATATATGACGTACTGCAGATGCTAAGAAACTAGTAAAAAGCGCGGCATAATGTTTCTCCGTTGTTAATCGTTTGTTACGGAAGTCACCTCTCCTTTGAATGCGCTGCTGCATCAAGCAATTATTTCCACAAAGGCTCTTTTACTTCTTTTATTACTTTCCGTGGAGCGAGTTATGTGTGTTATGCGTGTAAAACTTGCTTTATTGGAAACATTTTCTTTACATGGACGCATTTAAAGACTTACTAGCCTGAAAAATAAAAAATGTATAATTTTGAAGATTAGGCGTACAGAAACACTAGAGCAGATACCACGGTATACAGCAGCAATGTCCGAATCTCTGCTGTACCTGATTGCATTCAATCCAGTTTTAAAAAAATCAATCGTTTGAACTCACGAAACCACCCCCATGGCTACACCCCATGTAAGATATGGTTTCAGCCCTAATCAAAACAAAACGCTTAGTTGATGCTTGCACTTTACTACATTGAAATTTATTAAAATCTTAGGAAAAATACTGGGACAAGCCTCGCCGTCCAGAATTTGTGGTTTCATTAAAACGTTTAAGCAGGAGACGAGTAATAATAATAATAATTATAATTATAATTATAATAAATGAAAGTTGATCCATGCAGCAATACTTACGTTATCAGCCAGCCAAATAACTCACATTAAACACAATATGTAGGTGTGCGGGGGCAGCAGGAAATTGTTCTACAGGGCGACAAAATTCGTCAAGGCAACAGAGGTTGTATCCGAACCTAGTTATGACATTAGAGAAGGCTTGAAATCATGATTATATTACCGACAAAATTATGTCCTCCTTCCTTAAATATGCCTACATTATTTTATCTCCTTTTGAGTATCAATTGTGCTATTATTAGCAATAGGAAAGGATATTAGAGCAACATTAGCCTAACTGATCGCTGTACAAATGTCACAAACTTCAGCCAAATTTAATTTCAAATGTCAAAGTTGAATTGTGGGATATGGCTAATTTGGGAGAACGCTGTGTCCGACTGAGGGTTCAAAATTCTGTATAGACACTGCTATCCGCAATTAACCTATTAAAACAGTGACTATAAAACAGGAAATATTTAGTATCAGAAATTAGTAGAATTAAAATAGAATACCGTACTCACCATATTGACGCTTCTTTCTCCGCCTGTGTGTTATAAAACGAAAAATTGGCAGTAAACAATCAACGGACAATGTGCGGCTTTGTGTTGTCGCGCTAACGGCTCGGAAGAAGTGATTGGAGCAGTGTTGCCAACCCTGAAGCTCCACTTTCCCCTAAACTGTATGTGAATTACCCCTAAAAAACACCTAAAAGATTATGTTACGTCGCGTTTTGTAGCTCTTAAATATTCTAGGAAAGACATATGTCTTTCCTAGACTATTCATTTTCGTTGTTAAAACATTCCAATAAAGGTCTGCATGACGAATTAATGCATTCGTTCCAAATGTCACTTAACGGATACGTAATTACCAATATTCTACTCATTAGTGGTCACTAAAAGAAAAAGCAGTAGTTTCTGCACGACATTCTAAGATGTAAGCTGTAGTATATAGGCTGATGGGAGAAGTTAGATTTTATTAGCATAACTAAACAGGGACGTTTGTATATCCTAACGAACTGGGAATAAACGTACCTTTCAACAAGGGATCTAATTCCTACGCCTTTGTGTATCTCTGAGAATATTTTTTCTCTCTTGAAGCCATAGTCACTTGAATACACACACACATACACTTCCAGCGTAATCAACTTCAGTTCACAATCGCCAATACAACAGTACAGTAGACGTTGCAGAAGCGCCTTTAAAGGAGCGCAGTGCCAACGAAAACACAACACTGATGTATTTCAATGTCAGGTAGAGCTAAACAAATTTTGGTAGGTATGCTTAATTCATGTCTGAGAAACCCCTAAAAATTCCCCTCAAAAGAACATTTCCCCCTAAATTTCCCTCTGAAGTACAAATCCCTCAAAATGTTCAAATGTTTGTTAAGCTTATGGGACTTAACTACGGGGTCATCAGTCCCTAAACTTACAAACTACTTATGAACTACTTACGAACTAAGACGGCACAAATATCCATGCCCGTGGGGGGATTCGAACCCCCGACCGTAGTGGCCGTGCTGACCGTGACTGGAGCGCCTCAGTCACCTCGGCCACCGCGGCCGGCGCAAATCCCTCCAAAGTCCCCTCAAGACAACTGAGTCCCCCTAAATTTAGGGGCAAAAACCCCAAGTTAGCAACACTGGATTTGAGAGCGAAGTTTGGTCAGTCAAATGCAGCCGCCGGCGCCGAGAAGCCCCGGGGAATCCCTGGACGGGACCCGCCAACTGGAGGTCGGCTTCTACTCAGTAATGAAGGAAATCCCCAATGGAGATTATGTGGTTCCAACATACAAATGTTTCGTATTTTAGTTCGAAAAGTCAGATATACATTGCATTCTTAGGAGAGAATTAAAACTACAATAATTGTGTCATGCTGATATGGAGACACTGAAACGGTTCCGAGCAAAGAGATTTGGATGAATTTGCCACCAGCTAGGAAGGCCAGCCGCGTGTGCCACACGCCATGCACGCCCGCATACAGCGGCCCTGGGGATGAAGGCCCCCTTCCCCCAGCAGCTCCCAAAGACTTACTTTTTTAATCTGGCCTCAACAGAAATTTGAAATAGTACACATGTAATAAATCACAACGTAGCTATAAATTGCCAAGAAGAAGTTAACGTGACAATGGGTCACCAGCTTGATACCGCCACTGAGAACGTGTGCTGCTGTTACCTGTGAACGGTTTTAATGCCGCCGCGACCAGCTTCGAAGCTGCCGCTTTTGTTACTGATAAGCTGAAGTTATGAGCCGATTGTTCATTTGCGGTGACCCACTGCTTAGCAGGTCAGCGGCGTTACCGGGTGTAATTTTAAGAACGCCGCCAAAAACCGGGAACAATATTGTTATTGTAGTTTAATTAACCTGAGACTCTATGCATAAAAATTGAAGAATTACGACAACAACTACCAAATTTTGACACATACACATTAATCAGACAACCTGATAACTTCCAGATCCTGGACAGCCTCGCGGATACCAAGTGGGAGGAGACTTCCTCCGGGATCGACAGTGAAGTGTCCACACGGACATGACCTGCGCCCAGAGCCATGCCGCCGCGGTGTGGACTGGCCACCAGTTCACCTGGTGGAATCCGCCATGCACTAGTTCTGCGGGACTGGGTGCTACACCGGACTAGACTGTAGTTTAACCCTCGAGCGGTCGTGCTGGCGCAATGAGTGCGCCATAGTTAAATAATCATGGTTTTCGTTATGTTGGTAACAATGGAAACGTTTGAAACCCTAGCTATTCCTCCACTGATAACCTTACTATTGTGTGCAGTCTGGTAATTGTCGGTGCTCAAGAAAATTCTTAACAGGAGAATTTGTGAAGCGCTGTCATAACTGGCGCACTCAGTGCGCCGTGCGACTGGTCATGTAAGTATTTTTTTTTACTTTCTCAAACGTACTGTTGTATTTCAGTTACGATATTCCTATGAGAATGTTTTAGGGCAAGGAAGCGTTTAACCAGCGAGGAACTGGAGTGGTCCTTGAATGAGGATCCAGATTTTTTGAAAGATGTAGGCAGTATATTGGCTGATGACACTGATGAAGAAGAGGTAATTATTCAAAGTGACCATAACACTGAAAGTGGACAAAAGTATGAGTTTGATGAAAATGAAGACAGTAACTGTCAGTCAGTTTGTACTGGTCATTGGTTCGTGGGAAGGGACAAAACAACTATGTGGATGAAAGTAGTTAGAATAGCCACAAGCATAGCCAGAAGTATAAATATTGTAAAAAACATTTCCACGACCAAAGGCTATTGCTAGGAATGTAACAATCGAGATTTCTGGATTCAGTAAGATAATTAGCATCGAAATGATTGATAATTGCACATTACACAAATACATTCAGCTCATACCTGATTATCAAAGAGAAAGAGATAAAAAAAGAAATGATGACAACTGAAATACTGGCATTACTTGATTTACTTTATCTTTTCGGACTAGAGAAAGCTAATCAAACAATGTAATGGAGATATGGAATACCGAGGGATCATGAATCGAAATTGCAAGAGCTGTGATGAGCTACAGGCGATTCCTGTTCTTGCTACGTTGTATGCGTTTTGATGATAAAACAACAAGAGCAGAGAGAAGAATATTTGATAAGTTGGCTGCAGTACGCTTCATTTTGGAAATGTTTGTCGCCAATTGTAAAAGTGCGTACAATCTTAGCGATTTTGTAACCATTGATGAAAAACTTCAAGCTTTTCGGGGACGTTATGGATTTCTTCAATATATTCCCAGAAAACCTGCCAAATATGGCATCAATATTCGCACTTTGTGACGCGGAAACATTTCTTACAAGCAACCTTGAGGTATATTGTGGAAAGCAAACTGAAGGACCTTACGCAATCTCCAATTCAGCTTCAGAAATTGTTCACAGGCAGTGAGTCATATAGAGGGATCCAACAGAAATATAATAATGGACAATTTGTACACAAGTTGTGCCTTGGCCATATTACTATTACAGAAAAAACTTACACGTATTGGGACACTGAGAAAAAATAAACGAGAAATTCCCTTGGAATTTTTGCCTAGGAAAGATAGAGCACCAGGTTTGTCCCTTTTTGGGTATAATAAAGATATGACATTGGTTTCGTATGTGCCGAAGAAGAACAAGGTTGTTCTGTAGCTGTCAACTACGCATGATTCAGGTACTATTGATGAAGATTCATGTAAGCCTGATATTGCATTAGATTATAATGCCACGGAGGGGGGCGTTGATTCAGTCCACCAGATGTGCGACACACATTCCGTGGCTCGTATTACGAGAAGATGGCCCTTGGTAATCTTTTTCGCTCTAATGGACATTGCGGGCATCAACGCCCAGATCCTATTTTATTCAAATGGACAAAATCATAAGGTGTCAAGAATCATTTTTTTGAGATCCTATCTAGTAGAAAGGGCCAAAATTCCAAGCCTTCCTAAGGATATTTCTCTGTTCCTTCAAAGGTACCAGACAACATCTGAGCAACTTGTTCAGCCTTTTTCTAACAAACGAGGACGGTGTATTATGGGCAGAAGAGCCAAGTATGTTAACACAACAATAAAGTGTGAGTCATGTAAGAGTTTTGTTTCCAGGAAGCATGTGATTATTAGTTACTCGTGTGGAAAGTGTCATGTTGCAACTACAGACTCAGTAATTTCAGAGAGGTCAAGGATCATATCTCTCGTCTTCTGAGTTGGGCTGTCTGTAAGCTGTTACAAGAACATTTCAGTAAACATTCAGTACGAACATATTTGTTTACAAAGCTGATAGTAAACCATAATGTTCTGTCAGTTAAATTGTATGAATTCTTGGATGTTTATCTACGTTTGTAATAAAAAGAGCCATTAACTGTCACATTAAATAATGAAGCTTGCTTTTTTTTTTTTTTTTTTTTTGCAGTGAGAGTGATAAATATTACACACATATTTCTTGATTAGACATTTAGTATTTGGAATTGTGGTGTAGAAATAAACTCATATTAAATAACCAAAAATGTGTTATATTTCAATACTATTAACACCTGAGTGAGTAATAGTACATATACCTTTTAGAAAATTAGCTATAAACATTAGTACTGTTCATGTGAAAAGTGTAATAGAACTGAGTCAATGTACGTGGCGCACTCAGTGCGCCGCGCGACTGCTCCTGCACCATGAAACTGCGCGACTGCTCTAGGGTGAAGTTAGTGTAGACAAAATAGTTTGTTTGAAAATATGATTTTATTAACAAAACTAATTTCAGTAGTTGCAGTGACCGTCAAGGCCAGCCCAATGCCAGGGGCACGTCCACTGGGTTTCGCTCGGTGGACATCCGTGGCCACCCCCAGATTTATGAGTAACTGGCACATCTGTAATTGCTGCAGCTCTTTCATGTAACTATGAAACACGTAGGTAAACTAGAAGTAGAAAGTAGTTCCCCTTACTACATACCGCAGTAACTTTAGAATTGTGTAGAGTTAAGTAACTCACTGTTTGGTGAATAAATAATATAGTGAGGACAGTTTACTACTCACCGCAAAGACGTGGCGACGAGCTGCGACAGGCACATACAAAAGACATACAAAAGACACACACATACCACACATTCAGCTATCGGCCATGGCCTTCTTCAGAAATAGAGCACTCACGCAATCACACAGGCACACAACACAGTCATACAACCATCACCTCCGACTGCCACACTTCGAATCACGCTCTGCACCGAATCGGGGACGGGAGGGGAGGGGAGGGGGAGGGGATAGAAAGGTTACGTCACGGTGGTGGGGATGGGGATGGGGCCCCACCACCGTGACGTAACCTTTCTATCCCCTCCCCCTCCCCTCCCCTCCCGTCCCCGATTCGGTGCAGAGCGTGATTCGAAGTGTGGCAGTCGGAGGTGATGGTTGTATGACTGTGTTGTGTGCCTGTGTGATTGCGTGAGTGCTCTATTTCTGAAGAAGGCCATGGCCGATAGCTGAATGTGTGATATGTGTGTGTCTTTTGTATGTCTTTTGTATGTGCCTGTCGCAGCTCGTCGCCACGTCTTTGCGGTGAGTAGTAAACTGTCCTCACTATATTATTTATTCCAACCTGGACTTTCCATTATTATATTTCACTGTTTGGTGAGATATATATAAATTTAGGACCTATTAATTGTACTGGTGATGGGTTATTGTATAAATATGAAATAATTTTTTTTAAGAGTTCTAGTGACATCGGAGAACCACCTACATTTCTAATAGTCAATGATAAGAACCCTTTACCATTAATAAATTCATTAGGCCAGAGTTGCCGTGTGGGAGTCATGACGCAAACTGCAGCATTGATATTCTGGGAGGGGGAGGGGGGAGGATGAAAAATTACTACTTTCGACCAGCCTGGAGGGGGGTGGGCTATATAAAACAATTTACAAAACATGAAATAAAAGATATTTAATGTTAAACGGCAAAACCATTTGTTAGTATAATAGAAATCCAGGACCATTTTATTAGGTAAAAACACCAGGAATCTCGGGTATCGGAGGCTTTAGGGAATTGGTCGCATTTTAGGGGGGGGGTGTCTGTGTGAGTCATTCGCCAAGGTGAGGGGCACCTCTGCTTCTGGGTGACGCTCATTTGTTTAAAAAACAAGCCGACTGTAGATCCTGGCTGCTCCACTGGTGCCAACACACCAGCAAACATATTTACTGATTCTGGACGTTGGAAAGTTATATTTCGAAGTTCTCATGAGGCAGACAGCGATTAAGTTTTATGTCGGCCTTGAAGCAAGAGACATCTGCTTCATGTCTTTAGCGAAGAGTCTTGAGGCACCGTCGAGCACTGTTAGAGTGTATCGCTACTCAGGCCTGATGTGCCAGCTACTTATTTATTATCAATAGACCGCAGATTTTTAGGTCGTAAAAATAACATTTTAGGTGTCTAAAATAGGCACTTTCTTCACCACATTTAGGGTACAAAAAATCTAAAACTGGCCCTTAAAAGAATTTATCAAATGGAATAAACAGAGTAAAATACGTAGTGTTGACTAATGAGCCAATTTACAGTCGTTTAAAAAAAATGACGCACACCATTAGTGATTTAACTACAATGCAGATAAAAATACGATGCACATCAAAAGCCATATTTCGAAATACATATAATGGAACTTCCTGGCAGATTAAAATTGTTTGCCAGAACCGGGACTGGAACCAGGTTCCTTTGCCTTTCGCTGCAGAGTCAAAGTTTTATTCTGGATACATGTAATGGGCACATACAATTTACTGCTAAACCAATTGTTAAATCACCCAGAAGCCTTCGCAGTAAATGAAAAACCTTTTGTAAATTTTCCAGAGAGAAGCCACGATATGGCGAGAATGAACCTTCTCCATCAAGGGATGTGACGGTCACGAACTTCACTTTCGGTACCTTTTGGACAGGAATGGAGCATTTAGTGGAACTGGCAGGTTTATTCTGGAGAACATGTCGAATATTTCTCTCGTCCTTTTTCTCCCACTTCCCTACGCTTCATTTATTGCTTTTGTCGAGGAAGGTGAAAATAAAATGTTCTCGTAGATACGTGTAAGCCTTATCATTCGTAATTACCGCCATATCTGTGCAGTTGGCTCTACTGTAAGCGAAATCCGCTGGAAGGATGGATCTTCGTTTTGGTTTGCCTCTTTCAAAGCCAGCAGCACTGTATTTACATATACGCTTTTTGAATACGACACATTCAAGCGTTGGATGAAGTGTGAGGTTGTTCTTCAGTCTTTGCTTTGAGCAATTTAAAAAAATCTCTGGGTGGCCTAGCTGGGTATGAACTACTAACAATCAGCTTTTGAATGTGTGGTGTCGCACAAGTCCAAAGTGCGCGCCACCTACTTTCGCCGCGCGCCGCCATGCACGCACGGCGCGGCGTTCTTACGGGGTCAGCCACGAGCGCCCTCTGCTAGAACTCCGCTCGTGGCCATCACTGAACGACATCGTTCACTTGGGACTGAGATAGGAACGAGTTAACACTTCGGAATCAGATAGGCACCAGTGAAGACTTGGCTATCGGATAGGCACTAGGCAGGCCTCTAGCTCAACTATGTATCAGCATTCTGCAGTACTGAGCTATGTAAAAGTTAAGTTTTGTATAAATTCTGTGCAATATATATCTCGTTTTAATTTACTCTAGTGTTTCTAGTTTCTGCTGTCGCACTGGCTGCTCACCTCCGTACCTGCACAAGCGTGCTTCCTCATTCCTGTGTGTCTCATTCTACTCGGCCACCGACACCTACGACGGAAACGAGACACAAAAGCGGCGACGAGGCTGGGACACAAAAGAATGTGCTATAGTTTCATCTACATATATGTTAGGCAAGACTCAGAAATACCTTATCGGTTTCTTTGCGATACGTCCGTATAAGCAGAGTCAAGAATTACGTTTACACAATGTTCACTGTAAGGGCACAAACCAAAAGCCACACATTTATTTGAGCCGTTCCCACTCGCATGTGTTGCTGGCGTCAAAGACGCGCTAGAGCCAGGGCCCAGCGATATACGGCCGCTATCCATCCTCGCGGCCTGACGCGAGGATCTTTGAAAGTCTCATTTGGCGGGATTTTCATATTTGAAATACCGGGCGTGGAGACACTGCTGGACAGATGGGCTCTGGGGCTGCTTCGAAGCGGTTGCCTGTCAGTAGAGTTAGTACGACGTGTGTGACCTACCAGGAAGAACACGGAAATGGTTCTTTGAGTGTGGCTAGGGGCCGGAGTCTAATGGTGCAGTCGCTGTTGCCGGTTGATGGAACAACTACGAGAATTATGCGCACCTTGTATGGTCTGAATTGCTTGTCGGCGACACGGGAGGCTCTTAAACAAGTTCATCTGGTGAGAAACAGATTCTAACTTGTGGCATTGTGTACTGCTCGCCGGTTGTTCCATGTGTGTTAAGCATCGTCTGTTATAAAAGGCCACTTTCATGTTACGAAGTTTGAAGTGAGTTGAAGGAAACCGTGTTATCAGTCCGCCGCGTTAAAGCTGCTTTTATGATTCCATCTATTCCTTTTAGCGAGTTAGGCTTTAGCAAGGCGGCACTATGAAACTGTTACTTGCAGACGCCGACATCACTGTCATCAGCCTTCTGTAAACATTTAGTTAGTAAGTTTGGTGGCAGCTGTGCCTGTATTCGCAAAAACTACTAATAAGTAGATTCGTTTAAATATCTTCTGCCCTGGTGGCGTGAACGTTGAAAGATATTTTGTGCAGTGGCATTTGTCAGTACGAAGTTATGTGAAGGGGTTGACTACTTTCCAGACATTTGAAACAAGTACCTGCGTTTCTGTTTATCTTAATGTGCTTTAAGATTTTGGATTTTCGTTGATGGTATAGCCAAGCTTGGTGTGTGTACTTATTAAGAGATTTCCATAAACCTTGCCTCATTCCTATTCTCTGCTAAACATTGTTTACTTGTGAAGGTGTCGCGGAAATTTGGTCAAGTACTGTAGTATTTTAAGAGACAATTGGTACTGCCATTTGAAAATTGGGCAGATATTGTAAAGTGATTTGTAATTCACTGTGTTATCTTTTGGAGGGTGTTGTGGAATAGGATAGCATGCTAATTGTAGACGGGTTGGAACGCGCTGTCTGTACTTGAGATTTGCTTCACAATTTGTGGTTGTCTTTCAACGGCAGGCTCCTTGCGTGCTGATCATAGGCTTCTACCCGGTTGTCGGGAACAGCATTTAGCAAACTTTCCAACCCCGTCTGCGGATAAATATTTTGCTCTATGTGGCCTCTGTGTATTATTCCTTGACAGTGTCAGACAATGCGCTGATTATGTAATTGCAGTATGAAATTGGTACTTAACGTAACACATGTCCCAAACAGATTCTCGCCCGAAGTCAGTCTATTCTAGACCCGGTTTCCGGGTATCCTGACTGTTCAGGTGGACTGTGATTGATCAGTGTCCAGGGGGGACCGGTGCCCATGTGGACTAAGTGTAACCTAACGAGTGATGAGATTCCTTAAATGACACCAGTTGAGTTCTTGTAGTTGTGTACTCTGGTTACTCTGTAGCAGCTAATGTTACATTGTTTTGTTGAGTGCCTAAGCCAAATTATGAACTTTATTTCTAATTCAGTTCATGATACGTTTTTATGAATTGAGTCGTTAAACTGTACCTCGGGTTACGACCTTTGCGTATTTGTAAACTGTGTGTTCACAATCCAGTACTCTTAAATTTCTCCTTAATCGGTACTGGCGATGTTTTGATAAATCCCGGAAACCAAAAGAATGTCGTTTGGAAGTTGCCTTTATCTTCATTTGTTCCGAGTTAATAATTCTATATTTTCTATACAAATTTATATCACCGAGCAATAAGGAAAATAAGTTAAACCTAATTTGGCAAGAATTGAACCACATTCATTTATACCAAGCCCTGTTTATATAGTGGATGTCTTTGTTTATTGCTATAGTAATGTCACATTTTAATTTTTATCATAATAAAGCATTGTGGACAAAGTTCGATAAAATTTTATTTATGCCTTGGGGTCCAGTCCTCCCACTCACCAGCCAGTTGTGCTGATGCAGATGAAGGATTTCATATTTATTTTTTAAAATTTCGACTTCAGTGTAAGGAAAGGAAAAAAAAAGAAAGGGGTTTGTAATAAGGCGTGTGATTAAATGTTAAAACAATTAGCAACACAGTGTTATTAACAAAACTATGGCCCTATCTGACACTCTTTTCAAAAGATCACTCACCTTTCCTTTCCTTACAAAATCTCTAACGGAGACTATCTTCAGCCGGCCGCGGTGGCCGAGGGGACAGAGGCGCACCAGTCACGGTGTGCACGGCCACTACGGTCGGGGGTTCGAATCCCCCTCGGACATGGATATTTGTGCCGTCCTTAGTGTTAGCTTATGGAACTTAGCTAGTTCATAAGTAGTTTGTAAATTTAGGGACTGATGACCCCGTAGTTATTTGAACATTTGAACTATCTTCAGCTATCAGTTTGTGCACAAACTACCGCGTATGACTCAATTATTACTACTACAGGCGTACTAATTGTCAAATACTAAAACATTCAGTGTGAAGTGGATGGCAAGTGGGTGCAGTCCAACCACTAAAGTCACTATTTGATTTACGTAAATTTTGCTTAAAAGCATTAATTTTTTATCAGTCTTAGTTAAACAATAACTACCACCGCCACATCTATAAAGAACGAAACTCATACGATTATCGATTGCATTTTATCAGCTCAGTTATAAAAAAATAGAATTAATCACGACCGTTAGTGTCCGTGATGACGCTGCCGCGTTTCGGACGGATACCGAACACGTAACGAATTTCTGCTTCAGCAGAACGAACCAATGAATATTTCATCAATGTCTGTTTTTTTTACTTCATTGTATACTCATAAACACAGGTTGTATTTATACTTTTCATTTCCTAGCACTTTATAATATTATAATTTCATTATGTTTCCACATATGATCGCACTTCGTTACATTTATTGTTTGAGCACTCCGCGGACCGCGTACGGACGTCTGATCTACGTCAAGGGGTGGCAGATACTGCTGCTTGCCTGCTCTCCGACCGGCGAGCGCTGCTGTTCAATAAAGTCTGACCAGAGAAGCCATTTCGACTACCTTTTTATATCGATTTTTGATCTTGTTCACGTACAAAAATTAAACCAAACAAGTAATTACAGTGAATGAATGTTTATGTATATTTTATTTATTTTCTCTAATCAAGAAAATCAAATACAGCACAGATAAACAAATGACATGAAATGTTTACAATTGCATTGCATGCAAACGTTATGCATCACAATCGTTAATTGTCATCAGAAGATCATAATTACTATGAATACACTACCTACAGGTTCAAACAAACCAAATCTCTTGAAATGAGGCTCATATATCGTTGTAATTTAAGGTTTACTGTAAGGATTACCTTTCAACCTTTGATTTTTCGAAGGAAGTCTTTAAATAGAAACAAGTAAGTGCCTTTCAGGATTTTAAGAATGAATTAGTTAACGCCTCTATTTAACATCATAGTAGTTTATTTTAGATTCTATAAAATTAGCTGTTAGGTGTTTCATGACTAATTAAAACAGAAGTACAGGTTCATTTGCACGTACTTGGGAAAAGAATTGCTTTTAAGCTAAGAATCTGCGGTCTAATTATCATTCACGTCTAGGCCAATTGGACCATGCGAAGTACACTACTTGCCATTAAAATTGCTACACCAAGAAGAAATGCAGATGATAATATATTCCTAAAATGAATACCCGTTTATGTGATTTCATTTTCACAAAATTTGGGTGAATAGATCCTGAGATATCGCACCCAGAACAACCTCTGGCTGTAATAACGGCCTTTGAGTCAATGCCCGGCGTATAATCAGAGCTTGGATGGCGTGTACAGGTACAGGTGATGTGGTGTCGCACAAGTCTGAAGTTCGCGCTACGTTCTTTCTCCGCGCGCCGCCATGCACGCACGGCGCGGCGTTCTTACGACGTCAACCACGAGCGCCCTCTGCTGCAACTCCGCTCGTGGCCACCACTAACCTGTATCGTTCACTTGGGAATGAGATAGGCACCAGTTAAGACTTGGCTATCGGATAGGCACTAGAAATCATCAGTAGGCAGGCCTCGATCTAAACTATGTATCAACATTTTACTAGTTACTGCTCTTCAAGATAAGTATTGTTCCATCTCTAGAGTAAATTAGAACGAGATATATATTTCATAGAGTTTCTAGCTGGTCACCTCCATACCTGCACTCGCGTGCATCCTATTTCCTTGTATCGGTCTCTCTCTACTCGGCCACCGACACCCAGGACAACCGGCGGAAACGACACACAAAAGTGGCGACGGGGCTGGGATACAAAAGATGAACTGTGGTATCGTGTTGAACCTGCCTGGTCATCAAGAGTAATGACTGGCGTAGTGTGACGAGGCAGTTGCTCGGCCACCATTGAGCAGACGTTTTCAATTGGTGAGAGATCTGGAGAATGTGCTGGTCAGGGCAGCAGTCTAACATTTTCCGCATCCAGAAAGGCCCGCACAGGACCTGAAACATGCATTATCCTGCTGAAATGTAGGGTTTCGCAGGGATCTAATGAAGGGTAGGGCCACCACGGGTTTTAACGGCCACTGTTCAAAGTGCCGTCGATGCGAACAAGAGTTGACCGAGACGTGTAACCAGTGGCATCCCATACCACCACGCCGGGTGATACGCCAGTACTACAATGACGAATACACGCTTTTAATATGCGTTCACCGCGATGTCGCCAAACACGGATGCGACCATCATTATTCTGTAAACATAACCTGGATTCATCCGAAAAACATGACTTTTGCCATTCGTAAATTCGGGTTCGTCGTTGCGTACCCCATCACAGGCGCTTCTGTTCGTGATGGCTGCGGTTACCCTTGACGCTGCATGGTCTCCGAGCTGGTAGTCCGTTCTGCTGCAAACGTCGTCGAACTGTTCGTGCAGATGGTTGTTGTCTTGCAAACGTCCCCATCTGTTGACTCAGGGATCGAGACGTGGCTACACGATCCGTCACAGTCATGCGGATAAGATGCCTGTAATCTCGACTGCTAGTGACACGAGGCCATTAAGATCCAGCACGGCGTTCCGTATTGCCCTCCTGAACCCACCGATTCCATATTCTGCTGTCGTTTTTGTTATGTCCCCCTAAAACATAACTACAAGCTCATCAATCCTCCATTCCTTCACAGGGCGTCACATGAAAAAGCACAAATGTGGAAAAAATCCCAGGCATTAAAATAGCAAAGGGGAGGAAGATTCAACCTAATCGGTAAAAGGACAGTAAAGGAACCAAGAGACAACACAAAATGAGACAATTACGCAGGATCAACGACGAGGAATGGAAAATAGGAAAGTCTCAAGGTCTCTTTAGTCAACCACGCGGCAACATGCGGAAACTTCCAATCAGAGGAAATTTTTTCGTACACAGTTTGTATTCCACAAGCTTTAAACGGAGTGGTAAAAACTACAGTCTCGAATAAAGCCTAAAACTGGATCAGCCATTTGGGCGTCGTCGCGTAAAACATCGGATGAAAGTGCAGGATATTAAAAAATGTGCCGCAGGCGACTTAAACTGGGCAATCCACCAGCATATGAGCTATCGTCAGGTGGGAACGACAGCGACACTCAGGTGGGTGCTTGCCACGAAAAAGATTAACGTGCGTCAGCCACGTATGACCAATGCGAAGCCGGCTCAGGATTACAGTCCCGGCGGCAGGCCTGCATGGAGGAACGCCACACACACGTGGTGGTCTTAACAGCCCGAAGTTTATTGGGCACCGTCAGGGTACGCCACTCAGCATCCCAAAGCACAGAAAGCCGACGGAGCGAAACAGACCGGAGATAAGAAGGCGTTAGCCCGATATTTGGGGTGAGGATGTACAGTCCGACGCCGACAGTTTTCTGCGGACAAGACTAGTGTTATGCACTTCTAAGCCGTGGGCAAGAGCCCAGGACTGCGTTCAGCGACTTGTGTGCTGGAAGAGATGTAAAAGTCGTCAGCGAAAAGGGAAGGGGATACTGACGACCCAATTCCTGTCGCTAGGCCGTTAATCGCTACTAAAAATAACGGAAGACTCAGAAAAGAGCTCTGAGGATCCCATTTTCCTGCACATGAGAGGTTTTTCGGGAGGCACCAACTTTAATTAAAAACTTTTTAGCTTTTATTACTTTTCGTATTAAAGTCGGTAGGGTGTTCGAGAGGCCCCATCCATGCAGTGAGTATATAGTGCTGCCAGGTTGTGTTGTATGTCTTGTGCACATCGAAGAAGACGGCTGTAAGATGTTGGCACCTGGTGAAGGTTGTGCAGATGGTAGGCTCGAGGTACACCAGGTTGTCAGTGTGCGAGCGACCCTGGCGGAAACTGCCCTGCTATGGAGCCAGTAAGCCCCGAGTCACAAGGATCCAGCAAAACCGCCGAAACATAGTATTTTGATTTTGGTCTCCGCATTATCGTTTAAAAATTTACACTGTTTGTTAAAACGCGGATTTGAATCTAATATGCACGAGAGAACAGTCAATTTGTAGTCTTCCTTTGAACGCATCGCTATTGTAGTTTTTGTTTTTGTCGGCACTGTAATCATGAATACGGACTGTGACTGCTGTGTGTGGATTCATCTGAGCTGGTGACACTTTGCAACCTAGGATAACACAGCCTGAAGCTGGGAGCGTAGTTGGAAACTGCGATCGAGGGGCGTCGTTGTTATTGGCCAGTAGTGGAGACTGAACGGACTCCCATTGTCTCCACCGATCAGCCTGTGCCATCGACATGCCCTGATACTGCTAGCATTGAGGCAGACACTCCACCCGTGTTTGCATGGGAGGTTGCTCCAGTCCGTGGCAGGAGGCGCAAGACATTCTGGGGGACCGATCGTGAGGCCTCCCTGGTTCGTCTTGCGAACAAATTTGAGGCGCTATCTGTTCAGGATAGCGTTCCTGAGTCGGATGGTGTCATCCTGAGGTCACCACCCATCCTGCAAAATACAGGATTTCACATAGGGTGGGTTTGCTTGTAGATTAGAGCTCCAACG
This sequence comes from Locusta migratoria, assembly GCA_026315105.1. Taxonomy (NCBI): domain Eukaryota; kingdom Metazoa; phylum Arthropoda; class Insecta; order Orthoptera; family Acrididae; genus Locusta; species Locusta migratoria. Next base: position 326,251,446 of record CM048750.1, read on the forward strand.
TTATGTGGGTGTTGGAGTCCCTAAGATGGCTGTCAAGGACGAGAAGAAGGCCAACGTGCACTCCGTGTGCATACCGGGTGGAGTCGTTCCACATCTGGAATGAGTCATCCTGGATGCCATGAAGGGTAATGAGGTGCAGCCAACTGCAGATGGTGGCTCATGTCGGTACCAATGATGTGTGTCGCTTAGGATCTGAAGAGATCCTCTCAGGTTTTGAGCGGCTATCTTAAGTGGTAAAGACTGCCAGTCTTGCCTGCAAGATCAAAGCTGAGCTGACCATCTGCAGCATTGTCGACAGGAGCGACTGTGGACCTCTGGTACAAGCCAAGTGGAGGGTCTGAATCAGAGGCGCAGACTATTTTTCTTTCTTTTTTTTTTTTTAATTGTGGTTTTAGGGCGCACAACTGCTGAGGTCATTAGGGCCCAACACTGCCCATAGTAAAATCTTACTGGGGTTAGGACTTAAATGGCTTTCGCCATATTTACACGATTTACAAAAAGTAAAACTGTCAGGAGAACGCGGATCATCAGCTAAAATATCAGACATTTCAAATGGTAAACATAGATAATGACGGAGACGATTAAAAAACGGACATTGCACTAAAAGATGGTTCACAGTAAAAGGTTCATCACAGTGCTCACATAAGGGAGCAGGATCACCACGAAGTAAATACTGGTGGCTAAAATAGCAGTGGCCAATACGAAGCCGGGCCTCTCTCGATGAGAGGGTCGTGATGACGTTGACCAAAGATTAGGCACAGGTTTAATGGCCCGCAATTTTTCTCTGACAGGGATAACGAATGTAAAAACCAACGGGAGATGATACGCCAGGAGACGCAAGCGCGAAGGTCATCAGAGCTAGTAGAAAAGGTAGACAGCCGACGGAGAAGAACTGCGGAGTCTGCGGATACGGCTGCCAACACTCCCACATGACCAGGGACCTACAGAAACGTCACAGTAGTTCCGCTCGCTGAAAGAGAGCTAAGGCAATTGCGGATGTTTTGTACCAGGGGATAGACAAGATATAGCGTGAGAAGGCTCAAAAGAGCACTCAGAGTCCGAGCAAATGATTCTCTCAATAAGAGTGTTTCACCGGACGTATTGGGTGGCTTGATATAATGCATACAGCTCAGCTGTAAAAATGGAACTCCACTCAGGGAGACGATATTTAAACGAGGCGTACAAAGGCACACCCAACACCCTGGTCTGCCTGGCCAAGTAACGAACGCAAGGGTACTCCCGGTGGTAGCAGTGCAGACGTGCACACGGCAAAGAGAACGTTAAGTGAGTCATTAAGAAAACAGCCGTTACGCTAGCCGTTTGTCATCCATTCGAGGACACCCAACTTTTGAGTTTCCGACGATAATTAAGAGGTAGTTCGGTGGCCTCAGCATAGAGGCTCTCTTTGGGGCTAGTGTAAAAACGCTCCCGTCGCCAGTTTCGGTGGTTGGTTGGATGTTTGATGACCATTGTAGTTTTATCCCCCTTAGTCCCCCATTTCACCACATAGCGTCCAAAAAATACTGTGGCTGTAAAAGAGAGGCCCAGAGTGGGAGGGGAATCCCACTTGGTCTCCTTTCGTTTTGTTTCTTGTCGTTTTTTGATGTTTTCTGGACTATCACACAAAGACAGCTTACAAAAGGAAGCCGATGGCTGTGGTGTACCGACCATAAAAATAAAATAGGAAAAGTCAACCACTGGGCAGCACAATGAAAGCTCTAGTTAGAGAGAATGGTAAAAAAAACCTGCTCGAATAAAACGTAAAACGGAATCTGCCATTGTAGCATCGTCACCTAAAACATCTGATAAAACAGCAGGGAGGTTAAAATTTCTCCGCAAGGCGGCTAAAACAGGGCAGTCCAACAATATGTGGACGATTGTCAGACGGGAGCCCCACCGACATTGGGGTGGGTCCTCACCCCAAAGGAGACGTCCATGGGTGAGCCACGTATGCCCAATGTGGAGGCGACACAAAACCACTGAGTCCTGTCGTGAACCACACATGGAGGAACGCCATGCAGCCGTAGTTTCCTTTACCACCTGGAGCTTGTTAGCCGTGCTCAGGCTATGCCACTCAGTATCCCAAAGCCAATGTACTCTCTGGCGCAACAATGAATGGAGATCAGAAGCCGGGAGGCCGATCTCTAGACTGGACATACCGACAGCCTGCTTGGCAAGCCTGTCAACATCTATATTGCCCAGGATACCAACATGACCCAAAGACCAGATGAACACCACCGATCGCCCGGACTGTGTAATGGCATAAAGTGTCTCCTGTATGGCCAAAACCAGGGTAGACCATGGGTAACACTGCGCCAGAGCTCTGAGGCTGCTCAGGGAGTCGCTGCATATTTGCGAAAGACTCGCCTGAGCAGGACCGGATATGCACAAAAGCTCTGTGAATGGCCACCAGCTCTGCAGTGTAAACACTCTGCCGAATGGCTGCCGAGTGCTGTTCCACATGGTCATCCTGAGTGTAGGCAAATACCACGTAGCCATCAACCGAACAACCATCGGTGTAGATCAGGTCATAACGATGGAACTCTGCCATGACAGCCGAGAACTGACGGCGGAGCACCTCCAGTGGAAGTGAGTCTTTGTGCCCATGGGCCAACTCCAGCCGTGTAGACGGCCTTAGCAAGCACCACAGGGGCGTACATGCATGGACCCAATAGGGAGATGGAAGGGGAGAAGACTCAAGCTCCTACAGGAGGGACTGAACGCGATAGGCAATCGTATGACCGGATCTGGGGCGTCGCTGATGGAGACGGACGACCAAATCAGAGAAGGCGATGGTTCGGGTGACCTGGGGAGCAATATATATGGGCTGCATAAGCCGCGAGCAGGTGTTGGGGGTCCGCTGCCAAGGGTGGGATCCCAGCCTCCACTAGTAAGCTGTTCACTGGGCTGGTGCGGAAAGCGCCCGTCACGATGCGAACCCCACAGTTGTGAATGGGGTCCAGTAGGTGCAGTGCTGAAGGTGCCGCAGACCTATAGGCAGTGCACCTGAACTCGAGACAGGACTGCACCAGTACCATGTAAAGCCGCAACAGCGTTGAGCTGTTAGCACCCCATGTTGTATGACCCTGGTGGCGGAGAACGTTGAGACGGCGCCAGCACTCCCGTTTCAGCTGACGAATGTGGGGAGCCATGTCAGCTGGGCGTGAAAGACCTGACCATAGTAGACACCCATCGATTTTTAGGACTGGAGTTGGTCGTTAACAAAATTCAGGGTGAGGGTGAACTGTCCGACGCCAACAGAAGTGCATCACTCTGGTCTTGGTGGCAGAAAACAAAGCCATAAGTGCCAAGGTCTTCGCCTTCCGAATAGCATCTTGCAACCTACGCTTGGCAACTTGGGTGCTGCAGGAACTAAAAGATACAAAAGTTGTCAGCGTAAAGAGAAGGGGATACCGATGATCCAACTGCCTTCACTAGACGGTTGATGGCAACTAAAAATAAAGGAACGCCTATAACCGAGACCTGAGGAACCCCATTTTCCTGGATATGAGAGGTGCTCAGGGAAGCACCAATTTGGACACGAAAGGTACGAACAGCTAAAAAATTCTGGATAAAAATTGGTAGGGAGCCCCGGAGGCCCCAGTCATGTAAAGTGTTGAGGATGTGTCGCCGCCAGATTGTATCATATGCTTTGCGCATATCGAAGAAGATGGCAACAAGGTGGTAGCGCCGGGAAAAGGCTGTGCGGATTGCAGACTTGAGGTACACCAGGTTGTCGGTGGTAGATCGACCCTGGCGAAAACCGCCCTGGCATGAAGCCAATAATCCCAGAGTCTCAAGAATCCAACAACTGCCGACTGACCATCCGCTCTAACAGTTTGCAAGGAAGTTTAGTCAGGTTAATGGGCCGATAGCTATCCAAGGAAAGAAGATGTTTGTTAAGCACTGGGATGATGATACTCTCCCGCCACTGTGACGGGAAAACACCATCACATCAGTTGCGGTTATAGTCTGCAAGTAGATGACGCCGACTATCTGCTGAGAGATAGCGTCCATAGCCAAACGCTGAAGCGTCAGGCCCAGGCACCGTGTCAGAACACGGTTGTAGAGCACTGAGAAGCTCCCACTCAGTAAATGGAGTATTTTAAGATTCTACTTTACCACCCGCCACTCAGACTGGTGCTCTACCCTCTCTTTCACTGCACGGAAGCCCGGTGGATAATTTGCAGAGGCAAAGGCACGAGCATAATACTTGGCAAACATCTCTGCAAGTGTGGCAGGGTCCGTACATAGGACTCCATTTGTGGAGATCCGAGGGATTACCACTGGTGTCTGTAATCCCTGTACCCGCCTTATTTTACTCCAGACCTGCGAGGCTGAGGTACCTGTCCCAATAGTAGAAACGTTCCTCTCCCAGCACTCCTGTTTCCGTCTTCTGATTAGCTGGTGAGCATGAGCGCGAAGCAGTTTAAAATTGATGAGGTGCTCCTGAGAGGGGTGCTGTTTGTATCGCTGTAAGGTCCGCCTGCAGTCTTTAATGGCCTCAGCGACCTCCGGCGACCACCATGGCACTGTCTTACACCGTGGGGCAGCCCGATGTACGCGGAATGGTAGCGTCTGCAGCAGAGATAATAGAGCGTGTGGCGCTCTCGACCACCACATCGATGTTCTCGAGTGGGGGAGGGCCAACGATGGCAGCAGAAGCATAGTCTTCCCAGTTAAATCTCTGCAGAACCCACCTGGGGACTCGTTGTGTGGCAGTGACCATTTCCCCGTTTCTTGTCACTCCCCCAAGTCGTCACGGGCTCTCCAGTGAACAGATGGTGGAAGGCTGTGGCTGCAGATGGACAGATCAATGACCGAAAATGTTCCATGTGCCACACTAAAATGTGTGGGGGCACCTGTATTTAGGAGGCAGAGGTCGAGTTAGTAAATCCTCAACAACCCTGCCATGACCAGAGATCGTAGAACCACCCCAAAAGGGACTGTGGGCATTAAAGTTGCCCAACAGTAAGAAAGGTGGGGGTAGTTGAGCTATGAGTGCAACCAAAACTTCCACAGATACGTCACCATCTGACGGCAAGAAGATACTGCAGACAGTGTGGTCCTCACCCTGACAGCCACTGCTTCTAATGGTGTTCGAAGGGGCACAGGTGCACAGGTTCACTATACACAGAGATGAGGACACACACACACACACACACACACACACACACACACACACACACACACACACACACACACACACACACAGGGATCCGCATTTCTGGAAACCAGGTTTCCTGGAGAGCAGTGCAGAAAGCAGGTGTCTTGCTAAGAAGCTGCCGTAGCTCAGCCAGGTGGGCGAAGAAACCTCCGCAGTTCCACAGGAGGATGGCATAGGTTGAGTACTGGGAAGACGATGAATCAGACGACTCGGTGGGCTATAACTCGGCATCACTTGCATCCACCGGTCTGGGTTAGTCATTAGGACTGTCCGTTTTGCCAAGGGCATCCCCGAGAGCGAGGTCCTCGGGTGACGCAAGAATCTCCACCTCATCCTCAGAAGTAGAAGTGGAGGCGGAGGGGAGTGGTGGCATGGAAGCCACCATGGTCTCCCTTCTTTGACCTTGGTTTATACCCTCCGTTCCCTTGGGGGCTTTGCCAGTGGTAGGTGCTTCTCAGACTCAGCCACGGGGACTGATGACGAGCGCGACCAGCAGTTGGCGAGTGCGCCTGCTGTGGGTTAGTGTGGATATCGACACTGGCAGAATGGGAGTGTCCCAAGGGACTCCCTCCGTGTGAGGGAAGCCGGAGAAGATTGATCTTTCTCTGGCTGAGAGTCAGTAACTGACCCCGAGGCTTTCGCCTTGGGAGCTATAGAAGTATGCCCCCCAACCACCGTGGGGGCAGGCCTAAGTTGGCGGCCCTGGGGGCCCACAGAAACAGATGAAGTAAGAAATACCGCCGCCGCCAAGTTGAGTGGCGTCGACGTTACTGCTGCGAACGAGTTGCTCATAGTAACAGAGTGCAGATGGTCAAATTTTTTCTTCGCGTTATTATACGATATAAGGCCCAGGGTTTTGTACTCGGTAATTTTCCGTTCCCGTTGAAGTGCGGGACATTGGTCAGAACCATCCTCCCTGCTCGTCGCACAGATGACGCAGAAGGTAGGTGATGTACATGGGGTGCCTGGATGGCTGGACGCCCGCAGTCCCTACATGTAGCGCTGGACATGCAATGGGAAGACATGTGGCGGAACTTCCCCTATGAGATGCTTTCAATGCTGGGAGGAATTAAAGGCACAACAAGGCTTGAACGACGAAGAGTTCATTTTATCCAGCACGTCCATAGGAGCCCAAAGGATAATAGGGCCGCTACTGGTGCCTTCATCTTGGTCTTTGAGGGTGATATATTGCCTGAAAAGGTCAAGGTGATGACGACATTTTCAGGCAATGTATCACCCTCAAAGACCAAGAAGAAGGCACCAGTAGCGACCGTATTATCCTTTGGGCTCCTATGAACGCGCCGGATAAAATGAACTCCTCGTCATTCAAGGTTCGCCCTTAACTCGTCGTCTCTCTAGAGCAACAAATCCCTATGGAAAATTACACCCTGAACCATATTCAGGGACTTGTGGTAAGTGATGTTGCGGTGAACGTCAGCCAGCTTGTCGCAAGCGAGTAGCGCCCATGACTGGGCAGCGGATGCTGTGTGGATGAGAACAGAACCGTTGTGCCTTTTAGAGAGTGAGTCCACTTCCCCAAACCTGTCCTCCAGATGATCCACAAAGAACTGAGGCTTGGTCGCTGAAAATGAGTCCCTATCAGTCCTGCTGCACACGAGACATGTAGAAACATAATCTTCACCCTGTTTTGCGGCCCGACGTCCCTCCCAAGGTGCGGTCAGAGGGGAACGTTTGGGGGTCGTACATTGAGGCATTAAACTTTCCCTTCTTTGAGACGGCGGTTGTACGTCCGCCAAGGTCACCCGATTTTTGTCTCTTCATTGCGGGTGATCCGTCCTAATGCCACCCACTCCGATCAGGGGCTCTCCTTACGGGCGCCACCCAGCCACAGCAACGTCACCTGGCGGGATGACCGTTGCCGGGAGTCCTGATGCCCCACAGAGAAAAGCATTTACTCCTTCCCGTGCATGAGGAGTATTCAGCTCTCGCATCGGTAGAGCGATCCCTGTGTTGTTAGGCGGCTACAGCCAAGAAAGTACATGACGACCCCACCACAATGGACTGGCTACTGTGCTGGCTTTCTGGCGCTACGTGAACTATCATAAAGGAGAGTGCTAAGATATCAGTGCACAATGGACCCGACTTCCACGGAAGAAAGAAATTACGTGCCCAGTGGCAGAATAGAAGCCGCAGTCGCAAGTCCATTCCATGATGGGTGCATCAGATGACATGGCACGAGAATTACATGTTGCACCATGTAAGGTGTCCTCCCCCAAATGGTTCGCTCTTCTGAAAATTTTGAATAATGGAGGGTCAAACCCACATAGGGGACCACAGATGGAAAGCCGAAACATATGAAGACTCCTTTTAGTCGCCTCTTACGACAGGCAGGAATACCGGGGGCCTATTCTTACCCCCAAACCCGCAGGGGGGGGGGGGCTCACGTCGCCAGAAGGATCCCTTTTTGGTGGATTGTGTTAAGGTGGCGCAGTGTGGACGGTCGAGCCGAAGAATAAACGATAATTCCATAGTCCAGTTTGGACCAAACTGTGTGTACCGTGCGTGGCACAGGGAATCAATTTCGATTCGGGTCGGCCCCACCCTCTAGCAACCGAGCGGGACGTCACGTGCGAGACGAGACAAAAAGGTTGTTGGTCGATCTCAGCGAAAGACGGCGGACGTGAAATTGGTCCGTGCAGGAGCGGTGGTGCTCTGGGAACTGCGACAGTTTTACACACGTTGTGGCTGTCGTGTGCACGTAGTTCATCAAGTTTTGCGGAATTTTCACCTTAAGTGCGTGAGTTACATCCTAGATTTTGGACTGAACCGTATCATCAAGAATGTAAAGTCGACCGTTCCCATCGGCACGGGACACAGCGCTTCCTTCCAGCTTGATCATGGTCAGTTGTGTTAAGTTTTGTATATCAGACCGTAGGGGTATGTATCACTTGCGTCTTGAAGTATAAAAAATTATTTATTGTGATGTACTGCCTGGTGCTAATCACAGTGTTTCAGCTTCCGTATAAAGTTCTATAATTGCAAAGTGTGTAAAACGTAATGATGTACAATTGTTTGTATTACTTGGACGACTGGTTTAGAGTTCATGAGTTGTTACTAAGAAGTTGTGCTGCTCGGAAGCCCGTCCAAGGTAATTGAAAGATACTAAACCTCGAATAAATTTAAAGAAGTGAGCAGTCTTAAGTTGTGGGCTTACCAGATACACTGAGGCCTGTTCGTGCAAAGTGTCTTTAAGTTACGTAATTTTTGCACTTCTTGAGTAACTTGGCTGTGGCCTGTACAATGAACTTGGACCAAATTGTTTCATTTTAACACCTGATTGTTTTACCATCGCCATTTTGTTGCATAGCATATGTTCTTCATAGGCGTTCTGCTTGTCTTGTAGCTTTGAAGACATTAAATGTGGCCGCTAAACAATGCAGGGTAAGTTACCTTTTTTGTAACACAGCAGGCAAAAAAAAAAGTTCTATGGTGTGTATTGTAGTTGATATAAGTCAGTTATTCCTTGGGTAAAAATTGTCTTCAGGATTTGTATTTACTGTATTTCCTGTCTCAAGTGTTCATTCTTAGATTTTGAGTACGTGGAATCATTGTTTATTACTTCAAAGGTGTCAGATAACTTAAAACATAGTAAGGAATTTAATGTTCAGTCTTTTAAATTTCCTTTGACGACTGATTTGTTTTATTTAAGGTGAAATAAATTTTGATTTAACACTGTAAATGGTAAGGTGCTAACTCCAAGGTACTCTCAAATTCCCGCCAACATATCACAATACGATGCGATACAGACGGAAGAGAGTAGACCGATCAGCTCCCCACGAGGTGCCACTTAACACCTGCAGCACATTGAGAGAGCAGGTACAGCGAGCTGCCAAACGAGATATGTGGGGAAACCAACTTAGCTTCCTGTCGAAAATAAGTCCCAAGAACGTCGTGGTCTCCACAAATGGAAGTGCTATGGGGCCCAGACGAAGGGACGAGGGGAGGAACCCCTTCCACCGCCAGAAGTTCATGCAGACTGTCTTGTCAGCCGAGGAATCGAAAGTCAGTGTCCATACTCCACGTATGTAGAGTGTCTAGGCGCCGCTGAAAGCGAGGCTCCAGGAAACCCATTTGCTCAGAGCTGCTGTATTTCGCGAAGTCGTCGACAAAGAGGGACGCCGACACTCACGGTGGTAGATCAGCTATAGAATTGATTGCAAATGCAAATAAAACGCTCAGGATCGAGCCCTGGGGGACCCCGTTCTCCTGAATAAAAGTGCTCGATAAAACCTACTGTCTGGCGCTTCTGTAAAAAGTTATTACTGAATTAGATAGGGCGATAAGATGATCCACCGCTGAACGGTGCTTGCGAAACCCACATTGGACATTAGAAAGGATATTTCGCGTTTCAAGCCATCATACCAGGCGCCCGTAGCTGGAAGGAAGAAATTTGTCCTTCCCAGGCTTTGGTATCGGAATTACTATGGCTTCACGCCAGTGTCAGGGAAAGGTGCCTCCTACCCATATGCCATTGTAGGTGGCCAGTAGGCAGTGCAAGCCTGGAGGTGAAAAGTGTTGCAACAACGCTAAGTGAATGCCATCTGGTCCTGGAGCGGAGGACCACGAAGACGAGAATGCGTGGTAGAGCTCAGGTAAAGGGTAATGGAGTCGCCTCCACCATCCGTTTCCTAGTGAGGAAAGTGTGAAGAACTAGAGACCTCTGCATAATATGGACCAAGTGTGTTGGCTATTTGTGGGGAGTCAAAGATGTCGTTAATTGTAACACGGAGACCAGGAATCGAGGAATGAGCCTTAGTACCTGAAATTTTTCTGAGGTTACCTCTATTAAAAGAGCTTGTGAATGACAGCCCACTGGCGCGTTTACAGTCGCGAAAAACGTGACAATAGACCCGCAGCTGTTTGTATCAGATGCAGTTTTCGAATATGGGCCATTGTTTGAAGGTTCTAAGAGCACGTCGCCCTGCTCACAGAGCGTCACGGCATTCCGCAATCCACCACGGGACAAGGGTACGCTGTGCTTGGATAATCTTACAGGGGATGCAACATTCTGCGGCTGTGAGAAATTACCACAGTTAGTGTTCCACTTGGTCGTCTATACTAGGATACTGATGAGTACCAAAATCCGCCAGTGACGAATAGAGCTCCCAGTCTGCTTTGAGTATCCTCACCGCTGGGAGATCACAAAGGGTGCCATGTGTCATTAGGTGAATTGCAGATGGAAAACGATCTGTTCAATGTGTGTCCAAGAGAACAGACCATTCAAGACGCCGTGCCAGCTGAGCAGTGCAGATAGATAGATCTATGTGGCTGAAAATGTTTGCGGAGTCCGAAAGATAAGTGGCAGATGCGCTTAACGTGGTTCAGTATATCTGCCAGGAGGGAGCTGCGTAGACATAGTCGTGGGGAGCCCCAAAGGGGGCGGTGGGCGTTGAAATCGCCCACAAACAAGAATGGACGTGGAAGCTGGTCAATAAGATCTAGAAGATCATATCTAGTGATGGGAAAGGAGGAAGGAGCGTAAATATTGCACAGCGTGAAGATAAATCCAGGAAGCTTGTCATGGGGTACACAAAGGGACAGGTGTACTGTGTATGTCATCCTGAATGAGCAACATTACGCCCTCGTGGGCTGGACCTACTTCCACTGGAGGAAGGTCAAAGCAAACGGCAGTGTAATGTGGGAAAATAAAATTGCTCCCTGGTACTTATCTTCTCTCTACAGGAGACAATTTAATTGGGTGATATGTTCGCGTTAGAAGCTGCAGTTCGGTCCAATTCGACCGGATACCACGAATGTTCCATTGAAGAATATCTATAACAGGATAAAATGAGATGAAGGTGGACATCAGCCCGATGAAAGTGACGGGCCACAATGCAAATATTCGCAACTTGTGTCGCGTGATAATATGGAGCGAGACCCTCCCGTCTCAGAGGTGACCTCGTCAGCCACCCGAGGGTGGTCGGCAGCCCCATCTTTGCTGATACACCTGGAGAGACTATAGGCTTCCAGGGGATGCCATCGTCGCATTGTGTGGTAGAAGGAAGGGAATTCCCCCCGCCCCCCCCCCCCCCCCAACTTTACTTCTTGGAGCTCTGGTGATGTTCCTTCATAGCCTCAGATGTTTTGGAAACGATGTGGAGGAATTCCTAGCGTGAATGGTCCTTGTTAGACTTTTGGGTCTCGATCTGTGGCTTCACAGCTGAAGATGAAGATTTGGAAGAGGTATTCACACTGTTTGTCGATGTAGACTGTGACGACTACAGTACTGAAGTTCGACAATGGAGTCAACTGTAGGTCATATGTCGGTGTGGCCATGTCCCGCGTTGGTGGAGGCGCTCCATCTACAGTACTGTAGTGGGGTAGGCGGCTTACGAGTGGCGTACATCTTACGTGCAACTTGAATAGGACATGTATTTTCTGTATGGACCGTTCATCGGCAAACGTGGGACATTCCCAGGAGGAGGCTGCACGATTTCAATTACAATTGATGCAATGGGGGGACGGTGGTGGACAGTTCCCCTCGTGTACATCTTTACTCCAAGTGACATGTTACCGGGTTCTTGCACGACTGACTTTTGTGATTAAAGCGATGGCATTGGTAACACAGAGTAGGGTTAGGGATATAACGTCGTACTATGATTACCTCATATCCTGCCTTTATCTTCGGCGTCACAGCCACCCGGTCTAATGTCAACAACACTGTACGAGTGGGGACAAACATTGTTCTCTTCTTTCATCTCTATGTACTGCGATTACTCCTTGCGCTGCCAGATATTCCTTTAGTTCATCCTCAGTCAGACCGTCTAAACAGGATGAGAAAACCACCCCTCGGGAATAATTGAGGGTTGGATGAAGCTCAACACGAACTGGGTAATTGCGGAGCAACTTAGAAAGTGGTTCCCAGGCACAGTGGCTGCTCAAGCCTGTTTCCAACAGTAGTGTTCCATTACGCAGGCGGTTGCAGGTCTTAACTAGGCCGACAACGGCATCAACCCCTTTCTAAATGATGAATGGGTTTACTGACGAGAAGGATTTTTCTTTCTCAGTACAGGTAACAACAAGAAACTTAAATGTCGATTGTAAATGCTTCTGTTCAGATACTGGATATTAGTTTATGTCAACTTCCGGAGACTCTACATTTTCTTTGTTAAAAAACCACCGCGGATGTATCCCCCACGATTGCCAGTCACTCCGATGGCACGTTCCTACCTGCTGGGGGCCTCCAACGGAACACACCCGCCTTGGGCGATTGTTCCCACTCCAGGTCGGGAGGTGTGATCTACAGACGGAGGGACCAATCGGCGAATCAGAAAGGTATCAGCTCAGGCAATCGCCCCTCCCCAGGCTGGGCCTTAACCAGGAGGTACGCCTGCACCCTACATGCCAGCCCGGGGCTGGGACTTACACATTACCCAGTCACCAATATGGGTGGCCTTCAGGTGCGTACAGGAAAGAGGAAGAAGAAAGACATAGGAGGAGAAGCCTCAAACGCTAATGCGGAGGCAAAGAAAGAAGTGAAAAAAGGGCTCTATCCAAAACCTTTAGAACTCCGGTTCCCCAAAGGATGCACAAGACTCGGTCCCAAAGAGACGGGGGGGGGGGGGGCGGGAAGACAGTAGGAGAAGCGTCGTGTTGCTCAGACGGTTCTGCGATCGTGTAGGCTGAAGATTCCTGTGTAAGTGTAATATAACAGCAGTTGAGGCGTCTGCTTTACGGTCTCTCAGAATGGATCCTGATATTGTTATCTTGCCTGCGGACAAGGAAAACGCCTCATTTTTGATGAATAAAGATGATTACATTCAAAAGATGCAATGTCTACTTTCTGATTCGACATATCGTAGGATCGGTGCTGACCCCACAAAGAGTGTTGAGAGAAAGACTAATAACCTCCTGAAGAAAAGTCCTTTCTCACCGGAGACCATCAAAATTCTTAATTCTTACTGTGCTGTTCCACCTAGATTGTATGTCCTTCCTAAGGTTCATAAACAGAACATTCCTCTGAGGCCTATAGTGTAACATTGGTGCTCCGACATATCGTGTAGCTAAACATCTTGCTAGTTTGTTGAGTCCAATGGTGGGCAGGTGTGAACACCACATTAAGAACTCGGTGGATTTTTTACGTCGATGCAGGGATTGCGTTTGAATGACTCTGATATTTTAGTGATTTTTGATGTTGTGTCTCTCTTCACTCGCGTTTCTCTGTCAGATTCGTTGCAGCTAATTGAGGTTAAGTTTGGTGTCGAGTTAACAAACCTTTTTCGACATGTGCTGACTTCCACTTACTTTTTATTCAATGGTCAGTACTATGAACAAACTGATGGAGTTGCAATGGGAAGCCCGTTGTCACCTATTGTGGCCAATTTGTTTATGGGGGATTTTGAGGAACGTGCTTTAGCGTCAGCGACTCTGAAACCTGCGGGTTTTCTCAGATATGTGGACGACACTTTTGTTGTTTGGCCTCATGGTAGTGAGAATTTAAATGGTTTTTTGGAACACCTAAATTCAATCCACCCGAATATTCAGTTCACAATGGAGGAGGAACAGAATGGCTGCCTTCCTTTCCTTGATGTGTTGGTCAGAAGGAAGATTGATGGTACATTGGGACATTCTGTTTATAGGAAGCCTACTCACACAGATTTGTATCTGCGATCTGATAGTTGTCACCATCCAGCTCAGCGTGAAGGAGTACTTCGTACTTTGGTTCACAGGGCACAAGTCATTTCAGACCCTGAAAGTTTGTCAGCTGAGTTGTCCCATCTCGAGGTGACCTTTCGTCAGAATGGTTATAGTGAGACACAGATAAAACGTGCATTAGCTATCAGCCTTCTGTGCAACGGGTGAGTGACGATAGTAATGAAGTGGCACCTAAATCTATGGCCTTTTTGCCTTGCGCAGGAAGTATTTACAACAAGATTGTTCGTATTTTACGGAAATATGATGTGAAATGTGTTTTTCGACCACCTTCTAAGATAAAGGCCCTGTTAGGGTCCGTAAAGGATGATCTTGGTTTGCGTAAGTATATCGTATTCCTTGAAGTTGTGGCATGTCATATATTGGTCAGACAATCAGGACTGTGGAAGACCGGTGTATTGAACATAAACGTTACACGCGCTTACAACAGCCCAACAAATCCGCTGTTGCAGAACACTGTCATGACACCGGTTATCCTATGGAATACAACACAACGGAGATCCTGGCATACACCTCCACCTATTGGGATAGTGTTATTAAGGAAGCTGTTGAAATTAAACTAACAAGCGACCTTAAAAACAGAAATGTTGGTTTTTGTTTAATTCTGCTTGGAATCCGGCACTGTCTCTAGTCAAAAAACAGAGGGATAAAATTAATGCTGCCTCACCTGTTGATTAAGTCACTATCGATATTTTTGCTGTTTGGTCACCTTTGGTTGTGTTGACTCTGCTGTGACTTGTACTGTGTGTGTTATCTTCCTTGTTTACACTTTGCAACCCGAGGTATTAAATACGCTTGCACATTACTTCCTTAAGTGCAGTTATGCCTTGAGAATGGCAGGGTGCTCTCCTGCCGAAATATCGGCAGTTGTCGACGACGTCACCCGGCAGCATACCCGTAAGTTGTTTGAACAAATGAAAAGTATATTTGTTCAGGAAAGCAGATAGAAATAGAATACATTGCTTCTTGATAGAAACGAGTGGAAGCTGTCTAACACTAAACGTAGGTGTAGACCAGATGTGGCTCAAATTAAAGGAAGTATCGTCAGCAATTGAGAGTTTTATACCAAATAAATTAATAAAAGGAGGTGATCCCCTTTCGTACACAAAACAGATCAGGACACTGTTGCAAAAGCAACGGAGAAGGTATGCAAAATTTAAACGAACACAAAATCCCCAAGGATTGGCTATCCTACACAGAAGCTCGAAATTTAACGAAGACTTGAATGCGAGATGCCAACAATACTTTCCAAAACGAAACTCTTTCTCGAAATAGGACTGAAAACCCAAAGAGATTTTCGTCATATGTTAAATATACTAGGGGCAAAACACAAACAATACCCTCGCTGAGTGATAGTAATGGCGATCCTGCCGATAACTGCGCTACTACAGCAGAGTTATTAAACATAGCTTTTAGAAACTTTTCACCAAAGAAGACGAAACCAATATTCCAGATTTCGAATTACGAACAGAGGCCGTAATGAGTAACGTAGAAGTAGAAGTAGATATCAGCGGAGTAGTAGTAGTAGTAGTAGTAGTTGTTGTTGTTGGTGGTGGTGGTTGTTTTAAGTGGACTAAACAGCTAGGTTATCAGTCCCCTGTTCCTAGCTGAGAGTCAACTGTCAATAAAGATAAAACAATGCCCTGAAAATGACACCGCACAAAAGGGCAGGTTAACAATGGATAAGCCATTGACAATACAAAACGATGACACGCAGAATTAGTGAAAATGTCACGAATAAAACTGGATAGCATAGTACCTTGGCTGGCTGATCACAAAGAAAAAAACAGGATGAGCCAGCCACACTGCACACACTAAGAACTCCTAAGGACGTGAAAAGGTAAAAAGCTGGGTTGCTGGTGGCCTAAGAGATCAGGCTACAGCACCCACGGTTAGATAGATGCATAAAAACCAGAAGCGGGGATAAAACTTAAAACAGCGTTAGCCATAGAGGCGTCGTCACCTAAAACTAAGGGTAGTGCGTCTGGAAGATTAAAAGAATGCCGCAGATTGGCTAAAATCGGACAGTCCATCAAGAGATGGGCCACTGTCATTGTGACACCACATCGACACACGGGCGGGGACTCACGGCGAAGGAGATACCCATGGGTCAACCACGTGTGTACAATACGGAGGCGGCAGAGGACAACCGCCTCTCGGCGAATCGGCCGCAGTGAAGACTTCCACAGGGCTGTGGACGGCTTCACTGCCCGAAGCTTGTTTGGCGCATTTGCCATAGCCCACTCTGCGCTCCAAGCCTCGCGCACCTTCCGGTGCAACACCAATTTCAGATCAGGTTCCATGACGCCAATATCTAGCGGTGGCTCCATAGTGGCCTGCTTGGCTAAGCGATCTACTTGTTCATCCCTGGGATGCCGACGTGGCCCGGGATCCACACAAAGACCACAGAGCGGCCAGATCGGCTTAGAGAGTGAACAGTATCTTGGATCGACCGTGCCAATGGCTGGCGAGAAAAACACTGGTCGATCGCTTGTAAACCACTCAGGGAGTCAGAACAGATGACAAATGACCCCTTGAGGTGTTGCAGAGCCCTTAGAATGGCGACCAGTTCGGCAGAGAAAATGGTACTCTCAGCTGGCAGAGAATGCTGCTCCACATGGTCATCATGAAGAAACGCATACCCAGCATGGCCATCTACTACGGAACCATCTGTGTGGACGGGTTTTGTGGCATCGAACGAGTCTAGAAGTTGTAGAAACTGGTGACGGAGATGTCTAGCGGAAACCGAGTCCTTTGACGTACAGGACAGATCCAGACGGAGCTGCAATCGAGGAATAGACCAAGGAGGATTTCGAAAGGAATAGTGGAACGTGGTAGGAAGTGGAGAGGATGCGAGGGACGAAAGAAGGGAACGAGCACGGACTGAGATCGGGTAACCCGACTTAGGCCGTCGTGGAGGAATAGGGACCGCAGCGTCTGGAAAAATGAGTCGGCGGTTTGGATGGAGGGGCGAGGCCTGAACATGGGCAACATATGAAGCCAGCAGGTGTTGCCTGCGGAACCGCAGCGGGAGGACTCCAGCTTCGACTAGGAGGCTTGTTACAGGGCTTGTGCGAAAAGCCCCTGTCGCCAAACGAACACCACAGTGTAAAATTGGGTCTATTGCCTGCAGCGCTGACGGCGCAGCCGAATCGTAGACTATGCAGCCATAGTCTAGGCGCGACTGAATGAGGGCCTTGTAAAGTTGTAAGAGCGTTGGGCGCGAGGCTGCCCAAACCGTGTGGCTAAGACAGCGCAGGATGTTGAGGTGGCGCCAGCACTTTTGTTTTAACTGGCGTAGGTGCGGCACCCAGGTTAGACGGTCATCAAACAACATACCTAAGAATCTGTGTGTCTCTTCGACTTTTAGCAGGTCGGCAGCTAAGTAAAGTTCGGGTTCTGGGTGTAATGCCCGACGTCGACAGAAATGCATCATACTAGTTTTGGATGCAGAAAATTTAAAACCGTGGGCAAATGCCCACGACTGTGGCTTTCGAATTGCGATCTGAAACCGCCATTAAGCTACGCTGATGCTGGAGGAGCTGTAATACATGCAGAAGTCATCGGCATACACGGAAGTAGAAACCGATGACCTCGCAGCCGCAACAAGACCGTTTATGGCGATTAAGAATAAAGGAACACTGAGAACGGAACCTTGTGGGACTCCGTTCTCTTGACAATGAAGTGAGCTGAAACAAGAACCAACACGAACACGAAAAGAACGCAATGCCAGGTAGTTCTTAATGAATGTAGGAAGTGGACCCCGTAAACCCCAATTGTACAGCGTAGACAGAAGATGATAGCGCCAGGTGGTGTCGTACGCCTGTCGCAGGTCAAAGAAGACGGTAATCGGGTGTTCACGGCGAGAAAATGCTGTACGAATGGCCGACTCTAGTGACGCGAGATTGTCGATAGCAGAGCGGCATTGACGGAACCCACCCTGTTGAGGCGCCAAGAGTCCTCGGTCCTCGAGGATCCACATGAGCCTCCGACTCACCATCCGTTCAAAGAGTTTACACAGAACGTTGGTGAGGCTGATTGGGCGGTAACTATCAGCCACCTGTGAATCAGCCCCGGGCTTCATCACTGGGATGATGATGCTATCCTGCCATTGAGACGGGAAGACACCCTCAACCCAGAGACGATTCAGCAAGCAGAGAAGTTAGCGTTTAGAGTTTGCTGACAGATGTCAGAGGAACTGACTATGAATGCGGTCAGGTCCAGGGGCGTGGCTGGGCATGCGGCAAGGGCGTATTCGAACTCCCATTCGCTGAAAGGGATGTTATAGACTTCCGTCGCGTTCGAAAGGATATCTGTTTTCGCTCGGTGCGCTCTTTGAGGGCGTGGAAATCCGCATTATATGCAGCGGTCGCTGACGTGCGAGCATAATGGTGTGCCAAATGCTCAGCTATTGTGAGAGGGTTAGTGCAAATTGTACCCTGAATGCTGAGGCACGGAATTCCCACTGGTGGGCGGTGGCCAAAGAGGCGTCGAACTTGCGACCATACCCGTGAAGGCGATGCTCGGGATCCAATGGAGGCGACATAACGCTCCCAGGAGGCCCTCCTGCTTTGCTGGATCAATCGCTGTGCCCGTGCACGAAGACGCTTAAACGCAATAAGGTTATCGACGGAAGGGTGGCGACGGTGCCGCTGTAGTGCTCGCCGACGTTCCCGGATGGCCTCAGCTATCTCCGGCGTCCATCAGGCCACCGATTTACGGTGGAGTGATCCAAGTGAGATGGGTACGGTTTTCTCAGCAGCAGAAATGATCGAATGAGTGACCTGCTGAACAGCGGTATCGATATCAGCCAGAAGAGGAGAGGGAAGCACAGCGGCTATGGAATATGCTGGCCAGTGGGCCCTATGGAGGGACTAGCGAGGCAGACGGTCAGCAGGTGGACACTGTGGGAGCGACAGGAAGATGTTGAAATGGTCGCTGCCACACAGGTCATCGTGGACCCTCCAAGTGAAGTGTGGTAGCAGGCTTGGGCTACAGATAGACAGATCTATGGCAGAGAATGTACCGTGTGCTACGCTAAAGTGTGTAGCAGCACCGGTGTTAAGGAGGCAGATGTTCAGCTGGTTCACTAGTGTCTCAACATCCCTACCTCATGCTGAGGTCTGTGTGCCACCCCACAAAGTGTGGCGGGCATTGAAATCCCCCAAAAGAAGGAAGGGTGGGGGAAGTTGGGCGACCAAGGCAGCGAGGTCCACAGGAGAGAGAGCCTCATCTGGTGGGAGATAGATTGAACATATTGTAACATCTTGCACTGCCTGGAGCCGAACAGCAACCGCCTCTAGGGGCGTTTGAAGAGGCACAGCAGCGCTTGGACCAGTGGCTGGGACATAGATGCAGACTCCATCAGAAACTCTGGCATAGATGGGGCGATTTTTAAAATAGCCACGGTAGCCTCCAAGGGCATGCGACTGCATCGCTGGGAACCAGGTCTCTTGAAGAGCGATACAAAAGGCAGGTGTTTGGCTGAGAAGTTGTCGTAGCTCAGGCAGGTGGTGGAAAAAGCCACCACAGTTCCACTGGAGGATGACGTTTTCTCCTGGCTGTACCGCCATAATGAATAAAAGAGCATATCACTCCATTGGATCGTCTGCTACCATGTGCTCGGAATCCACAGAACCAGAGATCTTATTTTTTGGGGAATCAGTAATTGCGAGATCCTCAGGAGATGCGAGGATCTCGACTTCATCCACTGAAGAAGAGGATGTGGTTGGTTGTGGCTTTGAAGCCACTGAACATTCTTCTTGTTTCTCTTTTTATTTTCCTCTCGCTGGCCCTTTGGTTTGCAGGGCCGAGGGGGGTTTCCCAGAAGTGGCATCCGGGATGGAGGAAGAGCAGGAAGCTCTTCAACCGGCAGGTTGGAGATCCTGAAGCCTGCGGCCAGGATCCTCCGGAGCACTCTGGGAAGCCGCAGAAGGGGTTGTCTCTAAGGACCCCTTCCGAGTGAGAGGGGCCGGAGAAGGCTTCTCCTTCCCCAGCTTAGAGGTGGGGACTGGAGTCCCCGGTGTTTTAGCCGGTGATGCTCCCACTGTGAAAAGAGTGGGAGCCACCGAAGAGAAGGTTTTCCCTGCTGGTAGGGGGGCCGGGTCAGATGATTGGGCCTGGGGGCCCACTATCGTTGATGGAACAGGTGGAACAGCAAGCACAGTGGACAAGGACGATGAGGCTGCCGCGGCATAGGTAGTTACCAGGTGGGCAGGATGGAGCTTCTGATATTTTCGTTTGGCCTCTGAATAAGTCAGTTAATCTCTGGTCTTGTATTCCATTATTTTCCTCTCTTTCTGCAGAACTCTACACATAGGCGAGCAAGGGGAGTGATTCTGGCTGCAGTTGACACATACTGGAGGCGGCGTGCAAGGGACGTTCGGATGAACCGCATGTCCACACTCCCGACATGTTGGGTTGGCATCACATCAGGAGCTCATACGGCCAAACTTCCAGCATTTAAAACGGCGCATAGGGGGAGGAACGTAGGGTTTTACGTCGATTCGGTAAACCATCACCTTGACCTTCTCAGGCAATGAGTCACCCTCAAAAGCCAAGATGAAGGCACCGGTCGCGACCCTATTGTCCTTTGGACCCCTATGGACTCGCTGACTAAAATGTACTCCCCGCCGTTCTAGGTTGGCACGCAATTCGTCATCCGACTGCAGCAAGAGGTCTTTATGGAAAATTATTCCCTGTACCATATTTAGGGTCTTGTGCGGCGTAATGGTAACGGAAACATCACCCAGCTTGTCACAGGCAAGCAGTGCTCGCAATTGAGCTGGGGATGACGTCGTTATTAATACTGATCCCGACCGCATCTTTGACATCCCTTCCACCTCTCCATACTTGTCCTCAAGGTTTTCGACAAAATAACGGTTTCATTGACTTGAAAGATTCCCCCATCAGTACGGCTACAGACCAGATGCTTAGGGGAATAAGCCTCACCCTTCTGTCCTGCCTGAAGTTCCTCCCATGGTGTAGCCAGAGAAGGAAACGTTTGGGGATCATAATGTGCAGCATTGTAGTCCCTTTTACCACGCTTAGAGACGCCATTTTTGCGTGTGGCGACGCTATTAATTGCTCGTTTCATTTCAGTCCCACGAACAGATAGCGAAAAGCGGTCCACCCAGGCAGAGCCCTGCTTGCCTGGGTAAGCCTTATACAACTGAGGTGCGGCAGGTTCCTCAGAGGTTGCTCGCTAGCGGATGTTCAACCTCAACAGCCATGCATCTCCTCAGCACGTAGCACACCTTGAGATTAAGGGTTTCTTTATAGAGTTTTTTTTTGTGGTTTTAGGGCGCACAACATCTACGGTCATTAGCGCCCAGCCAAGAACATAGATTCGCTATGATCTCAAAGAAAAAAGGTGACTGTCAGAACATCAACAAGAGGCTAAAAACGAAAGATAAAAGACAATTAAAAGGGTTAAATATCCTTGGATAAGTTGGCCAAGTTGATAAAACGCAAAACTCGAGCAGCTGCTCGTGTGTCATCAGCTAAAATTTCCTCCAGAGTAGACGGAAAGTGAAGGGCTACACGGAGATGATTAAAATTAACACAAGTCAGTAAAACATGTCGCACTGTCAGCAGTTCGCCGCAGGATCACAGCGGTGCAGGGTCGGCGGAGAGCAAGTGACGGTAGCTGAAACGGCAGTGACCGATCTGCAACCGGGCCAGGATGACCTCCTCTCGCCGAGAGGGGCGTGAGGAGGTCCTCCAAGCGGTCGGGATCGGTTTTACAGTTCTCAATTTATTGTTGTACATTGAAACCACGAACTGTGCCATTGCGACACGATACACCGGCGAAGAGCCCGTTGAACATCATCCGATGGGACGCAAATTGTAGCCATGCGAGGCAAAATAGCTGCGGCCTTGGCTGCTATGTCGGCGGTCTCATTCCCAGGCACTCCCACGTGGCCAGGGACCCACCGGAAAGAAACGTGACAGCTGTCATCTGCTAGCAACTGGAGGGTGCGTTGTATCCGATACACGAGAGGATGGTTCGAGAAAGGGTCCTTAAGACTCTGCAGGGCACTAAGGGAGTCCGAACATATGGCATAGAAAGGTTGGCTGTGGCAGCAGGTGTACAAAACGGCCTGGTGGAGGGCAAAAAGAGCAGCCGTGAAGTTAGAGCACCGGTCAGGGAGCTTGTATTGGAACCGGTTGTCCCCAACGACGAAGGCAGATCCGACACCGGCAGTGCTCTTGGAACCATCAGTGTAAATAAATATGGCATTATCGAACCGCGAACGGAGTTCGACGAGCCTCCAGCGGTATACCAAATCCGGAGTGCTCTCCTTGGGGAGTGAACTAAGTTCAAGGTGAATGTGAACCTGGGCGTGATGCCACGGAGGCAATGGGCTTTCGCTCAACCGAAAGGTGGGAAGAAGGGTAAAATCGAGCCGCTGTAGTAGGCGGCGAAACCTAACTGCAGGTGGAAGCAAGGCAATCGCAGACAACTGATATTGGCGATCGAGTGACTCGTCAAAAAATAATCGGTAAGATGGATGGTTGGGCATCGACCGCAGGCAGCATGCGTACCAACACAAGATTATGTCACGCCGAGTGGTCAAGGGTAATACAGCAGCCTCGGCATACAGAATTTCAACAGGGCTAGTATAAAATGCATCGGTCGCAAGACGTTAACCCCGATGGTGGATAATCGGAGAATCGACGGCCGTGCAGAAGAGTATACAAGGCTTCCGTAGTCGAGCTTCGACTGAACAATGGCCTGGTAAAGGTGAAGCAGGACAGAACGATCCGCTCCTCATAACGTGCCACTGAGGACACGAAGAACATCAAGGGATCGGGCACAACGGGCAGTCAGGTAGGACATGTGTGTGGACCAGCAAAGTTTCCGATCCAACATGAGTCCCAAGAATTTCGTAGTCTCCACGAAAGGGAGAGCAACAGGGCCGAGATGTAGAGAAGGTGGAAGAAATTCCTTGTATCTCCAGAAGTTTATACACACAGTTTTCTCAGTGCAGGTTCGGAAGCCGTTTGCGATGCTCCAGGAATATAGACGGTCAAGACAGCGATGAAGACAACGCTCCAAGAGAGACGTCCGCTGGGCGCTACAATAAATTGCGAAATCGTCAACAAAGAGAGATCCGGAGACGTCGGCTGAAAGGCAATCTACGATCGGATTGATTGCAATAGCAAAGAGCGCCATACTCAAGACGGAGCCCTGTGGTACCCCATTCTGGCAAAAGGTATCTGACAATACAGATCCCACCCGTACCCGGAACTTGCGATCCGCCAAAAACACTTGAATGAAAAGATGAAGGCGGCCCCAAAGGCCCAATGTGTGCAATGTGCAGAGAATGCCCGCTCTCCAACAGGTATCGTATGCCTTCTCCAAGTCGAAGAATATTGCTACTGTTTGACGCTTCTTTAGAATGTTATTCATATCAAAGGTCGACAACGTAACGAGGTGATTAGCAGCAGAGCGGTGTCGACGAAAACCGCATTGGATATTAGTCAGGAGGCGGCGAGATTGGAGGAGCCAGACCAACCGAGCGTTAACCATGCGTTCCATCACCTTACAGACGCAGCTCGTCAGAGAAATGGGGCGATAACTGAAAGGAAGGTGTTTGTCCTTCCCTGGTTTGGGGATGGGGACAAGAATGGCTTCACGCCAACTTGTGGGAAATTGACCTTCAGTCCACATGCGATTGTAGGTACTAAGAAGAAAGCACTTGCCCGCAGGAGAGAGGTTCTTCATCATCTCAATATGAATGGAATCGGGCCCAGGAGCAGAAGATCGGGACAGGGCGAGAGCACGGTCTAGCTCCTGCATGGTGAAGGCGACGTTATAATTTTCATGATTAAAAGAGTGGAAAGAAGGCGGCCGTGCCTCCTCTACCTGTTGCAAGGGAGAAAGGCAGGATGGTAATGAGCAGAGCTCGAATCCTTCGCTAAGAAACGGCTCAATGCGTTCGAAACAGCAGCGGGGTCCACGAGGACTGCGTTCTCCACGGTCAGGCCAGGAATCGGGGAGTGGACCTTGAAGCCGGATAAATGGCGTAGGCCACCCCAAACTACCGTGGAGGGAGTAAAACGGTTGAAAGAACCAGTAAAAGCAGTCCAGCAAGCTTTCTTGCTGTCGTTTATGATACGACGATATTGCGCTCTCATACGTTGATAATTGATGTAATTCTCCAAAGTTGGGTGGCGGCGGAAGGTGTGTAAAGCACGGCGCCGGGCTCTAAGCGCGTCGCAGCAGGCTGCAGTCCACCAATAGACCGGTACACGACGTGGAGAGGAGGATGTACGAGGTATGGAACGTTCAGCAGCGGTGAGAATAACCTCTGTGAGGTAGTCGACCTGACTGTCACAGTTGGGATAATTCTGATCGTGAAAAAACAACCATGGAAGAATAAAGCCCCCAATCGGCTTTAGAAATGTTCCAACTGGTGGGTCGAGGAGATGGGGAATGATGCAGGAAGTGGATGATACAAGGGAAATGGTCACTTGAGTACGTGTCAGAAAGTGCATACCACTCAAACCGACCGGCAAGCTGAGGAATGCATATCGCGAGGTCTATATGGGAATAAGTGTGTGTTGTGTCTGAAAGGAAGGTCGGTGCACCGGTGTTGAGGCAGACAAGATCGAGATGTTGGAGAAGGTCCACCAAAAGGGAGCCTCTCGGACAAGGTGCCGGAGAGGCCTATAGGGGGTGTCCTACCAACACAAAAGGTGAAGGGAGCTGGTCAACAAGGTGTAGCACATCTGCCCTAGTAAGGGCAGATGACGATGGCGAATATATATTATAGAGGGAAAAGGTAAATGTGGGTAAAGTGATGCGGACGGCAACTGCCTGTAGGTGAGTTTGCAATGAAATGGGATGGAAATAGCCGTCGTCGCGAAGGAGCATCAGAACTCCTCCATGGGCTGGGATACTTTCCATGGGTGGCAGGTCGAACCGCACAGAGGTGTAGTGTACAAAGTGTGCACGGTCACTTGGACGCAACTTAGTTTCTTGGAGGCAGACTAGAAGCGGGCAGTGCAATCGAAGGAGTAGTTTTAACTCCTCCCGATTAGAACGAATGCCGCGAATATTCCATTGAAGGAGCACCATGATAAAAGATGGGATAAGAGAAGGATAAAAACTAACAAGCAAGCGGTGTCACCTCGGCGGCCGCTGAGGACCGGATTTCGAGGGAGCACTGCTATCGCTGTCTGGGGGCAAAGTGTCGTGGTCCATAGGTTCGACCGACGCGCCTGCCACCTCCATGAGTTGATCAGGAGGGGCAGTTTCCACCGCCGGTAAAGGGCCGGGTGCCCAGCAGACGGAGCGTCCCGGTGAAACAGAAGACGGCCGAGGCCAGCAACTGTTGGACGGCGTGACGGATGGGTCACGTCTCGGCGGGGAAGGAGATGAACTCTTTTTCTTGTCAGCTCTTCTGGAAGAGTGACGGTGAGAAGAGGCAGTCGACGGTTGGGAAGCCTGAGAACGCAGAAAATCCTCACGGACGGGTTCCTTTTTCAAAGTCCTGGCATCTTGTTTAAGTGCCCGCGGTTTACTGGAGGTTGACGAAGACTGTACTTCAGAAGCAGCAGGAGGAAGCGGGGACGTGGAACGGGCAATCTTCGGGCCGGCGGATCGCACAACTGTGTCAGCGAATGTGAAACTACAAGTCTGGGTACTTGAATCCTTAGTAGGTCGAGATGAGGTGAGGACCTTACTGTATGTGCCCGCTGGGAGGACAGTGGGATTTCGACTCGCCAACAACTTTCGAGCGGCAGATGTTGATACCTTCTCCGTAAACCGAATTTGCTGGATGATTTTTTTCCTTCTTATATACAGGGCAGTCGCGAGAGGAAGCCGCATGGTCGCCGTTGCAGTTAAGGCAGTGAGGGGACGGAGGTGGGCAATCCCCCTCATGGGCGTCCCTACCACAAGTGACACATTTTGCTGCATTTGGGCAAGGTTCACGGGTATGGTTGTACCTGGGGCACTGAAAACAGCACGTTGGGTTTGGAATATAAGGGCGGACAGAGATAACTTCGTACCCTGCTTTGACCTTCGATGGGAGTTCAAGTATGTCGAATGTCAAAAACACAGTACGAGTTGGTGTCAGCTGGTTATCTACCTTTTTCATTACCCTGTGGACGGCTGTCACACCCTGATCGGACATATAGGATTGGATGTCTTCTTCAGACAACCCGTCAAGGGATCTCGTAGAAACTACCCCCCATGACGAGTTGAGTGTGCGGTGCGCTTCTACCTTCAGTTGCTCAGTGACCGGCGGCCAGTGCACACGTGACCAGCAGCAGCTCTAGGTTTTACGGTAACCGGCTTCTTAATAGAGGCGACTTATTTACATTTCGTGTGTGCTTTCTTTTTCAGCTCTTAATGCTTTAGTGTGCTTGAGTGTTTGTTTATTAAGAATCGTGCTTATTTGTCAGTTCAGTTACTGATTTTTTGATTTATTAGCCTGCGTATATATTTTTCAGATTCGCCGTTAGTAAACAGTTCAGCGTTAGGTTTATATTTTGCAAAGCTTACTGTTTATCAAACTACTGTGTCCTCTGACGTACTTACTTGGAAGAAACAAAGGTTTTTAGAATGGCTAGGAACTGTGACTGCTGCGAACGGATGGAGGCAGAGTTGGGGACTCTTCGCTCGCTTGGGGACTCTTCGCAGTTTCAGGCGGCGTTGGCTTCGCTGGCAACGCTTGAGACTGCGGTGGGTGGGCTCCGCTGTTGTGGGCCGCTCGCAGGGGTGCAGCAGACGCCCTGTGCGTCTGTTGTGCCCTCCGATAGGCCAGCGGCTGTGGCCAGCCCGCTCACTGCCCGCGAGGAGGTAGCCCCCCAATCCGTGGTGGACTGGGAGGTCTCCTCAGCGCGTGTCAGGCGACGTAAGACTTCCCGAGGGACCGAAGTGGAGGCCTCCCCTGTTAGTCTTGCCAACAGATTCGAGGCGCTGTCTGTGGCAGGGGATGTTCCTGACGCAGATGGTGTCGCTTGTCCTGTACTCGCCCCTCTGCCTTCAAGATCCGGGCACTCACAGAGGGTGAGTTTGTTAGTAGTTGGGAGCTCCAACGTTAGGCGGGTAATGGAGCCCCTTAGGAAAATGGCAACTAGGGAGGGGAAGTAGACTGGTTAAGACTGCCAGTCGTGCTTGCAAGATGAAAGTGGAGCTCACCATCTGCAGCACTGTCGACAGGACTGACTGTGGACCTTTGGTTCAGAGCCGAGTGGAGGGTCTGAATCAGAGGCTCAGACGGTTTTGCGACCGTGTGGGCTGCAGATTCCTCGACTTGCGCCAAAGGGTGGTGGTTTTTCGGGTTCCGCTAAATAGGTCAGGAGTCCACTATACTCAGGAAGTGGCTACACGGGTAGCGGGGGCTGTGTGGCGTGGACTGGGCGGTTTTTTAGGTTAGATGGCCTCGGGAATACACAAAATGGGTTTCAGTCTCAAAGGGGGCAGGTCAGACACGGGAAGAAAGCAGACCTAGAAACCATTGGTGTAACAGTTGTAAATTGTCGTAACTGTGTTGGGAAAATTCCAGAGCTCCAAGCGCTGATAGAAAGTACTGAGGCACAAATCATTGTAGGTTCTGAAAGCTGGCTGACGCCTGAGATAAATTCGGCCGAAATTTTTTCGAAGGACCAAATGGTCTTCAGAAAGGATAGAATAAATAAAACAGGGGGTGGCGTGTTTATTGCTGTTACAAACGGTTTATCCTGCAGCGAAATTGAGGCAGATACTTCCTGTGAATTGGCCTGGGTAGAGGTTATACCTGACCACCGGAATAAATTAATAATTGGATCTTTTTATCGGCCCCCTGTCTCAGACGATGCGGTTGCCGAAATGTTCAAAGAAAGCTTGAATCACATTTCAAATAGGTATCCGAAGCATACTGTTATAATCGGTGGCGACTTTAATTTACCCTCTATATGTTGGCGTAATTACGTATTCAAAACCGGCGGCAAATATAAAACATCGTCCGAACTAGTTCTGAATGCTTTTTCTCAAAACTACTTCGAACAGTTAGTTCATGAACCCACTAGAATAGTAAGGGGTTGCGAAAATACCCTTGATCTCCTAGCAACAAGTAATCCGGAGATAGTAAAGAGCATCAAAACAAATACAGGGATTAGCGAACATCGAGTTGTGGTAGCGAGACTAAATATCGACATTCCCAAATACACCAAAAATAAACGAAAAGTATATCTATTCAATAAAGCAGATAAAAATTCGCTTCACGCTTTCCTGAGTGATAGTCTCCACTCCTTCAAAACTATAAATGCGAGTGTCGATCAGTTGTGGCTTACTTTCAAAGACAATATCAGTAGCAATCGAGAGATTTGTACCAAATAAATTAATAAAAGAGGGGGCTGACCCCCGTGGTACACAAAATATGTCAGATCACTGATGCAGAAACAAAGAAAAACGCATGCAATATTTAAAGAGACACAGAATCCGCAAGACTGGCAATCTTTTACTGAAACTCGCAACCTAGCGCGGACTTCAATGCGAGAAGCCTATACTAGTTTCCACAACGAAATCCTGTCTCGTAATCTTGCAGAAAATCCAAAGAAATTCTGGTCATATGTGAAGTACACTAGCGGCAAAACACAAACAATACCTTCACTAAGCGATAGCAATGGTAATACTACCGACGACAGTACTGCTAAGGCAGAATTACTAAACACAGCTTTCCGAAATTCTTTCACCAAAGAAGACGAAGTGTACACTCCAGTATTCAATCCAAGAACAGCTGCCAGCATGCAAAACTTAGAAGTAGATGTTCGTGGAGTAGCAAAACAAGTCACTAATCAAAAATAAATCTTCCGGGCCAGATTGTATACCAACTAGATTCCTCTCAGAGTATGCTGATGCAATAGCTCCGTACTTAGCTATAATTTACAACCAATCACTCAGCGAAAGATCCGTACCCAAAGACTGGAAAGTTGCCCAAGGTACTCCAATATTCAAGAAAGGCAATAGGAGTGATCCCCAAAATTACAGGCCTATCTCATTGACGTCGATTTGCAGTAGGATTTTGGAACATATACTTTGTTCGAATATTATGAACTACCTCGAAGAGAACGACCTGTTAACCAATAGTCAACACGGATTAAGAAAGTATCACTCTTGCGAAACACAACTTGCCCTTATTCACATGAAGTGTTAAGTGCCATCGACAAGGGATCGATTCCATATTTCTGGATTTCCGGAAGGCTTTTGATACTGTACCCCACAAGCGGCTTCTAATGAAATTGCGTGCTTATGGATTATCTTCCCAATTGTGCGATTGGATTCACGATTTCCTATCAGAAAGGACACAGTTCGTTGTAATTGACGGTAAGTCATCGAGTAAAACAGAAGTAATATCTGGCGTTCCCCAGGGAAGCGTTATAGGTCCCCTACTCTTCCTCGTGTTTATAAACGATTTAGGAGATAATCTGAATAGCTCCCTTAGACTGTTCGCAGATGATGCTGTCGTTTACCGGTTAGTGAAGTCAACAGAGGATCAAAAGCAACTGCAAAGCGATTTAGACAAAATTTCTACTTGGTGAGAAAATTGGCAGTTGACACTAAATAAAGAAAAGTGTGAAGTAATACACATGACCACTAAAAGAAATCCGCTGAACTTCAATTACGCGATAAATCAGTCAAACCTTAAGGTCGTAGATTCTACCAAATACCTAAGAGTTACAATTACAAACAACTTTGACTGGAGAGAACACATAGAAAATATTGTGGGGAAGGCGAACCAAAGGTTACGTTTCATTGGCAGAACGCTTAGAAGATGCACCAGCTCTACCAAAGAGACTGCCTACATCATACTTGTGCGTCCTCTCCTGGAGTACTGTTGCCCCTTGTGGGACCCTCACCAGGTGGGACTGACGGAAGATATTGAGAAGGTTCAGAGAAGGGCAGCTCGTTTTATCACGTCACGGGGGTGAAAGCGTCACGGAAATGTTTCACGAATTGGGGTTGAAATCATTAAAAGAAAGGCGTTATTCAATGCGGCGTGATCTGTTTGCGAAGTTTCAATCACCGACTTTTAGTTCTGAATGTGAAAATATTTTGCTAGCACCCACCTACTTAGGGAGACATGACCATCCCAATAAAATAAGAGAAATCAGATCGAAAACGGAACGATTTAGGTGTTCTTTCTTCTCGCGCGCTATTAGAGAAAGGATCGGTAGAGAAAAGTTATGAAAGTGGTTAATGAACCCTCTGCCAGGCACTTAAATGTGATTTGCAGAGTATCTATGTAGATTTAGATGTACCTTGACTGGAAACGTATGTAATAACGTAGTCCGGATTAGTTTCTGGGCTTAGAAAGCACTGTCCACTTCCAGAAACAATGTGCCATTGTGCTGACGCGAACAGGTTTTAACAGGGCCAGCTATTGCATCAACACCTCTCTGTATAACGAAAGGATTGACAGAATTGAAATCTTTTCCGTCGGTGCGAGACACAACAAGAAATTTCGGTAAAATAGGCAGAGTCTTCTTTTGCTGAGGCGAATCTATCTTACGTTTCTGGGTCAACGTCACTGAAGAAGAGAAGGAAGTCATCGCGGAGGTTTCCCCCGTATTTACCGGCGTCTCTGATGGCGCGCTCCTTCCTAGTGGGGGCCTTCTCCGAGGGCTTACCCGCCTTAGGTGATTGTTCACACCTCAGGTCACACCTCCCGAGAACTGACGGAGGGGCCAATCGGCACGTTCGGAAGGTACCAGCTCGGGTAATCACCCCTCCCTGGGCCTGGTCTTTACCAGGGGGTACGTACGTGCCCTACTTGTCTACCCGGGGCGGGGAATTACGCGTTACCCTGTCACCTGCTACGCATGATAATGCGTGGGTCGGCCTTCAGACACGCACAGGGAGGAAAGAAGAAGAGGATAGGAAATGAAGAGAAAGAAGGAAAGAAGTGACTCAAACGCCGAAGCGGAGACTAATGAGGAGGAGAGGAAGGTTAGGAGAGTATAAGGAGAGAATGACAGAAGCAAAGGTTTGGAACGGAAGAAACAAAGGAATGAGAGAAGCTACTACAAAAAACGACCTGAACTAGCAAAGGACGCCCGTCTCCGGGCGAAGGCATAAACCGGGAGGGAAAGTGAAGCAGCCTGGGGCAGAAGAAAGGCTGCTCGGCTCGGGGCCCCGTGCGCGCCACACACGTACCCACAAAAGAACTGTGGGGCCCCCTTGGGGGAGCAGAGGATGAGAGTGACTGTGGCTTTGAAGCCACCGAACATACATTTTTCTTGTTCCTCTTCTCCTGTTCCTCTCACTGGCCGTTTGGATTGCAGGGCTAAGAGGGCTTCTCAGATGTGGCATCCTGGATGGAGGAAGAGTGGGAGGCTCTTCGACTGGCAGGTTGTAGATCCTTAAGCCTGCGGCCAGGATACTCTGGAGCACTCTGAGTACCCTCAGAAAGGGATGTCTTGCGGTACCCTTTTCGAGAGAGAGGGATCGGAGAAGGCTTCTCCTTCTATAGCTTAGATGTGGGGACTGATGTGCCCTGATGTTTTATGGGTTGTTCCCACAGTGAAAAAAGTGGCAGCCACCGAAGAGGGTATGCCCCAGCTATCAATGGGGCAGGGGCAGTTGATTGGGCCTGGAGGCGCACTGGCATTGATTGAACGGTATGTAAAGCAAGCTCAATAGGTGGCGTCTGCGAGGCGAGGCGCTGGTGGCATATGAGTTGACCAGGCGCAGAAGGTACAGTTTCGGATACTTTCTCTTTTCCTCTGAGTACTCCATTTTTTTTCTTTCTTGCTGCAGAACAATGCACATAGGTAAGCGAGGGAGTGATTCGACCGCATTGGACACATACTGAAGGGGGCGGGGGGACGTTCGGATGAATCACACGTCCACCTCCGGACATGTAGGGTTGGCGTCAAATCGGGAGCTCATATGCCCAAACCTCCAGCACTTGACACATAGGGGGAGGAACACAAGGCTTTACGTCACACCGTAGATCACCACCTTGATTTTCTCAGGCAATGAATCACCCAAGATTAAGGCACCGATGGCGACCCTGTTGTCCTTCGGACCCCTATGGACTCGCCGAATGAAATGTACTCCCCGCTGTTCTAGGATCGCACTCATTTTGCCACAGTCAGACGACGAACTTTCTGTGGAATATTACTGCACACTATTTAAGGTCTTGTTTCCATTAGTATAACACCGCACATCACCCAGTTTGTCATAGGCAAGCAATGCCCATGACTGGGCTGGGATGCCATTAAGACCGACCCAGACCGCATCTTGGAGGACACGTTCGGCGAGGTAGAAGGGATTGTCAAGTTTCCCACGAAGAACAAGGGCTTAGGCATCTCAAAGGGTTCCCCCATCAGTGCGGCTACATACTAGATATATGCCCCTAAATGTCTCGCTTTGATTTCTGGCCCAAAGTTCCTTCCATGGTGTGGCTAGTGAAGGAAACGTTTGGTGCGGCATTGCATTCGCCTCTTTCTCTCGTAACTCTCTTAGAGACGGCGGTAATACGTCCGCCGACGTCTCGTGTTCGTTTCACTTTGTGAACTGTGCGGTTCCATTTTAGAGTTCTGCTCCGTGGAATTGCTATTATCGTTGCCATTTCCGCCGATATATCTCTGTTTCCCCGAGTGGGAAGGTGGTGATTATCGGGGGAAGGCGGGTGGCCGTTGGAGGCGTAGCACGCACCAGGGGGCAGTACCTTTCGTGGGCCGGGCGAGTCGGCATGCTAGCGCAGTGTGTCAGCAGACGGTGTTGGTCGGCGACGGTTACACCTGTTGGCGGTTCTGTGCCCCATGGTACTCTAGAAAGGGACTGTTGAAGTTTGGTATTGGACTGTGACATTTACCAGCGGATGTATGAGTGCTGTACTGAAATAATACACAACACTTCTGAAACACAGCTGTATTAAAGTCGCCAAGTGTCTCGCAAATTTGTACGTCGTGGATGGAGGTGCCTGTTATTGCCGTGTGATATTGTGTGGCTGGCATAGAACCGTGACGCCTCAACTGAATACGGCACTAGGTAGCAAAGTGATTACAAGTGCATCAACTAACAAGTTGGTAAGCTTATGCTCGGTGGACTTGAGTTACTATTATCACCAAGTAACCCTACAGATCTTTTGACAATTTACTGGAAATATCTCAGACACAAATGTTCGAGAGCGCTATTTTATATTTTGTGTGCACCGATTTTGTGAGCGCTTATGAATAAATATCAAATATTACTGGCACTCTGCGCTACCTTTCTGTGGTCCTTAAGTGTAGAGGACTGTTTAACACGGGGTGCAAAAGCCTATATTGGCGCATTTTCTTCCACATTTGGATTAACGATCATCTATTGTTTCGTAATATTTCAAAAATTTAGTGTAGTGTGTTTGATTACTTTTATTTAAGTTGTTGATTTATGAACATTTTGCCGGCCGCGGTGGCCGAGGGGACTGAGGCGCTTCAGTCACGGTCTGCACGGCCACTACGGTCGGGGGGTTCGAATCCCCCCCTCGGGCATGGATATTTGTGCCGTCCTTAGTCTTAGTTCATACGTAGTTTGTAAGCTTAGGGACTGATGACCCCGTAGTTCCCATAGATTATACAAACATTTGAACATTTTCTATGAACATTTTAGTAATTGTTTCCTTTATATTTGTATGTTCCAGTCATGCATTGAGGTTAAAGATTTGTAGTCTGGCGTCCGGACCCAGCGGACAGGGCCCAAATAGGTTTCCATTAGAGTGGTGTCCTGGTTCCTGCATTTAGTGTTGAAACCTAGTATCTGTAATTGGTTTCACGATAGCTTTCTGCTTACAGGCTCTTGCCCACTGCGGTTGGTCGTCAACTTAAGAAAACCAGTATTTACAGGACAAGAATTTAACTTAAGTTGCATTTGTAAGTTAATTTCCATTCCCCCCCTTTCTTTCATTTAAATAGATGCTTGCGAGCATTTTCCTTCTTTTTAAGTGTCAATCATGACTGTTTTAAATTGTTCCTATTGTTCTAGAAATTTATTTCTATGTATAAACTGCTAAATTTATAATGTTCTCTCTATCTTGCTTTTGCTCGATTCTCTATTGTCGAGATTTGTTTATAGAATCAGAATCTATTTAGGTGTCTTTTAAATAAAATGTTTTTAAACTGGCAAATGAGGTTACTTGGGGGCTTGGGCCTTCCGTCAAACCTAATCCTTTTTCTGTTCGTAATCTATATAAGTTCACTAGACAGGCCTTTCTGCTAAACGAGAACCCCTCTCGTCCGGAGGCATGAGGAACAGCATTTCATTTCATATTTTTAAATGTTACTTTCTGTATTATTGCTGGGATTTTAGTATGCTAATAATTTATCATTGGCGTCAAGGAGAAACCGTTCATATTGGCACATTCATAAACACACTGTCCCTGTGAGGGTTTTCTTGCTTTATTCTGTGTGTGCATGTACGAGTATCGTCTAGCATGGCAGTCTGAATGTAGTTATGTTTGAGAATTTTCGTCGTCGGCTGCTGGCTGCTCCCTGCTAGTATTTCTCTGGCTTTGTACTGATAGGTAGTCGTTACCAACCTCTGCTGTTGATGCTACGGAAGAGGTTCCCTCCACACCTTGGTTTGAAGTCAGGTTGGCAATGCCCAGTTAGTGAGCCTAGGTAAGACGCTAGATTTTATGCTCATCCCACCACCTCGTTTTTCCGGAGTTTTGCCGATTTCCGTTGAATTTCCGGCAGCTGGTGGCGGACTCGTGGGCCGTCTGGACATTCTGTGGCTGCACTTCGACCTGGTAAGATGTTCTAATTTTCTTTCCTGACTTCAGAAGGTAGTGATTCGTTGTCTGGTTCGTTAGACTTTAGAACTTATGCCGAAAAATGAAACTAAGTTTCTCCGATCATGTACGATCATGTATTCAATTTCATTTTGGTGATTTCACATAGGTAAACATGGTGCATATGCAACTAATTCGGTTTGATAATGGCTGGGAATCGGTAACCTGTGTGAGACTAGCTGGCGGTGTACGAAGTGTTTAATTTCTCTCTAGCTTTGTCGAATACGACTAATATTTACTTTTATTCTGTGTACTTCATGTGAAATATCACTCGCGGAAGGAGAAAGTGGAAAAGAATATGTATTCCACGTGGTGTGTTCTTAGAACAAAGCCTTCAGCTACCCTTGTGTCTGTTCCTATGCCCTTCAGACAAGAAATTATGTATTTATGTTTCAGATTTTCATTAGTACCTCGCGATCTCCTCTCCTATTTTAAATTGTGTTTCGTTTTCAAACTTGTGCTTTGCTTTCAGACTCCGTCAGTAAATTAATTTCTAGCCTTGTACCACCCCCTTTATTAGCTTCCTTATATCCTATGCATTTCTAAGGGTTGCATGCCGTAGCTATTTTTCTTTATTTTCCGAATTTGAATTTTCTGTAAATTTTACTGGTTTTCGGAACCACATGGTTCCGAACTCCGACTTCAAGGGTTTATAGCTATTCACTTGAGTTCTCACCACTGATCACATACCAGTGCCTTCCTATTGTGTATTCTTGCTTCGTAATCTATGATTCCGTTGGTTTACTTGAAATGAATGTGATCTTTAAGCACTTCGCCTTCAGTGGGGAGCTAACATGTAATGTAGTAGACATTTGCCATGTGTCTTAATAATTCTGCATGCTCACGGATTGATTCTAATTGAAATTAATCTCGATATTATGGCGTACCGTCTCAATCGGAGAAAGACAGACCAGAACGACCTACGAAGTTTATTTTTTCTTGTGTTGTGTGGTACCTACTGGTTCGCTTAAATTCCCCTAAGATAGCGGAGCCTGCTTCTGCTCCGTATTAGCACGCCGAGTTTGGTTAGTTTCGCTTTGCTTCGCGCGTGTGAGTCGCTGGATGCTTTTTGATTGTAAATCCCTCCCCTGACCGTGTTAACTTGAGATTAATTTAATTTAGTAGTTCAATGAGATGCATTTAATTGTTTAACAAAATTGGTGCACTCAAATTATTTATTCAGTTCAAACATGATCAAATGTCAGTGATATTTTATCATTCTGATAAATGAAAAGGATGGTATTCCTAAACTAATATTTAATGTTTTCACCAGTGCCGAGATCAAATTCGGATGCATATGATATTTTTAATTCCGTTGCGCCATATATGTTCCCTCAGCCACCTTGACGAAATTGTTTTGTTGGCGGTGGCTTGTATATTAATGATTATGTGTAATTCTCGTTATCTACGACATATGCCGGCCACCGTCTCTGACTCAAAATTTACTTTAGCAATAGGAAGACAGTTTTAAATTCTGAGCCAGGAAAAAAGATTCTGTTGCAGGAAGTAGTCAGTAGTTCACGCGAATCCATTAGCTGGTTTTACGGCTAGAGTTGTATAACTCTAGTTGAAGGGAGCCAGTTAAAGTAAGCTTTTAATTTTACAATTAACGGTGGTCTTTTATTGTTCAACCTCAACAGCCAAACATCTCCTCGGCACTTAGCACACCTTGAGATTGAGTTTTTTTAATAGAGGTTTGTACTGTCCTCGCGACCGGGGCGATTAAGCCAAGATGCCCAAGCTCTGAAACGTACAAAGTTCCACCGTCGTACCGGACGATGGTCGCTGAAGCACGCACAGAGCTTACGGTGTGGCGGTCTGTTGGTGCGACACAGTCACGATTCAGGACCCCGGGTTCGTCAAGCCCGTACTCAGCAAATTAATGCTGAGCCCCTGAAGGGGGTGGGGGGCAGAGGCGCGAGCGTAATGCTTAGCAACAATCTCGGCAAGCGTGGCGGGTACAAGTTATGGAGCTACCAGGAATACCTGGTCGTGTCTGGTATACCTTTAGGTGCCTGATTTTGCTGCAGACCTGTGAAGTCAGACCTGAAATTAGCCTATGCGTCAGCCGACTGGCGATCCATTTCTTTGTCTGTCGCGCACTGTGGACAATGAATTCTTAGGGGCAATCTAATTTAAAGTCCGGCGATATGCACGATCTGGCAACACTGTTTTTACGGCGCTCGCACGTTTGGGGAGACATCACTATCTGAGGCGGCACTTTGATCTGCCACAAGGCAGTTGTTTTCGGTGTGCCATCGCTAGCTGATGGCTAGCTGGAGGTGTGTGACGCACGCGAGGTCAGTGACGGATTGACATTCGAATAGCGCTTGTCGCCTGGGTTCCTCGGGAGGTGTTGTCACCGAATTGTGAGCCGCCGCCAGCGTGGGGCGATGGAGTAACAGTTTGGCGTCCAACGAGATCTAGTAGCCTGGGTAGCGGTGGTTATGTTGTTACCGTCGTGCAGGCCGACGTGAGAGCACAACTTAGCGTCCTAGAGGCGGAGTCGCTGTTTGCTCCTGAAGTATTTTTCAGCTGAATGTTTGGGCAGCAGGACAGGTAGCTGGAGGTGAGTACTTAATGTGGGCGACGGCGTGCTGTGCCGCGTGTGACCTAGTCAAGCAAGTTCTCCTTCCTCTGCTCCCGAGTGTACGTGCTGTCCTGATAGACCGGGTACCAGGGGCGGAAGGCTTTAATTCTCGCCGTCCTTCCGTGTCGGGCTCTGCTATACACCCAGTGAACGTTGGTGCCCCAGGCTTCGTTGGATATGCAATAGTCTGTTGCGTGCCTTTTGAACAGAAGTTCGTCGAGAGTAGGGTGGTTTTTCTCCTGAACTTTGTTTTGAATTGTGGATTGTGGATTGTGTCTGATGTTTCTTATGGTTTTCCCGGCATTGTCTGGTGTCCGTCCCGGTCTGGGTGTCGTTATTCTGATTGGCGGTCTTGTTCATTTTGATTGTGGAGGTCTGCACTGTGCGCCCTGGTGATTCTGGGAGCACCTCTTCGTGTTGGAACAACGTCGGCCCTGAATCGTAGGAGCGGGTGTGTAAGATCAGCCCAGTAATAGTTTTCTAACAGACAGTTGTGGTTTGGCATTTGACACTTAAGTATGGTATTGATGTTAAGCATTTATTTTTTTTGCTAACCGTTACTGTTTCTACAAAAGAATATTCTAAGTGTTTGAATTTTGTACTAGCATTTATTTGATTTTTAAAATTCTACTGAGTTTTGAGTGCCTTTTATTTCTCAAATTTCTAAGGTGGTTTGATTTGATATTTTGACGCTTGATATGTGCCGTTTTACAATTTAAAGCATTTTGGAGGTGTATATTACGTCGTAATTTGGTGCCGGATACTGTTACCGGAATTGACGTTGCAGATTTACATTGGGGCTAGCCCGGCGGTACTGCAACGTAGGAGGAAGTTTTTGTGATTTCCGGTTACGAGCGTGCGGAGGCCGCGGTAGCGCTGGGCTGTTTTGCTTCGTTCAGTTAAGCGACCCGTCTCCTCCTTTGCGGTCCAGCAGTATCTGCCGAATAGTATATGTATGAAGATGGCTACCAACGTGCATTGCCCTTGGTGGTCGAAAGTTTAAGTTTCCAGTTTCAATATTTGTCAGTTTGTTACCTGCTTCGGAAGCATTGTTTAAATTGTGATTTTAAGCAATTAAGTAGTTGTAAAAAATAGTTGTTAAGTACAACCCTTTTAAAATCTTTCCCTTTGATTTAAATTGTTGAAGTGTTTTCTTTAAAGAAGTCCTTTAGGGCTTTTATTATTGTAATTAAACATACGTGCATGAGATTTGTTCAGCTTACCATTTTGCCATCCTTAGTTTCCTTATTTCCTGAACTGTTTTCAGTGGTGCCACCACCTCCTGCATCATTGCAACTATAGAAGGCGGTACTGTCAGGAGGAAGTGTTATCACCTTCTCGAAGCATTTCTGTAATGTATGAGCGCGTGGTCTCGAGGTAAAAGTCGCGTTTACAAGCGAAGATATAAGCAGGCGTAAGATCGAATCTCGCAACCTCCATATATATATATATATATATATATATATATATATATATATATATATATATATAGCAAATTAACAGATGTTATCAGTGTGGAAGAACCTCAAAGGTAACAGCGAAATCTCCAAGAAATAATTACACAAAAGTGCTCGCGGCTGCATCAAAACTGAACTGTTGACTCTCTTAAGTCTTCTATCCTTGCTGTGAGCACCGGCTACGGTGACGCGCCAGCGGCCGCAACGCGGCAGCCGCCTGCGGACACTGTAACGCGGCGCGCCGCTGTGAATCTATTTATCGGCAGTTATATCCTTACTTCAAGTTCTAGTACTTATATTCCAGTCGCGTATTGAATTTTTCTGGCTGATATATGAACATTATCTAAACGTCGTATAGTAGAATCGAAAAGGGGTCGTACACCCACGTGGCCAGGGACCCACAGGAAAGAAACGTGGCAGCTGTCATCTGCTAGCAACTGGAGGGAGCGTTGGATCCGATATACGAGATGATGGTTCGGGAAAGGGTCTTTAAGACTCTGCAGGGCACTAAGGGAGTCTGAACATATGGTATAGGAAGGTTCGCGGTGGCGGCAGGTATACAAAACGGCCTGGTGGAGGGCAAAAAGCTCAGCCGTGAAATTCGAGTCCGGTCAGGGAGCTTGTATTGGAAACGGTTGTCCCCGACGACGAAGGCAGATTCGACACCGGCAGTGCTTTTGGAACCATCAGTGTAAATAAATATGGCATTACCGAACCGCGAACGGAGTTCGACAAGCCTCCAGCGGTATACCAAATCCGGAGTGCTCTCCTTCGGGAGCGAACCAGTTTCAAGGTGAGTGTGAACCTGGGCCTCATGCCACAGTGGCAATGGGCTTTCGCTCAACCGAAGGGTGGAAGGAAGGGTGAAATCGAGCCGCTGTAGCAGGCGGCGAAACCGAACTCCAGGTGGAAGCAAGGCAATCGCAGACAACTGATATTGGCGATCGAGTGAGTCGTCAAAAAATAATCGGTAAGATGGATGGTTGGGCATCGACCGCAGGTGGCATGCGTACCGACACAAGAGTATGTCACGTCGAGTGGTCAAGGGTAATACAGCAGCCTCGGCATACAGAATTTCAACAGGGCTAGTATAAAATGCACCGGTCAGAAGACGTAAACCCCGATGGTGGATAGAGTTGGGACGACGACTGAACAATGGCCTGGTAAAGGTGAAGCAGGACGGTACGATCCGCTACCCATGACGTGCCAATGAGGACACGAAGAACGTTAAGGGATCGGGCACAACGGGCAGCCAGGTAGGACACATGTGTGGACCAGCAAAGTTTTCGATCCAACATGAGTCCCAAGAATTGCGTAGTCTCCACAAAAGGGAGAGCAACAGGGCCGAGATGTAGAGAAGGTGGAAGAAATTCCTTGTATCTCCAGAAGTTTATACACACAGTTTTCTCAGTGGAGAATCTGAAGCCATTTGCGATGCTCCAGGAATATAGACGGTCAAGACAGCGTTAAAGAGAACGCTCCAAGAGACACGTCCGCTGGGCGCTGCAATAAATTGCGAAATCGTCAACAAAAAGAGATCCGGAGACGTCGGCTGAAAGGCAATCTACGATCGGATTGATTGCAATGGCAAAGAGCGCCACACTCAAGACGGAGCCCTGTGGTACCCCTGTGGTACAGACGCAGCTCGTCAGAGAAATGGGGCGATAACTGGAAGGAAGGTGTTTGTTCTTCCCTGGTTTGGGGATGGGGACAACAATGGCTTCAAGCCAACTTGTGGAAACTGACCTTCAGTCCATAACGATTGTAGGTACTAAAAAGAAAACACTGGCCCGCAGGAGAGAGGTTCTTCAGCATCTCAATATGGATGGAATCGGGACCGGGAACAGAAGATCGTGACAGGGCGAGAGCACGGTGCTCCTGCATGGTGAAGGCGACATTATAATTTTCACGATTAAAAGAGTGGAAAGAAGGCGGACGTGCCTCCTCTACCTGTTTGCGAGGGAGAAATGCAGGGTGGTAATGGGCAGAGCCCGAAACCACCGAAAAGAAACGGCCCAATGCGTTGGAAACATCAGCGGGGTCCACGAGGACTGCGTTCTCCACGTTCAGGCCAGGTATCGGGGTGTGGACCTCGATGCCGGATAAATGGCGTAGGCCACCCGAAACAACCGTGGAGGGAGCAAAACGGTTAAAAGAACTAGTAATAGCAGTCCAGCAAGCTTTCTTGCTGTCGTTTATGATACGACGACATTGCGCTCTCATACGTTGATAATTGATGCAATTCTCCAAAGTTGGGTGGTGGCAGAAGGTGCGTAAAGCACGGCGCCGGGCTCGAAGCGCGTCGCGGCAGGCTGCAATCCACCAAGGGACCGGGACACGACGTGGATAAGAGAATGTACGAGGTATGGAATGTTCAGCAGCGGTGAGAATAACCTCTGTAAGGTATTCGACGTGTCTGTCACAGCTGAAAAACAGTCATGGAAGAATAAAGCCCCAGTCGGCTTTAGAAATGTTCCAACTGGTGGGACGAGGAGATGGGGAGCCGGCCGCGGTGGCCGACGAGACTGAGGCGCTTCAGTCATGGTCTGCACGGCCACTACGGTTGGGGGTTCGAATCCCCCATCGGACATGGATATTTGTGCCGTCATAGCTCATAAGCAGTTTGTAAGTTTAGGGGCTGATGACCCAGTAGATAAGTCCCATAAGCTTTATAAACATTTGAACATTTGGTGATGGGGAATGATGCAGGAAGTGGATGATACAAGGGAAATGGTCAGTCGAGTACGTGTCAAAGTGCATACCACTCAAATCGACCGGCAAGCTGATGATAAGTCTATATGGGAATAAGTGTGTGTTGTGTCAGAAAGGAAGATCGGTGCACTGGTGTTGAGGCAGAGACAAGTTCAAAGTGTTGGAGAAGGTCCACCAAAAGGAAGCCTCTCAGACAAGGTGCCGGAGAGCCCCATAAGGGGTGGTGGGCATTAAAGTCGCCTACCAACACGAAATGTGAAGGGAGCTGGTCAACAAGGAGTAGCACATCTGCCCTAGTAAGGGCAGATGACGATGGCGAATAGATATTACAGAGGGAAAAAGTAAATGTGGATAAAGAGGTGCGGACGGCAACTGGTTGCTGGTGAGTATGCAAGGAAATGGGATGGAAATAGACGTCGTCTCTAAGGAGCATCAGACCAACCTCCATGGGCTGGGATACCTTCCACGGGTAGCAGGTCGAACCGCACAGAGGTGTAGTGTGGAAAGTCTGCACGGTTTCTTGGAGGCAGACTACAAGCGGGCAGTGCAATCGAAGGAGTAGTTTTAACTCCTCGCGATTGGAACGAATGCCGCGAATATTCCATTGAAGGAGCGCCATGATAAAAAATGAGATAAGAGATAAGGATAAAAACTAACAAGCAAATGGGGTCACCTCAACGGCCGCTGAGGACAGGATTTCGAGGGAGCACTGCTATCGCTGTCTAGGGGCAAAGGGTCGTGGTCCATAGGTTCGACCGACGCGCCTGCCACCTCCTTGAGTTGATCAGGAGGGGCAGTTTCCACCGTTGGTAAAGAGCCGGGTGCCTGGCAGACGGAGCATCCCGGGGAAACAGAAGACGGCCGGGGCCGGCAACTGTTGGGCGGCGTGATGGATGGGTCACGCCTTGGCGGGGAAGGAGAGGAACTCTTTTTCTTGTTGGCTCTTCTCGAAGAGTGACGGTGAGAAAAGGCAGTCGACGGTTGGGAAGCTTGAGAATGCAGAAAATCTTCACGGACGGGTCACCGTTGCGGACAGAGATAACTTCGTACCCTGCTGTGACCTTCGATGGGAGTTCAACTTTGTCGAACGTCAAGAACACATTACGAGTTGTTGTCAGCTGGTTATCTACCATTTTCAACACCCTATGCACGGCTGTTACACCCTGATCGGACATGTATGTTCGTATGTCTTCGTCAGACAACCCGTCAAGGGATTTCGTGAAGACTACCCCCCCGTGATGAGTTGAGTGTGCGTTGCGCTTCTACCTTGACAGGAAACGTGTGTAACAACGTAGTCCAGATTAGTTTTCGGGCTTGGAAGGAACTGTCCGCTTCCGGCAACAATGTTCCATTGCACTGATGCGAACAGGTTTTAATAGGGCCAGCAATTTCATCAA
Source organism: Locusta migratoria (assembly GCA_026315105.1). NCBI lineage: Eukaryota > Metazoa > Arthropoda > Insecta > Orthoptera > Acrididae > Locusta > Locusta migratoria. Next base: position 326,294,216 of record CM048750.1, read on the forward strand.
CACCTCTCTGAATGACGAAAGGATTTACAGATGTGAAATCTTTACCGTCTGTTCGAGAGACAACAAGAAATTATGGAAGATTACGCAAAGTTTTCTTTTGCTGACGCGAATATATCTTTCGTTTCTCTGACAAAGTCACTAAAGAAGGGAAGGAAGTAATCTCGGAAGTGTCCCACACGATCACCAGGGTCTCCGATGGCGCGCTCCTGCCCAGAGAAGCAGGCAGGCAGGCAGGCAGGCAGGTAGTCAGGCAGACAGGGGCAGGCCCACAGAGGCAGGCAGGCAGACAGGCGCGGGCCCAGAGAGGCAGACAGACAGGCAGACAGGGGCGGGCCCAGAGAGGCAGGCAGGCAGGCAGGCAGGCAGGCAGACAGAGAGAGGGGTGGGCCCAGAGAGGCAGGCAGGCAGGCAGGCAGGCAGGCAGGCAGGGGTGGGCCCAGAGAGGCAGGCAGGCAGAAAGGGGGGGCAGAGAGGCAGGCAGGCAGAAAGGGGGGGCAGAGATGCAGGCAGGCAGGCAGGCAGGCAGGCAGGCAGGCAGGGGTGGACCCAGAGAGGCATGCAGGCAGGCAGTCAGGCAGTCAGGCAGGCAGGCAGGGGCGGGCCCAGAGAGTCAGGCAAGCAGGCAGGCAGGCAGACAGACAGACAGACAGACAGAGACACAGGGGTGGGCCAAGAGTGGCAGGCAGGCAGGCAGGCAGACAGGAAGGGGTGGGCCAAGAGTGGCAGGCAGGCAGGCAGGCAGGCAGACAGGAAGGGGTGGGCCCAGAGAGGCAGGCAGGCAGGCAGGAAGACAGACAGGAAGGGGTGGGCCCAGAGAGGCAGGCAGGCTGGCAGTCAGGCAGGCAGGCAGGGGCGGGCCCAGAGAGTCAGGCAGGCAGGCAGGCAGGCAGGCAGGCAGGCAGGCAGGCAGGCAGGGGTGGGCCCAGAGAGGCAGCCAGGCAGGCAGGCAGGCAGGCAGGCAGGCAGGCAGGCAGGCAGGCAGGCAGGGGTGGGCCCAGAGAGGCAGGCAGGCAGGCAGGCAGGCAGGCAGGCAGGGGTGGGCCCAGAGAGGCAGCCAGGCAGGCAGGCAGACAGGCAGGCAGGCAGGCAGGCAGGCAGGGGTGGGCCCAGAGAGGCAGGCAGGCAGGCAGGCAGGCAGGGGTGGGCCCAGAGAGGCAGCCAGGCAGGCAGCCAGGCAGGCAGGCAGGCAGGCAGGCAGGCAGGGGTGGGCCCAGAGAGGCAGGCAGGCAGGCAGGCAGGCAGGGGTGGGCCCAGAGAGGCAGCCAGGCAGGCAGGCAGGCAGGCAGGCAGGCAGGCAGGCAGGCAGGGGTGGGCCCAGAGAGGCAGCCAGGAAGGCAGGCAGGCAGGCAGGCAGACAGACAGACAGACAGGGGTGGGCCCAGAGAGGCAGGCAGGCAGGCAGGCAGGCAGGCAGGCAGGCAGACAGACAGACAGGGGTGGGCCCAGAGAGAGACAGGCAGGCAGGCAGGCAGGCAGGCAGGCAGGCAGGCAGACAGGAAGGGGTGGGCTCAGAGAGGCAGCCAGGCAGGCAGGCAGACAGACAGACAGACAGGGGTGGGCCCAGAGAGGCAGGGAGGCAGGCAGGCAGACAGACAGACAGACAGGGGTGGGCCCAGAGAGGCAGGCAGGCAGGCAGGCAGGCAGGCAGGCAGGAAGGGGTGGGCCCAGAGAGGCAGGCAGGCAGGCAGGCAGGCAGGCAGGCAGGCAGGCAGGCAGGCAGGGGTGGGCCCAGAGAGGCAGCCAGGAAGGCAGGCAGGCAGGCAGGCAGACAGACAGACAGACAGGGGTGGGCCCAGAGAGGCAGGCAGGCAGGCAGGCAGGCAGGCAGGCAGGCAGGCAGGCAGGCAGGCAGGCAGGCAGGCAGGGGTGGGCCCAGAGAGGCAGGCAGGCAGGCAGGCAGGCAGGCAGGCAGGCAGGCTGGGGCGGGCCCAGAGAGGCAGGGAAGCAGGCAGGCAGACAGACAGACAGACAGGGGTGGGCCCAGAGAGGCAGGCAGGCAGGCAGGCAGGCAGGCAGGCAGGCAGGAAGGGGTGGGCCCAGAGAGGCAGGCAGGCAGGCAGGCAGGCAGGCAGGCAGGCAGGCAGGCAGGCAGGCAGGAAGGGGTGGGCCCAGAGAGGCAGGCAGGCAGGCAGGCAGGCAGGCAGGCAGGAAGGGGTGGGCCCAGAGAGGCAGGCAGGCAGGCAGGCAGGCAGGCAGGCAGGCAGGCAGACAGGAAGGGGTGGGCCCAGAGAGGCAGGCAGGCAGACAGACAGACAGACAGACAGGGGTGGGCCCAGAGAGACAGGCAGGCAGGCAGGCTGGGGCGGGCCCAGAGAGGCAGGGAGGCAGGCAGGCAGACAGACAGACAGACAGGGGTGGGCCCAGAGAGGCAGGCAGGCAGGCAGACAGGAAGGGGTGGGCTCAGAGAGGCAGGCAGGCAGACAGACAGACAGACAGACAGGGGTGGGCCCAGAGAGACAGGCAGGCAGGCAGACAGACAGACAGACAGGGGTGGGCCCAGAGAGGCAGGGAGGCAGGCAGGCAGACAGACAGGGGTGGGCCCAGAGAGGCAGGCAGGCAGGCAGGCAGGCAGGCAGGAAGGGGTGGGCCCAGAGAGGCAGGCAGGCAGGCAGGCAGGCAGGCAGGCAGGGGTGGGCCCAGAGAGGCAGGCAGGCAGGCAGGCAGGCAGGCAGGCAGGCAGGAAGGGGTGGGCCCAGAGAGAGACAGGCAGGCAGGCAGGCAGGCAGGCAGGCAGGCAGGCAGGCAGACAGGAAGGGGTGGGCCCAGAGAGGCAGGCAGGCAGACAGACAGACAGACAGACAGACAGGGGTGGGCCCAGAGAGACAGGCAGGCAGGCAGGCAGAAAGGGGGGGCAGAGAGGCAGGCAGGCAGAAAGGGGGGCAGAGAGGCAGGCAGGCAGGCAAGCAGGCAGGCAGGCAGGCAGGGGTGGGCCCAGAGACGCATGCAGGCAGGCAGACAGACAGACAGACAGACAGAGAGATAGACAGGGGTGGGCCCAGAGACGCATGCAGGCAGGCAGGCAGACAGACAGACAGACAGAGAGATAGACAGGGGTGGACCCAGAGAGGCAGGCAGGCAGGCAGGCAGAAAGACATGGGTGTGCCCAGAGAGGCAGGCAGGCAGGCAGGCAGGCAGGGAGACAGACAGACAGACAGACAGACAGGGGCGGGCCCAGAGAGGCAGGCAGGCAGGCAGGCAGGCAGGCAGGCAGGCAGGCAGGCAGACAGACAGACAGATAGACGGGGGTGGGCCCAGAGAGGCAGGTAGGCAGGCAGGGAGGCAGACAGGGGTGGGCCCAGAGACAGGCAGGTTGGCAGGTAGGCAGGCAGACAGGGGTGGGCCCAGGGACAGGCAGGATGACAGGCAGGCAGGCAGGCAGGCAGGCAGGCAGGCAGGCAGGCAGGCAGGCAGGCAGGCAGGCAGGCAGGCAGGCAGGCAGGCAGGCTGGCTGGGGCGGGCCCAGGGAGGCAGGCAGGCAGTCAGGCTGGCTGGGGCGGGCCCAGGGAGGCAGGGAGGCAGGCAGGCAGGCTGGCTGGGGCGGGCCCAGGGAGGCAGGCAGGCAGGCAGGCTGGCTGGGGCGGGCCCAGGTAGGCAGGCAGGCAGGCAGGCTGGCTGGGGCGGGCCCAGGGAGGCAGGCAGGCAGGCAGGCTGGCTGGGGCGGGCCCAGGGAGGCAGGCAGGCAGGCAGGCTGGCTGGGGCGGGCCCAGGGAGGCAGGCAGGCAGGCAGGCTGGCTGGGGCGGGCCCAGGGAGGCAGGCAGGCAGGCAGGCTGGCTGGGGCGGGCCCAGAGACGCATGCAGGCAGGCAGACAGACAGACAGACAGACAGAGAGATAGACAGGGGTGGACCCAGAGAGGCAGGCAGGCAGGCAGGCAGAAAGACATGGGTGTGCCCAGAGAGGCAGGCAGGCAGGCAGGCAGGCAGGCAGGCAGGGAGACAGACAGACAGACAGACAGACAGGGGCGGGCCCAGAGAGGCAGGCAGGCAGGCAGGCAGGCAGGCAGGCAGGCAGGCAGGCTGGCTGGGGTGGGCCCAGGGAGGCAGGCAGGCAGGCAGGCAGGCAGGCTAGCTGGGGCGGGCCCAGGGAGGCAGGCAGGCAGGCAGGCAGGCAGGCTGGGGCGGGCCCAGGGAGGCAGGCAGGCAGGCAGGCAGGCAGGCAGGCTAGCTGGGGCGGGCCCAGGGAGGCAGGCAGGCAGGCAGGCAGGCTGGCTGGGGCGGGCCCAGGGAGGCAGGCAGGCAGGCAGGCAGGCAGGCAGGCAGGCAGGCAGGCTGGCTGGGGCGGGCCCAGGGAGGCAGGCAGGCAGGCAGGCAGGCAGGCAGGCAGGCTGGCTGGGGCGGGCCCAGGGAGGCAGGCAGGCAGGCAGGCAGGCAGGCTGGCTGGGGCGGGCCCAGGGAGGCAGGCAGGCTGGCTGGGGCGGGCCCAGGGAGGCAGGCAGGCAGGCAGGCAGGCAGGCTGGCTGGGGCGGGCCCAGGGAGGCAGGCAGGCAGGCAGGCAGGCAGGCTGGCTGGGGCGGGCCCAGGGAGGCAGGCAGGCAGGCAGGCAGGCAGGCAGGCTGGCTGGGGCGGGCCCAGGGAGGCAGGCAGGCAGGCAGGCAGGCTGGCTGGGGCGGGCCCAGGGAGGCAGGCTGGCTGGGGCGGGCCCAGGGAGGCAGGCTGGCTGGGGCGGGCCCAGGGAGGCAGGCTGGCTGGGGCGGGCCCAGGGAGGCAGGCTGGCTGGGGCGGGCCCAGGGAGGCAGGCTGGCTGGGGCGGGCCCAGGCAGGCAGGCTGGCTGGGGCGGGCCCAGGGAGGCAGGCAGGCAGGCAGGCTGGCTGGGGCGGGCCCAGGGAGGCAGGCAGGCAGGCTGGCTGGGGCTTGCCCAGGGAGGCAGGCAGGCAGGCAGGCAGGCAGGCAGGCTGGCTGGGGCGGGCCCAGGGAGGCAGGCAGGCAGGCAGGCAGGCAGGCAGGCAGGCAGGCAGGCAGGCAGGCAGGCAGGCAGGCTAGCTGGGGCGGGCCCAGGGAGGCAGGCAGGCAGGCAGGCAGGCAGGCTGGGGCGGGCCCAGGGAGGGAGGCAGGCAGGCAGGCAGGCAGGCAGGCAGGCTAGCTGGGGCGGGCCCAGGGAGGCAGGCAGGCAGGCAGGCAGGCTGGCTGGGGCGGGCCCAGGGAGGCAGGCAGGCAGGCAGGCAGGCAGGCTGGGGCGGGCCCAGGGAGGCAGGCAGGCAGGCAGGCAGGCAGGCAGGCAGGCAGGCAGGCTGGCTGGGGCGGGCCCAGGGAGGCAGGCAGGCAGGCAGGCAGGCAGGCAGGCAGGCTGGCTGGGGCGGGCCCAGGGAGGCAGGCAGGCAGGCAGGCAGGCAGGCTGGCTGGGGCGGGCCCAGGGAGGCAGGCAGGCAGGCAGGCAGGCAGGCTGGCTGGGGCGGGCCCAGGGAGGCAGGCAGGCAGGCAGGCAGGCAGGCAGGCTGGCTGGGGCGGGCCCAGGGAGGCAGGCAGGCAGGCAGGCAGGCAGGCAGGCTGGCTGGGGCGGGCCCAGGGAGGCAGGCTGGCTGGGGCGGGCCCAGGGAGGCAGGCTGGCTGGGGCGGGCCCAGGGAGGCAGGCTGGCTGGGGCGGGCCCAGGGAGGCAGGCTGGCTGGGGCGGGCCCAGGGAGGCAGGCTGGCTGGGGCGGGCCCAGGCAGGCAGGCTGGCTGGGGCGGGCCCAGGGAGGCAGGCAGGCAGGCAGGCTGGCTGGGGCGGGCCCAGGGAGGCAGGCAGGCAGGCTGGCTGGGGCTTGCCCAGGGAGGCAGGCAGGCAGGCAGGCAGGCAGGCAGGCTGGCTGGGGCGGGCCCAGGGAGGCAGGCAGGCAGGCAGGCAGGCAGGCAGGCAGGCAGGCAGGCAGGCAGGCAGGCAGGCAGGCAGGCAGGCAGGCAGGCAGGCAGGCAGGCAGGCAGGCAGGCAGGCAGGCAGGCAGGCAGGCAGGCAGGCAGGCAGGCAGGCAGGCAGGCAGGCTGGCTGGGGCGGGCCCAGGGAGGCAGGCTGGCAGGCAGGCAGGCAGGCAGGCTGGCTGGGGCGGGCCCAGGGAGGCAGGCAGGCAGGCAGGCTGGCTGGGGCGGGCCCAGGGAGGCAGGCAGGCAGGCAGGCTGGCTCGGGCGGGCCCAGGGAGGCAGGCAGGCAGGCAGGCAGGCTGGCTGGGCGGGCCCAGGGAGGCAGGCAGGCAGGCAGGCTGGCTGGCTGGGCGGGCCCAGGGAGGCAGGCAGGCAGGCAGGCTGGCTGGGGCGGGCCCAGGGAGGCAGGCAGGCAGGCAGGCTGGCTGGGGCGGGCCCAGGGAGGCAGGCAGGCAGGCAGGCTGGCTGGGGCGGGCCCAGGGAGGCAGGCAGGCAGGCAGGCAGGCTGGCTGGGGCGGGCCCAGGGAGGCAGGCAGGCAGGCTGGCTGGGGCGGGCCCAGGGAGGCAGGCAGGCAGGCAGGCTGGCTGGGGCGGGCCCAGGGAGGCAGGCAGGCAGGCAGGCTGGCTGGGGCGGGCCCAGGGAGGCAGGCAGGCAGGCAGGCTGGCTGGGGCGGGCCCAGGGAGGCAGGCAGGCAGGCAGGCTGGCTGGGGCGGGCCCAGGGAGGCAGGCAGGCAGGCAGGCTGGCTGGGGCGGGCCCAGGGAGGCAGGCAGGCAGGCAGGCTGGCTGGGGCGGGCCCAGGGAGGCAGGCAGGCAGGCAGGCTGGCTGGGGCGGGCCCAGGGAGGCAGGCAGGCAGGCAGGCTGGCTGGGGCGGGCCCAGGGAGGCAGGCAGGCAGGCAGGCAGGCAGGCAGGCAGGCAGGCAGGCTGGCTGGGGCGGGCCCAGGGAGGCAGGCAGGCAGGCAGGCAGGCAGGCTGGCTGGGGCGGGCCCAGGGAGGCAGGCAGGCAGGCAGGCAGGCAGGCTGGCTGGGGCGGGCCCAGGGAGGCAGGCAGGCAGGCAGGCAGGCAGGCAGGCAGGCAGGCTGGCTGGGGCGGGCCCAGGGAGGCAGGCAGGCAGGCAGGCAGGCAGGCAGGCTGGCTGGGGCGGGCCCAGGGAGGCAGGCAGGCAGGCAGGCAGGCAGGCAGGCAGGCAGGCTGGCTGGGGCGGGCCCAGGGAGGCAGGCAGGCAGGCTGGGGCGGGCCCAGGGAGGCAGGCAGGCAGGCTGGCTGGGGCGGGCCCAGGGAGGCAGGCAGGCAGGCAGGCAGGCAGGCAGGCAGGCAGGCAGGCAGGCAGGCTGGCTGGGGCGGGCCCAGGGAGGCAGGCAGGCAGGCAGGCAGGCAGGCAGGCAGGCAGGCAGGCTGGCTGGGGCGGGCCCAGGGAGGCAGGCAGGCAGGCTGGGGCGGGCCCAGGGAGGCAGGCAGGCAGGCAGGCTGGGGCGGGCCCAGGGAGGCAGGCAGGCAGGCTGGGGCGGGCTCAGGGAGGCAGGCAGGCAGGCAGGCTGAGGCGGGCCCAGGGAGGCAGGCAGGCAGGCAGGCTGGGGCGGGCCCAGGCAGGCAGGCTGGGGCGGGCCCAGGGAGGCAGGCTGGGGCGGGCCCAGGGAGGCAGGCTGGGGCGGGCCCAGGGAGGCAGGCTGGGGCGGGCCCAGGGAGGCAGGCTGGGGCGGGCCCAGGGAGGCAGGCTGGGGCGGGCCCAGGGAGGCAGGCTGGGGCGGGCCCAGGGAGGCAGGCTGGGGCGGGCCCAGGGAGGCAGGCTGGGGCGGGCCCAGGGAGGCAGGCTGGGGCGGGCCCAGGGAGGCAGGCTGGGGCGGGCCCAGGGAGGCAGGCTGGGGCGGGCCCAGGGAGGCAGGCTGGGGCGGGCCCAGGGAGGCAGGCTGGGGCGGGCCCAGGGAGGCAGGCTGGGGCGGGCCCAGGGAGGCAGGCTGGGGCGGGCCCAGGGAGGCAGGCTGGGGCGGGCCCAGGGAGGCAGGCTGGGGCGGGCCCAGGGAGGCAGGCAGGCAGGCTGGGGCGGGCCCAGGGAGGCAGGCAGGCAGGCTGGGGCGGGCCCAGGGAGGCAGGCAGGCAGGCTGGGGCGGGCCCAGGGAGGCAGGCAGGCAGGCTGGGGCGGGCCCAGGGAGGCAGGCAGGCAGGCTGGGGCGGGCCCAGGGAGGCAGGCAGGCAGGGGCGGGCCCAGGCAGGCAGGCAGGCAGGGGCGGGCCCAGGGAGGCAGGCAGGCAGGCTGGGGCGGGCCCAGGGAGGCAGGCAGGCAGGCTGGGGCGGGCCCAGGGAGGCAGGCAGGCAGGCTGGGGCGGGCCCAGGGAGGCAGGCAGGCAGGCTGGGGCGGGCCCAGGGAGGCAGGCAGGCAGGCTGGGGCGGGCCCAGGCAGGCAGGCAGGCAGGCTGGGGCGGGCCCAGGCAGGCAGGCAGGCAGGCTGGGGCGGGCCCAGGCAGGCAGGCAGGCAGGCTGGGGCGGGCCCAGGCAGGCAGGCAGGCAGGCTGGGGCGGGCCCAGGCAGGCAGGCAGGCAGGCAGGCAGGCTGGGGCGGGCCCAGGGAGGCAGGCAGGCAGGCAGGCTGGGGCGGGCCCAGGGAGGCAGGCAGGCAGGCTGGGGCGGGCCCAGGCAGGCAGGCAGGCTGGGGCGGGCCCAGGCAGGCAGGCAGGCAGGCAGGCTGGGGCGGGCCCAGGCAGGCAGGCAGGCAGGCAGGCTGGGGCGGGCCCAGGGAGGCAGGCAGGCAGGCTGGGGCGGGCCCAGGGAGGCAGGCAGGCAGGCTGGGGCGGGCCCAGGGAGGCAGGCAGGCAGGCTGGGGCGGGCCCAGGGAGGCAGGCAGGCAGGCAGGCAGGCCCAGGGAGGCAGGCAGGCAGGCAGGCAGGCTGGGGCGGGCCCAGGGAGGCAGGCAGGCAGGCTGGGGCGGGCCCAGGGAGGCAGGCAGGCAGGCTGGGGCGGGCCCAGGGAGGCAGGCAGGCAGGCTGGGGCCGGCCCAGGGAGGCAGGCAGGCAGGCTGGGGCCGGCCTGGAGAGGGAGGCAGACATGGGCGGGCCTGGAGAGGCAGGCAAACCAAGATAAATCAACAGCAACACTACATTAGGGTGTTAACATCTCTGGGAACGCTTTGGAAGATGGAGTTCAAAATAACAAGAGCTGTTATCCGAACGAAGACTTCTTTCAATAGCTGCTAACTTTATAACATTCTTTTTCGTAGTTAATGATTTATTTACTTCTTTACTGATGCGATTGTTGGTATATTCTTCCAGAAGTATACGAATAATAGTTTCTTTAGTCTTCAATCATTCATTTAATACATATGTCCAACAAAATTAACCCTCGATTAACCAATCCTACTGTGAAGTGGTTTTTTTTTTCTTTTAAACCCCCTAAGGACACTGTTAGACCTGTCTATCAGTACTTATCTACCGGCTTTTCCGAGGAAAAGCTATTGCTTTGCGCATCGCGTGTAGCATTAACGTAAGTGTTGTTCTGAGACGGAGTGGTGGTGCTGTAGTTATGGTTTGCGGTTATGCGGACGTGTACAGATCCGTTATAATATGCCAAGGTAAATTATTCATAGTGCTTTTGTCGTACTAATTGCTTTAATAAACAATCTTTCTCCGAATATTAATTATATTTCTGACAGGTACTTACAATCTCACGTGTTTGAGAACCTGCGATGTTCCTTTTATTCCCGGCAAGTTAAAGGTTTCACTAAAAATGTATAGCAGGCAACCTGCATAACACTAATTGAGAAAATGTTTAGAGGGAATTTTCTGTAAAAATACAACATTCTATTCTGCAACTGTTTAATGTGCCTGCTTTCACACTAATGATCAGATATGCGTCGTTAACATCAAAATTGATCGCAGTAGTAATCATTTTTGGAATCAACTGCATATTCCGTGAAATGTGGACAATTCTCTGAGAATTGATGTTTCAGTTACGTGGGCGATAAATACTGTTCTTAATTCTTTTATGGTACAGCAAACTATAATGCTTAAGAAGATACTGCAATCCATTTGGTAACAAATGGATTACACATTTGAAGAGGCTGCTGTAATGATGGTGCTTTATTTTTCAATAATCTTACACGACATTTTAAACACATTAATTTCATTAATAGTCATATACTACGTAATGATGTGGTGTATTGTGTAGTCTTCAGTCAGTAGACTAATTTCATGCAGTTCTCCACCTTCACGCTACTTTTACTTACTCAGAGACGAAGAGTTTTGCCCAAGATAAATAGCCCGCATCCCTTTGAACCTGCCTGATGTATCCATCTTGTCTACCTCTGCGATTGTTACCTCATACGCTTCCCTCCAATACTAAATTGACGATTCTTTGGTGTCTCAGAATGTGCCCTACCAATCGCATCCGTCTTTTAGACATGCTAGAAATTTCCTTTCTCCCAATTCTGTTAAGTATGACCTAATTACTGACATATAATCATCTACTCTTCAGCATTCTTCTGTTGCGCGTAATTTCGAAAGCTATCCTCCTCTTGTCTGTTTTATCGTCCACGCTTCACTGCCGTACAAGGCCACACTTCGGCTAAATGCCTTCAGAAAGGACTCAATATCCCTTAAAATTACTAATTTCTCTTCTTCAGAAATACTTTTTTCTTCCCATTGCATTCTACATTTTATGTCTTCACTACCCCGGGCATCAGAAGTAACCAAACACAGCAGAGCGAGGTAACGCTGTGGTTAGCAATCTGAACCCGCATTCGGGAGTATGGTGGTTCAAATACACCTCAAGTCATCCTGATTTAGGTTTTCCATGATTTCCTTAAATCACTCCAGGCAAATGGCAGAATGCTTCTTAGAGTGCTATATCATAGATGGTTCTGTTTTATGGGTGTGAACTCTTAGCTGGGGAAAAGGGGACTGATAACCTAGCAGTTTAGTCCCCTCTAAACATCCAACAACAGGTTGTTTCCTTTCAAAGGGCACGCCCGATTTACTTCCCCATCCTTATCCGAAATAGGGATTAACGACCGCACAACCCGCGCACACAACCCGCACGCGCGCGCACATAACCAACAGTCTCAACTACCACTTTTAATATCTCGTTTCCTAAGCTATTACATTCCACATCACCTCATACTTGTTGAACACTTTCGGTAAGTAATAATATTGTTTGTTAAAGAAATCCTTCGTAGGAAGGTCAATCATAGAAATATAGCTGCGTATATTTGGAAACTGATGGTGAACAGTATCGACACCCCTGCATGTAACACAAACCGAAGTGTTGAGCAATTCTTTCACAGACATTATCTGCGATATATTCCGGATATAGGGGATTTATCGTTAGTCACTGCAATTTTTATAACCGTTTTATGTTGCCAATGGATATCTGATCAACTGTGTGGTCATATTACGGCCCGACGGTTCTGATATTAATTTTGTGGGAGCCCGGAGCTTGTATCGATATGAAAACGGCTGGGGTAAAAAGAAGCAACACTGTACAACTGCTGCATATATGCTCTGTTTCGTTAACCCATAGTTATTTTGGGTTCTTTCTGCTCTGAATGTTCTGCACAGTCAAAAGGTTTTCAGTATATTCGCTACTCAACAGGTGATACGTTTCATTTTTGCAATATTTGTAGACTGGATGACTGTTTGCCTTAAAGATAAATTAATCTATACATTACTGTCCCTAATTCTTCGTTCGGATAACAGAAAAATAAGAGCTTAACTCCATGTTACGAGGCCTTACCAGATATGTTCACATTCTGGAGACAATGCAGCATTGACTTCTCTTCGTTTGTTTGTGCCACTGACGGCGATATCAAGGAAGATTTTAAGGTCTCTACTGAAAACATTACAATTGTATAAGCATCAGTTTTCTTCGAGCAATGCTATTGATTAGGTGTATTGTGGAATAGCACTGGTCATTGCGCTTAAGACATACAGGTGCACCGACCAATAACATATTGTTACTAATAAAAATAGCTTTAAAGAGCCGAGCGTAGTCTCTGTTACTTGCATATTCTAGTCTACGGAAATGCGAGCAAGGCTCATTGACGTCTACTTTAGGTGTTCGGACCCTCAGCAGGCGCGCGGGGGCGCGCTAAGTTTCTGCCGAGCTTGCTTGGCAATCACCTCGGTTCTTATTATCAACAGGAAGAATATGACTGACGTTTGGCAACATCGCAGTTTAAGTCTGTCAACGCTAAAAAATGTTTGTTAAGCTTATGGGACTTAACTACGGGGTCATCAGTCCCTAAACTTACAAACTACTTATGAATTACTTACGACCTAGGACGGCACAAATATCCATGCCCGAGGGGGGGGGGGATTCGAACCCCCGACCGTAGTGGCCGTGCAGACCGTGACTGGAGCGCCTCAGTCCCCTCGGCCACCGCGGCCGGCTACTGTTAGCTCCGATGAGGTTTGTCCGGAAGCTATGAGGAAGGAAGGAGGAAAAGGTCTTGGTTGCTACGTGCCTCCCAGCTGGTCAGCCTTCGGTCTGTCTTTCTCAGACAGTGTTTCTGCCTGGTAGTGGCTCCGTCGAAATTTTGGTCCAAAATTGAGTATTCCTTCCGGTTTTACTCGTGTGAAAATTCAGAGTCCGGCAGGCCGATTGCATTTTAATTGCTTGCATGTTAAATTACCTTGTTGTTAGAGTGCTCCTGCAGAGTTGGCATTTTGAAGTTTACGACCCGTCAGGCCTGTTTTGAGTTAAGTATCTTGGTTGTTGATTAACAATGATCGCAAGGCTCACCTCTCAATTTTGAATCTTATTTATTCTGTTGAGTATTTTAATATAGCTTTTAATTTTATTTTGTCCCTTCAGGCACAGTTGAGGATCATTTGATTTTAGTTGCTGGCTGTTTTGCCGTTGAGGCTAGTGGCTTACTCTTACGTGTTTTGGCCCTTCTGGCCGGAGATTATTAACAGATAGATATCTATTTGTATTGTATTGTATTTCATTTTTGCAGTCCTAAGGCTTTGAAGCAGTTACTTGTTGCTACCTAGTTAAAGAGAACATTAATTGACTGATTGCTGTAAAGGATTGTCATTGTTTTAAGGTTAATAAATTTGATTACATGTTACACTTTCGATCACTTCCGCTAACAATGCACCTTGCTTCCTCGTCCGGTTCCTGTGGCGCCTGGCTCTATTTTCTTGTCCTTGCCACAATTTCCGGTACCAAATATAAGTACTAGAACTTGAAGTAAGGATATCACTGCCGGTAAATAGACTCACAGCGGCACGCCGCTGTCACAGACTCCGCAGGCGGCTGCTGCGATGCGGCCGCTGGCACGCCGCCGTAACCGGTGCCCACTGCTGGGACAGAGGATTGTGGGATTCGATGTTGCGACTGCTTATATCTACGCTTGTAAACGCGACTTTTACCAGGAGACCACGCGCTCATACATTACAGAGTTGCTTCGAGAATGTGATAACACTTCCTCCTGAAAGTACCGCATTCTACAGTGTTGCCAGATCGTGCATATCGCCGGACATTAAATTCGATCGCCGTAAGAATTTACTGTCCACACTGCGCGACCAACTCGGAATTAGCCTCTGTGTCGGCCGGCCGGCGATTAATTTTTTTTAAGACTACCCGTCCCAGTGGTGGAGACAAACCTTTCCCAACACTCCTGTTTAGGTATTTTGTTAAGTCTGCGGGTGCCATCGCAGAGCTCTTTAAAGGTGTTGGGTGCTAATAGAGGGCGGTGGGGCTTGTATCGCTGAAAGGCCCGCCCGCCGTCTTTAATGGCCTCAGCGACTTCTGACAGCCACCCGGACACTGTCCTCCTCTGTGGGCACACAGGGAAACGAGTAATGGAAGCCTCTGCTGCTGAAACGATGCAGTGTGTGACGCTCTCGACCACCACATCGATGTTGTCGACTGTGGGAGAGAACGATGGCAGCAGCCCTGTTTACAGCCCATCTAGTCTGGCGTGCTGGGGACTAAACGCTGTGGGAGTGATCACTGCCACAAAAGTCATGAGCTCTCCAATGAACAGACGGTGGAAGGCTGTGGCTACAGATCGATAACTCTATGGCCGAGAACCTGCCATGCGCCCCACTAAGATGTGTGGTGTCACCAGTACATAAGAGGCAGAGGACGAGTTGAGACAGTACGTTCTCGACAACTCTGCAACGGCAAGAAATCGCTGGGATTGTGGACAATACATTCGCTCAATTGTAATAATTCTTCCCACCTTTGGATAAAAGCGCAAACAAAACGGTCTGGAAGGTATTACCATCTGGATCGAGACAGAGACTGCAGACATTTGTCTCCTGTCTTGTCCTTACCGTAAAAGCCACTGCTTCTAATAGTGTGAAGGAGCACGGGTTCACTACAAAAAAGTGAGAACATTCGCTGAAACCAGGAATGGCAGAGGTCCATAAGGCTGGAAACCATTTTTCCTGTAGGATAATGCTTGAAGCAGGTTTTATGCTTAAACTTTGTAGTAGCTCAGCCGGGTGCGTGAAAAACCACTGCAGTTTCACTGGAGGAAAACTATTTCTGATAGCTGGAAAGACATGAACGATCTGAAGGGACGGAATACGCTTCAGCATCATGTGCATCTACCGGTTGAGACGTGTGTGCTTTAACGTCTACCGTGTCTAAGGTGTTACCGATAGTGAGGGTAGGGTTTCTCAGACCGAACCTACGAAATTAATGCTAAGGCCCTTAAGTGGGAAATTTAAGTACAGTACTGAGTTATTGAATGTAATTGTATGTCTGATGTCTTATCCGCACATTTCCGTCAGACGACTTATGTCAACAAATATGTTCTAATTTGTAAATTTATATCTACTGAGCAATTTGGATGCTACAGGGCTTTGAGTTAAATTTGGTGGCGAATTTTAAAATTTGGTCCAAAGGCGGGAAAATCCAGGATCGACTTCCAGCCGGCACAGTTTTCGCTTTATTTATTAGGCTATCCGGACGCTCAAAAATCAAATGTTCAAATGTCTGTAAATCTATCGGACCAAACTGCGTGGTCATCAGTCCGTAGCTTACAAACTACTTAAACCTAGGTAAACTAACCTAAGGACGAATACACACACACACACACACACACACACAAACACACACACACACACACAAACACACACACACACAAACACACACAAACACACACACACACACACAAACACACACACACAAACACACACACACAAACACACACACACAAACACACACACACAAACAAACACACACACAAACAAACACACACACAAACAAACACACACACACACACACACACACACACACACAAACACACACACACAAACACACACACACACAAACACACACACACACAAACACACACACACACAAACACACACACACACAAACACACACACACACAAACACACACACACACAAACACACACACACACAAACACACACACACACACACAAACACACACACACACACACAAACACACACACACACAAACACACACACACACAAACACACACACACACACACACACAAACACACACACACACACACACAAACACACAAACACACACACACAAACACACACACACACCCATGGAGGACTCGAACCTCCACGGCGAGCAACCGCGCGCTCCGCAGCGAGACGCTTTAGACCGCTCGGCTACTCAACCGCGGCTATCCGGGTGCGCTTCTGGTACTAAACAACTTCTCAACGCACAGTAGTATACAACAGAACACCAAATGACGTACGACAGTAGCGTGCACGAACTTCAGAAATTGGGCATTAAGCGAAGCTTGTCCGGATAGCCTTATGCCTAAAGGTGACCACAGGCAAAAAAGGGGTAACGCGGGCTCGAGTTCCGCTACGACATGAATGCTCAGATTCGCCTTGAAAGATCTGAAACAGACCAGATGTTAATTTATAGTCTATTAAACAAATTTTGCCTTTCATTATTAATTAATACAAAGATAATGTTGACTGCATCATCAATGCTGACAACCGACCTAATTTGAGTATGGGAGACATGAGCAAAGACACTTAAAAACAACCTCATATGAGTCTTGACACGCTGACGTCCCCCAAATCCTCTTATTTTAATACAAGACCAATGGTTGTAGTGATTGAATTGTGAATAGAAATTGATTTTCAATATACAAGATCTGACAATGACAGCTTACATCTTGGAAAATCTTTAAGAAAAATCGCACTGACGTGTTTTACGGCCCACTTTAGATTTGTAGTTTTATAAGTTTGTGCAAATATTATGGACCAAATTATTAATTAATTTATTCATTACTGTTTATTTAGATTATTAAGAGTGTCTGAAACCCTTTTAGGAAAAAGCAAGCAGTGGCGGGTTTCGAACCACCGACCTTTCGCGTCACAGTTCAGCACCTTGCACACTACGCTACTGCTATAAATCGAAACAGGACTTATTTAATCTCATACTATTCATGGCCGTTGTTAACTGACGTTAATAGGGCATTCGTACGACAAATGATAATCTAATGTCTACAAAGAACGATGTGTTTTTGTTAATTCTTCAGTGTGCTGTTGATTTCAAATGACAACAATGACAAATGATCAAATACGCGAGGAATGTCACGTGACATCTCCGAACGGCTGGTTTTCGTTAATTCAATGGAAGGTTTCAAATCGCCGTTATTTTTGCAAACATGTCTCAAACGATACGAGATATGTTTCTTTCATTAGAGAGCTAAGTTGTATAGAATTTTCTCCTCTACTAATTAGGTTATTCAATTTTCGTGTCAGATGAACGGTTCGTTTGCAATTACAATTATATTACAAACGGCAGTTTTTGGTTTTACTACCGTATTTTTTGTCTCAAATATTTGAAAAAGGGAGGTTCTGGTCTCTGGCGGCCTACAATCATGTCTGTAAAATTTGGTGCTGATCGGTTAAACGGTTCGTCTTAAAAACAGGGAACACCTTACGCACAGCCGAATAGACAGACATCCCAAAATCGCCGTTATTTTTGCAAATATCTGAAACGCTACGAGATATTAAAAAACCATAAGAGAGCAAAGTTGTAGAGAATTTTCTCATCTACAAATTGGGTTATTCAATTTTCGTGTCAGATGAATAGTTTAGCAGTTACTTTCATTTAAATTTCGAGCTGTCAAAAGACGATCGCAAAGGTCCACTTTTAGTGTTCCTACCGTAACCTAAAGTGGGCCAAAAAATAATAATAAAACCAAAGCGATGACAGAGGCAGAAATGTAAAATATGTTATACAGAAATAAAGACATCATTTTAAGTGGTAGGGAGCGATCAAACCATGTAGATATGCGTACAAAAAAAGACAGTGAGCAGCGAAAAGTAACTGGAGTGTACGCAACACAGCACTTTGCTGAGCCACCCACACTGACGCCGAGATTGCTCAGGCGTCGCTGGCGTGAGGGAGACAATACAGGGAGCGACGTCCGCCTGCAGCGGCGCCGCCGTAACAAGGCGCCTTGTTTACCAGCTCGCTATCGATCTCTGATCGAGAGCCACTCACATCGGCGAGGCGGCGGAGTGGCGTTTTCCGTGCTTCGGGGTTGTGCGAGACTCTCCGGAGGCGTTTAGCTCGTCCCTCGTTACCGATATCTCCGGTTCCAAAGAAGGGTGTGCGAAAAGAGGGAGGAAAAGGGCATGGAGGGAGGTAGGCAGGCAGGCAGGTAAGTGGGTGGGTGGGTGAGAAGGTGCAGGACATGGGGGAGAAGCCGCAGCAAGCGGTTTGCTACTGTGACGAGATGACACGCCCGGCTGAGTGGCGAGGAGTCAACAAGAAAACCGCCACACGTCATCACGGGCGCCTCTCTCTCTCTCTCTCTCTCTCTCTCTCTCTCTCTCTCTCTCTCTCTCTCTCTCTCCCCTACACCCCCGTCTTCTGCTGCTGCTGCTCCATACCTGTCCGTTACCCTTTCAGAAGAACTGTTGGCTCTGCCACGGCTCTCTACAGGTCCACGCTTGTTTCCGACATGCTATCTCTGCCAACATGAGATACTCAAACCTCTGAAAATCACAATGAAGTGTCTGGCGTACTACTATTTTCAGATCCTTCATTCCTCAGAGCACATAAACTATAGAAAATACACTTATTCAACAACGTAATTGCTGCCTGATCATATAAATAATGCAAAAGCATCGTCCTGTGATTTGATCCCTAAGTTAAAAATGCCTCAAAACTTACTCGGGAGTCAGTTGTGTTTTAACTTGCAACGGGACCATCAGAAGTGTAAACAACGGATTTGAATAGGTCTCTGATATTTTGTTGAGGAACGTACCCTACCTATCAGGCTAGCAGCGTTTGTAGCGACGGGCCTTGGATTTTAGAGAAAGCTGAAGTTTTAGTTCACTGCGGGCTGTAAGAATCATAGTGCGGAAAGAGACAAAGGACCATAAATAATGACAAGACCGAAGTCGCCCACATATCGTATCTAAATGTTATTGCCATTTCCGTCCCCCCCCCCCCTTCCTTCCTTTCTTTTTTAAATCTTCTGTTGACGACGACAAATGGCAGTATCGTCTGCAAACAAGAGGGCTGCTGAGACTTTCTTTTTACGAATCGTTTATATAAATAATGAATAGTAAATAATAAATATTTCCTGTCACGGTCTATTAATTTTACCACAGGTGATATATGGCGTTCCCCAGGGTAGTATTGTACTACATGTGAAGAGGATATTACGTTAGAACTGAAACTGATTGACATCGTCCTTCACAAATGCTTTTAAAGTCCTCTTAAAATACGGAAGTATGCATTTCCACAGCATCACTTACTTGTTGTTGCTGTTATTGAATATTGGAAGCGACTGAACTACAACTGTTATGAGACCTTTGGTCCGGTCGTAGAGGTAAAACAATGTGTTAAACTTCATGTCAAAATTTAGAAGTAACAAGGACGAAAGGATGAAAAAGGCTTATATACAATGCCAGACTGTTTAGGCTGGGTAATTAAAAAAATAAAAGTAGGACATCCAGCCACTCTGTTACACGTTATAACCACCTTAGTAATAGTGTCAGGCAAGTGGAGAACAGATAATAGGCATTCAAGAAGCTTTGAATTTGATCCGTGAGTGTGGATTGTGCCATTCCATTTAAAACAAAATGCCTCCATGGCTGATTGTCAGCTAAAACAAGAAACAGGCGTTTTGGATATTAAAATTCCGCCACTGTGCAGCTGCAATCCAATAAGAGGTGGGCGACTTAACTGTGCATACAGCGACACCGAAGAGGGTCCGCGCGACGGAGGTGGCCGTGTGGCAGCCAGGTGTGGCCGACACGGAGCAGGCAAAAGACAACCGGCTCCCTGCGAGAGGCCATCAGTGAGGACTTCCAAGCAGCGGTAGAGGGCTTGACAACACAGATTGTTCGGTTCGGTATAGCTCAGAATTTGGAGCAGTGAGTCAGAAGTTTAATGGTTGATGAAACATTCGATATGTTTATTGGGTCGTATATGATTTGTATACAAGTTTGCTACTTTTTGACAAAATTTAATTTTATTCAAAATTTCTTTTATGAGGTCGTCTGTACACGATCAAACAATGAATTCTCTCTTTCACGGAAGCAATTGTAAGTTTGAAAGCGGAATACGGCCATCCTCACAATAAGAAACCACTTAGTACTGTACGTTACTTAACCATGCACTTCCAAAGGAATCTTTTATATTGCTTCCCGCTATTTGCTTTACTATGAAATTGGCATACGTCGCAGCCTCTTGGTGTTCATTTGACTTTTATTTAACTATCATTTTTCACTATATCAATGTAACGAGAAAGAGTGCAGCCTGATCCAACCTACAGCACTGTCTGCTAATGACGTTACGTAAAACGCCATTGACGCGGCCGTTGTCACTGTCAAAGTTGTTCTGGGCACTGGACATCATCAATATATCAAACGCTGACGTATCGACCAGTGTCGCAAGCGACCTACTAGATTTCGTGTAAACGACAGTGCGGTCTGTTATATTCACGGTGTGGTCCAATGCCCAGAAAAATTTTATTGACAGCAACTGCTATGGTTTGCAGCGCGGGAGGGCCGTGCGCTCTAAGGCGCCTTGCTGAGCAGCGCGTGCGCGTTTTTAGCGTGAGTTATTTTAAATAGTTTGAAGTGTAGAGATTAACGACTACTGCAGTTTGGAACCACAGCAGTTAAATGTTTGTAAATCTATGAGACCAGATTATAACCTTGTACGACGCAATAGGGATACCGAAGAAAATTTTACAACAGTTGAGAAAGTAATTTTCAAAGACGACCGCAAAATAATTAAAAAATATTAAAAAATGAAAAAAATTATGGTTCCTCCCCGAATCAACAGGAACACACTTTTAAAACGAAAACATTCATTTGGTGAATCCATGGCTTAGTAGGGCGATGTCAGTAAAACTAGCAGAATTACACTGTTTATTTCAGTCCCGTTAGGAGGAAAGTGTTGCCAAAATCGTTTTGTGTGCACAAACAAAACTGCCAAAGTTAGGGTCTATCATGTGGATAATTAACTTCAATTGAATATTCCATGAACGTTAAATACTACTATATTGAAAATCAAGAGATATGTTTGAACATTTTGAAACACACTCCCTAGTTCTTAGAGAGAGAGAGAGAGAGAGAGAGAGAGAGAGAGATGATGCACAATATTTTTCAATGTTCTACAGTGAAAGAGAATCCAAAAACAAATAGGTTATATGGTTTTCGGATTATTAACATTCGGGGTTTCCATGCTGCAGTTCGGATTCCCGTAACGTAGGTAGCCGCTGAGCGCTGTCACCGAGCGTGTGGTCAATTTGGTAGACAATCCAGCTGTGGAACCCGTAACAAACCTTCGTTTTGACGCTTTCAAAAATGTTTAACTGTTTGTAAATCTATCGGATCAAACTGTGTAGTCATGAGTCCGTAGCTTACAAACTACTTAAACCTAGATAAACTAACCTAAGGACAACACACACACACACCCATGACCCATGGAGGACTCGAACCTCCACGGCGAGCAACCGTGCGCTCCGCAGCGAGACGCTTTAGACCGCTCGGCAACTCCACCGCGGCACTGTTTCAGTCCGAAATTTTCTCAATGTATCCGATAACATTGTAATATGTATCTTTTCGTGATATAAAATGTTTGGAAGCGTGAGTAATAAATAGGTATACAACCCGTTTGTTAATTTCATCGTGATACGTAATGCAAAAACATACCCCAAGGTCTATTACTGTGTAACTGCAGTTAATGACCGTCTATTCGTGAGTTTCCTCCCCTCCAGTGTGTGAAGTGTATCACAGAGGCAGGCAAAATACTTTTCGGACCACGCACAACACACGAACTGTCACAGCACTGACATGTCAGATATATTGTTACGGCGCTCGCACGATTGGAGAGTTTATATCGATAGTAGTGATGAGTTTCCCCTCAGGCGGCCGTTGGCCAGCTGGAGGCGTGTGACACACGTGAAGTCAGTGACGGATTGGCATTCGAATAGCGCTTGTCGCCTGGTTTCCTCCGGAGGTGTTGTCACTGACTTGTGGGCCGCCGCCAGCGTGGAGCGATGGAGTAACAGCTTGGCGTCCAACGAGTTCTAGTCGCCTGGGTAGCGGTGGTTATGTTGTGCGCTCACGTCGGCCCGCACGACGATAACAACGTTCCTAGAGGCGGAGTCGCTGTTTAACCCTGAAGTCATATGTCATATGTTAAATATACTCGGGGCAAATCACAAACTATACCTTCACTACGTGATAGTAATGACGATCCTGCCGAAGACAGCGCTACTAAAGCAGAGTTACTAAATATAGCTTTTAGAAACTCATTCACCAAAGAAGACGAAACCAATATTCCAGATTTCGAATTACGAACAGATGCCGTAATGAGTAAAGTAGCAGTAGATATCATCGGAGTAGTGCAGCAACTAAAATCACTTAACAAGAACAAGTCCTCTTGTCCGGATTGTATACCCATTAGATTTCTATCTGATTATGCCGAAGCGATAGTTCCTTACTTAACAGTCATATACAACCGCTCTCTCATAGAAGGATGTGTACCAAAAGATTGGAAAGTTGCCCAGGTCACACCTATATTCAAGAAAGGCAGTAGGAGTAAACCACTAAACTACAAGCCTGCTTCATTGACGTCAATTTGCAGCAGGGTTTTGGCACATATCCTCTATTCAAATATTATCAATTATCTCGAACAGAACGATCTGTTGACCCAAGGTCAACACGGATTTAGAAAATATCGTTCATGCGAAACAGCTAGCTCTTTATTCATACGAAGTTATGGGTGCTATTGACAAGGGTTCGTGTATCGATTCCGTATTTCTTCATTTCCAGAAAGCTTTTGGCAAAACCTCACAAACTGCTTTTAATCCAATTGCGTGGTTATGGTATATCGCCACAAAATTGCGTGGATAGGGGATTTCTTGTCAGAGAGGACACAGTTCGTAGTAATCGATGGTAAGGCATCGACTAAAAGGTGATATCGGGCGTTCCACAGGGTAGTGTTCTTGGTACGTAGCTCTCTTAGGTTGTTTGCAGATGACGCCGTCATTTACTGTTTAATAAAATCATCTAAAGATCAAAACCAACTGCAGAACGATCTGAATAAGATATCAGTATGGTGCAAAACTTGGTAATTGACTCTAAATAATGAGAAGTGTGAAGTCGTCCACATGAGTACGAAAAGAAAACCGTTAAACTTCGTTTACAAGATAAATTAATCAAAGGGGAAGGCCGTAAACTCCACAAAACACCTAGTAATTGCTATTAGTTCAGACAAACTGGAAAGAACACGTAGATAATGTCGTGGGGAAGGCGAACCAGAGACCGCGTTTTATTGGCAAAACACTTAAAAGACGCAACAAAACTACAAAAGAAACTGCATACACTACGCTTGTCCGCCCATTTTTGGAGTATTGCAGCCCAGTGTGGGATCCTTATCAGGTGCGTTTGACGGAGGACATCGAAAGAGTCCAAAGAAGGGCAGCTCGTTTCGTATTGTCACATACAGGGGAGACAACGTTACGGAAATGATACAGGATCTGGGATGGGAATCATTACAACAACGGCGCTTATCGCTGCGGCGTGGGCTACTTGCGAAACTCCAATCGGTAACATTCTCCTCCGAATGCGAAAATATATTGTTGACTCCCGTTTACATAGGTAGAAATCATCAGAATAAAATACGAGAAATCAAAGCTCGAACAGAGAGATTCAGGTGTTTTTTTCCCGCGCGCTATTCGAGAATGGAATGGGAGATAAATAGTATAATTGTGGTTCGATTAACCATCAGCCAGGCACTTAAATGTGATTTGTAAAGTATCCCATGTAGATGTAGATGAAGATGAAGTATTTTGCAGCTGAATGCTTGGGCAGCGGGACAGGTAGCTGGAGATGAGAGCTTAATGTGGGCTGCGGTGTGGTGAGCCGCGTGTGTCACCTAGTCAAGCAAGTTCTTTCCTCTGCTCACGAGTGGAAGTGCTGTCCTGAACTTGCTACGAGCGCCGGAAGGCTTTAATTCTCGGTGTCCCGTGTCGGGCTCCGCTATACACCTTGCGAACCATGGCGCCCAAGGCTTCGTTTGTTATGCAATAGTCTGTTGTGTGCTTTTTTAAACAAGTTCGTCGAGAGTGGGGTACTTTTATTCTGAATTGTTTATTTTGAATTGCGGATTGTGCCCGAGGTTTCTTATGGTTTTCCCGGCATTCAGTCTGGTGTGCGCCACGGGCTGGGAGTCGTTATTCTGATTGGTTTTTTTTTTTTTTATTGTGGTCAGTACTGTGCGGGCTGGTGGTTCTGGGCGCACCTCTGGGCTTCGTGTTGGAACACCGTCGGCTCCGAGTCGTGGGAGCGAGTCGGTTAGAAAACCGTTACTGGGCTCATCTCTTGCAGACTGTTGTTTGGCATTAGACATTAAAGTGTGGTATTTGTAATTGTTTTATGCCCTCAGTATTACATCAACACGAGTTCTGTGGCTTTTCTTAAATTAACAGTTACAGTTTCTACAATTTTATTAAGTGGTTGATATGAATGTTTTAGCATATATTTGATTTTTAAACATTTACTAAGTTTTATTGAGTGCCTTGTATTTCTCCAAGTGCTAAGGAAGTTTGATATTTTGGCACTTGTATATGGTTAAAACATTACATAAACACCTCCAAATCAGGCAGACATTTAAAGCGTTTTGGTGCCGGATACTGTTTCTGGAATTTATGTTGCAGATTTACATTACTGGGGCTGGCCTGGCGGCACCGCAACGGAAGAGGAGGTTGTGGTGGTTTCCGTTTACGAGCTTGTGGGGGCTCCGGTAGCCCTGGACTGTTTTGCTTCGTTCACATAAATGACCCTTCTCCTTTGCGGTCCTACAGCGTCTGCCGAGTAGCATGTATCAAGATGGCTACCAACCTGCATTGTCCTTGGTGGTCGAAAGTTTAAATTTCCAGTTTTAACGTATGCCAGATTGTTACTTGCTTCGGAAGCATAGGCTATAATTGTGAATTTAAGTGATTCAGTGGTTGTAGAAAACTGGTGTTTTCACCCTTTTAGAAATAACAGTTGCACTTAAAGTTTCCCAGTGGTGTACTTTAAAGAAACCACTTCAACAAAGTCCTTTTAGGAGTTTTATTTATTGTTAAGCTGTGTGCATGAGATTTTGCCATCCTGTCCTTAGTTTCCTCATTTCCTGAACTGTTTTCAGTGGCGCCACCTCCATGTGCGCCATTCCAATGGTAGCAGAACGTGTTTCATTAGAACTGTAACTTTGCTATACATACAAGAATGGAATCAATATATTAAATGTTCAAATGTTTGTAGATCTTATGGGACTTAACTACTGGGTCATCAGTCCCTAAACTTACAAACTACTTATGAACTAGCTAATCCTAAGGACGGCACAAATATCCATGCCCGAGGGGGGATTCGAACCCCCGACCGTAGTGGCCGTGCAGACCGTGACTGGAGCGCCTCAGTCCCCTCGGCCACTGCGGCCTGCAATATATTAAATGTTTTTCAATCACTTCGAATAAGCGACCCACTTCCAAGTAAAAGAATTGTCTGACGACCACCTTCCAAATCAAAATATTCTGTCGACTCCCACCGCCCCATTACGAACCGTAACTGAACCATGTTATTTGAAAGGAAACAAATCTTTCTTTTGCTTCAGTTTTCTTTTAATTCGTTGGACGAAGATTATTTTGGCAGGAATCATGTAAAAGGGGAATGTGCGCTTTTCCGAAATTGAACAAAACAATACATTTTGCTTAACGAGTGTTACGAATTTCATGTAAGACTCAGAAGCGAATTATCCCATTAAGAAAGGTCACAATTGACAATTTCTAAAGAAGGCGATACTTTTCGAGATTTTTCTGAATAACTTATTGTATAAAATTGTTGTATATCCGTCTCCATATCGCTTTTATTTTCTAAAACATGACCGGTTTCGGGACTGTTAATATTCGTTCATTACAGGACAGGTTACTTTGTAACTTCAAAATTTGATCTGAAGATGGGCAGCTGTCCCGAAACCGTTCATGTTTTAGAAAATAAAAACGATATGGAGACTGATATACAAGAATTTTTTTATTCATATAACGATCGCAGAAACTCCCTGGAGACTAACAAGTCTTGTTTTGAGAAACTTATTGTATCACGTTATTTTAACCATTGGTTGGTGAAAACGTATTATAAAACAGTATTCAGACACTGAGTTGAATATCTATTATTTCGCTTATTAACACAGCGTTACACAATGAACTCCGTAATTTTAACATTAAATTTCACTTAAAATAATTAGGGTTACAGTAGTACAAAAACGAATGTTTTTGATACAAGTGCTTTCTCCTGTGACGGCGACCCCCGAGCAAGTATGGCGACCCCCAGGGGGGGGGGGGGTCGAAACCCACAGTTCAAAACTTAGAACAGTGCTGTACAGCAGTGTTTTTCATTCTATCAAATTTTCAATTTGTTTTAATATCTAGGATGTTTCTAGCAATAAACGTCAGAAAGTTTCGCTACTTTCAGTACAGAACATTCAAATAATATTTAACGAAAATTCGTGACTCACGTGTTATATTCTGTCCTTGTGATTGGATCTACATATTGATCGTCTGCAGTGTGCCGGAAAAAAACATCCTGAAGCGGAACGGTGGCTGCCACATGGCAGGAGAGTGGCGCCTCAGCAGGAGCGGAGTACCTGCAGGTACCAGGAAGCGCAAACACTTGCCGGAGTTCAGGGTCAGCGCTGGCTGGGGTGGGGTGGGGTGTTTATGCAGGCGACTGGCGCCGCTCCTCCGCCTGAGTGGCGCTGTCCTCCGCTCAATTAAAACGCGCTGAATATTCAGCGCCCAATCCTACCGCCCCACAGGTATTACCCCACCACGCAGCGCCGGGAACGACGTCACTGTCTCTGTTCTCGACAGATGACAACTTTGTTCCGAATTTTACATTTCATGCATGGGCGGTGTGCATAATATTTCAGTGCAGGAATAAAGTGTTACACTCAGGCGACAGCGTAAAACCAATCGGTAAGTCTGAAACCCAAAATTTCGCGTTGAAAAGTGGCTACTAAAAACGATGATGTCCATCAGAATTAACGAATAAAATATGGGAAGAGATTCAATTTATGCTTATGGTGTACAAGGATATCAAAAATTATGTATTAGCATCATAGATCACCATTCTACACTGTCTGAAAATAAAAGGTGCAACCAGAACGAATGGTCCAATGTTATCCCATTTCGGTATAAAGACATAACATGGATGTGCAAGTAAGAGACTATTTTCGAAAACCGTAAGTCTATAGAACAATAATGAGAATTCATTCATAATGTCACCGCTCTGTTACTGCGAATTCGGTATCATTTTTTGAGTCAGAAAATGAAGGAAGAACTTTTTATGCTGTAGAGAGTACTGGGGTGCCTTATGCACGCATTAGGCAGCCAATCACTAAATGGACGCATTTTACAAATGGTGTATCGTTGGACTGCGTCCAGGTGATGGTAGAGTCGTGAAATGGCAGACTTCTGGATCATTTCTATACACGGTGTCCTTATCTATCGATTGTTTCCAAGATCTAGCCACTAAGTCACGTCGTGCAGTCCAAAATACCTTTCCGTGAAAGGACAGCTGTAAGGCGGCTGAAAGTTGACAGACCAAAATGATGTTAACCACTGTCAGGGAAGTGTAGCAGTGGCAGTAAATGTTTGTAAATCAATGGGTACTTTTGTGGTTATTAGTTAGCCTTTGTGTTTAACTTAAAGCGGTTTCTAATCCCAGGTACTAAGTACACACCATTGCCCGAGGGATGACTAACCTCAAACGGCGAGCAACTTCGCAGTGAGTTCCACGTGGGCTAAAGAAAAAAGCTAAGCTTGTTTGGCACGTTTCAGATGATTCTGAACTCTAGACCAAAAGGACATTGCAGTTCAACTGCAATCGGAGATCCCTCACAGGGCATCCAGTGTCCAGGAACCGATAGGCGCGGCCTGTTAATCCAGCTGATCGACGCAGTCATTCCCTTATATACCAATGTGGCCCAGCATCTAAACGGGACCACTGTGGGGCCACACACGTCAAGGCTGAAGATAGACTAATCAACACTTAGAAATCATGACGGCTCTGAAGAACGAACGACAGTTGAGACGCTGGAGACTTTGCCACGTGAGAAAATGTGAAAGTGTAAAGGGACTAAAATGGAATATGTCGATTCCAGCTGAGGCATGGTCCACTTTTTGACAGAAGACGGCCCTTATCCAATGCAATTACACTACGTGAATTTCACAGAGACACCACAGCGAGCACGGGGGGGGGGGGGAGAGGATAACTCCCGAACACTTGGTCCTATTTTGCAGGACGTACAGTCACATACACCATACCAACACTCCATTCATTCTCCTTTCTTACGGCCGTTGTTGAGCATGTAAAGCACACTAATAGACAAATTACCGCATACGAATGACTACGAAAGAAAAACACAAAAAAATATATTCAGTGAAAACAACACATCGAGCAAATTTTGTGCAGAGAGTGGACCAGCAATGAAACCGAAATGAGGAAGAAAAGGATCCCTACGTAGATATGGACGATGATCATGCAATAGAATTAGTACTAAGTTTGTACCCGTTGTGTATTAAGATCAAATATGAAGCAGCTGTGTAGGGGGGGGGCGTTCTAAGGCGTGTTTCTGCGGTTGCTCGCCGTCGGAGATTCAAGTCCTCCTCGGGACTCATAGGGATGTAACCATTGCTTATAAACTACTTAAACTAAGCTGAAGACTGACAAAGTAGTTATATCTATGGGACTTAATTTATGTTGGTATATCAAACATGAAATTGTCAGCGAATTGTCACAGGAAAAAGGTGCTATAGACCTGGAAATAGGTTTTGTTATCCAAGTACAACTACTCTTCCTTCCTCATATTATGAATTATAGCTTAGTGCAACATGCAGGTAATGCCTAGTCCTCAACTCCCAAGTATATCATGTTGTCAGGTTCCATCGTTCCTGTAATCTTTTATTAAATACAAATTCATGTTATAGTTTCACTTTCCAACTTCATATTTCAAAAAATACAATAGCTGAAATAAATATATGAATAAACGACGACCATGTATCAGGACTGGGGTAAAAATAGTTGGTCGCAGAGTTTAGGGTACTGACCACGTCCCAAGATGTTAGTAACGCCCCACCTTATGCAATTAGTCCAAAGAGTTTTTCTTCACTTACTAGCCTAGATGACCAGACTAAATTGTGTGACCGAAAGTTTTGCTGAGACTTCATGTCAGGCTTTTTTCTTTCTGCCATAAAGCAATGGTCCACTTTAGGGACTGACCAATCTATTACTTTGCTGAGGACGTAGGACAGAGTTCGATCAGTTTAACCATATGGAGAGGTGGCTTCTAAACTAATCACTATAATGCCACTGGAAAGCAAAATTCCTCAGTCCTGAGACATTTAAAAAGGGCCAGTATTCTACCGTTTCTAGCCAATGAGAATTCATTGCAGAACGACATATTGACCATAACGTTTTTTTTCCCTCTCAATGCTACCGGTTTCAGTCAATTTACTATTATCAATCGTTAGTCTGAAGTAGATGAAAGTTATCAAAGCATTAGTCAATGCCTGACACCAAAACGAAGATCTGAAGTGAAAAACTCGATAGCAGAACATGTTCAGATTAATAGAAATAACTCCACCATGTGACATTTAATTTCATACTATGTACTGCTTGACACTTTAATGTTTTCGTAATTACGTTATTCATTTTGAGTTTAGTATCAAATTACGTTTTTCGTCTCAGTCACTCGATGTTTTATTTATTGATGTAATGTTAATATAATCTACAATTTGTAGCTATACATTATAGCTCCATAGCAGTGCATATGTACATATTTCCACTTCATCTTATTGTATATCACTTTTTATAAACACAGCAACCACATTTCTTACATCAATTATAGACCCTAATGAAGACCAAAGATGGTCATAGACATAGCATAACTTTGCGCAAAGATTATAGGGCATAATGAGATTTAATGTAAGCATGTTCGTTATCTTTGGTTTTTAAAATAAATTTATAGCAAACTTATCAATGTATGCTTCAGTCTGAAAAAGTTAGCCACTGTGGTAATATCAATGGTTATAGGAACGACAACAAATATTTGTTACAATTTTGATTTTTTTTTTGTTACATGTTTAGCTAATAGCTTATCTCTAAGTATTTCACACATAACTTACTGTATTTTTTGTTAATTTTCTATATGGTTTATTAATGCTTTGATAACTTTCACTTACATCAGGCTAACGCTTGATAATGGGAAATTGACCGAAACCGGCAGCAATGAGAAAAAATAAACAGCTATGGTCAATATGTCTTTCTGCAATTATGTCAAAGCTGTTATGCCCCACCTGTTCACCTTTCTAAATGAGAATTCAGTGCAGACTAAAGTTGAATACATAGTCCGATCAAGGGGCCAAGCTTGGTCACAGTAACAATGTAAGACCCCTCGCCACTTCCAACTCACTAAGTGGGGTATAATGAAGCTCCAGGTGGAGTACGAATAGGATTAAGAGAGTCATTCCAAAGAATATTCAAGACGACAGGTCATGGGTGTCTCCTGATGAAGACTGTGAGCAAAATGTGAGGCAAAATGATCTGCAACAGCGTCCAAACTCCTGAGGATACCACCAATAACGGTTATTCCTTTAAAGTGTACGGAAGGATGACAGCCATTATTCAGCCTCAGTTTTGTTCATACATGAGGGAGCAGAAGTGGGGAGATGTCAGGAAAGGTTTAGATACTCTAAAAATAAATTCTTCGCAATGCCAAGACGCTTCGCACTTCATGCAGTGGAAGAAAAATGAGCGTGTTGCTGCAACAATACATATCCAATGACAAATCTTTCTGCTCCAAGTACACATATTTACGTCAGGATGCAATTGTTCAAATGTTTGTAAATCTATCGGACCAAACTGCGTCATCAGTCCGTAGCGTACAAACTACTTAAACTAACGTAAACTACCCTAAGGACAGCACACGCACACGCCGTAGGGAGGACTAACCTCCGACGGCGAGCAACCACGCGCTCCGCAGGGAGGCGCCTTAGAGCGCACTGCTACTCCACCACGGCGATGCAATTGTACCAGATTAGAAGAGTCATTACAGTTACACGCTACTTTTTGCTTCCCTCCAGTATGTAAAACACTATATATATCTAAAACTATTCTGGAATGACAGGGAAACATCTAAGGTTATTACCTTGTTGTAAATTTTCATTAATCAGGTTCTCTACTAGGACTATAGGGGTCAATTTAAAAAAAAAAAATAATAAATAAACGACAGTACTTATTACAGATTGTGGTTAAACTTAAAAGCTGATCCTGTATATGGGGGAAAGTCTTATCACTCTGACTTCAACATACTTACACTTTCAATAAGGAAACCCATGTCAACGAGAAATGGAATAATAGTGCATTATTTGTGTGCTTTCCTCTAGAACATGAACTCATTTGTAGAAAGTATTGTCAGCGTAGGCTGACATTTAATTTGGTAAGCAGTGACAGGTGAGAACTTACCTCTACATCATTAATCTTTCACAATTATCAATTATAAACAACAGGCAAAGTATGTATATGAAATAATTTTGTTGTTCTTAAACTAACGAGATGAGTAGTCAAATGTAGTTTAGCTTGGCACGTTTTAATGTGTGAGGCATTTATCGGTTTACGAAAGCAAGAAAATGTCTGCAAAGCATTAATACCACTGATCATATGACAAGGAATTTATTTACAACTAGCTTAAACCCGCGGCTCCACTCGCGTGTTGCTTGATTATCTAATTATAAGAAAAGTAAGTACTGTAGATCAAATCATATGTACAAATGCACTCGTTTTGAAGAATCCGATTACGAAATTCAACTATGATTGTAATATCACAGATCTGTCACTTGAAACGTCAAATCGATTTTATTAAAGAGATGTATTAAAAGAAATTTCTTTTTAGTGCTTTATTTATTTATTCATTCATTCTTACATTTCATTACTCGTATGCTTATCCTTACAGAGAAAGAGCTGAAG
This sequence comes from Locusta migratoria, assembly GCA_026315105.1. Taxonomy (NCBI): domain Eukaryota; kingdom Metazoa; phylum Arthropoda; class Insecta; order Orthoptera; family Acrididae; genus Locusta; species Locusta migratoria. Next base: position 326,325,543 of record CM048750.1, read on the forward strand.
ACATTGTAGCACGCATAGACCAAATATATGGTCTGTGGCATCACGTTTCGCTGTACGTAACCTCCTTGCTGTAGAGTCGTAAACGTCATCGCTGGCCTTCAGCCCGAACTTTTTGTAATTTGACGACTTTCAACCACAATATCTTCCACCCCCTTATAGCTATCGGCATGGAATTGCTATGGTGTACAACGGCAGACTTCGGAAAACAATATCTCTCTCTCTCTCTCTCTCCCTCTCTCTCTCTCTCTCTCTCTCTCTCTCTCTCTCTCTCTCTCTCTCTCTCTCTCTCTCTCTCTCTCACACACACACACACGTAGAAGTTCATATACACCGATAACTTTCTACCCCAATATACTCCACTGTTTTATCATTAACCCTCAAGCAACAATGCAAGCAATAAAACCATTTTCAAAGAGATAACGCGAAATGTGGAACAATAATTATTCTTAAAACTAGTAAATATCTATCAGTTCGCTATAAAACCGTGCCTAAAACCTTCCTCAGGCATAAATTAGTAACTGTACAAATATTTAAGTCTACTCGTCTTGTCGGTCGGACGTGATAAACGTACACCGAACAGACATTCACATTTATAGATATAGATATGGAGACGCGTGCAGGCTTTCTGATAAACTTTGGAAAACCGTTGACTTCAATATAGATGGAAAAGCTTATTTTCAATGCTGTGGAGTTTTTCTACATCATTTTTCAACGTCCTTTCCAGCTACCGACTTCGATCGAATATTACAAGTTGGAAGGGATAAGGTAGATTCCTATTTTGAGTACATATCCTACGTATTTCTCAAATACCGATTCCTCTGGTAGCGCTTACGCAGTACCTCTGAGTTAGTAAGCAGTGAATAAGTATTTTTGTTGTGATAGTTGAACGTACATTCAGCTTTCAGTCCGTGCGCCTAATTACGTAACATCCATTAACTAAATTACGTACATTTCCACCTACTACTTACATTTTTGAACAGCCCGCAATATGTTTGTACCATGTATACCTGTGTTAGTACGTGCAACAAATCGTCCGTCACAAACGGTTCCGATGTGTCCATCCTACTGGTGTTGACATTGCCCTACAGGAGACGTGGACCGTTTTCACTGCGCTTAATGGATACAATCCACCTCTTACTGCCTTGATATCAGTGATGTGCGACCCCCTCCTAAGTTCCTTGTTTAATAGACATACTGGGGCGATTTTTGTCGCTGCATTTTCAATGTCGGCGAGCAATCTCCGTAACTGATCGATACTATTTTCTGTAGCAACAGTTTGAACTCAAGCTTCTGAAAGCTAGCGCTGACTATCTTTTCTAGTAGCTGCGTATCTAAGTCATGTGATTCAATTATTGCTATACAGTGCTCTTGTCGCCTGGTGTGGTGGTGGTGGTGGACATGAGGGACCAAACAACGAGGTCATCAGTCCCTTCAACCCCAAATTGTACTAGGCCACGGAACCCAACGAAAAATAGGTGAAAGCCAAAAGACCATTACACTAGGAAATAAAATCGACTCGCCAACAGTGTGCGTGCAGTAAAATGGGGGGGGGGGGGCGCAATCTAGCGAAGGGAAATGGAAATCCCGGCAAAGAGAGGCAAGCCGCAGTCCGACGGGAAGGCCCGCCCGCGGTCGGGTATCAGGGGGTCGAAGCCCTTCACATGCAAAAAGAACCTGGTAAGCGGGATGAGCAGGATATTGCCGGATGGCGATGGCATAAGACGCCAGAAGTGTCGCCTGGTATAATAGAGGCTTTCTATGCCATCAATGATTATGTTGTGTGGGTGTTGGTAATGCAGTGAAGGTACACTGAGCCAGTGCGCCTCAGGAATCTTAATCGGTTGTAATATTGCTCATCTCTTTTTGCCTCGCTTCCTTGGTCGTGGTTGGTATGGTGTTCGGCGTGGCTAGATGGAGAAAGACGGCCTGAGCGAGAGTGTCGGGAGGAAGTGCTTTGGACCGACCAAACATGGTGTGATGCGTTTGCGTTTACGTTTACAAACGTACGCCGCAAGCCATCCGAAGGTGCGTGGCGCAGAGAACTTAATACCACTAATTACTTTCTATCCAGTTCCACTCCCATATACAACGAGGGGGGGGGGGGGGGAACGAATGCTTGTATTCATCTGCAACAGCCCTAATATCTCTGATCTTGTGGTCTTTACGCGAAATGTAGGTTAGCGGCAGTAGAATGTTTCTGCAGTCCGCGTCAAATTTAGGCTCTCTAAATGTCTTTTAATAGTGCTTCAAAATTTACACAATATAACACGAAAAGAACGTCGCCTCGCCTCCCCTCCAGCTTTTTCAGTGACCCAAGCATTTAAGAGGATGAACAGGCCGAGTTGTGGTGGACCGTTTCTCTGCCACTTATACAGAAATGCGAGTGGATTCCGCACAATTAGAAAGGTTGTTAATTTTGACCGAAATGTTCTTTACGCTGAGAAGTAGCTGGGGCAATGCTGTAACTTCGTATGATGCTGCGTCTTTGGCCTATTCAGCACGCTGGTACGACATTGTTTTCTGCAAGCATTGCCTGTTCCTAACCTTGGTACTGACCAAGGTGGCTTTGCAATCTCTTTGGTGCATATTTCGCAGTTTTCGTGCTCTGACGCCGACTCAACTTGCTGAGAGGTTATTTCTGAAGATTTCTCGATTGATTATCCCATTCTAATAGGTGGCCGGTAAATGTACGAATAAGCGTGAGTATGTCTTGGGATCCTAGAAGAGACAGTTTGTTTTTGCAGATGTGAATGCTCTCCCTCATGTTTCAAATGGGTCCTGTCTACATGACGTATGGCCATCTGGCAACCACTGTCCCGGTATGCCCATGTGTTGGCTGAATCTTAACCAGGCGTTAACGTGCCAGCTCTCAAAACTTATCTCCAAAACCGTTTCTTTCTGTAATGTGCGTCCAAACTTGCTATCCGATTATTGTTTTGCTTTTATCACACTATGAATTTTATATGGAAAAGTTTCACTTAAAGAGAGAAATTTCATTCGTATATTACCTTATTTGATAGTCCAAGTGGCTGTTGTTGTTATTGTTGTTGTTGTTGTTGTTGTGGTCTTCAGTCCGGAGACTGGTTTGATGCAGCTCTCCACAATACGCTATCCTGATCAAGCCTCTTCATCTCCACATAAGAACGGCAACCTACATCTGTCTGAATCTGCTTACTGTATCCATCCCTTGGTCTTCCTCTGCGACTTTTACCCCACAAACTTCCCTCCAACGCTAAATTCGCAATTCCTTGATGTCTAAGAATGTGTCCTACCAATCTATCCCTTCTTTTAGTCAAGGTATGCCAGAAATTTCTTTTCTCCCAAATTCTGTTCAGTACCTCATTAGTTACGCGATCCACCCACCTAATCTTTAGCATTCTTCTGTAGCACCATATTTCAAAAGCCTCAATCCTCTTCCTGTCCGCACTGTTTATCGTCCATGTCTCACTCCCATACAAGGCAACACTCCATACAAATGCCTTTAGAAAGGACTTCCTTAAGCTTAAATCAATATTCGATGTTAACAAATTTCTCTTTTTCAAGAACGCTTTTCTACCCATTGCCATTCTGCATTTTATATCCTCTGTACTGCGACCATCATTTGTTATTTTACTGCCCAAGTAACAAAACTCATCTACCTCCTTTATTGGTTCGTTTTCCAACCTAATTCCTTCAGCATCACCTGACTTTCTTACACTGCACTCCATTACCCTAGTTTTGCTCTTGTTAATGTTAATCTTATATGCACCTTTCAGCACACTGTCCATTCCACTCAACTGCTCTTCCAGGTCCTTTGCTGTATCTGACAGAATTAATATGTCGTCGGCAAAACGCAATGTTTTTAATTCTTCGCCCTGAACTTTAATTCCTTCCCCAAATTTCTCCTTGCTTTCCTTTATAGCTTGCTCAATGTACAAATTGAACAACATTGGAGAAAGGCTACAACCCTGTCTTACTCCCTTACCAACCACTGCATCCCTTTCCTGCCCTTCAACTCTGACAACCGCTGTCTGGTTTTTGTACAAGTTGTAAATAACCTTACGCTCCCTATATTTTACTCCTGCTTGCTTCAGAACTTGAAAGAGTTTATTCCAATCAATATTGTCAAAAGCCTTCTCCAAATCTACAAAAGCTAGAAATGTAGGTTTGCCTTTTCTTAATCTATCTTCTAGGATAAGCCGTAAAGTGAGTATTGCCTCCCGTGTTCCTACATTTCTCCTGAACCCAAACTGATCTTCCCCGAGGTCGGCTTCTACCAGCTTTTCCATCCTTCTGTATATAATTCGTGTTAATATTTTGCAACCATGACTTGTTAAACTGATGGTTCTGTAGTTTTCACACCTGTCTGCACCTGCTTTCTTTGGAATGGGCATTATAACATTTTTCTTAAAGTCTTTTCAAAATTCTCCTTTCATAGATTAAATTTAGTATCTCCTGTGATATCCAAGATTTTTTTGTAGGTCTTGCCTTCCTACCTATTTTGTCCTCTTCTACCTTCACTATTTCATCTCAATTTTACCCATTCCTCCTCTACTGTTTTATTTTCCCTTGTTTCTGTCAATTGTTGCCTAAAGCTCCCTCTGAAATTCTTAAGAACTTCAGGTTCCTTCAATTTATCCACGTCCCATCTCCTTATTTTCCTACCTTTTTGAAGTTTCTTCAGTTTCAGCCTACAGTTCATAACCAACAAGTTATGGTCAGAATCTATGTCTACCATTCTATGTCTTACCATTATAAAATCTATCTTGTATCTCCCGGTGTCTCCTGGTCTCTTCCACGTATATAACCTTCTTTTGTGATTCTTGAACCAGGTGTTTGTTATAACTAAATTATGTTCTGTGCAAAATTCTACCAGGCGGCTTCCTTTTTCATTCCTTTTGCCCAGACCATATTCACCTACTATCTTCCCTTCCCTTCCTTGTCCTACTACCTAATTCCAGTTTCCCGTAACAAGTTTTCCTCTCCCTTAATTGTCTGAATAATTTCCTTTAGCTCCTCATACATTTCTTCGATTTCCTCATCATCGGCAGAGCTAGTTGGCATATAAACTACTGTTGTGGGTGTTGGCTTCGTATCTATCTTGACAATGATAATGCGATCACTGTGCTGGTCGTAATAGTTTACCCGCATTCCTATTTGCTTATTCATTATCAATCCTAGTCCTGTGATAACCGCAATTGATTTTGTATTTATAATCCTGTACTCACCTGACCAGAAATCCTGTTCATCCTGCCACCGAACTTTACTAATCCCCACTATATCTAACTTCAATCTATCTATTTCCCTTTTTAAATTTTCCATCTAACATTCCACGCTCCGACCCGTAGAATGCCAGTATTGTCTTTCCTGATGATCACATCCTCCTGAGTATTCCCCGCCCGGAGATCCGAATGGGGGACTATTTTACCTCCGGAATATTTTACCCGAGAGGATGCAATCATCATATGTTCATAAAGTAGAGCTGCATGTCCTCGGGAAAGGTAACGGCTGTAGTTTCCCCTTGCTTTCAGCCGTTCGCAGTAGCTGTGTGGCAAAGCCACATTAGCTGATGTTACAAGGCCAACTCAGTCAATCATCCAGACTGTTGCCCCTGTAACTACTGAAAAGGCTGCTGCCCCTCTTCAGGAACCACACGTTTGTCTGGCCTCTCCACAGATACCCCTCCGCTGTGGTTGCACCTACGGTACGGCTATCTGTATCGTTGAGGCACGCAAGCCACCCCACCTCGGCAATGTCTGTGGTTCATGGGGTGGTCCAAGTGGCTAAACTTTTAAAAGAAAAGAGTCCCATAATTTAAAAATTATTGCATGTGTGTTGCTTCAACCGACATTAGTAGATAACTTCTGTAACATCAATACACCATGACCTGCTTCCACGTAAGCAGCTGCATATATATGACGATTGTTTTCAGGCGCTAAATGGCTACGTCATCTGTGCCCGTGCACAAACCATAAAAGTATGAAGGCAAAGTGTAGCGTATCATGTGGACTTACAACCTTTGGTTGTACTTTAGATTTCTTTACCGATGACTTGCAACAACTGTAGAAATTTGATAGTCTACCACTTAGTTGACAGTCTGTTGATACTTCGTTAGATAAGTTTTAAAGATGCGTCTACGTACGTGATCATCTACAACTAACCTGGTAATATGATATTGTTCGGATGTTTTAGGAGGACAAAACTGCAGATATCATCAGTCCCCCATTCAATCACTGGGAGTCACAGGAAGTAGCACAAACGTGGAAAAGAGCCCATAATTTAAAATAGCAAAGGGGAAAATATTAATCTGAGTCAGTTAAAGTACAACAAATTTGACAAGAAGCAACGTATGAGAATCATACAGGAACAACGAAAAAGAAATTGGACGAAGAAGCCTATGTCCGTGGTTGACCGATCATGCGATTAAAAAAGAGGAAGGGTCAATCAAGGGGCAACACAAGAACACCTCCAATCGGAGGACACAAGACGAGATAGAGAATGGACTGAAATAAAGCTTTTTTAAAGAGTTGTAAAATCCACCGTCACGAATAAAATTTAAAACTATCAGCCATTGTGGCATCGTCACCTAAAACATCTGATGAAACTACAGGCAAATTTAAACTCGCCTGCAAGGCGGCTAAAATAGGGCAGTGAAGCAAGATGTGGGCTACCGTCAGGGGAGAGTCACAGCGACACACTGGCATCTCTTTAGTTTTGAGAACACCCTCATGTTTTAGCCAAGTATGGCCAATGCAGATTTCCTTTGTATCCCAAAGTTTGTTAGGCATGGGCAGTATCCCAAAGCTTAGAAATCCGATGGCGCAAAACAGGCCGGATATGTGAAGGCGTTACACCCACATCCAATACCAACTTTTCGACAGCCTGTTTAGTAAGCCTGTCGGCATGTTCATTACCCGCGATACCAACATTACCCAGAGACCAAACGAAAACCACTGAAGAACCGGACCGGTCAATTGCAAAATCCAGAGGAGATCGGGGGGTACCACTGGGCCAGAGCTCGCAGGCTACTCAGGGAGTCACAGCAGGTAAGGAAAGACTCACCTGAGCAGGTCTGTACATGCTCCAGAGCTCGGTAACCAGCTCCGCAATATACACCGTTATCAGGCAGAGAGGTACTCAATATGGCCGCCATGAATCTATGAAACGCCAACACAACACCTACATCTACAAGGGATACTCTGCAAGTCACATATGAGTTCCTGGCAGATTGTTCATCGAACCACCTTTATACTATTTATCTCCCATTCCATTATCGAATAGCGCGCGGGAAGAAAGAACACCTGAATCTCTCCGTTCGAGCTCTGATTTCTCGTATTTTATTCTGATGGTCATTTCTACCTATGTAAGTGGGAGACAACATATTTTCGCATTCGGAGGAGAATGTTGGCGATTGGAGTTTCGCAAGTAGCCCACGCAGCAGCGATAAGCGCCGTTTGTAATGACTCCCATCCCAGATTCTGTATTGTGAAAATACAAATCAATCTGACCTCGTATTGACTCTTTCGATGTCCTCGGTCAAACCCACCTGATAAGGATCCCATAAGGGGCAGCAATACTAAAAAAACGGTAGTTCTGTTGCATCTTTTAAGGGTTCTGCCAATAAAAAGGCGGTCTCTGGTTCGCCTTTCCAACGACATCTACGTGTTCTTTTCACTTTATGTCTGAAGTAAGAATAATTTCTAGGTATTTTGTGGAGTTTATTTACGACCTTCACTTTAGAATATAAATGAATCAAAAGTATGATTTCTTTTCGTACTCATGTGGGCGACTTCATACTTATTATTCAGAGCCAATTGCCAATGTTTACACCAGAGCGATATCTTGTTCAGAGGGTTCTGCAGTTGGTTTTGATCTTCAGATGATTTTACTAGACGGTAAATAACGATGTCCATCTGCAAACAACCTAAGAAAGCTGCTTAGATTTCTACCAAATCGTTTATGTAAATAATGAACAGCAGAGGACCAGTGACACTACCCTATGCAACGCCCGATATCACCTCTTAGTCGATGCCTTAGCATCGATTAGCACAAAGTGTCCCCCCTCTGGCAGGAAATCTATCCAGTCGCGACCCTCTACCATTGAACCATCCTTTTAGACTAGGTAATATCTGAAACTCAGCAACAAATCCAAAAAACTGATTGCGGCGTGTGTCTGGAGCAACCGACTGTTTATGACCGTGGGCCAAGTCTAGTGGGGTATGCGGCCTTGGCAGGCACCACAGGGGTGTACGTATGCGGGCCCAATACAAAGACGGAAAGACTCAAGTTCCAACAGCAGGAACTGAACGCGAAAAAGAATTCTATGACTTGATCTGCATCGTCGTTTTAAGGGACGGACGACCACGTTAGAGAAAAGCAGACAATGGTTCAGGTGGCCTTTCGAGCTACGCATATGGGCAGCAGAGGCCGCGAGCAGTTTGCGGCGGATGAGCAAAGGTGGGACCTCGGCCTCACAAGTAAGCTGTTCAGAAGGCTGGTGCGATGCGAACCCCCACAGTGATGAATGGGGTCCAGCAAGCACAATGACGAAGGAGATGCAGAATCATAGGCAAGTCACCCGAAGTCAAGCCGCTACTGTGACAGCGCTGTGTAGGGTGGCAACATTCTGCGGCGATCAAGGTGGCATCGCCCAGATAGCGAAGGAAATTGAGAAGGAGCAGCATTCCCATTTCAGATTACGTCAGCCGGGCGTCAAAGACCAGCCCTGAAACCGACAGGTTTCCACTACGTGAAGTAAGTGGTAATTAAAGTGCGGGCGAGGGTGAACAGTCTTACGCCGACATGTGCATTGCAGTTGTTTGGGCGGCAGGAAACAAAGCCGTGGGCAAGAACCCAGGATTGTGCTTTTTGAATGGTTCCCTGCAATCTGAGTTCAGCTTTGGGTGCTGGTGTAACTAAAATAGATACAGAAGTCGTCGTCCACAGGGGGAAGGGTATATTTACGACCCGAACTCCTGTCGCTAAGCCGTGAATGGCCACTAAAAATAAATGAACACCCAAAAAATAGACCTGAGGAACCAGATTTTCCTGCACATGCGAGGTGCTACGGGAGGCATCAACTTGACTACGAAAGGTACGGACAGCTTAACAGGTTGTGTCATACGCCACAACAGGTTGTGTCATACGCCACAACAGGTTGTGTCATACGCCTTGTACATGTCAAAGAAGATGTTCTAACCATGTTAGCGCCTAGAATAGGCTGTGCTGATTGCGGAATCGAGGTACACCACATTATTGGTGGTAGAGCGATCCTGGCGAACACCGCCGTGGTATGGAGCCAGTAAGCCCAGATTCTCGAGGATCCAGCATAACCGCCTACTGACCACACGCTCCATCAGTTTACACAGGAGGTTGATGGGCCGATAGTTGTCCACATGAAAAGGGTTTCTTGCCAGGTTTGATCACCGGGATGATTATACTATTATGGCACTACGATGGTAAACCGTCTCATCACATTTGGTTGAAAATAAGGGAGGCGATTAACCTGGTTTTTCTCCTTAGAGGTATTTAGCATTTGGGCATGGATGCTATCAGGCCCAGGAACCGAATCCGGACATTGGGAGTTCCTCAGTGCTCTTGCACACTCACTAAATGGAGCGTTGTCTCAGTGCGGCGGGCAGTAAAGGCGATAAGCTGGCGTTCTACCGGCTCTTAACGTATGGTAGGCCGGTGCGTAGTTCACAGTAGCAGACGCTTGAGCATAATGCTCAGCAAACAGGTCCGCAAGCGTGGCCGTGTTCGTACATATAACGACGTTCAGGGAGATCCCGAGGATACTTGCTGGCGTCTAGCAACCCTGTAGACACCTGGTATATAACTTGCACATTTTTTCTAGAAAAATGTTAGGATTTCGCACAACAGAACTTAATCATATGAGAATGGATAAAAAATTTCCACTTACATGCAGGCTAGAAACGGTTTTGTGGACATTGAGGTTAAAAAAAAGGCAGCCTCAGTTAAGAGTATGCGGTACTCGTAAAATTTAAACTTCCAGCAAATTGTGTGTGTTATTGTAGAGAGAGTAACTGCTAACTTAAATTCATCAATGTTCTTGGTTGACTGTTCCCTTCTTTGCCTTCCGCGGGGTGCTTTTCCCTCTACGACGCCCTGTAGTACCATGTACATTGTTCCCTGTATGCACAAAACTGGAAGAATAGAACTACAAAATGCTACCGTTGATGAAATTGCCCTTACCTGGTACCTGATCAGTGACATTCCTGAACTTTTTCCATCCTAACAAGGTGTGTTATAATGCGTAAATAAATGGACATTTAGAGTCTAGTACCGAAGACTAGTTGTCTAGTACGACGATGTAAGACCAAAATAGCAACCATATGCACACAATTTTGTTGTATTTATGAGCCACAGTCTTTCAATATACGTTATATCATTTAACCGCCATTTGTGTAATTTCGTAATACGGATTTCACCTGTGTATCCCTTTTCAAGTAAACAATTATGTCGATTGGTATATGTAGGAAACAGAATAGTCATTCTTAAGAGTAACAGTAAATGCTTATTATAACGTGTCACTAAAGAATGATCAGAAACGTAGTTGTGTTCAGTGTGTGATGGAGTGGTACTTTAATTCTATACAAATTGCACTTTAAGATGCATCGGAACATGGTTCTTTTACTTACTGACTACCCACATGGTCCTGCGTATGTAAACTGTTACTCTCACTGATGACTATTTTGTTTCTTACATCTACTAATCAATTGACATACACTTGAAAAAGGCTATACAGCCTAAATCCGGATTTTGACGAAACATAATAAAATAACACGGTCAAATGGCGGTTAAATCATTTACATTTTCAAGCTGAGTATTATTGGGTACTTTTCGTTTTATTTATGCGAGCGCGAAGGAAATTTGAACATTACACCTACGAATCTACGTATATACATGATGTAGTTAAGTCACAGTGTCGAAAAAAAAAAAAAATGCTGCATGTGGAAAACGCCAGGCCGAACGGCCTGCGGCTCACCTGGGTGTACCCTGTGCTCGCTGGGTGCACCACGTGAGACTGCCTGTGTCTGCCACGCTTGGGCGCGACCCCAGTGCGCAAATTACAAACTGAAGTAGGAATCAGTTCGTGACGACTGCGGCCCAGTAAGACGTAAACAATTGGCCTTATTTTTTTATATTTACTAGTCACCATTTTATCTGAAGATACTGCTAGTTCTACGTACCATTTTGTTTATTATGTACCGTGGATAGGGGTGAAACCTGATACCTTTCATGTAGTGTAAAACTAAGTAGTGCGTGAACTTTTGGACACGTGTGAAAAAGACCACGTATAAATATCAAAAATATCCGCACACATTTCATGAAGGTCTCTTATAACGCCATCTAGCGTGAGAACCCTGTACTACATCTACGAATGGCAGCGCCCTCTGAGTCCGGTTTCTTTTGGGCCCTCCCCCCCCCCCCCGGGCCCTCCCCTCCCCTCGTCGTACTCTCACATTGAAGTCTACCCAGTAATAACGATTACACCTCTATGGATCTCCAGATACCATAATGCAGGGTACATGCCACCACATTAGATGTAATCAGTTGCATACAATTATGGCTACCATAGAGGTGGAAAGAACTTGCATGCATCTAAGAATAAATCAATAAATTACAGTTTACATTGTGAACTGAGCGAGGACAGTGGCCCTTATAATGTAGTCGTTTATAGTGGTACAAAAATGTTTTTAGGATAGTTATACAATTTACTTTTTTGTAGATGATATACCTCTCATTAACAAATACTGAACACTGTAAGGATACATAGAAAGAAGGGGGGCTCAAAAACACATTTAAATATTTCAAGGGATAGCATTTGAAACCTTTGTTTTACAATATTCGTGTGATCTGAACCACAAGTAAACCATTTTTAAGAAATCTTTTAGTAAACCACCACATAACAGCATAGGCCTACACTATTTTATTTAACCTCGAATACTGGATTATGCCCAATAATACGTAACTAGGACTTAGATCAGCAGTAATGAATTGCTTATAAATTCTTTTGCGAGGACACGAACCAATGATCAGATTTTCAGCTCCCATCACAACATGTGTCATTTTATCTTCCATGTTAAATTAACATCTGGGACTATTTTCTGCTCAGCTATTGCCAACATGGTGCACAATGGTAGCACAGAATTACATTCGACGAGACCCTCGGGCCTTACAATGTTTTATTGCTATTGGGTTGGAAATGAACAACAGTTGGCTAAGGGAGGATAACCGGAAAATAAACCGGAATCTGAACAGTTAATCCCTACAATGCTTGAACAAAACCTTAGTGACAAACATATAATTACTACAGGATGAGATTTTAGTCTATGAATGATGTACGATAAGCTTCACTGAAGCTGAATATGCGAGCAGCGTGTAACAATATAACATGGATGACGAACATGGGCAAATGAACACATTCATTTACGCCATATCTTGCTTACATTTATAGTAACATTCATAAAATACATGGTGTAAGAATTTGTTATGATAGTGATTCAGGTCCAATACATGTATTATCCTGCGCATCAGTAAAACACACACACACACACACACACACACACACACACACACACACATATTGTTATTGACCCATGTGTGGGCATACAACTGATATCAGGTCACCTTCTACTGTTTCAACTTTTTGATTAAGTACCAAATCACAGACATTTATCTACCCAACTGAACGTAACTAAATTTATGCCTGTAATAGGGCTTGGCTCAATGCATTGTTTTCTAGAGTATTCTGAGTAAACAACATTTACAAGGTTTTTTTTCCTGATGGTCAAAGTTGAAAAATTGCACAGGTATTCAGTAGACACTGGCTTATTATTTAAATAAATAATTTAAGCTGGCCGCGGTGGCCGAGGGACTGAGGCGCTTCAGTCACGGTCTGCACGGCCACTACGGTCGGGGTTTCGAATCCCCCCTCGGGCATGGATATTTGTGCCGTCCTTAGTTGTAGGTAGTTCATAAGTACTTTGTAAGTTTAGGGACTGATGACCCCGTAGTTAAGTCCCTTAAGCTTAACAAACCAACAACAAACTAATTTAAGTAAAAGTAAACCGTATACAAATATGTTAGGTGAATTAAAAAATTCTGTATATAAGTTACTGAATAGAAGAGTTGGAAACTTTACATTGTATTTCAATAGTTGTCACTGTAACCTTAGGCCCAAATGCAACAATATGGACATTCCTTATAATTACTGTTATATATGTACATCATATAGCAGCACTAAATTAACAGAATATTTGTCTCCTACAGGGACATCAATGACAGAAGTAAAATTAAAGTTAATGGTATGAACCATAAGGGAGGACTATGAAATTACGAACAAGAAGCCACAGACTGCAGAAACCTGTTCAGCCAACAATGAGTAAGGTTGAGTAATATTTTGTCAGAATATGAAAACCGCTACTTTAATGTTTAACAAGGTCAGACAACATTTTCGATGTAGTTTCTGACTACACTAATTCTCTAGATGCTCGCAAGTTAAGACGTAAATATTCAAAATCTGGTGTCTGAAGTGATATGTAACGTGGAAAATTCATTGAACAGAGTACGTAGTTTCCGAACATGTTACTGTGCACATACAGGCGTTTCTAGTAGCAAATCAGATTTTGGGCAGCATATGATTAAAAACAAGCATTACCCTGGCGTGACTGAAAATAACTAAGATCTTTCACACTGTCCCAAAAGGATTACGCCTCAAACTGTTGGAACAAATACCGATATGTATATACCCAACACAGGAAACATTCTGCTCAACTGTAAAATATACAGATTGATTTCAGGGGAAAAGTCACTTCGACTTATTCGAAGACATACTGCAATCCTACTCTATTTTTAGTCAATGACGTGCGTGCGCGCACTTTACAATGTTTTTCGATTATTACAATTGACAGCCACGTACATCGCGTACAAATGTAAATGATTATACATTAAATTTTATTCACGACACATTGAATGCCTTAGTTTAATCTTTTTTACTGTTAATTGACAACTATGAACTTCAAATTAAAATGGTGTTTAAGAATGATAGTAATATATAAATTATCTTTCGTAGTTTTGACAGATCAATTTTATCTTTCATAATGTTACACCATGTTTTTTTTAAACCAAAGAGACCACCTAAGGCACTATACAAAGAGATTTAAGATGTATTTGTTTAGACTTTAGTACAATATCTTTTTTACTTTTGACTAACAGTTGTGTGTTTTGTTCCATGACACCATTTGAATTTTAACTTGTTTTTTTTTTTTTTTTTTTTTTTACATGTCATCCCTAATATTTTACAATGCTATAATAGAGCTTTTTTTTAAACAAAACTGACAAAACATTTCACAACAGATGAAGGATTTATTTAAAAAAAAGATTGTTTACCTTAAAATTCTTTACAATAGCGTTGTAAGAATACTAAATCAACGAACCTTTGAACATTACCAAGAAAATAGCTTTACACGCATTTCAATGAGAAGAGAACATAGAAAAGTTTTTGTAAAGTAAGCTATCTATGTACGTTATGTTTTATAGTTGATCTTTTAATGTCAATAATTTGCATGTAACACTGCAGAACCGCTTGTAAGTGAGCACTTCAAGAGCACCAGGTTCTTACTGATGTTTTCAGAGATATAGTACATGTTTTAAAATTCACTTTACATATAAGAAAGATGACCATTATTTTATCTGAGACAATAACGAAGAAATTTATAGTTAATTATAATCTTAAGTGTTTTCGGGTGAGGAGGGGGGAGGGGGGAGTGGAACTGGATGGAAGATGTCTGTCCTTTCTTGGTTTAAGTATGGGAACAACAACTGCTTCACGCCAGAGAGTGGGCACTTCACCTTCAGTCCACACGCAATTGTATGTGAGAAGAAGAACGCATTTTAAGATTACCTGACAGTCGGGTCAGGAGGCGATCTAATCGTTTTATTGTTTTCAAACTAACAAGCCAAGATCGCACACTAACAATTTATTAAATGACGACCGGTTTCGGTGCTCTGTGTCACCATCACCTGGTCACATGTTATAATCTGGTCATATGTCAAAAATATGACATATGCAAGAAATAATGTAAAACAAAAAATTACATTTGGGATTTGTTAAAAAATTCGGTATAAAATAAGTGCAACATTGCACTTAGTCATTATATAAAAAAATACATGAGTTAAAAACATGACAGCTTAGAAAATACTGATTGCGCTGAAGATTCTAGTTTACATTTTGGCACAAGGTGGCAGCACCATAGTTAGTTTCACAGAAGTCAGTCACTATTTTGTAAGCTATCATGTTTTCAACTCTTTTTTTTTATTTAGTGACTAAAAATACACATTTTTTTTTCAACAAGGTCGTTAAATGCCTCTTAATCCCAAATGTATGTTTTTTTATGTTTTTACGTTATTTCTTGCATATGTCATTTTTGACATATGACCAGATTCTAACATATGTGACCAGATGATGGTGACACAGAGCACCGAAACCGGCCGTCATTTAATAAATTGTTAGTGTGCGATTTGGCTTGTCAATTTGAAACTTAAATAACGCATTTGCCTGCAAGGGAGAGATTCTTCAGCAACTAAATATGAAGGGATCAGGCCCCGGGCATGTGGCAATGTGTGTCTTTATAGTAAGCGTTTTGATTTCCTGAAACACTTAACACACACATTTACCGTTAAGGTAGTTCTGATGTAAATTCAGTGTTTTGGGTGTATTTTGAATGTTTATTACTATTAATGTCGTTGCATCAGGTATTCTAAATCCGAGAAGTTATAAATTAGCCTTTTGCAACTACAAGCTGAATATTAAGTTTTATGAAGTATCGAGGCAGTTTTTCTAATTGTCCGTCGTGTAAATTAAAATAGAATCTAACGGAATTTATTGTATATTTGCCTCGGTATTTTTTGCAGGACATGTGGAAATGTGCCGTAACAAAGTGTTTAATTCTGTAAAAATGCCTAATCATCCATATTTCTTACTTTCTGGCAAATGAGGACTTCCGTTAAAAATGACCAGGAAAGACCACATATAGCAGGACTTAGAGAAAATCTAAACTACGCCGTTACAATGTGATGTTAGCCGATTTATTACTTCCTCCAAAATTAGGGTAATCTTTGCCTGCTGGGCATCAGGTTCCTTGTGCGTAGTATTGACAGCGGACGAAGAACGGCCGGCATGATATTACCAGACCCAGTGTATAAATTCCCTTCTGGTTATCCCCTAGCTACGCTGAAACCTTTAAAAGCATCTCATCTAGCCGTGACGTCAAGATTTAGCTACCTGCACCTAACAGGCTGGGCTCTTAAGCCTCAGTTATGTTATCGTAGCCGTGGGAATAAATTATGAACGTAGTTTATAAGCGTCTAGCAAAATGCTTCCGGTCATAGTACACTTCAATCTGGCGTATCTGGAGAAACAATATATTGACGGACTATTACAAAAGTGTGCATGCCATGTCTGTCGCAATGCATTACGAAAATTCTGTCTAGCGGTTGACCAAGTATGTGTTGATATGGTCAGAATTTAAGGAATATTTTCACATAGTTAACAACCAATCGTCCATTTTCGAGCAGTTTAAGTACTTATGTACAGACCAGGGCAGTAATATTGTTAAAGCTCTCGACATAAGGAATCATTTCATGCATGACTGGAAGTTCTAAGCTAACAGTTCATGAACATATATCAAATACAACAGCCGTTCTTAATACATTTAGAGCTACTTCAAGGAAAAATAGTTTCATCTTTAAAGTGATGTGTTATTACCATATAACGGACAAGCTCATAGCATTCCTCAAGTTGGAGAGAACATTTAATTCTGTAAAAATAAACAGCCCATAAAATAGTCCGTAAAGGAAAAGAGGACGTACCAACATTTCATATCAAAGCTACGTACAAGGTGTTCCACTCAACTTTTTCACCTCAGAAATCACAAATAATGGACGCGCTCAACAATTTTATGATGTGACATTGTTTTTAAATTTTACTGACATGGAGTCAGCCACATTTTATGTAACAACTTTTTTTAATGTGAGCTTTATGTAAGTACATGCTCACCTATGCTGTAATTATGTTATTTTAGAAACACTTTTGTATTTTACTATTATTCATATTTATGTTACGTTTCATTAGGTATACTTCTGAAGAAAGCAAAATTACTTTTGCCGAAACCTAGGTAAATGTTTATACATGTAAAACATTTTATGCAACTGGTCGGCTGAAACTGTTGACTTTTAGCAATAATGGATATTTAAAAACGACTTTTACCGTCCTGAATGTATGGCAAGACTTTAGGAAATTAAATACCAGGAGAAACATTTAATAAAAATTGATAAATCTGTTATGTACACAAGGTGGACGATGGTCGGCCAGGTCAACTCAAGGGCACGATTCATGTAACAAATTAGTAGCACCACTCATAAATACATTTATTATGTATAAACACGACAATAACAAAGATAAATACAACGTAACTTTCTTAGCTCGTAGTTTTTGAGCAAGTAATGTCTAATGCCTCGAAGCAGCCTTCTGTAAATACAATACAGTCACCATTCCATAGTCCACAAACCTACGCCAATATATCTCTAGCTTGTGCGTCGAAATACGCATTGCAAAAGATTTAATTAATAGAGACACGGGATTCCAACTTAGTAAAACATGGGAACCGGCCTTGGCAGTACTGAGGCAGCATCAGCCGCAGACAGACGATGGTCACCAATCGACGCTGATGGGTCATCGAAGTCAAGACGCGTAAAACACGCACTTTTTTCGTCCGGTTGGCGGGCGCACAAGGGGTCCACCGTCAGCGGACGCTCTTGCCCGCGCCGCGCCTCTGCGCAGACCACCAGCGGCCCACTCAACGGCCCTCCGGTAGGGCAGGAGGCTCTCCATGTTTACGCCGTCGACGCTCTGCTCTGCCATGACGTCACAGCTGCGGCGCCTGCGCCGCGACGTGGTAACAAGCCACCATATATATTGAGAGCAGAGCAGCAACAGCGGCAGTTCACCTGAAGATGGCGAGCAGCTGTCTCGCAGAAATATTGTGCGATTATTCAGTTGCTCAGTGACCGGCGGCCAGTGCACACGTGACCAGCAGCAGCTCTACATTGTACGGTAACCGGCTTCTTAATAGAGGCGACTTATTTACATTTCGTGTGTACTTTCTCTTGCAGCTCTTTATACTTTAGTGTGCTCGCGTGTTTGTTTATTATGAATCGCGTTTGTCAGCTCAGTTACTGAATTTTTTATTTATTAGCTCGCGTATATATTTTTCAGATTCGCCGTTAATAAACAGTTCAGCGTTAGGTCTATACTTTACAAAGCTCACTGTTTATCAAACTACTGAGTCCTCTGACGTACTTACTTGGAAGAAATAAAGGTTTTTAGAATGTCTAGGAACTGTGACTGCTGCGAACGGATGGATGCAGAGTTGGTGACTCTTCGCTCGCAGCTTCAGGCGGCGTTGGCTTCGCTGGCAACGCTTGAGACTGCGGTGGGTGGGCGCCGCTGTTGTGGGCCGCTCGCGGGGGTACAGCAGACGCCCTGTGCGTCTGTTGTGCCCTCCGATCGGCCTGCGGCTGTGGCCAGCACGCTCACTGCCCGCGAGGAGGTAGCCCCCCAATCCGTGGTGGATTGGGAGGTCCCCTCAGCGCGTGTCAGGCGGCGTAAGACTTCCCGGGGGACCGAAGTGGAGGCCTCCCAGGTTAGTCTTGCCAACAGATTCGAGGCGCTGTCTGTGGCAGGGGATGTTCCTGATGCGGATGGTGTCACTTGTCCTGTACTCGGCCCTCTGCCTTCAAGATCCGGGCACTCACAGAGGGTGGGTTTGTTGGTAGTTGGGAGCTCCAACGTTAGGCGGGTAAAGGAGCCCCTTAGGAAAATGGCTACTAGGGAGGGGAAGAATTCCAATGTGCACTCCGTGTGCATACCGGGGGGAGTCATTCCGGATGTGGAACGGCTCCTTCCGGATGCCATGAAGAGCACAGGGTGCAGCCAACTGCAGGTGGTGGCTCATGTTGGGACCAATGATGTGTGTCGCTTTGGATCGGAAGAGATCCTCTCTCGTTTTGAGCGGCTATCAGAAGTGGTTAAGACTGCCAGTCTTGCTTGCAAGATGAAAGCGGAGCTCACCATCTGCAGCATTGTCGACAGGACTGACTGCGGACCTTTGGTTCAGAGCCGAGTGGAGGGTCTGAATCAGAGGCTCAGACGGTTCTGTGACCGTGTCGACTTGCGCCAAAGGGTGGTGGGATTTCGGGTTCCGCTAAATAGGTCAGGAGTCCACTATACTCAGGAAGCGGCTACACGGGTAGCCGGGGCTGCGTGGCGTGGACTGGGCGGTTTTTTAGGTTAGATGGCCTCGGGAATACACAAAATGGGTTTCAGTCTCAAAGGGGGCAGGTCAGACACGGGAAGAAAGTAGACATAAAAACCATTGGTGTAACAGTTGTAAATTGTCGTAGCTGTGTTGGGAAAATTCCAGAGCTCCAAGCGCTGATAGAAAGTACTGAGGCACAAATCGTTATAGGTTCTGAAAGCTGGCTGACGCCTGAGATAAATTCGGCCGAAATTTTTTCGAAGGACCAAATGGTCTTCAGAAAGGATAGAATAAATAAAACAGGGGGTGGCGTGTTTATTGCTGTTACAAACGGTTTATCCTGCAGCGAAATTGAGGCAGATACTTCCTGTTAATTGGCCTGGGTAGAGGTTATACCTGACCACCGGAATAAATTAATAATTGGATCTTTTTACCGGCCCCCTGACTCAGACGATGCGGTTGCCGAAATGTTCAAAGAAAGCTTGAATCACATTTCAAATAGGTATCCGAAGCATACTGTTATAATCGGTGGCGACTTTAATTTACCCTCTATATGTTGGCATAATTACGTATTCAAAACCGGGGGCAAATATAAAACATCGTCCGAACTAGTTCTGAATGCTTTTTCTGAGAACTACTTCGAACAGTTAGTTCATGAACCCACTAGAATAGTACGTGGTTGCGAAAATACTCTTGATCTCCTAGCAACAAATAATCCCGAGATAGTAAAGAGCATCAAAACAGATACAGGGATTAGCGAACATCGAGTTGTAGTAGCGAGACTGAATATCGAAATTCCCAAATGCACCAAAAATAAACGAAAAATATATCTATTCAATAAAGCAGATAAAAATTCGCTTCACGCTTTCCTGAGTGATAGTCTCCAGTCCTTCAAAACTAAAAATGCGAGTGTAGATCATTTGTGGCTTACATTCAAAGACATAATATCAGTAGCAATCGAGAGATTTATACCAAATAAATTAATGAAAGAGGGGGCTGACCCCCCGTGGTACACAAAACAGGGCAGATCACTGTTGCAGAAACAAAGGAAAACGCATGCAAAATTTAAAAAGACACAGAATCCGCAAGACTGTCAATCTTTTACTGAAACTCGCAACCTAGCGCGGACTTCAATGCGAGAATCTTATAGTTGTTTCCACAACGAAACCCTGTCTCGTAATCTTGCAGAAAATCCAAAGCAATTCTGGTCATATGTGAAGTACACTAGCGGCAAAACACAAACAATACCTTCACTACGCGATAGCAATGGTAATACTACCGACGACAGTACTGCTAAGGCAGAATTACTAAACACAGCTTTCCGAAATTCTTTCACCAAATACACTCCAGTATTCAATCTAAGAACAGCTGCCAGCATGCGAAACTTAGAAGTAGATGTTCGTGGAGTAGCAAAACAACTTAAGTCACTAATCAAAAATAAATATTCCAGGCCAGATTGTATACCAACTAGATTCCTCTCAGAGTATGCTGATGCAAAAGCTCCGTACTTAGCTATAATTTACAACCGATCACTCAGCGAAAGATCTGTACCCAAAGACTGGAAAGTTGCCCAAGTTACTCCAATATTCAAGAAAGGAAATATGAGTGATCCCCAAAATTACAGGCCTATCTCCTTGATGTCGATTTGCAGTAGGATTTTGGAACATATACTTTGTTCGAATATTATGAACTACCTCGTAGAGAACGACCTATTAACCAATAGTCAACACGGATTCAGGAAGTATCGTTCTTGCGAAACACAACTTGCCCTTTGTTCACATGAAGTGTGAAGTGCCATCGACAAGGGATCTCAAATCGATTCCATATTTCTGGATTTCCGGAAGGCTTTTGATACTGTACCCCACAAGCGGCTTCTAATGAAATTGCGTGCTTATGGAATATCTCCCCAATTGTGCGATTGGATTCCCGATTTCCTGTCAGAAAGGACACAGTTCGTTGTAATTGACGGTAAGTCATCGAGTAAAACAGAAGTGATATCTGGCGTTCCACAGGGAAGCGTTATTGGTCCCCTACTCTTCCTCGTGTTTATAAACGATTTAGGAGATAATCTGAATAGCTCCCTTAGACTGTTCGCGGATGATGCTGTCGTTTATCGGTTAGTGAAGTCAACAGAGGATCAAAAGCAACTGCAAAGCGATTTAGACAAAATTTCTACTTGGTGCGAAAATTGGCAATTGACACTAAATAAAGAAAAGTGTGAAGTAATACACATGACCACTAAAAGAAATCCGCTGAACTTCAATTACGCGATAAATCAGTCAAACCTTAAGGTCGTAAATTCTACCAAATACCTAGGAGTTACAATTACGAACAACTTTGACTGGAGAGAACACATAGAAAATATTGTGGGGAAGGCGAACCGAAGGTTACGTTTCATTGGCAGAACGCTTAGACGATGCACCAGCTCCACCAAAGAGACTGCCTACATCACACTTGTGCGGCCTCTCTTGGAGTACTGTTGCCCCTTGTGGGACCCTCACCAGGTGGGACTGACGGAAGATATTGAGAAGGTTCAGAGAAGGGCAGCTCGTTTTGTTTTATCACGTTACGGGGGGGGGGGGGGGGGGAAAGCGTCACGGAAATGTTGCACGAATTGGGGTGGAAATCATTAAAAGAAAGACGTTATTCATTGCGGCGTGATCTGTTTGCGAAGTTTCAATCACCGACTTTTAGTTTTGAATGTGAAAATATTTTGCTAGCACCCACCTACTTAGGGAGACATGACCATCCCAATAAAATAAAAGAAATCAGATCGAAAACGGAACGATTTAGGTGTTCTTTCTTCCCGCGCGCTATTAGAGAATGGAACGGTAGAGAAAAGTTATGAAGGTGGTTAATGAACCCTCTGCCAGGCACTTAAATGTGATTTGCAGAGTATCGATGTAGATGTAGATGTAGATAGTATCCGACGGTACTCCAGTGAACCATTCAAGAATATCTCTAACTTGTCTGCAGGTTACTGTGACATGCGTAACGATGACCCGACAGGAATACTATTTCTGAAGGCCACATACAGACTGTCACTTTTTAATACTGAATGTCCCATACAGACGTGGAAAACGGACACGGACTAACTATCGAGGACGTGCGAAGACTGTCTGGGACGGGCACGCTGAGACTCCGATTTCCGACTGTAGACTCCGTAGACCCCTGGCGTCGGATTGGCGCCCGCCTATATCGCGGGCGGCGGAGGGATCTAACATCGATCACTGGATGCGCGGCGTCCAATTGTCCTCGTCTCGATTGGCTGTCTCGCACGGAAGCATAAAGTGGTGCGGCGGCAGTGGCAGCCTCTGTTGCCCCCACGTTGCTGCACTGCCCCGCGAGCGGTCTCTAGCGGGAGCGCGCACCCTTCGAGGACGGGCACAAAATCTATACTGAATTTCTAACGTAATAAATAGTATGAAAAAATCGCAAAAACTAAGGTTGAATCGCAATGCATCAGTTACATCCGGGGAATTTGCGAAACGAAGTTGCCATTTGAAATACACGGAGCAGGCTGCTGGCTCATTTAAGAGACTCAGCCGGTGAAGGCACGTGGGTGCCCTAGGAAAGGGTGGCTTATTGGCAAATGAAAGATAGGCTTTAGAATATACCCAATATTAAAATTCGGAATACATAGCTTGATTCGCCCTGTGGTCGGATGAAATTAATGAATGAATGCCAGTCTAAGTTGCGGAGTAGAAAATGGAAAAGGTAAAGGTTCACACAGTTGGTAGCTGATGCCCAATAGTCGCTAGGCGGGAGCGGATGGCTTGAGGCCGTTCGTCCCGCACCGTGGCAGGACCTCTGGAGTGCGTCTGTCCTGCACGAGAACTAAACGGAAGAGAGCAAAGGAACTGAATCTCGCACCTCTGAGTCCTCCAGCAGTAGCACACGTGATCAAACGTGGGTGTCTGCTATTGGCTCCACGGTAGCATGGAAACGTCAGTAGTTTCTGTATGGACACCGCAAGGATGGCGTGATTTTACAATAAGCATTAAATATTGGTTCTGGCCAGCTCTGTCCTGCGAAGTGGACAGTCTTGGTCACGTTGTCAAGGCGTATATTACAGTGAAAGGACACTTAAAACTTAAGCAAGTTTTGAAATAATTCCAAAATTTTATTTCCCTGAACTATTTTAGACACTGGCTGGTCATCCTGTACAGTGGATTATAGGCAATTTTGGGATCGGTACCATTGCTTGAAATTGTTTCACCTGGTTTGCTGGGTCAAAATTGTGTATTGTGTTAGATTTAAACTAGATGCCGTCGGTCAAAGAATTTGAACCAGACACTGCTGTCTGCACATATTGGATTCAACGAGGTTATCTTTGGATTGCCCAACGGTGCTGCTGTTGAATCCCGGTTGTTTAATGTTTTGGACAATTTAAAATACAAATGTATTTCCCAACTATTTGGAAGATGTAGTAGTTTGCAGTACTAACTTTGAAGGGCACTTGTAGGTATCTTTGAAAGTAGGTTTTGGTTCAATTACCTGAGGCTGTGCTTACTTTTAAACCATTCAAAAATTTACCGCGCCTGAAGAGATTTCCTTCCTTGGACAGTGCTGGAGGAGTGAGACTACCAGGAAAGGAATAGCGACATATATACGTTAACTTCTCCTAAGAGGAAGGAATGGCTTTGAAGGAAAAACTTTGTCCCTCAAGTTTGTGCCACTTTTGCTTAAATTCCGGAGTAGAATGTTTATTTCAACTGCGGGGGGGAGGGGGGAGAGGAGAATCTCAGCATTTCACATTTGAAGCAATAATGACCATGTTAGGAAATCCACCTGAGCTTGCAGTACCACATCCTCAGCCTCTTACTCCACAAAGATGCTTGGAATTCTGGATTAGCTGCTGTTCTTCAGGAGGATGGAAGAGAATTCAGAACAACGTACACATCTTTTCCCCTGCAACATTGAAATTGCGTATTTAAGAGTGCGATGCAATGGCTTTGGAAAAGTTCCGTTTCTATTTGTAACATTGCCATTTAGAACTGGAGTCCGATCATCAGGCCTTGAGATATGTATTGGCACGACCCAGGAAAATGGGGGAGGAGGGGGGGGGGGGGCAACGCGAGGTTCGCGGTAAAGTTTTCAGCCTGCCGTTTCTCGGTCAGACATGAATTGCCAACTCTGTGGCTGACGCCTTAACACGTTCGCTGCCGTTCACGCTCTGGCGCGTGATCGTATTTTGACAGTAACTTTTCATAGTTTTGAGCCACTGAATGTTTTGGTTTTAGTTTTCAGTTTTTTATATGTTTTTTTTATTTGCATTTGTATTTTTGTGAAAACACCAAATGAACAATATAAACAGTACATACAAGGTATTTCATAAAACATATGCTTATTTCTATATCATCAGCAATGTAAGTATGAATAATATAAAAACTAAGAAATATTTTTATAAACTGGTAACTAATCGAAATAAAATAATCAAAAGCTTGCTTGCTTGTTTACATGAGAATCCAATAAATCTATCATGATCATGAGAAGCGTGTGTGTGGCTCGTAGCCATAATGAAAACGCGGAAAACTTGAACCACGTACGTGTGCGTATCACTTATATATACTCTTCCCTGAGTGCCTACCAGAGTATACAGCTTTATTATATGATGCCAGTTTACAACAACCCATAATAGGATGCTAGGTCGCAGCACGCGCCACAGCGTGAGCGGCACCTGACTCAACGTTTACACGCGCCAGAGCGTGAACGGCAGCGAACGTGTTAAGCCGAAATCTTTGATGACAGTAAAGAGGTGTACACATGAGTGTTTGGTAAGTTGTAATTGGGTAATTTGTGTCCTAAGTTCCTGAGTAATTTGCCTATCTGTATCGTCGAATTACAGGGTGGGGGGGGGGGGGGAGACTGGGGCCAAGTTAACATGTTTGGTGTAAAGATAAAAACACTGCCTCGTTTCACAAAGCGACTGGGATCCAGGGCAAGTTTTAACGTTTGTCATGCTTTTTGTTAATAGTAATCAGTGAGCCTCTATCTGCTCCTCCCCCACCAGAGACTGGTGCTCGCTGACTGCCCACCCTGTACAGCTCTTCCCTCTGCTGCCCTCGAGTTCCCACAGGCGCCCACCTGCTTTCTATCTAGAACAGCCTGCACAGTGTACGTGATGGTTCACCCAGGGCAATCCCCGTCGCATCTAGTGAATACGAGCATTCTCGCAGACAAAGGACATGTGTCTACATGAATTGAGCTGATTAAACTGGAACGAACTAGTTTGACGACGATCGCTGTTCACGTAGTTTGTTCATTGGTTTTGTGAATATTGAGCGTTATTAAAAGTTCTAGCGAAATCTATACGTTGAAACTACCGCAGTGCTAACAATTGCCAGTAATAGCAGGTAAAGAGGTTTACATTTACTGTCTGGTCTAATAGTCCCGTCAGATAGCCCACAAATGACGAACTTGATATTAAATAGAAAATGCGTGAGGTGTTGCCGACCATAATGTTATATTTGTAACTTTACCACTTTGGGTTATGAACCATCAGTAAAGTACATTTAACTGATAAGGTGACAATGGAGCAACGTAATCAATGTCAAAGTAATACATGTTACTTGACATTAGGTCTTTATGATAAATTTATGTGAATATACAATTTTTTTTGTGGTTTTAGGGCGCACAACTTCTGTGGTCATTAGCGCCCAGACAAGAACTTAGATTCACTAGATCTAAAATTTGGTGTCTGTCAAAAAATGAAGAGGCTAAAAACGAAAGATAAAGGACAATGAAAAGGGTTAAATATCCTTCGATAAATTGGCCAAGTTGGTAAAACGCAAAACTCGAGCAGCTGCTCGTGTGTCATCAGCTAAAATTTCCTCCAGTGTACACGGAAAGTGAAGGGCTACACGGAGATGATTAAAAATTACTGAAGACAATAAAACGTGTCGCACCATCAGCAATTCACCGCAGGAGCACAGCGGTGCAGGATCGGCGGTTAGCAAATGACGGTGGCTGAAACGGCAGTGACCGATCCGCAACCGGGCTAAGATGACCTCCTCCCGCCGAGAAGGGCGTGAGGACCTCTTCCAAGCGGTCGTGACCGGTTTGACAGTTCGCAATTTATTGTTGTACAGTGAAAGCCATGCACTGTGCCATGACGACACGATAAACCGGCGAAGTGCCCGTTGAACATCGTCCGATGGAATGCAAAATGTAGCCATACGAGGCAAATGAGCTGCTGGATCCGATACACGAGAGGATGGTTCGAGAAAGGGCCCTTCAGACTCTCCAGGGCACTAAGGGAGTCCGAACATATGGCATAGAAAGGTTCGCGGTGGCGGCAGGTATACAAAACGGCCTAGTGGAGGGCAAAAAGCTCAGCCGTGAAGTTCGAGCACCAGTCAGGGAGCTTGTATTGGAAACGGTTGTCCCCGACGACGAAGGCAAACCCGACACAGGCAGTGCTCTTGGAACCATCAGTGTAAATAAATATGGCATTATCGAACCGCGAACGGAGTTCGACAAGCCTCGAGCGGTATACCAAATCCGGAGTGCTCTCCTTGGGGAGCGAGCTAAGTTCAAGGTGAGTGTGAACATGGGCCTGATGCCACGATGGCAATGGGCTTCCACTCAACCGGAAGGTGGAAGGAAGGGTAAAATCGAGCCGCTGAAGCAGGCGGCGAAACCGAACTCCCGGTGGAAGCAAGGCAATCGCAGACAACTGACATTGGCGATCGAGTGAGTCGTCAAAAAAATAATCGGTAAGATGGATGGTTGGGCATCGACCGCAGGCGGCATGCGTACCAACACAAGAGTATGTCACGCCGAGTGGTCAAGGGTAATACAGCAGCCTCGGCATACAGACTTTCAACAGGGCTAGTATAAAATGCACCGGTCGCCAGACGTAAACCCCGATGGTGGATAGAGTTGAGACGGCCGAGAATCGACGGCCGTGCAGAAGAGTATACAACGCTTCCGTAGTCGAGCTTCGACTGAACAATGGCCTGGTAAAGGTGAAGCAGGACGGTACGATCCGCTCACCATGACGTGCCACTGAGGACACGAAGAACGTTAAGGGATCGGGCACAACGGGCAGCCAGGTAGGACACGTGTGTGGACCACCAAAGTTTACGATCCAACATGAGTCCCAAGAATTTCGTAGTCTCCACCAAAGGGAGAGCAACAGGGCCGAGACGTAGAGAAGGTGGAAGAAATTCCTTGTATCTCCAAAAATTGATACACACAGTTTTCTCAGTGGAGAATCGGAAGCCGTTTGCGATGCTCCAGGAATATAGACGGTCAAGACAGCGTTGAAGACAACGCTCCAAGAGACACGTCCGCTGGGCGCTGCAATAAATTGCGTAATCCTCAACAAAAAGAGATCCGGAGACGTCGGCTGAAAGGCAATCTACGATTGGATTGATTGCAATGGCAAAGAGCGCCACACTCAAGACGAGGCCCTGTGGTACCCCATTCTCCTGGCAAAAGGTATCTAACAACAAAGAGCCCACCCGTACCCGGAACTTGCGATCCGCCAAAAACGCTTGAATGAAAAGAGGAAGGCGGCCCCGAAGGCCCCATGTGTGCAGTGTGCGGAGAATGCCCGCTCTCCAACAGGTGTCGTATGCTTTCTCCGAGTCGAAGAACACTGCTACTGTTTGACGCTTCTTCATAATGAAGGTCGACAACGTAATGAGGTGATCAGCAGCAGAGCAGCGTAGACGAAAACCGCATTGGATATTAGTCAGGAGGCGGCGAGATTCGGGGAACCAGACCAACCGAGCGTTAACCATGCGTTCCATCACCTTACAGACGCAGCTCGTTAGAGAAATGGGGCGATAACTGGAAGGAAGGAGTTTGTCCTTCCCTGGTTTGGGGATGGGAACAACAATGGCTTCACGACAAGTGGTCGGAACCTGACCTTCAGTCCGTATGCGATTGTAGGTACTGAGAAGAAAACACTTGCCCGCAGGAGAGAGGTTCTTCAGCATCTCAATATGAATGGAATCGGGCCCAGGAGCAGAAGATCGGGACAGGGCGAGAGCACGGTCTAGCTCCTGCATGGTGAAGGCGACGTAATTTTCACGATTAAAAGAGTGGAAAGAAGGCGGCCGTGCCTCCTCTACCTGTTTGCGAGGGAGAAAGGCAGGGTGGTAACGGGCAGAGCTCGAAACCTCCGAAAAGAATCGGCCCAATGCATTGGAAACATCAGCGGGGTCCACGAGGACTGCGTTCTCCACGGTCAGACCAGGAATCGGTGAGTGGACCTTGATGCCGGATAAACGGCGTAGGCCACCCCAAACAAACGTGGAGGCAGTAAAACGGTTAAAAGAACTAATAAAAGCATTCCAGCAAGCTTTCTTGCTGTCGTTTATGATACGACGACATTGCGCTCTCATACGTTTATAATTTATGCAATTCTCCAAAGTCGGGTGCGGCGGAAGGTGCGTAAAGCACGGCGCCGGTCTCTAAGCGCGTCGCGGCTGGCTGCAGTCCACCAAGGGATCTGGGCACGACGAGGAGAAGAGGATGTACGAGGTATGGAACGTTCAGCAGCGGTGAGAATAACCTCTGTGAGGTAGTCGACCTGACTGTCACAGTTGGGAAAATTCTGATCGTGATAAACAGCCATGGAAGAATAAAGCCCCCAGTCGGCTTTAGAAATGTTCCAACTGGTGGGACGAGGAGATGGGGAATGATGCAGGAAGAGGATGATACAAGGGAAATGGTCACTTGAGTACGTGTCAAAGTGCATACCACTCAAACCTACCGGCAAGCTGAGGAGTGCATGTTGCGAGGTCTATATGGGAATAAGTGTGTGTTGTGCCTGAAAGGAAGGTCGGTGGACTGGTGTTGAGGCAGACAAGTTCGAGGTGTTGGAGAAGGTCCACCAAAAGGGAGCCTCTCGGACAAGGTGCCGTAGAGCCCCATAGGGAGCTGGTCAACAAGGTGTAGCACATCTGCCCTAGTAAGGGCAGATGACGATGGCGAATATATATTACAGAGGGAGAAGGTAAATGTGGCTAAAGTGATGCGGACGGCACCTGCCTGTAGGTGAGTATGCAATGAAATGGGATGGAAATAGACGTCGTCTCGAAGGAGCATCATAATCCCTCCATGGGCTGGGATACCTCCCACGGGTGGCAGGTCGAACCGCACAGAGGTGTAGTGTGGAAAATCTGCACGATCACTTTGACGCAACTTAGTTTCTTGGAGACAGACTAGAAGCGGGCAGTGCAACCGAAGGAGTAGTTTTAACTCCTCCCGATTGGAACGAATGCTGCGAATATTCCATTGAATTAGCGCCATGATAAAATATTAGTTAAGAAATAAAGATAAAAACCAACTAGCAAGCGGGGTCACCTCGACGGCAGCTGAGGACCGGATTTCGATGGAGCACTGCTATCGCTGTCTAGGGGCAAAGGGTTGTGGTCCATAGGTTCGACCGACGCGCCTGCCACCTCCCTGAGTTGATCAGGAGGGGCAGGTTCCACCGCCGGTGGAGGGCCGGGTGCCCAGCAGACGGAGCGTCCCAGTGAAACAGAAGACGGTCGAGGCCGGCAACTGTTGGGCGGCATGACGGATGGGTCACGCCTCAGCGGGACAGGAGAGGAACTCTTTTTCTTGTTGGCTCTTCTCGAAGAGTGACGGTGAAAAGAGGCAGTCGACGGTTGGGAAGCCTGAGAACGCAGAAAATCCTCACGGACGGGTTCCTTTTTCAAGGTCCGGGCATCTTGTTTAGGTGCCCGCGGTTTACTAGAGGTTGTTGAAGACTGTACCTTAGAAGCAGCAGGAGGAAGCGGGGACGTGGAACGGGCAATCTTCGGGCTGGCGGATCGCACAACTGTGTCGGCGAAAGTGAAATCACAAGTCTGGGTACTGGAATCCTTAGTAGGTCGAGTTGAGGTGAGTACCTTACTGTATGTACCCGCTGGGAGGACAGTGGGCTTTCGACTCGCCAACAACTTTCGAGCGGCAGATGTTGATACCTTCTCCGTGACCCGAATTTGCTGAATGATTTTTTCATCCTTATATACAGGGCAGTCGCGAGAGGAAGCCGCATGGTCGCCGTTGCAGTTAAGGCAGTGAGGGGACGGAGGTGGGCAATCCCCCTCATGGTCGTCCCTACCACAAGTGACATTTTGCTGCATGTGGGCAATGTTCACGGGTATGGTTGTACCTGTGGCATTGGTAGCAGCGCGTTGGGTTTGGAATATAAGGGCGGACTGAGATAACTTCGTACCCTGCTTTGACCTTCGACGGGAGGTCAACTCTGTCGAATGTCAAAAACACAGTACGAGTCGGTGTCAGCTGGTTATCTACCTTTCTCATCACCCTGTGGACGGCTGTCACACCCTGATCGGACATATAGGACCGGATGTCGTCATCAGACAACCCGTCAAGGGATCTCGTAAAAACTACCCCACGTGACGAGTTGAGTGTGCGGTGCGCTTCTACTTTGACTGGAAACGTGTGTAATAACGTAGTCCGGGTAAGTTTCTGGGCTTGGAAAGCACTGTCCACTTCCAGCAACAATGAGCCATTGCGCTGACGCGAACAGGTTTTAACAGGGCCAGCAATTGCATCAACACCTTTCTGTATAACGAAAGGATTGACAGAAGTGAAATCTTTTCCGTCGGTGAGCGACACAACAAGAAATTTCGGCAAATTAGGCTGAGTCTTCTTTTGCTGAGGCGAATCTATCTTACGTTTCTGGGTCAATGTCAGTGAAGAAGAGAAGGAAGTCATTGCGGAAGTGTCCCCCGTGATTACCGGCGTATCCGATGGCGCGCTCCTTCCTAGTGGGGGCCCTCTCCGAGGGCTTACCCGCCTTAGGTGAGTGTTCACACCTCAGGTCACACCTCCCGAGAACTGACGGAGGGACCAATTGGCATGTTCGGAAGGTACCAGCTCGGGTAATCACCCCTCCCTGGGCCTGGCCTTAACCAGGGGGTACGTACGTGCCCTATTTGTCTACCCGGGGCGGGGAATTACGCGTTACCCCGTCACCTGCTACGCATCATAATGCGTGGGTCGGCCTTCAGACATGCACAGGGAGGAAAGAAGAATAGAGGAAGTGAAGAGAAAGAAGGGAAGAAGTGTCTCAGTCTCAAACGCCGAGGCGGAGACTAATGAGGAGAAGAAGGCTAGGGAGTATAAGGAGAGAAAGACAGAAACAAAGGATAAGAAAGGGTAAGAAAGGAAGGAACCAAGGAATAGGAGAAACGACAACAAGAACCACCGTAACTCACGAAATACGCCCGTCTCTGGGCGAAGGCATAAACGGGAGTGACAGTGAAGCAGCCTGGGGCAGAAGAAAGGCTGCTCCGGCTCGGGGCCCCGTGCGTGCCACACACGTACCCACAAAAGAACTGTGGGCCCCCTGGGGGGAATATACCATCCTGTTACATAGCATAAAGTTCAGAACAGGAAGTAAAAAAGCAATTCTTTGTCATCTAAAAAATGATGAAATTTCGTTTGTCAAATTACAGCAAGATGGGCAAAGCAAAGTCATCTGCAAACTTATGAATTTTCAGGCACGTCACAGTTCTATTCCCTAGATCAGACTTATTCATCCAGTTCTTATGGAGATCATTTGTTTTACTGTAGTAATTTTTCTTCATTGGCAATGTTGTCTGAAAGGGCGGGAGGGTGGCAGAGTGTTTCGGAAAAATCTTATATCCCGGGCTGGCTATGTGAGGGAAAAGCAAAGTCGCGATCATTAAGGACCGGATTCCCATCGGTACCCCAGCTGGATGATGTTGATTTGGAAATGAGTGCTGGGAGAAAAACGCTAAATTCGTGCTAGTTTTGGATAAATATTCTCAACAGCTATATTATGCAATTAAAAGAGTTAAATTTAAGGTACATGTTTTATACAGAACGCGATTATTAGGGCAGTCCTCAATGCCAAAAAACTGAACTGTTGAGTGATCGGGTGTATTACCCATGTAATCCACTTGTGGAAACATTAAGTCTAGTGGAGACACTGCTTCAAGCCTCTGTACGTTTAACACCGATTTTTGAGGGACCCATAGTGTAGTGCAAGCTCCAGGTAGCGCACTTGAATTGGTCAGAGTCGCTTGTAGCACTGCATTCTGTGCGACTTCTTGTTTACGTGTAGCGTCACGTGTTGCTGTGACACCCAAAGCAGCTATACAACCGCTGTTTCCAGTACGAGGACACAGTCGGTACCGCTAGTTTCTACATTCCCGGAAGTGGCTGCGCAGGGCCGATATGTGTCAAATGTGATTCACCGAGTCACAGTTGAATCGTCTATCCTGACTAGAAGCACACTGTCCTATAGGCCGTAAGCAATGTTCATCGATACAGAAAAACTCCACGTTTCCCAACAGTTTAAGTAACACAAAGAGACGTAGCCTCTTTCAGCGCCCAAGACTTACACTGGGACTTTGAATTTATCGTGGACAGCCAATGCAACTTCTCTCTGCTTCAAAATGGGCGCTGGTGCTTACTGTTATATGAGAAGTGTGTGCCGGAGTGGGACTAACACACAACATGTTCCTATCGCTGTTGCGGGCAAGCGCTGTACAAACAATATTTGGAACTTAGAAGCGAGATGATGGAAGTACAGCTTTGAGGAAGGGCCGTTGAAACATGCCAGGGTAGCTCGATAGAGCTATTACCTAGGCAAGGTAAATGTCTAATGTTCGAATCGCAGTCCGGCAGTTTTCATCTGTCATGAAATTTGACTATTTCAACGCCCAAGGTTGAATAGTCAATTGTTTACATGAAAAATTCGTATGTTTCTGAAATTGTGGGATCTTTTAGTTAATGAGAAACTACGTCGCCTACCAATAACATCCGCAGAACAAGTATAAACTTTTCCCTAATTTTTCTCCACCTTGTCGAATACTTTGATTATTGGTTCATTGTCTGTAAACATTTCAAATAATCGTTAAATTTCAGCAGAAAAGATCTCAAAGAAATTATATTGCGATAAAGTTACTACATGTGGAAAATATTCCGGACTCAAATTCTGATAAGCCATATGAGCACTAAGATAAATATTTGGCCGGAAGTCTACATCTTGGAATTTATTTCTTAAAATAACTTTGCTATGTAGGTGATCGCAAACATCTTGCAAAATTTGAAAATTGCTTTTCAACCATCGCAGTGACTAAACGCAGCCCTTAATAACTACTGTTCCTGTTCCTATTTTCATGGTATGACTGTCCAAGGGAAAAATATTTTAATTTTCTTTTAGATAAGACAATGAGATAAATTGTTAAAAATTACATGTCTAATGATGTCCTTTGTGACATTGAAACCTAAGTAACGTGTGCCATAGTAACTTGCGACTGAGGGCTCTAGGTTATTTTTTATGTGGTGAAGTACATTCGCTGATCAACGGCCATCATTAAGTATTGTTACTCAACAAACAGTGACAGGGAAATGTGTTAAGATCTTTGTTTGCCCACTTTAGAAAGACGGAATAAGGTCAGCAGCCGGTAGCAGAAAATGCTCACCCACCTTGCGCGATGACGGCAGCCGCTACGTCGGCAAGTTGGGAAGCCTACCGTCAGCGAACTGTGTGTGAGTGAAAAGGCTGTCAGACAGAGACGCAGCTAGTAAACATTTCATAACTACACTAACTCTGTCACAAGAGGGAATAAGACCGCGGATGCGTCAGCAGTAACGACACATCGGGCTAACACTGCATTTTCAAAGGAACACATTCAAACCGTTTCATACGTCATAGCTTCAGCCACTTTTCTGTATAAATACTCCCACATTTAGATGTATCAGACTTCGTCTTCTGAATCGACGATGCCCAGGATGTAGTCGTCAATTATCTGGCCTAATCGTTGTGCTCAGTCTTTGTCACAGATAGCAGTACATACGGGTACCTACTGGAGGCAGCTAAGAGATGGAGTCTGGTCGCTGCTCTCTTAGCCAGACACCTTTGTCTGTCACTTTAATACTTGTCAAGAAAACATCCAGTTTACCGTTTAACACAACGTGGACGGTTCGCTTCCGTATCTCGATCTATTCATTACCTTAAATGATTCACAGGTTCATTACAACATCTACCGAAAACAATCCACCACGGATATAGTCTTACTCCAGACATCAAATCATCCCGAAAAATACAAAAAGGCCGCATTTAGATCGCTTTTACACCGGCTCCGTAACATACTGCTTTCACATGAAGATTTTGAACGAGAATACCAGATCATCCAATATATTGCCTATTCTAACGGGTACAGCAGTAACTATGTGGGCACCATTAATAAGGAGATTCTGAAAAATAGAAAACTTCCTCACCCCGCCACTTCACAACGTAATACCGGTCCATCAGTAACATTATAACCAAATGAGGAAAACAAGCCAAATTACCACAGAATTCCATATTACGGAAAGCTACCAGATCAGTTGGGAAAACTACAAAACAAGAATATTGTTCCGGCATTTTTCATTCCAAGATATGTAGGGGCCAGATACAAACAAAGAGAAAAACTACAACATTTATAAGGAAACCGGTGTATATATCATCCGATAATTGTCCTCAGGTTTATATCGGACAAACAGGACGAGGGTTTGACGTGCGCTTCAAAGAACATTTGAATCTGAACAGTTCTAAATCTGCCATTACTGTCCATATGCGGGAATCTGGATATACTGTTACCAGTATAGAGAACAAACTACAAATTTTGTCTAAAGAAAACAAAGGCAACACCGCAAACAACTCAGAAGAAATACAGATTATGAAATCTGTAAACCGCGCGCCTAACCACATCTTGAACAACCAAATCGAATTAGAACACGCCAACAATTTAGCCAATTTTGAGTACCTGCCTCCCCATAACCAACTTTGTTAGCCGTTTCCGACCTATATTAGGTACAGGTTTACATGCATTGTACATATATTAATATTTTACTCATGCAATTGGTACTGAAAAACCACCAGCCAATATTGATGTTAAATGTATTGATAAACCTGTAAAGAATTTTTACTGATTATATATATATGGATATATATGGAGAGCCAGCCATGACAAAACTATTTGAACTGGTGTGTAGGATGTATGAGACAGGCGAAATACCCTCAGACT
The DNA here is from genome assembly GCA_026315105.1 of Locusta migratoria. NCBI lineage: Eukaryota > Metazoa > Arthropoda > Insecta > Orthoptera > Acrididae > Locusta > Locusta migratoria. The sequence continues at coordinate 326,360,899 of CM048750.1, forward strand.
TTAAGAAAAATGTAATAATCCCCATTCCAAAGAAATCAGGTGCAGACAGGTGTGAAAACTTCAGAACCATCAGTTTAATAAGTCATGGTTGCAAAATATTAACACGAATTATCTACAGGAGAATGGAAAAGCTGGTAGAAGCTGACCTCGGGGAAGATCAGTTTTGATTCAGGAGGAACGTAGGAACCCGGGAGGCAATACTCACTTTACGTCTTATCTTAGAAGATAGATTAAGGAAAGGCAAACCTACATTTTTAGCTTTTGTAGATTTAGAAAAAGCTTTTGACAATGTTGACTAGAATACACTCTTTCAAATTCTGAAGTCAGCAGGGGTAAAATACAGGGAAAGGAGAGTTATTTACAACTTGTACAAAGGCCAGACCGCAGTTTTCAAACTCGAAGGGCATGAAAGGGAAACATCAGTTGGGAAGGGAGAAAGACAGGGTTGTAGCCTTTCTCCGATGCTATTCAATTTATACATCGAGCAGGCGATGAAGGAAAGCAAGGAAAAATTTGGAATAGGGATTAAAGTTCAGGGGGAAGAAATAAAAACATTGCGTTTTGCTGATGACATTGTAATTCTGTCCGAGACAGCAAAGGACCTGGAAGAGCAGTTGAGTGGAATGGACAGTGTGTTGAAGAGAGCGTATAAAATGAACATTAACAAGTGCAAAACAAAAATAATGGAATGCGGTCTTAGAAAATCAGGTGATGCTGAAGGAATTAGATTAGGTAACGAAACAATGAAGGTGGTAGATGAGTTTTGTTACTTGGGCAGTAAAATAACATGCGATGGTCGCAGTACAGAGGATATAAAGTGCAGAATGGCAATGGGAAGAAAAGCATTTTTGAAAAAGAGAAATTTGCTAACATCGAATATTAATTTAAGAGTAAGGAAGTCTTTTCTGAAGACATTTGTGTGGAGTGTTGCCTTGTACGGGAGTGAAACATGGACGATAAGTAATGCGGACAGGAAGAGGATAGAGGCTTTTGAAATGTGGTGCTACAGAAGAATGCTGAAGATTAGGTGGGTAGATCGCATAACTAATGAAGAGGTACTTAACAGAATTGGTGAGAAAAGGAATTTTTGGCACACCCTGACTAAAAGAAGGGATCGCTTGGTAGGACACATTCTTAGACATCGAGGAATCGTAAATTTAGCATAGGAGGGAAGTGTGTGGGGTAAAAATCGCAGAGGGAGGCCAAGAGATGCGTATAGTAAGCAGATTCAAGTGAATGTGGGTTGCCGTTCTTATGAGGAGATGAAAAGGCTTGCTCAGGATAAAATAGGGTGGAGAGCTGCATCAAACCAGTCTCCGGACTGAAGACCATAACAACAAATTATATATATATAACTTTAGATGGGATAATCGATAAATTTACACTAGCCGCTGTCATAGATGCTTTCTATGTATCGATAAGCCTGTAATGCGAGTCCCAATTTTCGGTTGATTGCCGGGTAGTCCGCACTGGCCCTCCACACCGTGACGTAATGCGCGTGCCCACACACTCATCGTTCGCGCCACGCTGGAGGGACTCACTCTAGTATACAGCCACACTATCAACGGACCTCAGTCACCGCCAATAAGCGAGTAGACGATAACGACTAACGATGCCGGGTTAAGAGAGCAGCGTGGTCACATACCATCAGGCTTTCTTCATCGCCACAGCACACTGTTATGGTAAGTTCCCATAAAGGCTGATATATTTCGTTGCTATATCAGGTCATAACATGAAGCCCGTCTTACCGCGCTGTCTTGTTTACCGATTTGTTTATAACGTCCGTCCCATGTCGGTTCGTACATGACTATTGGGGGCTTTCCACACCGATTTCTTGAACGACGACAATACGTATTCAGAAGTATTGCACTTCTGAACATATATACTATCAGTGCACATGAATACTTTTCATAGTAAGTAATGTCAGGACGTATCAGTTATATTACCATTGTCTCTGCCAAGGAATATTAACACGTCCGTTCTTTTATCATAGGTTTGAATGACAAAAAAAAATTTTAATGCCTAACGTGCACCTAATGGTTTCCAGGAATTTTCTAGTTTTGAGAATCAACACGGACCATGACTCAACAAAGCTCATTGTTTTGTCAAATACTTAAATAGCATATGACGCAAACCATTGGTACAATTCGTTTTACTTTAGAGTCAGGGGATACTGAACCTTCCCCTACGTTTAACTTTAAATTTTTAAGCAGTAAACTTGGTGAGCAACACTCCTCTTGTTAAGTTTTTCCTTTACGGTTACGTCCTCTAAATTTTAGCTCACGATGACTTTTCTTTCATTAGGTATACGCAACCATTGCCCACATGTTTACTGAAGGGAGTCCGTTGTAAAATTAACATCTTTGAATAAAACCTCCATCAAACCCAGAAAACCATCATGAACGTTGGGACACGCAACAAGTCAAACCACCCCATGTAAATTAAAATGTTAGTGTTTATCAGGTTTTTTAATTTGTAAATACTAATCGTTATAAACCCTGTGTATAACACTGTTTTTAATACAGATACATGAAGATGTACCTTTAACGGTACGAAACCGGTAGAAACGCGATAAAGGCGTACAAAAACAGCTACGGCGGACTGCAATAATTCATAGAAAGACATCCTGATTGTTTATATTACTTCCTAGAATTGATTTACAGTGTGTTTCAGCTGTGGATGCCCGAAGTATAAAATAGTTTGCTTTCCAAAAAGTTATAATAGAGGTCGACATGGTAACAGGTGGTCGATAGTAGAATGATGCCTATGAAATCCGCATTGTACGTTGGTGAGGCGGCGTCGAGAAGCCAAATCAAGCGAGCATTAACCATGCACTCCATTATCTTGCCGACACATCTGGTCAGGGAAATGGGTGGGGGGTGCGATAACTGGCAGGAAGATGTTTGTCCCTCCTGGTTTAGGTATGGGGACAACAATTGCATCACGTCAGGGTATGGCAGCTTCACCTTTAGTACAGATGCGATTAGAGGTGCGAAGAAGAAAGCATTTATGGACAGGGGAGGTTCTTTAGCATCTGAAAGTGAATGGCATCAGGCCCTGGAGCGAAGGGCCGGGTCACGGCTGGGCACGTTCTAGTTCCTACATGCTAAAGGTGACATAACTCATACGATTCGGAGATTTAAAAGACGGCGGTCGTGCCTCCACTGCCTGTTTTCGGGGGAGGAAGGCAGGGTGATATAGTCGCGTTGCAATGGAAGCAGGCTTGACTTCGAAGGCAACTAAACACAGCACTTATACTGAAAGCACGTTTATTACGAACTCAATATACACGCAGCACTGACTGCCTCTCAGGCAGAGTGCTCTGCTATTTATACACAGACAATTTACCAGAAATTAGAAGCACAGTTAACATAAGAAACAAGTAGAATTTACAAGTGAACATAAGAAAGATGTAGAACCTTCTGGAATTGTAAATTACAAAGAAATAAATTTTTGCCGGTGGGCGGGACTGAACCGGCGACATTCTGCTCCGCAGTCCGTGACGCTATCCCCTGCGTCACGCCGGCAGTTGGAGTTCGTCGTCTCTCGCGGCATTGCTCCCTCTCCTGGAGAAACAGCGACCCGCTGTTATGATCCCTGTGGAGCCAGCGGCAATGTCCTGGATCTTGGGTCCTCTGTATGACAGTTCAAGAGAATTTTTCCCTTCTCCGCGATTATCGACGACAGACGTTCCTGTCGTGGCCTCATCAGGAACATTACCGTCCTTAAAGTTCGTGAACAAGAAGCCATTGTCGTCTATCTGCTCTTCAGTATCGTAGTAAGGCTTCATGCGCAGGACACGAACAATGTATCTTCGTTTTTGACATTTCGACGACGGCTCATAATCCTCAACTTCGTATGTGACGTCTGACAGGCGGCGTATGACACGATACGGACCAAAGTATCGCTTCAATAACTTTTCTGACAGTCCAACCTTCCGTACAGGGGTAAAAATCCATACCAGATCTCCTGGGCTGTACACAACAGGTCGGTGCTTGTCGTTGTACCGCTGACGGTCCTTCTGGGCGTCCAGTGTCCGTATGCGAGCCAGCTGTCTTGCTTCTTTGACCCTGGTGATGAGCTGTTTAACATAGTCATCCTGAGTGTCGTCCGGTTGGAACGGGAACAGTGTACCCATTGTCTCCGCTTCACGGCCATGGAGCAGGAAAAACGGATTGAAGCCAGTGGCGTCTTGTCTTCTACAAGGAATTTTGTGATCTCTGGAGCTTCTGCAATCGGCACAGGTTTGGTGACAGCGTAGCGTGTGAGGTAGTCAGTGCAGACTATTATCCAACGGTTACCGGTTGTCGACTTCGGGAACGTCCATAAAAGATCGATCCTAACTCGGTGGAATGGAGCTGCTACCGGCGGAATCGGTACGAGATGTCCTGGGGGTAATTGCGGCACATGCTTCCGTCGCTGGCACTCTTTACAGTGACTCACATAGTGCTAGACAGATCGGTAGAGACCTTTCCAGTAATACCTGCGTCTGATTCTGTCTAGGGTCTTCACGAATCCCAGATGACCGTATATTGGAGCATCATGGAAATATTTGAGAATAGCTGGCTGGAGAAGAGCTGGAACAACACGTAGCCATTTGGGGCCCAGTGGATCGTAGTTGCTCTTGTACAATGTTCCGTTTATAAGTTGGAAATCTCCATTGGTCGGTTCTCCTTTCTCCAAGGCCACTATCAATTTTAATAGTGTTGGATCTTCCCTCTGTTCAGCTGTAACGTCATCTAATTCAGTGAGAGCTGAAATTTCATTAATGCTGTTGTGTTCCACTAATGGATTCCTCGAAATGCAGTCGGCATCCTTGTGTTTGCGCCCATTCTTGAATACCACTGTGACATCGTACTCTTGGAGTCTTAGTGCCCATCTTGCTAGTCGACCTGATGGATCGTTCAAGCTAGTCAGCCAACACAAAGAATGGTGGTCTGTCACGACGGTGAATGGTTTGCCGAATAAATACGGCCGGAACTTGATAGCCCAGATAACCGCGAGACATTCTTTTTCAGTTGTAGAGTAGTTTATCTCGGACTTTGGGAGCACTCTTGACGCATAGGCTATCACTTTTTCGGCACCTTCCTGAACTTGTACAAGCACTGCACCAATCCCATAGCCACTGGCATCTGTGTGAAGTTCCGTTTCTGCATTCTCGTCGTACAAGGCTAGCACTGGTGCGGAAGTTAGGGCCTCCTTAAGTGCTCGGAAAGCTTTCTTTTGTCTCATCCCAGTAAAATTTGGCGTCTCCCTGTAGAAGTTCTTGTAATGGACGCGCCTTGTTACAAAATCCTTTTATGAAACGTCGGTAGTATGAGCACAGCCCGAGAAAACTTCTCACATCACGAATGTGCTGAGAAGTTGGAAATTCTGTGACTGCCCTTACTTTATCTGGATCAGGACGGACACCATCTCCGTTGACTAGGTGCCCCAGGATTTTTCTCTCTTTGGCGACGAAAAGGCACTTCTTTGGATTGAGGCGGAGACCTGCAGCCTGAACACACTTCAACACAGTTGACAGGCGACTCAGATGTTCTTCAAATGTTTTCGAGAAAACGACAATGTCATCTAAATAGCAGAGACACGTCGTCCACTTAAGGTGTCGAAGCAAGTTGTCCATCATGCGTTCAAATGCATTACATAATCCAAATGGCATTACTTTAAATTCATAGAGGCCGTCAGGTGTAATAAAAGCCGTCTTCTCCCTGTCAGCTTCGTCAACCTCGATTTGCCAGTAACCTGTCTGCATGTCCATAGTTGACAAGTATGTAGCTCCTTTCAAGCAGTCTAAGGTGTCATCAATACGCGGCAATGGGTAGACATCTTTCTTTTTGATTTTGTTCAGCCGCCGATAGTCGACACAGAATCGCCACGTGCCATCCTTCTTTACGAGGACCACCGGAGACGACCAAGGACTCTCCGAAGGTTGAATAATGTCATCTCGCAACATCTTCTCCACTTCCTCCCGAATCATTCGTCTTTCGGCTGGCGACACTCTATACGAACGCTGGCTAATTGGCGGATGATCCCCAGTATTGATACGGTGCTTTATCGTGGGCCGTTTCGTCTGACTTTTCCCCTGCTGAGGTGTGAATGCACCCGAAAATTGGCGTAGTATACCTAACACCTGCTGGCGTTGTTCCTTGGTCAGTCCAAGACCTAGTGGCAGTTCCACGTTTGTTTCCTCCAGCGTGTTGTCTGTACTAACAGCAGCGCATGGGTCTTCATTGATGACGTTGAGCTCACCTTCCTGGAGTGGTTCAGCTGTCCCGATACACATTCCCTTGGCGATAAGTTGTGACTGCTCGTGACAATTTGTGATCCAAATCTCTCCTTGACCACCGGTAATGCTTATGACAGCCGCTGGTATGTAAACTTCTTTTGTGAGCCTGAGAAACTTTTTACTATCAACTAGAACTTCACAGTTTAACCAGTCATCTGTGTTTGTGACTGCAACTCTTCTCATTGTCAACGGCGGTATCGTCACATTGTCAACGCGAATAACCTCTGTATTACGTGCATCCGGCGGAGCAACTTCTTCAATTTGCAGCTCAGATCTTCCACAGTCAATGATAGCTTGGGAAGGAAGTCCCATCCGAGGATGACATTGTGACTACATTCTGTTAACACGACAAATTCAAACGGCTGTGTCCTGTTGTTGATGGTTATTCTTGAGTTCCTGCTGGATGGACGTACTTTCCATTCGCGACCTTCAGCACAGTTGCTCCCGTATCACAGAACATTGTCTTCTTTAGTGTGCGGCGGCAATTATCCGATAAAAAAAGGTAGAGGCTCCTGAATCAACAAGTCCCCCGACAGGTTGGCCGTCGATTATGACGTCGATGAGATTTCCCGACCTCATGGCGACTGTCGTGCATGGAGGATTTTCATCTGCGGCGGCCTCACCTCTGTAGATGGTCGCCTCGCTTAGTTTTCCTGGGCGCGGCGGCTAGGGGAGCGGCTGGTACCTCTGTACGGCGACGGTGAACGGCTGCGGCGCCTCGGCGAGCGACCTCGTCTAGGGTACGGCGATGGGCTTCTTCCCATTGGTCGACTGAACTCATCAGCAGGTGACTGCTTTGGATAGAACTGCTCCGACGGCTGACGTCTTGCGGCAAAATAATCATCGAATACTCGCCTCCTCTCTCTGCAGTAGCGTACGACATGTCCAAGGCGTCCACAGTGGAAAAACAGTGGTGTGTTGTCTTCTGCCCTCCTGACGTCTGTTGTTCTGCGAGGCGGCATAGTTACCGGGGGAGTTGGCTGTGGTCGCGTCGGTCGGTTCATAGGCTGTCGTTTGGCGGCTGCAGCGTAAGTCATAGCAGGGCGACGCCATTCTTCGCATCGAGTGCGATTGGCAGGGCAGACAGGAGCTAATGTTTGAAATACCTCGTCCTCAGCGGCGTCGGCTACCTCGCGACTTACAGGGCTCACATCCATGACCGTGATCTGATGCTCGCTCGGTCTAATAGTCCCGGCTGCCATGCACTGTTGTATTTCTTCTCTCACGATTTGTCGTATGAGAGAAGCCAAGTCCTGCTGGTCTTCCACAACGGCCATAGGGACTACATTTGGGAGTCTGTCATACTTCTTGCGTCCAACCCTCCTTTGTTGCATCTCTTCAATACGCTGGCACCACTTGCTGAACTCTTCTGTCGTAGCGACGTCTTTTATCAGAAGAGCTTGATACATATCTTCTGCAATTCCCTTCATCAGGTGCGTGATTTTGTCCGCTTCAGTCATGTTCGGATTGACTACGTTACACAGGGCCAAAACACTCTGTATGTACGATTATGTCGGCTCACCATGTCGTTGGGCCCGGTTCTTCAGTTGTTCTTCCGCCGAGCGGATTTGTCGCTGGCGGTCTCCAAACGTCTTCTTAAGTTCCTCTTGGAACGTCTCCCAGTCATTCAACTTGTCTTCGTTGTTCTCGAACCATTTCTGGGCTGTTCCATCCAGATAGAAGTAAACGTTGGCCAAGCACATCGTATGATCCCACCTGTTGTACTTGGCGACTCTGTCGAACCCTTTTAGCCATTTGTTTGGGTCCTGTCCAGCGTCTCCAGTGAACACCGGCGGGTGCCTGATGTGTAGCTGGCTTACTGTTGGTTTCGTTTCCATAGTTAGTCTGATGATACGGACTCTTGGAAGGACGTACTCGGTGTATTCCTTGTATTTCGGTTCCTGTCCGTGTAAGCGACGGCTTTTACGTTGCCTAATCGGAGCCACGGTGATGCAGCTGTTTCACAGTGTACCCGGCGCCTCCACCAAACAATATCGCGTTGCAATGGAAGCAGGCTTGACTTCGAAGGCAACTAAACACAGCACTTATACTGAAAGCACATTTATTACGAACTCAACATACACGCAGCACTGACTGCCTCTCAGGCAGAGTGCTCTGCTATTTATACACAGACAGAAGTTACCAGAAATTAGAGGCACAGTTAACATAAGAAACAAGTAGAATTTACAAGTGAACATAAAGATGTAGAACCTTATGGAATTGTAAATTACAAAGAAATTTTTGCCGGTAGGCGGGATTGAACCGGCGACCTTCTGCTCCGCAGTCCGTGACGCTATCCCCTGCGCCACGCCGGCAGTTGGTGTTCGTGGTCTCTCGCGGCAATATGAGCGGAGCTCGAGACTTCAGCAAAAGCTCACCCTAAAGCCGGATATGTCAACACGGCCACCGAAGATATCTTTTGCAACGTTCAGGCCGGAGATTAGGAAATGGACCTTAGTGCCAGATAACCAGCGTACGTTACCCCAGGTGACTGATGGAGTAAATCTTTTGAATGAACTAGTGAAAGCAGTCCATCAGGTTCTTTTTCTTTAATGACACGATGGCATTGCGCTCGAAGTCGTTTGTAATTTATACAATTCTCCAAAGTCTTGCCGGCATTGAAACATACGTAGCGCACGTCGCCGGGCTCTATTATCGTTACTACATGCTGCTTTCCACCAGGGGACTGGGACCTTACGTGGCGGGGAGGAAGAATATTCGGCGGCGGTGAGAAAGTCTGTGAGCTAGTTGAACTGACTCTGAGCTGAGGAAATTCTGATCGTGGAAAACCGCTGTGGAAGAATAGTGCCCCCAGTCAGCTTTCGAGATGTTCCAGCTGGTGGAACGTGAAGATGAGGTATGGAGTAGAGAAAGTATACAGGGGAAATGGTCGCTCTAATATATAGCAGACAGAACATACCATTGGAACCGATGCGCAAGTTGAGAAGCCAGTTGTCTTTGAAGTCTGTAATCAACAAAAATGGCTTAGAAATTTGCAGAAACGCGGCCCTAAGAACGGCAGACGGCAGGGTGTAGATATTACGAAGAAGGCTGGGGCCGGCTAATGCTGGAAAGCGTGACCGTGGCGGGGAAGGAGAGGAACTTTCTGTATGTGCGCCTTTTGGAGGCAGTCAAGTGTGGAGAATGAGCGGCTAATGGTTGGGATAAATGAATGCGAATGAAATCTTCACGAACTACATCTTTCCACCTCAGGGCTTCAAACATAGGGGCCCGAGATTTCTTCGAAACTGACGTTGACCGGTGTTTTGAGTGAGCAGAAGGCATTGGTGATGTTGAACGGGCAATCCTTCAGTTGGCTGATCTGACAAAAGTCACTGAAGGTAAAAATCACAGGTCTGAGTACCCAACTCCTTAGTTGGTCAAGGAGAGGAGAGTACATTGCTGTAGGTACCCTCTCGGAGCACAGGAGGCTTTCTACTTACCAATAATTTCCGGGCAGCTGAGATGGAAACTTTTTCCTTGGCTGATTTCCTGTATGACCTGCTCGTCTTTGTACACAGGGCATTCTCGTAAATTAGCAGCATGGTCGCCCATGCAGTTCATGCAGTTAGAGGATGGAGGTGGACAGTCACCCTCGTACGTCCCAACCACAGGTTCCACATTTGGCTGCATTGGGGCGGGGCTGACAGGTATGATTGAATTTCTGACACTTAACATCAGGTAGGGTTGCGAACATATGGGCTAACGGAGATTATTTCATAGCCCACTTTCACCTTAGAAGGTAGGTCACCTTTATGGAATGTCAAATAGTTCAGGGCAGTGTTACGCCCTGGTCGGAAAGGTAGTCCGTCGAGGGATTGTGACAATCCCCGCGACGAATTTAAGGTAGGATGATGTTCTACTTTAACGGAGGGTGACCAACAGTGTGGTTCGAAGCAACTTTTGTGGTTGGAAGGCACATCTGGTTTCCAGCAACAGTGTCCCATTACGTTGCCGCGAACGAATTGTTACAAGACCAGCAATTGCATCAACAGCTCTTTGTATAATAATAAAAATAAAGATGGCCATCAGTTCGTGAACATGGCCATCAGTTTGTGAAATGACAAGGAACTTTGCCATGTTAGGCACGATTTTTTTCGTCTTGTCTTGATCTATTTTTCTTTTCTAGGTCAAAGTCAAAGTATAAGTAGTCATTGCGAAGTTGCCCCTTATGATTACCGGCATCTCCGATGGCGCGCTCCTTCCTAATGGGGAACCCTCACTGAGGGCTCACCCGCCACAGGTCACACTTCCCGAGAAACGGACAGAGGGACCAATCAGCACTTTGAAACTATCAGCTCTAGTAATTACCCCGCCCTGGACCTGGCCTTTACCAGGGGTACTTGCGGGCCTTACATGACAACCCGGGGCTGGGACTTACGCGTTACACACAAGCGGCTTCTAATGAAATTGCGTGCTTATGGAATATCTCCCCAATTGTGCGATTGGATTCACGATTTCCTATCAGAAAGGACACAGTTCGTTGTAATTGACGGTAAGTCATCGAGTAAAACAGAAGTGATATCTGGCGTTCCACAGGTAAGCGTTATTGGTCCCATACTCTTCCTCGTGTTTATAAACGATTTAGGAGATAATCTGAATAGCTCCCTTAGACTGTTCGCGGATGATGCTGTCGTTTATCGGTTAGTGAAGTCAACAGAGGATCAAAAGCAACTGCAAAGCGATTTAGACAAAATTTCTACTTGGTGCGAAAATTGGCAATTGACACTAAATAGAGAAAAGTGTGAAGTAATACACATGACCACTAAAAGAAATCCGCTGAACTTCAATTACGCGATAAATCAGTCTAACCTTAAGGTCGTAGATTCTACCAAATACCTAGGAGCTACAATTACGAACAACTTTGACTGGAGAGAACACATAGAAAATATTGTGGGGAAGGCGAACCAAAGGTTACGTTTCATTGGCAGAACGCTTAGACGATGCACCAGCTCCACCAAAGAGACTGCCTACATCACACTTGTGCGTCCTCTCTTGGAGTACTGTTGCCCCTTGTGGGACCCTCACCAGGTGGGACTGACGGAAGATATTGAGAAGGTTCAGAGAAGGGCAGCTCGTTTTGTTTTATCACGTTACGGGGGGGAAAGCGTCACGGAAATGTTGCACGAATTGGGGTGGAAATCATTAAAAGAAAGACGTTATTCATTGCGGCGTGATCTGTTTGCGAAGTTTCAATCACCGACTTTTAGTTCTGAATGTGAAAATATTTTGCTAGCACCCACCTACTTAGGGAGACATGACCATCCCAATAAAATAAGAGAAATCAGATCGAAAACGGAACGATTTAGGTGTTCCTTCTTCTCGCGCGCTATTAGAGAATGGATCGGTAGAGAAAAGTTATGAAAGTGGTTAATGAACCCTCTGCCAGGCACTTAAATGTGATTTGCAGAGTATCTATGTAGATGCAGATGTAGATACACCAGTCACTCTTTTACTTACGAAGTGCGTGGGCAGACTTCGGGAACGCACAGGGAGGAAGTATAGAGGGAAGTATAAGGAAGTGGAAGCGTTACAAACGCCAAGGAGCAGACTAAAAAAGGAGATGAAGTCTAGAGGAGAACGGTAAGGAGCGTAAGAAGGAAGCAAAAGTTAGGGAAAGGAAAACGAGAAAAGCTGGTACAGGAGACCACCTAGGCTTTCACTATACGCCCGTCTCGCAGCGGCGGGAGGCGGGGGGGGGGGGGGGGCAAAATTAAGCAGCCCTGTGCGCACCACACTGTGGGGCACCTGTGGTTACTCAGTACGTACCGCCATTAGGATTGCGACCTGATATTTTGCATGTAGTCTGAAATTTCTAGTTGTGTCCAACAGAAAACCACCGTAACGTGAAGACGGCCAATACTCTTCACTTCCACACCTTGCTCGCAATCTTTCGGGGATCTGCTAAACACTGCGAGTGCTATGGTCAGTGCTCGAGGGCACTCTACACTGGAGAGTGGATGAAATGATAATCTGTCTACGGCGGGACACACGATGTGGCAGTTCAAGAAGTTATCACATTGTCTGGATAGGGTAGTGGCTCTTTACAGCTGACGCTTATGTGGTTTATGTAGTCATTTTTAATTGACGCTTCATTTTTAGTCTTCTGAACATTAGGGCCAACAAATCGTTTTCATTGGTTATTCCGAAAGTTATGTTTCACTCCAAAAACTGAAGTGTGTTGTAAATTTCTTTAGCAAACAGTAATACATGAGAGCGTCAATTGATGTTAGGCATCATCTGGTCACAATTATAAGGAGCATCGAAACTGGTCATCAAAATAACTATCGTGGCTGGTTTTTTTTTTTTTTTTTTTTTTTTTTGTGGTTTTTAGGGCGCACAACTTCTATGGTCATTAGCGCCCAGCTAAGAACATTGATTCGCTATGATCTCAAAAAAATGGTGACTGTCAGAACATCAGCAAGAGGCTAAAAACAAAAGACAATTAAAAGGGTTAAATATCCTTGGATAGGTTGGCCAAGTTCATAAAACGCAAAACCCGAGCAGCTGCTCGTGTGTCATCAGCTAAAATTTCCTCCAGAGTAGACGGAAAGTGAAGGGCTACACGGAGATGATTAAAATTAACACAAGTCAGTAAAACATGTCGCACTGTCAACAGTTCACCGCAGGAGCATAGCGGTGCAGGTTCGGCGGATAGCAAGTGACGGTGGCTGAAACGGCAATGACCGATCCGCAACCGAGCCAGGATGACCTCCTCCCGCCGAGAGGGGCGTGAGGATGTCCTCCAAGCGGTCGGGATCGGTTTGACAGTTCGCAATTTATTGTTGTACAGTGAAAGCCACACACTGTGCCATTGCGACACGATACTCCGGCGAAGAGCCCGTTGAACATCGTCCGATGGGACGCAAAAGGTAGCCATGCGAGGTAAAAGAGCTGCTGCCTTGGCTGCTGTGTCGGCGGCCTCATTCCCGGGCACACCCACATGGCCAGGGACCCACAGGAAAGAAACGTGGCAGCTGTCATCCGCCAGCAACTGGAGGGAGCGTTGGATCCGATACACGAGAGGATGGTTCGAGAAAGGGTCCTTAAGACTCTGCAGGGCACTAAGGGAGTCAGAACATATGGCAAAGAAAGGTTGGCGGTGGCGGCAGGTATACAAAACGGCCTGGTGGAGGGCGAAAAGCTCAGCCGTGAAGGTCGAGCACCGGTCAGGGAGCTTGTATTGGAACCGGTTGTCCCCGACGACGAAGGCAGATCCGACACCGGCAGTGCTCTTGGAACCATCAGTGTAAATAAATACGGCATTATCGAACCGCGACTGGAGTTCGACAAGCCTCGAGCGGTATACCAAATCCGGAGTGCTCTCCTTGGGGAGCGAACTAAGTTCGAGGTGTGTGTGAACCTGGGCCTGATGCCACGGTGGCAATGGGCTTTCGCTCAACCGAAGGGTGGAAGGAAGGGTAAAATCGAGCCGCTGTAGCAGGCGGCGAAACCGAACTCCCGGTGGAAGCAAGGCAATCGCAGACAACTGATATTGGCGATCGAGTGAGTCGTCAAAAAATAATCTGTAAGAGGGATGGTTGGGCATCGACCGTAGGCGGCATGCATACCGACACAAGAGTATGTCACGTCGAGTGGTCAAGGGTAATACAGCAGCCTCGGCATACAGACTTTCAACAGGGCTGGTATAAAATGCACCGGTCGCCAAACGTAATCCACGATGGTGGATAGAGTTGAGACGGCGGAGAATCGACGGCCGTGCTGAAGAGTACACAAGGCTTCCATAGTCGAGCTTCGACTGAACAATGGCCTGGTAAAGGTGAAGCAGGACGGTACGATCCGCTCCCCATGACGTGCCACTGAGGACACGAAGAACGTTAAGGGATCGGGCACAACGGGCAGCCAGGTAGGACACGTGTGTGGACCAGCAAAGTTTCCGATCCAACATGAGTCCCAAGAATTTCGTAGTCTCCACGAAAGGGAGAGCAACAGGGCCGAGACGTAGAGAAGGTGGAAGAAATTCCTTGTATCTCCAAAAATTGATACACACAGTTTTCTCAGTGGAGAATCGGAAGCCGTTTGCGATGCTCCAGGAATATAGACGGTCAAGACAGCGTTGGAGAGAACGCTCCAAGAGACACGTCCGCTGGGCGCTACAATAAATTGCGAAATCGTCAACAAAAAGAGATCCGGAGACGTCGGCTGAAAGGCAGTCCACGATCGGATTGATTGCAATGGCAAAGAGCGCCACACTCAAGACGGAGCCCTGTGGTACCCCATTCTCCTGGCAAAAGGTATCTGACAAAACAGAGCCCACCCGTACCCGGAACTTGCGATCCGCCAAAAACGCTTGAATGAAAAGAGGAAGGCGGCCCCGAAGGCCCCATGTGTGTAATGTGCGGAGAATACCCGCTCTCCAACAGGTATCGTATGCCTTCTCCAAGTCGAAGAACACGGCTACTGTTTGACGCTTCTTTAGAAAGTTGTTCATAATGAAGGTCGACAACGTAACGAGGTGGTCAGCAGCAGAGCGGTGTCGACGAAAACCGCATTGTATATTAGTCAGGAGGCGGCGAGATTCGAGGAGCCAGACCAACCGAGCGTTAACCATGCGTTCCATCACCTTACAGACGCAGCTCGTCAGAGAAATGGGACGATAACTGGAAGGAAGGTGTTTGTCCTTCCCTGGTTTGGGGATGGGGACAACAATGGCTTCACGCCAACTTGTGGGAACATGACCTTCAGTCCATATGCGATTGTAGGTACTAAGAAGAAAGCACTTGCCCGCAGGAGAGAGGTTCTTCAGCATCTCAATATGAATGGAATCCGGCCCGGGAGCAGAGGACCGGGACAGGGCGAGAGCACGGTCTAGCTCCTGCATGGTGAAGGCGACGTTATAGTTTTCACGATTAAAAGAGCGGAAAGAAGGCGGCCGTGCCTCCTCTACCTGTTTGCGAGGGAGAAAGGCAGGGTGGTAATGGGCAGAGCTCGAAACCTCCGCAAAGAAACGACCCAATGCGTTTGAAACATCAGCTGGGTCCACGAGGACCGCGTTCTCCACGGTCAGGCCAGGAATCCGGGAGTGGACCTTGATGCCGGACAAACGGCGTAGGCCACCCCAGACAACCGTGGAGGGAGTAAAACGGTTAAAAGAACTAGTAAAAGCTGTCCAGCAAGCTTTCTTGCTGTCGTTTATGATACGACGGCACTGCGCTCTCATACGTTTATAATGTATGCAATTCTCCAAAGTTGGGTGGCGGCGGAAGGTGCGTAAGGCACGGCGTCGGGCTCGAAGCGCGTCGCGGCAGGCTGCAGTCCACCAAGGGACCTGCACACGACGTGGAGAAGAGGATGTACGAGGTATGGAACGTTCAGCAGCAGTGAGAATAACCTCTGTGAGGTATTCGACCTGACTGTCACAGTTGGGAAAATGCTGATTGTGAAAACAGCCATGGAAGAATAAAGCCCCCAGTCGGCTTTAGAAATGTTCCAACTGGTGGGACGTGGAGATGGGGAGTGATGTAGGAAGTGGATGATGCAAGGGAAATGGTCACTCGAGTACGTGTCAGAAAGTGCATACCACTCAAACCGACCAGCAAGCTGACGAGTGCATATTGCGAGGTCTATATGGGAATAAGTGTGTGTTGTGTCAGAAAGGAAGGTCGGTGCACCGGTGTTGAGGCAGACAAGATCGAGGTGTTGGAGAAGGTCCACCAAAAGGGAGCCTCTCGGACAAGGTGCCGGAGAGCCCCATAGGGGGTGGTGGGCATTAAAGTCGCCTACCAACACGAAAGGTGAAGGGAGCTGGTCAACAAGGTTTAGCACATCTGCCCTAGTAAGGGCAGATGACGATGGCGAATATATATTACAGAGGGAGAAGGTAAATGTGGATAAGGTGATGCGGACGGCAACTGCCTGTAGGTGAGTGTGCAAGGAAATGGGATGGAAATAGACGTCGTCTCGAAGGAGCATCAGAACCCCTCCATGGGCTGGGACACCTTCCACGGGTGGCAGGTCGAACCGCACAGAGGTGTAGTGTGGAAAGTCTGCACGATCACGTGGACGCAACTTAGTTTCCTGGAGGCAGACTAGAAGCGGGCAGTGCAAACGAAGGAGTAATTTCAACTCCTCCCGATTAGAACGAATGCCGCGAATGTTCCATTGAAGGAGCGCCATGATAAAAATGAGAGAAGAAATAAGGATAAAAACCAAGTAGCGAGCGGGGTCACCTCGACGGCCGCTGAGGACCGGATTTCGAGGGAGCACTGCTATCGCTGTCCAGGGGCAAAGGGTCGTGGTCCATAGGTTCGACCGACGCGCCTGCCACCTCCCTGAGTTGATCAGGAGGGGCAGTTTCCACCGCCGGTAAAGGGCCGGGCGCCCGGCAAACGGAGCGTCCCGGTGAAACAGAAGACGGCCGAGGCCGGCAACTGTTGGACGGCGCGACAGATGGGTCACGCCTCGGCGGGGAAGTAGAGGAACTCTTTTTCTTGTCAGCTCTTCTGGAAGAGTGACGGCGGGAAGAGGCAGTTGACGGTTGGGAAGCCTGAGAACGCAGAAAATCCTCACGGACGGGTTCCTTTTTCAAGGTCCGGGCATCTTGTTTAGGTGCCCGCGGTTTACTAGAGGTTGACGAAGACTGTACCTTAGAAGCAGCAGGAGGAAGCGGGGACGTGGAACGGGCAATCTTCGGTCTGACGGATCGCACAACTGTGTCAGCGAAAGTGAAATCACAAGTCTGGGTACTGGAATCCTTAGTAGGTCGAGTTGAGGTGAGGACCTTACTGTATGTACCCGCTGGGAGGACAGTGGTCTTTCGACTCGCCAACAACTTTCGAGCGGATGATGTTGATACCTTCTCCGTGACCCGAATTTGCTGAATGATTTTTTCATCCTTATATACAGGGCAGTCGCGAGAGGAAGCCGCATGGTCGCCGTTGCAGTTAAGGCAGTGAGGGGACGGAGGTGGGCAATCCCCCTCATGGGCGTCCCTACCACAAGTGACATTTTGCTGCATGTGGGCAATGTTCACGGGTATGGTTGTACCTGTGGCATTGGTAGCAGCGCGTTGGATTTGGAATATAAGGGCGGACTGAGATAAATTCGTACCCTGCTTTGACCTTCGACGGGAGGTCAACTCTGTCGAATGTCAAAAACACAGTACGAGTCGGTGTCAGCTGGTTATCTACCTTTTTCATCACCCTGTGGACGGCTGTCACACCCTGATCGGACATATAGGACCGGATGTCGTCATCAGACAACCCGTCAAGGGATCTCGTAAAAACTACCCCACGTGACGAGTTGAGTGTGCGGTGCGCTTCTACTTTGACTGGGAACGTGTGCAATAACGTAGTCCGGATAAGTTTCTGGGCTTGGAAAGCACTGTCCAATTCCAGCAACAATGAGCCATTGCGCTGACGCGAACAGGTTTTAACAGGGCCAGCAATTGCATCAACACCTTTCTGTATAACTAAAGGATTGACAGAATTGAAGTCTTTTCCGTCGGTGCGCGACACAACAAGAAATTTCGGCAAATTAGGCAGAGTCTTCTTTTGCTGAGGCGAGTCTATCTTACGTTTCTGGGTCAATGTCAGTGAAGAAGAGAAGGAAGTCATTGCGGAAGTGTCCCCCGTGATTACCGGCGTCTCCGATGGCGCGCTCCTTCCTAGTGGGGGCCCTCTCCGAGGGCTTACCCGCCTTAGGTGATTGTTCACACCTCAGGTCACACCTCCCGAGAACTGACGGAGGGACCAATTGGCATGTTCGGAAGGTACCAGCTCGGGTAATCACCCCTCCCTGGGCCTGGCCTTTACCAGGGGGTACGTACGTGCCCTACTTGTCTACCCGGGGCGGGGAATTACGCGTTACCCCGTCACCTGCTACGCACGATAATGCGTGGGTCGGCCTTCAGACACGCACAGGGAGGAAAGAAGAAGAATAGAGGAAGTGAAGAGAAAGAAGGAAAGGTGTCTCAAACGCCGAGGCGGAGACTAATGAGGAGAAGAAGGCGAGGAGAGGACAAGGAGAGAGAGACAGAAACAAAGGGTAAGAAAGGAAGGAACCAAGGAATAAGAGAAACGACAACAAGAAAACACCTGAACTCGTGAAATACGCCCGTCTCCGGGCGAAGGCATAAACCGGGAGGGAAAGTGAAGCAGCCTGGGGCAGAAGAAAGGCTGCTCCGGCTTGGGGCCCCGTGCGCGCCACACACGTACCCACAAAAGAACTGTGGGCCCCCTGGGGGGATCGTGGCTGGAAACCATCGTGAAGAAATTTTTTATTTCATTGTCATGGTTTTCTACAATGAATTATCCTTACTGTTTCTCAGAAACGTTATACTCTGTTTTTACCAGACGACCAACCGTTGGCCATGCATATGACATTGACTTGATACAATGCATTTCACAAATATTTTAGAAAAAGACATTTACGTAACACTACCTTCGTGATGTAATTCTTCATGCTTTCCCGGCGAGATCTTGACTACCTTCGTTTTATAGATTCAAGTCGTGGCACTGATGACCAGTAATGTGTGTGGTCACGTTATCTTACATAACAGACGTGTTGTAGTTTGCGACAGCCTACGAAGTTATCACGGAAGCTAATGCACCGTCTAACTCAGTTTGGCTGCATAAAGGTCTACTTCAGTGTAGAATGAAAAAAAATTAACTTTGTTTAATACACAGAATGTTTTGTACTTCTGTAGTTCAATACACAAGTAGTCAAATAATAGAGCGGCAGGTCATTGAATTTCACGTATGTAGGAGCTTTGCTGGTGTCTGTTCGTAAGGTGGCTCTTCGCTTCATGTGTCATTCATCTGATGGCTCTTTCCAATCTATGTCCAGGTAGCTGAGAGCAATTTAAGGCGTGCGCGTGCGTGCGTCTACCCCAGTAATACTGTGCTATCTTTGTGGGGGGGGGGGGGGGGGGGTTGCAACTGACAGACTGACCACTGATCAACATGCATGGAATTACAGAGCTTCATATGTAATAGTTTATTTTCATTCATTATTTACATATTTCTTTCATTAAAAAAAACATCACCGTTTCGAAAATGTGGCCACGTTTATACGATAAAGAGGCTACAATGAGCAACAAAATTTTGTTTCTTTTCCATGTAATTGTAGAGGTCATTTAAAATACTTAAAATTCCGTTAAAGCACCATAAGGCGTCAATTTCACTCATTTGGAGGCTTAGCATGAGAATTTTAAGTGTATTGAACGGGAATTGGAAGGTAACGACTGATTAAGCGAAAATGCCCAGGTTACGCACTTTATTTCGAAACCCCAACGGCTCTCATTGTTGAACATGAAGATTTAAAATTATACATTAACTTTCACAGTTTAAACCTCACAGTCAAATCTTCGATAAACATGTCTAAACAATCTCAAGTTTTAAGCATTTGAACAATATATATATAGTATATATTAAATAACGTTCTTACTTTCACATCGAAAGACAGAAGTTAAGGTCGATAATGTTCTAACTTACGTGAAATGCCTATTCGTGTCTGCGGAATACTGTATGTGGTATGTACTATTTTCAGTAATTACAAACTAACATCAATTCTGCAAAATGTATTAGCATTAATTTCATTCTACAATTACTTTACTCAAATAACATCTGCCCATGAACAAATGCAATGTGTTTCATTTATTACACAAAAAAAATTCATTATATACCACATATACGTTGTGTAAGCCATAGTCACGAAGAATGCAAAAATCCTTGACTCAAATAACGTAAAAATGTTAGACCCTCGTTACTTCCAAACTTACGAAAACCAATAGTTACAAGATACTAATAAAACTTAGATTATGATGTGAATAAAGTATAAAAAAATAGTTCAGAAACTAAAGCTAGACCACCTTGAGGAGTGAAAGTGGTCCCCAACCCTTTGCTATATTCACAGAATGTAGTATCAAACCATTTGCCACCTTATTTCACTCTGTACCATATAGCAGCAGAGCAAGCTGGATTGTTGAAATGAATGGTAATTTATTTCTGTGCAGCCTTGACCGTATAATATAGTATGCACAGACAAAACTTTCTGTAAAATCAAAAAATGAAATATATAACATATGGTTGTGATACTTTTAATTAAGGAACACATTGTAGATATCTTACCAGAAACCTGAACTATACAGCATCATTCCAAATGAATATAGAACAGTACAAGTATGTACTGTGTTATATATACAAGTTATCAGGAAATAGGTGTGTACCCATTGGGAGCTCTCCGTAATCAGTATGGTATGGCTACAGTTGTCTGAAGCCAACCACTAGAGGGCATGGCTGTGTGTGATAACACATGAAAGACAAATTAAGTGCAAAGTTTTAACATACAGAGGGCGACATTAGCTGAAATCTTACAAACACAAATTGAACTCTAGTATGTTAGAAATTTTAACATATTGGTGATATCTAGCAGCAGCCAAACTAAATACATATTTCAATAACCCATCAAAGAACAAATCAAGTGGTCATTTCTAGCATGAACTATGCATTATACAAATGGTACAACTAAATAATGACGATTACTGTTGAAATCAAGGAACTACACATGATCATTTAAAATCCTAAAAAGAAAAGCATTATGTGTAAATTACGATCTAATAGGAAGCTAACTGATTAGTAGCTCAACGTATAAGATGTTCACCAGCCAATTACAATGTATAATTTCTTGACAAATAATTAACACACTTAATTGAAAACATTTCGATAGCTCCTATCCTTTGTATGAACTTAATGCACTTCTTGCTAAGCAAGCAACGATAGTGCATGACAGTGATGTATAGCTCAAGGTCCTCCAACGTTAATCTGGTTGAAATCAGTTAATTAACATACAATACAAATGAATGAGTAAAATATATAGACAGCAAACAAGCCATGTGTCATAACCATTAAAATATGCACAAATGTGATATATTGCTGAAGGATACAATAATACAGGAGAGTCAGCAAAAGTTATTGAAGTTCACAGAGTAATTAAATAATTCATAGAGGAAGCCAAGTCACTATTTTAAGTGTAAACAGCAGACACGCTGTATACCATATAAGCAATGAAGAATATGTACTGCAATGTTCAAAATCTAAAATACTGCATTACTATATAATAAAATGTGCATAAATGTAATACATAGAAGGTAAAACTAGTCATATGAATGAAGACCCTTTGTATTCCTATTGATTATGACTTAATATACATGTTTTGTGTACAATATCAATATAACAAGAACATTACTACAAAATAACATTGAAATATTAATACAATAATACGAATAGCAACAGTTCCTTGACAGCAAACGCAACCTTTTTATTTGCAGTTTGTTTGGGGAATGGTGGGAACTTTGCATACTTGTAGTGTACATTACATTTCTTATAGTTCAGGGCAGTAATTCATGTACAGTATTTCAACAACTATAAAATAGTCTAAAATAATAGGTTAATAATTTTTTAACCCTATCTTATTTCTACTTATGTTATTTTATTCAAAATATTTACTATATATGAATTACTGACAATAGTAGAGTTTTTTTTGGATAGAAAACAGAACCACTGGATTGTTTATAATCGTTGCACAATTGCCAAAAATGCACCATGTTACTTTCCGTGTCCTCTTCGTTCATCAGTTACTGGTTAGTGAACCAGATGGTAAGGGAATGATTCATAGGATAGTATTACAAGAGAATTTTGCTGTTATTTTCCAGCATGGTTGTTACAAATACTAAGAGGAACCATGTATCTGTAAATAAATTCTGGTCACAAGAATGCTTTTTGTTTCACATCATTGTTTTATATGAAGACAACGTTTCAATTCCCATGAAAAATGTTAGACCATCAATTGCAATAGACATTGTAGCCTCTTACATTTTTCATGGCTGAATGTGAAACATACCCAGTATTGGAACAGCAATTTTACATTCAAAAATAATATTCCATAACCATGTTATAAGTTTAAAATCTACTGCAAAACTAAACTTTAAAAATTTTTTTACCAGAAAATAATGTTACTATGTCACCACCATTCGCAATTACTTAAATTCCAAAGTAAACATAGTACCTCTGGCTCATCAACATAACTTAGCACAAATATACCATTGCAAAATAACCATCGATATTGATATTAAAATTGCATAACACATCTTAACATTATACGTGCTGTTTTAAGATAGCACACCAAGTTTGTGAGAGTATTAAAAGAAACGTAGCAGGTAATTGTAAATTACATACGAATCGTCCCTGACAATGAACCAGAAGGACACATACAGAAATTGGTATGAGACTAATGGTCAGAATGAAGACCTTGTTTACTTTGTTTTAAACTTTTAAAGTTCATGGTGTGATACTGTATGTAACCAATTTAAGTTCCAGCCCTTTATACCTGTCTTTCCCATAATTATTTGAACATGCACATTCTGCATATACATCATGATATAACCAAATTCCTCTTGTGTTTTTCTAGAGTACTTTGTTACACATTGCACACGTAATGAAACTTTTTCTGTTTTGCAGCAACCGTATTGTTACCAGAAAGGCATCTATTAACGAAGTTACATTTTGTGTAATCTATGAATTCACATACAATCAAAAAATACCAGTATGCACAGAAGGCAACGAAAGTAACACGAACACACAGTTTCTGCACAATACAGCTGCCTTGTGACCACAAGGTTTTTCTCCTTTGATGTCCTAGCACATCCTACAGAAATGTTGGGTGGCTGCAAACGTCATAGTTAATTAGGAGAGGCGTGTTATTCCTCAAGAAAAAATTTAATGCAATGTTCATCACACCACACTGCGTAGTAAGATATCACTGTCAGGTTCTTGAATTAGACTTCTCCCGTTACACCGCAATCCGTGCTCATATTATCCATTCTGGCTCTAACAAATTTTATACAAATCGGAACTTCATGCAAGTATTTGCTTGCCCCTGGAATGTTTATTTTCCAATAATCCAAATCAGACAAGTATCTGACGCTCGCAAAATGTCTGGAATGAACTTGCACTTTAGAGATCTGTCTACTGCTTTAATCTTGCACTGTATTGTTCTTCTTGAAAGTTTGCCTGCAGAAAAAAAACCAAAGTATGGATTTACCAAAGTACATCTTTCACCACATCGTTAGGATAGCAAGTTGTGCAGCTACCAAGTGGCCATATTCCAAATGAATATCTTGTTGACCGCTTCTATTACTTTGCTTCTCTGGTTTTACTAATAATGACGTGCATTTAAGAAAAGATAAGCGACGTTCATGTCAAAGGAGCCCGCAGCTTAGCGCAGTCTTCACACTTCTGTGAAATATTGGCCCCCCAAGTGGTTATGTTCCTATGTGTACTGCAAGTGAAGATTAACTAGGTCGTCAAACTGAATGTATCTGTCATCCTCCTAGCAGATGCATAACGGTCTTCTGCAGTGACAAACCATTGGTCTTCTAGAATTGTACCTAAAGCGTTTAGGACTGGAGCAAACGTCAATGAAGCTTGGGAAAGTTGCCATCTTGGTTGGCTGAGTACTGAATACATTCTTCTGTGAGCAAGTCAATCAAACGCTTCATCTGAATTCTGCTGTGCTCATTTTCCTGTGTGATCTACTGGTATCTTCCACTGGTAGTTTTGTTTCTCCTACGTCCAGCATAGTACACAATGCAGTGCAGTTTCTCCCTTCAATTATTCACTGCCCACCGAGTCTCGTCAGTGCCGTTAACATTAAGTGCTTCTCTGCATAACTGTCACTGAAGTAATGGCACTTTGATAGGATTATAATTTTGCTGTTATCTCCATTATACCCTTTGGTTGTGATGTCCAAGAGCATCAACGTCTTTCCCATTTTTTACATGCTACTACACTTTTACTCATGTGGGATTTGCTTCACCAAAATTGAGTTTTGCTGCAGGCTATTTTGGACAGATTTCTTTCCAAAACTATCATTCTTCGATGGAACTAGTGAAAGCTTCACGTGATATTGCCAGTACTATCATATGGAAGATAGAAGTAGAGAATAAAAGTGAACGACACCCTCGGGCCTCGCAACCTAATACCGTCGGGGTCGAAAAAAACAAGAGTTGGCCAAGGGAGGCCGACACTAAAGAAAAGAGAAATCTGACAAGTAAGAGGAAGTAATGTCAGACGATGAGTTTAACAATAAGAAGGAATGAAGTTATTACAGGCGGAGGCAGTTTCATTGTATTAACGTTTTGCTAGAGATGAGTTATCTCAAGTTGCAAGCAGTAGTTGGCAGTATTACATCCATGTCCATTATAGCTTAATAACCATATTCACATAGTGTGCGCTTTTATGTGTACTTCACATATTGAAGTACTATTTTCTCACACTTAAACTACATTAGTTGGTCATGATTATTACCCGAAACAAAAATCTAAATTCCTTGCATTACCTGTACATATGCGAAATATGTGGCAGTCTATCACTTCATCTGTATCAGTGTAGTTTTGAACAAAAGTGACATACAGATTACATTTAAATTACATACACCTAGAATTTTTATACTACTTTTTTCATTGAATTTCATTTGTGATTTCAGTTCAGCTACTAGATACATTTTGCTATGTATGAAAATATTTTAAATTTGAAGTACATATATCCACAAAATGAACCAGTCATATTTCATTCACTACCATATATGGTGGCAGTAAACATCACAAAATACACCAAAACAAATATGAGGTATCAATAATTCCTAAGTAAGTACTTGACCCATGAAAAAATACAAAATATATTAAGAGGTATCAAAATTGATAAGAATTGAGTAATTGTATATCTACAAAATAAACAAGATACTTCTATGACCGATCATAGGGTTACGAATGACCTCACATTATCATATTCATAGAAGTTTCGGGTATGCAGCCGGTCGTCGTCTAAAACATCACACGATATTTCGGCCAGACACCTGCTAGCCATCTTCAGGTGAGTCGATGAAGACTGAAGAGTGCGTCCAGCGTTCCACTATATATAGAAAACTTGGCGGTCACAGCGCATGCGTCAAAACAGACAGGCCACACCTGCCGGACGGCAGCGCCCTCGCTGGTGGAGCCGCGGAGTTCAGCTGTCCTCTGCATTGCCACTGCCACTCACAGCCGACGTCGGCGCTCTCCGTCGTCTTCGATCTGAGCAAATTTTAGTACTGACGGGATTCCATGCTTTGTCAAGATTGTAGCCACTATCCCGATTCATCAAATTTTCCGCGACACGTATTTCCACAGATTCTTTGATAATGGAGTCCCAAAAAGATGTTTCTGTTGTCAAAATTACCGTTTTATCTTACTCCATAGAGTGTCCGGTGGAAATGCTATGTTCAGCAATAGCAGACTTGCTTGACTGTAAAAGGCGTGTGTTGCGTTTGTGTTCACTGCAACGTTCTTCAACAGTGCGCTAAGTCTGGCCTATATAAGCCATCCCACATTGGCAGTAGCCCCCTGTCTCCCATGGTGAATAACCTTTTTATGGAGGACTTCGAGGGACGAGCCCTTGAATCAGCACCCCTTAAACCCTTCAGTATTTTGGAGATATGTAGACGATACTTTCATTCTATGGCCTCATGGGGAAGATAATCTAAAGAAGTTTTTACACCATCTCAACTCTCTTCATGATAACATCCGGTTCACAATGGAAGTAGAGCAAAATGGATGCTTACCTTTTTTTTGGATGTTTTAGTTAAAAGAAAGGATGATGGCTCTTTGGGAAACTCAGTTTTTCGGAAGCCAACTCATACTGATTTATATTTACAGGCTTCAAGTTGTCACCAACCGTCGCAAACCAGTAGTGTCCTTAAAACACTTGTTCACAGAGCCCATACAATCTCAGATGCTGATAGTCTGCCACAAGAGCTGGCTCACCTCCAGCATGTGTTTCGAGACAACGGATATTCTAACCAGCAAATAAATAAGGCACTCTCACTCAGAAAGAATAACAAAAAAGTGGAGAACGAGGACGACACACCGGCAAAATCCGTTGCTTTTCTTCCGTTTGTGGGAATATTTCTTTTAAAATAGCAAGAATTCTCCAAAATTTTCAAGTGAAAGTAATTTTCCGTCCACCATCCAAAACTTCAGACTTCCTGGGTTCGGTTAAGGATGACTTCTTGTTGCGTAAGGCTGGTGTCTACAAAGTCCCTGCCAATGTGGGATGGCTTATATAGGCCAGACTACGCGCACTGTTGAACCTTGCAGTGAACACAAACGCAACACACGCCTTTTACAGTCAAGCAAGTCTGCTATTGCTGAACATTGCATTTCCACCGGACACACTATGGAGTACGATAAAACGGTTTTTTTTTTTTTTTTTTTTTTTTTTTTTTTTTTGTGGTTTTAGGGCGCACAACTTCTATGGTCATTAGCGCCCAGCTAAGAACATTGAATCGCTATGATCTAAAAAAAATGGTGACTGTCAGAACATCAGCAAGAGGCTAAAAACAAAAGATAAAAGACAATTAAAAGGGTTAAATATCCTTGGATAGGTTGGCCAAGTTGATAAAACGCAAAACTCGAGCAGCTGCTCGTGTGTCATCAGCTAAAATTTCCTCCAGAGTAGACGGAAAGTGAAGGGCTACACGGAGGTGATTAAAATTAACACAAGTCAGTAAAACATGTCGCACTGTCAACAGTTCACCGCAGGAGCATAGCGGTGCAGGTTCGGCGGACAGCAAGTGACGGTGGCTGAAACGGCAATGACCGATCCGCAACCGAGCCAGGATGACCTCCTCCCGCCGAGAGGGGCGTGAGGATGTCCTCCAAGCGGTCGGGATCGGTTTGACAGTTCGCAATTTATTATTGTACAGTGAAAGCCACACACTGTGCCATTGCGACACGATACTCCGGCGAAGAGCCCGTTGAACATCGTCCGATGGGACGCAAAAGGTAGCCATGCGAGGCAAAAGAGCTGCGGCCTTGGCTGCTGTGTCGGCGGCCTCATTCCCGGGCACACCCACATGGCCAGGAACCCACAGGAAAGAAACGTGACAGCTGTCATCAGCCAGCAACTGGAGGGAGCGTTGGATCCGATACACGAGAGGATGGTTCGAGAAAGGGTCCTTAAGACTCTGCAGGGCACTTAGGGAGTCAGAACATATGGCATAGAAAGGGTGGCGGTGGCGGCAGGTATACAAAACGGCCTGGTGGAGGGCGAAAAGCTCAGCCGTGAAGTTTGAGCACCGGTCAGGGAGCTTGTATTGGAAACGGTTGTCCCCGACGACGAAGGCAGATCCGACACCGGCAGTGCTCTTGGAACCATCAGTGTAAATAAATACGGCATTATCGAA
The DNA here is from genome assembly GCA_026315105.1 of Locusta migratoria. Taxonomy (NCBI): domain Eukaryota; kingdom Metazoa; phylum Arthropoda; class Insecta; order Orthoptera; family Acrididae; genus Locusta; species Locusta migratoria. The sequence goes on from CM048750.1 coordinate 326,388,425, forward strand.
CCGCGAACGGAGTTCGACAAGCCTCGAGCGGAATACCAAATCCGGAGTGCTCTCCTTGGGGAGCGAACTAAGTTCGAGGTGTGTGTGAACCTGGGCCTGATGCCACGGTGGCAATGGGCTTTCGCTCAACCGAAGGGTGGAAGGAAGGGTAAAATCGAGCCGCTGTAGCAGGCGGCGAAACCGAACTCCCGGTGGAAGCAAGGCAATCACAGACAACTGATATTGGCGATCGAGTGAGTCGTCAAAAAATAATCTGTAAGATGGATGGTTGGGCATCGACCGTAGGCGGCATGCGTACCGACACAAGAGTATGTCACGTCGATTGGTCAAGGGTAATACAGCAGCCTCGGCATACAGACTTTCAACAGGGCTGGTATAAAATGCACCGGTCGCCAAACGTAATCCACGATGGTGGATAGAATTGAGACGGCGGAGAATAGACGGCCGTGCTGAAGAGTATACAAGGCTTCCATAGTCGAGCTTCGACTGAACAATGGCCTGGTAAAGGTGAAGCAGGACGGTACGATCCGCTCCCCATGACGTGCCACTGAGGACACGAAGAACGTTAAGGGATCGGGCACAACGGGCAGCCAGGTAGGACACGTGTGTGGACCAGCAAAGTTTCCGATCCAACATGAGTCCCAAGAATTTTGTAGTCTCCACGAAAGGGAGAGCAACAGGGCCGAGACGTAGAGAAGGTGGAAGAAATTCCTTGTATCTCCAGAAATTGATACACACAGTTTTCTCAGTGGAGAATCGGAAGCCGTTTGCGATGCTCCAGGAATACAGACGGTCAAGACAGCGTTGGAGAGAACGCTCCAAGAGACACGTCCGCTGGGCGCTACAATAAATTGCGAAATCGTCAACAAAAAGAGATCCGGAGACGTCGGCTGAAAGGCAATCCACGATCGGATTGATTGCAATGGCAAAGAGCGCCACACTCAAGACGGAGCCCTGTGGTACCCCATTCTCCTGGCAAAAGGTATCTGACAAAACAGAGCCCACCCGCACCCGGAACTTGCGATCCGCCAAAAACGCTTGAATGAAAAGAGGAAGGCGGCCCCGAAGGCCCCATGTGTGCAGTGTGCGGAGAATGCCCGCTCTCCAACAGGTATCGTATGCCTTCTCCAAGTCGAAGAACACGGCTACTGTTTGACGCTTCTTCAGAAAGTTGTTCATAATGAAGGTCGACAACGTAACGAGGTGGTCAGCAGCAGAGCGGTGTCGACGAAAACCGCATTGGATATTAGTCAGAAGGCGGCGAGATTCGAGGAGCCAGACCAACCGAGCGTTAACCATGCGTTCCATCAGCTTACAGACGCAGCTCGTCAGAGAAATAGGACGATAACTGGAAGGAAGGTGTTTGTCCTTCCCTGGTTTGGGGATGGGGACAACAATGGCTTCACGCCAACTTGTGGGAACATGACCTTCAGTCCATATGCGATTGTAGGTACTAAGAAGAAAGCACTTGCTCGCAGGAGAGAGGTTCTTCAGCATTTCAATGTGAATGGAATCGGGCCCGGGAGCAGAAGACCGGGACAGGGCGAGAGCACGATCTAGCTCCTGCATGGTGAAGGCGACGTTATAATTTTCCCGATTAAAAGAACGGAAAGAAGGCGGCCGTGCCTCCTCTACCTGTTTGCGAGGGAGAAAGGCAGGGTGGTAATGGGCAGAGCTCGAAACCTCTGCAAAGAAACGACCCAATGCGTTTGAAACATCAGCTGGGTCCACGAGGACCGCGTTCTCCACGGTCAGGCCAGGAATCGGGGAGTGGACCTTGATGCCGGACAAACGGCGTAGGCCACCCCAGACAACCGTGGAGGGAGTAAAACGGTTAAAAGAACTAGTAAAAGCTGTCCAGCAAGCTTTCTTGCTGTCGTTTATGATACGACGACACTGCGCTCTCATACGTTTGTAATTGATGCAATTCTCCAAAGTTGGGTGGCGGCGGAAGGTGCGTAAAGCACGGCGCCGGGCTCGAAGCGCGTCGCGGCAGGCTGCAGTCCACCAAGGGACCTGGACACGACGTGGAGAAGAGGATGTACGAGGTATGGAACGTTCAGCAGCAGTGAGGATAACCTCTGTGAGGTATTCGACCTGACTGTCACAGTTGGGAAAATTCTGATTGTGAAAAACAGCCATGGAAGAATAAAGCCCCCAGTCGGCTTTAGAAATGTTCCAACTGGTGGGACGTGGAGATGGGGAATGATGTAGGAAGTGGATGATACAAGGGAAATGGTCACTCGAGTACGTGTCAGAAAGTGCATACCACTCAAACCGACCGGCAAGCTGAGGAGTGCATATTGCGAGGTCTATATGGGAATAAGTGTGTGTTGTGTCAGAAAGGAAGGTCGGTGCACCGGTGTTGAGGCAGACAAGATCGAGGTGGTGGAGAATGTCCACCAAAAGGGAGCCTCTCGGACAAGGTGCCGGAGAGCCCCATAGGGGGTGGTGGGCATTAAAGTCGCCTACCAACACGAAAGGTGAAGGGAGCTGGTCAACAAGGTTTAGCAAATCTGCCCTAGTAAGGGCAGATGACGATGGCGAATATATATTACAGAGGGAGAAGGTAAATGTGTATAAGGTGATGCGGACGGCAACTGCCTGTAGGTGAGTGTGCAAGGAAATGGGATGGAAATAGACGTCGTCTCGAAGGAGCATCAGAACCCCTCCATGGGCTGGGACACCTTCCACAGGTGGCAGGTCGAACCGCACAGAGGTGTAGTGTGGAAAGTCTGCACGATCACGTGGACGCAACTTAGTTTCCTGGAGGCAGACTAGAAGCGGGCAGTGCAATCGAAGGAGTAATTTTAACTCCTCCCGATTAGAACGAATACCGCGAATGTTCCATTGAAGGAGCGCCATGATAAAAATGAGAGAAGAAATAAGGATAAAAACCAAGTAGCGAGCGGGGTCACCTCGACGGCCGCTGAGGACCGGATTTCGAGGGAGCACTGCTATCGCTGTCCAGGGGCAAAGGGTCGTGGTCCATAGGTTCGACCGACGCGCCTGCCACCTCCCTGAGTTGATCAGGAGGGGCAGTTTCCACCGCCGGTAAAGGGCCGGGCGCCCGGCAAACGGAGCGTCCCGGTGAAACAGAAGACGGCCGAGGCCGGCAACTGTTGGACGGCGCGACAGATGGGTCACGCCTCGGCGGGGAAGGAGAGGAACTCTTTTTCTTGTCAGCTCTTCTGGAAGAGTGATGGCGGGAAGAGGCAGTTGACGGTTGGGAAGCCTGAGAACGCAGAAAATCCTCGCGGACGGGTTCCTTTTTCAAGGTCCGGGCATCTTGTTTAGGTGCCCGCGGTTTACTAGATGTAGACGAAGACTGTACCTTAGAAGCAGCAGGAGGAAGCGGGGACGTGGAACGGGCAATCTTCGGGCTGGCGGATCGCACAACTGTGTCAGCGAAAGTGAAATCACATGTCTGGGTACTGGAATCTTTGGTAGGTCGAGGTGAGGTGAGTACCTTACTGTATGTACCCGCTGGGAGGACAGTGGGCTTTCGACTCGCCAACAACTTACGAGCGGCAGATGTTGATACCTTCTCCGTAACCCGGATTTGCTGGATTACCTTCTCATCCTTGTATACAGGACAGTCGCGAGAGGAAGCCGCATGGTCACCGTTGCAGTTTAGGCAGTGAGGGGACGGAGGTGGGCAATCCCCCTCATGGGCGTCCCTACCACAAGTGACACACTTTGCTGCATTTGGGCAATGTTCACGGGTATGATTGTACCTGTGGCATTGAAAACAGCGCGTTGGGTTAGGCACATAAGGTCGGACAGAGATGACTTCATACCCTGCTTTGACCTTCGACGGGAGGTCAACTCTGTCGAACGTCAAAAACACAGTACGAGTCGGTGTCAATTGGGTATCGACCTTTTTCATCACCCTGTGGACGGCTGTCACACCCTGATCGGACATATACGATTGGATGTCTTCATCAGACAGCCCGTCAAGGGATCTCGTAAAAACTACCCCCCTTGACGAGTTGAGTGTGCGGTGTGCTTCTACCTTAACGGGAAATGTGTGCAACAACGTAGTACGTATAAGTTTTTGGGCTTGGAAGGCACTGTCCACTTCCAGCAACAATGTGCCATTGCGCTGACGTGAACAGGTTTTAACAGGGCCAGCAATTGCATCTACACCTTTCTGTATAACGAAAGGATTGACAGAATTGAAATCCTTTCCGTCGGTGCGAGAGACAACCAGAAATTTAGGCACATTAGACAGAGTCTTTTTAGGCTGAGGCGAGTCTAACTTACGTTTGTGAGTCAACGTCACGAAAGAAGATAAGGAAGTCATCGCGGAAGTGTCCCCCGTGATTACCGGCGTCTCCGATGGCGCGCTCCTTCCTAGTGGGGGCCCTCTCCGAGGGCTTACCCGCCTTAGGTGATTGTTCACACCTCAGGTCACACCTCCCGAGAACTGACGGAGGGACCAATCGGCACGTTCGGAAGGTACCAGCTCGGGTAATCACCCCTCCCTGGGCCTGGCCTTTACCAGGGGGTACGTACGTGCCTTACTTGTCTACCCGGGGCGGGGAATTACGCGTTACCCCGTCACCTGCTACGCACGATAATGCGTGGGTCGGCCTTCAGACACGCACAGGGAGGAAAGAAGAAGAGGATAGGAAATGAAGAGAAAGAAGGAAGAAGTGTCTCAAACGCCGAAGCGGAGACTAATGAGGAGAAGAAAGCCAGGAGAGTACAAGGAGAGAAAGACAGAAAACAAAGGGTAAGAAGGGAAGGAACGAAGGAAGAAAAACCACAACAAGAACCACAGTAGCTCACGAAATATGCCCGTCTTCGGGCGAAGGCATAAACCGGGAGGGACAGTGAAGCAGCCTGGGGCAGAAGAAAGGCTGCTCCGGCTCGGGGCCCCGTGCGCGCCACACACGTACCCACAAAAGAACTGTGGGCCCCCTGGGGGGACGATAAAACGGTAATTTTGACAACAGCAACATCTTTTTGGGACTCCATTATCAAAGAATCTGTGGAAATACGTGTCGCGGAAAATTTGATGAATCGGGATAGTGGCTACAATCTTGACAAAGCATGGAATCCCGTCTTTACTAAAATTTGCTTAGATCGAAGACGACGGAGAGCGCCGACGTCGGCTGTGAGTGGCAGTGGCAATGCAGAGGACAGCTGAACTCCGCGGCTCCACCAGCGAGGGCGCTTTTTTTTGTGTGGTTTTAGGGCGCACAACTTCTATGGTCATTAGCGCCCAGCAAAGAACATTGATTCGCTATGATCTCAAAAAAATGGTGACTGTTAGAACATCAGCAAGAGGCTAAAAACGAAAGATAAAAGACAATTAAAATGGTTAAATATCCTTGGATAGGTTGGCCAAGTTCATAAAACGCAAAACTCGAGCAGCTGCTCGTGTGTCATCAGCTAAAATTTCCTCCAGAGTAGACGGAAAGTGAAGGGCTACACGGAGATGATTAAAATTAACACAAGTCAGTAAAACATGTGGCACTGTCAGCAGTTCACCGCAGGAGCATAGCGGTGCAGGTTCGGCGGATAGCAAGTGACGGTGGCTGAAACGGCAATGACCGATCCGCAACCGAGCCAGGATGACCTCCTCCCGCCGAGAGGGGCGTGAGGATGTCCTCCAAGCGGTCGGGATCGGTTTGACAGTTCGCAATTTATTGTTGTACAGTGAAAGCCACACACTGTGCCATTGCGACACGATACTCCGGCGAAGAGCCCGTTGAACATCGTCCGATGGGACGCAAAAGGTAGCCATGCGAGGCAAAAGAGCTGCTGCCTTGGCTGCTGTGTCGGCGGCCTCATTCCCGGGCACACCCACATGGCCAGGGACCCACAGGAAAGAAACGTGACAGCTGTCATCCGCCAGCAACTGGAGGGAGCGTTGGATTCGATACACGAGAGGATGGTTCGAGAAAGGGTCCTTAAGACACTGCAGGGCACTAAGGGAGTCAGAACATATGGCATAGAAAGGGTGGCGGTGGCGGCAGGTATACAAAACGGCCTGGTGGAGGGCGAAAAGCTCAGCCGTGAAGTTTGAGCACCGGTCAGGGAGCTTGTATTGGAAACGGTTGTCCCCGACGACGAAGGCAGATCAGACACCGGCAGTGCTCTTGGAACCATCAGTGTAAATAAATACGGCATTATCGAACCGCGAACGGAGTTCGACAAACCTCGAGCGGAATACCAAATCCGGAGTGCTCTCCTTGGGGAGCGAACTAAGTTCGAGGTGTGTGTGAACCTGGGCCTGATGCCACGGTGGCAATGGGCTTTCGCTCAACCGAAGGGTGGAAGGAAGGGTAAAATCGAGCCGCTGTAGCAGGCGGCGAAACCGAACTCCCGGTGGAAGCAAGGCAATCGCAGACAACTGATATTGGCGATCGAGTGAGTCGTCAAAAAATAATCTGTAAGATGGATGGTTGGGCATCGACCGTAGGCGGCATGCGTAGCGACACAAGAGTATGTCACGTCGATTGGTCAAGGGTAATACAGCAGCCTTGGCATACAGACTTTCAACAGGGCTGGTATAAAATGCACCGGTCGCCAGACGTAATCCACGATGGTGGATAGAGTTGAGACGGCGGAGAATCGACGGCCGTGCTGAAGAGTATACAAGGCTTCCATAGTCGAGTTTCGACTGAACAATGGCCTGGTAAAGGTGAAGCAGGACGGTACGATCCGCTCCCCATGACGTGCCACTGAGGACACGAAGGACGTTAAGGGATCGGGCACAACGGGCAGCCAGGTAGGACACATGTGTGGACCAGCAAAGTTTCCGATGCAACATGAGTCCCAAGAATTTTGTAGTCTCCACGAAAGGGAGAGCAACAGGGCCGAGACGTAGAGAAGGTGGAAGAAATTCCTTGTATCTCCAGAAATTGATACACACAGTTTTCTCAGTGGAGAACCGGAAGCCGTTTGCAATGCTCCAGGAATATAGACGGTCAAGACAGCGTTGGAGAGAACGCTCCAAGAGACACGTCCGCTGGGCGCTGCAATAAATTGCGAAATCGTCAACAAAAAGAGATCCGGAGACATCGGCTGAAAGGCAATCTACGATCGGATTGATTGCAATGGCAAAGAGCGCCACACTCAAGACGGAGCCCTGTGGTACCCCATTCTCCTGGCAAAAGGTATCTGACAAAACAGAGCCCACCCGTACCCGGAACTTGCGATCCGCCAAAAACGCTTGAATGAAAAGAGGAAGGCGGCCCCGAAGGCCCCATGTGTGCAATGTGCGGAGAATGCCCGCTCTCCAACAGGTATCGTATGCCTTCTCCAAGTCGAAGAACACTGCTACTGTTTGACGCTTCTTTAGAAAGTTGTTCATAATGAAGGTCGACAACGTAACGAGGTGGTCAGCAGCAGAGCGGTGTCGACGAAAACCGCATTGGAAATTAGTCAGGAGGCGGCGAGATTAGAGGAGCCAGACCAACCGAGCGTTAACCATGCGTTCCATCACCTTACAGACGCAGCTCGTCAGAGAAATGGGGCGATAACTGGAAGGAAGGTGTTTGTCCTTGCCTGGTTTGGGGATGGGGACAACAATGGCTTCACGCCAACTTGTGGGAACATGACCTTCAGTCCATATGCGATTGTAGGTACTAAGAAGAAAGCACTTGCCCGCAGGAGAGAGGTTCTTCAGCATCTCAATATGAATGGAATCGGGCCCGGGAGCAGAAGACCGGGACAGGGCGAGAGCACGATCTAGCTCCTGCATGGTGAAGGCGACGTTATAATTTTCACGATTAAAAGAGCGGAAAAGAGGCGGCCGTGCCTCCTCTACCTGTTTGCGAGGGAGAAAGGCAGGGTGGTAATGGGCAGAGCTCGAAACCTCCGCAAAGAAACGACCCAATGCGTTTGAAACATCAGCTGGGTCCACGAGGACTGCGTTCTCCACGGTCAGGCCAGGAATCGGGGAGTGGACCTTGATGCCGGACAAACGGCGTAGGCCACCCCAGACAACCGTGGAGGGAGTAAAACGGTTAAAAGAACTAGTAAAAGCAGTCCAGCAAGCTTTCTTGCTGTCGTTTATGATACGACGGCACTGCGCTCTCATACGTTTGTAATTGATGCAATTCTCCAAAGTTGGGTGGCGGCGGAAGGTGCGTAAAGCACGGCGCCGGGCTCGAAGCGCGTCGCGGCAGGCTGCAGTCCACCAAGGGACCTGGACACGACGTGGAGAAGAGGATGTACGAGGTATGGAACGTTCAGCAGCAGTGAGAATAACCTCTGTGAGGTATTCGACCTGACTGTCACAGTTGGGAAAATGCTGATTGTGAAAAACAGCCATGGAAGAATAAAGCCCCCAGTCGGCTTTAGAAATGTTCCAACTGGTGGGACGTGGAGATGGGGAGTGATGTAGGAAGTGGATGATACAAGGGAAATGGTCACTCGAGTACGTGTCAGAAAGTGCATACCACTCAAACCGACCGGCAAGCTGAGGAGTGCATATTGCGAGGTCTATATGGGAATAAGTGTGTGTTGTGTCAGAAAGGAAGGTCGGTGCACCGGTGTTGAGGCAGACAAGATCGAGGTGTTGGAGAAGGTCCACCAAAAGGGAGCCTCTCGGACAAGGTGCCGGAGAGCCCCATAGGGGGTGGTGGGCATTAAAGTCGCCTACCAACACGAAAGGTGAAGGGAGCTGGTCAACAAGGTTTAGCACATCTGCCCTAGTAAGGGCAGATGACGATGGCGAATATATATTACAGAGGGAGAAGGTAAATGTGTATAAGGTGATGCGGACGGCAACTGCCTGTAGGTGAGTGTGCAAGGAAATGGGATGGAAATAGACGTCGTCTCGAAGGAGCATCAGAACCCCTCCATGGGCTGGGACACCTTCCACGGGTGGCAGGTCGAACCGCACAGAGGTGTAGTGTGGAAAGTCTGCACGATCACGTGGACGCAACTTAGTTTCCTGGAGGCAGACTAGAAGCGGGCAGTGCAATCGAAGGAGTAATTTTAACTCCTCCCGATTAGAACGAATGCCGCGAATGTTCCATTGAAGGAGCGTCACGATAAAAATGAGAGAAGAAATAAGGATAAAAACCAAGTAGCGAGCGGGGTCACCTCGACGGCCGCTGAGGACCGAATTTCGAGGGAGCACTGCTATCGCTGTCCAGGGGCAAAGGGTCGTGGTCCATAGGTTCGACCGACGCGCCTGCCACCTCCCCGAGTTGATCGGGAGGGGCAGTTTCCACCGCCGGTAAAGGGCCGGGCGCCCGGCAAACGGAGCGTCCCGGTGAAACAGAAGACGGCCGATGCCGGCAACTGTTGGACGGCGCGACAGATGGGGAAGGAGAGGAACTCTTTTTCTTGTCAGCTCTTCTGGAAGAGTGACGGCGGGAAGAGGCAGTTGACGGTTGGGAAGCCTGAGAACGCAGAAAATCCTCACGGACGGGTTCCTTTTTCAAGGTCCGGGCGTCTTGTTTAGGTGCCCGCGGTTTACTAGAGGTTGACGAAGACTGTACCTTAGAAGCAGCAGGAGGAAGCGGGGACGTGGAACGGGCAATCTTCGGTCTGACGGATCGCACAACTGTGTCAGCGAAAGTGAAATCACAAGTCTGGGTACTGGAATCCTTAGTAGGTCGAGTTGAGGTGAGGACCTTACTGTATGTACCCGCTGGGAGGACAGTGGGCTTTCGACTCGCCAACAACTTTCGAGCGGATGATGTTGATACCTTCTCCGTGACCCGAATTTGCTGAATGAGTTTTTCATCCTTATATACAGGGCAGTCGCGAGAGGAAGCCGTATGGTCGCCGTTGCAGTTAAGGAAGTGAGGGGACGGAGGTGGGCAATCCCCCTCATGGGCGTCCCTACCACAAGTGACACATTTTGCTGCATGTGGGCAATGTTCACGGGTATGGTTGTACCTGTGGCACTGAAAACAGCGCGTTGGGTTAGGTACATAAGGGCGGACAGAGATGACTTCATACCCTGCTTTGACCTTCGACGGGAGGTCAACTTTGTCGAACGTCAAAAACACAGTACGAGTCGGTGTCAGCAGGTTATCGACCTTTTTCATCACCCTGTGGACGGCTGTCACATCCTGATCGGACATATAGGACCGGATGTCGTCATCAGACAACCCGTCAAGGGATCTCGTAAAAACTACCCCCCGTGACGAGTTGAGTGTGCGGTGCGCTTCTACCTTAACTGGAAAAGTGTGCAACAACGTAGTACGTATCAGTTTTTGGGCTTGGAAGGCACTTTCCACTTCCAGCAACAATGTGCCATTGCGCTGACGTGAACAGGTTTTAACAGGGCCAGCAATTGCATCTACACCTCTCTGTATAACGAAAGGATTGACAGAATTGAAATCCTTTCCGTCGGTGCGAGAGACAACAAGAAATTTAGGTACATTAGGCAGAGTCTTTTTTTGCTGAGGCGAGTCTAACTTACGTTTCTGGGTCAACGTCACGAAAGAAGATAAGGAAGTCATCGCGGAAGTGTCCCCCATGATTACCGGCGTCTCCGATGGCGCGCTCCTTCCTAGTGGGGGCCCTCTCCGAGGGCTTACCCGCCTTAGGTGATTGTTCACACCTCAGGTCACACCTCCCGAGAACTGACGGAGGGACCAATCGGCACGTTCGGAAGGTACCAGCTCGGGTAATCACCCCTCCCTGGGCCTGGCCTTTACTAGGGGGTACGTACGTGCCCTACTTGTCTACCCGGGGCGGGGAATTACGCGTTACCCCGTCACCTGCTACGCACGATAATGCGTGGGTCGGCCTTCAGACACGCACTGGGAGGAAAGAAGAAGAGGATAGGAAATGAAGAGAAAGAAGGAAGAAGAGTCTCAAACGCTGAAGCGGATACTAATGAGGAGGAGAAGAAGGCTAGGAGAGTTCAAGGAGAGAAAGACAGAAAACAAAGGGTAAGAAAGGAAGGAATGAAGGAAGAAAAACCACAACAAGAACCACCGTATCTCACGAAATATGCCCGTCTCCGGGCGAAGGCATAAACCGGGAGGGAAAGTGAAGCAGCCTGGGGCAGAAGAAAGGCTGCTCCGGCTCGGGGACCCGTGCGCGCCACACACGTACCCACAAAAGAACTGTGGGCCCCCCCTGGGGGGTCAATGATGGCTTGATTATCTACTGTTACACCTCAACCAGCTTTCACTGCTTGAGCTACTTCCATCGTCTACCATTCAACTTTGTAAACTTCCAGGCCCTAGCCATGCCCCCCCCCCACAAAAAAAGGACAAGCTTATCAGCAATTTGTTATTGATTTTATTTCCAAGCGGTCGGGATCAGTTTTACGGTTCTCTATTTATTGTCGTGGATTGAGAACCACGAACTGTGCCAGGACGACACAATACACCGGCGAAGAGCACGTTGAATATCATATGATGGGACGCAAAAAGTCGCCATGCGAGGCAAAAGAGCTGCTGCCTTGGCTGTTAAGTCGGCGGTCTCATTCCCGGGCACACCCACGTGGCCGGGGACACACACAAAACAAACGTGAAAGCCGTTATCTGCTAGTAAGTGAATGGAGCGTTGAATTTGATACACGACAGGACGGATCAAGAAAGGGTCCTTAAGGCTCTGCAGGACACTAGGAGTCAGAACAGATGGCATAAAAGGGATGGCGGCGACGGCGGATGTATAAAACAACCTGGTGGTGGGCAAAAATCTCAGCCGTGAAATTCGAGCACCAGTCAGGGAGCTTGTATTGGAACAGGTTCTCCCCGACGACGAAGGCAGATCCGACACCGTCAGTGCTCTTGGAACCATCAGTGTAGATAAATATGGCATTATCGAACCGAGAACGGAGTTAGACAAGCCTCGAGCGGTATATCAAATCTCCTTGGGCTGCAAACTAAGTTCAAGGTGAGTGTGAACCTGGGCCTGATGCCACGGTGGCAATGGGCTCTCGCTCAACCTGAAGGTGGAAGGAAGGGTAAAATCGAGCTGCTGAAGCAGGTGGTGAAACAGACCTCCAGGTGGAAGCAAGGCTATCGCAGACAACCGATATTGGCGATCAAGTGAGTCATCAAAGAATAATTGGTAAAATGGATGGTAGGGCATCAACAGCGATCAGCATGCGTACCGACACAAGAGTATGTCACGCCAAGAGGTCAGGGGTAATACAGCAGCTTCGGCAGAAGGGACGGCCGTTCAGAAGAGTACACAAAGCTTCCGTAGTCCAGCTTCGACTGAAAAATGGCCCGGTAAAGGTGAAACAACTGAACAATCCACTCCTCATGACGTGCCACTGAGGACACTAAGAACATTAAGAGATCTGGCACAGCGGTCAGCCAGGTAGGACACGTGTGGGGACCAGCAAAGTTTCTGATCCACCACTATCCCCAAGAATTTTGTTGTCTCCACGAATGGGAGAGCAATGGGGCCTAGACGTAGAGATGGAATAAATTCCTTTTATCTCCATAAGTTTATGCACACCGTTTTCTCAGTGCAGAATGCTCCAGAAATATAGGCGGTCAAGAAAGCGTTGAAGACAACGCTCGAAGAGACAGTTCCACTGGGCGCTGCAATAAATTGCGAAATCGTCTACAGTAAGGGATCCGGAAACGTGGGCTGAAAGGCAATCTACGATCGGATTGATTTCAATGGCAAACAGAAGCCACGCTCAAGACGGAGCCCTGTGGCATCCCATTCTCCTGGCGAAAGGTATCTGACAAAACAGAGCCCACCCGTACCCGGAACTTGTGGTCTGCTAAAAACGCTTAAATAAAGAGAGAGGCGGCAACGAAGGCAGCATGTGCGCAATGTGCGGAGAATGCCCACTCTCCAACAGGTATGGTAAGCCTTCTGCAAGTCTAAGAACACTGCTACAATTTGACGCTTCCTTAGAAAGTTATGAATAACTAAGGTTAACAAGGTGACGTGGTGGTCAGCAGCAGAGCGGTGTCTACGAAAACTTCATTGAACATTAGTCACGAGGCGTGGACATTCGTGGAGCCAGACCAACCGAGCGTTAACCAGGCATTCCATCACCTTACAGACGCAGCTAGTAAGAGAAATGGGGCAATAACTGGAGAGAAGGTGTTTGTCCTTCCCTGGTTTGGGGATGGGGACAACAATGGCTTCACGCCAACTTGTGGGAACATGACCTTCAGTCCATATGCGATTGTAGATACTAAGAAGGAAACACTTGTCCGCAGGAGAGAGGTTCTTCAGCATCTCAATATGGATGGAATCGGGCATAGGAGCGGAAGATCGGGACAGGCCGAGAGCACGGTCCAGCTTCTGCATGGTAAAGGCGACATAATTTCCACGATTAAAAGAGTGGAAAGAACGCGGCCGTGCCTCCTCTACCTGTTTGCGAGGGAGAAAGGCAGGGTGGTAATGGGCAGAGCTCGAAACCTCCGCAAAGAAACGGCCCAATGCGTTGGAAACATCAGCGGGGTCCACGAGGACTGCATTCTCGACTGTCAGGCCAGGAATCGGGGAGTGGACCTTGATGCCGGATAAACGGCGTAGGCCACCCCAAACAACCGTGGAGGGAGTAAAGCGGTTAAAAGAACTAGTAAAAGCAGCCCAGCAAGCTTTTTGCTGTCTTTTATAATACGACATTGCGCTCTCATACGTTTATAATTTATACAATTCTCCTAATTTGGGTGGCGGCGGAAGGTGCGTAAAGCACGTCGCCTGGCTCTAAGCGCGTCGCGACAGGCTGCAGTCCACCAAGGGACCGGGACACTACGTGGAGAAGAGGATGTACGAGGTATGGAATGTTCGTCAGCGGTGAGAATAACCTCTGAGGTGTTCGACCTTACTGTCACAGCTGAAAAAGTCCTGATTGTGAAAAACTGCCATGGAAGAATACAGCCCCCAGACGGCTTTAGAAATGTTCCAACTGGTGGGACGTGGAGATGGGGAATGATGCAAGAAGTGGATGACAAGTAAAATGGTTACCCGCGTACGTGCCAAAGTGCATACCACTCAAACCGACCGGCAAGCTGAGGAGTGCATAACACGAGGTCTATTTGGGAATAGGTGTGTGTTGTGTCGGAAAGGAAAGTCGGTGCACCGGTGTTGAGGCAGAGAAGATTGAGGTGTTTGAGAATGTCCACAAAAAGGTAGCCTCTCTGCCAAGGTGCCGGAGAGCTTCATAGAGGGGTGATGGGCATTAAAGTAGCCTACCAAGACAAACGGTGGAGGAAGCTGTTAAACAAGGCGTAGCACATCTGCCCTAGTAAGGGCGGATGACAATTGCGAGTAGATATTACAAAGGGAAAAGGAAAAGTTGGATAGTGATATGCGGACGGCAACTGCCTGTAGGTGAGTATGCCATGAAATGGGACGGTGATAGACGTCGTCCCGAATGAGTATCAGAACCCCTCCATGGGCTGAGGTACCTTCCACAGGTGGCAGGTCGAAACACAGTTTTGTAGTGGGGGAAGTCTGCACGATCACTTGGACTTAACTTAGTTTCTTGGAGAAACTGGAAGCGGGCAATGCAAACAAAGGAGAAGTTTTAATTCCTCCCGATTGGAACGAAAGCCGCTAATATTCCATTGAAGGAGTGCCACGATAAAAATTAAGAGAAGAAAGGAAGATAAAAAGGAACAAGCAGGTGGGGTCACCTCGACAGCCGCCGAAGACCGAGCTTAGAGGGAGCACTATTGTCGCCATCTAGAGGCAGAGAGTCATGTTCCATAGGTTCAATCGACACATCTGCCACCTTACGGAGTTTATCAGGAGGGGCAGCTTCCGCCGCCGGTAAAATGCCGGTTGCCCAACTAACAGTAGTGCGTCCCAGCGAGACAGAAGATGATCGGGGCCGACTAGTGTTGGGCAACGTGACGGATGGGTCATTCCTCGGCGGGGAAGGAGAGGAACTCTTTTTGTGGCTGGAAGAGTGACGGTGAGAAGAGTAAGTTGACGGCTGAGAAGCCTGGGAACGCAGAAAACCTTCAGTGACGGGTTCCTTTTTGAAAGTCCAGGCATCTTGTTTAGGTGCCCGTGGTTTATTAGAGGTTGACGAAGACTAAACTTTAGAAGCAGCAGGAGGAAGCTGGGACGTGGAACGGGCAATCTTTGGGTTGGCGGATCGCACAAATGTATCAGCTAAAGTGAAGTCACAGATTTGGGTACCAGAATCCTTAGGAGGTCGAGTGTAGGCGAGGACGTTACTGTATGTGCCCACTGGGGGGACAGTGGGCTTTCGACTCACAAACAACTTTCGAGCGGCAGATGTTGATACCTTTTCCGTAACCCGAATTTGCTGGATGACGTGTCATATGTACACGGCATTCTCGATAGGAAGCCGCATGGTCACCATTGCAGTTAAGGAAGTGAAGGAACGGAGTTGGGCAATCCCCCTCATGGGCGTCCCTACCGCAAGTGACATTTTGCCGCATTAGAGCAAGATTGACGGGTGTGGTTGTATCTGTGGCATGGAGAACAGCGAGTTCGGTTAGGTACGTAAGGGTGGACGGAGATGACTTCATACCCTGCATTGATCTTCGACGGGAGTTCAACACTAATCCGTATCAGTTTTTGCGCCTGGAAGGCACTGTCCGCTTCCAGCAACAATGTGCCATTGCGCTGACATGAACAGGTTTTAACAGGGCCAGCAATTGCATCTACACCTTTCTGAATGACGAAAGGATTGACAATTTTAATTTTTACCGTCGGTTCGAGAGATAACAAGAAATTTCCGTAGATTAGGCCATGTTTTCTTTTCTGAAGCGAATATCTTTTGTTTCTGGGTCAAAGTCACAGGAGGAAAGAAGGAAGTCATTGCGGAAGTGTCCCCCGTGATTACCGGCGTCTCCGATGGCGCGCTCCTTCCTAGTGGGGGCCCTCTCTGAGGGCTTACCCGCCTCAGGTGATTGTTCACACCTCAGGTCACAACTCCCGAGAACTGACGGAGGGACCAATCGGCATGTTCTGAAAGTACCAGCTCGGGTAATCACCCCTCCCTGGGCCTGGCCTCTACCAGGAGGTACGTACGTGTCCTACTTGTCTACCCGGGGCGTGGAATTACGCATTACCCCGTCACCTGCTACGCGTTATAATGCGTGGGTCGGCCTTCAGACATGCACAGGGAGGAAAGAAGAAGAGAGGAATTTTTTTTTTTTTTGTGGTTTTAGGGCACACAACTTCTATGGTCATTAGCGCCCAGCCAAGAACATAGATTCGCTATGATCTAAAAAAATGTAGACTGTCAGAACATCAACAAGAGGCTAAAAACGAAAGATAAAAGACAATTAAAAGGTTAAATATCCTTGGACAAGGTGGCCAAGTTGATAAAACGCAAAACTCGAGCAGCTGCTCGTGTGTCATCAGCTAAAATTTCCTCCAGAGTAGACGGCAAGTGTAGGGCTACACGGAAATGATTAAAATTAACACAAGTCAGTAAAACATGTCGCACTGTCAGCAGTTCACCACAGGAGCACAGCGGTGCAGGGTCAGCAGAGATCAAGTGACGGTGGCTAAAACGGCAGTGACCGATCCGCAACCGGGCCAGGATGAACTCCTCTCGCCGAGAGGGGCGTGAGGAGGTCCTCCAAGCGGTCGGGATCGGTTTTACAGTTCTCAATTTATTGTTGTACATTGAAAACCACGCACTGTGCCAATGCGACAAGATACTCCGGCGAAGAGCCCGTTGAACATCGTCCGATGGGACGCAAAAGGTAGCCATGCGAGGCAAAAGAGCTGCGGCCTTGGCTGCTATGTCGGCGGTCTCATTCCGGGGCACTCCCACGTGGCCAGGGACCCACAGGGAAGAAACGTGACAGCTGTCATCAGCTAGCAACTGGAGGGAGCATTGGATCCGATTCACGAGAGGATGGTTCGAGAAAGGGTCCTCAAGACTCTGCAGGGCACTAAGGGAGTCCGAACATATGGCATAGAAGGATTCGCGGTGGCGGCAGATGTACAAAACGGCCTGGTGGAGGGCAAAAAGCTCAGCCGTGAAATTCGAACACCGGTCAGGGAGATGTATTGGAACCGGTCGTCCCCGACAACGAAGGCAGGTCCGACACCGGCAGTGCTCTTGGAACCATCAGTGTAAATAAATATGGCATTGTCGAACCGCGAACGGAGTTCGACAAGCCTCGAGCGGTATACCAAATCCGGAGTGCTCTCCTTGGGGAGCGAACTAAGTTCGAGGTGAGTGTGAACCTGGGCCTGATGCCACGTTGGCAATGGGCTTCCGCTCAACCGAAAGGTGGAAGGAAGGGTAAAATCGAGCCGCTGTAGTAGGCGGCGAAACCGAACTCCAGGTGGAAGCAAGGCAATCGCAGACAACTGATATTGGCGATTGAATGAGTCGTCAAAAAATAATCGGTAAGATTGATGGTTGGGCATCGACGGCAGGCGGTAGGCATACCGACACAAGAGTATGTCACGTTGAGTGGTCAAGGGTAATACAGCAGCCTCGGCATACAGACTTTCAACAGGGCTGGTATAAAATGCACCGGTCGCCAGACGTAATCCACGATGGTGGATAGAGTTGAGACGGCGGAGAATCGACGGCCGTGCTGAAGAGTACACAAGGCTTCCATAGTCGAGCTTCGACTGAACAATGGCCTGGTAAAGGTGAAGCAGGACGGTACGATCCGCTCCCCATGACGTGCCACTGAGGACACGAAGAACGTTAAGGGATCGGGCACAACGGGCAGCCAGGTAGGACACGTGTGTGGACCAGCAAAGTTTACGATCCAACATGAGTCCCAAGAATTTCGTAGTCTCCACGAAAGGGAGAGCAACAGGGCCGAGACGTAGAGAAGGTGGAAGAAATTCCTTGTATCTCCAGAAGTTTATACACACAGTTTTCTCAGTGGAGAATCGGAAGCCGTTTGCGATGCTCCAGGAATATAGACGGTCAAGAGAGCGTTGGAGAGAACGCCCCAAGAGAGACGTCCGCTGGGCGCTACAATAAATTGCGAAATCGTCAACAAAAAGAGATCCGGAGACGTCGGCTGAAAGGCAATCTACGATCGGATTGATTGCAATGGCAAAGAGCGCCACACTCAAGACGGAGCCCTGTGGTACCCCATTCTCCTGGCAAAAGGTATCTGACAAAACAGAGCCCACCCGTACCCGGAACTTGCGATCCGCCAAAAACGCTTGAATGAAAAGAGGAAGGCGGCCCCGAAGGCCCCATGTGTGCAATGTGCGGAGAATGCCCGCTCCCCAACAGGTATCGTATGCCTTCTCCAAGTCGAAGAACACTGCTACAGTTTGACGCTTCTTCAGAAAGTTGTTCATAATGAAGGTCGACAACGTAACGAGGTGATCATCAGCAGAGCGGTGTCGACGAAAACCGCATTGGATATTAGTCAGGAGGCGGCGAGATTCGAGGAGCCAGACCAACCGAGCGTTAACCATGCGTTCCATCACCTTACAGACGCAGCTCGTCAGAGAAATGGGACGATAACTGGAAGGAAGGTGTTTGTCCTTCCCTGGTTTGGGGATGGGGACAACAATGGCTTCACGCCAACTTGTGGGAACATGACCTTCAGTCCATATGCGATTGTAGGTACTAAGAAGAAAGCACTTGCCCGCAGGAGAGAGGTTCTTCAGCATCTCAATATGAATGGAATCGGGCCCGGGAGCAGAAGATCGGGACAGGGCGAGAGCACGGTCTAGCTCCTGCATGGTGAAGGCGACGTTATAATTTTCACGATTAAAAGAGTGGAAAGAAGGCGGCCGTGCCTCCTCTACCTTTTTGCGAGGGAGAAAAGCAGGGTGGTAATGGGCAGAGCCCGAAACCTCCGCAAAGAAACGGATCAATGCGTTTGAAACATCAGCGGGTTCCACGAGGACTGCGTTCTCCACGGTCAGGCCAGGAATCGGGAAGTGGACCTTGATGCCGGATAAACGGCGTAGGCCACCCCAAACAACCGTGGAAGGAGTAAAACGGTTAAAAGAACTAGTAAAAGCAGTCCAGCAAGCTTTCTTGCTGTCGTTTATGATACGACGGCACTGCGCTCTCATACGTTGATAATTGATGCAATTCTCCAAAGTTGGGTGGCGGCGGAAGGTGCGTAAAGCACGGCGCCGGGCTCTAAGCGCGTCGCGGCAGGCTGCAGTCCACCAAAGGACCTGAACACGACGTGGAGACGCGGATGTACGAGGCATGGAACGTTCAGCAGCGGTGAGAATAACCTCTGTAAGGTATTCGACGTGTCTGCCACAGCTGGGAAAATTCTGATCGTGAAAAACAGCCATGGAAGAATAAAGCCCCCAGTTGGCTTTGGAAATGTTCCAACTGGTGGGACGAGGAGATGGGGAATGTGGGGAATGATGCAGGAAGTGGATGATACAAGGGAAATGGTCGCTCGAGTACGTGT
This sequence comes from Locusta migratoria, assembly GCA_026315105.1. NCBI lineage: Eukaryota > Metazoa > Arthropoda > Insecta > Orthoptera > Acrididae > Locusta > Locusta migratoria. The sequence goes on from CM048750.1 coordinate 326,407,693, forward strand.
CAGAAAATGCATACCACTCAAACCGACCGGCAAGCTGAGGTGTGCATATTGCGATGTCTATATGGGAATAAGTGTGTGTTGTGTCTGAAAGGAAGGTCGGTGCACCGGTGTTGAGGCAGACAAGATCGAGGTGTTGGAGAAGGTCCACCAAATAGGAGCCTCTCTGAGATGGTGCCGGAGAGGCCCATAGGGGGTGGTGGGCATTAAAGTCGCCTACCAACACGAAAGGTGAAGGGAGCTGGTCAACAAGGTGTAGCACATCTGCCCTAGTAAAGGCAGATGACGATGGCAAATAGATATTACAGAGGGAGATGGTAAATGTGGATAAAAATGCGGACAGCAACTGCCTGTAGGTGAGTGTGCAAGGAAATGGGATGGAAATAGACATGGTCTCAAAGGAGCATCAGAACCCCTCCATGGGCTGGGACACCTTCTACGGGTGGCAGGTCGAACCGCACAGAGGTGTAGTGTGGATTGTCTGCACGATCACTTGGACGCAACTTAGTTTCTAGGAGGCAGACTAGAAGCGGGCAGTGCAATCGAAGGAGTAGTTTTAACTCCTCCCGATTAGAACGAATGCCGCGAATATTCCATTGAAGGAGCGCCATGATAAAAATGAGAGAAGAAATAACGATAAAAACCAACTAGCAAGCGGGGTCACCTCGACGGCCGCTGAGGACCGGATTTCGAGGGAGCACTGGTATCGCTGTCCAGGGGCAAAGTGTCGTGGTCCATAGGTTCGAGCGACGCGCCTGCCACCTCCCCGAGTTGATCAGGAGGGACAGTTTCCACCGCCAGTAACGGGCCGGGCGCCCGGCAAACGGAGCGTCCCGGTGAAACAGAAGACGGCCGAGGCCGGCAACTGTTGGACGGCGTGACAGATGGGTCACGCCTCGGCGGGGAAGGAGAGGAACTCTTTCTTGTCAGCTCTTCTGGAAGAGTGACGGCGGGAAGAGGCAGTTGACGGTTGGGAAGCCTGAGAACGTAGAAAACCCTCACGAACAGGTTCCTGTTTCAAGGTTGTGGTATCTTGTTTAGGTGCCCGCGGTTTACTAGAGGTCGACGAAGACTGTACCTTAGAAGCAGCAGGAGGAAGCGAGGACGTGGAACGGGCAATCTTCGGGCTGGCGGATCGCACAACTGTGTCAGCGAAAGTGAAGTCACAAGTCTGGGTACTGGAATCCTTGGTAGGTCGAGTTGAGGTGAGGACCTTACTGTATGTACCCGCTGGGAAGACAGTGGGCTTTCGACTCGCCAACAACTTTCGAGCGCAGATGTCGATACCTTCTCCGTAACCCGAATTTGCTGGATTACCTTTTCATCCTTGTATACAGAGCAGTCGCGAGAGGAAGCCGCATGGTCACCATTGCAGTTAAGGCAGTGAGGGGACGGAGGTGGGCAATCCCCCTCATGGGCGTCCCTACCACAAGTGTGACACTTTGCTGCATTTGGGTAATGTTCATGTGTATTGTTGTACCTGTGGCACTGAAAACAGCGCGTTGGGTTAGGTACATAAGGGCGGACGGAGATGACTTCATACCCTGCTTTGACCTTCGACGGGAGGTCAACTCTGTCGAACGTCAAAAACACAGTACGAGTCAGTGTCAGTTGGTTATCGACCTTTTTCATTACCCTATGGACGGCTGTCACACCCTGGTCGGACATATAGGATTGGGTATCTTCATCAGACAACCCGTCAAGGGATCTTGTGAAGACTACCCCCCAGTGACGAGTTGAGTGTGCGATGTGCTTCCACCTTGACAGGAAACGTGTGTAACAGTGTAGGCCGGAGTAGTTTCTGAGATTGGAAGGCACTTTCCACTTCCAGCAACAATGTGCCATTGCGGTGACGTGAACAGGTTTTAACAGGGCCAGCAATTGCGTCTACACCTTTCTGTATAACGAAAGGATTGACAGAATTTAAATCCTTTCCGTCGGTGCTAGAGACAACAAGAAATTTAGGTACATTAGGCAGAGTCCTTTTTTGCTGAGGCGAATCTAACTTACGTTTCTGGGTCAACGTCACTAAAGAAGAGAAGGAAGTCATCGCAGAAGTGTCCCCCGTGATTACCGGCGTCTCCGATGGCGCGCTCCTTCCTAGTGGGGGCCCTCTCCGAGGGCTTACCCGCCTTAGGTGATTGTTCACACCTCAGGTCACACCTCCCGAGAACTGACGGAGGGACCAATCTGCACGTTCGGAAGGTACCAGCTCGGGTAATCACCACTCCCTGGGCCTGGCCTTTACTTGGGGGTACGTACGTGCCCTACTTATCTACCCGGGGTGGGGAATTACGCGTTACCCCGTAACCTGCTATGCATGATAATGCGTGGGTCGGCCTTCAGACACGCACAGGGAGGAAAGAAGAAGGATAGAGAAAGTGAAGAGGAAGGAAAGAAGTGTCTCAAACGCCGAGGCGGAGACTAATGAGGAGAAGAAGGCTAGGAGAGTACAAGGAGAGAAAGACAGAAACAAAGGGTAAGAAAGGAAGGAACGGAGGAAGAAAAACCACAACAAGAACCACCGCAGCCCACGAAATATGCCCGTCTCCGAGCGAAGGCATAAACCGGGAGGGAAAGTGAAGCAGCCTGGGGCAGAAGAAAGGCAGCTGCGGCTTTGGGCCCCATGCGCGCCACACACATACCCACAAAAGAGCCGTGGGTCCCCTGGGGGTTCGTCCCAAATGAGAATCAGAACCCCTCCATGTGCTGGAATACCTTCCACAGGGGGCAGGTCGAAACGCACTGAGTTATATGGGGTTAAGTCTGCACCTTCACTTGGACGTAACTTAGTTTTTTGGAGACGAACTAGAAGCGGGCAGTGCAATCTAAGAGGTAGTTTTAACTCCTCACTATTGGAACGAATGCCTAGAATATTTTATTGAAGGAGCGCGGCATGATAAAAAATAAGAAGGAAGATAAAAAGGAACAAGCAAGTGGGGTTACCTCGATGGCCACTGAGGACCGGACTTCGAGGGAGCACTACTATCGCTATCTAGAGGCAGGCAATCATGTTCCAACTGACGCATCTGCCACCTCCCCGAGTTGATCAGGAGGGGCATCTTCCGCCGCCGGTAAAGGGCCGGGTGTCTGGCTGACAGAGCGTCCCGTTGAAACAGAAGACGGCCGAGGCCGGCAATGTTGGATGGTGTGACCGAAGAGTCACGCCGCCGCTGGGAAGGGAAGGCTGTTCTTTTTGTGAGCCTTCTTAGAAGCATGACGAGTAGAAGAAGCGGAGGACGGTTGAGAAGATGGAGTTTTGAGAAAATCGTCACTAACACGTTCTTTTTTAAAACTCTGGGCTGCGGATTTAGGTGACTGGGATGTGTGGGAACTAGTCGACGAATGCACTGTAGAACGGGAAGAAGGGATCGGAGAGGTGGAACGAACAATTTTCTGGCTAGCCGATCTGACAACCGTGTCACAGAAGGTGAAATCACAGCTTTGAGTGCCTACCTCCTTAGTTGATCGAAGGGAGGTGAGGACCTGGCTGTAACAACCTGCTGCGAGTACAGAGGGCTTCCTACTCGCTAGTAACTTCAGAGCTGCAGAGGTTGAAACCTTTTCCTTAACCCTGCGGCAGGCGCGCCTGAGATTATTATGTCAGCGGGCGCGTGCGGCACTTAGTGCCAACTACGTTTAAATACATAGAAACGCTATTTTTTTTTAAATTTTGGGTGGAATTATTTATTACGTATAACATCTTTCTTAACAGCAACTTTTAATGTGATCTGTATCACACAATGCATACAACTTCAATCTGTACATAGCGGGCTTATTGGGCATGTACGGAACAAAACCACAACGTCCGCGAAATGGGACAAGCATTTCGTCTATGGTTGTGAACTCCCCTGGACTGTAGTTACTTCTGCAGTTGTTCAGAAATGCTGAGTGGAGATTGCGGATGGCAGCAAGTTTATCAGTTGCTAGTCGTTCTTTTCTTGTGGAAGTATCATCAAACCTGAGTGACCGGAGCAAAAATAAAGTGCTTGTAGCTAAATACTGCCCTGTTCCATTTGATGCCCACAGTTCCAATACATTTGTGCGTCCTTTTTGTACAGCAATGAGAAACAGTGCTCCTAAAAGAGTCGCCATTTCAGAAGCAGAAGTAGTTTCGCAATCTCTAGCCCTTGAGAAATTCACACATGATCGCTTGTTATTTATGCCTTGTTTGTTTTTTCAACAACATAATTATCTCAGGATCAAAAAATTTGAGAAGACTTTCAGTTTGAGTTTTAGCTTCACTACCATTCAGTTGCGGGCCAGGTAGGACTTTTATTATTTTCTTAAGTTTTGGTTTCCTTGGTAGTGCTAACGGATTATTTATCCACAATGCTTCTTGATCCTTACCAATATAAAAGTGGCAGTCATGTGGTATTCCTATCACTTCATTCTCGTCAACGCGTGACTGCTCAGATTAGCTAGAATGATCTGCAGTTTCAACTATTTCTGCTTCCTCATCGCTCTCAGAGAAATCAGCGTAATCTTCTTCGTCAGATTATTGCGGAAGAAGACGCTCAATTTCTTCTAGGGTTAGTCCTTTCCTTTCTGCGAATATGTGATACAATAAAATAATTCTAATACCAAATCAATGTTAATAACTAAATCATACACCCACAGAGTTGTAAAGCAAAGCTAATCATCGAAACATCCGATAATGGTACGTCTACATATACTTACATTACCGGGCGCGTGCTGAACGCAGTGCCGTCTCGGTGCAGTCGTCATTCCACAGGTCAGTCACAGCTGTTATGGTGAGTATATTGGTGACGCAGTAATGTAGTTTGGCGCGTGACTGAACAATCTAAGCATATCTAGCACCATTGTTGCCTGCTCGGCACGCTGACGTAATTGAAAGAAAAAATTGGCGGCAGTGCATGCCGCCACGCGCCCGCCGCGAGGTTAACGCGAATCTTCTGGATGTCCCGCTCTTCTTTATATACGGGGCAGTCCCATTAAGAAGCATGGTCACCCACGCAGTTACTGCCGTGAGGGGATGGAGGTAGACATTCGCCCTCATGGGTGTCTCTGCCACAGGTGGCACACTTGGGTGCCTTAAGACAAGATTTTCCTAGTATGATTATATCGCTGGCAATGGTAGCAGCGAGTAGGATTGGGTTTATACGGGTGAACGGAAATGACTTCGCAGCCAACTTTCACCTTAGATGGTAGGTAAATCCTGTCTAAAGTGAAGTAGACAGTACGAGTCGGCACGAGATCATTGTTGACTTTTTTCATTACACGGTGAACAGCCATAACTCCCTGATCGGATATATAGTTCAGTATATTCAGTATATCCTCCGATAATCCTTCCAGCAATCTTTTTTTCTAGGGAGGGGGGGGGGGTTAGGACGCACAACTGCTAATGTCATTAGCGCCCAGATAAATAAAGAGATTCGCTACATCTCGAAAGAATTGGTAACTACCAGATAGAGTAACAAAACGAAAGATAGAAGCAATTAAAAGGGTTGTGTGTTATTAGCTAAAAGTTCCTCCAGAGCAGACGGAAAGTGAAGGGCTACACGGAGATGATTAAAATTAACACAAGACAAACATGTCACACTGTCAGCAGTTCACCGCAGGAGCACACCGGTGCAGGATATTTTTTTTTTTTTTTTTTTTTTTTTTTTTTTTTTTTTTTTTTTTTGTGGTTTTAGGGCGCACAACTTCTATGGTCATTAGCGCCCAGCCAAGAACATTGATTCGCTATGATCTCAAAAAATGGTGACTGTCAGATCAACAAGAGGCTAAAAACGAAAGATAAAAGACAAAAGGGTTAAATATCCTTGGATAGGTTGGCCAAGTTCATAAAACGCAAAACCCGAGCAGCTGCTCGTGTGTCATCAGCTAAAATTTCCTCCAGAGTAGACGGAAAGTGAAGGGCTACACGGAGATGATTAAAATTAACACAAGTCAGTAAAACATGTCGCACTGTCAGCAGTTCACCGCAGGAGCATAGCGGTGCAGGTTCGGCGGATAGCAAGTGACGGTGGCTGAAACCGCAATGACCGATCCGCAACCGAGCCAGGATGACCTCCTCCCGCCGAGAGGGGCGTGAGGATGTCCTCCAAGCGGTCGGGATCGGTTTGACAGTTCGCAATTTATTGTTGTACAGTGAAAGCCACACACTGTGCCATTGCGACACGATACTCCGGCGAAGAGCCCGTTGAACATCGTCCGATGGGACGCAAAAGGTAGCCATGCGAGGCAAAAGAGCTGCTGCCTTGGCTGCTGTGTCGGCGGCCTCATTCCCGGGCACACCCACATGGCCAGGAACCCACAGGAAAGAAACGTGACAGCTGTCATCCGCCAGCAACTGGAGGGAGCGTTGGATCCGATACACGAGAGGATGGTTCGAGAAAGGGTCCTTTAGACTCTGCAGGGCACTAAGGGAGTCAGAACATATGGCATAGATAGGTTGGCGGTGGCGGCAGGTATACAAAACGGCCTGGTGGAGGGCGAAAAGCTCAGCCGTGAAGGTCGAGCACCGGTCAGGGAGCTTGTATTGGAACCGGTTGTCCCCGACGACGAAGGCAGATCCGACACCGGCAGTGCTCTTGGAACCATCAGTGTAAATAAATACGGCATTATCGAACCGCGAACGGAGTTCGACAAGCCTCGAGCGGAATACCAAATCCGGAGTGCTCTCCTTGGGGAGCGAACTAAGTTCGAGGTGAGTGTGAACCTGGGCCTGATGCCACGGTGGCAATGGGCTTTCGCTCAACCGAAGGGTGGAAGGAAGGGTAAAATCGAGCCGTTGTAGCAGGCGGCGAAACCGAACTCCCGGTGGAAGCAAGGCAATCGCAGACAACTGATATTGGCGATCGAGTGAGTCGTCAAAAAATAATCTGTAAGAGGGATGGTTGGGCATCGACCGTAGGCGGCATGCGTAGCGACACAAGAGTATGTCACGTCGAGTGGTCAAGGGTAATACAGCAGCCTCGGCATACAGACTTTCAACAGGGCTGGTATAAAATGCACCGGTCGCCAGACGTAATCCACGATGGTGGATAGAGTTGAGACGGCGGAGAATCGACGGCCGTGCTGAAGAGTACACAAGGCTTCCATAGTCGAGCTTCGACTGAACAATGGCCTGGTAAAGGTGAAGCAGGACGGTACGATCCGCTCCCCATGACGTGCCACTGAGGACACGAAGAACGTTAAGGGATCGGGCACAACGGGCAGCCAGGTAGGACACGTGTGTGGACCAGCAAAGTTTACGATCCAACATGAGTCCCAAGAATTTCGTAGTCTCCACGAAAGGGAGAGCAACAGGGCCGAGACGTAGAGAAGGTGGAAGAAATTCCTTGTATCTCCAGAAGTTTATACACACAGTTTTCTCAGTGGAGAATCGGAAGCCGTTTGCGATGCTCCAGGAATATAGACGGTCAAGAGAGCGTTGGAGAGAACGCCCCAAGAGACACGTCCGCTGGGCGCTACAATAAATTGCGAAATCGTCAACAAAAAGAGATCCGGAGACGTCGGCTGAAAGGCAATCTACGATCGGATTGATTGCAATGGCAAAGAGCGCCACACTCAAGACGGAGCCCTGTGGTACCCCATTCTCCTGGCAAAAGGTATCTGACAAAACAGAGCCCACCCATACCCGGAACTTGCGATCCGCCAAAAACGCTTGAATGAAAAGAGGGAGGCGGCCCCGAAGGCCTCATGTGTGCAATGTGCGGAGAATGCCCGCTCCCCAACAGGTATAGTATGCCTTTTCCAAGTCGAAGAACACTGCTACTGTTTGACGCTTCTTCAGAAAGTTGTTCATAATGAAGGTCGACAACGTAACGAGGTGATCATCAGCAGAGCGGTGTCGACGAAAACCGCATTGGATATTAGTCAGGAGGCGGCGAGATTCGAGGAGCCAGACCAACCGAGCGTTAACCATGCGGTCCATCACCTTACAGACGCAGCTCGTCAGAGAAATGGGGCGATAACTGGAAGGAAGGTGTTTGTCCTTCCCTGGTTTGGGGATGGGGACAACAATGGCTTCACGCCAACTTGTGGGAACATGACCTTCAGTCCATATGCGATTGTAGGTACTAAGAAGAAAGCACTTGCCCGCAGGAGAGAGGTTCTGCAGCATCTCAATATGAATGGAATCGGGCCCGGGAGCAGAAGATCGGGACAGGCCGAGAGCACGGTCTAGCTCCTGCATAGTGAAGGCGACGTTATAATTTTCACGATTAAAAGAGTGGAAAGAAGGCGGCCGTTCTCCTCTACCTGTTTGCGAGGGAGAAAGGCAGGGTGGTAATAGGCAGAGCTCGAAACCTCCGCAAAGAAACGGCCCAATGCGTTGGAAACATCAGCGGGGTCCACAAGGACTGCGTTGTCCACGGTCAGGCCAGGAATCGGGGAGTGAACCTTAATGCCGGATACACGGCGTAGGCCATCCCAAACAACCGTGGAGGGAGTAAAATGGTTAAAAGAACTAGTAAAAGCAGTCCAGCAAGCTTTCTTGCTGTAGTTTATGATACGACGACATTGCGCTCTCATACGTTGATAATTGATGCAATTCTCCAAAGTTGGGTGGCGGCGGAAGGTGCGTAAAGCACGGCGCAGGGCTCTAAGCGCGTCGCGGCAGGCTGCAGTCTACCAAGGGACCTGGACACGACGTGGAGAAGGGGATGTACGAGGTATGGAACGTTCAGCAGCAGTGAGAATAACCTCTGTGAGGTAGTCGACCTGACTGTCACAGTTGGGAAAATTATGATCGTGAAAAACAGCCACGGAAGAATAAAGCCCCCAGTTGGCTTTGGAAATGTTCCAACTGGTGGGACGAGGAGATGGGGAATGATGCAGGAAGTGGATGATACAAGGGAAATGGTCACTTGAGTACGCGTCAGAAAGTGCATACCACTCAAACCGACCGGCAAGGTGAGGAGTGCATATTGCGTGGTCTATGTGGGAATAAGTGTGTGTTGTGTCTGAAAGGAAGGTCGGTGCACCGGTGTTTAGGCAGACAAGATCGAGGTGTTGGAGAAGGTCCACCAAAAGGGAGCCTCTCGGACAAGGTGCCGGAGAGCCCCATAGGGGGTGGTGGGCATTAAAGTCGCCTACCAACACGAAAGGTGAAGGGAGCTGGTCAACTAGGGCAGATGACGATGGCGAATATATATTACAGAGGGAGAAGGTAAATGTGGATAAAAATGCGGACGGCAACTGCCTGTAGGTGAGTATGCAATGAAATGGGATGGAAATAGACGTCGTCTCGAAGGAGCATCAGAACTCCTCCATGGGCTGGGATACCTTCTACGGGTGGCAGGTCGAACCGCACAGAGGTGTAGTGTGGAAAGCCTGCACGATCTCTTGGACGCAACTTAGTTTCTTGGAGGCAGACTAGAAACGGCAGTGCAATCGAAGGAGTAGTTTTAACTCCTCCCGATTGGAACGAATGCCGCGAATATTCCATTGAAGGAGCGCCATGATCAAAATTAAGAGAAAAGAGGAAGATAAAAAGGAACCAACTGGTGGGGTCACCTTGAGGGCCGCTGAGGACAAGACATCGAGGGAGCACTACTGTCGCTATCTAGAGGCAAAGAGTCATGTTCCATAGGTTCAATAGATACATCTGCCACCTTCCTGAGTTTATCAGGAGGGGCAGCTTCCGCCGCCGATATAATGAAGGGTTGCACGGCTAACAATAGTGCGTCCTGGCGAGACAGAAGATGATTGGGGCCCATTACTGTTGGGCGGCGGGGGAAGGAGAGGAACTCTTGTTGGCTATTCTGGCAGAGTGACGGTGAGAAGAGGCAGTTGACGTTTGGCAAGCCTGAGTTCACAGATAATCTTCACGGACGGGTTCCTTTTTCAACGTCTGGGCATGTTGTTCAGGTACCCACAGCTTAGGATGACGAAGACTGAACTTTAGAAGCAGCAGGAGGAATCGGGGACGTGGAACGGGCAATATTCGGGCTGGCAGATCGCAAAAATGTATCAGCGACAGTGATGTCACAGGTATGGGTACATGAATCCTTAGTAGGTCGAGTGGATGGGCGGACCTTACTGTATGTGCCCCCCCTGGGAGGGCAGTGCTCTTCCGACTGGTCAACAAGTCGCATGGTCACAATTGCAATTAAGGCAGTGAGTGGACGGAGGTGGGCAATCCCCCTCATGGGCGTCCCTACCGCAAGAATTACATTTTGCTGCATTTGGGCAAGATTTACAGGCATTGTTGTATCTGTGGCATTGGAAACAGCGCGTTGGGTTTAGTATATAAGGACGGACAAAGGTAACCTCGTACCCTGCTTTGCCTTTCGACTTGAGTTCAACTCTGTCGAACGTCAAAAACACATTACGAGTCAGTGTCAACTGGTTATCTACCTTTTTCAACGGCCTATGCACGGCTGTTACATCATGATCGGACATATAGGTTTGTATGTCTTCGTCAGACAACCCATCAATAGAACTCGTGGAAACTACCCCTGTGACGAGTTGATTGTGCAATGCGCTTCTACCTTGACAGGAAACGTGTGTAACAACTTAGTCCGTATGAGTTTTTGGGCCTGGAACGCACTGTCCGCTTCCATCAACAGTGATCCATTTCGCTGACGCGAACAGGTTTTAACAGGGCCAGCAACTGCATCAACACCTTTCTGAATGACGAAAGGATTTACAGAACTGAAAACTTTACCGTCGGTTCGAGAGACAACAAGGAATTTCGGAAGATTAGGCAAAGTTTTCTTTTGCGGAGTCGAATCTACCTTTCGTTTCTGGGTCAAAGTCACAGAAGAAGAGCAGGAAGTCTTGCTGAAGTGTCCCCACATGATTACTGGCGCGCTCCTTCCTAATGGGGGTCCTCTCTGAGGGCTTACCCGCCTTAGGTGATTGTTCACACTTCAGGTCACACCTCCCGAGAACTAACGGAGGGACCAATCGGCATGTTCGGAAGGTACCAGCTCGGGTTACCACCACTCCCTGGGCCTGGCCTTTACCAGGAGTACGTACGTGCCCTACTGTCTGCCCAGGGCGGGGAATTACGAGTTACCCCGTCACCTGCTATGCATGATATTGCATGGGTCGGCCTTCAGACACGCACAGGGACGAAAGAAGAAGAATAGAGGAAGTGAAGAGAAAGAAGTGTCTCAAACGCCGAAGTGGACACTAATGAGGAGGAGTGATAGGCTAGGAAAGTACAGCAAGGAGAGATAGACGGAAGTAAAGGTTAGGAAAGGAAGAAAGCAAGGAAAAACGAAGACTGACAGGAAACCACCTTGACTCACAGAAGACACCCGTCTCCGGGCGAAGGCATGAACCGGGAGGGAAAGTGAAGCATCCTGGGGCGGAAAAAGGCTGCCTCAGCTCGGGGCCCCGTGCGCGCCACACACGTACTCACAAAAGAGCTGTGGGCCCCCTGGGGGGGGGGGGGGGGCTGCAGCGGAGTGTGCGCTGATAAACTTCCTGGAAGATTAAAATTTTAATGCCAACAAGTTTCATATCGGCGCACACTCCGCTGTACAGTGAATGTTTTCTTCTGGAAACATCCCTTAGGCTGTGGATAAGCCATGTCTCCACTATATCCTTTCTTCCAGGAGTGCTCGTCTTTCAAGTTTCGCAGGAGAGACTCTGAAGTTTGTAAAGTAGGAGGCGAGGTACTGGCGGAAGAAGTTGAGGCGGCATCGTGAGTCGTGTCGGGATAGCTCAGTTGGTAGAGCGCTTGCCCGCGAAAGGCAAAGGTCCCAGCTTCGAGTAAGGGTTCCGGGACATAGTTTTGATGTGCTAGGAAGTTTCAGCTCTTTTAGACTGTTTGCAGATGACGCCGTCATTTACCATCTAGTAAAATCTGAAAATCAAAAACTGCAGTAAGATCTATTTATCACTATTGTGTAAAGATTGGCAATTGAGTCTAAATAATGAGAAGTGTGACGTTGTGCGCGTGAGTACGAAATGTGTTAAACCTTGTTTATAAGATAAATCAATCGAATGTGAATGCCGTTAACTCCACTAAATACCTAGGAATTACTATTACTTCAGACTTAAATTGGAAAGAACACGTTGATAATGTCGTGGGAAAGACAAACCAGAGATTGCGTTTTATTGTCAGAACCCTTAAAAGATGCAACAGAACTACTAAAGGAACTGCAAACACTACGCTTGTCCGTCCTCTCTGCGAGCATTGCTGCACAGTGTGGGATCCTTATCAGGTGGGTTTGACGGAGGACATTGAAAGAGTCCAGAGAAGGGCAGCTGGTTTCGTATTGTCTCGATACAGGGGAATTATACGGGTTCTTGGATGGGAATTTCTACAACGGCGCTTATCGCTGCGGCGTGGGCTACTTACGAAACTCCAGTCGACAACATTCTCCTCCGAATGCTGGAAACATATTGTCGACTCCAACTTACATAGGTAGAAATGATAATCAGAATGAAATACGAGAAATCGGAGCTCTAACGGAGAGATGTTCTTTCTACCCGCGCACTATTCGAGTATGGAATGGGAGATTAAATAGTATGAAGTTGGTTCGATGAACCCTCTGCCAGGCACAAATATGATTTGCAGAGCAGAGTATCCCATGTAGATGTAGCTGTAGCAGTGTTGGGTTGGCAAAATAGTGTATTTCGAATTGCCAATGGCGTGTAACATAACGAATGAGAAGCTAGAAAATAGCGAATGTATTTATAGCGCCAGAATTTAAGTGAGTTTGGTGTACTGGTGACGAGTGTGTACATGTTTTCGTCTTTATGGCAGGCAATCCCCTTAATTGGTCTTGACTGAACTACACTGCAGAGAGTCTTCCCCAGGAATTGGAACACCTGAGAACTGTATTTCGGAAAACGGGTACTCAGAGTGGCAGATTCAGCGGGCTCTCCGCCCAAACAGTACATCACAACCTGTGGAAACGGATAGAAACATGAGGGAGGATGTAGGCACTGCGTTCATTCCATATACCGGCGCACTCTCGGGGAAGGTCGCCCGCATTTTGAAAAAACACCAGGTTGGAACTGTTTTTTGTCCGCCGAATAAAATTCGTGCACTGGTGGGGAGCGCCAAAGATGATCTCGGTTTGAGGAAGGCCGGCGTGTACCAGATTCCGTGTCAGTGTGGAAAGTCATATATTGGACAGACGATGCGTACCGTCGAGGATCGATGCGTTGAACACCAGAGGCACACACGATTGATGTATCCGAACAAGTCGGCGGTCGCTGAACGTTGTCGGAGAATCATGCGATGGAATATGAACGCACTAGGATTCTGGTACAGATGTCGAGATACTGGGACTGCGTCGTTAGAGAGGCCATTGAAATTCGCACAAGTGACGACCTCATAAACCGTGACTGTGGCTATAATCTTAGCAAAGCTTGGGAACCAGCGATTGGGTTAATTAAGAGTAAATCTAGCAAACGTAACGAAGTGACGACCACGGCGGACAGAGCCCTCACATCGACGTCATCTCAGACGCCAGCGCAATCGGTTCCACTGCGCGACCGCGGCGCGGGGCGCGGACCGCGGAGGGGTCGCTCCGCGGGCCGAGGGTATTTAAATGGCCCGCTACCGGGCTAGAACCCAGTTCCCTTCGAGCAGCCGTAGCGTGCGGATCTCCGTGCCGGCGTGTTTCCAGGAGCTCAGTCCGTCAGTTCACCTGATGATGGCGACATGTATGATCGACGAAATATTGTGCCCGGTGGGCTATAGACCGGCAGTACACCCGTGGATATTTTGACTATCAAATACGCCGGGATAAACTGAAGAATCACATGTAATAAAAATTTTTAATGAAGTTCTTTCAATGAATCTATTATTTGATCCACAGATTTCTGAACATTGTCCAAAAGATAGTCCTGGACGGTTAATTTTAAATATTTCTTGGCCTTTGGTGCCATTGAAGGAGATACTTTTAAGTCCTTTTTCAGAGTTGTTCCTCGGCGTTCCAAGGGCTATGCTACAGTTCATAAAAGAACATTTTGCCGGAGAGATCAATCATTTCCGACTGTTCTTCCTCATACAAATGTTTGAAACATGGAGGTTTTTAACATCTTACTGTTAAACACATTTAAGGACTCAGATTCCCTTACAAACACAATATGAGGCAAAATGGCTGCCATCAAACTCACGTTACGCGGCACGAGGCAGTGCAAAAATTTTTTGTTCTTACCTTTTCGAATATGTATGGAGGAAACAGCACAACAATGAAGCAGATATTTTTTAAAGCTGCAATAACCGTGTATTATATAAAAACGTTGTGTAGGACAATAATGGATAAATAGTATTTCTGTTGTATTTCTCTTACGAATGAGCATAACAATACAACCTGTCCCAATGTTTCGGTCAACTGAAGTACGCGATACCAACCGTTAGCTTTGACTCGTGACATCTGCGCATTGCGTAGTATGGTGGCGTGTTTCTCGTTTTACGCTGTGTATTACTCTTACTGACCAGACAAGGATAAATGCAAGAAATTGACAATCAGAGCAGGTATAGCATTTTCGTATAGACTGTTCCCAAATGAAGAAATTGAAATAGTCACATTATTAAATCTCATAACACAACAGAGCTACTTCCATATCAGTAATAAATATTACATACAAGAAGGAATTACCTATGGGACCCTTCATTTCAGGTGTCATTGTAAATATTTTGTAAACCATACTGAACAGAGCATTTTCAAAAAATTAGTAGATGAATAAAACATAAGATACTGGTTGAGTTATGTGGATAATATCCTATGCTTAATAGATGAACCATTAACAAAAATTGGAAAACTTAGACATCAAGAGACCAAAAATAATGAATTCACAGTTGAAAAAGCAAGATAACCAAATCTATTTTCTAGATTTCATCAAGAAACGAAACAAGCATATGTTTGAAATTTACCGTAAAAGAACAGCATCTAACATTATCCCACAATCCTGTAACCACGCACAGTCACAGAAACAGGCCGCCCTTCGACATGCTTCATACACAATACCACTCAGCAAAGAAAACTGTCAGAAACAACTGGACATAATGCAGATAGGCAAAACAGTGGGTACAATGATGACAGTCACCAAACTAAAAACAAAATCACTGACTACTAAAGGGTTCCCGACCTAGGTCAGCAGAAACTATCTTTGTTGGATCCCTCTGTCAACCTCAATTCTCGTAGCCAAGATGCTAAAATTAAGTAAAAGTCATTGTCGTAAGCTATGAATGTTAAAAAAGTCTTTCATACAAAATGTGAAATTGAAGTCGTATGCCGAACGATATAAATTCTATGTTAGGTTGTGTTCATAAAGTTAATATTGCGGTGTATAATTGTTTGGCATAATCTTTTGAAAACACTTCTGTTATCGAAAACTCGACGAATGCTGGAAGTCTGGTGATTCAATCAACAGAGCAGTTCATGTCTGTTTAAATAAGACGTCGTGGTGGTGGTAGTAATGTGCGGTAAGTCTGAGTAATCGAAGGAATGGCGTCAGTTGATCGTCTATATAAAACCTTCCATTAAATATACTATTTCCAGTGGATTGTCTGGACTGTGAGCAGCATCGGCCACTGTTTCAGCTAATACATATATACACACAATCTGGAATATAGGAATTACATGCAGCACCTGTGATGGCAGATATGTAGGACAAACAAGCAGAACCTTTGATGTCAGATAAAGAACATCAGAACCTGGAAATATCTTACAAAACATTCCACATTTGCCGAGCATATAAAACAATCACAGACCAACCTACAGATGAAAAAAATAATTAGAATACAAACACCTCACTTCAAATAATCACGTACAGATAACTAAAGCTGGAAAGAAAATTCTGCTGAATGATCTAATAAACAATTCACTGTTTACGCTGCTAGATAAATAAATACATACCCCTGCCTCTCCCTGCCTGTGTGAGTGTGTGTGTCCCTCCCCTTCAGAAAACATTGGGTAATTTTCGAGGACCCTTGTATATCTAAAGAAACGGCGTTGAGATCTATATATCTAACGTTACACACTCGCTTTGCTATCATTGACCATTTCGTGTTTCTGAACCGGAGAGTCGGATGCTACGTGCACTCCCGTGCTAAAAGGGCTTCTTGTTTAACTTATAGCTGTCGTAACGTCTACAAAGTCATCTGTAGCGTAGCCGTAAGAAGGTTATTTATAGGTTAAACAAGAATTATTGTACGTTAGGGCGCGTAGCGGCCGAATCTCCCATTAAGAAACACTCATTACACTTGCACGTTGAATATGTACCATTCATTGAAATTGCCTAGATTTCGGTATTTAAAATGGCAACCACATATTAAGTCGAAAAAGTACAAGAAAATATCACAAATTCAACGCAATCAAAAATACAATAAATCAACCGTTATGCATATTTCATTTCGTATGTGGAGCAAGAATCGAACGTTCGATATATATGGATCGCAATGCCGTTTCCTTCAATGTACAAGGGGTCCCGGGAAATTATCTAACATTCTTACTCTCACTTTGTTCACACACAAATGTTAGAAATCCACATACACTACGTTATGTTTGCATCAAAACCTAAACACGAAAATACAGGTAGTACATGATGGCTGCTAAACACCGCTAAAATGTGTAAAATTGTATGAAATTGTTTTATGCAACGTGCAACATGTGGACTTGACCAGATGGAAATAAGGCAGAAGATAAAGAACGAATATGTAAAAACTTAACATATGTAAAAGAAATTCTTGAACTGATTAAAATCTCTAAACAATACCTCTCAAAAAATCGGTAAATTTTAAGTATGTGATACATAGCACGGCGGCGGCGTCCAAACGACATATGTCTAAGCCGTTCATATCGAAACGATTTGTAGCGAACAAGGGAGTTTTTACGAATATGATTTTAAAGGATGTAGTTAGACAGGAACCTACGAGTACAGTTTGTTTACTTGCAAGAATTTTAGCTGTCCTCTTAGGTTCCTAACCACATCCTTTAAAATCATGACATACCCGTGAAAATCATTGGCTTGTTCGACAACTATCGATCCGATATATATCGTCAACATGACTGGTTAAATTTCAAAAGACTTTTCCCGCCTGGTACCCGACAGCCATTTCAATGTTCACGATATAACTATGTATTTTGTAATGGTCAGAGTAGATCCAGGTTGTGCTTACTTTCGTGTTCACGGTATCAATCCCAATTTAAATGTTTTAATCGCTTTCTTAGGTGGTATAAATATTTTAGTAAATAATCATCTCCGCTAGAAACATTTTTCAATTCACGAACAAGGCAAATGATTAAATAGCCGGCCAGTATTTGTCCCACCACATAGTACAGGGGTTAGAAATCAAGTAAGAAAAATTAACACTGAAAAAAATATAGTAATTCGTATAATTTGAGAGAAGTATTACGATTTAAGTAGCAAGAAAGTGTTAAATCTTGATAGTACATGTGGAGAAACGTAGTTTTGTAATACGCGATGTTCCACATTCGAATCCTGTATGCATTTCGAAAATAAAATCATTGAAACGTGAAACACGTTCATTTTCACATCATGTAAACATTGTGAGCAACCGTTTGTCTTAGATCATATCTATTTTACCAACACTGTCGCACCACGCCACCTAACTACATTAGGCTATGCCACTGATCGAGACTTTCACCAACGGGTGAAATCAGGTCGTAATTGGTATCGCCATTTTCATTTTAGGTGGAATATAGGTCAATTTTAATATTCGATTCCATTTTACTGTTGATGGGAACTGTGAGGGGCTTGATTGGTCGACATGTCATACAGGGTGACTCACGAAAGACGCCTGCCAGGCATCCGCGGATCGCGCGGTACGGCTCCCGGCCGCCGCAAACGCATCCGCCGGCCACCGCAGCGCCCGATTCTGACTTGTGCCGCGGGCGCATACACTGACTAAAAGTCTAAAAAAATTGCCATCTTAGTAACCCAAGCTTAACTTTATTTATAATGGATGTTCAAAATGATGTCCCTCTATGGAAAGAGCAGCCTGACATCTCTAACATTTGCGTACACTACGAATTTCGGATGCCGAAATCTTGGAAATGACTAGTCGAATCCTGTCTTCCAACTCTCCGAGTGTAGGGGGATTGCGTGCATTCACCTTGTCTTTTAACATTCTCCAAAGATAAAAGTCACAGTTATTTAGATCTTGAGAACGAAGAGGCCAGTCAACTACCCCATCAAGAACACTTCTATTGCTGCCATAGAAGCATTGGAAATGTTTCGTCTTTCATTGTCCTGCATGAAACAACCGTACAGCTTTTCGTTGGGTGAAAGCTCTTTAAAAATGGATGCAGGATATTGTTCACATACCTGTCAGAATTTGTTTCGTGTAAAAAGATTGTACTAGTCTTCCCAGAATTCGACTGCCTAAATTCGTCGAGTGTTCGGAAATGTGTTCAAGACATGTCAGGCCGCTCTTTCCAAAGAGGGACATTTTAACATCCACTGTAGAAGCTTAGGTTACTCAGATGGCAATGTTTTTTAGACTTTTGCTGAGTGTATTCCACCGCAACACAACAGAGTCCGGGAATCTGGCGCTGCCGTGGCTGGCGAATGCGGTGGCGGCGGCCGGGAGCCGTACCACGCGATCCGCGAACGCCTTGCAGGCGTCATTCGTGAGACGCTGTAGGTTTATTGAAGTATTCGTTACTATTTTATGCTATTTATGCAACAGTTTTGATTGGCATCGCTGAATTTGATTTTAAAAATCAAGTAAAGTATTCGATTCCGTGCAGAGTTTAGGTCGTTATCTATTTCGCGTTTTTAGTATGTTTTTGAACTATACTTTTCTGTTTTCGATTGGCTTTTTGTCTTATTTTCCCGCGTAGAATTTCTCTATTCAAATCCCCCTTTCCCGCATGTACCGTGCCATTTTACGTTAATTTTCGCTCGTTTATATGTGCGTGTTTCGCCAGTGTTTTGGTCTATGAGTACGTACGTCATTGTCGCCATACTTATGACGTCATGGGTGAAAGACGGGTGATATAGCATCATTTTTCTTTAAAAACGGCAGTTGAGACCATGGACCATATGAATAAGAGTGCACGTGCTCCGGAGAAGATTCACAGAGCGAAAGTGCTGCGTAAGTTCACAATTTCATATGAATAGAAACATGGAAGCATATCGTCCGGGCTTTAAGTTTCTTCTCGCTGCTACTTCCTCTAAGTTCTCGCTGTGTTATGTTCGGTATACAACAGCTGTTTAATCGCATATTTCGTTAATCTACATCAGGCAAAATATTCAATGAACAAAGTCATCTACTTCAGCAAGAGTTATTGTGTTTACGTTTTAGTTCCTTGGGGAGCAGAAACTGCTTAACACTAAATATTGAGAATTTACTGGAATTACTTATTCACTAATTTTCGACTTACGAGAAAGAGTTACTGATGGGCGTAATTGAAGACCGGGATACAACCCGTCGGCTTTGCCAATGACGTCAATCGAGCTAGTTGGCCTCTGAGTCAGCAGATACGTTACATAAACATAACTAGCAAAACACTAACAAATATAAACACACGGGACATCTTAATATTTATATATCGTAGATAACTGGTTATCCTCTTATTACATATTACCACAACAGAATGTACTGTACCATCACAGGTCTTGTCACAAAAATTCGCATCTTCGGCGCTCGCTTGCAAAAATCTACTGGTAACCTACAGCTATCAGAGATGCTACATATCACTTTTGAAATACAAAATCTGTTTTGCTTGTATACAAACTATCGTCTCATATGACGTCATTGATCAAAGCCGACGGGTCGTATAAACTGACCATACTGAAGTTAGGTTAACATGCAAATAAATTTTGATACATTAAATTTTCATTCGTTTCAACAGGGCTGTCTTTCTACAAAATTTTTGTTTAAACATGATAAAGAATGGTCTGATCGTGCATTAAAAGCTAGAAATTGACCCCTACGTTTGTAATTATTTAATTTTTCTGTCACTATTTACTCCTAATATAAAAAGATTTCCGTTGTAAAATCTTGAGTAGCTTAACCAGTTTTAACAGAATGAAAAGCAATACAAAACAATTCAGTATTGCAGCAATATTTGTTTCGTGGTACAGTCAAGTCCCGAGAGTACGCCATGTGGAATAAACGTTTTAAGGTCGTAATAAACCATATTTACAAACATGCTATGATTCTTATGTAGCCATTTACAACTGTGAACACGTAATCAATGCACGCAAAATGAATCCTTTTGATTAATTTCCATGTCAACGAGAAAACATATCACCACTATTTAACACCGAGAGACGTACGATTTCTGTGGAGGCATCTACTAGGTAACCAAGTAATGTTTTCACTATTTATATTGAGGATGCTTCCCGCTCGTGAGAAGCTTTAGTTTTGTTCAGATGAAATTTAGCGTGAGAGTAAAAATTAGACTGGGGCTCAAAGGCTTAGCAGCAACCCCGCATACGAAATAGTGGTACACGAATTTCGCTCCACTACAGAAGAAACATTTAATTTTACTTTGTTCAGTTTTAAGCTACGCAGAAAATTTAATTCCTTTCCTAGTCGCTAAGTGTGAAGTTACATCAACGAACGAGAGTACGTAAAATCATGGTATATAGTTTGCGAAACTCCTCCCTTCTTTGGGAACAGTTAGCGAATGGAAAACTTAAAAATACAACATACTTTCTGCTTAACCGCATGCTGTTAAATATCTGACAATTGTTACCAGCCTGGTCTGTTTTGTTTGAATTCAAATTAGTTCCCATAACTTGAGTTTATTTTCGTTAAAAATTGCAGCTAGATGCGTTTATGTTTTTATTACGTAACTAGTTCTCTAGGCACTTCAGGTTCATCATTTGAGACATTACAGGGGCATTTAATATCTTCCACCAAGTGCGGGTTTATGCTGTCATGGTGGAAGTGTTTTTCTGTAGGTATAAGCGTAACCGTGTTGTGCAACTTTGTGGATTTGTTACGCTAAGTGGCAAAAAATTGCTGTCATGTGTGAAAAACGTCGGTGCTCAATGCACGAGGTTGCGCTTACACCTACAATAAAACAGATCATTACAGCGTAAATCTACACTTGACAGATAAATGTTCCTGTGATGTATCCACTGATGAGTCTGCAGTGGCTTTAATTTTTAACGAAAATAAACCGCCAATTTATACTACAGTCGCAGTTCGCATCCAACATGGATATTTTGAAAGTAGTTCCCATAGTTGTGAACCATAACGATACAGTGAAAAATTACGTTTTATGAACGCATGAAACAGTACTGTGCTCGATTGAATATTTGACTAAGTATGGATTACGTAGTAGGGCGGGTTTACGAAATCCCTAGATAACGGTTCTCACCGCACTCCAACACTGCTTACACACCCTTAAATTATCCTTTTGTCTCCCCAGCATTTACCGTTTACTTGCAAACTTTGCCAATTGATGTCTCACTTTCAACCGAGTGAGAAAACACTACACTCGCCAACCGACGCTTTAGACTTCAATTGTTGATGTAAGGATTATTGAATTTATTGACCAAGACTTCGCGTTTACGTTTGCCTCTAATTACGACAAAACTGAGAAGAAAGCGAGGCAAGTTGAGGACTATAAAACAAATATTAGCACTACTTTGCTAGCAAGCTGACAAAAAAAACAGGGGCTAAAACCAGTTTAGACTGCGCTTCGCTGTTTATAAGAAAAATAAGTTGGTACTTAACCCAGGAATTCTGCGTCCAACGGCCAGCAGCAATGAAATAGCAACACGCTCCGCACGTAGGGGAACTTCGTCACCATTGAATGGGTTACCGCTCCGATTACCCCGAGAAATACGAATCACCCGAAGACAGCCACGCGACGCAACTGTTAAGGTTAATGGGACACAAGCTGGCAACACAATAGGTCCGTTTCAGCAGCTGCCAGACTGCTACTTCCAAGCGGTAAAAAACAGGTGTTACTGCGCATGCGCAGCTACTATGACGTAAAATCCCTTGTTTGATACTTGCACTACTGGAACGCTTTTTGCACTGTTTCTGGCTACAGGCGAAGTTGAATTTAAAGGAATAATTAACATGATTTCCTTCCTAATAACGAAGAAGTGTAAACGAGAAATCTCTGATCTCCATTGGGATTGCAGTGACTTGAATAATCGATAAACACGCTAGAAACACATACTTATCACGTGATGGGTACCTCCCACTCTAACTCAGACCTATCTGCGCATGCGCAAATTGGCAGCTTGATCGCTCCAGAAATATTTTTCCGGGTAGCGTCTGGCTGCTTGTGGCAACTGCTAGAATACCAGACAGCCACACTCCAAGTAGCCAGAAGCGGCAGAAGGCGCTGCTGGAACACTATTTCAGCGTTGCGCATGCGCGTCGAACAGTCTGGCAGCTGCTGGAACGAACCTAATGTGCGAAGATAATACACACACACACAAATCGACCTGAGCGCCGCTGCTACCGGAATCGACGCTGATCACCAATCGATTTGAGACTGTGCTTGCAAGCTACAGTCCGACAGCGAACTCTGCCGGACTGACGGTTGATTCCACAATGATTGCAAATACCGCATAAGCATTTTAATATAAGTAATGTGTTATTTTGTTATAGTTTTTATTTCCAGTAGAAAAGCAGACTACAAATTGTCCTTAACTGCCTTCCCGCCATAAAAAAAACACTGCTCTTGAGCCAAATAAAATTAAGCAAATGTTTATTAAAGATTTATCAAACACTTTAGGATCCATAGGTTCGCTCCAGCAGCTACCAGACTGTTTGACGCGCATGCGCAACGCCGAAATAGTGATTCAGCAGCGGCTTCTCCCGCTTCTGGCTACTTGGAGTGTGGCTGTTTGGTGTTCCAGCAGTTGCCGCAAGCAGCCAGACCCAACCCGGAAAAATATTTCTGGCGCGGTCAAGCTGTCAATTTACGCTTGCGCAGAAAGATCTGTGTGTTTGTAGCGTGTTTTTCGATTATTTTCGAAGTCACTGCAATCCCACTTGAAAACAGATATTTCTCGTTTACACTTCTTCGTTATTAGGATGGAAAGTATTTTAATTATTCCTTTATACTCACCTTCGTCTGCAGCTAGAAATAGTGCAAAAAGCGTTCCAGAAGTGCAAGTATCAAACAAGCGTTTTCACGTCATAATATAGCTGCGCATGCGCAGTAACACGTGTTTCTTAGCTCTTGAAAGTAGCCGTCTGGCAGCTGCTGGAACGAACCTCATATCACATTGAAGAAAGGCTGCAGTCGAAAGTTTATTTTACCCGGCAATAGAGCATAGGTAAAGTAGATAATAAAGTATTCATTTGTGACATTAAATCACAAAATTCATCCTAACAAACATAAATGCGAATGATTGATTGTTAGTTACGCTTCCACGACTGAAATAAAATGAAACGCTGTAATATTCCCGAAGGTTAGGGAAGGGGGGGGGGGGGGCTATGCGGCTCACACATTAAAATTTTAGTTTGATAAAAATAAAAAGAATATTTCTCATTTACCTTTATAAAAGTAATGCTCTAGTAGTGATGGCGTTAAATTTGTGCAGTGCTATACAATTACAGATAGACGTGCGCGAGTCGAACAGAGTTTATATTCACGTAATATTTTTGCTATTGCTCGTTCATTTTTCTATATGTGTTTATTCTGCTTTTGTTTTGTTTTTGTATTCTGTGATGGAAATATACGTTTATGTTACTCAAGAAATGTTGCTGTGAAATTAATTTATCACGAGTCGCAACATTTTCGGGTGACGCCGACGTGATTGCAGACGGCCGCGAACGTGATAAATACGAAACAGCTGCGCCGCGCCACCAGATTAAATATGATAGCTGACATTAAAGGCTAGTTTACACGACGACACTACGTTTCATAAAACTTCGCTACTGTCCAGTGCGCATGCGCGGCAGGCGTTCGCGCAACTCGTTGGCGAAACTAAACAGTTTCGGCACCTTCCAACTTTGGCGAAACTGATTGCCTGTGTTTTTAGGTTATGTTATAACCAATACAGAACAAAACACAACATAAAGGGGGGGGGCGGAAGAAATAATTCGGTTTTTGAACAGATATGCGATGCATAGGTGTTTGTGCAATTTTAAAGATGAAAATTTCAGGAATAAGCAGCGGCGTTTTCGTGCTCTTGAAGCAATTAGTCGTGAATTAAATATTGATGGGTTGACGATTAGTGAATTGCAGACTAAAATACATTCAATTCCAAATACCTATAGAAATGAACTATGGCAACTGTGGATTTCGGAACACGGTACAGGTAATGTAGAGACGAATACCTACTCGACAAGAAACGTAATGCAATTTGTAATCTCAATTCTGGTTACAGTGCTTCACGCATAACAGTATCTTGTTTCTTTATTGCATTACTAACTCTGTTTAAAAGGAACGTAAACTGCTCTGGTGACATTCTAAGTTTATTTAAGCAGCTTCTAGGATCTTCAATTACAATTTCTTTCAGCAAGGTCGCTAACCCACCGAGCTGACGTCTTTTTTTAATCCAGTCACAAACCCAAACACGTTTCTTATTCTTTTTATGTTTAGTCTTATGCAGGGATTTTACACAGAGAAGTATTAGATCCCCCACAACTCTTACAGCTACCAAAACATTCATTCTACGGAGACTACGGCACTCACAAAACAACGAAACTGGAAAGTATAGTATTGGCGCCGAGTCTACAGACACGCACGAAACCAGTTGCGCGCAATTCATTTTATGAAACGAGTGTCGCAACCTAGTTTCGTCGTGTAGACTAGACTTAAGGAACGTTGTGTCTGTGATGTATCATTCTAAACATTAAGTGCAAACCATCCGCGCCGATTATCATTCGCATATCACGTTGCTGACTTATGTCGAACGTCAGGTACTAAGTACTGCGTCATCCATGCCGCGCTTATTCCGTGTATTGAAATACAGCAATGTCGGGCCCGGCAGCAAACGTCGACGCAACACCGAGCGCTTCAGTTCATCGACTAGCTTTCAAACCACCTCCTTCCTGGCAGCAGAACCCAGTGCTATGGTTCTCCAAACTCTAGAGTCAATTCGTGCTCGCAAATATTACAGCTGACTAAACTAAGTACAGTTACGTTGTACTCAGATGTACTTTTATTAAACGAATCCTGGTTTGTACGACGAAATTTTCACCGATGACCAAGGACTTAAACATCTACGGTTAAAGTCGTACCTACGAAATGCACGCCAGTTTGCCAGCCCTGCGATATTTATTTCTACAGGCGCGTTAAACATTTCATTAAGCGTCTTCAAAATTGTTCTTATTTAATCAAAAGAGAAAGAGAAATTGCATCCTGCAACTTCTACTCGTAATGTCGAAAGCGACGATTAGTTTGCACATCTTTCGAAAGCCATCTGTGGTAACAAGGAGTTGCGGAATTCTTGTTACGCGGGAGTAGCCGAGCGAACTGGAGCGCCACGTTACGGATTGCGCGGCCTCCCGCGAAGGAGGTTCGAATCCTCCCTCGGGCAAGGATGTGTGTGTTGTCCTTAGGTTAGTTTAACTTAGTTAAAGTAGTTTGTCAGTCTAGGGACTGATGACCAACTTAGTTTGGTCCCATAAGAATTACATTTGAATTTGAACATTCGGGCTCTTTCAAAGAATAAGGGATTTCTCAAATCACAGACAAGCAAACATTTTCACTTCAGTATCACTTAATGCGTTTGGTAGTTTACTAGTCGGTAGTAATGAATATTATATTATTTGTGGTAATAAAACTTTATAGACTGCCAAATAACATTGTAAACTGAATAAAAGTACATCTGATTATACGTATTTTTCCCGTTATATCAATTGTAATATAAATAGTAGCGAGAAAAAAAAAGGCGACGAACGAGATTCGATCCAGCGACCAACGACAAACGAGTACTGGGCTCGACGCTGACTACGGTTTTTCTATTCTTTTTTTTTTTTTTTTTTTTTTTTTTTTTTTTTTTTTTTTTTTCCTGCCAAGTAGATCGATGGTTCGCGATCGTTAGGTCATGTTCGTTCTTGGTGATCGTTGAACATTTGGCTCAGCTTTTTTTATTACAGAGTGCGTTTAGCTTCCTGACCGGGCGCGCTGAGTCACGGCGTGCGGCACCACTCAATTGCCACCGCTTCGTGACACAAACGGCCACGCACAGGTACATATTAGACGACAGACCGAAATTATCTTGCGATTTTTTCAATAACGCTTTAGAAGTACGCGTTACTGCTTACGCATTTTGTTGTCCTGTTGGAGTACTACGAGTGAACGAAGTTTGCAGAAATCCGCTTTCCAAACGTCTTGGTCTCCCCTTGTTAGTGAGGTTATGGCTCTCGAAGTGTAACATATTTTGGTCCTACAACCAAGCACGCACCGATACACGGCTCTGAAGAATGCTCTAATTACGCGTTTATCACAATCAGAAGCAAAACGACTGGAGAAGTTACTGCGAATAGAGGAGTTAGGAGACCTCACTAATTCACAGTTGCTGCGGACACTTCGACAATGCTGTTAGTGAAGATATTCTAAGGAACATCTGGCTCTCACGTCTTCCCTCAGACGTACAGAAGATTCTTACAGTAGTGTGTGTTGGAGATCTGGAAGCACTTGCGCAGACTTCAGACCGTATTGTAGAGATGTACCCGCCATCAACAATCAACAGTAGCGACTGTTAGTTCACCTCCAGATTCTGCTGCAGCGTCATTACAAACACAGATAGCAGAGCTTACTGCGGAAGTCGCTGCACTCAAAACTCATTTGTCCAGTTGTCGACCTCAGCGACATCGCTCACCACGAAAAAAAAAAAAAAAAAAAAAAAAAAAAAAAAAAAAAAAAAATGCACGCCGCCATGAGAGATGAAAAACGAAACGGGAGCTCAGTAATGACGGCAACTGGCTTTACAGACGGCGGCCGTCGATTGCTTGTTACTGATCTCTACACTAAAATCCAGTTTTTGGTGGACACTCGTGCAGACGTGTGTGTTTATCCATACACTCGTATGCCTCGCCGTAACTCTGATGGTTGTCACCTCTTTGCTGCTAATGGATGTAAAATAAAGACCACGGTCGTCTGACATGAGTACTATACCTAGGACTCCGTCGGAGATTCGAGTGGCAATTTGTTATAGCGAATGTCTTTTGGAGGTAGAGAAGTTCGCTTCCTTGGCTACACAACCAATGCACATGGAATTTGACCACCACAAGACGAGGTAGAAGCTATAGTCAACTATCCACGGCCAGTGACAGTTCGTGAACTGCGGCGATTTATGTGCGTCACAAACTACTACCGTCGCTGTGTTCGGAACTTTGCATTGTTAACTGCACCTTTGAAAAACCTTCTACGTAGTTCACACAAACCGAATGATTGTTGTGGACTAGGGAAATACTGTACGCTCCATGAAAAATACAAATAAAACCACTTCTACACCTACAAAGGTAATTACATCAGAATCGATAATAAAATCGTCAGGAGAAACTAAAACACAAAAAAGCCCTTTCGCAAAGATAGAATCTTTGCATTTAATTGTGTGGCTCTTATACCGGTTGGGGATTATCGTAGAACTTGTACCGAAAGGGCCTCTAATACCCCAAACAATATGTTCACGAGATATCGTACCCACATCTTAAAATAGTGACATAGCATGAAGTTCTTTGTTTTCAGTGACCACGGTAGTGTATGGTGCCCGCTCCATTGAGAATTTATCATATTTCATCGATTGGTTTCTGCTTTAAAGAACCAAAAAACTACATTGGTCATCGATCCCTCATATATTTCCGTTAGTCATTAAAGCTCTCTACAACTTTCCTCCAATTAGTAAATTTTGGGAAAATACTTCACGTTCTTGTTGATTACTACCACCTTGGATTTCTCCAACTATACGTTACAAAAAACTCCCGGAATGACATCTGAATACACAAGCATAATGGATGTTGGTTGAAAAGTTCTTACGATGGACTAGAAACTTTAAAATACTCGTTGCATTCCAAAGCTGTTTTAATGGTTTCAGATTGTCCTCGTCGCACGTTTGAGAATGACATATCTCCAGGTATCAGTAGCGTATACATGGGGGTGGGGTGAGGGGCAGCACACCTTCTAAGCAGTAATTAATATAAAGAGAAAAAACTATATTTTACACTCCTGGAATATGGAAAAAGGACACTATGAATTCGTTGACCCAGTAGAGGGAAATTTTGAAAAAATGTTCATATTTTTTGTAATTCTATGGGACTTAACTGCTTGGCTATTAGTCATTAGCTTACAAACAATCTAAGGAGAGCCGGAGGTGGTGAAACCCAAAAATTACGATTTTGCTTTTTTGCCATCAAAAAGTAATTGGAACGTTCCTCTTCAATGCAAACTTTGAATTAATGTTCTACTCGCCGTAGAAGTGGAGTTAATACCAATTTCTCCCACGCCTGCAAGAGGAAATGGGCGGAGCCGCTGAATGCATCTAAAAACTCTCGTGACTTTGTGGCCAACGGCTTTGCATTTGCTCGTCCTGAAGTTGAATATTTCCTTATGTAGCCCATAAAGCGAGTTGTAAGGGTTGGCTACATTGCTTTCTGTGACAAATGAAGCGCTAAGAGCGCCGAGGATTGTCTCACTCTTGATTGTTTCAAATTACTTCAGTGTTGCGCCTGTTGTTAGTAATATTATACTTCTTGTGTAAGCTCAGTGATGGAAAGTCAATAGGTGGGAGGAGCGGGCTTACTGATGACGTGACTGAACGTCTACAGAGATCCTGTGGGCATGCAATAAGGCAAAATACTAGTAATGCTAGTGACATGCTAAAAACGGTGTGGGTATTGTTCCTTCATAGTGCCTTTTCCAATGAATGCCCTCAACCGAGCCTGTGCCAAAAAGACTCCTGATGCAATTATAATCCAAAAAGTACTATGATCAGAAGCATGGTTTGCCAGCAGCTGTGATAAAAGCAATAATTTTTTCATGACAACATAGTCATAATTCTTACAGAAATGTCTACACAGAAAAAGGCAGAATCCTAATGGGAATGATTCAATTTTGACACTGATTCCTAAAAGGGTGTTTTAAGCATAAGAACACTGCACTTTGGCATTGATCATGCAATAGCAACCTAAAACCAAGGGAACAGTGTGAAGTACTGAAGGCATTAGGATTTACAGCTGGGGTGAACAACTATATCAGCACTGAGAGATACTGACAGAGAGGGGAAAGGAGGAGCAGAAAAAAGAGAATGTAATTTTAAATGTGATGGAACAACAGGCATGAAAAGGAGACCAAAATGGAAGCTTTTCGAGGATCAAGAAAACGACCCTGATAATACATTCTATAGTGAAGTAATGTATTGAAAATCTTGACAGCCATTTCCCGTAAATTAGAATTTTGGGAATGTAAGGAACATTTTCTCACAATAGTCATTTGCCAATATGTTCCGTAGTTTTATTTCAATTTGACTAAATAAAGTAATGTTTTGTACAAACGTTGGGTCACTAATTAAAAAAGTTATTGAAAGGAAACTAGAAAAGCTACTCCAATATTCCTACATCTTAACAGTAATTCTAAACCACTCTATATGTTAAAAAATTCAGATTTTTCTGTCATAAATGTTCCTCAGACTTAGTTATTTTAACATGGGCAGCATAGGCACCTTCGGCTCCCCTTATACAAAACCCAAGTACAACACATACATTCATGCCCGAGGGAGAATTCGAACCCCAACCCGGGAGGTCAGTCGATCCGTAACGTGGCGCTTCAGACCGCAGGGAATTTTTATTGAGATATTCTTGAGGATGTATTCAACGCATGATCACACAGACAGAGCCATACGCCCGTGAGTATAGTTACCAGAGCATCACATTGTCGGCACTAGTACTGTGTTAATACTCTTCTTTTGCAGCAATGAAAAGTGCAGTTCCCCTGTGGAGACGATGGTCAACTCTCCGAATGTAGTCTTGAGGTATGGCCTGTCATTCAAGTTTTACCTGGTGCTTAAGCTTGGCCAGATTTTGTGCTGGTTTTGCAGACTCCGCAGGAAGACGTTTCAAACGGTCCCAGACATGCTCATTGGGGGTTGGTATGGTGCAGATGTAGGTGGCACCACTGAAAACAGTTCAGGAAATAAGGAAATTAAGGACAGGATGGCAAAATGGTAACTCAACAAATCTCATGCACACAGCTTTATTAACAATAAATAAAACCCCTAAAAGGACTTTTTTAAAGAAACCACTGCAACAATTTAAACAAATGGAAAACGTTAAGCACAACTGGTGTTTCCACCCTTTTAGAAACAACAAAATTGTCTACAAAAACTGAATCACTTAAAATCAGAATTAATTATTAACTATGCTTCCCAAGGAGGTCACAAAGTGGCAAATGTTAAAACTGGAAATTTAAACTTTCGACCACTACGGACAATGCACGTTGGTAGTCATCTTGATACATGCTACTCGGCAGGCACTGCAGGACCGCAAAGGAGGAGAAGGGTCACTTAACTGAACGAAGCAAAACAGTCCAGCGCGACCGCGGGCCCCACAAGCTCGTAGCCGGAAACCACCACAACTTCCTCCTCCGTTGCGGTACCGCCGGGCCAGCCCCAATAATGTAAATCTGCAACATAAATTCCGGAAACAGTATCCGGCACCAAATCACGCCGACACATACACCTCCGAAACGCTTTAAATGCTTAAAGCATTACATACACAAGTGCCAAAATATCAAACTTATTTAGCAATTTGAGAAATATAAGGCACTCAATAAAACTAAGTAAAATTTTGAAAACCAAATAAATGCTAGAACATAAGTTCACCCACTTAAATTTTGTTTTGCAGAAAGAGTAACGGTTAATAAAAAAAGGCCACAGAATTCGTAATATTGAAGGCATGGTACAATTACATAAACACAAATAACACACTTTAATGTCTAATGCCAAACTACAACCGTCTGCTAGAGATCAGCCCAGTAACAGTTTTCTAACCGACCCGCTCCCACGACTCGCAGCCAGAGGTGCGCCCAGAACCACCAGCGCTCACAGTGCAGACCTCCACAATCAAATCGAACAAGACCGCCAATCAGAATAACGACACCCAACCCGGGGTGCACACCAGGCGTAATGCCGGGAAAACCATAAGAAACATCAGGCACAATCCACAATTCAAAATAAACAATGCAGAAGAAAAACACCCTACTCTCGACGAACTTCTGTTCAAAAGGTACACAACAGACTATTGCATGATTGCATATCCAACGAAGCGTGGGGCACCAAGGTTCACAAGGTGTATAGTGGAGGCCGACACAGACGGACACCGAGAATTAAAGCCTTCCGGCGCTCGTACCAAGTCTATCACGACAGCACTTACACTCGGGAGCAGACGAAAGAAGTTGCTTGAATAGGTGACACACGCGGCACAGCACGCCGTCGCCCACATTAAGTACTCAAATGCAGCTACCTGTCCCGCTGCCCAAACATTCAGCTGCAAAATACTTCATGACTGAACAGCAACTCCGCCTCTAGGATGGCTAAGATCTGCATTCACGTCGGCTCGCACGACGGTAACATCACGACAGCTACCCAGGTGACTAGAACTCGTTGGACGCCAAGCTGTTACTCCATCGCTTCACGCTGGCGGCGGCCCACAAGTCGGTGACAACACCTCCGGAGGAAACCAGGCGACAAGCGCTATTCGAATGCCAACCCGTGACTGACTTTGCGTGCGTCACACGCCTCCAGCTAGCCATCGGCCAGTGATGGCACATCGAAATCAACTGCCTTGCGGCAGATCAAAGCGCCGCCTGAGGGGAAACTCATCGCTACTATCGATGTGAACTCTCCATACGTGCGAGCGCCGTAACAGGGGTCATATCTGTGGATCGGGAGTGGTGGAACCCCTCCACGCTCGCACTAGCATGGTGACCAATTCAAGAGTTCTACTGTCACCTCTGCATGTGTTAGTAAGTTAATGTAGGCGTCACAGGAGCGGGGACTGTGATGTGTTCCGTACGTGTGGATAAGATTACCCATTAATACGGTCCATCAGGAGATAGTATTGGTCGAAAACTTCGAAAGAAGAGCGGTTTTAAGGGCAGAGGGAAAAAAGTGCTAAGGCAAGCGACAAGGGAAAAAACCTCTGCGACAGTCAGGTGCGGGTAGTAAGGGCAGTAGCGGATTCCTTGCTAACTGCGATAGTTCATGCAAGGGTAGGTTATGTTAGTAGCGGGTATCGTGCATCGATTACCGTGTCAGAGCTAAGGTCGTCATAAAGACATCAATCCGTTAGTGCTGCAGCAGAACCTGCTGCGTTGGGCTGCACTGCTACACTCGACCGGCTGGCCAAGTGCGGCAGCGAGCCGCGATGTTTCTGCGTCCTCTCTCCGGCGGTGGCGTCGATTCGTCGCGGTACCTCTGCGCGCAAATGACTGCGCGGAGAGGTTCCTGCCACCGGTCGTCTGGGCCGCAACTTCACTGGGTGGCGCACGACTCCTTCAGCGTCTTCTCCAGTGATTGCCCCTCCAGTGAGGCCACCAGTTTGGCGTTGAATTCATCAATCGCCCGCTGCTGGGCAGGCGTCACCTTCTGGGCAGCTGTCGACTGCGATTGCAAAACCACAGGAGCGCCGGTCGTCGTAACATTGGTCGCCCCAGAGCTGTGCGCCGCAGGGGCGGGCTCTGTAGCGTCCTCCGCGTCGTCATCGTAGAGGTCGCGCGCCAGTTCGGCGTGCAGCTGCCGAATCTGTCGGCAGACCTCGTCCCTCTCCGCAGCAAGTTGGGTCTGAAAGGCCACCCTCTCTGCTGCTATGGCGGCTCTGAATGCCGCCGTTGCCTCTTCCGCGGCAACGCGCAGGTCGTCCCCGGGCCGCGTCGTCTTCTTTGGGGCGGATGGCGCCGGCCCCCTTTCCGCTCTCGGCCGGTCCGCGCCGCCGTTGGCGGTGTTTCCCGGCCGGTCGCGGTCAGGGGGCGCGGCTACCGCGCCGTCCCCTCGTCGTCGTCGTCGCCGCCGTTTCCGCCGTCGCTGCGGCGCCGCCGCAGCGGCCGCCGCGCCGCCTCCGGGTTGGCTCCCGCTTGAAAAGGCCGGGCAGCCTCGCCAGTTGGCAACGTGAGGACCGCCACAACGGGCGCAAGTCGGCGTCTCTTCCCTGCCGCGCACGCAGTCCCGTGTGTCATGCTCGCCAGAGCATTTGACGCACCGCGCTGCGTTGCGGTAGTACTTGGCCACATGGCCCACCCCCTGGCACTTGAAGCACTGGGGGAGAGGGTTCATGTCGGCGGGGAGAGCTTCCACCGTCACTGGAAAGCCCAAGAGCTTCCGCAGGGCGAAGACGTCGCCCCCATCATCGACCGTTTGCACGACGACAACGTAGAGCGGCGGCCTCGTCCTGTTGGTCCGGTTGTGCAACTTAGCAGTTACACCACCGAACCCTGCTCGTGGCAGCCCTTCCCGGACTGCTGCCTCGTCGCAGCACCATGGCAGGCCCTTCAGGAGCGCCCTGGTGTACTTCTCGCGCTTCCCTTCAGACGTCGTCTTCAAGGAAGGAGCGTCGACGATGAAGGCGGCCACAGCGCTATTGAGTGCCCTGTGGTCCGACTTCGTTGCTGCTTGTAGCGAAATGGTGGCGTTCGAGTTGACCGACTCGATGCCGACCTCTTTCTTGCAGCAGCCGACTATAATATCGTACACCTCGACCCACGCGCCACTGCACGAGATGTACAAGGGCGGGGGAGGTGTACGATCTTCTTCGGTCTTCTTGCCGTGATCTGCAGCCTCGATGAGTTGCGTGATCGACGGCCCCTTCACTGCAGGTTTCTTCTGATGCGCCGATTTCTTCACCATGCTGTGGTGCGGGAGGACACGACAATTTGCTTCGATCCCGCCACAGCACGGACTTCCTCTCAGCTCTCCGGCAACTGGAACAGAGCGCGCTGCACCGACGATGCGCACGCCTCCGCTGCTCAGCTGCAACTAGCTGGATCGGGATGGCCAGGGTGGTTGACGTACACCTTGAAGAGAATGTTGGGAAGCAAGAAATACATGTGGACTTGCATTGTTGAAAAAGCTTTGTAGGTGCATTAACATTAGAAAGACGGGTTGAATAATGATTTCAGTGTACTGTGCATTGTTCAATGTTCCATCGCTGGTCACCAGAGGAGAACGCCTAATGTAGGTTATGACTACCCACAACATGAGGCATGTTCACGCCTCCCGTTGTGGCATCTTCCGATCACGCACAGCATCGTTTAGCCCGTCTCCACTAATGTCGCGATAGTCGCTTATAGAAGGACGAATGGATACATATGATCTTCAGTGACAAGAATCGCTTCTGTCCCGGTGCATAGTTCATTGAAACCATCACTCTACCCCTCTTGCTAACGTTCATGCACCAACAAGGTGATACGCTTTTCCTCAAACAGGACAACACAAAATCCCCAGGAATTGCGATCGTACTCAGAAGCTCGAAATTTAGCGAGGATTTCAATGCGAGATGCCTACAATATTTATCACAACGAAACTCTTTCTCGTAATTTGACTGAAAACCCAAAGAGATTTTGGTCATATGTTAAATATATTCGGGACAAATCACAAACAATACTTTCACTACGTGATAGTAATGGCGATCCTGCCGATGACAGCGCTACTAAAGCAGAGTTACTAAACTTAGCTTTTAGAAACTAATTCACCAAAGAAGACGAAACCAATATTCCAGATTTCGAATTACGAACAGATGCCGTAATGAGTAACGTAGAAGTAGATATCATCGGAGTAGTGCAGCAACTAAAATCACTTAACAAGGTCTTCTGGTCCGGATTGTATACCCATTAGATTTCTATCTGATTATGCTGAAGCGATAGCTCCTTACTTAACAGTCATATACAACCGCTCTCTCATAGAAGGATCTGTACCAAAAGGTTGGAAAGATGCCCAGGTCACACCTATATTCAAGAAAGGCAGTAGGAGTAACCCACTAAACTACAGGCCTATTTCATTGACGTCAATTTGCAGCAGGGTTTTGGAACATATCCTGTATTCAAATATTATGAATTATCTCGAACAGAACGATCTATTGACCCAAGGTCAACACGGATTCAGAAAATATCGTTCATGCGAAACACAACTATCTCTTTATTCACACGAAGTGATGGGTGCTATCGACAAAGGTTCGCAAATCGATTCCGTATTTCTTGATTTCCAGAAAGCTTTTGACACCGTACCTCACAAACGGCTTTTAATCAAATTGCGTGGTTATGGTATATCGCCCCAAATTTGCGATTGGATAAGGGATTTCTTGTCAGGGAGGACACAGTTCATAGTAATCAATGGTCACAGGGTAGTGCTATTGGTCCTCTGCTATTCCTTATTTACATAAACGATTTAGGGGAAAATCTAAGTAGCTCTCTTAGGTTGTTTGCAGATGACGCCGTCATTTACCGTCTAGTAAAATCATCTTAAGAACAAAACCAACTGCAGAACGATCTGAATAAGATATCAGTATGGTGTAAAAATTGGCAATTGACTCTAAATAATGAGAAGTGTGAAGTCGTCCACATGAGTACGAAAAGAAATCCGTTAAACTTTGTTTACAACATAAATCAATCAAATGTGAAGGCCGTAAACTCCACAAAATACCTAGGAATTACTATTACTTCAGACTTAAACTGGAAAGAACACGTAGATAATATCGTGGGAAATGCGAACCAGAGACTGCGTTTTATTGGCAGAACCCTTAAAAGATGCAACAGAACTACTAAAGAAACTGCATACACTACGCTTGTCCGCCCATTTTTGGAGTATTGCAGCCCAGTGTGGGATCCTTATCAGGTGGGTTTGACGGAGGACATCGAAAGAGTCCAAAGAAGGGCAACTCGTTTCGTATTTTCACGATACAGGGGAGACAGCGTTACGGAAATGATACAGGTTCTAAGATGGGAATCATTACAACAACGGCGCTTATCGCTGCGTCGTGGGCTGCTTACGAAACTCCAATCGCCAACATTCTCCTCCGAATGCGAAAATATATTGTTGACTCCCATTTACATAGGTAGAAATAATCATCAGAATAAAATACGAGAAATCAGAGCTCGAACAGAGAGATTCAGGATTTCTTTCTTCCCACGCGCTATTCGAGAATGGAAAGGGAGATAAATAGTATAATTGTGGTTCGATGAACCCTCTGCCAGGCACTTAAATGTGATGTCGATGTAGATGTCCGCATGTATCCCGCACTACCAAACGTGCTGTTCAAGGTGTACGTCAGCTACCCTTGCCAACACGATCCCGGGATCTGTCCTACTTCGTGCATGTTTGGGACCGGATGAAACCTCAATTTGCACGGTGTGCATGACCAGCACGAAATCTTGCCCAACGTAGTCCTCAGGTGGAAATTGCATGACGGACCATTCCGCAAGACTACATTCGGCACCTCTACGATCATCTCTATGGGATAATTAATTACAGCTTCCATCGCTGCAAAAGAAGGCTATGCACGGTACTAGCGTCGACATTCCGGACGCTCCGGTGATTTTACGCACGTGGGTATGACTCTGTGTGATCGTGTGACGTATGCACCCTCAAGAATGTGTCGATAAAAGTTGCCTCTGCTGAGTCAACGAATTCATGGCGTTCTATTTTTATATTTTCAATGAGTGTACGATTTAATGTTAACAATGACACAAAGTGATCTCGGTACAGTAAAAAAGCTTCAGCGCAAATTATCCTCTGAATATGAGCAGCATAACATACAACATATCATGAGATCTCTACTTAAAATTAGTTAACTTATCTTTACAAAAATAAATGCTATATTTGCTAATATCTGGCATTATAATCTATGGTTGTTATTAGAGACAAAGCGACACTACATGTGAGAACAACAAAGGGAAAAATATTAACCACTGCAACAACATGCATGTGTTTTATCTGGTGCACAACCTGTTTTATAGGCCAGTAAAATTAGTGTGGAATTCTGGAAATTGCTTTAATAACCGAAGTAGGCCTCTGTTATGAATGAGTTTATCCACATTTTCTGAGCTGACTATTGGACTACTAAATTAATGGAAATGATTTGTTCTTCCTTTAAATTAAACTGAAATTAAGTTTTTAATGAAAAGTATCCGAGGTTATCAAAAACGTCAACATAATTCAGAATCCATTAAGTACCAATACTTTGCCGTTTTATTAAATTTTTCCCAGTGGCGCAATCTGAAGCGAACCTAAATTGCCGTTTCGCGTCCCTGTTTTCATAATTAAGCAGAAAATAACAGATAATGCCTACCAATATTGGGTTAGTGCTTATCAATAGAAGATGTCTAGTTTTTTTTAGTGCCTTACCTTTCCGTTATGCTGAACAAATCCTTTACGTTCAAATGTTCAAATGATTGTAAATCTATCGAACCAAACTGCGTAGTCATCGTCAGTAGCTTACAAACTACTTAAACTAAGGTAAACTAACCTAAGGACAACACACACACACACACACACACCCATGCCCCAGGGAGGACTCGAACCTCCGACGGCGAGCAAACTCGCGCTCCACAGCGAGGCGCCATAGACAAAATCCTTTACGAAGACAATATAGATGTCCTATTCGTGTTCGTAACGGCACAGAAAACCTTTG
The DNA here is from genome assembly GCA_026315105.1 of Locusta migratoria. Lineage (NCBI taxonomy): Eukaryota > Metazoa > Arthropoda > Insecta > Orthoptera > Acrididae > Locusta > Locusta migratoria. Next base: position 326,445,149 of record CM048750.1, read on the forward strand.
TAAATTTAACAGTTTCAACAAAGAAAAAATAATTTCTTACGTAGAATTTGTCAACCTGCAGGTCTTTCACAGCAATACATTATGCTATACCGATTTAACTGCCAATGACACGAAATACATCCATCCCATTTTGTAGGCTTTCTGGGTGCGTACAGTGAAACCATACTTTGTTAGGATCGGGTGAACTTCACCGCTCACAAGAGCTTACCTTCACATGAAAGCTTTTCGTAAAGTAGGATGAAAATAACAGTAACGGATTGTGATGTCAGGAAACGACACCAAGGAGGAAAGAACTAGTAACGCAGAAGGGGCAGGAAACAATGGGTTCTTGGTTAAATTGTGTCGGTCATTCAGTCTGTTACCACACCACTTGTTGGTTCAAACTGTACACCAGTGGCACGCAGGAGTCGCGAGTTTTCGAAATATTCTTGATACTTTTACTGACATTTAATTTCCTTTTGAAGTATAAGTCAAATTTCCGTACTAAGATAACGTTCACTAAGGTAACAAGCACCTTCCGTGCGCCAACGTGAGGTCGCTGCCCTGTCCCCAATTCCGGCCGCCAGCCGTACGTTTCAACACCGCGCGCCCGGTGCCATCGACCATAGTCTGGCAAACCTGTGTACCAGCACTTGCAGCAACTACCGGCCCAAAACTGCTGAACAACACGCTAGTACCGAGCCCCAACCAAAGAGCGCAAGCCAAACAGAGCCCAGAACGCGGAGCTACCAAAATATTCCCGCCAATCAGGAACTAGAGCATGTAACGTCCTAGATTCCATGTCCGCTAGCTGCAAGACGGACAGTGAGTCCATGAGGGATTCCGGGTTCAGCTCTCGACCGGGCAGAACAATCCCTCCACTCTGCAGCCCGTCGGGTTAGCACCCGCTGTCTCCTAGCACAGTGCTAAACTCCTATTTACCACTGGTGCCACTCCTCAGGCCTTAAGAACCAGCTCATGTATCCCTTAATGGGAAATATACGTTCTCCTGGAGACGAAACCTGCTGCGTGTACTCATGATTTCTCCAATCACTCCCCAAACCCCGCACGGAAATCGTACCCCGCCTCCATCTCTCGAACCCATCCTGTACAAAACATTTAATCACAAATGACCGGCCTGAAAACAATAAACTTCGAGCAGCTCATAAGAAACCCTTGCGGCGTTGTGATGTTCTGACTTCTTCAAACTATGCGCCGAAAAGCACGTGGTACTCCCTGAAACAGTTCCAAGTGTTCCGAGAAAAGGTAAGTATATTTTTTATTAAACCAACTATAGACCAATTAAAATTATTCGCTGGTTGGCGTTTGTCACGTGGCGCTACAGCGTTGCCAATTGCAGCCGGATATCGTTCGTCTGTAGGCGGCGCACAAACACGGAGGATCACTTAAAAATTCTGTTAATATTATCTTATAGCGAGCGGCATTGTTGTAAGAGGGCACCCAGAATAAGGTGGCCAACCGTCACAGATTCTGCGGGACAGTGCCGTATTTGGATTTGTCGCACATTGGGATAATTACTGAAAATGTCCTGAAAATGGTAAATGCGTTGTAGCAGTCGTTCTCCTGCATGGTACCGCGAACTACCGGTGATGAGAATATTGCCGTTTTCAGTTGCAGACGACGCTCTTGATAGTTGCGCACTAACTTAAGAGTAGGAATGACTCTGTCTTCGTAAATACACCTTTATTAACAGCATCTCTAACATTGATTGTTTTAAGGTCAGTTTAGTTATTATGCCCGGATCGCTTTTCAAATTGCAATGCTGATTACTTGATTCCCAACTCTCAAATGTTCAAATGTTTGTGAAGCTTATGGGACTTAACAGCTGGGTCATCAGTCTCTAAACTTACAAACTACTTATGAACTACCTTATACTAAAGACAGCACAAATATCCATGCCTGCGGGGGGATTCGAACCTCCGACGGGAAACGGCCTAGCGCTTCGCAGCATAGCGCCTCAATGCGCTCAGCCGCTTCGCCGCGGCGATTCCCAACTCTAAGCAGTGAAAGCCGTACACGAGAAATTGTTTTTTTTTATTTTATTATTATTATTATTATTATTATTATTATTATTATTATTATAATATATATATATATATATATATATATATATATATATATATATATATATATATATATTTTTTTTTTTTTTTTTTTTTCAAGCTAGCGTCTGGCCGATTTCACTGCCATGGAGTAGTACATTATCTCTGCTCGAGCAACGGTCAATTCTGATACACACGTAATATTTGACGGTGTATTTTAGCTAGAACACAATCTATGGTCTCTGTTAAAATACTTCACATCTTATCATTTTACGAATGTTTCTTTGGAATTCAGCTTTAGTATTAACGTCACAGTTTATGATCGTTTTAGATCCTATCATCAAACGAAACAGTTTATAAATCAAAGATATTAGCTTTCGATGAATCAGATCAGTAGCACGAGCTGGATGTAGGTTGTCGTTCTTATGTGGAGTTGAAGAGGCTTGCTCAGGGTAGGGTATTGTGGAGAGCTGCATCAAACCAGTCTCCGGACTGAAGACCACCCCAACAACGGGAAAGCTGGTAGAAGACGACCTCATGAAAGATCGGATTCAGGAGAAATGTAGGAACAAGAGAGGCAATACTCACGCCTTATTTTACATTAACGAAAGGAAAACTTACATTTATAGCTTTTGTAGATTTGGAGAAAGCTTTTGACAGTCTTGATTGCAATTGATTGGAACGTTATATGCAACTCTTACATCAACCAAACAGCTGTTATTAGAGTTGAAGGACATGACAGCGACGCAGTGGTTGGGAATGGAGTAAGACAGGGTTGTAGCCATTCTCTAATGTTATTCAATTTGTTCATTGAGCAAGCTGTGAAGGAAAGGAAAGAGAAATTTGGAGAAGGTATTAATGTTCAGGATGAAGAAATAAAAATATTGCGTATTGCTGATGTAATTGTGTCAGAGACAGCGAAGGACCTGGAAGAGCAGCTGAACGGAGTTGACAGAGTATAAGATGAACATTAACAAAAGCAAAATACGGGTAATGGAATGCAGTCTTAGAAAATTAGGCTATGCTGAAGAACTTAGATTACGTAACGAAACAATGAACGTTATAGGTGGGTTTTCTTACTTGGGCAATAAAATATTATATGATGGTCGCAGAAAAGAGGATATAATATGTAGTATGGCAATGATAATAAAAGCGTTTTTGAAAAAGAGAAATGTGCCAACATCGAATATTATTTTAAGTGTAAGGAAGTCTTTTCTGAAGGCATTTGTGTAGAATGTTGCCTTGTACGGAAGTGAAACGTCGCCGATAAATAGTTCAGACAGGAAGGGGATAGAGGCTTTCGAAATATGGTTCTACAGAAGAATGCTGAGGATGAGGTAGGTGGACTGCGTAACTAATGAAGGTGTACTGAACAGAATTGGGGTCAAAACAAATTTCTGGCATACCTTGACTAATAGAAGGGATCCATTGACAGGACACATTCCTAGACACCAATGAATCGTAAATTTAGCACTGGAGGGAAGTGTGTGGAAGGAAAAATCGAAGAATGAGACCAAGAGAAGAATACAGTAAGCAGATTTAGATGGATGTGATTTGCCGTTCTTATGAGGAGATGATTACGCTTGATCAGGATAGGGTAGGGTGGAGAACGGGATCAAACCAGTCTTCGGACTGAAGACCACAACAACAAACAAGGTGACAAAGATGATGTACCATTATCACAATCTGCATAAACTTATTTATAATCTGACATGCAAATACAATATCAGCATTTATCTTACTTCCTTAAGAATAAAATCGTGGTGAAATTCTGAAAATGCAACAACGAAATTGAGTGATCACTGCATGTAGTAAAGCACTACGTCAAAATAACTTCTACAAATGAGTACTTTAAATGGTTTTAAAAAATAGTTCAGTTTTTATCAATTGGAGGTTATTGCATATCATAATTATTTTGGCGGAGTAAGCTACTTATAAATATGTGTGAAGAACGATGCTATAAGATCTAAAACAAATAAAAGTAATACAGACAACGAAGGTGACCGGAAGAACGTAACGTAGAAAAAAATATATAAAAATTCAAAATAGGAACATGAGACATAAATAATGAACTGTTCATAAAGATTGAAAATTAAGAACAAAATGTCGCTTATGTTAGATACGTTATTTTAAAATTAAACGAGTAGGCGTACTCAGCTCGCCTACATTTCTTTCCTAGTTTCAGAATAACTGGCACAATGAGTCAGATGATCTTACATCCTCAGGTGATCCTTCACATCCTCTAAATGTTCCGCATTGTGTTTTGAAAAAGTTGGCCCAAGAATTAATGGTCATAACACGAAAAGCTTTGTCGATAGTGACTGAACTGCAGCAGAATACGCGTACTGTAGGTCTCAATTTATGCTATGTTGTAACCTAAACAGGGCCGAGCCAAGAGGGGGGCCGGAGGGGACGAAGGGGATCAATTCCCCCTCCCCCTAGAATTTATGTTGTAATTCTTTACAAGTTATTAATTTCGGCAACATTATCAAAGTAGGAACAGCGATCTTATTTAGTGGTATTTATGTTTAAAAAAATTAAAATAAAATTTTAAAAAAAAGACAGTCGTTGAAATCGCAGTTAACCGGTGTCGACCTTATATTAGAACATATATGTTTTGAAGATGACCTAACATAAGGTCGAAATCAGTTAAATATAATAATATTCTGCGTGCAAGATTTGTTTTTCAACAGAAATATGTTTACACGTTAGAATATCTGTCAAAATTTACAGTTGCATTTTATTGTCTGATCCCCCTTCCCCCGAAAACAAAACAAATAAATAAATAAAAGCCGGCCGCGGTGGCCGAGGGGACTGAGGCGCTTCAGTCACGGTCTGCAAGGCCACTACGGTCGGGGGTTCGAATCCCCCCTCGGGCATGGATATTTGTGCCGTCCTTAGTTGTAAGTAGTTTATAAGTAGTTTGTAAGTTTAGGGACTGATGACCCCATAGTTAAGTCCCTTAAGTTTAACAAACATTTGAACATTTGAAATAAATAAAATCCTGACTATGGCCCTGAACAAAATCACACTGGGTTTACTATGAAATCCTGGACTCGCATTGGGGAGGATGGTGGTTCAAATCCACCTCCGGACATCCAGATTTAGGTGATTCGTGATTTCCCTAAATCACTTCAGGCAAATGCCGAGTAGGTTCCTTTCAAAGGGCACGGCCGATTTCCTTCCCCATCCTTACGCCAAACTCTGAGCGTTACCTCCGTCTCTTATGACCAAACTGTCGACGGGACGTTAAGCTCTAAGCTTTCCCTCCTTCCTCCTACTACGTAACCGACAAAACGGCGTTCAGCCATCACCACCAGAATTAATATCACCATTTTTTTTCTTTCATAGCGAATAATAGTTACCTCTGTGAGCAAACTCAGAGAATTTACAGATACATCGCTAAAAGCAATGAGTAATTTCTCGCTATCAGCGGTTAGCTTACCTGGAAAAATCATCACGCTGGCTAGAGGTGCCGTGTTATGAATCTATTAGCGTGTCTGCTTGGTACTTTATTACAGGTTATTAACGACACAAGAAGATTCCAATCGAAAAAAAAAACCAAATGATGAAAAATACGAGCTAATAAAAATGTCAATACCATTCCAAAACGTAAGTAAAAAGGTTTTAGAATACAACAATTAAATTAAATTAATAAAAGCGACAATCAAAGTGATTTTGGTAATAATATACGACGTGGGTCGAACCCAAGAACTTCAGCTCGGGGAGCTATGACTTTACCACTGTTAGATATAATTTTTTTTAACAATCAACCTTTTTTTTACACATATGGCCTTTATATTCTTGAAAAACGTATAATTATACTCTATTCATCCTCCATCCAGTCGTCAATAATTTTCACTGCAGTCGGTTCTTGTAGATTCACGTTCTCAGTTCTTTGTAAGTCACAGTAAACACCCAGTAACAACCCTTAATTCTAGCCTTCGGAGAGCTCGTTTTCACATAAATTATACGAAGGTTTCTAAATGTAAGTTAATATCTGTGACATATTACTTGTATGTGTGATATTACATAATGATTTTTAGCTAAGGATACAGTAGTGGGTGATTAGCGCCGTACGTGAGTGGGCTAGTATTTCGTTAACACCGTTGACAGTGTCTTTTTTTTTTGTATGATTATTAAGTGATGAAATTCTAAATAAAAATGGCACACATATGAATCGACAACAAAGCAAATAAAGAAGCGAACCAGATAAGGAAATGTAATTGACTAGTTGAGAACTCAGATTGAATGGAAGCAGATCCAGCGCGTGAACGTACAACTAACGAGTAGGAATGCATAGTCTCGCGGCAATAACACTGAATAAAAAGTTCTCCAGTCTCGACATATGGTAATGTTTTTCAGCTTCGCGATGGCCATGTCCTACGCCAAGCTGAGCTGCAGGCCGCCGTCTCCATTGATTTTAATTTCTATTGCTTCCTTAACGCTTTCAGACCTGATTTTTTTCTCTGTCAAGCAAATTATTTTTAATTCTAAAATACTCTTAAGTTAAATTTTCAATGATTTTAGAAAGAAGATTTATGCAATTATGTGCACCCATTTTCATTCTACAACACTGCGTATACTGAAAAGCAAGGTTTTTTTTTTTTAAGGACTAAATTAGTTAATTTTGATGTACCAACTGTTGTACTAAATAAACTGATAGTTCAATAACTACATCGCAAAATAACAACTACTACTTTCAGTTATACAGTGGAATACAAGTAACCCACAATTTCCGTGTTCTTTGTAGTTCGCAAACTGCTGCGCAGTGTAACAGTCGCTTCTTAGTATTTTTATAGGGATCTTCCGCAGATGATGAAATGATTGAACACTCAGGTGTCGTGTACATGATCTTTCCATTGAGAAAAAACGCTTCTGAACCATCTTAGACACCATAAAAGTTAAGTACACGTTTGTAGCCAGAGGGTCCGAAAGGGTTAATTACGCAATCCCAGAAACCGTTGGTGCGAGCCACGACAGACGGATCATCAGACGTGATTCGGTGGCCGTTTTCTAGGCATTTTCTGCGCAATCTGACATCTGGGTAGCGTAGACGATAACACCTCTCATGTTCGTTCCTGCGTTGTTCTATGGTTCGCACTGTTTGTCCGATGTAAGACTGACCACACTCACACGGTATCCAATAGAGTGCATCCTTAACTGGCCTCAGTAATTGACTAATTTTCGTCGGAGGTCTGAAAACCGATGTGAGTTTGTGTCTTTTTTCAGCAGGTGGCTTATCTTGCCAGACACAGAATCACAGAATGGCAACAAAGTAAGATATTTTTCTTCCTGTTCCTCGTCCGTCTTCTTACTGTGATTCTTATCTGAAATGAGATTCATGGCGACTGTATCCATTGGTCCTGAACACATGGTGTAAGTGGTTCAATTCGTGGGGCATCTGATATTGTTCTTGCACGATGCACCAAAGTTTGTAATATCATTCTCTTCTGTGCAGGGTGATGATGGTTGTTTGCGTGCAAGTACAGATCTGTGTGATTTGTCTACCGTAGATGCACAAATATTAGACACCTTCAGTCTTATTGTATGTACCATCAATTCACCGACATACAAGCTCGCAAAGTACTGGCCAATCTCCTCGCTCCACATGCAGGACGCAGTGAACCCCATACAAAAATTCAGCCGATTTTTTCGACCGGATCAACCACATTCGTCTCAGTGAAAGTGGTCGAGCTTTTTAAACGTACTCTTACGTCTTCCTACTTTGTATACAACGGCCAGTATTACTGTCAAACTGACGGTGTTGCGATGGGAAGTTAGCAAAACATACGTTAGAGAAAGGCCGCAGAATCAAGTTTGATGATACCTCGGTCGTAATTGGTGTTATAAGACCCTCTTCTGCTGATGGTGCGAATGGAGCGGTCTACTGCCTGTCGAATCTCTGGAAAATCCTTCATCTTCGGAATAAAATCAAAGTCACAAGGACTTACGGCAAAGGAGTGTGGTGGATGGTACAGTAGTTCCAGTCCCATCGGCCGAACAGAGCAGCCACAGCTTGCGCTGTTTGCGCCCGCACATTATCGCGCAAAATGTTGGGTATTGTCGCTTCTTTAGCAAAGCTGGTCGCAGATGATGCTCCAAAACAGAACAGTAATACTGTGCCTTGACGGACTGCCGTGAAGGAACTTAATTCATTAGGATAACACCATTACGTTAGATCCCCTCACTCACAAGTGTTTCACTCAATTTTGTACACACCGGTTACTTGAGACGGGCGAGTCCAGAGGAAGAGTTCAGGTTTATAGACGACAACAGTCACTACATCGTCCAGGTATCGTATAGATTTTAGGAATCGTTCGGGGATTGCACGGTTGGATTGGTGTAAATGTACCGATATGAATGTAGATGAATTTAGTTGACATAAATTGAAAAGATGGGTGAGCATATTTCGACGAACCACCAAATCCACGAGAGTTCAGCAAGATTGACAGTGAAGTATTGTACAAATTAGACGAGGAGTGGTCAGATAAACTCGTGGGCAGCATGTCTCGTTTGTATCAGGCTTGCATTCATGGAAAAGTTCATGTAACCCTGCCAGTGGCGGCTTGTGCTTCAGACGACTGGGGGTTCACTTCTTTGAGTGCCGCATCTTGATAGTGGTACCGCCATGCCGACCCTCTCACCCACCCCCAGTTTGCAGTGTCCAAAGAGACAATTTGGCGCACTTGTGAGAGTGGTGCCGGGAAAAATCGTCCCGGTTGCCACCCACCCTCCCACCGGTAGATACATTTTCTTTAAAAGATCTGCATAATGTCTTATCTCGATTTGTTTGTTTGCGCTTGATTCTACTCGAGCTGAGGCGTCAGCCTACCAAGCTTCTTTATTTCATACTTCTCTTCCAAGCTTAAAGCTGACACCTAGAACATTTAAATATGCACATTAACACTAAATCACAGTAAGTAACTAATTACACTGTTAAGTGACTGTAACAAAATGAATCTGTTATGTTGAAGAGACAAGTCACATGACACTGTAAGCAGCACCCCCTCCTTACCACACGCATGCGCAAAGGCTGCTCTCCCCCACATCTTGGCAAACAGTTAAATATTGTTTCACAGCAATGAGTATAAATGTCATTTACCCTCAAAATCGGGACACATTTGCAAAGTCGTCCAAAGTATATGTGCAAGTAACAATAAAAAAGTCTTTGTTGTTCCTGTATCTATTAAAAAGAAGATTTAGTTTAAAAAAATATATTACTGTCGGTCTTGAACCCACTGCTTTCGACAATGGAGAGCCATGCCGCTAACCACACGGCCTCTCTTGGTAGGTGGAGAGTAGTGTCTTCAATATTATTCATGATCGGATTTTCTGAAGGCTTTTACAGTTGAGTGGAGAAAATGGTCAGTAGATTAAAGTGCAATAAAGCGGCTGGGGTGGATGAAATTAAGCCGGAACTCGCAAAATACAGTGGAATATCAGGTCTCAAATGGTTACACAGGATATTGAGAAAGCGTGGGAAACGGGACAGGTTCCGTCTGACTGAACGAAAGCGGTAATCACTCCAATTTTCAAACATGGAAACAGGAAAGATTGTAACAACTATCAAGGTATCTCTTTAATTAGAGTTGTAGGCAAAATATTCTCAGGTATTGTTGAAAGGAAAGTTCGAGTATTAATTGAGGACAAGTTATATGAAAATCAGCGTGGGTTTAGACCTCTTAGAGGCTGTCAAGACCAGATCTTTAGCTTACGACAGGTAATAGAAAAGTGCTATGAATGGACAGGGAATTGTATCTATGTTTCGTAAATCTAGAAAAGGCTTATGGCCGTGTTCCTAGGAGGAAGCTACTGTCAGTTCTACAAGATTATGGTATAAGAGGCAAACTTCTGAAGGCAATTAAATGGCTCTACGTAGACTGCCAGTCAGCAGTTAGAGTAGATGGCAAATTAAGCTCATGGTTCAGGGTAGTTTCAAGTGTAAGACAAGGCTGTAACCTGTCGCCACTGTTGTTCATACTATTCATGGATCATATGTTGAAAACAGTAGATTGGCAGAACGGCATTAAAATAGGAGAAAACAAAATAAGCAGTATCGCATATGCGGATGACTTAGTTGTAATGACCGATTCGATTGAAAGGTTGCAGACTAATATTTCAGAGCTCGATCAAAGGTGTAAGGATTATGATATGAAGATCAGCATCTCCAAAACGAAAGTAGTGCCTGTGGGAAAGAGATTTAAACAGACTGAGTGCCAAATAGGAGGAACAAAGTTAGAACGGGTGGACAGTTTTCAAATACCTGGGATGTATTTTCTCACAGGGTGGCAACATAGTGAAAGAAGTGGAATCGAATTGCAGCAAAGCAAATGCAGTGAGTGCTCGGCTAAGATCTACTCTCTTCTGCAAGAAGGAAGGAAGTACCAAGACTAAGTTAGCGGTGCACCGCTCTATCTTTCGACCAACTTTGTTGTATGGGAGTGAATGTTGGGTGGATACAGATTACCTTATTCATAAGGTAGAGGTTACAGATAATAAAGTAGCAAGAATGATTGCAGGTACTAATAGATGGGAACAATGGCAGGAGGGTGTCCATAATCAGAAAATCAAAGAAAAACAGGGATTGAACACCATGGATGAAGCAGTTAGAGCGAACAGACAGATGGTGGAGTCATGTTACACGCATGGGAGAAGCAAGGTTACCTAAGAGACTCATGAGCTCGGCAGCGGAGGGTAAGAGGAGTCGAGGTAGACCAAGAAGAAAGTACGTAGATTCGGTGGAGAATGATTTTGAAGTAAAAGGCATAACATCAGACGAGGCATCAATGTTAGCATTGTATAGGGGATCATGGAGGAGTTTTATTAGAGGTACTATGCTCCAGACTGAACGCTGAAAGGCACAATCAGTCTCTAATGATGATGATGATTTTACAGCTGATGCGTCTTTAATTTGTAGTTACATTTTACCACATATGAAAATGTTTTTGAGGAATCATCAATGCATAAAAAAAAAAAAAAAAAAATCTATGAAGAGTGGAAGTTGCCTTCACGGACGATTTGCGCATGCGCAAGGCGAGATGCGCAATAGCTCCCTTTCTCTTGTTTCGGGACCACTCGTGCGTAACTGCCAGAGCTCGAGTAGCCAGAAGCTGGTGTCTCCACCAGCTCCAACGCCCATGTTGAAAGCGGCGATTCCCCTCGCCCCTCTTTGCCGCGGGCGCGCCATTATGCTGCCTCCATGGCAGGGTTGCCATCCTAAAAACTTTTTTCGTCGTACTTAAGCAACTAATAACCTCGTACTTTTGGCTATCAAACCTCGTACATAGGGTCCGAGGGGGGGGGGGTCTAAAAAGTAAATTATATATAATATCAAACATTTAAAATATTGTTCTGTTATTCAACCAAAAAATCACACATATTAAATTTGTGTGATTTTTAGCAGGCATTTCTTAATTTACAAATTTGGAATTAAACAAATAAAATGGCAGTTTCTTTTTTCTAAACACAAATTCTGCACCAAGGAGGTTCATTCTCTAACCTCCTTGTTTTGCACACATTACTCGTCTCTCCAACGCCACATGGTAAGCAGAGGGTAGTTGAAGCAGCTGCCAGTTGCCAGATTCCAGCAAACTGTGCATGCGCAGAGATGCTGCTGAAACTCGGTACTAGCTCTACGCATACGCAGCTTGTTTGAAATTGGTAGCTACTTCAACGAGCGTAAAGTGAGAGCAGTAGGGGGCTAGGACAACGTCAGAATTCTACGCTAACACTGCCATAAGAAAATTTTTTCCCGTTACCGCTAGACTACATATGCGGACAGGAGGGGAAAAAATTCCTATGTCACAATCTCGTAATCTCGTACAGTTGACCTTGTCTTCGTACATCGTACAGTACACCACAAATCTCGTGTTAGTACGAGGAACCTCGTATGTGTGACAACCCTGCTCCAGGGGGTTCAGAAGAGGATTTGAACCGTAGCCGCGCATGCGCATTGCAATGCACTTTGAATGTGCATATAAAATGGAATAACGAAACGAATAATGATAGTTTAAAAGCTGTTTTTAATTTATTTATTTATTCTTTTCATGACGAGCTTTTTTCCAGGGGTTCATTGAACCAGTGAACACTTAGGACGCGCCTCGACTGAACCCCTTACTGAATGACGTTGTCACACAAACTCAAGAACAGTGGTTTTAAGTTTAGTATGAGTATAAAATAAGTGGTTTGTTAGGTTTTGTTTGATAATAAAGAGGAAGACGTATTCCTTTGCCTACCCGTTCACCTTAGTGTAGAAAACCATGGAACTTTTTTTTTTCTGGGTAGGTAGAACGAGGTGGCGACGCCAGAGAAGAGGGAGGGGCGTTCGCCGCACTCGGCCTAATGAGTGCGGCACGTCGCGGCGGTGTCTTTGAGGGGCCGCTCTAGTGGGGCGGTATGTTTTAATTATTCGTTAACCCGCGCCCGCTCCCCATTACGGCACGCGCTATCGCTTCGCAGCCCATCGCGGCGCTCCGCTCCGTATCGTGCTCGCGGGCTATTATCTCTTCATTAGAGCGGCGCGCAGCGGGAAACCCCACGCCTGCCGTCGCTACCAGCTCACTCCGGCGAGTCGATTTCCGTTAAGTGGCTACCAGCAGGCAGCCAATTGATGGCGCGTTCTCGCTTTTAACGTCCATCTCTAAGCTCACAGCGGGCGCCGGCGAGTGTGCGACCACGTATCTTGCAATTACGCGAAAACGGGTATTCTATTACCAACATTGACCTCTTTATATTGTGCCGTTCCGCCTTTACACGACCGACTTTCGTGCCTCGGTTGACTGCTCGCGACGAGTGTGTCTACTAGAGCTGCGCAAAAATAACGATAACTGATAAAATAACCAGTTATTCATAAGGAGCCGTTATTGTAATAACCTCAACTACTGTCTGTTATCGAAATAACTTTTCACAGAAGTGGGTAATTTGGTTGGGTTGTTTGGTTGGGGGAGGGCAGGTGGAAAGGAAATGCAGTCCAGGAAGTATAGAAGGAAGGAAGGCTGCATTATCTCGGGGCCCCGTGCTCGGCACCCACGTACTTACGAAAGAACCGCGAAGTCGGTACTAATCAGTTATTCGACCACAGTATCGACCTGAGGTTACGGGCGGGGGTGGAGATAGGAAAAAAGTAAATCAATAAACCAATTCCATGTTAAAATTAATGTTATGGAGTCCACTTGTGTCAGTTTGCTTGAAACTTTATCTTCCCTTCACCTCACTCATGTTATTGCGAGCAGCGTGCTAACTCGTCTAGTTGTAATAGACCGAACGTTGCACGTGAGGCCCGTAGGCGGTTGTCACTTGATATTTTATTTGACTAACCTGGTGTCTTCTCTCTCGTAGATGTCCCCAGCGCAGAAGCAGCACACAAGTCGTAGACTCGAAGTTTTCTGAGGTGAGGCTGGAATTGAAAGTGGTGGATACTGTGGCTGTCTAACTACCATTAACGAAGTCGATGAATTCCTATAGAGAAGCCAGTGGCTCTTTTATTTTTTACCAATCACTCAATATTAGTCACAAAAATAACGTTGTTACAGCCTTTACACACTCTGACACACATTGAACGCACTTTACATATATTTTAACCCCATTATCGACCGATTAATACAAGGCTGGTTATCGCAAGTGCCGGTGTCGGGGCTCGCAGTGAACTGACTAGCAGTGGAGCTGGGCTCCACTCTAACGCCTAGAGTTTTGGCGCCAACCGAGACTTCAAGAACATCACACTCACTCATTACCTAAAATACTTAATCTAATAAATCTACAAAAATAGTGTAATAATAAACAATTAATTAACACACATTATGGCAATACAATTAATAACTTAGTTTATATTTATTAAATAATTTATAAAATAGCTGAGAGGTTGTGGCGCGTAAAGATATAGCAACAGCCAATCACATCACTCTTAGAAAAAGGGGCGGATTTTTCCCACGGGACCGTACTTACAGTACCATCTGGCTACTATCTTGCCCACGCTACTTTCTATTATTCCATACAAGTAAATGAAATTATGAAATAAAATAAAGAATTGGCTGCTGGCTTACAAGCCAGTAACGCCACAAGGTCTTCTCCAAATACTTGTCAGTTCTACATTCCATGTAATTAACCGTGTAAGAATCGTGGGTAATAACTGTTTAACAGATTATCCATCTGTTGGTGGAAGTTTGTGCTACGTTCTCGTGAAAAGCTATCTAGCTACGTAAAGTGACCATTCGGCAAGACTGTGATGCTACTATGATAACCATAGACGCTGTAAGGAGTATTCAGTATTGGAAACCAGCAAGGGAAACCGGTACTAGAAATACCAGTGGCAGTTATCAGGATATCGATAATCGCCATGCTCTTTACCCAGTACCGAGAATTGAGAGAATTAACCGTTGCAGTTCATTTACGGTGTCATTATTAGGAGTTGGAAATTTGATCAAACAGACGATTATAGCATACTGGAGAAAACGTCGACATGTTTACTAGACTGCCGTTTACTACTGCTTCTTGTTCTTAATTTGTCGTCTTCGTGAAATAGTTTTAAATAATAAATGTTATTTTAATAAAATAGTGTAAACATGGCAGCTTAAGACGTTTTTCTAGCCTCGAATGCGTGTTTCATCAGGTAATATGACACATTTGGCTTTGGTGCAGAAATTGGTTTTGAATATACAAGTGATATACCCAAGAAAACAAGTATATGACGTAAGAAATATGCTTATGTAAGCAACTTAAAACCTCTTGTACGATATTAGTCTGGATAGAAGATATTCGCTCATTTTCACCTCATTTGATCAACATATTTAATGTTTACGATCGAAAAAAAAAAAAAATAAATACCTCCCTTCCTACTTTCTGTTTATTAACCCATAAATGTGTGCTATGAGGAAAGAAACTGGACATGCTACTGTATGGCTTGTACTGTAGATTTCAACAACTAGAAAAACCTTCACCTATCAGAAGGGCTAAATTTTACTTGCAGCTTCCGTGGGGTAGTGTGCTAAAGTTGTCAACAAAGTGTTCGATTTTTCGAGGATAATTAGTTTACCAACAGGACAAGAATACATGCAAGAACCTGTCATTATTGATGGAGCAGCTACAGCACTAATAATTATTCACCCTCATTCTATGTTCCCGAGCTTTCAAATGTCGTTGCCAATATTAGCACTACACTGATGCTGCTGCCATAAGTAAAATTTTACCGTTAAGAAAGGAAAAGAATATCCTTCCAGAATAGAATTCGTGTCGTGTTAAATTGTTAGCGCATCATTTTCAGTGTAGTTTACAAATTTTACCAATGAAGTGTCATATAGTGTGTGACCAATCTTAGCATTACACAATCCGTTTTCATAACAGTTTCGGCAAAATGCAATGTTATAGGTGTCACCAGTTGAAGGTTATGATTGTATTAGTGAGCATTGAAACAGATACCTTCTGCTGTTATTATTATTAGGTTTGTTTAATGATAGGCAAATCTCGTTGGTAGATAAAATGTTTCTTAATTCTTGTCCGATACGAATTTGTGATCAGGCTGTATTGACATGTTATCCCATTTATTCCTTCCTTATATAATACTGCGATGTGTTAAGAAATTTTCAGTATTACTGTGTCGTCAGTCAAGCTACAAAAACAAATTGAACATATACTTTTTTTAAATGGTTATTGATGTAGGCATTTTACTTCCTTTTCACTCTACCTCGTTAAGCAATTTTTTGAAATCACTAAGTTACAGACATGTTATCATGCATTGTAACTACCCCTTATTATGAATGGTCTTTATTATCTGCTCTCATTAAAATAGGAGGAAGAATGACATTTTTCCTACATTAGGCAAAGAGATATTGTAAAGCTCTGCAATATTTTTGTCATAATATGATGTGTTAATCATTTTGGGATGGTAGGGAAAAGAAACATGAGCTTGATATCTTGATATAACTGTGTGGATTATCATAAAGTGTATTATCTGCTATATAGTAGGCCTACACCTCTATGAGATAGTGTAAAGAATACTGGTATGCATTGTGTTAAATTTATTTTTGGGACTAACCACATACCAAAGTGTATGTGAAAGGGGCCTAAAATTGTAATTAGTCCTAAAAAATCTGAAAGCACACCATATGTCTGGTATTTAATGGGATCGTTATGAGCAATGAGTGGTATAACACTAATCATATAAAAATACTAGGACATCTTATTCATAACTTCAGTATACAATACACTTATGTGATTGATAATTGATACTTTGTTCTGTGAGATTACTGTGAGAAAAACAGTGACAGTGCCTTTTCAAATAGTATACAAAAGTTACACGTGGTAATTATTTTTGATTATAGACTTAACATTTTTTACTGTGTTGAGCACTTGACTGTTTCCCAAAAAAAACTGTACAATGGCATATTCACACTTATATGCTGTGTATGGCAAATTTATCATGTCATCGAGGAATGTTTTGAATGACAGGTTCTATGTTTACAAAAGTTAAGTCACCTACTTTAATTAGTAGCAAGACAGAGTAGCCATTGTAGGTAGTGCACGGCACGTTTTATAGCTTATTTAAAGAGCTCATTTCCTGCCAGATGCACAATTATCAGGTTGAGGTTTAGGCCTTTATGTTTTTACAGATATTTAAGGCATGATTCTGCAAAAAAAAAAAAAAAAAAAAAAAAAAAAAAAAACCGTCAAAGTAGGTTAGGTAAGTAATGACTGTATTTTATTGTTGTTACTTTTCAGACTAAACTGCACAATTCCTGTTCCCCGTATGAGTTGTATTTGTATGTTGAGAATCTGACAAGCTGGGTGTTTGCAGAGAATATGGAAGGAGGGAAAAATGCAAATCTAATGTGGAACAGCTGATTTGTGTTGCTCGTTTTAAAGTACCTGATTCTGACATAATGTGCTTAACCACAGCTAGGTTCTGTGGACACTGATTCATTGGCTTCCTAAGCTCACAAGTGAAATGTCGTATCCTCTATCTTGTGCTTTGCTCCAGACCAGCCTTACAGCAACTGAATTTTTAAAATTTCGTATTTTTCGGTACCATTTGACTGCCATACTAAAAGATGCGCTATCAACATTTGCACTATGAACAAGATCAGTGCAATCAACTCCAGAATTTAGCATAAAATATGCAATACTGAAGGACCCGATACCAACTGTCTACTTTGACCTATGACGTCAAATACACGGACATACCAACGGAGAAAAATACGCGGGAAGCGACATTCAAAAACAAAAAACAATGCTCATAAAATAAAACTTTATAATACGCACAAAAGAAGTTTTCTTCTCCCTTACAAGCAGTTGCCATTACAAATCATAAATGTTTCAGGTGTTTTGTGTCTTTTTTATTAGAACGTGGGGTTTAGGTAAGAGGATGGGTAAACGTAAATTAGTTTCAAGTCAAACAACAACACACTAACGTCAGGTATCAAAGCCAACAGGAGGTATGGCGTGCTTCCGTTAACTCTAAAAATATAGTTATGTTTGATACATTTAGAACTTCCATTCATGTGAAGCTTACGCATCAACTACTCATTCGCTAGCGATCTGAATAGCGAATGCTGAACGTAACAACACTGGGGCCTTGGAGAAACGAAGTTCCTCACTCTCACACTTAAAAATGATGCTGTCGTTAACTGAAGAAAATTTTGTAAAAATAAAGTCGTTTTTCAAAGCGAACTTTCAGTTTCCTTTGAAACACGTCCACTTAATGTGTGGTCGTGTTCCATTTTGATTGATTCGTTAACCCAAGGTGTTTCTGCAGCATTAATGCTTTCTATCTGTGTGCTAATTATTTTATTCTTTTTTTATTACTGATCAATGCCCCATGTTTATGTATATTTGCCTCATATTTATAAATTTTTCCACCTGTGTGATTGAACTAGTGTGTTCATGTGAATGTGAATTTGTGCTCTTAATATTGACTGACTGCCGCGCAATGGCTTACAGTCGCTTTAGGCCTTGTTTTAGTTAAGAACGCATGGCTTCGTTTGTCGTCTGCGCTAGCGTCTGCTGGCTGGCCAGAGACAAGCTTACTTGGCAAGGTGGCGTTGTGGCCTAATCGTGGAAGAAAGAGGTGACAGGAAACCTCTCTGGGAGCGCTTGAAGAGGGAATTTTCTTGGCCAGGTAGCGAGGTTTGGTAAACACCAGTCTCTGAACGCACTCTGCCTCGTTTTTAGCGCGATCTACATTTGGTATATGGCGGGGGGAGGTTTTTCCGAGGCCTTAGAACTTTAGTCTGCACTCTTCATTCTGGCTCCGACGACTGTGGAAGTAAGTACTCCGCCGAATCATCCTGAGGGGAAGGCATGCTGTTAGGACTTTCATTTCTTTGTGATCAGGCAGTCTTGGTTTTTCAGTGATATTCTTCTTGAGTAATTTCTTTCGCTATGTGAGGTGAAGTGATTGTTAATTACAGAACTTGAGTAAGTTCAGTGTAAATTTATTATTTGAATTTTCATTCCAGTGATGATTGTGTGTCTGGTTTTGCTCAATTTAGAATACACATGTGTGGCCTTCAGCCTTAGTGTAAACTTAGTGTGTTTGAATTTACTTGCTGTTTTTAACTGACTTTTCACATTGTTACGGTATCTGTGAGTAGGCTAAATAATTCACAGATTTTCTGATTTGATTTCGTCTTTCCTGTCTTGTATGACCGATTGCACCACGTTCTTGTGTAACAGTTACTACTTCGGCCTTCAGCATTACTAGCATTCTTCTATACGAAATCTTGTAGGTGCTTTACTTGCTTGTTCTAAATTAATTTTTGTAAATGCTATGAAATTAACAATGGTTACACACATGTGGTACTTATGAATAGTGAGCCGCTGTCTCCTCAAACATGAGTTAGTTTAGTGCACAGTATAATTTAAAATTTGGGATGAAGACACCCGCCATCTCGCCAAGAAGCTGCCGAGGCTTCATTTCGTCGCTGCTTTCATGGGTTCCAGCTTGTAATGTACCGCATCTGTGAATGAATGAATTTGCTTTCAGCTACCCACTGTGTGTTTGAAAATTTCCTCCCAGTTTATCCCCATATTCATAAAGGGCAGAAACAATTTGAATACGGGCAGTAATTATATGATTTCATCCACTTTTGTACAAGGTGTGTGCTTAACTTGGTCTCCCCACATTTATATGCTTGTTATTTTACTGAATAGATTATTATTTTAAAGTATCAAACTTCTACTTTATGATTTCATGCTCCCCATCCCAAGTTTGATTATCTATTCATTTATTTTTTAACATTGATTTTGTGTTTGTTAAAACGTTGGTTGCTCCCTTAAGGAGTGAGCAGTTAGATGAATTTACTGTGACCACATATAAAGTAATTTAGAGCAGCAGTGAGCGTTTTAACTTTCATTTGCGGATCTCAGCTGCCCGAGATTTTGCTTATATTAATTACAGGCTACTTTCACCTTAATCAGAATATCATGTACAGGAATAAACGAAACTGTAGGCCAAGCATTAGATCTACTTTATGTTGAATATCAAGATCCTACATTTATCAAAGCACCGTCAATAATTTTAACTAGAATATTTCAGTTTAGACATTATTTAAGGACGTCTTTAATAATCCACATTTATTTCCATACACTTTTTATTTGAACTTCGATAATTAGGCCTATGTTTTCGGTAGCAACAGATAACCTATATATCAGGGATGGCCACAACGCGGCTTGCGAGCCGCAGGCGGGAATTGCTTCAATGCTGTACGGCTCTTGTTTTAAAGCGTAAAATGTGCCTCACCCTTACATTATACAAATGAAACTGCATTGCTCAGACCTACAACTATGGAAGTTCCTTATCGCTTTGGCAATGCAGCGCCGCAACAGTCTTCCAACAGCACTGAATGAGATGCGGCAGTCACTAGTGTGATGACTGTTTAGCTGGTGATTTCTGAAGGTGATAGCGAGGAGCGGGAGAATCAAGCTCGCCCGGCCGGGCGACCAATCAGATCGCCTCGGGGTGAGAAGCCATTCGGGGCTTCTGTCAAAGCACAAGTCGCGCGCGGAAGTAAAATTCCTCTTAATGTTGTTCGTAAACGAAACTGAGAGTGTCTGACATGTTTAATGGAAGTCCTGACTGCAGCAATTGCGTACACTTATCGCAAGAAAAGGAAACAGTACGAAATACAGTTAAGTACAACGAAGTAAGACAGCAGACATCACTAGGGCTACGTGAGTCATATCTTCCGGAAAACGCCTGTTGGTAGCGATCGGCAGTAAAAAGTAGCGTCATATTCATAGCCAATAGTCGGATTACTTTTCTGTGCTGTAACAGTGAACAGTGTTCTAGCAAACTTACGATTTTTTCTGTTGTCTTAACAGTTACAATCTTACCTATGAAGCGTTAATATGAAGAAGAGAACTGAGCGTTTAATGAAAAGTGGGACGACAGTTCGCTTTTGGAGAGAGGAACGGTAGACCAATCTGTTTTGTGTCAAATAACGTCACCGAACAAAGCCCCTCAAACGCCATCACAACTCTAACTATACTGGGTATCAGGAAAGCATCTCCTGATGGTTCGCAGTTGAGATAACTTAAATTGTCATCAATAAAGGAAAAACTTCAAGCACACAGTAGGATTTTGGCCACGATTATCAGGGATGCACATTTAACACTCGAAGTTGGTTTTGTCTTGACTTTTGATATTCCAAAGTAAAAATAACGTTAAACAGAGGGGGAGTTTGTGAAGAACAATATTGCACAAGTTATTTATATTTTCGACCCCATAATATGAAACTACAAAAACGGGTTGACCAAATGCCCGCATATAGAGATACAATAGAGAGGTATCTGTTATTCAAATGTTCAAATGTTTGTGAAGCTTATGGGACGTAACTGCAGGGTCATCAGTCCATAAACTTACAAACTACTTATGAACTACCGTATACTAAAGACGGCACAAACATCCATGCCCGAGGGGGAATCGACACCCGACGGAGAACGGCCTCGCACAGTGCAACATAGCGCCTCAATGCGCTCGGCCGCTCCGCCGCGCCTATCTGTTACTAGTGGTGACATTGTAAGTAACTTGCAGAAACATATAAGGCACTGTCAGTTAACGAGTCTAGCTGTGGACGAGTCTGCTAATATCGAAGGTAAAGCGCAACTTGTCATATTTGTGAGGTATGTATTAAATGATTTTGAGGTGGTGGAAAGCTCTAACACCTTCTGACCTTGAAGGATACTAGTCGATGTTGTGACATTAAAGAAGCTGTTGACGGCGTTTTAGTGAAATATTTACGGTCTAGTGGGAAGATTGTCAGTATTGCTTCTGATGGTGCACCGCCTACGACAGGTAAAAACCAAGGCCTTGTGGAGCTTTTAACGGCTCACATATCATACCATGAATTCGTACCAGTCACCTATTATTTACAGAGGACATTTAGCATCTAATTATTTTCAGTACCCACATGATAAGCAGGTGGTACTAACAATTGCGAGCATCAAATGCCAAATACACCTCAGCTCAAATCCTTCATAGAAGAAATAAGCAATGGTCCTCATTGCTGATGTGGCTTAGTATTGCTTAGTGAGGTGGGTTCAAATTCCTGAATGCAGTCAAGTAATTTCTGCATGAAAAAGGGAAATCTTTCCCTCCGCTACATGAGCCACAGTGGAAGAAGGACTGAATGGTCTGATACGCAGCGGTTGTCCAGCTATTGAGTTTTGGGAGAGAGTACCACAAGAAAAATGTCTTGCAACAAGAGAGTGTGCCAAGAGAATGATCTCCATTTTTGAGACCACTTATGTGTGTGAATCGGTGTTCTCAAGTCTGAAGTTTATCAAATCTAAATATCCATCTTTACTATCTGATGAACATTAATGTGATCTTTTCCACACTGCACTCACGAATTATCAGCCAAATTTCTAACAGGTTGCACTAAAAGTAAATTCACGGAAAAGCACATCACAAACGTAGCTACCAGTTATTATTGTGCAATGAAATAGTTCGTTCACTAATGTTATTTTTAGTGTTTCTTCATTGATAGTAGCGCTAATGTTCACAACTACATGTTCGATTTACAAGAATAATTACTTTACTGAGCGCATAAGGGTACATAAAAGAACGTGTCAACCATAGATCAGGATGAACATTAATAATTTACTTAATTGTCACCACAAAAAAAGAAAAAAAGAAAAAAAATCATAATTCTTTGTGGTTGCGTTTTGAAACAGCAAAAATCGTTGCCAACTTCGGCACAATAGAATCGCCGTCCTGTAAGGAAACATTTACCTTGATATGACTACCGGTATAGGAGGGGTCATTTGATGTTCATTTTAAGCAAAAGCACGTCTTCGACGCATCTCATTACTTATGACAACATTTGTCTTTAACTATGTGCCGTACAGTGATATAATTTTGATCGTGCTCTATGTGACATTTGTAGATAATATAGGAATGCAAAGGATCGCAGTGACAACTTTGAATAAGACGTTCTCGGGTTTCCGAACGCGTCACGTGGTTAAAATTCCGCGAGCTTTCGTCTAAACACTCCTTGGCTATTTTCAAGTGGTATGACTGGTGGCTGAGGTGCGGCCTTACAAACGCTATCTGCCGGCCGTTTTCTAACTCGTGTTCTGCTAAAACTGACTACTCTGGGTAGCGTAGACTATGTTCCTCCCTGCGTTGTTCTATGGTTCGCTCAGTTTGTCCAATGTAAGACTGACCACACTCAGTCTCTGAGGTGTTCTGAGACCTGGTCTCAGTAATAGACGAATTTTCGCCGGAGGTCTGAAAACCGATTTTATTTTGTGGCTTTTCAGCAGGTGGCTTATCTTGGCAGACACAGAGGAACAAAATGGCAAGAAAGCAACCATTTTTCCTTTTACTTGTCCGTGTTCTTACTGTAATCTTTATTTGAAATCACGTCATTTGTTTCATAGCGGCTGTGTCAATTGATCCTGAACACTATGTGTAAAAGGTTCAATTCGTGGGGCAGGTTGTCGGCATCTGATATTGTTCTTGCACGATGCAAGATCTGTTTTGGGAGAAGGTTCCAGATGAAAAATACTTTGCAACAAGGCAGTATGTCAAGAGTGAATGTCAGTGGATATAAATTAACTTCTAATGTAAGTAGAGATAATAAGGTAAGAGGAGGAGTTGTCATATATGTCAAAAGCTATCACAGTGTAAAAATTTAGAACTGAAAAGTTATGTGTAGAGCAACATAGTGAAGCATTTGCCTGCATTTCTGGAAAACTTGCATTGTTGTGCTATCTGCCAGGTAGGGGGAAGCAAATTATCATTTGTGGTGATTTCAATGTAGATTCACTGAAAGAGGAAGAAATACGTATACCTGGAAGTCTTACTTAGCTCATTCAATCTGACATCCATTATTAATTATCCTACTCGGGTAGTAAAGGACAGCAGTACATTGATAGGTAACTTTTTTATAGACCAAGATAAGTTTAAGAACATAAATACTAGTCCCATTGAGAATGGTCTTTCCGATCATGGTGTACAGTTAGCAACAGTATACGACATAGCTCCGTACAGTAATTCGAAACAGTTCTCCAGAGTTCTGCGCTCGATTAATGACTTAACAACTAGAAATTTCAAAGAAAGTCTACAGCAGTTAGATCGGGATGAAGTTTATAAGGATCATGATGTTAGTTTAAAATATAACTTATATCATGATATATTTCTAAGGGTATTTGATAACTGTTTCCCCAAGAAATTAGTTAAATATAATGCTAAGAAACCATTGAAAAAACCATGGCTTACTAAAGGAAGAAATAGGGAACTATATCTATCTATAAGAAAGAGTAGTTACCGGGAAACAATAAAATTTTATAAAGACTACTGTGCTACATTAAGAAAAGTTATAAAAAAAAAATCAAGAAGCATGTGCATCATGTCTGAGATTAGTTCCTCTGATAATAAAATTAAAATACTTGGAATATTATTAAAAGGGAGACAGGGCGACCAAGAGAAGAGGAAGAGGGTATTACTATAAAAACAAATGGAAAACATTTTTAATGATTACTTTTTAAATATTGTAGAGAAAATAGGAACTAAACGTTCATTAGAAGGAGCAAGGCAGGTAATGGAGGAGGCCATGCCCATACAATTTGATAGAATTGAAATTCCACCGGTTTCTCCTTCAGAAATTAGGAAAGTAATAAACTCTCTCAAGAGTAAAATGTCAAATGGAATTGATGGCATTTGCAGCAGGGTATTAAAAGCTTGTTCCCAAGAGATAAGTAGGATTCTTAGTAATATTTGTAATAGCTCTTTAACACAGGGTATTTTCCCAGATAGACTGAAATATGTTATCGTTAAACCTTAGCATAAAAAAGGGGATACATCGGATGTCTACAACTATCACCCCATCTCACTTCTCATACCTTTATCCAAAATTTTGAAAAATTTATGTATTATCGAGTTGCTTCACATGTTATTAAAAATAAAGTTCTAAAAAATGTCAGTTTGGTTTTCAAAAAAGCTTTTCAACTGAAAATGCTATATATACCTTCAATGATGAAATAGTAAATGCTTTGAATAACAAAAAATCACCAGTTGGAATTGTTTGTGATCTTTCAAAGGTATATGATTGTGTAAATCATGGGATTCTTCTAGATAAGCTTTAGTATTGTGGTATGAGAGGGAAAGTGCACAAATGGTTGAAATCATACTTAACTGGAAGAGTGCAGAACGTTTAAATAAGCAGTTCACATAGATGAAACAATTAATTCCTGTAACTGGGGTCTCACAAGGTTCGGTTTTGGGTCCTTTACTGTTCTTAATATATATTAAAGACTTGCCATTCTACATTCACGAAGATGAATGATGATGAAATTGTAAATGATGTTTTTCAGAAAGTTATTCAGTGGTTCTCTACAAATGGATTCTCATTAAACTTTGATAAAACCCAGTATATACAGTTTCATACAGTAAATGGCATGACACTTTGAACATAAATCTGTAGCAAAGGTAGGATTTTCAAAATTTTTAGGTGTTTGCATTGACTAGGAACTATATACAGTTTCATACAGTAAATGGCATGACACTTTGAACATAAATCTGTAGCAAAGGTAGTATATTCAAAATTTTTAGTTGTTTGACTAGGAACTGAATTGGAAGAAACATATTGAATATCTCCTGAAATGTTTGAGTTCAGCTATTATGCTATCAGAGTCATTGCAAAATTTGGTGATATACATCTCAGTAAATTAGCTAACAACACCTATTTTCATTCATTGCTTTCATATGGGATCATATTCTGGAGCAATTCAACATTGAGTAAAAAAGTATTCATTGGACAAAAGCGTGTAATCAGAATAATTGCTGAAGCCCACCCAAGAGCATCCTGCTGACATTTATTTAGGCCTCTTCACTGTAGCTTCACAATATATTATATTCACTCGTGAAATTTCTGATTAATAATCCGACCCAATTATAAAGTAATAGCAATGTGCATAGCTACAACACCAGGAGAAAGGATGATATTCACCATTCAAGGTTAAATCTGACTTTGGCTCAGAATGGGGTGAATCATGCTGCCACAAAAGTCTTCGGTCGCTTACCAAGTAGCATCAAAAGTCTGACAGATAGACAACTAGTATTTAAAAAGAAATTAAAGGAATTTATGAATGGAATCTCCTTCTACAATTTACATGAATTTTTAGATAAACTTCAAAAAATAAAAAATCTTTAACGTATTGATTGTCATGTATAGACGAAATTTAAAAAATTACACGTTCCACATCATTACGAAATGCCGTATATATGATCTATGGAGCAAATATTAATCCAATCTAATCGAATCCAAGAGACTGATCACCATTTTTGAGACCACTTATGTGTGTGAATCGCTGTACTCAAGTTTAATGTAATACAGTGCGCTTCTGTACAGGTGATGAGGGCTGTTGGCGCGCAACTACAGATCTGTGTGCGTAGGTTTTCTGCAGAGCTGTGACCAAGCATCCATTTCGTTTCCGACGGACAAGTACATCGAGGAAGGGCAGTGCGTTGTATTTTTCTACTTCCATGATGAATGGGATGTTCTTGTTAATGATGTTTAGATGTCCCAAGAACTCTCCAAGCTTATCTCTCCCTTGACGTCAAATGACGAACCTGTCGTCAACGTACCGGAAGAAACACCTAGGCTTTAATGGTGCCGTTCCTAGGGCTACAATCACGAAATACACCATGAAGAAGTTTGCAGTAACTGGTGCCAACTGAATTCCCATCGCACAACCGTCAGTATGATCGAAATACCAGCCGTTGTATACAAAATAGGATGTCGTAAAAGTGTTCTTAAACAGCTCGACTATGTCACTGACAAGGTCCAAGGAGTCCTTGATAGGCACATTGATAAATATCGAAACTGACCATAATGTCACATTCGCTAGGACGAAGCTGGTTGATTCGGTAGATAAAATCGGCTGTTTTTTACACGATGTTCACAGCATCTCACATGTGTAGCAAGGAGATTAACCAAGTACTTCGCGAGCTTGTATGTCGGTGAACTGATTGTAGACACAATGAGACTGAAGGGTGTCCCATCTTTGAAGGTCTTCGGCAAACCATGTAGAGTGGGTGGTCTAGGTGCCTGAGGGAGAAGATTCTTGAACACAGTCTTCCAACGACGCATTTTTAACAAGCTCTTCCTTATGTCTTCCTTATTATTCTTGATGTTGGGTCGGATGGGAGCTTCCGGTAAGTATCCTCAAATGTTCAAATGTTTGTAAATCTATCGGACCAAACTGCGTGGTCATCAGTCTGTAGCTTACAAACTACTTAAAACTGGGTAAACTAACCTAAGGACAACACACACACCCATGGCCCAGGAAGGATTCGAACCTCCGACGGCTCCTTAGACCATTCGGCTGCTCCACCGCGGCTACGTATCCTCGTCCAGCAGCGTGCACATCTTCGTATTGTAGTCCTCGTATTCAATAATGACAGCAGCTTTCCCCTTGTCTGCAGGAAGGACCACAATGCTCTCATCAATGTCTGCAAAGTGTGTTGTGAATCGAGGCAGAACTTAATATGTTATGAATGGAAACTTCAAGGTAGATGTTGAAGTTTGACCACACAAACAGCGAAAATCTACTAAGCGATTGTCCTTTATCTTTTCCTTATATTGTGAGGGATGCCCACGAGAATAACTTTCGTAAAAGTTTCAAATTGTATCTGAAGTTTAGTGGGAATCGCAAAGTGTTATCATTTCTGAGTAATGGATTCGCAAACAATATTTGTATGTTGACAGCTTCAAGACAAAAACACAGTTTTTAATTATAGTACTTGTCTCATAGTGGTAAACTTAAGATTTTCGGTCTTTAAAGAGGAGATTGCGATCACATTTAAAATTTTTAGATTCAGTCAATAATTGCGCGAAACACTGAAAGTAATTTAATTTTTTTTTTCTTTTGCTACAAATTATTCAGGAACCCGAAAATAGAATTTTATATTGTAGGGTTATTCTCTGATAAGTCGTGTGGATCACCTCGAAACAGCAACATAGGTTTGCGGCTCCCAAAGGTATGGTAACTGGCCATTCCTGTTATATAAGGTACACACAGTATTTTATTAGACGCTAATAACTATTCGGATATCATGTGAAAGATACTTGATAATTGGTTTTCTATGTTTATGGCACGATTCAGATGACTTTTTCCCATTACACATTGTCTGCAGTTTTAATTACATATGATACACTATACTGATAGATTCGACTAAAATCGTTGTACTGAGCAGAAAAAAACAATTGTCCGTTATTTGTACTACATTTTACATCTACCAATTATTAATAAGTGCCCATTATTTCTACTGAGTACCAATAACAATAACTTTCCATTATTAGTACTGAGTACTAATAACTGTCCGATAACTGCCCCTTGTCGCTACCTAGTAGAATAACAACGATAACTGCCAGTTACTGTTACCTAGTATGTTCGCTTAAGTAGCTGCCAGCGAGCTACTAGAGCATGGGCAGAGCTGAAATTAATTTGAAGCAGTGCCTTCTCTGGCTTCTGGCTCCTTACCGTGTGGCCGTTTGCTGTTTAAGCAGTAACCGCAGGCTACCAGATTCTGCGCAGAAAATTATTTCTGGTGCGCTCAAGCTGCCAGATTCGCGCTTGTGCAGAACTATCAGAATGTTGTGGGAGGGTGCTGGGATAGTCTCCATGTGATCAGTGTTTACTTTTCGTGATTTTTTCATTTGTGTGTCTTCATGTACAACTGTCTTGGCATATGAAAACAAAACGGATTTCTGTGACTGGGAACTGTGAGATCAATTTATTCAGAAAATCGTGGAAGTTTAATAAAATAATACGGTAATATTTCAGTTTTCTCATTTTATTTTCACGTTATTAGCAGAGATGATGCATTGAGTTGAACATGTAATGAACACCTGACAGGTAATTTTATATATTTTCACTGTTAAATAAATTGTACGGCTGTATATGAGTTCCCTGACTTCAATCTACGCTGAGGATTTTCACTCAGTGAACGAAATCGACATGCTATATTAAAAAAAATATATATACTTTTTTGTTAAAATATTGTTGTTATTTGGTCACATGACTCATTATCGAGTGTTTATACAAGATCAAGAATTATTCTATTTGAAGAAAATTAAAGTTATTTTTGTCCGTATGCTAAAAACATTGCGCTCTTATCAATCAACTACAATAAATTGTTCTTTGCCAGAGAGGCAGTCAATGTATTTGAAACAATTTTCCAGACTGTTGTCCTGTTTAAAGTGTTTGCTGTGATTTAAGGGCTCGCGTTTTATTTTCTAATGTATATAATGTTAACAGATTTCATATTCTCGTATAATAAAGAACTAAACAGGAGGGTATATTTCAAGGAAATTGGTATCCTGGAAACCAGTATGAAAAGCTTAATATAAGGTACCTCTACATGAGTCTGGACTTGTTGATATACTCTTAAAGGCGAATAGTGCATTGAGTAAGGTTATGAATTTGTGATACTCTTGGCTTATCCTCGGTTGTGCTGTGTGTTTTGTGACACAGTGGAGGATCTGTTAATGTTGCACAAACAAATATTAGTAAATGTTTACTTGGAGGGTAATAAGCAAGCGATTTAATCACTAATTGGGAATAAAATAAATACCTTTATTGATTGCTTTATAAGATTAAAATGTTTTCTTTTAGACACCTGTCACCCACGAAACAATGTGATTCATACATCTGTGGAACATTCTCTAGGCTTCAATTGACGTATTAATTTATGTTTTTCTTACGTTTTAAATTTACAGACTGACGTTCTTTGGCAAATTCCTGGAACAACACACTGCCAGCATATCATTCTGAGGTTTACCACAGTACACATTTTCGTTGCTTTGTACGTATCATGTATTATGTGAAATGTTTTACTACCCTTAGCATGGTTTCATTAAGTCATACTGATAAAACTGAAAAAATAAATAATTGTATTTCTGCATAACTGATATACAGGAATACCAAAACAATAACGAGGTCGCACTTCAGGTACTACACACGAGAATCCGGCCAGAATTGGGACGAAAACCATTCAATCAGTACAAACTCCAAATACGTCACTGTAGCTGCGCATGCGCAGTAATGCGTGCTTGCTCGCGCTTGAAAGTTCCATTCTGCTAGCCACTTAAACGAACCTAGTACCAGTATGTTGTAGCAAAGCCATCTGGGAGTTAGTTGGAGAAATAACAGTTATTTATAACCATTAATATCAGGCGATAGAAAAAATAACGATAACTATTATAACTGATATCGGAGAATAATCGTGTTGCCCAGCTGTACTGCAACGCCCCTGCCGTGTTTTTCCTTTATTAAGTTTTGGCTGTCCAGAGTTGTCGTTTTCTTTTAGAACAGCGATCGGCAAATGGACCGCGGTCCAGGTCCGGATCGCGGAAGTTCGAAAACTGGCTCGACAAAGACATTTTGGAAGTATAACATGTTGTTGTTGTGGTCTTCAGTCCGGAGACTGATTTGATGCAGCTCTCCACAGTACCCTATCCTGAGCAAGCCTCTTCATCTCCACATAATAACGGCAACCTACATCTGTCTGAATCTGCTTACTGTATCCTTCTCTTGGTCTTCCTCTGCGATTTTTTCCCCACACACTTCCCTCCAACGCTAAATTCACAATTCCTTGATGTCTAAGAATGTACCCTACCAATCTATCCCTTCTTTTAGTCAAGGTATTCCAGAAATTTCTTTTCTCCCCAATTCTGTTCAGTACCTCCTCATTAGTTACGCGATCCACACACTTAATCTTCAGCATTCTTCTGTAGCACCACATTTCAAAAGCCTCAATCCTCTTCCTGTCCGCACTGTTTATCGTCCATGTCTCACTCCCAAACAAGGCAACACTCCTTCAGAAAGGACTTCCTTAGGCTTAAATCAATATTCGAGGTTAACAAATTTCTCTTTTTCAAGAACGCTTTTCTACCCATTGCCATTCTGTATTTTATATCCTCTGTACTGCGACCATCATTTGTTATTTTACTGCCCAAGTAACAAAACTCATCTACCTCCTTTATTGCTTCGTTTCCCAACCTAATTCCTTCAGCATCACCTGATTTTCTTACACTGCACTCCATTATCCTAGTTTTGCTCTTGGTAATGTTCATCTTATATGCACCTTTCAGCATACTGTCCATTCCGTTCAATTGCTCTTCCAGGTTTTTTGCTGTATCTGACAGAATTACTATGTCGTTGGCAAAACGCAATGTTTTTAATTCTTCGCCCTGAACTTTAATTCCTTCTCCAAATTTCTCCTTGCTTTCCTTTATAGCTTGCTCAATGTACAAATTGAATAACAATAGAGAAAGACTACAACCCTGTCTTACTCCCTTTCCAACCACTGCATCCCTTTCATGCCCTTCAACTCTGACAACCACTGTCTGGTTTTTGTACAAGTTGTAAATAACCTTACGCTCCCTATATTTTACTCCTGCTTGTTTCAGAACTTGAAAGAGTTTACTCCAATCAACATTGTCAAAAGCCTTTTCCAAATCTCAAAATACGTATAACATACGTATTAAAATTATTACAAAATATTTTTATATAGATAACACTTTATTTGAGCGCCACCCTTATAATTTTTTCTAATAATGTAGGATTCATTGCTGAATAAATAGAAAGCGGCTGCTTTGCTGTGCGGCTCCTTTGGTGGTATGCACTTTGACACTTAACTACCTGTAGCTGCTTTGCGGTGCGTCGGCACGTGCTGTGTGCCGGGCGCCAGTACTTTTACACAGAACGACTGTAAACAAAGTGCACCACCTTACTCGCCACTTTGTTAGTAATTGTTGCGATCACGTACACAGTTTTTCATTATTACCGAGGCTTGAAACGTTTCTTTTCCATTGATAGGGATGCTAAAAAGCGTATAGTTGAGAGTTAGTATACGAAGTT
The DNA here is from genome assembly GCA_026315105.1 of Locusta migratoria. Lineage (NCBI taxonomy): Eukaryota > Metazoa > Arthropoda > Insecta > Orthoptera > Acrididae > Locusta > Locusta migratoria. Next base: position 326,476,555 of record CM048750.1, read on the forward strand.
TTTGACTGAGTGGATTGAACAATATAGATTTAAACTGCCTAATAGGCCAGGAGCTGTTTCAATTTGCCCCATATTATTATGGATTAATAGTGGAAATGTGATTAATATTTAAATGAAATCCCCACTTCTATCTTTAATAATAACCAGATAAAGATACAAATTTAGACCCATATTTTTGACTGAAAATTGCGATTTTCAAAATGATAGCAAACTTGGGGTGACTTGGGACATGTTGCTGATTGTCAGAAACCTGTCATTAGATTTAACTAAAGAGAGATGTATGCAAAAAAGCGCATTAAAAGAGGTAGTTGGTGTTTCTTATACACCTTGGAGTCATTACTAATATTTGTTTATTGTTTTATGGTCAAGTTAAGAGGTTCTGAAAACATTCATAGGGAAAATTCCAGCGTGAAAACTTCATTTATGAGAAACTCTCAGAAGCAATCAGACATTCATGTTTTTCCAAATGAAGAAGGCGTTCAAGAAGTTTCTATTTCACAAGTTCTTAGCAAACTTGTTCCCCTGTTTATTCGACGTTGTCGTTACAAGTTCCCGTATGAAACTTCAGAGTAATGTGAAAAAATCTAAGTAATGTAATTAAAAAATAACATGAAACATTTTATTTTTGTACTTTTATATGTGAAACATTTTTTAAGACGATAGATAAAATAAGAATTTCTTTTGATTCTTTTTTAACTTTCCAAACTTTGTTTCAATATTAATATAATTTTGATTATTTCGTCTTAAAATACACTAAAATTGGTCTCACATATTTAAAGTGAAAAAAGAAAAACATTTCCACTGTCTCCAGTCACCTGTTTGGTGGAAAAAATTTGTATGTGTCCCAGGTCACCCCACATGTCTCGAGTCACCCGGTCCTGCGGGGTGACTTGGGACACCAACAAAAAATTCGATTAAAAATAAATGACCAAATTTAAGATAATATTTGAAACATAAATGTAAACTATTGACCAAGACCAAAATTTTGATATACATATCCTTGTCATAAGTTGCATTGGCTCTGAAAAAAAAAGCTAAAGAAACACATAAGTGCCCCAAGTGTGACAACGGCACTAATTTGAACACTTTTTCTGACATCTAGGTATTTACTCTTGTTTCTCATTTTCAAACTTCTACTGTTCTATTTGGTACAGCCACTTTATGCTTATCTAAATGAAGTTTAAACTAGCTAAATGTACTTATTGAACAGTTGTAATATAGATTCTACAACACGTTTAATTTTCTTCACATTTTGTGATTCACTGTAAAATTTGGTCGTTTGAAAAGAAAAGAACTAAGATTATTATGTATTTTCATGAATTAAAGTATACTTTTTTCAACAATAGAAAATGTTTCATCCTTTCACTGAATTGCTATACACGTAATCAATCGTAAATAGCCACTGGGCTATAAATAGTTTTTCGACAATCATCAATATCTCTCAGATTTCTGATGTTTCCCGCACATTCACTGCGTGTGTAATCACAAGAACCTTTGTGAAATTATTCTTAATTTCAGATGGCTTTTTTAAATATTTTTATTTATTTATTTATTTAATTAATTTTTTTAGCGTAGTCTTCTTGTTCTGTCGTAAGAAAGCGTTGCATCGGTGACTAGGACAATACGTTATACCCACTACTCACCTGAAATTACTTCTTGTTGCCTTATGACACATGTAACCTTGGACGTCAACATTCTACTCGTTCAGAATGAAATATTTTACTCAATATCGCTGTAGAAGAGAGCAAGAGAATATTTGTAGATGCGAGGGTGACTCCCGCTTCTATACAAAATAGTAGGTGATTAAAAAATATCTTTAAATTCCACTCAGTCTGCTCAAGAGTGTTTGACGTGTTCAAATCTAACGTGTGTATGTTTACACATGAAAGATAAGAGAGGCCAAATCGAAAATATTCGGCGATAACTTAGGGTCAAAAGATGTCAAAGTTAAGGATTTTCACAAAGGTCAATTTTGAACCGTCCATGAATTGTAGTAGCCTTATAATCAGCGCTATTTTAGGGCTACTCCACATATCTTTATCGTTTTTTGTACCAAAAAGTGCGAAAAGTTTCAAAATGTTATAAAAATATGAGAAGTGTCATGTTAGGCGATTGCACGCATGACCTAATACATTTTTGCATATTTCTTAAAACTCATCTCTGTACTAACAAAAATTAAACTACGAAAGTACTGATAATCTCATTTTACAGATTTGACTAAATTGGAACATCAAATTTACGTAATCCATCGTGTAAGGACACTCGTGACACTTGAAAACATACATGTGATCGGGTTAGCAAAGTAGATTTTGTCTAACACATAAACACGACGGCAAACATCGCATTTGGATTTAAAAATGAAGATTATGGTCGCTTGTTGCGTGTTGATAAACGGGCACCGAGTGACAGCGACCCACTTGTAAGAATAGTGGAGTGTACGCCAGTACTGCTTCCCCCTCCCTGCTTCTCGGGCATAAACACTACGGTGCTGCCACTGCGTCAACATTAACATTTCGTTCTGCCGAGTAAATACCTAGATGACGGAAAAAGTGTCCAAATTAGTGCCGTTGCCGCTTACAGGTTTTCTGCTAAAACTGACTTCGTGAAACATAAGTTTTAAAATTATCGTTTTTAAACGATTTTTTTTTCAAGAACATCATATTATAGAAGGGGCCAAGGAAAGAACCAGGTTAGTCACAATTTCAATGAAACTCAGTAAACGATTTTTTAATTTTAAAACGCAATAAGTACATCTCATACAAACTAATGTTTTCTAACCATATAAAACATTGAAGTCCTGAGTATACAGAACAAAATAGAGCGTTTTATGGTGTTCAACATTGATAGAACGAAAACAAACAAAAACTTTACTCAAACTACAAACTTTTCAGGAAATAAACCAGGTAAGTCCCTGAAACAGAAAGAGAACGGAGCATATGAGTCAGCTATTCCTTTCCCTTGTATGAACGAGTGCTTTAATGTCATTTCATTTATTATTATTATTGTAATTGATAACACTATTCTTATTGTTTATAATATTGTAATTATCATTTCTAATGCTATTATCATCAATCATAATTTATAATTATTATTATTATGGAAACTCACATATCTTTTCCAAGTTATCACTCTATAGGCAATGAATGGAAAAATTCCACTGCTGCTGGATCACAGAACTTCATGAGGCTCATTAAATCATTGCCCTAGAAATACGTAAGTGATCTGCAGACAATTGAGAATTTTGTTACATATTTTTACACATAAGCAACATTAAATAAAAGTTTTAAGGCTAGCATTAATAAGTCATGGTGCAATTACCTGTGTAGGTCAAAGAGGGTAGCTCGATCTCTCCAGCCTTCTGATTTGATGGATCTCTGTCAGGCTTTCTTATGATGCTGGATACCATGTGACCATTATACGTGTCTCTCCAGTTCATCAGGCGAGGGTGAATGGACGAAGTCTCAATTTCCTCCACTGGTTGGATCTGAAATGGACGTTTCGGTACATATTTCCGATTTAAGAAGTATTTCCAATCATATACCATTTCCTGAGAAACTTCTCCACAATGAATGGTGATGGTTTCATTTTCGAATTTGCAATCATACTCACGAAATTCTCTGGGGTTTCCATCCTTCGTTTCAAATCCCACAGACCAACATTCCTATTATATTCCACGTAGAAATAACCTCGTTCTGGAAATGTGATCTTGATATTTCTCAGTCCATGAATGTTATTATGAACGAGATAGTGCAAGAAGCGGAAAATTGTGAAATTCTTGTTTTGCAGTCCAGAAGAATCACAGAACACTTGAAGCTCTTCAACATTGTTATCGAGGTAATTCATAACGAAATGGAAAAGGAAAGACGCTACCTCATTAGGACTTTTCTCGGCAATACCTTCGTGGTACTTATAGAAAACTGACTGCCCCGTGGAGAGAATGTGGATTTTGGAAGAATACATTGATAATTGATGCTTATAATACACATCGTTCGTAGTTACGGTTGGTAACGACACACTTTTAGCAAAATCCATACAAATTGCTTCCATCTTCTTGGTTTTCATAGCTTTACGCCTTGCATCTCTTTTGCGTTGGTAGAATGTTTCGACTTTTTTTTTTTTTTTTTTTTTTTGTGAAGGACATTCATGGTTGTTAACTTCTTAATTTCTTCTTCATCTTTCTCTGGGGAGAGTGCTTTAAGTTTGGCTGAGAATTCATCACAATGAGTGCACGTGTCACTACGTGGGTATCTGAAGAATTTGTTGAGATTCGTGTTCATAAAGCATCTATAGGTTTCATAGGAAACATCAACATAGGATAAAGTTCCTTAAACATCCGAAACATTTTCTTGATATTCAAATCTTCAGGAAAATAAGTCTTTCTAGAATCTTTTAAACTGTAATGGCTTTGTTGACCTTTAAAACTGCTTATATACCAACGGTCTTGTAGATTCGTCAAGCTTCCTGTGAAGATGTGTGTGATTACCCCTCTTGTCTTGCGGTGCAGAACCAGTTAGTTTCAAGCTCTTCTGTATATATTCCAATTTGTTTTTGGTGATACCATGTATTGCACAAAACGCTTTTGCACAAACTGGTACATCCAGGGCCGGCGCAAGGCACGTGCGAAACGTGCGGGCGCACGGGGCAGCACTTTCCGAGGGGCGGCAAAACTGCCACCCACCCTTATTTTTTTATTTTTTTAGAACAAACTCAACATTTATGCCGAAGAGGGAATTCGAATCCCTCGGAGGGAGATGCTTCGGGAACTGTGGCATGGCGCCTCGACTACCTGCCGGCCGGCCCTGTTGAACAAGGGGAAGGAGGAGAACCAATTTCTTCCTCTCCACTGTGGCAGCAGCGTCGTGTTTACACCCGGAGAAACAGAGAGGGGGAAGAAGCCTGGCTGCTTGGCGCATACGCCAGTATTCTTATGGGTGGAGCGCTGCCAGCCTATTACGCGCCGTGCATTTACTCACAACCAATTTTGCAGAAGACGAAATCTAATTTGGAAATTCGAATACAACGTTTGATACTGCGGTTACATCTTAAGCTGGAAGCAATTTTGCTATGCCTTTCAATGACATTTTCCGAGTGTTTCATTCTTCCCGCATTATGGAAAACAAATGGTTGAACATTACTTCAGTCAAACATGTCCTACACCTACAATGGCTAGAAGTATTCCGAATGAGTAAATACGCTGCGAGTAATTACACGGGATAAAGACATTGTCCAAAGGTTTGTAGATCTATCGGACCAAACTGCGTGGTCATCAGTTCGTAGCGTACAAACTACTTAAACGTAGGTAAACTAACCTAAGGACAACACAGACACCCATGCCCCAGGGAGGACTCGAACCTCCACGGCAAGCAACCGCGCTCTCCGCAGCGAGATGCTTTAGGCCGCTCGGCTACTCTACCGCGGCGGGATAAAGACATTAGTAGTAAGCCTGGCATAAGTGGGGTTTCGACGTATTTTTGAACATTTTTGCTATCCATTTCTGAGTGATAGTCGGACGTTTTGGTTTTTGAGCCCTGAAACGCCTGTCTTCACCTGCATGAACAAGAAACTCTTACCGGCACTTTTATTTGACAATACTACTCGCACACTATCACTTTGCCAACATTTATTTAATGCATAATGCGTGTGAATCCACGTTTCATCTAAGTAAACTATTGGTCGCTTTGATTCTGATGAAAATCTGAGAAAGTATGGTCTTTTAGCAACAATGCCCTCTCGTCAGCACAAAACAAATCGTTAATTTTGACACCTTGTAAAACGAAAATCCATAGACAGAACATTGCTTCTAAGGGTTCCCTTGCTACCTTTGAAGCTCATTTCTGTTTTACAAAATTTGTGCAGTTTTCGCAAAGTTCTTATTCATTTCTATTGTTCGTAATACCATAGAAATTGCTGCCTAATCATACATTTATCCATATCATCGGTCACATACTGATTGTGAGCTTCTTCTTCTTCTTCTTCTTTGGCGCTAGTTTAGCCGTAGCCTCGTTGTACCTCGTCACGTGACGTAGTTCCTGGCTCTGCCGCGTCACCACTTCGCCTTTGTACATTGTTGCGTTCTCTACAACGAAAACTACAGAATTCGTTTCGGAAGGTGGCCGAGGGAGTCAAGATTGGTCAGAAGCACTTTCACTGCGTTTCGTAAGAAAAGAAGAATTGGTGCGTCCGAATTTCTTGCAACTTTGGATGTAATAGGTAAGTGCTTTTCATATAACTTTTAATTAGTATTGCGTATGCATGCTACTCATAAGTTAGAATTTTTCTCCTTCCAGATTGCAGAATACGAAAATTTATTTTTATTATGATCTGTTACTTCAAAAATTGGCACGTCGGCAAATAAGCACGCGTCGTCTCAATAGCTAGAATGAAAATAAAGCGCAGAAAAGTGACGTGATACGGCGACAACTAACATGTTGCCCCTTATTCCATAATAAGAAACGAAAGAACTGACACATGGAAATTATGACAGATGTCGATTGTCAGTTCTTTGAAATGAACAAACGCAGTGCAGTGCAGTGCAGTGCAGTGTTTCGACTAGCATTAGTAGCCGTCGATGCCCGGGTGTGTATTTATTGCATTATTATTCTTTCTCTCTCCATTGTCTTCCGCCCCACTCTTTGACCGTTTCACCTGCGCCTGTAGTGAAATTCGGTCTGAAATACAATTTCAAGTGGCTCAATTCTCATGACTTCACCTCCTGAATGGTATATCCTACATTAATATAAGATTTCAAACACATTTTAACATTTTTGTAAATTTACAGGGCTTATTAAAATTAGCTAGATTTCTTCAATCAGGTTTGACTCCATTTTTGAGCTGGTACCCAGCGACTGTTTTGTACCAAAAATAAAAATAATAAAAATAAAAATAATAAAAATAAATAAAAATAATAAAAATAAAATAATAATAAAAATAATAAAATATAATAAAAAATGATAAAAATAAAAAATAATAATAAAAATAAAAAAATAATAAAAATAAAAAAAATTATAAAAAATAATAAAAATAAAAAAAAATAAAAACGTGGGCGGCGACAATTTAGCAGCTCGCACGTAGCGGCCCTGGGTACATCACACTTATTGTCACACCCTACGGGACTTCTGACTCTGTATATGCAAATGCAGCATCTCGTAATTTCGCGTTTTCTTCTGTCTGACGTGGTCGCCTTCTGTAGACACACAGAACTGTTACTAAACCCGCTAAATACGCATTCTGAGCATTGTGTGATTCTAGACTGTTGAATTTGCGTAGTATTTCAGCTCTTTCTGCTTCAGTGGTGACATCAAATAATTTAAGACGGGAACATTTGCACTACTCCCCGATTTCATGTGAACTCTGCCTTAATTTCTTACCAACATCAGGAATTCGGCCAGTTTTCCAACGCTTCTTAGGTTCATTTTGTGGAATTCCATCGTCTTCATTTCCTAATGTCGACATCACGGCACAGCACAGCACAGACCGATTTATTAATCCGTGCCGCAATAACAAATCACACTCAGAAACACAATGTGAAAAAAGGAACACCTGCGACAGTGAAATGTCAAAGATATAATGGCGCGAAAGTCTGGTGATCTCACGGCCATCTGTTGAGATGCAGTGGACTTACCTGCTATTTTTTTTTTTTTTTTTTTCGCGGAAACTTTGGACTTACCTGCTTCTTTTCCTGTACGCAAAAATATTAAGAGCAAATAATGCCGTGACTAAGCTTGTTTATGCCCTGTTTCGTGCCGCTAACAGATAGCCCTATAGATGGAGAATCGAATGGCATCTCTAACTCATTTCGAGAGAAAAATGGACTTACCTGTTTTTTTCCCTGCACCCTTCTTTTTTATCCTATGTGATACCGAGTGCTTTTTATTACACGAAGCGGTTTGGTTTCCTCATAATTATTTCAGAATTATTAAATGTAATGAGCCCGCGTCTGTAAACGCAGACGCGCACAGATTGGCAACAACCATGTGATTGTATTGAGACTCGAGTGGCAATATCCACTGCTAGATGTCGCTCTCGTGCCAATTTAGAGCTACACAACGAAACGACTCATTAGAAGTTCCTTAAAAATTTTCCTCCGGACAGTGAAGCGCGTCAAGGAAAACTCCAGGAATAGCTAGCTTCTACAAGAAAAGTACAGCCTTACTAGTTCGCTCTATAAGCGAGCAAGAAAAATTTGCAGAAGCAGCAATGCGTGTGTGTTGAACGCTTAATAAACACCAGACGCCACTTCCAGACTTTGAGATAGTAAAATAATGTATACAGAAAGTTGCCAAGGCACTTTTCAAAGAGAAAAAGGTTGTAGTTGCCGTAATTCAAGGAATTCCACTGTCGGCAAGAAGTAATACAAGGAGCACCGAAATTTTGCCGGCCGCGGTGGCCGAGGGGACTGAGGCGCGTCAGTCACGGTCTGCACGGCCACTACGGTCGGGGGTTCCAATCCCCTTTCGGGCATGGATATTTGTGCCGTCCTTAGTGTTAGCTAGTTCATAAGTAGTTTGTAAGTTTAGGGACTGATGACGCCATAGTTAAGTCCCATTTGAACATTTTTTTAGAACCGAAATTTTGGCCGCTGACAATAAAAGTAGTTTGCTAGAACTTCTGCAGATGGCACCTTGCTACGCCATAGCACTAGATGAATCATGTGACGTTGTTCATGAAGAACAAATGTCCATTTTCGTTCCATTTTTGGATATTGAAAGTAAAGAATTCAGGGAAAAATTGGTAACAATTTTGCCCTTGAAAGGCAAGACACGCTGTTGACTAATTCATGGAAAGTTCAAACATTAGTTATGATAAAATGGTGTTTCTTTCAACTGACGGGGCCCCAGCGATGATCGGCAAAGAAAAAGGATAGTAAAGAGAATCAAAGATGAGAATTCTTGTCTACTATCTTAACAGTGCATAATGCACCCGACAGCGCTTTGTGGAAAACTTAGAGTGACTCTGAAAGAAGTAATGGATCGGTTGATAAAGTTAATTAATTTTATAAGGCCTCGTTCTTCTCTTCAGAACAGAAAGTTCAAAGAGTTTCTTTCTTAGTGTGATTCGGCGTATTCTGTCTTACTGCAGTACAACAATGTTCGTTGTCTAAGTAAAGGTCAAGTGATTGGACGTTTATGGCAGATAAAAGAAGAAGCAACATCCTTCTTAGAAAACTTGGATTCACAAAAAGCAAGAAACCGTTTGGAGTTACTAGCAAAGGAACACAGTACGCTAACTGTAGCGTTTTTGAAAGACATTATGAAACATTTAAATACACACAATACCGAGCTACAAGGAAATGGAAAATTAATATATGCTCTGATAGACAGTGTTTCTTCTTTCCGTCGCAAGCTGGATATTTTCGAAAAAGACGTTGGAAGTGAAGATATTTTTCACTTTACAACAATTTTTAAACACAAAAGTAATTCTGAAATCCACCTCCATGAACCACAGACATTGCCGAGGTGGGGTGGCTTGCGTGCCACAACGATGCAGATAGCCGTACCGTAGGTGCAACCACAGCGGATGGGTATCTGTGGAAATCTGTCATCAGGAAAGACAATACTGGAATTCTACGGATCGGAGCGTGGAATGTTAGATCCCTTAATCGGGTAGGAAAATTAGAAATTTTAAAAAGGAAAATGGATAGGTTGAAGTTAGATATAGTGGGGATTAGTGAAGTTCGGTGGCAGGATGAACAGGATTTCTGGTCAGGTGAGTACAGGATTATAAATACAAAATCAGTTGGGGGTATCACAGGAGTAGGACTAATAACGAAGAAGAAAATAGGAATGCGGGTAAACTACTATGAGCAGCACAGTGATCGCATTGTCATTGTCAAGATAGATACGAAGCCAACACCGACAATAGTAGTACAGGTTTATATGCCAACTAGTTCTGCCGATGATGAGGAGATCGAAGAAATATATGAGGAGCTAAAGGAAATTATTCAGACAGTTAAGGGAGAGGAAAACTTAATTGTGATGGGAGACTGGAATTCCGTAGTAGGAAAAGGAAGAGAAGGAGAAATAGTAGGTGAATATGGACTGGGCAGGAGGAGTGAAAGAGGAAGTCGCCTGGTAGAATTTTGTACGGAACATGATTTAATTTTAACAAACACGTGGTTTAAGAATCACAAAAGAAGATTGTATACATGGAAGAGACCAGGAGACACCGGAAGGTATCAGATAGATTTTATAATGGTAAGACTTAGATTCCGAAACCAGGTTATAAACTGCAAGACATACCCTGGGGCAGATATAGACTCTGACTATAACCTGTTAGTCATGAACTGTAGGCTGAAACTGAAAAACCTGCAGAAAGGTAGGAAAATAAGGAGATGGGACCCAGATAAATTGAAGGAACGTGAAGTTCTGGAGAATTTCAGAGGGAGATTTAGGCAACAATAGACAGAAACAGGGGGAAATAAAACAGTAGAAGAGGAATGGGTAGCATTGAGAGATGAAATAGTGAAGGCAGCAGAGGACAAAATAGGTAGAAAGGCAAGACCTACAAAAAATCATTGGATATCACAGGAAATACTAAATTTAATTGATGAAAGGAGAAAATATAAAAATGCAGTAAATGAAACAGGCAAAATGGAGTACAGACGACTAAAATTGAGATTGACAGGAAGTGCAAAATGGCTAAGCAGGAGTGCCTAGAAGCCAAATGCAAATCTGTAGGAGAATGTATAACAAGGGGAAAAGTAGATAACGCCTACAGGAAAATAAAAGACACATTTGGGGACAAGAAAGGCAACTCTACGAATATCAGGAACTTGGATGGGAAACTAGTTCTCAGCAAAGAAGGAAAAGCTGAAAGGTGGAAAGAGTACATAGAGCAGCTCTACAAAGGAAGGGAAGAGGAAGTAGATCAAGATGAAACAGGAGATACTATACTGAGAGATGAATTTGACAGAGCCTTGAAAGACCTAGGTCGGAACAAGGCCCCAGGAGTAGATGACATACCCTCAGAGCTACTAAAGTCTCTGGGAGAGCCAGCCATGACTATTTGAACTGGTGTGTAGGATGTATAAGACAGGCGAAATACCCTCCGACTTTAAGATAAATGTAATAATCCCCATTCCAAAGAAATCAGGTGCAGACAGGTGTGAAAATTACAGAACCATCAGTTTGATAAGTCATGGTTGCAAAGTTTTAACACGAATTATCTACAGGAGAATGGAAAAGCTGGTAGAAACTGACCTCGGGGAAGATCAGTTTGGTTTCAGGAGGAACGTAGGAACCCGGGAGGCAATACTCACTTTACGTCTTATCTTAGAAGATAGATTAAGGAAAGGCAAACCTACATTTTTAGCTTTTGTAGATTTGGAGGAAGCATTTTACAGTGTTGACTGGAATACACTCTTTCAAATTCTGAAGTCAGCAGGGGTAAAATACAGGGAAAGGAGAGTTATTTACAACTTGTACAAAAGCCAGACCGCAGTTATTAGACTCGAAGGGCATGAAAGGGAAGCATCAGTTGGGAAGGGAGTAAGACAGGGTTGTAGCCTTTCTCCGATGTTATTAAATTTGTACATCGAGCAGGCGGTGAAGGAAAGCAAGGAAAAATTTGGAATAGGGATTAAAGTTCAGGGGGAAGAAATAAAACATTGCGTTTTGCTAATGACATTGTAATTCTGTCAGAGACAGCAAAGGATCTGGAAGAGCAGTTGAATGGAATGGACAGTGTGTTGAAGAGAGCGTATAAAATGAACATTAACAAGGGCAAAACAAAAATAATGGAATGCGGTCTTAGAAAATCAGGCGATGCTGAAAGAATTAGATTAGGCAACGAAACAATGAAGGTGGCAGATTAGTTTTGTTACTTGGGTAGTAAAATAACATGCGATGGTCGCAGTACAGAGGATATAAAATGCAGTCAAGGCCTGACGTCAAGTCTGCGCATGCGCACTAGCGAACAGACGACTGCGCCGCCCCTCTGCGCACGTACCAGCGCGGCTTAATCCCACTTCAGCACACGGAGCTGGTTTTCAGCTATCGTGGCGAGAACGCTCCAAAATGCGTTTTCATCCTTATTACTAGCATTCTAATACGCATTGGAAGGGAATTGGCTTAATTTTATTGTGATATCTGGCTCGTATTCAAAGAGAAAGGATGTAATTTTACAGCGATTCCTCGCTTGCATTCGAAGAGAAATGGCATAATTTTAGTAATATATTTACAGTGTGCTGCAGCACATTATCACCAGCCGCCACTGCTGTTAAAGAAATGTGTCAGGTTTCAATGGACACAAGAATGTAAAGCAGCATTGACATCAAGTCCTTGTGACGTTACCTCATATTTCGCGCCTTTCATTTTATTACTTGGATTTATTTTCCAAATTTTATTCTTCCGTACGGTCAACCGTGGCAGGCCATAGGAGATACGGTGCACTTAGCGCGGGCCGGTCAAGGCTAGCGAGCGAAGGCTGAGCTTCCGGGTACGGCGTAGAGCGCGGAGCTCTACCGCCACTGCGAATGGCGGGAATCGGCTTCGTGAAATACGTTTTATTAACTTTCAGGGTTCTTGTTTCCAGCTCCAACGTTTCTCAAGGATACAGCTATGGCTTGTTATTATTTTGTTTATTTCATTGTGTCTTAAAGTTTAGTATTATTATGAGTAAGTTGAATGTAGAACGGGTGATGTTATTGGACAGAAAGTGTTAGCCAATGGCGTGATAGTATGATGGATTCTCGCGCCAAGACTTTGAGGTGGACACTGGGCAGTCGGCGGGTGGTGCGCCGATAGTGCGATCGGGTAGCTAAGTGTGTAGACAGTCGGCGGATATCAGAGTGTTTATCGTTGGTGTGTGACGTTCCTGTGTGGAGTCACTTATTGTTTCGATCGCGCTACGGGCGTACAGATAGTAAAGAGTTTGGTGTGTGGTGTCCGGTGCGGAACCAAGTAGTTAGAGCAACTTCCTCTATGCTCATTATTCTTGACAGACGCACTGCAATTTGGGAAGCGTTAGAATCTGCTGCCTGAAGAGAAGAACTTCCAACGGGACATTACAGTGGTACAACAGGTAAGAAATCCTGTTAGACTTTATTTTGGAAAGAGTATGTGGGAGAGGGCACACGCTTGGTTAATCTGAACACTGATAGGAAGATTGAATATTGTGAAGTGTGTGTCCGCGTGTAACGGAACGAGGCATTTACAGAGTTATAAGTCTCTTATTTCACGTAGATGGCATCTATGTTTACACTCTCTCAGTCAACACTATGACCAGCGCATAATCATTTGCAGTCCCCAATGAAGATCCACCAATGTCTGCCTCATATACAGCGCAATACTGTACAGGAGTCTTTATTGCCTCTCCACACAAAAAATCACTGCGAGAGCGTCGCACCGCTAGTGATGACACACACAGTGACACACACACAGCTGGTACGGGCGAGAGAGTGAGTGTCTTAATTTCACTCATTCTCCTTGTGTACGTGGCCCAGTGACGCGCTTCCATGCCACTGGCCCGCCTACCAATCAGATGTCGCATCTTAAAATGCTGTATGGTTCACCGTCCAAAGGTGAGTAAGCTAAAGTCTCATTCAGGTATTTCCTCTCCAATTGGATGGCGCCAGTTTAGAATTCGCATGAGACTCCCGTCTGGCTTTTGTTGCGAGCGGTATTGTGTTGCTTTTAAAATGGTTTAAAGCGTCCATATTTCTCCATGTTGGAGAGAGGATTTTTAAGTGGCTTTCGTCCCGAAGACCACCCGTGGCAACACAGTGGAGTGGAGACCTTTTCTCCCACCTGCTTCTTCTCGCCGACCACTGCCTTCGGGGCGCCTTGCCCCGCTTAACAAAAGAGCAGCTCGGTTATGTATTCAATGAGTAAGCTCCAGCCTTAATTGTCTTATAGCACTTGCGACATAATCTCATAATTCGCATATCAATTATGATTAAAATGCCCGTGCCCCATCAAGCATATATTCAAACGATTCGTCTTGATGAGTAGAATTGATTCTAAGGTCAAAATATGCGGGAAATGACAGTGAGGAAAACCTAACTCCTTACAAGGTCAGCCTTGAATATTTTTCGTCACCAAACCCAAGGTTATCATTTGTGTTCATTACACATACGATGGAGTTACAGGGGCGAGGATTAATAATTAAGCTGGCCGTAGTGGCCAAGCTGTCTGCGGCGCGCCAGTCACAGTGTGCACGGCCGCTCCTGTCGGGGGTTCGAATCCTCCCCTCGGATATGGATATTTGTGTGGTCTTCAGTATAAGGTAGTTCATAAGAAGTTTGCAAGTTTAGGGACTGATGACCCCACATTAAGTCCATTAAGCTTTAAAAACATTTGAACATTAATAATTAAATTGCACAATGTGTGACATACAGTATCGAAACCCACTTTTCGATTATCTGCAACAATAACAGGGACATTACTTTTAAATGGTGAGCACTTTCATTTAAGTACCCAACCAACTGTCTGAGAACCTGACCACAGCGCACCTCTACCTTTTAAGTGAACCTCTAGGCTCTACCCTACTCCCTCACTGGACCAGATGATTACCTTGCAGCAGGGCCGAATAACCATGGGACGGCTTTTAGAGCACGCAAAAAATTACCGCTATCACCCATAAAGATGAACAATTATTACTCGTTCATCAACTATAGCCGCCATCATTTTTTGTATAAACATAGGTCTTATGTGCTATTTGTTGAAGATAAGAATTGCTCAGTTCCCATCCCTGCCAACTATCACAATTAATAGCCCCTCAAAGAGGCTTGGCACTGAATACGAAAATAAGAATGACAATGGTCAGAATTCTTGATTAATTGATTAATCTGTGCAAATTGAATCACAGTATTTTTCCTATACACTCTCTTTGTTTTGGTTTTGATTGTTTATAGTCAATGGAGATACCAGAATTGGGGAATAAGTACTTTTTTCGTGGAGGGAAAGAGTGTGATCAATTTTAGTAAAGTGAAAACCAATGTATCAACAATAATTCATTTCCTTGAGACAATATTGTCTCGTTATACCAAAGGTATTAAACATAAGGAGAGGCATTGAATTAAAATTTGTGCTGTGGCTAGGATTCGAACCCTTAAAGAACATCGCTCTAAACACCACATATTTTAATTCTGCCGTATGTTCCCTGTGAAATGCGTATCAAATTGCCAGGGCTCTCCTATATTGCTGGGGTGCTATTCCAATATAGGAGAGCCCTGGCAATTTGATACGCATTTCACAGGGAACGTGAGGCATAATTAAAGTAGACAGTCCGTGTAGTCGCTTTGGCTGCAACGCTGTGTTAGCTGAGTGGTCTGAAATGTTCAAATGTTTGTAGAGTTTATGGGACTTAACTACGGGGTCATCAGTCCCTAAACTTACAAACTACTTATGACCTAGCTAACACTCAGGACGGCACAAATATCCATGCCCGAGGCGGGAATCGAACCCCCGACCGTAGTGGCCATGCAAGCCGTGACTGGCGCGCCTTAGACCGCTTGGCCACCGCGGCCGTCGAGTGGTCTGAAGCGCCTACCTAGTAAGTAGGAGGTCCGGGGTTCGAATCCCGGCCACAACACAAATTTTAATCCAATGCCTTTCTTTGTGTTTAAAACCAATGTATTGTATTGGAAATGGTGCTTGAACTGTTCAACTGTAATATCACAACAAGTAGTCAGACATGGTCGCAGCTTGGGGATTACCAGCACTGCGCAATGCGGAAAGACGCCCAGACACCTCTCCTCCAAACCATGTTGCCTGAGCCCTAAGAACCGAGTCGCCGTGATTTCAACAGCGGGAAGGTTCTGGCCGGCCTATTACCGGGGGGGGGGGGGGGGGGAGAACGGTCGTGGGAGGTGTAATATCCAGCATTTAGGGCACGCCATGTGATGGCTGCTGCCGCCGCAACCCGCCGCCGTCTACCAACTCTCTACGCCAGCATCAGATGGGCACCGAATCCATGACTCCAGGCCACTACAGACCATCCCGTATGCGCGACTCCGTTGGAAGTCGCTGAACTCTGTACCCTGGACGCCGCAGGGTAACAGAGCGTGTGGCGCGACGGAGGTCATCGCTTGCATGGCTGGCTTCGGCAGTCAAACCTACCATCCTCTCTCTGCCACAGCTGGGTCTCAGGCTTCTATCCTACCCCGTCTACAGTAGTACGTGGCAGATTCTACCGACATGGGCGGCTTGAGCAGGCCACCCACCCAGGTACTGCGTGGACGAGACAACTAAGCAGCCAAACCTGACTTGTAAAATATTGTGTAATTAGTGAAAAGACGTGTATGTTCCCAGGAACTACTGTACACCATCCATCTCCACTTCCTCCACAGCAAAATAACCAGAGCAATGCCCATTAACGTACTGCCACCAGTATATTTTTCGAATACTGGTTACAATAACAAGGACAAAAATCGTTACTGTTACAACTGCTTAGAGTTTAAAAAAAATCACTTTTCAAAACTTTTCTTGTTACTGTCACGTGTCATTACTGAATAAATACACAGGTACCCCCAGAGCATCTGTTTTCCACAAGGCAAGCGTATACAGATGTGGCGGACCACGAACCATGTGCAGTCTGACGCCAGATGGCGCTAGCGTATTTATTTACTTTTGTTTACTACATTTAAACTACATTATATTCTGATTTCAAACAATTTAAAAAAAGTTTTGTCCAATACAAAACGGTTTGCCACTAAATTGCAATACATCTATATCTGCATATATACTTCACAAACGACCGCAAGCAGTGTGGCGGAGGGCACACCGTACCACTTCTAGGCATTTCCTTTCCTATTCCACTCCCTAATATATGGCGGGAAGTTTGTTGTGTGAACTGAGTAGTAGGTGTGATTCTTATACAAATTTTCTTCGACAGTAGCATCCTCTTACAAAGTAGCCCAGGCAGAAGCTGAGGGGAAATTTTGAATGAATATGGAATTACAGTAATACTGTGTATGTTATGTATTATGGCCAAATTTTTATTTTTAAATTTTTTAAAAACCGTTTGCAGTTTCAATTTTTTAATCTTATAACATACTCTCTTAGTGTAAATGGATATCACTGTGTGGTACATTTGGCAACACCTTGTTTTTGTATGTTTTCGTTATCACCTTAATAGCGAACTTTGTATGGTGCTTGCTGGCACATCTCCCCTCTACTCCATTAGATTCTCCCTTTTCCTACCTTCTCTGCTTCCCACTCGCCCCTCCTTCTCGCTAATCACCTTTTCCTCCGCATTGTTTTCAATCCTTTGAATTTAAGGGTGAAAGACTGTAAAAAAGGTGGCCTGTTGGAGGTCGTCAAAGAAAGTCAAAAAATCAGAATGCGTAATGATATGCTGTAGTAATAATAATTTCGTTATTGAATGTTGCAGCAAATCACAACTAATGGGTCGCAACAACTTTTTCCCAGTGAAAGTTAAAATTTTGTATAAATAAAAACAAAAATGGATGTTAATTAACATGAAACAGTCACTGTGGTAATTAATTAATTTCGGCCCTATCTGACTTAGCATTGACTACAGCCTCCAACCAGCACCTCTTACGATTCACGAACAGCACAACTTCACTAATAAATGTGTCAGAATTCATGTAGTGGTGATGGTGTGTTAGTGTTATAATCAAAAACGTAATAGCTGATAGACTCTGATTGAAATGATAATAGCTCAGTACTGTGAAACTGCGTGGTGCAATGAGCTTCACAAATACTACAGTCAAAGTTCCCAATAATTTTGATAATATAATTTAAAGCATTCAACTTCAATATAAAACTTTACGTGAACTATTTTTGGATAAATTGGTTCCAGGGCCTAGATAGCGTACGCGTGTAACTGGCTGAGCAGAGTCTGGCATTTAACGTATTTCATAAAAGTTACTTTCGTCAAGTCTGGTTAATCAAATATAATACTTTGACTACTGGTTACTTTCTATATAAATGAAACCAACTTTTCGCGCAAACTCTCTTGCAAGTTGAAAGCTTTGTCATAATAATTGATTGCAAAATTTAGAACAGCACTGCACTTTAATTACTCATCTCTGTGGATGTAACACGTTTAGCAATTCTTTAACTGGTCTATCAATTTCTTTAAAACCGATCGTAATTAATTTGAAAAATGATTGACCTTGTTAGTCAATGTACAGGCTTGCATAATTAACATAATCTAATAATGGTGATAATGGGGTGACTACAACTACGTACAAAATTAAGACTGGTTTCAAAATAAGTCATATATAATTGAACCAAAATTCTAAATGGGTTCACACTACATTTACATGCATACAACATAAAATGTTACAAAGTACTCATCTGTTTTCGTCGTCTTCGTCGTGAAATCCATACAAGACAGATATGATTACAATAGGTACTCTTACTGCTGGTTCAAATTATTTTTATCGACAACTCTTTGTTCAGCTCATCTGGCTGAAATCTCCTTGCATTGATATCACCTCGATACACCTTCTAATCTCTGTAATTACAGCAACGATCACTCTCGGTGACAATAGACTTGATAACGAAACAATTACTTTTCTTGCACACATGAAAAAACATTACACTGATCACTTTCGAGTATAAATGAGCTTGTTTCGCACTTTCTTCAATACATTAAACAGTACGCCTCTCAGGCTTATTGCAACGTTGCTACTTCATTAAACTCGCGCCACACTGCTCCTACCGTGCCTCTGCACCATCAACAAAACATTTATGTGTTTACTTTGGCGAGTCCGCTCCGCGACTACTTCAACAGCGCGGCACTCACAGCTACTACGTCTATACCAAAGACAGACTTTACAACAGGTTCAACATTTTCTCTGGCGCATTTCCAACTTACAGCATAAGAATGTTCGTGCATTCATGCGGGTTTACACATCAGTACATGTTTACACTAAATGATTCAATACAGGAAATGACGTTACATAAGAAATATACCTTGCATACAAGAAATGAAAATACGTAAAATGAACAAATTTAAGACAATATGTACATAACGTTAAATCGAACTGTAAGATACAGCGACAGGTGTATTCTTACAAGACGACCATCTGTCGTATTCCATATATTTTTTATAAAATTGTAATTTTTTGATGTCGCTAGATTAGCATTTTGTTAAATTAGAACCCCACACTTTTCAAGGCATGAGGAATAGCATTTATATTTCCTGTTTTAAAATATTAGTTACTGAAATGTTAGTTAATACAAATAGGATTTTGTTATTTTAATAATTTATTTTGTCCCTGTGAGTATGTGTACTTGTTTTACTTTCAACTGGATGTGCGAGAATCTACAAGCTGTCTGAATGTGGGTAGTGATAGCTCGCTTTACATGTTTCTCTCTGGCTCAGTGTCGATAGTTAGTCGTTACCAACCCCTGCAACTGATGCGACCAAAGAGATTTTTACACCCTTTGGTTACAAGCCAGTCGACACGCCTTCTCCAGGACGAGTCTCGAGAGCCTCTCTCCCCACCACCGCTGTTTTCTTGGATTTCCCAGTTTCCGGTAGCTTTCCCGTAGCTCCTCGCCGCTCGGTGGTCACTTTGTGCTGGGATCTTGGTGAGGTAAGGTTGGTTCTGCTCTTGTGTCTGGAGATGGTAGTGATTCGTTGTCTAGCATGTTTAACTTAGACTCTTGAACATAGATTAATTTTTTGGAATATTCCTTCCAATTGTGCTCGGAAATGTACTTTAGTTTTCAATCCAGTGATTTCCAACAGATAAACGCAGTGTGTTACTAGTTGCAGTTTGATAATGGCCTGGTGTATTCAAAAAGTTCGGTTGTTAGAACAAAGTCTTCAGCTTACACTATTGTTGGTGCCATGCCGATCAGGCCAGCAACTATGCGTGTATCCTTCTGATTTCCACTAACATTTCGCTATATTCTCTCCCCGCCTGTTTTAATTTTGCTGTTTCTTTTCCGAACTTGTAGTATGCACTCAGTCTTTGTCAGTAATTCTCTCCAAGCCTTGTAAAACCTCCTTCAACGGCTTGCTTATGAAATTATATGTATTTCCACGGGCTGCATGCCGTAGTTTTATTTTTATTTTTTCGACTTTGTAATTATTTCACTTTTCTCGGTTATGAGACTGGACCTATTCCGCCTCTGTGAACGCAATCGCATGTTGCTGCATTGCAGTAGCTTCCTTATGAAATTATACGCAGTTCTAGGGGTTACATACCTTAGTTAATTTTCTTTATATTTTCGGAAATTCAATGTATACTTTCTATCGGTTTTCGGAACCACGTGGGTCCGAACTCCGACTTCAGGGGTTTGCAGCTAGTCACCTGAATTCACGCCACTTCTCACAAAACAAGTGACTAGGTAGTTTACTCTAAGATTACAACTTAAGAGTCCGCCTTGATTTTGTGTAATGAATCCGATTTGTAAACACTTCACCTTCAGTGGAATGCGATCATGTAACGTAGCCGTGTGTCGCCGTTAGCGTGTGTGCTCTCCTTCTAATCTAAATGCAACTTAAATTTGCTTTACTCACGCACCATCTCAAATCAGCCACGACGGACCAGAGCCATCTTCGCAGTTTTATTGTATATTGTGTTTTCTGAATTTCGCCTACAATAGCGGCGCCAGCTTCTGACTCGTTTCAGCACGCTGATTTTGGTGAGTTTCGCTGTTGCATTGCGTGTGTGTGAGCGACTGAGTGTTGTTTCTAAATCTTCCCTCCAGTAGCGTTAAGTTATGTGTAATTTATGTTAAATTCAATGCTGGGCATCGTCAGTATTAGGTCATGTACATGGGATGCATTTTTATTGTATTAACAAAATTGGTTCCCCATTTTGCTTGCGTTCGACCTGAATAAACCAGTTAAGTTCAGTATAATTTTGACTTGCCTATAAATTGTAGTTTTCGAGCAACTTCCCCTTTTTATTTAATATTGTTTTTCACCATTGCGAGGGACAAGCTCAGATACAAATTTTTATTTTTAAGTTCCGTTGCGCCATAAATGTTTCTTAGCCACCTTTATGGTAGAACTTCAATTGTGGTGGTTTGTTTATTAATGTCTGTGTGTAATTGTGTGTGAGCTGCTTCGAATGTTGGCCACTGTGTCGTTAACTTCCTGTTATTAGAGTAATTTGAACCAAGTAATTTCTCAATTTGCGCCAGGGAACAAGGTGTTGCAGCAGGAAGTAGCCGGTAGCTCACATGGATCTTTTGCTAATTTTACTGCTAAAATTAAGCTTTTTTGTAAGAGAGAATTATGATATGTATACCTCCTCCCAGAATGAAGCTTTTATTACGAGCCGGCCGTGGTGGTCGAGCGCTCTGCGGCGCGCTAGTCACAGTCTGCACGGCCAGTACGGTCCTCGGGCATGGATATTTGTGCCGTCCTTAGTATTAGCTAGTTCATGAATAGTTTGTAAATTTAGGGACTGATGACCCCGTAGTTAAGTCCCATAAGCTCTGCAAACTATTCGAACTTTTTTTTTTATTATTACGAACAGTGCCCTACTTATAAGTGTTATCCTTAAATAGCTGTGATCTGTGTTTCCCTATCCTTAATATTGTGTGATGTAGAGAAATGTAACATGAAGTGAACATGTCTTCAAATATTATGGGATGATATAAGTTAGAAATTTCTCGTTCTACTGTTCATAGTGGGTTGACATGTTATTTCAGTGCGAAATCTTAGACCTCTGCCTTAGACACTTTATAACAGGATGCTATTTTAGATCAAATTTGTATGACATTCATCTACATCTACATCTACATGGGATACTTTGCAAATCACATTGAAGTGCTTAGCAGAGGGTTCATCGAACCACCATTATAGGGTAAGGTGGTACAATTTCGATCACTTCGGACAAATGTTTTTATAACTGGAAATAAATTGAGAAAAGGAATAATTTTAATTATGGCACTTGTTCTTGGATGTTTAATGCATATGTAACACAAATATTATACAGTTACAAATGTTGGTATAAACACAAAAAAAGGTTACGGAACTGAGAAAAATCGATCGAAAATGTACCACACTAGGTGCAATTGTGATCACTTCCTCGTACAGTTTTGATTACGGGCATCTTCCACAAAAAAGCACTTTTTCTGTCACGCACCAACGCATGCTTAGTGGTACCAAACATTGCATTTTTGGCAGCGAATCCAGTCATCCTTAACTAGATGATTTATAAGAGCGCGTTAGACTAAGTAGCTTCACTTACCTCTATAAAGGGAAAAAAATTATATCTCCTTACCGCGAAGCGGTGTATTCTTGGAAAAGACAGAAGGAGCTGTAGAAACCTGCTACTCTACATCGCGACACAACGAGGCACTACGAGACAGAAAAATGGCGCGAAAACTTACGTTGATCGGAATTGTACCTATATCGAAATTGTACCACTTTACCCTACTATTTATCTTCCATTCCATTCTCGAATTGCGCGCGGGAAGAAAGAACACGTGAATTTCTCCGTTCGAGCTCGTATTTTATTCTGATGATCATTTCTACCTATGTAAGTGAGAGTCAACAATATATTTTCGCATTCGGAGGAGAATTTTGGCGATTGGAGTTTTGTAAGTAGCCCATGCCGCAGCGATAAGCGCCGTTGTTGTAATGATTCCCATCCCAGATTTTGTATCATTTCCGTAACGCTGTCACCCCTATATCGCGACAATCGAAACGAGCTGCCCTTCTTTGGACTCTTTCGATGTCCTCCGTCAAACCCACCTGATAAGGATTCTACACTGGGCAGCAATACTCCAAAACTGGACGGACAAGCGTAGTGTATGCAGTTTCTTTCGTAGTTCTGTTGCATGTTTTAAGGGTTCTGCCAATAAAATGCAGTCTCTGGTTCGCCTTTCCCACGGCATTATCTAAGTGTTCTTTCCAGTTTAAGTCTGAAGTAATAGTAATTTCTTGGTATTTTGTGGAGTTTACGGCCTCCACTTTTGATTGATTTATCTTGTAAACAAAGTTTAACGGATTTCTTTTCGTACTCATGTCATCCACTACTCAGTACACACAACACTACCATGTAATTGAAAACTTCATATTATATTAAAAATTATTGTACAGAATACTTTAAGTGCAGTAGAATGTTATGTAACTATAACATCTGAAGGAGTAGAAGACTTGTAAGAAGGTATAACGAAGGAATTTCCAGTTAGAGTAAGACTATACCAGGGGTCTGTGTAGAGCCCATATTTCATTGACTTGTTGTTCAATGTGCGTGTCAAATATGGGAGTAAACAGACACCATGGAACATAACGTTTGCCGATGACTTTGAATCTGTGAACCTACACTGGAAGCACTTTAAGAGAAGCTTGAAGAATAGAATAAAGCTTTATAAGACAGAGGAATGAGGAATAACGGGATGTAAACAAAATATACGTATATGAAGAATGTTCAAGAGCTGTACATTAGGCTGTAAAGAGGAGAACACACATGGCCGAGATGTTTAAATCTCTGTTCTTTATATTCAAAGTGATGCATGACTGGAGTCTCAAATACAGCACAAGATAAATAGTGGATCGATGATGTGAGTGTGTAGCACGGCAACACAGTGAATAACATACGTTTCTTTTTCTTTTCTTTCTCGGGAATGCAATAGTAAATGCATTACGCAAATACTCATTTCAATTTTACTCTGTATATAATTACGTTGCGTATTGTTTATGTAGGTGTAATATGTATATGATGTTAATTTTATATGTAATTTTTAAAATTGTAAATGTAATGATATTTATATCGATGTAGTAGACACGCAGGTCTAGTCAAGGACTTTGACATTGCAACTGTAACACAATCTATGGGAGAATTTGTTGAGAAGTTCGGGAGTGCGGCTGTCTTAGCGCTATGGTACCGGTGTGAAGTAGTTATGTGCTCAGCACAGGGCAACAGGAGTTTTATTAACCAACGTAATTAAGGGTTATTGGCACAGTACAAGCAATCAAGAAGAGCCATGTAAGAAGAACTGTGGACCCAAAATTTACAGCAAATATTCCAACGCCAAGAAGAGCATTACTTAGTGCCAATAATGACCGTCTATGACGCACGCCACATCGCTAAAGTAAGATCCAGCCAATTAGTCTTCCATTAACATGTACGGCTAGCCAGCGCATTAGGAATGTTTTTGTCAATAGTGAACCTGAATAAATGAAAACAGTGTTAACAATATTTCACCTAAAACATGTACCAGGCAGATTCCTATCCTCCTCATTGTTATTCCAAGGCCAAAACATAGATTATTGAGAGTGATAAAGAGAAGTACATATTTACTTGTCAGTAAATTTAAATTAGTGTGGATTGGTGAACTTTTAGTGGTGCAGTATTGAATTTCCTACTATTGATCTTAAAGTAGGGTTGATGGAGACTGATTTAGTCTTCACTGTATGAACAAGGGCAGAATAATTAATTCAGACTATGGAAAGCAATATAAGTGACAGTTAAAACATTGGAGCTAAAATTTTTTTCAGTTAGTAATTGCAAGCATTATATTGTTGAAAGAAGTAAATTTCATCAGATAACAGTGTTCATTAATCAGTGGAGTCACTAGTTCATTTAATTTTCAGGAATTTTTATAATTACATAATTACTGATTTTACAGTTACTACACGAGAAACGAGAGCGTTATTTTGATTAAGTAATTACCAGACTATGATAATTAAACTGCTCACTTTATGAATACGATTTGTTTACTGTGTTTTGTTGTATGTAAAAAGCAACTGGCATCACCGTGAGACCCATTTTTAATAGCAACGCTAAGCTAGTTTTGCTTACGACTGCTGCTTGTTAACACGCAATACTTATATAATTTATGCATGATTTTTAATGTTCGTGTGGTGTCGTTTGGTTTAGTGCTTGGTCTAGCTTAGCGTAGTGTGATGTCAGTGTCGGCCTGCCCATTTAATTAAACCTCAATTAATTAAATTTCATAGTAAATCATTTTACAAATTTTGTTCGCTTGTTCTGTGAGCATGGCGAACATAAACCACATATATTGCTACATTGAGTCAATATTAGGTGTCTATTCATTTTGGTAATTTTAACTACTTGTATTTTCTAAATTTTCCCCATCAAAATTCCAATCGTTGTCGAGCAGAAATACGCTGCGGCATCAAGTTATAACATCCACTACATTTCTCGACTTTAAATTTGAACAATTGCCTTTCCAATAATTAGTGACTTAGGCACACGGATTATTTAATTGTTAATTGACCAGTAAGTGTAGGGGCGGCGTTTTATAAATGGAATACTCTGTGATAAGGTTAACTGCGGCGTGAGAGGAAAGCTGTAGATTGTAGAATCCTTTGGTGATGGCTGCGTTTCTCTGTAGTGCTGGAACTTGGTCAATCATAATAGCCCGAGAGAGAGAGAGAGAGAGAGAGAGAGAAAGAGAGAGAGAGAAAGTTGGAAGTGGCAGAAATGAGAATGTTAGGGTGGATGAGTAGAGTTACTACAAAGGAACACTGTAGTATAAGGAAGGAGTACATCATGAGAACAGCGGAGGAGGAATGGAAGAAGATATAAGAAATCAGAGTAAGATGGTACGGGCGTATGCGGAAAAAATGGAGTATTACGTTGGGAGAAGAGTTGAATATGTAAAAATTGAATGGTGTAGGAGAAGAGTAAGACCAAAGCTAAGATGGGGAGACACACTAGCAAGCGAGGTAAACGAAAAAGTTTGAAGACGCATTACATAGACATTTATGGAAGGGAATAATCAAACAAAGCAAAGCTCAGTATGCCCTTACCGTCTTGGGAAATAGATGGTGTGGTGATAAGTGTTTCAGATATTTTACAGCATTGAGATGTGACAGTAACACGATCTGTTTTAAACGGGGAATAATTTTCTTACGAAAAGTATTGGTATGTGCTACTTTATTTGTTCTTTGTTGTTCATAGAACTATAACAAAACTTATATGGCTTGCTGATATGACGATACTCGAAACACATAAGGTGTTATCAAATTAAGATATCGATATTATCTTTCATGTGAATCAGATCATGGGCGTGAAACTCGTATAAGGATATCGGGTAACACGACCCTGTTTCGCTTCGCCCTCTCTCGGAGCACTTCAATGTTATCAGCTCGTCACGTGGTTTGCTTCAATATTTGATTTGGTTTCGTTCAGATCAGAATGTGCATTCATAAAACCGTGTTTCTTATTGAGATTGTGAGTGTGTATTTTACTCTGAATTTAATTTTAATATGTTACTCATACTGTGCTTGATTCTTCTCTGCATTGGCAGTATTAGGTGGAGTAAAAGGTTCCATATTTGTTAGTATTTCATGAAAAACATTATCTTATTCTTTGGCATGGTGTTCCGTGAACATTCTTTGTTGCTTGAAAATCCATGTGTCAAAAGCTCGTTTTAAATGCGCTGTAAATAACTTTCTTATTTTATTATAATACGCATACATTTTTCGTAATTATTCTGATTCGATGGCAACTGCGTGTTATCATCTGTTGAGAAAATGGGTATTCAACTTTATTATATAATATCAGGAATGAGCATGTATTTATGTTTTCATTGGTGTATAAATATTTATTAGAGAGGAAGGGTGATTGTAGTAGGTACATTCATTTCTCCTAAAATGTATAGTTTTTCTACCTAGCTGTTATTAATGTGTGAACACTTTTGCATTTTTTGGACTTTCACGCTGGAATACCTTACTAACTAAGAATACAAAGCATATTAAGTAACAAGAAGCGACACAATTCAAAGAAGGACAATACACTCATTCTGTGACAAAAGGAAGTGAAGTAGAATACCATTCTATTAAAAGTTGCTTACATTGACTCCACGATTAAATGCAAGAAACTACAAAAATGGTTGCGGACTTACATGAAGTAGAATACGAACAATATATTTTACATTTTAATCGTGGAGTTTACACAGATTCATATGCAGGAAAACATCTACATGGTGAAACGAAACGAAAACATCTTATGTTTTATATGAAAAAAAAGCTTAAAACCCGGCCTCACTCGGGTCCTTATTTATTCCAGTCTTAATTCATCCCTGCTTCCCTTCTAACTTTCAGTCCACCTTCAATATCCTTCTCTATCTATCCATCTCCTCCACTCACCCTCTCACCCCCCCTCTCTCTGAGTTCATCTTCTCATCTCCGCTCTCTCCGTTCATCTCCTCCTTCTATCTGCCCATTTCCACCTTCCCCTTTCTCTGCTAACTTCCTCATCTCTATGGAACTCCTTCTCCACCTCCTTATTCCAGAGTCCCTTTCAACTGTGAAAAATTATGTTACCCTCTTCACTTTCATAATGATTAGTGAAGTGGTGTCTATTGCACGGTACCCTCCATGCGTCGTAGACAAAAGGTAGACAATAACGTTCCTCTTGCTTTGGAAATTAAGTATGCAAAATTTCATCAGTCTCGGAATAAAATCGTAGATTTTCTCGAAGTTAGTAGCTAAAGTTCCCTCCGCCTCGCACAATACAAAATTTGACGTAGACAGTGACTGTCCTCTTCTTTTGAAGATAAAGTGTGCAAAGTTTCATTGCAAACAGAGTAACAGTACGTCAGCGTATTATATATATAAATGTGGATGTTTGTAGTAACGTACCCTCCGCCATGCACCTAGGGAGACGTACCAAACCTAGCCCATCTATTAATTCGGGGTATAAGCTACCTGCATTCCAAATTTCTTTGAAATCATTTCATCTGTTTCAGCGTGAAGAGAAACAAACGTATCAATCCATTGTAAAGTAACCTCCGCCACGAACCATACAGTGACTTACGAAAGGCAGCCCATGTATTAATGCAGACTATAAGCTATCTCAGTTTCATTTAAACCTCTACCATCCCTTTTAGCATGAAGGAGTAGTAAACATATTAACCCATTGTAAGGTATCCTTCACCACGCACCATATGTTGGCTTACGAAAGGTAACTCATGTATATATCACGGTATAAGTTACCTCTGTTTCAAATTTCGTTCATATCCGTCCAGCCATTTCAGGGTGATAGTTGTAATAAACGAATTAACTAACTGCCATGCACCATAAGAAATTAACTTCAGAATGCCTATAACCTTTGCGCGAATGCAAGCAACGAGGTGACAGTTTTATCAGAGTCGAATTTATGGTATTTATTCACAACCGATACAAAACACTTACATGTTTGCACCTGTTACTGTCCTTCAGAGTAGTCACCAGCGCTGTGTAGAACACATTGCCAGCAATTTGAAAGGCGTAGTGCACCATTAGCAGAGCCTGTTCTGTTGACGATACGAATGAAGCGGTCTACTGCCTGCCGAATCTTCGGAAAAGTTCTGAAGCGAATGCCACGAAGTGGTTCCTTCATCTTCAGAATCAAAGTCACAAGGACTGAAGTCCGCAGAATATGGTGGATTGTACAGCAATTCCCAGTCCCATCGACCTAACAGAGTAGCCACACCTTGCCTGTATGCACCCGCGCATTGTCGTGCAAAATGATGGTTGCGTTGTGTAGAAAGTGTTGTCGCTTCTTTCGCAAAGCTGGTCGTAGGTAGGTACAGTAATACTGTACTTGGACGGTCAACCGTGGAGGAACGTAATGTGTCACAGTGGTACACGAGAATCATCATATCTTTGCTAATACTTTGGCTGTGACGCACTTTCGATTTTCGCGGCCATGCATAATGACCCCGTTCGTTGGATTGGCGTTACATTTTTGGCTCGTACGATGTGGCCCATGTCTCATCCAGTGTTACGATACAATGTAAGAAAGCCACTCCTTCGCGCTCATAGCGGCCCAAGTACGTCTGAGCAGCGTCATAGCGCATCCATTTTTGCGTTTCCGTCAATCCATACGGAACCCATCCTGATGCAATTATTCGCATGCCCAGGCGTTTCTTCAGGATCCTAAACACAGTTGTATGCGCTGATCCGGTTACGTGGGCGAGGAATCGTCTGATGTCGATCACTGTCCACTAACTCTGGAACAGTATGGACTTCTTCAAAGAGGCTAGGATGACCTGACCGATGCATGTCTGCCACTATTTTCCGACCTTCTTTGAAGGCTCTTACTCAACGTTCCACTGTTCTGTTCGGCAATGCCGATTCCCTGTTCGCTTCTTGAAGACCTTCATGACAGTGTCGTGCTGTACCAACTCTGCTCCGTTCAGTCTTGATCCAATTCCGTTATTCCTGTTTCGAAAACATAGCAACACCGTTACCTTAGCCCACTCGCTCACAATAGTCCATTTGCTCGCAGGTAAGGTAGGTATGTCAACAACTTTTGCTATCAGCGGCAATAGTAGATTCCATTGCATGTCGTCTCCATAGCCGTGTTGCCGCTATTTAAGTTACAACCCTCGAATTAGTTGTAATTATTTACTCCACACGATACTGCCTGTTTTCCTTGCAAAAATTAGGCAGAGCATATTCACACTGCAATTCACAATACACACCACAAGCCGTAATATTTATTACTATGCTATGAAATAAGCTTTTGTGTTATGCCATCAGAGTGATTTGAGGCTTTAATGAGTGCTAAGATGCAAGTATGTCCACTTGATAACGACCACGCGGTCGAAATTGCAGTCAAAAGCTGCTGGAGGTTAATTTTACGTTACTAAAACAAACTTCTAGAATATATAAATAATACTGCAGTAAAAAGCAAGTGGAACTTAATTTCAAGTTCTCAATTGAGATTTCTAGAATCTATATCTATAAATGTGAATGTCTGTTCGGTGTACGTTCACTACGTCTGAACCACAGACATAAAGAGCTAAAAATTTGTACAGTTACTAATGTCTATCCGGGGAAGGCTTTAGGTCGGTTTCATTGCAATCGGGTAGCTATTTATCCATATATATATATATATATATATATATATATATATATATATATATATATATATATATATCATTAATGTGAATGCCTGTTCGGTGTACGCTACTCACGTACGAACGACAAGATGCAGAGACTTAAATATTTATACAGTTACTAATTTATACCTGAGGACGGTTTTAGGCACGGTTTTATAGCGATCTGATAGATATTTAGTAATCTGAAGAATATAACGCGAAATACGGAACAATAATTACTATTTGAAAATTACATTTACTCTTTGAAAATGACGGTGTATATACAATTCTACGTGTGTGTGTGTGTGTTATTATTTCGCTCTGCAGCGAAAAGTACAGAACGCAAACGAATGGTGTGGGTGTAATTGTTGTTCGAAGTCTCCCGTTATACACCATAGCAGTTTCATGCCGATAGCTATAAGGGGTGGAAGATATTGTGGTTGAAAGTCGTCAAATTATAAAAAAAAATCGGATTGAAGGGCAGCGATGACGTTTGCGACTCTATAGCAAGAAGGTTACATACAGCGAAACTTGATGCCACAGGCCATATCTTTGGTCTATACGTGCTACAATGTCTTCAGCTCTTTGTAAGGATAAGCATACGAATAAGGAAATATAAGAATAAATAAATAAAGCAGTAAAAAAGAAATTTCTTTTAATACATCTCTTTTAAAAAAATCGATTTGAAGTTTCGCGCTTTATATCAAGTGATCGATCTGTGATACTATTGCAATCATTATTGTTTAATTTCGTGATTGGATTCTTCGAAACGAGTGCATTTTTACGTGTGATAAGATCTACACTACTTCCTTTCTTGATAAACGGCAAGTGCATAGACTTCTGCAATCGGAGAGGAATATTTTTCAGTTCCGGTTTAATAGCGACATTTCCTCAAAAATGAGTGAAATTAGTTACATTGTTATTTAAACTTCGTAGATAAATGTGCATTGCCTTACTTTACACATATTACAACAGTACATCTACTTTTGATAGATCAAATTCGGACAACTTGCCTCGGAAAAGGGAAACGTCATATTTATTATATATTCTCCGATAATGATATCAAGAAAAGGGAGATGGAGAGAGAGAGAAGGGATAGAAGTACTAACTCAAGGCAGGAATAAATAAATACCCGGGCAACGCCGGGTTTTCAGCTAGTATATAAATAATTTTGCCGTCAAAAGCTAAAAGAAGTTAACGTAATGTTGTTAACTGATGTGTCTCAAATATATTACTTTCCCAGGTCTAAAAAGCCCTTCTATTGAGTGATACACATTAATAACAGATCATAGTCCCAACCATAAAGTGTGAGTAAAAAATATTGGCATTTAAATCGCCTATTTTGAATTCGAAATGTGCATTTTCGCGCTGCATTTTCTCGTATTCCAATTTCACCGTTTCCTCACTCGGGGCGCTGCTATAATTTTTTTATTTTCGTATCTTAACATAGGAGCAGTATATCCTCACGTCTCTTCCTCTTTCATATAAGCGGTTTCAAGTGGCGCTACTGGCGCCCATGATGAGCGGCAGCTTTGAAATGCCAATCATCTGTCACCGCAAACGCAAGCAGCCTATTTCTCCTGATTTGGGTGTTGCTCTTCTTTTTTTTTTTTTTTTTTTTGTGTGTGTGTGTGTGTGTGTGTGTATAACGGGCCCACTCTATGGCGCGTTTGTCCCACTCCTGGTAGTTGTGGGCTCGCAGAGCAGATCTCCCTCCCTCCCCCCCCCCCCCACCCAGGGCTACCAACTTGCGGGTCGCGCCCCCACGGCAGAAGACTCTCCCCAAACTTACAGTCTTTTAATTAGCGCAACCGCGATTTATTGCCGTCTCGAAGACGCGGGGGGCCGTAATTTCTGCCCGTAAATCACACCCATTACGCAACTCCACTTCTTATTAATTTCTTTTCGCGAGTAGGGCGATTAATACGCGTACAAAATTAAATAAGGCTTCTTTAGTGCTTGTTCCGTAGTTACTCGGCTTCTTAGACGTGCAAATATCCCGGTATTATACAGACAAATCCCAGGGACGAAAACAAACTGTTCTAAAGTCCATGCGGCTCGGCAGACCGTAATTGGGCCTCCTTAACAGTGAACCCAGATAAATATCCCTTTCTCCTTTGGGTCTAATCAAAATTGAGAAACTTGCCTTTTTGAAGTAAATTACAGTTACAGTTAATTCCTTCGAACTACAACTCAGTTACAGATAAACATCCAAACAAACATCAGAAGTAACTGCATCAGCTACAGCTTTCATTACAGTCACTTCTGCAGGTAGTTTTTACACTTTCAAAGGGAAATACTGTAACTCATTTGTAAATAAATAATGAACTCTTCACATGTATAAAGGATATGTTGCGTTGTGCTAATGATACTGGATCACACAAAGTTAATCTTGGGGTAAGAGGTAAAGGTAAAAAAACAGAGCTGATTGAAAGAAAAATAAATGCACAATATTCTGGTACCTTGTATTCATTTGAAAGGGATCTTCGTGAAACGCGAATATTTGTAAGATTGCAGGTCTTACTTGGATGCTTGCTCTTGACGCATTTTTTATTTCCGTTCGGATATGTTGGCAACAAACAGTGATCTCTGTATAACCTGGATGTATAACTCTGGTGTCTGAGCATAGAACTGTATCGTGCCTGTACATTCATATCTTTTGCACACAATTTTGCATTGTCCGACATGTTGTAAATGGTCAAACCAATTTGTCGGTTAGTGCTTACCTCTGGATTTAAAATTTCTGTCAATATGTGAACTAACAGAATAGTATAAGTACGAATCGAGACATATTTTGTTTTCGTTTTCTTGTTGTAATTAGTCAAGAAACAGAATATGAACTTCTTTGGATGGCACGCTCAGAAATCTGTAGTATGAGGTAATATAGTTTACCTTTGGAGTCGGTATTGTTGCAACGCAAGAGATGGTGAGTGATTCCAGATTAGGGGACTTTTTTGCAATTTTGGAGGAAAATATTTCTTGGGAGGATCATTTGGGGGAAGTCTTGAGGAAATTTTGGGGAATGTAGAGAAGAATTTTATCTGGTCAGGGTTACTATTAATGCCTTCTGATACTTCAGTTCAAACACCATATACTTAATTTTCTCGTTATTCTTTCTCTCATTCTCTCCAAATCAATCATAACACCTATATATGTAAGTGTGTGTGTGTGTGTGTGTGTGTGTGTGTGTGTGTGTGTGTGGCTTCTGTTCCGAAAGAACAGACGTCACTTTTGAACGTTAGGGGAGGGGTGGGGAAGTTTGGGGCCCTTACTCTTACTGTAATTCGTTCCTGAAACTAGGAGTTTCAGTACTGTGGGCAGGGTAAAGCTGGGAATTTATGTCTGACAGAAGGCGTGCTTAGGTAGTCTTTGCAGGTACCCCTGTCCCCAGTGGTGTAGTGGTCAGCACAACTGCCAACTGCCTAGAAAGCAGCAGACTCAGGTTCGAATCCCGACTGGGTACACATGTTTCAGCTTTTCCCATTCGCAGTTGATCTCAAATATTCTGTGAATATCAAAATCATAACACCGTTCGCTTTGTCGTCTTCATATAGCTGACAGCTTACCAAATTTAAGTCTGGGGAATTAAATAATAACGACAGCGCTCACTTCTGTCGTATTGAACATGATTACGCTAATTTTATGATTGTCTTAATTCAATACAATAATAATAAACACTATTGGTATTATTACGATGATTACAGTAATGCCTTGTAATTTCATTTACCTTAACATGTAAGAAAGTACGTTTACAGTACTACATCATCCAATAATAATTTTTATGACAGAGAAGATTTAAAAACGAATTGATTTAAAGACAATGAAGACATATTTTCATTAAGCCGCTGTAATTGTAAGTTTGGTAACTATTTAGGTTTCATATATTTTTGGAAAAGACATCCCAAAACAGTGTCTATTTGGGAATTTTTTGTCTGTTATGGAGAATGTTTGAAAGCTCAATCTGGAAACATTTACCACTTAGGTAAAGAAGGCTTGAGGTTGCCCTGAGTGAGAGACCACAGTACAGTAGAACCCCTCTAATCCGACCTTGGATGCTCCGTCACTCCGGTTAGTCCGACCATGGTCAGGCTCGCGAGCCTGTGCCGACTTGTTACTGACTGGACGACTGTCGGGCCATTGTTACGATGACTATCACTGTGCATATTGTTATACTCTACGTTATTGTGCAGTTTTAATGTTTGTTGGCTCAACAGCACTCTTATTTAAATGTATGAATAAAGAACAGTCTAGTTGAATGAAATAAATTATTGCACTCTAGACTGTTCTTTATTCATAGATTACACTAATGCCTTCTAATTTAATTTACCTTAACATGTAAGAAAGTACGTTTACAGTACTACATCATCCAATAACAATAGTGTCTTATGGGGAATATTTTTTCTGTTGTTGGGATTAAAAACGTCGTTGTTTGCTTTATTCCGTGTTCTCTACAGTACTTATTAGATTCATTGTGTGTACAGTTGTCTGTTTTTCAACATCTCTGGATTCAAATGTACACACGTTTCTGTTTCATTAAATGAAAAATTAGCAGTGCTACAAATACTAGACAAAAGAGAATCACTCTAATTCAAATGTTCAAATGTTTGTAGAGATTATGGGACTCAACTACGGAGTCATCAGTCCCTAAACCTACAAACTACTTATGAACTAGCTACAACTAAGGACGTCACAAATATCCATGCCCGAGGGGGGATTCGAACCCCCGTCCGCAGTGGCCGTGCAGACCGTGACTGAAGCGCCTCAGTCCTCTCGGCCAACGCGGCCGGCTCACTCTAATTGCAAAGGAACTGAATGCAGTTGTTGCGACAATTAAGGATTGTAGGAAGAATCGGAAAGACATTGAATCATATACAGTTACTATTAATGGTGAAAACACTGAAGAAACGCAACACATTAAAAAAATCCTAAATTTGAACTGCTTGATAACGCATTGTGTATGTGGTTTTGTCAAGATAGAAGGAAAGGAACTCCAATATCCGGCCCAATTCTAAAATAAAAAGCGATAGCTTCGCAGTAAAAACTGGAAGCCGAAAGTAAATATGCTGCCAGTGAAGGCTGTATTCATCGTTGGAAAACTCGTCATGATTTCCGAGTTTTTTCTGTTTCCGGTGAAAAACTATCTGCCGATGCCGCGACTGCTAAGGAGTATTCTGTTAAGTTTCAAGAAATTGTAAAACAAAATGAACTGTTACCTTGCCAAGTGTAATAACATCAACGAGACAGGGCTGTACTAAAAAAAATTGAATCCGTGGTAGGAACGAAACTTATAAAAAAGATACAATAACAGTCACTCCTTGTAGCAACGCAGATGGTACCTAGAAGCTCCCCTTGTTCGTCTTTACCAAATCTGAGAAGCCAAGGCTATTCAAAAATGTAAACTTATCTTTCTTGCCGGTTTATTACCGCAATCAAAAATCTGCTTGGGTGGATTGCATCCTTTTTAAATCCTAGGTTTTCGACCAGTTTGTGCCATCGGTCGCAAAAGACTTGAAGCAAAAAATCTGCCTGTTCGTGCTCTACTGCTAATGGATAACGCATCATCACATCGATCTAAGGAAGATTTGGTGAAAGGGGGCATAAAGCTCTCTTTCTGCCTCCTAATATGACTTCACTCATCCAACCAATGGATCACGGCCTTATCGCAGAAAGTACGTCAGCTAAATCTTAGAAAAATCTCAAGTAGGTCATAACATATTTGAGGCAATGAAATCCTTGAACATCGATGATGCTATCTACACAATCTCTGCAGCATGGAATGAACTGAAACCTGACAGACTGTGGAAATAGTAGCGTAAGCTTTGGCCACAAATTATGACTGAAAATGGGCATACTGAAGATGAGCAAAACAACTACGCACTGAAAATCGTTAAGGATCTACAAATTCTAGAGCCGAACGTCCCTACCAATTAAGCTGAAGACGAATGTGACAAAGTCTGTGACACTTTTGAAGAGCTCAGTGACGAACTGATTGCTGTCGCTGTTAGCCAGGAAACTGTGACTGAGGACTCGGACGGTGAAGACGAACGTCCCCACCCGGAATTCAAACAACGATGCAAAAATCGCTTTTGTCATCGCCCTTCAATACATCGAGCAGAATCCAACACCAAGGGACTTTTGTGGATAAAAAAAATGGAGGGCCACTGCAGCTAAATCTAGAGTAATATCTGATAAATAAAAATGTATCAGTGGCTTTTTCTTTTTTTTTTTTTTTTTTTTTTTTTTTTCAAGTATTCTCTTTTCATTTTCAGTGTAAAAACAATGCATACAGTAGTATATTTCTTAGTAAAAAATATTTTTTATATACAGTGCTACAAACATTTTTTAGTTTATATATCGTTTATACGTTATTAAGTACAGTACAGTAAGGTACGCCACATTTTAATTGAATGTATTTTATATCGTGCTGAGAGGGCGGCAGTGAATCTTGATATGCTCTGCCCTCTGTTTCAGTTGACAACGACGCGAGTGTGACAAGCGTTTTGAAGTTTTGCGATATTTCTGGGTTCTTGTCTAAGGTTTTAGGATGGAGGTTTTAGTTCACTAAAGACTAGCTGGGCCATCGCCTTTCTATCAGTCAACAGTCCCTTGTACCCTGCAGTTGCTTTAAGACTTCCTTATGACTGTGTACTTCAGTGAGCCATCTTACGTTGCTGACATGCAGTACCTGTTGTTGTGATTGGTTCGTCCCCTATGCCACTTGACTTGTTTGTAGTTTGGATACGTACTTTCCTGTTGCCACTTTTTCTACACTTCCTCTTTTCTTCGCTCACACTCGTCTTCCAATAATCTTGTAAGGGCGCTAAAGACCTAGCTGTAGTGCGCCCACATCATCCTATCCATCATGTAATTTGTTTGTCATTTCTCCTTTTAAACCCAATACATATTACAGTGTGTGTGTAAACATTTTTTACTTAATATATTGTTCAGCACTGTGTAAAAAACATTTTTAAATATTACTGTAGAATTCTTTTAATTCTTAAATCGTTTAATTTTTTGTACTGAATGTCTTTTTATATTTTTTGCAATAAATATTAGATTTTTCGGATAATCCGACCATTGTTTCGTTCCTACCACGGTCCCGGTCCCCAAGGTGATGGATTGGAGGGTTTCTACTGCAACGGCTTTCAGAGAGGGAATATGCTGCGACTGCAGCGAGTGGAATTTTGTTTGTGCTATAATGGATATAGAAATGTAACTAACAATGTGGCAATGTTTTGCTTTTTAGAAGTATGATGAAGTATTACGCATAATATGATGTAGAGGAATTCTTACTACAGTTTCAACAGAAGCAGTTTGTTATTGATTATTTAACTCCGGTAGTGCTATCCAGATATAGACTGTGAGGTCATGGGTTTAAAACATAACGATTTCTTGATTCATAATAATGGTTACCTTCTTTGCTTCAACTGTACACTTACAAGGAGACCACATGGGTATCGGATTTTAGAATTTTTCGTACGTGACGTTCAGGACGTAAATAACAATCAGCCAAAGCCATTCTACGCAACTCTCAAAACTTCTCAAGAAAACCGACTTTGAAGTTTTGCAAAGTACACGTAAGTACCAATAATTAAACCGGTTGCAGCACATGTCGGTGCAGCTTATGTGGTAGCGTTCTGTCCTCACAGCAATAGATTCCTGGGTTCGAATCCCATTCTGACAGGATATTTTTAACTTTAGAATTCAGTTGCATAAAACTTGTGGGGTCTCAAATGCCACGTTTTGTGTCAGTTCTTATTATGTGTATGTAGACGAGCTGTAAGCCTTGTCGTCACGTAAACCGATGCTTGGGTAGTGTTGTGGCTCGTCGCCTTTTGTTGTTTCCTCGACCCTGGTCTAGTTGACAGGAAAGGTACTAGTGCAGGAATCGATGTCAACTGTAATAACTATTCAGATTAATAATGCAAGTTTTATTGACTGAAAATTGTAATACTCAGCTTTAGAACATTTGACTGTTTCTTCTCTCTTCTTGCTTCTGGCGGCAGCGTCCGTATGATGCTAGGTGCGCTGTGACCTAGATACTGCCTGAGTTCGTGGCCACGTTCTGACTTAGTACAGTCCTATTGACTTCGTAGCTGACTAGCAACTGCCGGGCCGTCCTGACGTTTGTCGGCCTAGATATAGCCGCTTGTAGACGGCGTGCATCTTCGGTTACTCCCTCCAGGATGCGCGGCGCCTGCTTGCGATTGGCTTTCGAACGCTCGATGCCTTCTCCACGATCGTTCTCTTACGTCTGGCGTGTGGTGCTGACTTTACGCCACAACAGGTAGGTTAGCTGCTTGGAAAGCCATTAGCGATTACAGGGATGACTTTCCTCCAAGAGCAGTGTCTTAGCTCTTCACAAACTGAACATTGGAAGACTACCGTCGTCAACTAATAGTTAAGCCAATACTGTAAAAAATGTATGTTTTTATTTTTTAAGCCATCATTATTAACAACCTTCTATAAAATATAGAAAATTACGAATAAACGAAAATACGTGTACTTTTCGTATAAATTATCATTAAATATTGAAATTATGTACGTATTCGAACATATTACAAATAATAATAATCTGCCCTGACAGGATTCGAACCACTGACCCTACGATTGTAAGGTCAGAACACTACCACCTGAACTACGCCGACAGATACTGCAACGCATTTAGTGATTGCTATTTACCCTTACATGCAAAACTTCAAAGTCGATTTTGTCGAGAATTTTTTAGAGTTGCGTCGAATGCCTTTGGCTGAATGTGTTTTTTTTTTTTTTTTTTTTTTTTGTCATGTGTGCTGGGTGCTCCGAGTTATATTAGTTACACAAACTGATTTGCATTTGTTGAAACTTGCACGCAGCAGCTAATGTGGAAAACTCTGACAATGCACATTGTTAGTGCATTAAGAAGCATTTCCTTACCGCTAAGTTGTATCTTAAAGACGCAATGTAATTGTAAAATAAACGTAAAGTCGTAGTACAGTACAATAACAAGCCTACTCTTGCTGAAAATAATAAACATATCGAAAATTTCTTTAACAAATGTTTCGTTTTCAGAGAATCCAACTGAAGTGGCAACGTTGTAGGTAATGTAACAACATCCAATAAAGAAATAAACTCTTTATGGAAAAAGTTACTGCACATTTCCCTGAGAGGTCATTGGAGAGTTGTCTTTAGCTTAGCACATGTTGAAAAGTCCCACACAGATTTCCAATGAATGCAGTAAAAGACATAGGTGAAACCATTTAATAAAATACTTTTTACTTTAGTTGCTATCATGTACTTATATTTGGACTGCATACAAATGTAAATGCCATAAATAACAGGTGCTTACCAGTTAACTTCTTATAATGAATTAACTCATAGCAGCTCATTCCATTCATTCTGTATTTGTTTGTTGTTGTGGTCCTCAGTCCGGACACTGGTTTGATGCAGTTCTCCACCCTACTCTATCCTGAGCAAGCCTATTCATCTCCTCATAAGAATGGCAACCTACATCAATTTGAATTTGCTTACTATATTCATCCCTTGGTCTCTCCACACAAATGCCTCCAGAAAGTACTTCCTTAGGCTTAGATCAATATTCCATGTTAACAAATTTCTCTTTTTCAAAAACGCCTTTCCACCCATTGCCATTCTGAATTTTGTATCCTCTGTAATGCGACCATCATTTTTTTTTTTTTTTTTTTTTTTTTTTTTTTTTTTTTTTTTTTTTTTTGTTGCCCAAGTAACAAAGCTTATCTACCTCCTTTATTGTTTCGTTGCCTGATCTAATTCCTTCAGCGTCACCTGATTTTCTTAGACTGCACTTCATTACTGTAATTTTGCCCTCGTTAATGTTCATCTTATATGCACCTTTCAGAATACTGTCCATTCCATTTAACTGCTCTTCCAGGTCCTTCGCTGACAAAACGCAATGTTTTTAATTTTTCACCCTGAACTTTAATTCCTTCTCCAAATATCTCCTTGCTTTCCTTTATAGCTTGGTCAATATACAAACTGAATAACTTACTCCCTTCCCAAACTCTGTATCCCTTTCATGCCCTTCAACTCTGAAACTCTGACAATCACTGTCTGCTTTTTGTACAAGTTGTAAATAGCCTTCCGTTCCCTATATTTTATTCCTGCTGATTTCAAGATCTGAAAGAGTGCATTCCAATGAATATTATCAAAAGTTTTCTCCAAATCTACGAAAGATAGAAATGTAGGTTTCCCTTTCCTTAATCTATCTTCTAAGATAAGCCGTAAACTGAGGATTGCCTCCCGAGTTCCTAAATTTATCATGAATCCAAATTGATCTCCCCCAAGATCGGCTTCTACCATCTTTTCCATCCTTCTGTAAATAATAGTGTAAAAATTTCGCAACCATGACTTATTAAACATAGATTAGCACATACCTGAAGAAAATGTAGAAAAGTCCAACACAGCTTTCCAATGAACGCAATAAAAGACACATGAAGACTACACGGAAAGAAGGGGTTAAGTCCATTTTACAGACTTTTCATGAGAGTAATTTCAAAGTTTAAAAGTCACAGTTTCATTGGTTATTGACATACGCTTCTGTAATCTATACAGTACATTCTACGACCTTTCTTTAGTATTCCCTGAAAGTATAAAACAATATTTATAAAAAAACTGGACCCTTTACGTCTTTTTATCTCTAATTCTATTTTTTAATTTCTTAGTGTAACGCACAAATAAGATTGTCAAAGTCAGATTGTTATGTGATATTGGGATGATAATTAATTCTATAACTTCCCTGCAATTCCCCTGGCAAAATTCTATTCATATTTGAGTGTGGTCATCTTTGTGAGGCTTACGCCGTTGTACAGTCAACAGAAATCAGTCCTGTCAGGTGACAACTTTGCTCATTCCAGTCCTTCAGCAAATTGAATTTACAAATGAATGTAGATTTCTCTGTATCAGTTAGCAAATCAGTACAATTCCTCTTGTAGTTACAACGCTCCCCTATTTCATGTGACTTTGCTTAGCTTTTTAGGTACTTCAGACTGTCTACCAAAGTTCTGTCTTTTTCTATACTTACCACTGCAGCTTGAATCTGGATCTTCCATCGCTAGTTGAAACACAGTCCTCAGTTGGATATCACACGAAATTCAATCTACTACACCCCAAAGAATTCAAGTGAATGTCAAGGCTACTCTGTGTTAGCACAAATCACGGCACGATATTCGGTTCTGCCACAGCATAAAGCAAAGAAGCTAATGTAAAATCTGTTCCGTGTTTGATTCGACAATACATATGAAAATAAACAATGACATTGCATTTAGCGATGTCAACAATGATACTTCCGTAACAGCAAGGAAAAAAAAAAATACAGCTGACTGCTGCGAAATCGACACCGGCTGGACTTCACCCTTTCTTTCCGTGTTTCGGATGGACTTGACCCGTTTTCTCAGTGTATTATTTTGATCTTGCTATAACTCAGTGACTAAACCCATTACATTCATTTTAGTTCACCCAACTGAAAGTACATTTGATGAACTTCATAAGGATACCAGTAACTCATTTTCGTGAAATTTGGACTTAACCCCTTCTTTCCGTGTAGTGTTCATATGTGAAATGATTTAATAAAATACTTTTTACTGTAGTTACTATCATGTACGTATATTTGGACTGCATAGAAATATAAATGTCGTTAATAACAGGTGCTTATCAGTTAAATCCTTAAAATGAATTAACTCATAGCAGCTCATTACATTCATTCTGTATTTGATAGTCCTCGTGAAATATCACAGTATGATAGTTTGTTCACAGAAAAAAGGAACTTAACAGTGTAGCGTTTTGTCTCCGGGAACTGTTGTTATCTGCACGTATGCGGATCTACTCAGTAGCAGATCCAAACTGTCATGCAACAGTTATATAACAGTTGGGAGAGGCAGCAAGCGGCGTAACTGATTCCCCTCGGGTGGATAACTGTTCACACTGAATCCATATTGACCGCCGCGGGCACTCCGGCTAACAGGTTGCGTCCGCCAACACAAACACAAACACGCGGCGAGTACACCGCTGTACAACTTCTGACGCGCCAGCACAACTGGCGCCAGTCGTAGGGGAAAGTGGGGGAGGGGGTGGGAGGGGTATGATAACGATTGGTGCGCGTAGTGTAGGGGTAGGGGGTGGGCTAGGTTCAATTCCATTACCCGCCGCGTGTGGGCCGCTGTTGAAACAGCCGCACTAGTGCATTAAATCTGACTCACTCAGCATAATGTGCTAATAGGACGCCCACGCGCGCGGCGCGCTAGGCGGGTGAACCCGGAACTAGGTAGAAACAGCAGCAGCTTCTTGATCGCTCATTTCCATTTCAGTCGCGGATGGCATCCGAGAAGAAGGGCAAAGCAATCGGTACGCTGTGCCAATTACTGTACTTTACCATCGTGATCATTAACACTTGCAATATACCAGGAAATCTACAGAATACATTGTTTATTTTATTTTATTTATTCATGTCAGAAGAATCTTGTACAAACATAACATGAAACACAAAAAAACGAAA
This sequence comes from Locusta migratoria, assembly GCA_026315105.1. Taxonomy (NCBI): domain Eukaryota; kingdom Metazoa; phylum Arthropoda; class Insecta; order Orthoptera; family Acrididae; genus Locusta; species Locusta migratoria. The sequence continues at coordinate 326,518,783 of CM048750.1, forward strand.
ATGAAGATCAATGAATATAAATACAAATTAGCCATTAATAGTATACATATTTGCAAGTAACAGTGATAACAGTTCAAAAGGTATTTTCTCCAGGATTAAACATAAACTATGCTAGCCCAAAATTTGGCTACATCACACGCATCACGGGTAGCACCAGTCAGGTCCTGCATGGTACAGCAGGCTGGACAAAGCTCACACTGTAGCAGATGCTCCGTGGTTTGTTCTTTTCCACACTCACGCATGACAGATTCATCAGAGAGGCCCCACCTTCTCATGTTGACTTTGGATCTTGTTACGTTGGTCCGCAGTCTATTGAGGGACTTCCACGTCATCCAGTCCTTCTCATAGCCAGGTGGGAGTGCTTCCTGTGGGGTCATACAGCCACCAAGGTCCCCGATCTTTGCTCTCCACAGCTCCAGCCTGGTCAGTTGTGGTGATTTGTCGAGCTCCGTCGTTGCATGCAGAAAGCTTTTCCTTGATTTGAGTCTGCTATGGGCTAGCTGATAATCCAAAAGCGTATGGGTTGATAATTTCGATGCCTTTGCTCGTTCCATTCTGGCTGTCACTTCCCTTCTAATCCCAGGTGGCGCTATACCAGCCAACTGGCGTTGCCCTTAGACATCCTGTAACAATGCGGCAGGTTTCGCTTAGAGCCACATCCACTTGTTTAGTGTGGCATGAGTTGTACCATACTGGGCACGCGTATTCTGCAGCTGAGCAACACAGGGACAAGGCTGTGGTTCTTAATGTATTGGGTTGTGCACCCCAGTTTGAGCCTGCGAGATTGCGAACAATATTATTTCTAGCAGCTACTTTGCATTTGGTGTTCATGCAATGCTCTTTGTAGGTAAGCGTTCGGTCAAGAGTCACACCCAGATATTTGGGGGTGGCGTTGTGTTTTAGTGAAATACCTTCGCAGTTTATCTGTAGGGGCCTTGACGCCTCCTTGTTCTTTAGATGAAAAGCACAGGTTTGAGTTTTTGAAGGATTGGGTTTGAGTTGAGCATCGCTAGTAAAGAAAACATTGTAATGTGCCACGATACATAATATTTTAAGTGCTTCAGTTCCATTGTATTGTATATTATTAATAATAATATAAATTTTATTTAATGGATTTTTATGACTATGGAATATTGGAATAATTAAAGCTAAATAAATTGGTATTGATCGTTGAGATATGTCTTTAAGTCCATTTAACATTTCTGAGTCACTTCAAATATAATAATATTAATCTCCATTCACTTAAAATATTTAGGTATTCCATTTTTTATATCACTTGTCTCTTGTACTGTCCTCTTAGCGCGTGGCATTCTGAGGTTATAAGGCGCGGTATTGTACACTAACTTCAGTAAAAAGGTTTTCGACACTAAAGTTTTAAAGACTTATATTTTCATCACTTTGAAATAGTATTACACAGACTTGGTACAGTTTGAGCGTCTGTTCCACAACCAAAGGACAACTGCTACTAATATAGTTTTTTCAGAAGAATATACCGTATCAAAGTTATTTAATATACCTTGTAAGTAATCTATGTCTTACCTGTTGATATCTAAGCACTGGACTTAAGATATAAAGCTGAGGCGTATTACAATTTATGTAAATATAAAGAATTATTCCATTAAAAAAGGAGAGATATATTTTAATGTCCCTACACTTCTTCTTATTCCGCGCCTTCTACCGCATGCAACGACACAACTAGCACGAAATGTTGTGTATAAGTGTAATACTTTTATTCAGTGGCGTATCCGGGATCGTGTTCTGGGGGACGCTGAGGTCCAATCGTGAATCGTGTTCTGGGAAGGGGGGGGGGGGGGGGCTGAGTTCAGTCACCGAGCTGACATGATATCTAAAAAAAAAAAATGTTACGGAGGCTGCATCAAGGTCTGGGGTGGTGGCTCCAATTTGTCTTTGGGGCGGGGGGGAGGGGTAAGCTGCAGCCCAACAGCCCCTCCCTCCTGGTAGGCCACTGCTTTTCTTCTATTAATCAACTGAGCAATAAGGTTAGAAAATACAATAATTATTTTCAACAATTGATGGCTGAGTTTTCCCAAACTACAAAGTACTTGTGTTCAGTTTGAGTAAATTGTTCAGCGTGTTTCAGCAGGAATGGTAAATATTTTAGGAGGTTTACTATTTTGTTCATTGCGGCAACTGTTCCACTAAGCTTTTAAAATAGCAGCAACAGTTGCAATGTTTTTTTTATTTTCCAGTTTCGAGAACGTGGTATCCTTCTTCAGCCATGTGTTGGTATCCTGGTGTATTCATATTAAAAAAAAGAAGTGCAAGTGGTTGCTGCTGTTTTAAAAACAATTTCAGCAGATGTTAGTAGGGACGATTTCCAATAACAATGTCGTTTTTATTGATTAGAGAGGTTCAGATTTTCAAAAATACTGTGGTCAACAGTAATCAGACATGATTTAAATTCTGATCTTTATTTGTGCAGATCTGTCAGTAACTAGTTATTATCAGTTCAGTACATTAGAAGTTCGATAGCTAGGCACGATCAGGACGAAACCGGTGTCCCGGTTACCGAAAATAGTGGACTATGAGGTGGTACCTCTTACTGCTGGTGCTGGTACAGCGATAACAGCTGTAACACAATATGCTTCACTTATATGTTGATTCTCAGAAGCATTAGATTAATAAATTCAGCTCAAAATTAGGACAGTGCCAATTTTTTTCAGAACATGTATAGTACTGTAAAATACTTTGGTTTAATTTAAAAAAGTATCGAATATCTTATTGTTTTCGAGAATGTTATCGCTTGGGATAAAAGTTATTTTTAATAATGTGTAAGTCAATGAGTTCAGAAGCACTATACTCAGAATTACACTCAGCAAAAACGATGAATTTATTGAGGGACTCTCTTCAAGATTATATGAAGGCTGAGGATTTACTGAGCTTTGTACAGTGGCCTCATCGGTTAGTTTCTGCTCCATAGGTTCATTGTAAATCAGCTGAATCCATTCTGCGAGTTCCTTTGAAACACGTTTTCCAAATGCTTGTTGCTGGTTACACTTCGTACAATATCCAAAACTTCAGGCAAGAATTCGGGATTTTCTTCCTCCTCATCAGTCTGCATTGTTGAGTCAAATGTAGGATTTGCAGTTGGCCATAGTTTTCTCCAATACTTCAGGACAAGACAGTGTAATTAAAAACATCTTTTACATTATTCTTTTGAAAGTTAGTTACATCACATTCATAGTTTAACAGGCCTAGAACGAACGATCTTCGGTAAAAACATTTAAAATTCTGGATTACTGGTTGAATTAATGACCTTACAGTTGGTAGGAGAAGTGTAGCAAATTTGTTTCCAGAAACTAACTCAGCTGCAGTTGTTCAAAAGAAGTGTGGCTTTGATGTCTTCTTGCAAACCAAAGTTTTTCTAGCTCTCATTGGCGTGTGGCGAAAAATGGTAAATAATAATAATAATAAACCTAGGCCTTGAAATGAGTACAGGGAATCGACACATTTGAATGAGCTCAATATTTAACATGCAGGTTAGTAACATTCTAGACACATTTGCACATAGCAAAACTTTCAGTCTGTCTCTCTTTTTATTATTTTTTACTTTTTTTTTTTTAATTGCAGATCTGATGAGGTGTTAGATAGTTATCTGCAGTTACCTCTGCAAAGTCGTCTTTGTGTATTTCTGACTTGCTGAAAGTGATTTTCCAGTTACATCAAGTCTTCAAATTCCGTGCCAGGTTTCTGGGCCAACCATCAGAAAAATTGCATCAACTTTAACACCTAAATCTTGACCAAATTTCTTTGCCTTTCCAATAACCATTGGCTTTGTTAGCGGTTGTCTTTCGGACCGCACTGCACTACACCATTTGCATAGTACCTTACCTCACTGTTCCAGTTTCGTTTATTTTTTTATGTTCACCTGGAAGCCAATTTCTCAGTTACTACCGATTAAGGAGCAAATTTCATTAGTTCATGCTTTTGTTTTCTTACGTCCTAAATGGTTGACGAACCAATATTAAATTCAGTTCTCTGTTCCCACCTTTTCCGGGCGTTTTATGATTTCCAGTTTCCGGTTGATGAGCAGAGATAAGATTCAGTCCTGATTTATATCTTGAAGAAGATCTGAATTTCGAAAACATTGTCACTGACCAATGTTAATAAATCTTCCACAGCCCATTATGATATGACGGTCAGCATCGTTATAAAGGCAAAAATTGTGGCAATCGAAATAATGAAAGGAACCGCTGAATAGTACAGTAAGAGCCTAGCTATTCCGATTCAGGTCCGAATTTTTCCGAGCCCATAACTGGCGTCTGCGTCATTGACCGCCGCTGATGGGACATTGTTGTGACCGGCCAGGCAGCAGATCGCCTTATGTGAACGGTCGGTCGGTGACGTCAGCGTAACTGCAGCAGCACCGGCAGCATGAAAGGATATTGGATGCCCTTGGATCGTGTTGCCGGACCATGGAGCGTTCCGGACTCTTGGATGCAGGGCTTTCGGACTTCTACTGTATTTCAACAAGAGATGTTAAGTACATGTACTACAGGCACACATGTTTATGGCATGCAAGAGAATACTTTCCACTTTCTTTTTGGAATTCTGCGCCTATAATGGCTAGTTCCACCCCCATGAACCACAGACATTGCCGAGGTGGGGTGGCTTGCGTGCCTCAACGATACAGATAGCCGTACCGTAGGTGCAACCACAGCGGAGGGGTATCTGTGGAGAGGCCAGACAAACGTGTGGTTCCTGAAGAGGGTCAGCAGCCTTTTCAGTAGTTACAGGGGCAACAGTCTGGATGATTGACTGAACTGGCCTTGTAACATCAGCTAATGTGGCCTTACCACACAGCTACTGCGAACGGCTGAAAGCAAGGGGAAACTACAGCCGTTACCCTTCCCGAGGACATGCAGCTCTACTGTATGAACATATGATGATGGCATCCTCTCGGGTAAAATATTCCGGAGGTAAAATAGTCCCCCATTCGGATCTCCGGGCGGGGACTACTCAGGAGGATGTGATCATCAGGAAAGACAATACTGGCATTCTACGGGTCGGAGCGTGGAATGTTAGATCCCTTAATCGAGTAGGAAAATTAGAAAATTTAAAAAGGGAAATGGATAGGTTGAAGTTAGATATAGTGGGGATTAGTGAAGTTCGGTGGCAGGATGAACAGGATTTCTGGTCAGGTGAGTACAGGATTATAAATACAAAATCAATTGGGGGTATCACAGGAGTAGGATTGATAATGAATAAGAAAATAGGAATGCGGTTAAACTACTATGACCAGCACAGTGATCGCATTATCATTGTCAAGATAGATACAAAGCCAACACCGACAACAGTAGTACAGGTTTATATGCCAACTAGCTCTGCTGATGATGAGGAAATCGAAGAAATATATGAGGAGCTAAAGCAAATTATTCAGACAATTAAGGGAGAGGAAAACTTAATTGTTATGGGAGACTGGAATTCGGTAGTAGGACAAGGAAGGGAAGGGAAGATCGTAGGTGAATATGGTCTGGGCAAAAGGAATGAAAGAGGAAGCCGCCTGGTAGAAATTTGCACAGAACATAATTTAGTTATAACAAACACCTGATTCAAGAATCACAAAAGAAGGTTGTATACGTGGAAGAGACCAGGAGACACCGGAAGATACCAGATAGATTTTATAATGGTAAGACATAGATTTCGGAATCAGGTTCTACAGTGTAAGACGTACCCAGGGGCAGATATAGACTCTGACCATAACTTGTTGGTTATGAACTGTAGGCTGAAACTGAAGAAACTACAAAAAGGTAGGAAAATAAGGAGATGGGACCTCGATAAATTGAAGGAACCTGAGGTTCTTAAGAATTTCAGAGGGAGCTTTAGGCAACAATTGACAGAAACAGGGGAAAATAAAACAGTAGAGGAGGAATGGGTAAAATTGAGAGATGAAATAGTGAAGGTAGCAGAGGACAAAATAGGTAGGAAGGAAAGACCTACAAAAAATCCTTGGATATCACAGGAGATTCTAAATTTAATCGATGAAAGGAGAAAATATAAAAATGCAGTAAATGAAACAGGCAAAATGGAGTACAGACGACTAAGAAATGAGATTGACAGGAAGTGTAAAATGGCTACGCAGGAGTGGCTAGAAGGCAAATGCAAGGATGTAGAAGAATGTATAAATAGGGGAAAAATAGATACAGCCTACCGGAAAATAAAAGAAACATTTGGAGATAAGAAAAACAGCTCTATGAATATCAAGGACACTGATGGAAAACCAGTTCTCAGCAAAGAAGGGAAAGCTGAAAGGTGGAAAGAGTATGTAGAGGGACTCTACAAAGGAAATGAACTTCGAGACAATATTGTAGGAAGGGAAGAGGATGTAGGTGAAGATGAAATAGGAGATACTGTACTGAGAGAAGAATTTGACAGAGCCCTGAAAGACCTAAGTCGAAACAAGGCCCCTGGAGTAGATGATATTCCCTCAGAGTTACTGAAGTCTCTGGGAGAACCAGCCATGACAAAATTGTTTCACCTGGTGTGTAAGATGTATGAGACAGGTGAAGTACCCTCAGACTTTAAGAAAAATGTTATAATCCCCATCCCTAAGAAAGCAGGTGCAGACAGGTGTGAAAACTACAGAACCATCAGTTTAATAAGTCATGGCTGCAAAATATTAACGCGAATTATATACAGAAGGATGGAAAAGCTGGTAGGAGCCGACCTCGGGGAAGATCAGTTTGGGTTCAGGAGAAAGGTAGTAACACGGGAGGCATTACTCACTTTACGGCTTATCCTAGAAGATAGATTAAGAAAAGGCAAACCTACATTTCTAGCTTTTGTAGATTTGGAGAAGGCTTTTGACAATGTTGATTGGAATAAACTCTTTCAAGTTCTGAAGCAAGCAGGAGTAAAATATAGGGAACGTAAGGTTATTTACAACTTGTACAAAAACCAGACAGCGGTTGTCAGAGTTGAAGGGCATGAAAGGGATGCAGTGGTTGGAAAGGGAGTAAGACAGGGTTGTAGTCTTTCTCCATTGTTGTTCAATTTGTACACTGAGCAAGCTATAAAGGAAAGCAAGGAGAAATTTGGAGAAGGAATTAAAGTTCAGGGTGAAGAATTAAAAACATTGCGTTTTGCCGACGACATAGTAATTCTGTCAGATACAGCAAAGGACCTGGAAGAGCAATTGAACGGAATGGACAGTGTGCTGAAAGGTGCATATAAGATGAACATTAACAAGAGCAAAACTAGGGTAATGGAGTGCAGTGTAAGAAAATCAGGTGATGCTGAAGGAATTAGATTGGGAAACGAAGCAATAAAGGAGGTAGATGAGTTTTGTTACTTGGGCAGTAAAATAACAATTGATGGTCGCAGTACAGAGGATATAAAAAGCAGAATGGCAATGGGTAGGAAAGCGTTCTTGAAAAAGAGAAATTTGTTAACATCGAATATTGATTTAAACCTAAGGAAGTCCTTTCTGAAGGCATTTGTATGGAGTGTTGCCTTGTATGGGAGTGAGACATGGACGATAAGCAGTGCGGACAGGAAGAGGGTTGAGGCTTTTGAAATTTGGTGCTACAGAAGAATGCTGAAGATTAGGTGGGTGGATCGCGTAACTAATGAGGAGGTACTGAACAGAATTGGGGAGAAAAGGAATTTCTGGCATACCTTGACTAAAAGAAGGGATAGATTGGTAGGACACATTCTTAGACATCAAGGAATTGTGAATTTAGCGTTGGAGGGAAGTGTGTGGGGAAAAAATCGCAGGGGAAGACCAAGAGATGGATACAGTAAGCAGATTCAGACAGATGTAGGTTGTCGTTCTTATGTGGGGATGAAGAGGCTTGCTCAGGATAGAGTAGGGTGGAGAGCTGCATCAAACCAGTCTCCGGACTGAAGACCACAACAACAACAATGGCTAGTTACTATTTTACCTCCGGAATATTTTACCCGAGAGCATGCCATCATCATATTTTCATACATTGGAGCTGCAAGTCCTCGGGAAAAGTAACGGCTGTAGTTTCCCCTTGCTTTAAGCCGTTCGCAGTAACTGTGTGGAAAAGCCACATTAACTGATGTTACGAGGTCAGCTCAGTTAATCATCCAGACTGTTGCCTCTGTAACTACTCAAAAGGCTGCTGCCCCTCTTCAGGAACCACACCTTTGTCTGGCCTCTCTACAGATATCCCTCCGCTGTGGTTACACCTATGGTACGGCTATCTGTATCCTTGAGGCACGCAAGCCACCCAACCTCGACAATGTCTGTGGTTTATGGGGGTAGGTTGTAGTGTCACCCATTTGATATACACATAACTGAGACCCGTGCTGAAGCCAGTGTACAAGCGTTTTTGAATCACGTATCAGAAAGAATTTTACACTCCTGGCCATTAAAATAGCTACACCACGAAATGACGTGCTACAGACACGAAATCTAACCTACAGGAGGAAGATGCTGTGATATGCAAATGATTAGCTTTTCAGAGCATTCACATAAAGTTGGCGCCGGTGGCGACACCTGAAACTTGCTGACATGAGCAAAGTTCCAACCGATTTCTCACACACAAACAGCAGTTGACCGGCGTTGCCTAGTGAAACGTTGTTGTGATGCCTCGTGTAAGGAGTAGCAATGCGTACCATCATGTTTCCGCCTTTGATAAAGGTCGGATTGCAGCCTATCGCGATTGCGGTTTATCGTATCGCGACATTGCTGCTCGCGTTGGTCGCATCACAGACAGGAGCGCCTGCGATGGTGTATGCAACGACGAGCCTGGGTGCTCGAATGGCAAAACGTCATTTTTTCGGATGAATCCATGTTCTGTTTACAGCATCCTCATGGTCGCATCGTGTATGGCGACATCGCGGTGAACGCACAATGGAAGCGGGTATTCGTCATCGCCATACGGGCGTATCACCCAGTGTGATGGTATGCAGTGCCATTGGTTACACGTCTCGGTCACCTCTTGCTCGCATCGACGGCACTTTGGACAGTGGCACTTACATTTCAGATGTGTAACGATTCGTGGCTCTAACCTGCATTCGATCCCTGCGAAACACTACGTTTCAGCAGGATAATGCACGACCGCATGTTGCAGGTCCTGTAGGGGCCTTTCTGGATGCGGAAAATGTTCGAATGCTACCCTGGCCAGCACATTCTCCAGATCTCTTACCAATTGAAAACGTCTGGTCAATGGTGGCCGAGCAAGTGGCTCGTCACAATAAGCCAGTCACTACTCTTGATGAGCTGTACCTGTACACGCCATCCAAGCTCTGTTTGACTCAATGCCCAGGCGTAATAAAACTCTTATTACGATCAGATGTGGTTGTTCTGGGTAATCCAAATTGCGTGAAAATGAAATTACATGTCAGTTCTAGTATAATATATTTTTCCAATGAATAACCATTTACCATCTGCATTTCTTCTTGGTGTAGCAGTTTTAATGGTCAGTCGTGTATATGTTAATGAAAAACTCTATCAAAATATTATCTCCGGAAACATTTTAAAAATGCGAGGTTGGTACTTAAGTGGGGTTTTGATGATTCTTTGTGGAACAGTGAGTACAAACAGAAGTTTACCCAACCAAACAACTGGGACGCTAGAGTTTTTATAACGTCGTTGGTACCACTGCAACTAGTATCCACAGATAATTTATTACAAGAAGAAGTGGAAAAAATCGTGGACCTCGTTTTTGTAGATATGAAAGGTTAAAGGTTTACTCTAAAATGTAGAATCTACTATAAACGAGAAGAACTATATGAACGATAAAATTGAGTCCTTACTTCATTTTCATATCGTTTGGGACGGAAAAGAAATTCTGAAATGGTTTTCAGAATGATTGATGGAAAGGACTGTAAAGCTGTAACTAATATTATTCATCTGTGCGCTGCTACGTATGCGAAACAATGTCAAAAAGAAAAAAAAAACAAAAAAAAAACAGATCTCTCTTTGTATAAAGTATATTGATTCATGATTCTAATTTGTATAACGGATTATCAATGTTACACGAATGGATATTTGCTTTGAGTATTTCCTACACCTTGGATATAAACCTGAAAAAAAGAAAAAAGGAAAGAAGTCACGTTCTCTGGAAGACAGGAAGCGTCTTGAGATTCGAAGAAACAAATTCAAGAAGAGGTATTTTCATATTTTTTATTTGTACATGTTACTAACAATAACTAGTACTTCAACAATTTTCAATATAAAAACCAAACACAAATAACCCTAGATTTGTTGTTAAATCCGTCTTATGCAAGACACCTTCTTTTGTTTTAACACCCAAACACGTTTCGGCACTTATTGTGCCGTCTTCCGTGCGTTTCTGCCTTTTATTTTTTAGAATAACAAGTTACAGATTTTTGGTTTTGCAGACATTTAGACGAGTTGTTTGATTAGACAAGTTTGTTTAATATTAGGCCTAATTTATTACGCTACTTACATTATGTCATTCGCAAGATTTGTATCTGCTTTGATTGATGAATGACAAAGTTTTCAGAGCTGCACCCTTTCAAGATGATAAGCAAGCCTTTTTTTATATTTTGTGGTTATAATATTCTAATGGTGATTTACCACTTTTAATGTTGAAACTGTAATACAGAATTCGTATTCAGCTACCCTAAACATTATTACACACTGATTTCAATGAAATTCCAAACATGAATGAAGAAGTCAGCCATATTCGATCTGATATTTTGAATTTGAAATTTTAATATGAAGTTCGTAATCAGCGCTCTCATTAACCGTTATATACCTATTTTCGTTCAAGTCTAGAGATGTTATTGATAGATCTGAAGCATTGAATTAAAATTTGTGGTGCGGCCGGGAATCGAACCTGGACCTCCATGCTTACTAGGCAGATGTCTTAACCGTTAGACTCCTTGGAATAGTCTATGTACGATTTCCCTCCACAACACAAACTTTAATTCAGCTTCTTTGTTCCAAAGATAATTGCCACTACTGCCAAGGCTCTCCATGCAGCGGAATAGCACCTCAGCTAGTCTAACGGCCGTGCACCGGCCGTGCACCGGCTCGGGCGTTGTTTACGTCTCGGCCACAGGCGCAGCGCGCGAGTTGTTTACGCGGAGTGCGTAGCGGTGTAATTTAGTAGTGCACAGATAGAACTATGGCTTTTTCATACCGTAAATTGACACTGCGATCCACTTTCAATAACGACTTTGCACGACCAAAGGCCTACGAAATAGAACGCTTTCTACGAGATGAGGTAAAAATCGAGCCGGACGTTCTGGTAGGAATACACTTGTCCATAGTCAGTAGCGTCGTTTACTGCACTGTCAACTTCCATTTCCGCCGCGTCCTGCAAGGGCTGTGGCGAAGTCATAACGTCCTGCGACCGCCGTTCATGATCCATTCCGCCTCTTCTGGCTTTGATTCGTTAGATTGGTCTTCCGTCGTTACACGCTGGTTCGACTTTGCACGACTTTGCACGACCAAAGGCCTACGAAATAGAACGCTTTCTACGAGATGAGGTAAAAATCGAGCCGGACGTTCTGGTAGGAATACACTTGTCCATAGTCAGTAGCGTCGTTTACTGCAAGCTCATTGATGAAGCGGCATGTGATAGAATATTACAACGACACCAACAGGGTCTCCGTTTTTGCCATTCAGACGGAAATGTCGGAACGGTTACAGTGGATCACGCCGGAATGGGATTAAGAACAATTCGCGTCTTCGAGCTACCGTTCGAATTGCCTGAAAAACTGGTGACAGAGGTTTTGAGCCCGTACAGCACGGTTATCTCACATGAAGCCGAGAAATGGGCGACTTTTGAAACATATCGTGTCCTGAACGGCGTAAGACAGGTAAAGATTGAATTACGCAAACACGTTCCGTCATACCTGTATATCGGTGGCTGTAGGGCAATCGTCATCTACGACGGGCAACCGAGAACTTGCTCGGGTGTGGAAAGGAGGGACACGTGAGGTCTGAATGTACGCAAAGGAGGCTATTACAACTGCCACGTGATGATCCACAACAACAGCAGCATGCGACGGTGCTCCCCTTGACGTATGCTGCGGCCTTTCGCGGGGATACGAGAACCACACCAGAACCGAACCAGCGTGTAACGACGGAAGACCAATCTAACGAATCAAAGCCAGAAGAGGCGGAATGGATCATGAACGGCGGTCGCAGGACGTTATGACTTCGCCACAGCCCTTGCAGGACGCGGCGGAAATGGAAGTTGACAGTGCGAAGGAGCAGGACGTGGACTTGAAAAACGACGATCAGGAGGCTGTACTGACCTCAGATTCGGAGGTCAGACAACGGAAGCAGCGAGCGCCAAAACGGCGGAGGAAACGCCGCCTTTCGTCCGACAAAGACAGCAACGAATCAGAGACGAATGACGAGGTGACCCACAGCAAGGAGCAACAAACAACGGCCGCGGAAGAAATACCGAGCGAAGAGATAAGTGGGGCGGTGACCTGTGTTCAGAGGAACGACGTGACACAAGACGAGGTGGAAACAGATAAAGGATCTTTGACTGTTGAGAACGTCAACCGGATAACAGAACATGGCGCCGAAAGAACGCATTTGGACTGGGCAACAGAGGCGACTCAGTACGCAGACGAGAACGAAGGAGTAGCAGACAAGCACCCCGGGCGGCCATTTCGACTAACGTATGACAGCAAGTGAGGGCGATGGGGGACTGGGATGGGGCACAAGGAGGATAGGAGGTGTTAACTCTCAGACTGTGACTCCCCTATGATACATGCCATGCAACAGGCGTATCGGATAGGGTCCATTAAGATCAGTGGCATAAAAACGCCCGTCAAGATGAAGATGCTCAGTGACATGCTCAAGGCGGCGGATATAGACATAGCGCTGCTGCAGGAAGTACGAGTCCTTCACACCCAGGACTTCTATGGATACGATATTTACTGCCCACCGAGCGACGAGAGAGGCATCGGCACGGCAATATTACTCAAAGAAGGAATATGTGCTATCGACATAGAGTATCTGCCCACAGCACGCGGAACAGCCGTCACCATAGGAGGCGTACGACTGATCAATTTTTATGCACCATCAGGCAGCGATAAGAGGAGGGAACGCCAGGAATTTTACGCCCAAGAGGTCACCCCATTTTTCAGGGGCCAATACGAGGCTTGTATCATAGGGGGAGACTTCAACTGTGTACTAGACAGGAAGGACCAACATCCTAACTACACGACATGTCAAGAACTCAGAGCGCTGGTCAACGGGATGCAATTAATTGATACGTGGGACCTCAAACATCCTGGACAACAGGGATATACGTACATCACCAGCCACTCAGCGAGCAGATTGGATAGGATTTATCTTTCAAGAAGACTGATGACGTCGACAGTGGATGCGGAAATTTGGCCTACAGCGTTCACCGACAACGAGGCATATATCTGTACAGTCACCCTCGCCCGGCAAAAGGTATGGAGGCGAAGGAGTAATTGGAAGTTGAATGTTTCTCATCTTCACGACGCAGAATGTCGACGTATGGTAGAGGAAACATGGCAAAATTGCCTAGGGCGCAGAAATGCATATGGTTCTGTTCTCCATTGGTGGGTCACGTGCGTGAAACCAGCCTTAAGAAGAACATTTATTTTTTATGGGAAGGAGGCTTCTCGTTGGCAGCGCATGACCTCTGAATTTTATTATACAACCATCCGGGAACTCTATTCCCAACCTCCGTCACCAGAACGCCAAACAGCCGTACACAATGTCAAGGCAAAACTAATACAACTCACAACATCCAGAATGGCAGGTATAATGATACGTGCGAGGGAGCAGGATGGACTCCACAATGAACAGCCCTCCATGCACTATGTCATACGGGAGAGACAATGTAGACGTCGGGGATTAATTCACGAGGTTGAACTCGACGACGGCCGGAAATATACAGCACAGAAAGACAGCCCAGGCGTTCCAGGACCATTTCATCAGATTTTATGGGGCCGACGAGGTGGAACAGGAGGCAATGGAGACCGTCCTTAATGAGATCCCAGACATGACATACGCGAACTCGGAAGCAGACATCCTACAAGCAATAACGGAAGAGGAGATGGTGGAGGCCATCCAACGAGGAGCTCCGAACAAATCCCCGGGTTCAAACGGTTTACCTTTGGAATTCTATCGCACGTTTGTCACTATTATGGCACCGATGTGGTTAAGTATGTTTAACGAGATAATCGCGCAGGAGTTACCAGTCCCCACTGAATTCACAGAAGGGTTGGTGATTCCAATCTGGAAACCACAGGGAGGCAAGCGACCATGCGATTATCGGCCTTTGACCCTCCTAAATAGCGACTACAAGATCCTTATGCGTATAATAGGATGTCGCTTAAAACATTGCTAAAGGAGCGAATCAACAGGGATCAGACATGTCTCGGAGGTACAAGCAATATTCATACGGCCTTGGGAGACTATCGTGATGTTATCTGCCTTGCCAAGGCGTGTCGTCTACGTGGAGCATTGATAGGCATCGATTTTGACCATGCCTTTGATAGAGTGGATCACACCTACCTCAAGGCAGTGATGCTCAGGATGGGTGTTCCGCCTACTTTTACCACTATGGTGATGAAGTTGTTGCATGGTGCCCGGTCAGCGGTGTTGATTAATGAAGGGAGAACAGAACATTTCCAGATTTTACGATCAGTCAGACAGGGGTGTCGTCCATCATCTTGTATGCCATCGCACTAGAGCCATGTCTTGCAGGATTGCGCCAACGACTCACAGGTATCACTCTACGGAATCAGTCCTTCAAATGTAGAGCATATGCTGATGATGTAGTGCTTCTAGTGAAGACAGCAGAGGAGACACGCACAGTAATGGATTGGCTACAGAAATACGGGAAGGCAGCTGGTAGCGTGGTTAACTTTCGAAAATCACAATTCATGAATATAGGCCGAGGACTCGAACCAGGAACTGAAGGACCCTTACCTGTGGTGCAAACCCTACGATGTTTGGGTATCACTTTCCATACGGAGACGGCACGAACAACAGCAGATAACTACCGTAAGCTGTTGTGTCAACTACGCACATCAGTACGACTCAACGCCCTACGCTCGATGGATATGCTGCAGAGAGTAACACTAGTCAACCTCCACCTCGCACCCAAGATGTGCCACGTGGCACACCTTCTCCCTTTGCCACGTACGATGGCCACGAGGATACAAGCAGCCTTTGGATACTACGTGAGCATGGGACAGCTCTTTAAGGTGCAATACGAGTCGCTCACGCTCCCGACGCGGGAAGGTGGTGTTGGCCTAGTCAATGTCTACGAAAAGGCTCGGGCAATTTATATTAACACCATGTGCAAACTGTGGCGTAACAGGAACTACTCCCTAACGGGTGCGATAATCGAAGAACTAGCACCGCCATCGCTTCTTCCACCGGTTAGTGTTGGGCATATTACGCCTCCATTATCACACATCCGAAAGTTCTTCGTGGAACACAGTTATGTGCGTGCAGATTACCAACTACCCGGTCACCGACTTCCAAAGATGTGTATAGACTGCTTGTAAGACACATGGAACGGATTAAGATGGAACGGAGGTACCCTGCGATTAACTGGAATGTTGTGTGGCGCACAGTGCACCACCCCCACCTCCCTACATCGGCCAGGTCAACGTGGTACATGGTGGTTAATCGGAAGTACCCGACGAAGGAGAGACAGTATGCTATCCACATGACAGACACGCCCATATGCCTACGATGCGACACGCTCGACACGGACGAACATCGGTTGGGCTGCGGCACAGCGCTGGGAGTGTGGAATCTGGCACGGAAGATCATAGCGTTCATGATACACACAGTACAGTCAGAAATCTCAACGGACATAGTATTTTTCCCAGAGAAAACATATTTCCCACGTCAGAAGACGAATGCGGTGGCGTGGGTAACGGGCATGACGGTACATTACATATATCATTATGCAAACACGAACAAACTGGACTACTGGCACTATTTACAGGATGGACACACGAAGCTACGACGACTTGGTAAATACAAGGAAAGTTACGCAAATTTTTTAGGGATAGTGTTTACTGACCCGCCACCTGGCTGGGGTGTACTGGGTACGAGAAGATGACAATGATAGTTTAACGAAGATACAGACCAACTGAACGGATCAGACTTAATAAGTTCGAGAAGATCAGCCAAGAACACCGACAGGATGGTGATACACTAACAGAGGAGGCCCCAGTTTATTTTACGTTATATACCTTTAAGTTCGAAAATGACACGAATGATGCAGCATGCCGGAAGTGGCGTCATTTATACAGTTATTTTTCCATTATGTATTAGTTGACAAATTTCTTCCAGATAGGGCACTGGACTTCATTTGATTTCATGATTATAATAAAGGCTTCAGTTTGTAAATAAAATAAAAAAAATAAAAAAATAAAAAATAAAAAAACGGTTAAGACGTCTGCCTAGTAAGCATGGAGGTCCAGGTTCGATTCCCGGCCGCACCACAAATTTTAATTCAATGCTTCAGATCTATCAATAATGTCTTTGACACATTTGAGACATAAATCCGTCTCTGGGATTGTATAATTATACTAATTGATATTTATATCTAGAGATGTTATCTATTTTTGGAAATCTTTTGTGTGATCCATACCCCCTAACCTATTGTTGACCGTGTTGGTTTCCTGTCAGATTTGATGAGAACATTCTTACCACTGAACCGCTCCGGTATCCGATTGTCTGTTCTAACTTCCCATTCATAACGAATCCTACCACTTTATACAAATTTCCACTTTTGCTGATTTACCATACACCTTTCTTTAAAAACCATTCGTCTAATTTCAATTTTAGATAACTACTATTAGTGAAAATTTTCAAGAATATGAATTTAAAAACTCTTTAAGTCTCTGAAGAAATGTTCAGAGGTTTTTAAAGAAAGGTGACGTTATTCGTCTGACTAGAAACCTTTCTTTCCATGTGCCTTCATTGACCTTAACTATGTCTGGATGGGGCCTTTTCGTTTCCTATTACGATCTTCTATACACCCTACTATGTTCAAACTTCTGACATTCTTTTCTCTGACTCATAGAACGTTACTTCTTTGGTGTTTCGGTCTTTCTCTAGAATTTTTGTTCATATCAGCAACAGTAACACAACTGATAGATTCAACTGCCGGTTCTTGATGAAGCACTTTCAATTACGTAAACTAAACCACACTTATTGTATTGTTTGCTAAAAACCTTGTTACCGGTTGTGACTAAATAGTTGCCACTATTTAAGTTGCAGCCATCGTAAAAGGTGTCTGCCTCAGGCGTTACATCGGTTACTGCTGCTAAAATGGGCTGGTTATCTAGATTTAAGTGAGTTTGAACGTGATGTTATAGTCGGAGCACGTGAGAAGGGACAAGGCTTCACCGAGGTAACGCCGCGGTGAAGTAGCCGAGCGTTCTAAGGCGCCTTGCTGCGGAGCGTGCGATTGCTCCCCGTCCGGGGTTCGATTCCTCCCTCATTTATGTTTCTTTGTGTTGTCCTTAGCGAAAGTTACTTTAAGCCTATGAACTGATGACCAGCGTAGTTAAGTCAATTACATTTAAAAACATTCTTTCAACATAACGATGAAGGGGGGGGGGGTGATTTTCCATACGACCATTTCACGAATGCAGCGTGCGACCTCCATATCGGTATTCACCAATAAGAATTGGGCAATACATAACTCGGGTAGTAAACTTTTATGGCTCGTTGTCTCGGTACGTAGGGGTGAGTTATGCATGTCAGCTTATATGACCTAAACAGCTACCCAATCTGTTTAAACAAGATCAATAATTAATCTGTAGTTTAGCCAGTCTATCAATCTGCATATGATGACGCGAAAATATATTTAACAAACATAAATTAAACCTCTGAATGTCCAACAAAATGGACTCAAAGATAAAGAAGTGATTCACTCACGTAGTAACTATTTATAAATGGAGTTTATTACTCTTATTGCACATGAAATGCGGAGGTGGTCCTATTTTATACATCGGTAAATAACTGAATATTTCCCCAAATATTGTTTATGAGAGGCACAGTAAGTATCACGAACTCGAGAGTAAAAGTTCCAAATTGTAGTCATAAATTAGTGTAGTCCATCGAATATTGCAGTTCCAAATTAATCCACATTTAAAGTATTTGTTATAAAACACAGTGTGTAATCACACGAGTACACTATTTCTGAATTATCACAGTTCCACAGCCCTACTACCGTACATAGTTTACCGCTTTTCAACCAGAGACTAAGTTCTGCAGTCACAGTCCCTGAAATTTTCTAATTCCGCCGTCGAAATATAGTTACACAATTAATATTTAATTTATCAAAGCCTTTTATACAAATATATTCAGTTATTGTCCACAAATACTTATAATTGTTTTGTATAAAATTTATCTGCTTCATATCTACTATTTTTAGTCGACCATGAAATATTTAATTGGGAGTCTACAACATAAAGAACATTACTAAGAATAATATTAAATATAATAAAATACATATATAAATGTAATGCGCTTTGCTGGGTTCATGTTATGTGTTTCTGTGGTGGAATCTATGTTCTGACGCAAGAATATTATTACCTCCACGAAAAGCAGAACAAGAGAGTAAAACAAAGTTTATTGAAAGAATACGGAAATAACGTGGAACGTCACTCAATATAGGTACGTGGTGCAATGCTGTCCGTTTGCTCCTTAAATTGTTACTGATAGACACTACGTATGAATAATTGTAAATATAGGTCTTATAATATTATTATTATAGTACTGAAATTTATCGGCTTTTTTTATCTGTGAGGGATATTGAAATTGTAATTACGGCGTTCGATTCTCCCAAGTCTCCTGAATCCATTCATATAATTATATTTGCCGTATGATTTCCTGATTTTATATGGACTTTTAGAATAATGTGTGTGCCTATATTGTTTTCAGTTGCAATCTGGGTCAGCCGCCCTCAATCATTTAAGACAGCCGCTTCCTGTTTTCGAGCACAATAGGAAAACCCTGACTACCTGCTGTACCCCATTAACTAGGTCCAAACTGTTAGCCGACCGAATGGGGAACCCACATCCTGGCAAAACCCGCCTTTCACATGGAAACAATCAGCATCCCCTTGTATCTGTAGTATCACAAGCGTGAATAGCGGGAATCCGGTAAAGCATCAAATCCCCATCTCTTCGGCAGGAAAATGATCCTGCAAGAACGGGACCAACTGACTGAGGAGACTCGATTAACGTTACAGAATCGCATTCCTTCCGCAAATTGGTGCGGATTTCAGCACTGGGTCATCAACAAGTGTCAATGTGCGAACCATTCAACGAAACATAAACGATATTGATCAAAATATCCACGGGTGTACTGCCGGTCTATAGTGTCCAACGGGAACAATATTTCGGCGATCATACATGTCGCCATCATCAGGTGAACTGACGGACTGAGCTCCTGGAAACGCGCCGGCACGGAGATCCGCACGCTACGGCTGCTCGAAGGAAACTGGGTTCTAGCCCGGTAGCAAGCCATTTAAATACCCGCGGCCCGCGGAGCGACCCCTCCGCGGTCCGCGCCCCGCGCCGCGGCCGCGCAGTGGAACCGATTGCGCCGGCGTCTGAGAAGACGTCGGTGTGAGGGCTCTGTCCGCCGTGGTCGTCACTTCGTTACGTTTGCTAGATTTACTCTTAATTAACCCAATCGCTGGTTCCCAAGCTTTGCTAAGATTATAGCCAGAGTCACGGTTTATGAGGTCGTCACTTGTGCGATTTTCAATGGCCTCTCTAACGACGCAGTCCCAGTATCTCGACGTCTGTACCAGAATCCTAGTGTGTTCATACTCCATGGCGTGATTCTCCGACAAACAATGTTCAGCGACCGCCGACTTGCTCGGATACATCAATCGTGTGTGCCTCTGGTGTTCAACGCATCGATCCTCGACGGTACGCATCGTCTGTCCAATATATGACTTTCCAACTGACACGGAATCTGGTACACTCCCGCCATCCTAAAACCGAGATCATCTTTAGCGCTCCCCACCAGTGCACGAATTTTATTCGGCGGACAAAAAACAGTTCCAACCAGGTGTTTTCTCAAAATGCGGGCGATCTTCCCTGAGAGTGCGCCGGTATATGGAACGAACGCAGTGCCTACATCCGCCCTTGCGTTTTCATCCGTTTCCACAGGTTGTGTTGTAGTGGATGGGCGGAGAGCCCGCTGAATCTGCCACTCTGAGTGCCCATTTTTTCGAAATACAGTTTTCAGGTGTTCCAATTCCTGGGGTAGACTCTCTGCGTCGGAGATAGTGCGCGCCCTATGTACTAGAGTTTTAAGTACCCCATTCCTCTGTGAAGGGTGGTGACAACTGTCTGCGTGTAAATACAGATCAGTGTGCGTTGTCTTCCGATATACACTATGACCCAGGGTGCCGTCAGCTCTTCTCTTGACCAAGACGTCAAGGAACGGCAATTTACCCTCCGTTTCAGTCTCCGTAGTGAATTTGATGTTGGGGTGTATGGAGTTCAGATGTGTAAGGAAGTCAAGGAGTTTATCCATACCATGTGGCCAGATGACGAAAGTGTCGTCCACATAACGGAAAAGCAAGTGGGTTTCCATAAAGATGATGCAAGGGCTTCCTCCTCGAAATGCTCCATGTATAAATTTGCGACCACAGGGGAGAGTGGGCTACCCTTAGCGACTTTCTCCGTTTGTTCGTAGTATTCGCCATTGAAAAGAAAATATGTGGAGGTCAAGACATGCCTAAAACGTTCGGTGGTCTTCTCGTCAAATTTCTGACCAATCAAATCTAGTGACTCTCGAAGGGGCACCCTCGTAAACAACGAAACGACGTCAAAACTTACCATGATATCTGACTCATCCAGCCTGATGTTTTTAAGGCGTTTCACAAAATCCACGGAATTACGGATGTGATGAGGGTATTTACCCACATAAGGACTTAATATTCCCGTCAAGTATTTGGCCAACAAATATGTAGGTGCTCTGATGTTACTGACAATGGGACGTAACGGCACCCCATCTTTGTGAACCTTAGGGAGTCCATAAAGTACCGGGCCTTGAGGTAAAAGTTTCTTGGCGACAACCTCCTCGGTTTGAGGATGGCGGGAGTGTACCAGATTCCGTGTCAGTGTGGAAAGTCATATATTGGACAGACTATGCGTACCGTCGAGGATCGATGCGTTGAACACCAGAGGCACACACGATTGATGTATCCGAGCAAGTCGGCGGTCGCTGAACATTGTTTGTCGGAGAATCACGCCATGGAGTAGTGTAATAGTGTGGGGCGCGTGCTGATACGTCTAGAAACGACTCTGACGATTGACTCATACGTCCGCATCCTGGCTGATCAGCTCCATTAATTCACGTCCATTATGGATTCTGACGGACTTCGTCAGGTCTAGCAGTACAATGCGACACCCCACACGTTATTAATTGATACAGCGTGGATCCAGGAACCACTGCTGAGATTAAACACCCCGATATATAGTGGGACGAGATTTTGTGAGCCATACTCCTTTATTAAAGTTTTTCTATGAAGAGGATTAATCAGATAGCTTCTTTTCCTAAGTTGATGTACGAGGGGGGACCGAAAAGAAACCGGATTTATATCATAAAGAAATTGTTGATGAACCTTTTTACAAAATTATTTCAGTCACCTTCAAAATACTCTCCATTACTCCATTACATGCGATCTACTTGTCATGTCTCTTTTCCCACTGTTGGCTCTCCATGTTTGATATTGTCCAGTGCCCTTTGCAAAGCTGTTTTACCGCTTCCACATCATCATAACGTTCCCCTTTTAGCTTTTTTTTTTCATTGATAGAAATAGGAAAAAGTCGCACGGGACTAGGTCCAGCGAATACGGAGCGTGGGGAACGACAGACCACCTCTGAAATGCCAAATAGTCGGTCACTCGTAAGTGCTGAATCGTTGTCGTGATGCAGAAAAGTCACCTAATAGCCAAAGTTCCGGGTGTTTCCTCCTCACATCCTCGTTGATCTTTTGGCGGACCTTCTCAAAGTTCTCCTCGTTTCTCGACGTTGAAGGGCGTCCAGAACGAGCTTGATCTGCAACACTCATCTCACACGTTTAAAGCGCCCAAACCACTCTAAAACCCGTGTGCGGCTCATAGCGTCCTCCTGGAAAGCTTCCTGAAGCATTTGGTATGTCTCCGTTGCAGTTTTCTTTAAGCAGGAAACAAAATTTCACACACACTGTTTGTTCTTTTAAAGTTGCCATAACGACTTCGCATTTGTAACCCGCAAACAGTCAGAGAAACACAGTACCACACTTGCACGTTCAGCTCTACACTGACGCCGTCTGCACAGCTGTTTCATGAAGGTCTCTACTAATACCATCTAGCTTGAGAACCCTGTACTACGTCTACGAATTGCAGCGCCCTCGGAGTCCGGTTTCTTTTGGGTCCCCCCTCGTATAAATTATTTAATTTTTATATGTGTGTTATTTTATGAGACAAGATATTAAAAAAAGTTTGTGTTTGGTTTTTATGTTTCATGGTCGACCGACGTGCCGCAATGAACAGGAGCAGTGTCACCGCAGCCCCGACTGATATCAAATATCAGCCACGCCACCATCCGTAGTCAGCCGACAGCCTCGTGGCGGCTGGTCTCTGCGCCTTCTCTATTACGGGACATCGATCGTCCTTTCCAGAAGATTTACGAATTGTTATAAAGAGATATCTGTACAGTTCAGATCGAGTATGAGCTCATGTGTAACCTCACACGTTGTATGAAAAATAATAAATATCAACAGATGTTTTTATGAAAAAGTGTGTATAAGTCGTACTTATGGAGAAGTATTCTCTTTGATAAGAATAACATGAAAGTAGATTACAAATTTATTTCGAGATAGGACCTATTCATGTCTATGTGAAGACGATTGAGAATTTTGAAAGTTTGTTTTTAGTCGGTGACTTTATTGGTGTTTATGAAAGGAATATACTGAAGTAAGATATTTTTTTTTCGATTGATATATACCGACTGAGACTAACATTGGTGTACGTAGGATTTAAAAGTATACTTAGGTGCTGCAAAATATTTCCCTCTTTCCCGCGATTATAAGAACTTGAGTTGTGCCTACGAATTAAATTTAAAAACTAAATTTTGTGTTATGTGACGGGTTGGGGACTTCGGAAACGAGTTCAACGGCACGGTCCAGGTTCGTTGATGAAGTTGCCTAGCAACCTATTAATTACCTCATGGCAACGGTGAAATGATCTTAGATAGACTTTTGAAGGGAATATGAGAGTTGTTATGATGTTTTGAAGGATCTAATCGGAATTTTTCCTGTATCACCCCGTCCCATCGCACTGGCCTCCAATCTCCCCAGCTATCAACATTATTGACCATATCCGGGATGCCTTTCAATGTGCTGTTCTCAAGAGCTCTCCAGCCCCTCGTACTCTTACGAATTTTTGGATAGTCTTGCAGGATGGTGTCAAGTCCTTCCAACACTACCTCAGGCATTACTTGTTGCGACACTTCTGTGTGCTCGCGGGGCCGTACACGATATTAGACAGGGTTACCAAGTTTCTCTGGCTTTTCAGTGTAGATTCCAGTCAAAAGGCGTGCACGTTTCATAGACGATCGGGGTGATCTTGTCTGATCACGTCTGCTCTACGGCCTTTAAGACGGTATGTATCATGACTGCGAGTGTTCGTCGATTCAGGGCGAAGTGCTCATTAGACAGTGCTGCGCATGGCAGAAGTGTCCTCAACGTTATACGGTGCTTCGCTATGCCACTCGACTTGGCTACACTCACTTTACCAATTACACAACAACTATCCACACGATAATTATGAGCCGGCCGCGGTGGCCGAGGGGACTGAGGCGCTTCAGTCACGGTCTGCACGGCCACTACGGTCGGGGGTTCGAATTCCCCCTCGGGCATGGATATTTGTGCCGTCCTAGTACGTAAGTAGTTCATAAGTAGTTTGTAAGTTTAGGGACTGATGACCACGTAGTTTAGTCCCATAGACTATACAAACATTTGAACATTTTTTGATAATTATGACAATATACGCCATTTGGGAAAGGAACACTGCATGATTTCACCTTTGGTATCCTTCACCACACACGATGTGACGGTAAGACACATACTTTACATTGTTGTCAGTTTCAGAATTGGGACTAATGACCTGGTAGTTTAGTTCCCTTTACAAATAACAACAACAACAACAACTTTCAGAATTTTGGAAGACTTTTTTGTTTTAGTATATGACATTTGTGGAGATTGTAAATGAACGTTTTCCGAAAGCAACGATTAAATGAAATCCAGCTCGTAGCATTCATACACGAGATCCAGATGGCAGTAGATAAGGGCTACCAGATAGATGCCGTGTGTTTTGACTTCCACAAGGCGTTCAATACGATATGTGGAATATCAGACCAGCTGTGTGACAGTGCTGAAGGATATCTTGCTAACAGCCGGCCGCAGTGGCCGGGCAGTCTGCGGCGTTCCAGTCACGGGCTGCACGGTCGCTGCGGTTCGAACTCCCCCTCGGGACATGTAGCATTTAAGGCGGCGTCATGAGAAGCGCAGGGAGAGTGAGTATGGAATCACCTAGGAGAAGCTAGGGGAGCATCTAGTTGTTGATGTCCAGACCTAAATTGTTGTAACCGTGTCTCTGTATAATAAAATATAAGTATCTTTCTAGCTCATGGTTTCAGCCGTCCGCGGTGGCCGAGGGGACTGAGGCGCTCCAGTCACGGTCTGCACGGCCACTACGGTCGGGGGTTCGAATCCCCCCCTCCCCCTCGGGCATGGATATTTGTGCCGTCCTTAGTTGTAGGTAGTTCATAAGTAGTTTGTAAGTTTAGAGACTGCTGACCCCGTAGTTAAGTCCCATAAGCTTTACAAACATTTGAACATTTTTGAACATGGTTTCTTCTTTGCTTCTCATCTAGCCTATATTCCTAGCTGCCCACTTTAGCAGACACAACACTCTCAACGGAGAGAAATCATCAGAGGTGAAAATGATTTCTGGCGTTTTCCAGAGAACATTGGACCGTTGTCTTTCACAGTATATACGAGGGTTGCAACTTAAGAATGGGAATTATTTATTCACAATCGATACAAAAGTGTTACTTACATTTTTGCATCTGTTATTTCCAAGTAATCACCAGCGTTGTGTAGAACCCTTTGCCACCGATCTGGAAAACGCAGTATACCGTTTGCAGAGCCTGTTATGTAGTTGGTGCGAATGGAGCGGTCTACTGCCTGACGAATCTCTGGAACAGTTCTGAAGCGAACGTCACTAAGTGGTTCCTATATTTTCGGAATCAAACCAAAGACACTAGGACGTAATTCCTGGGAATATGGTTGATGGTATAGAGCTTCCCAGTTCCATCGACCGAACAGAGCAGTCCCAGCTTGCGCTGTATACGCCCGCGCATTGTCGTGCAAAGTGATGGGTAGGTTGCGCAGAAAGTGTTGCCGCTTTCCTATTCCTTCGCAAAGCTGTCCGCTGGTGACGTCCCAAAAACGAACAGTAATACTGTGCATTGACGGTCTGCCGTGGAAGAACGTAATGCATTTGGATAACACCATCACAATCGTACACGAGAATACTCATAATTTTCACCATACTGGGGCTCTGACACAATTCCGACTTTCGCGGGGACCGATGTCAACGCCATTTGTTGGACTGGCGTTTTAAAAAATGTTCAAAGTTTGTTAAAATTATGGGACTTAACTACGGGGTCTTCAGTCCCTAAATTTACATACTACTTATTAACTACCTTATACTAAGGACGGCACAAATATCCATGCCCGAGGGGGGATTCGAACCCCCGACCGTAGTGGCCGTGCAGACCGTGACTGGAGCGCCTCAGTCTCCTCGGCCACCGCGACCGGCCTGGCGTTTTAGTTTTGACTCGTACGATGTGGCACATGTCTCATCCAATGTTACGATACGGCGTAAGAAGGCCTCTTCTTCGTGTTCATAGCGATCCAAGTGCGTCTGAGCAGCATCGTAACGCATCAATTTCTGCATTTCCGTCAATTCATGCAGAATCCATCGTGATGTCATTCTTCGCATGCCCAGGCATTGCTTCAGAATGCGAAGCACAGTCGTATATGATAATCCGCTTTCGTGGGCGCGTTCAAGAGTCGTCTGGCTTCGATCACAGTCCACTAACGCGGCGTGGATGACCTGCCCGAAGCTTGTCTGCCACAGTTTGCCGAACTTTTTTGAAGGATTTGAGCCAACATGCCACTGTTCTGTATGGCAATGGAGATTCCTCGCACGCCTCTTGAAAACCTACATGAGCCGACCGCAGTGGCCGAGCGGTCTGCGGCGAGCCATTCACAGTCTGCACAGCCACTACGGTCGAGGGTTCGAATCTCCCCCCCCCCCCTCCCTCGGGCATGCATGTTTATGTCGTCTTTAGTATGAGGTTGTTCATAAGTAATTTGTACGTTTAGGGACTGATGAACCCACAGTTAAGTCCCTTAAGCTTAACAAACATTTGAACATTTTGAAACCTTCATAACACTGTCGTGCAGTACGACCTCTGACACAGTCAATCTTGATCGAAATCCGTTCTTCCTGTTTAGAATAACACAGGGACACCGACACGTTAGGCCACTGGCTCACAAGTAACTGTTTCCGTCGATTGTGCGCACGTCGGTCCATTTATTCGGATGTGTAGGTATGTCAACAACGTGTGTTATCAGCTACAATAGTAGATTCCATTGCATAAGGTATCCACATCAGTTTTTCCCCTATTTAAGTTCCAACCCACGTATGTAATGACCTCGTAAATACTGGCGGAAGTTCAATGCGTCTTTTCGAGGATATGCGGTGGAATATGGTAGCGAAATGTAGGGTGAATTGTAGCATACCAACGAATTGTGTAGGGAATGGGCGTTGGCTCTCTACATAAGCAGATGTATAGTACTGCGTTTATAAAGAATGAAATATTTTTATCATATAACTACGCAAAAGGAGGACAAACAATGGAAGGATTTACATCCATAAAATATCTAGCTGTAGATATAAGGGGCGGATTGCAATGGAACGAACATTTACAATTAATCGTAGGTAAGGTAGAAGCTAAATTGAGGTTCATTGGAAGGATGCAGTCCTTCAGAATAGGAAATAAGTAACAGATCTCTCGTTCGGCCTCTGCTTGAATATTGCACAGTAGTATCGGACTTGTACATGGTAGGGTTGATGTAACACCCGAGGTTCTAGGTGATGTACATTAATATAGAGAAGGACGTATAAGATACAAAATACATACTGTATATGAAAATAGATATATTTTCAAATATTTTTTATCCACACAATTGTCTGTTTTGAGCATTCACTAGAAATTTTAATTATTAGCACCATTTTACAGTAAAATGCCTTAGAAAGAAATGACATAACGACAGGACCATATAAAATAAACTGGCTGTCAGATATGGTTGCTTCACATGTTAAAACACGGATGTCAACACCTTGCCGTCAACACCTTGCCGTCGTTGTAAGTGTACTGGGAGTTTTCCGACTGCTGGCGTCACCCAGTGTAGAAACATGGAACTAAAACACGTCGCGCTCTTTACCACAGCCCATCCACTGCTGTGTGATGCACGAACGAACTTCATAGCGCGTATCACAACGAAATAAAGTGAGCAAAACCAGAACCGCATAATTGTGCGTGCAGTGCATGAAAGGGATAACGAAGATCCAACGGAGAGTAATACGTTTCGTTTCTTGCTCATTTAGTAAGAGCAAATGTGTTACAGAAATTATTAGAGGAACGCCTTGGCAAACGCTGCTTTTCTACATCACGGTACCGGTTTCTGTCAAAGTTCAGGTAGAGTACGTTTCTTAACCCTTTAGTGACCAGTGGTAAGTATAGTTCCCACTTATTTGTTTCCGCTATAAGTTCAATGTTCCCACTTCTAACTTGTGTTACCATCTCTTTTAGTGTGTGCTAATTACATACAGATTTTCAACTGGCGCGCGAAATTTCTTGTATTTCTACATTGTTAGTCAGTCAATACAGAAGCGCAGTTTTCGCGGGAAAACAAGCCACTGTTTCGAGCGTAACACGCAACAAAAGCATTGTTTGTATAGTGTGCTTTTCTTTTGCGTGTCAAGTGACTTGTATTTGTCTACTTTTATATTTACGGGGAACATAGTATTCGTGTATATTTGCTGGATATGAATAAACATTACACAAATATTACAAAGTAAGTTAGTGGGACCTGTTTTCCATTGAACGTGTGTGAAGTGCAGTGTGTATGACTGTACAATCGGTATTGTAGTTATTTTTGTTTCTTATTGTTTAGAATGCCTGGATTCATGCCAGAATAGGTTTTGAGAAATTTTGTACACTTTACCACAAGATGTTGAAGATGCAGATGTCGCAGCTAACTCTGGTGAAGACTTTAAGTCACAAAATACTTCAAAGATTTTGAACAAAAGATGGACGGAGAAGTGAAGTGTTCTGTCCATTGGCTGTGGCAGAGAACAATGAAATAATGGGAGGTGTGGATCGAATTGATCAGCTGCGCGAACGGAATGTTGTAGGTCATCGTTCATGGAAGTGGTGGCGCAGACTAATTTTCTTTTTTCTTTCTTGTAGATATGGCAGTTGTCAATGCCTACATTATGTTAAGTTACAGAAGCAGACCAGCTAACATTTAGATTGCATTTGACAAGGCAGCTCATCTTTGGCTTCTCAAGTCGTAAGCGAAGAGGATGGCCCGTTCATTTTCAGACACCCAAAACAGGCGTGTCTGGACTTCCAGATGAAGTTCGACTGGGGAAAGTTGAAACCCAATTGCCAACAAAACATACTAAAACATGCCGCCAATGTAGCACCAAAAACAAAGAAAAGAGGACAAAAATAATGTGTAGCAACTGTCCGTCCGTCCGTTCGTTCGTTCGTTCGTTTGTATAGCTTATGGGGCTTAACTACGGGGTCATCTGTCCCTAAACTTACAAACTACTTATGAACTAACTAATACTAAGGGCGGCACAAATATCCATGCCCGGGTGGGGAGGGGGGGATTCGAACCCCCGACCGTAGTGGCCGTGCAGACCGTGAATGGAGCGCCTCAGTCCCCTAGGCCACCGCGGCCGGCGTAGCAACTATCCTGTACCTTCTTCTGTAGCACCATGCTTCGCTAAGTTCCATAGTACGTCACCTTCGTCAACTCAATGGACAATATGAACTAATTTAAAAGTAAATCAAATATTTAATATGCTTTTTGTACTAAACAATAAAGGATATAATTTTTTTTAAATTATCGAGTTCAGTTACTGCAAAGTTCCCACTAATTTCTTTATACATGTAGGCTAAACTTTCACTTTCAAGATTTAAACTATGATTTTTATGTATGACTTCTTAGCCCAATATAGTATTCATACAAAGTCTACAACTTCTAGAAATAATTTGGTCACTTAAGGGTTAAAGAGCCTGCCAATATATTTTTTTCTGCTGCGTATATCTCTCTAAGGGTAAAAGTGCGACTGAAATGTGGAGAATCGAACAGCGTGGAAATAGGAAGGGGAATGGGACAAGTCTCCAAGTCGCCAAGTCTCTTCAACCTGTATGGAGAAATTCTGGCGAGAGAAGCGCTGAAAGGATGCGAAAACTTCAAAGTAGGTGGACGTTTCATCAACACCATCAAGTATGCAGACGACCTGGTAGTGCTCGCCAAAAACCAGAGGCAGCTGCAAAACATGATGAACCGTTTGGTGGAAATGGGAAGAAAATACGTCATGGAAATCAATATAGAAAAATCAGCAGTGATGAGAATATCAAAACGTGAAAAACCCTTGAAGATAATTGTTGACAATCGGGAACTGGAAAATGTGAATCAGTTCAAGTACCTGGGATGTTTTATCACAAAGTATAGCCACTGCACCAACGAAATCCGAGCAAGAATCGCCATGGCCAAAGCTGCTTTCAACAAGAAGAGGACTCTGCTGACCAGCAATTTGAGTTTGGCATTAAGGAAGAAACTGGTAAAGTGCTACATTTGGAGCATTGCACTGTATGGAGCAGAGAGGTGGACCATGAGAAAGAAGGAGAAAAAAATACTTAGAGAGCTTCGAAATGCGGTGCAGGAGGAGAATGGAAAAGATCAAATGGACAGATCGCATGAAAAATGATGATGTACTGAGAAGAGTAGGAGAGAAGAAAAGTATTCTGCATACAATTCTACAGAGAAAGGCCAGCTGGATTGGACACATACTTAGACACGAGGGACTCCTACGCGATGTCATCGAAGAAAAAATAAGAGGAAACACAGGTCGAGGAAAAAGGAGGTTACAGCATCTGGACGACATGAAAGATGGAAGGAGATACAACAGGCTGAAGGAAGAAGCTGAAGACAGGGAAAATGGAATCAGGAATTCTCCGTACGAAGACATGAACCTGCCACTAGGCGGAATACTACGAGGTATGTCCACAAAGTAAGTTCAGTTTGGTTATATAAAACCAACGTGTACAGATACAGAAAAAATATTTATTGTACAAAAATTTCCACTATTAAACTACTTTTCTACATAGCTTCCGAAATTTTGTAGGCATTTTTCATATCGTGGCAGAAGTCTTTGTATGCCTTCTTCGTAGAAGGTTGCCGCCTGTGTATTCAACCATGTGGTAACATGTCCATTCAGGAAGTATTGACCACCATGGACAGGTTTTAGATTTAACAAGAAAGTCGCTAGGAGCGAGACTGTACGGAGGATGATCAAATACGTCCCAGTGATATTCCCGTAAGAGTTGTTTGGTCACATTCGCCGTGTGAGGTCGGACGGCAACGTGAAGGTAAGAAGAAGATTCCTTTCATCTTTTTTTTACACCTAAAATCTGTCCTTGGTGGTCAACACTTCAACGATGATGAGCTGAAAGAAGATGTTTGCCACATGGTTGAATACACAGGCGGCAACCTTCTATGAAGAACGCACACAAAAACTTGTCCCACGCTATGACAAGTGCCTACAAAATTTCGGAAGTTATGTAGAAAAGTAGTTGAACAGTTGCAGATTTTTATACAATAAATATTTTGTCTTTATCTGTTCACGTCTGGTTTATATAACCAAACGGAACTTGATTTGATTTGGTTTGATTTTCTCAGGGAAGCCAAAACAGTCTTGGTCCAAACCGCCACTGTCCGCACCGAAACTAGTTTATTGTGCGGTATCGCTCCCTGTATATCTAGTAAAGCCAACCATTGCCCTTGAACAGTGCAAGGAGTCAATTTACCAGTTATTAGACACAATTTCTTCGGATCTAATTGTCCCAAATGTTCTGTGTCTTTTACTCTCCAATGCAATGCATTCGAAGATTAGATATGATGCAGTTTCATCACCGTCATCACAGATCCTACATTTAGGGTCCTGTTATTCCCATTGTATGTAGGTGTTTTTTGAAATTCTCATGGCCTGTCAGCAATCCAACCATGACTCTAATCTTTCTCCTGTTCAGAGCCAGGATTGCAGAGCTTCTTTTAAAACATGGCTTTGGCATCATTACCTTGCCATGTTTTTGTTGATAGACTTTGGTCCAATATTCTACGTGCTGTCTACTGAGTCAGTTACATAGCTCCAATTAGATCATTGCCTTGGTGATTGTCAGGACAGGTTCCGGTCCAATAAATGGAGTCTCTGCCCCCATCCTGGCTAATCTGTCGGCATGTTCGTTGCCACTGATCCCAGAGTGGCCAGCGACCCACAATAGGTTTACTCTATTACTTTCCCCTAACTCCACGAGAACCCTGTGACATTCTGCAACAATTTTAGACCTTGTTGCAGGAGCTGCCAGTGATCTCAGGGCTGCCTGGCTGTCTGAATAGATATAGATGCTACGGTCTTTGTAGCACCTACGCAAATTCTCCTCCATACACGCCCTGATGGCAGTGATTTCAGCCTGGAATACTGAGGCCAGTTTTCCTAGAGAGATTACGACCTCCAGTCTTGGCTGAACCCCGTATACCCCAGCCCCAACGCCTTCGTCTGATTTTGACCCGTCAGTGAACCAGACAATATCCCCCGTACGGTGTCGAACTATTTTCTCCCACTGCTCCCTACTTCCAATTGTTATATTGAAAGGCTTGTTGAAGCAGTATGGGGTTATAATATAGTCAGCTGGCATTTCCCCAACCTTTCCTATATTTACCTCACTCACTATTTTAGTGTGTGATTCTGGATATCACAGAGAGGTCCATTTTTTGCCAGTTTTGAGTCTGTATGCACCAGCCGCTGCCTCCATCTTGACCCAAAGGTGTAATGGGGGCATATCCAACATGGTTTCAATCCCAGCAGTTGGTGGGCTGCTAATTCCGCATGTTATGGCTAAGCAGGCTAATCTCTGCACCTTACCAAGCTCCGTAGCAGCAACCTGCTGTTCTACCTTCTTCCACCACACGACCGCCCCATAGATGATCCTGGGTCTAATCGCCGTGGTGTATATCCAGTGCATACCCTTGGGGCTCAGGCCCAAAAAAACGGAACTTACTTTGTGGATATACCTCGTATATAATAATAATATCTCGCGAAGCAACCACAAGTGTAAGATCAGAGAGATTGGCGCCCACTTTGAAGCATAAATGCAATCATTTTGGCCCACTTTAAGTTAATTTAGTAACACTAAAATTGGGCTTTTGCGATCGTTTTTTGACAGCACGAAATTTAAATAAAAATAACGGCTTAACCATTTACTGGACACGAAAATTGAATAACCAAATCTGTAGAGGAGAAAATTCTCTACAATTTTGCTCTCTTATTTTTTTCATATCTCGTATCGTTTCAGAGATATTTGCAAAAATAACGGCGATTTTGGGATGTATGCCTGTCAGTCTGTTCGTCTGTCTGTCTGTCCGTAACGTGTTCCCCGTTTTTAAGACGAACCGTTCAACCGATCAACACCAAATTGTAGGCCGACCGAGACCAGAACTTCTATTTTGCAAATTTTTCGGCCAAAACATACGGTAGTAACGTAATTGCAAACGAACCGTTCATCTGACACGAAAATTGAATAACCTAATTGGTAGAGGGGAAAATTCTCTACAACTTCGCTCTATTTTTTTTTTTTTCATATCTTGCATCGTTGCAGAGATATTTGCAAAAAAAAAGAAAAAAAAGAAAAAAAAGAAAAAGAAAAAAAAAAAAGAAAAAAAGAAAACGGCGATTTGACGATTTCTGGCTGGCAGTAACGTGTTCCCACATTTTAGGTCGAACCGTTCAACCGATCGGAACCAAATTTTACAGACATAATTCTTGGCTACCAGAGACCAGAACCTCGCTTTTTCAAATATTTCGGACAACAAATACGTTAGTAATACCAAAAAAGGCCGATTTTAATGTAATTTTTATTGCATATAAACCGTTCATCTGACGCAAAAATTGAATAACCGAATATGTAGAGGGGGAGATTCTCTACAGATTTGTTCCCTTATGTTTTTTTTCATAACTCGTTTCGTTTGAGAGATATTTGCAAAAATAACGGAGTTTTGACACCCTCCACTGAATTAACGGAAACCAGCCGTTCGCAGATGTCATGTGACATTCATCGCCCAGAACTCTCTCTGGCATAGGCCATCTTGCTTTGCGTATTTGATGATTTTCTTATTTTAACTTACACGTTTTCATTTCAAAGTAATGGCGCTCTGAAGAATTAACAAAAACACGTGGTTCTTCGAACGATACATGATAATCTAGTGTCTACAAATGCCATATTAGCATCAGTTAACAACGTCCATAAACAGTATGAAATTTAAGAACTCAACTTTTACGTGTTGGTCGTTGCTGTGACGCTGAAGGTCAGTGTTTCAAAACCCGCCACTACCTCAAATGTTCAAATGTTTGTAGAACGTATGAGACTTAACTACGGGGTCATCAGTTCCTAAGCTTACAAACTACTTATGAACTAGGTAAGACTAAGGACGGCACAAATATCCATGCCCGAGGGGGGATTCGAACCCCCGACCGTAGTGGCCGTGCAGACCGTGACTGAAGCGCCTCAGTCCCCTCGGCCACCACGGCCGGCCCGCCACTACCTAATTTTTTTTCCCTAAAAGGGTTTCAGACAGTCTTATTAATTAATTTATTGTAACTAGATTCCATTTTTGTGTGCCAGCCCACCACAGAATTATAATGAAATAAAAGGTTTTCGCTTGGTAGGCGATGTGAGATGTTTCTTTTATTTAACTTCAAAACATATCGATTTCGTCCCTATGATGGGACATCATCAGTGCAGAATTGCAAGTCATGATGACCTATGTGCTCTGCTTAAAAACATTTTTATCAGGCATGTCACAACAATTGTTGTGACTTGTGCCGGCAAGACCTTTAAACGTTTTTTATGACATGCCTGATAAAAAATTTTTTAAGCAGAGCACATAGGTGATCATGACTTGCAATTCTGCACTGATGATGTCCCATCATAGGGACGAAATCGATATGTTTTGAAGTTAAATAAAAGAAACATCTCACATCGTCTACCAAGCGAAAACCTTTTATTTCAATTAATTTATTGTTTACATTAATATTTTGGTCCAAAATGTTTGCAAAAACTTATAAAACTACAAATCTAAAGTGGGCCGTAAAACACGTCAGTGTGTTTTTTTCTGTGAACCATACGCGACTGAAAGTGACAGTGGTACGCAAAGTGTCCTCCGCCACTCACTGCCAAGTTGCTAAGTATGGATGTAGATGTAATTGTAGATGTAGAGGTGTTTGCAGAGTTTTCTTGTCCTGTCCACGTCGATCACACCGCGGCCGTCGCCTGCTTCAGCACCTTCCTGCACCTGCAGCAGCAGAGTAGTTGTCCGGAGGCTGGTGCTTGCCGCGGCACATGAGTAAGGATGTAGATGTAATTGTAGAGGTGTCCTCTTTTGTAGAGTTTTCTGGCCGTCGCCTGCTTCGGCGTCTTCCTGCACCTGCTGCAGCCGTTGCTGTCCAGAGGCTGGTGCTTGGCGCAGGCAGAGGCGCCCGCCAGCCGCCGACCGCCCGCATCCCAGCCTCCACCTCTGCCTGTGGCTGTGGCTGTGGCTGCTGCTGTCCCTGGAACAGCGGCGGGCCCCGCTATCGATCTCTCGCGGCGCCGCACAGGAAGACATTCCGGACACGCTGCCGCTGCCCGGGAACTCCCGCTGGCTTGCAGGGCCGTCGCCCGCGCTACCTGGTGCTGCTGGCTCTAGAGATGCGTCGTTCGCCAAACCAACTGGTCCAAAGGAGCGGCTCACAAAACTGAACGGGACGAGCGAGGAAC
Source organism: Locusta migratoria (assembly GCA_026315105.1). Taxonomy (NCBI): domain Eukaryota; kingdom Metazoa; phylum Arthropoda; class Insecta; order Orthoptera; family Acrididae; genus Locusta; species Locusta migratoria. Next base: position 326,553,973 of record CM048750.1, read on the forward strand.
TGCTTTCCGTTCACCTCTGTCCTCTTAGTCGGTCTCATTCGGCGGGCCCGGTCCGAAACGCCGGGAAAGATTGTGGCGACGTCCAGTTACAGAAACAGTCCAATGGTCGTTCTAGTTCCCGTTCCAATTGCAGGTGGCGCAGTGGTAAGACACTGGACTCGCATTCGAAAGGACGGTGGTTCAAATACACCTCCGGCCATACAGATTATAGGAGACGTTCCCGTCTGCCTGTTTATAAGGCTATTGATACTGTTGATATTACTCCTGGTGTTTCAGGGGTTTTTACAACAGCTCAGACGGAAGTTTTGCATGGTCCCATTACTTTAGTTGGGGCACGTTTTGACTGTAGTATTAAAACTACTGAAGTTTTTGGTAGATCTGGTTGGCTTACTGTAGCCTTTGTACGGACTAGTGATGCTTCGAAAAGGTGGCCTTGAGTCTTTTCCTGAGAGGGACATCATTGCCTTTCGTACTTGGAGTATTGGTGAGGTTCCCGTTCCAACTCCAGGTGGCGCAGTGGTAAGACACTGGGCTCGCATTCCGAAGGACGGTGGTTCAAATCCACCTCCGGCCATCCAGATTTAGGTTTTCCGTGATTTCCCTAAATAACTTTAGGCAAATGCCGGGATGGTTCCTTTCAAGGGGCACGGCGGAATTTCCTCCCCTAATCATTCCCCCAAAATCCGTGCGTAAGTCCCGTCTCTAATGACCACGCTGTCGACGGGACGTTAAACCCTAAGCTTCCTTCCTTCCTTCCAATTCCAGGCAGGCCACGGGGCCCACCCCATTCTGGTCACTCTGTTACACTTCCAGCTCACTGTCAATATCGAGCTGCCGCCCGTTTTGTTCACTCTGTTCGCCCATTCTCGTTCTGCTTAAGACTATTTTTGAACTTCGAACTTCTGGTACTTCTGTTTAGTGTGGATCAACGGCAATTTGCAGTTCTACAAGTATTCTGATTCGGTAACTAACAGTGAATAAAAATTATGTGGTTTTTTTTTTTTTTTTTTTTTTGTAATAAGTACGCCGGCAGCGGTGGGCGAGCAGTCTGCGCCAGTAACAGTCTACATGGCCGCAACGGTCGGGGTTTCGAATCCCCTCTCGGACATGTATATTTGTGTCGTCTTTAGTATAAGTTTCTGAAGGAACTGAGATACCAACAGCCGTATGTATAATAAAATATTTATCGTATCACAACCAGTTTCGGCATTCCACTATGCCATCCTTAGGTCCCTACATCGGAGCATAATATCCAAAAGTGGGGATACTAAAACTGGATTCGTGGACTTCTGTCTCTTAGTGGAAAACAACAACAACAACTGTGACAACAAGGACTGGTTGTTATTTCCCACCAAGAGACAGAAGTCCACGAATCCAGTTTTAGTATCCCTACTTTTGGATATTATGCTCCGATGTAGGGACCTGACGATGGAATGCCGAAACTCGTTGTGATACAATAAATATTTCATTATACATACGGCTGTTGGTATCTCAGTTCCTTCAGACTCTTGACCACCAGCTGTCCTGTTTCGACCACGAATGATAGATTCAATAAGGCTTAGTATAAGGTAGTTCATAAGTAGTTTTTAAGTTTAGGGACTGATGAACCCGCAGTTCGATCTTAACAAAAATTTGTAATCAGAACGTAAATGCAATCCGCTTATTTCTTCGTAATTTTTATCAACAGCATAAGATACAATTTTCACTTTTTTTTTAATGCGTTCATTCTTAGATTTAATCTACTATATTTGTAATTCATTGTTGCTATTAATTCTACTTTGAATAGAACGTAGTAGATTGTTTTATAACAAATGCAGTGTTAATGATGAAAGAACACAAAGCATGAAGACTGTTTTCAGGAGTCACTTGATAGCTAATTGCACAAGATGCAGTGTTGATGTTGATAAATTCGATCAAAACGCCTTTGTACTTCTTTCCAATTAAAAAAAAACACTACTAATACATTCTATAATTTTCCATAATTTTTACAAGAAAGTAGTTTCAGCAGAAAGAAAATTACGTTGGTTGATCTTTGGATGTTGCAAATAGTAGTGCAGGGTGTAGGGAGTCGGGCGGTTGCTGACGCACCCCTTGGTGGGTGTGCACTCAGATGGTGGACAGTCGGTTAGTTGTCAGGAGGCCAGACTCCTAACCGCCACGGTGTGTCGCGCAGGAAAAGGTAGGGGTAGACTTGTTTCCGCAGTTTAGGCGTAATGAAAGAATATTGGTCAGTAAAACTTTTATTTTTGAGTGGTACACGTTGCTGCGTACTGCTGCCGGCCTAACTCGGTCTCCAGGCGACCGGGTAGATGACGTCAGCTGCATACCGCCGTACTGTGCGCTGACAGTGCGACTGAGTCCGCACTATCACGGCGGGCGGAGGTAGGCGACCCTGCTGGCGCGCCGTTGGTTGTGGAACCTAACGTAAGTACGGCAGAACGTTAGAATGAGAGATTTTCGGTCCCCACTCTTAGGGTTGTCTCGCATCGTCTTCATAATGGACTGCATCGGCGGTTGTCGCACGGTCGTGCTGTGCGCTGACTCCCAGCCTCCCCTAGGAACTCTGGTGTTTCGGTGTGCAGGACATGGTAGTCCTCTCAGATACTTCCTCTACGTCCGAGCCGGTTGTAGCCCCGAAATTGTAAGTTCTGTAGAAGTCGGTATCCTGCCGGTTGACAGATAATGTAGAAGAGTTTTACAACATTGTACCGACGTTAGTAGATGTCACTGAATCGAGTGCTAACGAAGTGTAAGCCATCGATTCGTCTGACCAACTCGCTATGAGCTCGAATACTGGAGTGTGTACAGCGTGTGTGGAGCGGCTGATATTTCCCCTGCATGCTCCGTCATGACCGCATCGACCTGTAATATAAATGTGTCGGCGTTTTACGTCTTCCCGTGTTCGCCTAACAGGTTAGCTGGTGGTTCGTAAAGGCTCTGGATAGGCTTTATTGCGTTATACATAGGCATTGTCTCCTCAAATAACTTCCACTGATGCGTGCTATTTAGCCCGGCGCATGTGCGTCCGCTCCTGTCATCATGACCCAGTAATCATAGACCAAAGAAAACAGACTACGCTTGTCCCTACCTCTGCCATTTTATGGTTTGAAACCAACATCTAAAATTGCCCCGAGTCACGTGACTGAGGTTTCGTCGTAATGAGCCACGGTGTATCTCATTTACAGATGAAGCCAGGCGGTTATTTTAAAAATAAAACGACTTTTCATGTTCCTGTTACACATGTAGTAGTAAAGGGAACGTAATTTCGCCATATTAATAATATTGATACGCTGATTATTATTTTTATACGTGCCATTGTGAAACGTATTGTCAGTTATTTTTACAAGCAACAGGATTACATATCGTCAGTGATTGTCTTCCACTATGAATCTTTTGCTTATTACAACTTATTAACGTGATTATCGATGGGAATATTATTCCAGCAGCTCTTGACCGAGTATACATGTCAGGAAGTAAGTAATTGCTAGTGCAAATCAGCTTTCAATAACGTTATACAAAGCTAAAAACGCATACAGACTATTTATTACACCTATAAAACGACATCTCTCAGAGTGCATCGATGACGTTACGTCCCCGCATTATTACATAATGCAATCAGCCAATATTTTGTACGTTTTATGTTTTGCCAGCACCATTTGTGGCGATTCTTAGAATACAAACAGTTGTAGTTTGTTAAAATCGGACATTATGGACGAAAACAGATTTCATTTCTTATAAAAGCACAACAAAACATTCAAAATGTATTATTGAGGAATCGTAAGAAAACTCATGCAGCTTTTCAAATTAATATTTGGTCTTCTACTGCTGTGTAATCTACAAACTTAAAGACACTAAACAACGAACACAATCTTGCGCTTAAAATCTGCAGTTCTATATCTTGTAAGAAGAACTGTTAGGCCTCCTGCTTTTTATCTAGGCACACGTAAAAACTGTAGCCATCACATTAATAATTATAACTGCGGAGAACTAACGCTAAATGTATTTCTGCAGTTGTAATAAGAATACGGTAACTATTTTATTGTTACAAACTACGCTTAGTTTTCACTACGAAGGATAAGAACTGCGAATTTCAGCCCCATTTAAAATTACTCGTAATGATGAAAACGGTTCCTGTTCACAGTCACGTCACTTAGATGTCGGATTCAGTATAATGACGTCACGAGCAGTCTATGCCAGTAAGTACGGCGCAAGGTAGCTCCTGTTTTCTTTCCCCGTTCTATCGACACATCCGCAACGTTTATACAGCAATCAACGCAAGACGTAGAAACTTTTACCGCTGTACTTCTGCCACAGAGCTGACGTGTAACGGTAGTATTATTGTAGTTATTATATCTTCTGTGTTGAAGGGCCGTGTTCTTGGAATCTTGCTGCTTCCTGATGTTTCGTCCGATGCTGCGTCGGACTTTTTCGGAAGTAGTCCGTCTGTTGAGTCTTGCCAACAGACGGACTACCTTCGAAGAAGTCCGACGCAGCATCGGACGAAACGTCAGGCAGCAGCAAGTTTGCAAGAACACGGCTTCACAGCCCAGAAGGTATAATACCTACAATTTCAACCTGTGATGAGAGCTTTCACTCTATCATCAGTAGTATTATTTAATATTCATAGAATATATGACTTCAACTGCTATTGGGCAAAGCTGAAAATGTGTACCCAGCCGGGATTCGAACCCGGGTCTCCTGCTTTCTAGGCAGTTGCGCTGACCCCTTCACCACTGGGGACACAGTGATCACCGCACCTGCAAGGACTACCCATGCACGCCTCCCGTCAGATACAAATTCCCAGCTTCGCCCTGCCCATAGGACTCAAACTCGTAGTTTAACTAATTCCCGTAAGAGTAAGGGCTTCAAACTTTCCCACCCCTCCCCACTAACGATAGGATCATTGCCCGTCACCGGCATATTATATATATATATACATGTGGCGTTTGTTCGGAGAGAACAGACATCACATTCTGATCCTGCAGCTGTTATTATTTAATATTCATAGAATATATGACTTCAACTGCTATTGGGCAAAGCTGAAAATGTGTACCCAGCCGGGATTCGAACCCGGGTCTCCTGCTTTCTAGGCAGTTGCGCTGACCCCTTCACCACTGGGGACACAGTGATCACCGCACCTGCAAGGACTACCCATGCACGCCTCCCGTCAGATACAAATTCCCAGCTTCGCCCTGCCCATAGTACTCAAACTCGTAGTTTAACTAATTGCCGTAAGAGTAAGGGCTTCAAACTTGCCCACCCCTCCCCACTAACGATAGGATCATTGCCCGTCACCGGCATATTATATATGTACATGTGGCGTTTGTTCGGAGAGAACAGACATCACATTCTGATCCTGCAGCTGTTATTATTTAATATTCATAGAATATATGACTTCAACTGCCATTGGGCAAAGCTGAAAATGTGTACCCAGCCGGGATTCGAACCCGGGTCTCCTGCTTTCTAGGCAGTTGCGCTGACCCCTACACCACTGGGGACACAGTGATCACCGCACCTGCAAGGTGCACCTGCAATTGTTTGGAGGATGTTGAATATTTTTTTCTTGTAAGGGAGGTCGCGTATTTCCAAAGGTTAGGAAATATTGCCTTAAGCTATAGTGTAAGACTGTTCACAGTAAACTCCACATTTTCCCGTTTCCTTCATAGACCCAACAAGAATCTTAGGGTGGCTACAATTTCTCAACTTCGCTTATTTGTTTGTGCTACATACTCGTTATGTTTCTACGCATCAACAGTTAAAAAAATTAAACATAACATGAATAGTTCTGCATGATATCGGCTCACAAGGAAAGGGATTTCGATTTTTAAAGATGTAGATCGCATAAAATCGCATTTATTTTTTATGTGAAAGGTATTGTTCAGAAATGGCTTTTAAGCAAACTATTTTAGGTAACCTATTTCGTTTGTATTTTGATTATTAGTACCTGGATGGTAATTGGATAAAATAGGAACGGTGAACGAGTAGAAAGGAACAGTTCCTAAAGTCAACCGATCATCATTAAACTAGTTGCAAAACAGAACGAGTTTTCCATCACTAATAATAGGGGCTGGCTTCTCGTAGAACGGAATGGTGACTAAGTAATAATAATAAAATAATAATAAAAACTGTACCTATATCTAGTTATTCCGTAAGCCACCTTGCGGTGCGCAATAGTGAATGTACCACAAAAAGAAAATTAGTTCATCTCTTAGAGTTTTCCAATTCACTAATGATTTATTGTTGAACTTGCCTTCGGATACATTACTCCACCCTTGCTTGATTTGTTTACGTAGATCTGCAACACTTGTGGGTTGACGAGTCACATCTGACATTTTCTGTCACATCATACACCACACGTATTCCATTGGACTCCATGCCGGCCAGGGAAGTTTCTTTTGTAGATATACAGAAAGCGGTTTACAATGTTGACTGGAATACACTTAGTTCTGAAGTTAGCAGCGGTAAAATATAGCGAAAGTGAAGTTATATTTAGCTTTACAACAACCAGACCCTGATGTTGTTATAACTGTACTGTGAGAAAGCTGTGAAGGAAAGCAAGGAGAAATTCGTAGAAGTTCAGGAAGAAAAAAAAATACCTTGCGGTTTGCCGATGACATTGTAATTCTGCCCGACACAGCAAGGATCATGGAAGAGCAATTATATGGAATGGGCAGAGTCATGAAAGAAGGTGTAACATCAACACTAACAAGAGCAAAACAGGGGTTATGGAATGTAGTCCAAGAAAATAGACGATGCTAAATGAACTGGAATAGGTAACGGGACAATAAAAGTAGTAGATTTTTGTTATTTGTGCAGCAAAATAACTTCTCATGGCCGAAGTAATGAAGCATAAAATTTACAAAAGTGTGGTAATGCATTCTTTCTACTGCAGAAAGTTCTAAGATGTCATGTAAAACCGAGTCGGTTATTTTAGTTAGTATCTCTGGAAGCAACAAACCTGTAACTTTGTCAGGATCTGTTAAGTAATAATTATTTTTAACAACATTTACAGCGAACATATCAGATACTTTTATTTCTGTAATAAATATAATGAGTTGGAAATCTAAGGGTAATATAATGTAATGGGCTACTTTAGACTTATGAAATAAACTTTATTGTTGAGTAACTTAAGACAGATAATCAAATTTATATCACCTCATACTATAATGTTGCTGTGAATTTATCAGTCATTGTTATTATTATTAAGTCATTACGTTGCACTGCGGTTGCCAAATCATCAGATTTATTAGAAAAATATATCTTCTATTGATATGGTCGCTATAAATGTTATTAGATGACTAATTACATACCAAATCATGACAAAAATATTGAGAAGGATGTTGTTCGATAGAAAGTAATTGAAATAACGACTTGTTTTACATGAGATATCACAATTTTCAGCGGTGGAAAGAATGGGTCGTGAGACTTGTATATTTTTTGTTTTTAATGGCATCTAAAATCACTTTTGTGGGTAGTTCTACTTTTATTCTTCACGGGCATTATTTATTGAAGGTCAGTTACTGATTTTCTTAAAGCCCCTTCTCTATCTCTCTCTCTTTATATATATATATATCTCTCTCTTTTTTTTCCAAACACTTTGATGTAGCATTTTTTGGCAAGTGTCTGGTCGTTAAACGCTTCTAAGTAGATTATATTCAGTGACTCGTGAGATTTGTTATTACTGGAATCGAGATAATTCACGCCTAACTGACACTCTCTAAAAGTCCCATATACAGTTCACCGCATGTGAACACTGTAGAACCGATGTCCATTAACGCACTCTAAAGACTCAGGCCCTGATTGTTGTGTGTGATAATGTCACAGAACAAGAGCAAAGGATTAAATGTCACAGTCACATATCATCGACACTTCTTCTAAAATAAACAACACCTTTTCTTTCAAATATGGTTCCAGCACAAGGAGAACTTGACAGAAAGTGCAACTTGTCATAAACAGACATTTTTGAGCCAGTAGCAGTTATGTGAAATAATTTGTTAGTAAAGAACGGCAACCATTACCGGTTTTGAATATTATATATTCATTTTCAGTTTGTAACATGCTTTCTTATCAACCGGACGTCCTAGGATATACAGAATTTATAGTTATACATTTGTAAAATACATCGATTATGATGTTGGCTTGTTTTAGGACGTAACGTACTTTCACTGTTCATCTGGAGTACTTCTTATTTGTATCCGGTGAAACCCATTCTTAATTATGGTCAAAGATAGTTTTTTCTTATCTAGCCACTTGTGTTCAGTCACTGCACTGATTTTACGTCTACACCACATTTGTATGTTTCACAGGCACCAGATGACAACAGACATAAAAATACACAAGTACCAGATGACGACAGAAATAAACAGCAAAGAACATGAGTACCATAGATATTGCGATAAGTGCTATAGAACATGAGCACCAGAGATACAGTGTTAAGTTCTAGATTAGAACACAAAGAGCAATAAGTTGAATATTAAAGGACTTGGATCTCAGGCAATCCTTGATGATCCTTCTGTTTTTGTTGACGCCACGTTGAATTCCAGAAGAATGACACATGTCAAGTAGGAAGTGGATGGGCTGACTGTAGCAATTGTTTGTTGGGGGAAACTGAAATGAAATTGGTGGCTTTCAGCCGGCCGCGGTGGTCGAGGGGACTGAGGCGCGCCAGTCACGGCCTGCACGGCCACTATGGTCGGAGGTTCGAATCCCTCCCTCGTGCATGGATATTTGTGCCGTCCTTAGTATTAGCTAGTTCATAAGTAGTTTGTAAGTTTAGGGACTGATGACCCAATCGTTAAGTCCCATAAGCTAAATAAACATTTGAACATTTTGGTGGCTTTCAAAGCTTCAACAGCCATGATACTACTTATAAGAGGATTGAAATCGGTGAAAGTGGTATTAAAGATTTTGGAAGGTTTTATCAGTATTGTAATATGCCTTTTAATGTAAGAACACGTAGCATGCGTAACATAGATGAACATGAGAATGTTTATGTTTGGGCTAAGGTTTCTGGTGTTTGTGGGCGAAAATGCCGATAGCAGACAACGATTTAAGCCTAGTACTGTGTTTAGCTTCACCGTTCCCATTGTGACTGTGGCGAGTAAAGACGAATTCCTTTTAGGCTCTAGTTCGTGTTTTGACAATGAATTAGAGGAGTATTGTGTTGCAGAGGAGCCGATCGGTCTGGAGTTCAAAATGTTCAAATGTTTGTTAAGCTTATGGGACGTAACTACGGGGTCATCAGTCCCTAAACTTACAAACTACTTATGAACTACCTAACACGAAGGACGGCACAAATATCCATGCCCGAGGGGGAATTCGAACCCCCGACCGTAGTGGCCGTGAAGACCGTGACTGAAGCGCCTCAGTCCCCTCGGCCACCGCGGCCGGCCGGTCTGGAGTGCCACGTTATGGATCGCGCGGTCTCTCGCGTCGGAGCTTGGAATCTTCCCTCGGGCATGGATTTATGTGTTGTCCTTAGGTTGGTTTGAATTGTTTGTAAGACTAGGGACTTATGACCAACGTAGAATATATATATATATATATATATATATATATATATATATATATATATATAAAATGCGTGGCGGAGGGTACACTGTACCACTACTAGGCATTTCCTTTCCTATTCCACTCCCAAATAGAACAAGGAAAAAAGAATATATGCCTCCGTTCGAGCGCTAATTTTTCTGTGTCTGTGATCATTACGCGAAATGTAAATAGTCGGCAGGAAGTTCGTTCTACACTCAGCTTCAAATTGCGACCCTATATATTTCCGCAACGGAAGTTCTCGTATAGAACGTCGTTTTTCCTCCAGCGATCCCCATTTGAGATCCCGGAGCATTTCTGTGACTCTCGCGGATTGGTCGAACCTATCAGTAACGAACTTAGCTGCTCCACTCGGAACTGCTTCTATGTCTTCCGTTACACTGATCGGCTGCGGGTCCGAAACACTTGAGCAATACTCAAAACGTGGTCGTAAAAGCGTTTTATATGCTGTCTCCTCTACAAATGAAGCACATATTCCCCAAATTCTCACAATAAACCGAAGTCTGCTGCCTTTTCATGTTCATTCCATTTCATATCGCTCTGCGGTGTTAGCCAAGATATATGAAAGACGCGACTGCATCAAGACGCTCTACAAACGTTTTCCTTTCAGCATTTGCGTGTCCTTTTTTGATCCGAGACTGCAACAGTCTTTGCTTTCTCAGTAGCTATCTAACATTATTTTTATACCAGGGTGGATTTTTTCTTATCCTTCTCTAACACATTATGTACATAGCATTTAAATTTATTTCACAATTTCTCTACATCCATCGTACCGGAACTAAACGACGTCTATTCATTTTCTAAGCGCGATCCTAACAATTGCTTATCGGCTCTTCCTAACAAAAACACGCTCCTAGCCTTCTTGACGCTATGGCGATCACTTACTCCTGTCTTTAAATTATAAATGTGGCAAATATTACAGTATTCTTGCGAAAATTGATTTGCAGAGTGTTAAGAGTTCGAAGTCTTGGTTAACGTATACAGGGTGTTGCAAAAAGGCACGGCCAAACTTTCAGGAAACATTCCTCACACACAAAGAAAGAAAATATGTTATGTGGACATGTGTCCGGAAACGCTTTTCCATGTTAGAGCTCATTTTATTACTTCTCTTCAAATCACATTAATCATGGTATGGAAACACACAGCAAAAGAATGTACCAGCGTGACTTCAAACACTTTGTTACAGAAAATGTTCAAAATGTCCTCCGTTAGCGGGGATACATGCACCCACCCACCGTCGCATGGAATCCCTGATGCGCTGATGCAGCCGTCCACTATAAGAGTACGAAGAGTCTCTACATTTGGTACCGCGGTTGCGTAGACAAGACCTTTCAAATGTTGCCATAAATGTACAGTACATACTAACGAAACAATTGGGTATTTTGACAATTGCCTGCACGAATTATTTTAATTTACATTTAAAGAGAAATACTAAAATGGAAATTAAGAGCTTCCGGACACATGTCCACATAACGAACTTTCTTTATTTGTGTGTGAGGAATGTTTCCTGAAAGCTTGGCCGTACCTTTTTGTAACGCCCTTTATAACTAAGGAGGAGGGGTATGCTTTGACAGATATGAGAACGGATCGGCTCAGTGAGCGAGACTCGCGGTTGAAAGTAAAGTTTATTTACTTTTTATGCTGTATCATAGTACCTTCTTACGACGTGTGTGACCGAAAAAGTGCCGGCCGCGGTGGCCGAGGAGACTGAGGCGCTTCCGTCACGGACTGCACGGCCACTACGGTCGGGGGTTCGCATCCCCCCTCGGGCATGGATATTTGTGCCTAGCTAAACGTCAGGAAGCAGCAAGTTTGCAAGAACACGGCTTCACAACCCAGAAGGTATAATACCTACAATTTCATCCTGTCATGAGAGCCTTCACTCTATCATCAGTAGTATTATTGTTTGGAGGATGTTGGGGGAGGGGGGGGGGGGTGCGCGGTTGTTGAATATTTTTTTCTTGTAAGGGAGGTCGCGTATTTCCAAAGGCTAGGAAATATTGCCTTAAGCTATAGGGTAAGACTGTTCACAGTAAACTCCACATTTTCCCGTTTCCTTCATAGACCCAACAAGAATCTTAGGGTGGCTGCAATTTCTCAAGTTCGCTTATTTGTTTGTGCTACATACTCGTTATGTTTCTACGCATCAACAATTAAAAAAATTAAACATAACATGAATAGTTCTGCATGATATCGGCTCACAAGGAAAGGGATTTCGATTTTTAAAGATGTAGACCGCATAAAATCGTATTTATTTTTTATGTGGAAGGTATTGTTCAGAAATGGCTTTTAAGCAAACTATTTTAGGTAACCTATTTCGTTTGTATTTTGATTATTAGTACCTGGATGGTAATTGGATAAAATAGGAACGGTGAACGAGTAGAAAGGAACAGTTCCTAAAGTCAACCGATCATCATTAAACTAGTTGCAAAACAGAACGAGTTTTCCATCACTAATAATAGGGGCTGGCTTCTCGTAGAACGGAATGGTGACTAAGTAATAATAATAAAATAATAATAAAAACTGTACCTATATCTAGTTATTCCGTAAGCCACCTTGCGGTGCGCAATAGTGAATGTACCACAAAAAGAAAATTAGTACATCTCTTAGAGTTTTCCAATTCACTAATGATTTATTGTTGAACATGCCTTCGGATACATTACTCCACCCTTGCTTGATTTGTTTACGTAGATCTGCAACACTTGTGGGTTGACGAGTCGCATCTGACATTTTCTGTCACATCATACACCACACGTATTCCATTGGACTCCATGCCGGCCAGCTAGTTCATAAGTAGTTTGTAAGCTTAGGGACTGATGACCCCGTAGTTATGTCCCATAAGTTCTACAAACATTTGATCATTTTTGAACCGCAAAAGTCATTTTCTAATATCTATTGTGCTTGCAGAGTTATTTTCAGAGAAAAATTTGAGTATGACTGTAACCCTTGTGGTTGTGGGAATGTTAAATTCTATGGAATGGCTGCTTGCTACTTGCTCCCACTGGAGAAGTGGCGATCAACACCTCACCTGACCTTCTGCTGCTGCTTGACCGTGGCTGGCATCGAACTCCGTCTCTTCTCGCAGGGTTTCAGTGCTATTGATAGTAATAGGACAGCAGTGGAGGAGTTTCAGACCAGGTTTACCTGGTATAATTCTCTGTATTGTCTCTTCAAGCAAGAGGAATGTGAGGTAGGCTGTTACAGATTAAAGACGATTACTTCTGCAATCAAATACAGAAATAATAACTCGCTGATGGACGAAGACTCGATGAAGGTCAATTCAATAAAATCATTCAAACTGAAATAGCCCGACCCCTAGCAGAGAGAGAGAGCGCTGAGAAACATTACTTATATTTGAGAGTTAACGGAAGAGCCCAGGCAGGGGCAACGGCTACAGTCCTATCGGTAACATTCCGAACACTTTCGCCCGTTGGTTGGCGAACGCGTTTACTCGTCCCGGCGGAAACATAACCGATAAAAAGCGGACGACTGCTGGCTCAACCAACACTGCGTGTAACTGCGCATGACTGGGGCGTCGGGAGCATCTCCCGTCATTTTTTATGTCCGTCGCTGCAAGACACTGCATCGCTCCGCCGAGAAGTGGGGCTCCGCAGCCAACCTGACAACGCGCCTTCTGCGCCCTTCCCCCGGCCCGAGCGAGCAGGGTCGGCGCCCTGAACAATTGGGACACCTGGTCTAGCGGTTCTTCAACCAAACGGCGCGAAAGCATGTGTCCCTCCGCCGTTGGTGAAGAAGAACCGAATTTAAACTAACGGCCAAACGGGCCTTTCAAGAGTAGCCGTATAGCTTCATTTTCGTAATAATTAAATGGGACTTGGTAAAATTATAAAGTCTCCGCCAGTAGGGAGTCAAGGTGTCAGCCAAGCCTGTGGAGATAGTTACTTTTCGTGAAAAATTCATTTTATGCGATTAAATTGGCAATTAATTTATACTAATTGTAAAGTACTGGGCCGATCAGCCAGCGATCGATATCATTCTATTCGTAATTTCAGGTAAGGGGCGAACCTGCTGTTAAAATCACGGGATTTAATTTTATTGTGGCACTCTCCCTTTGTCACTGGACTATCTGTCATTTGCATCTACCTTCCTTCAGCAGTTAGGTATCACGTGGAGTATGGACACTGGCTTCGATTCTCGACTGACAAGACGGTCTGCATGAACTGGCTGCGGAAGGAGTCCCTTCCCCCGTCCCTTCGTCTGGGCCCTTTCGTGGAGACCACAACGTTCTTGGGACTTGTTTTCGACAGAAGTTAAGTTGGTCTCCCCACATGTTTGCCAGCACACTGTACTCGCTCTCTCAATGTACTGCGGGTGTTAAGTGGCATCTCTTGGGCAGCTGATCGGTCTACTCTCCTCCATCTATATCGCACCATAGTTTGGTACAAACTGGACTATGGAAGCATCGTTAATTCTTCGGCTCGACCATCCATACTGAGTCGCCTTAACACAATCCACCACCAATGGATCCGTCTGGCGACGGGAGCGTTTTACACCAGACCATGGTGTTGGGTGTGCCTTTGTACTTGGCAACGCCTCGTTTAAATGTCGTCTCACTGAGGGGAGTTCCATTTTTACAGCTGAGCTGTATGCATTATAACAAGCCACCCATTAGTCCGGCGAAACTCGCTCAATAAGAGTGTCATTTGCTCCGACTCTCTGAGTGCTGTTTTGAGCCTTCACACACTATATCCTGTCCATCCCCTGGTATAAAGCATCCGCAATTGCCTTACCTCTCTTTCAGCGAGCGGAACTACTGTGACTTTTCTGTGGGTCTCTGGCCCCGTGGGAGTGTTGGGGAATGAGTCTGTTGATACGGCTGCCAAGGAGACAGTTCTGCTCCTTCGGCTGTCTACCTTTTCTACTAGCTCTCATGACCTTCGCGCTGGTGTCTCCCGGCGTATCATTCCCCGTTGGTTTTTACATTTGTTATCTGTGGTGTCGCACAAGTACAAAGTGCGCGCCACCTACTTTCGCCGCGCGCCGCCATGCACGCACGGCGCGGCGTTCTTACGACGTCAGCCACGAGCGCCCTCTGCTACAACTCCGCTCGTGGCCACCACTGAACGACATCGTTCACTTGGGACTGAGATAGGAACCAGTAAAGACTTCGGTATCAGATAGGCACCAGTGAAGACTTGGCTATCGGATAGGCACTAGGCAGGACTCTAGCTCAACTATGTATCAGAATTCGGCCATAAAAGTTAAGTATCGTATAAATTCTGTGCAATATATATCTTGTTCTAATTTACTCTAGTGTTTCTAGTTTCCGCTGTCCCACTGGCTGCTCACCTTCGTACCTGCACAAGCGTGCTACCTTTATTCCTGTGCCGGTCTTCCTACTCGGCCACCGACACCTACGACGGAAACGAGACACAAAAGCGGCGATGAGGCTGGGACACAAAATTATCCCTGTCAGGGAACAAATTGCGGGCCATTAAACCTGTGCCTGATCTTTGGTCAACGTCATCTCGACCCTCTCGTCGAGATGAGATTGTCCAATATTTTTGTAGACGTATGAATCCCTACAAACTTTTTCCTTCCAGCATTTGCGTGTCCTTTCTTGATCCAAGAGTGCAACAGACTTTGCTTTCTGAGCAGCCTTCTAACATTATTATTATACCACAGTGGATTTTTTCCATCCTTAATGGACTTTACAGGCACATATTTCTGTAACCCATTATTTACAAAGCATTTAAATTTTGTTCTCAATGCTTCTACATGCATTGTACCGGAACTAAACGACTTCCATTCACTTTCTAAGTGTGAACCTAACAATTGCTTATCGGTGCATGTTTCCGCGACGATCCCATTAATGAAAAATTTCTCTGGTTACAATCCGCGTCATGTGATTTATTGCCCACGCCCACGCCGTTGCCCTCTGCCGTTGTCAAGTGAATGACAGTTATTTCGCGGCCGCTGCCGTGGGTATATATATCCGCACCGCCGCCAGTGACGTCACTGGTGCCCAGTTCCTTGACCATATAAGGCAATATGCAAATGATTGGTAAAGGAAGGAAAGGAAGAAGGATAGGAAAGAAAAGATTGAAAGTGGCCGCATTGGGGGCATTGATTTTAAGCAATTGCGACAAGTGAAAATGTGAGCCTGACCGGGAATCGAATCCGGGTCTCCCGCTTTGGGCCAGCGGTTGCTTTACCACTTGGCCACCCGTGCTCGCCTCCCGTCCGACTCAAATTCTTACAGGTCGCACGCTATGTTTGTAGCGCTCCTATCGTCCATGCCCTCTTACACTCGCCATTACGGATTCCCGTGCGAAGTCGGACGTATGACCGCATCTGTGGTGAAATAACTGAAGCTAACGCCGTCGTCGCGTTTAAATACTTATTGTATTAGTGTAATGTCTGTTCTTTCAGACGTCCGAAAGGACACCACATTAATACGGTTAATATAAGGCAATGTTTTGGTCGCGCAAACGTCGCGCCCGCTTCAACTCCGCAATTACGGGATCCCAAGCCGTACAGAAATTTTGATCTCTACTGTCTCGTTTATTACGCTGTCTCAGAAGCTGTGGTCATCCTGCTTCCTTATTTGAGCACTGTGATGAACCTTTTACTGTGTACCGTCC
Organism: Locusta migratoria; assembly: GCA_026315105.1. NCBI lineage: Eukaryota > Metazoa > Arthropoda > Insecta > Orthoptera > Acrididae > Locusta > Locusta migratoria. The sequence continues at coordinate 326,570,127 of CM048750.1, forward strand.
GTTTTTTAATCGTCTCCGTCACGATCTATGTTTACCGTTTGAAATGTCTGATATTTTAGTTGCTGATCCGTATTCTGCTGACAGTTTTACTTTTATACATCGTACAAATATGGCGAAAGCAAATGTTTCAAATGCTCTAATGTTTGTATAGCTTATGGGACTTAACGAAGGGGTCATCAGTCCCTAAACTTACAAACTACTTATGAAGTAGCTAACACTAAGGACGGCACAAATATCCATGCCCGAGGGGGGGGATTCGAACCCCCGACCGTAGTGGCCGTGCAGACAGTGACTGGCGCGCGTCAGTCCCTTCGGCCACCGCAGCCGGCATGGCGAAAGCCATTTAAGTTCTAACCCCGGTTCGATTTTTACTATGGGCAGTATTGGGCGCTAATGACCTCAGCAGTTGTGCGCCCTAAAACCACAACTTAAAAAAAAAAATAAAAAAAAAATAAAAGCAGTTAGGTAGCCAAGATATTGGTGCAACAGGACACTCTGTACATTTCATCACTTGCAACGATATCGGTTATTGTTAAAAACTTTCTGTATGCGCATTAAACATAGTGTCGCGATGAAATGCTACGCTATACAGGAATGAATAGCTAAGCAGGCAGTGGGGCGGCAGGACTGGCTGGCGCCGGAAGTGGGGGTCCGGAATCTGGCGCCAATGCTGGTGCTGGCGCCAGTGGTGGCGCCGGAACTGTGGCGTACAGTGCAGCAGGCGCCTTGCAGAGTTTGGTCACGTCGCGCACCCGGAGACCCGCCTCGCCTCGGCTGCTGTGCTGTGTCGCGCTGTGCCGAGCCCTGCTGTGCCTCGCCCGCTCCAATGAAATGCCCGCTCCCCACTCCGCTCCGCTCTGCCCGGTGAATAAATTCGTCTGCGGCCGTCTCGCTCGCTGCTTTCTCTTTTATTCGCCGGCAGCGCTGCGCGGCTCGGAGGGAGCGACGTAAGGCCATGCACAACTCGAGGACTGTCCACGGGGCCACACGCAAACGGCCCTACTGAAGAACATACAGTGCCGGAAACCATCCAGGCGTACCGCCGGCGGGCGGCATCTGGAGGGTCCGGGGACTTGCTCGACAGGGTCACCTGCCACTTGATAAAGTACAGTTCACAAGACGGCAAATTTTGAAACATGGCCATGATTGTAAAAGGGGGAAAATTGTATTCGGAAAGAGAGGGAGAGCGGGGAAGAGGAAAGGGTGAGTGCGAGAGACAGACAGAGGGAAGGAACAAAGAGAAATAGGGAAGGAGAGGAGCAGGTTGTGGTAGTCAAGATAGATACGAAGCTAACACCGAGCACAATATATGCCATCTAGCTCTTCCGATGATGATGAGATCGAAGAAATTCATGAGGAGGAAAAGGAATTTATTAAGATAGGTAAGGGTGTGAAAAACTTAATTACGATGGGAGACTGGAATTCGGTAGTAGGACACGGAAAAATAGTACGTGAGTATCGAGTGTCCAAGAGAATTAAAAAGAAAGCCGCCTGGTAGAATATTTCAGGGGACATAATTTAATCGTAACGAACACCTGTTTTATCATGAAAGTAGGCTTGTATACTTGGAAGTGACCAGAGACACCGGAAGGTACCAGGTAGATTTTTTAATCGTTAAATACAAATTTCGAAACCAGCTTTTTAACCGTGAAACATACCCAGGGCTGATATAGACTCTGACCATATCTTATTGGTCATGAACTGTAGGCTGAAACTGAAAAGAAATTGCAGAAAGGTAGGAAATTAAGTAGATGGGACGCGGATAAATCGAAGGAACCAGACATTCTTTAGAATTTCAGAGGAATATCGATGCAACAATTAACAGAAACAGAGGGAAATTAAATAGTTGAAGAGGAATGGATAGCATTGAGAGATGAAATAGTGAAGGCAGCTGAGGGCAAAATAGGTACAAAAGGGAGACCTACAAAAAATCTCTGGATATCAAAGGAAAGAGTAAATTTAACAGATCAGAGGAGAAAATTTAAAAAAAATCAGTAAATGAAACAGGAAAAATGGAATACAGACGACTAAGAAATGAGACTGACAGGAAGTGCAAAATAGGTAAGCAGGAGTGCCTAGAAGGCAAATGCAAGTCTGTAAAAGGACGTATAAATAGGGGGAAAATACATACCGCCTACAGGAAAAGAGACATATAGAGAAACGAGAAACAGCTGTATGAATATACAGAACTCAGATGGGAAACCAGTTCTCAGCCAAGAAGGGAAGACTGAAAGGTTGAAAGAGTACATAGAAGGACTATACACAAAGGAAATGAACTTAGAGATAATATTGTAAGAAGGGAAGAGGATGTAGATGAAGATGAAATAGGAGATACTATACCGAGAGAATAATTTGACAGAGCAGTGAAAGATCTAAGTCCAAACAAGAGCCCTGGAGTGTACGACATTCCCTTAGAACTATTAAAGAATCTGGGAGAGCCAGCCATGACAAAACTATTTCACCTGGTGCATAAGATGTTTGACACAGGGGAAATACCCTCAGACTTTAAGAAAAACGTAATAATCCCCATCCCAAAGAAAACAGGTGCAGACAGGCGTGAAAATTGCAGAACCATCAATTTAATAAGTCTTGGTTGCAAAATTTTAACACGAATTATTTACAGGACGGAAAAACTGGTAGAAGCCGACAACGAGGAAGATCATTTTGGATTCAGGAGAAATGTAGGAACACGTGAGGTAATACTGTACGCCTTATAAGATAGATTAAGGAAATGCAAACTTACATTTCTAGCTTTTGTAGATTTGGAGAGAGCTTTTGATAATGTAGATTGGAATACACTCTTTCAGATCTTGAAATCAGCAGTAGTAAAATATAGGGAAAGGAAGGTTATTTACAACTTGTACAGAAACCAGACAGCGGTTATCAGAGTTGAAGGGCATGAAATTGATGAAGAGGTTGGGATGGGAGTAAGACAGGGTTGTAGCCTTTCTCCAATGTTATTCAATTTGTACATTGACCAAGCTATAAAGGAAAGCAATGAGAAAATTGACGAAGGAATTAAAGATGAGGGTGAAGAAATAAAAACTGCGATTTGCTAATGACATTGTTAATCTGTGAAAGACAGCAAAGGACCTGGAGAAGCAGTTGAACGGAATGGACAGTGTGTTTAAAGGTGTGTATAAGATGAATATGAAGAAGAGCAAAACTAGTGTAATGGAGTGCAGTCTAAAAAAAAAAAAAAAAAAAAAAAAAAAAAAAAAAAATAAAAAAAAAAAAAAAAAAATCTGTCGATGCTGAAGAGTTTAGATTAGGTTATGATACAATGAAGTTGGTAGATGAGTTTTGTTACTTGGGCAATAAAGTAACATATAATGGTCGCAGTACAGATGGTATAAAATGCAGGACGGCAATGGGGAGAAAAGCGTTTTTGAAAAAGAAAAATTTGTTGACATCGAATATTAATTTAAACACAAGGAAGTCCTTTCTGAAAGCATTTGTGTGGAGTGTTGCCTTGTATGGGAGTGAAATATGGACGATAAACAGTGCGGACAGGAAGAGGATAGAAGCTTTTGAAATGTAGTGTTACAGAAGAATGCTGAAGATTAGTTGGGTGGATCGTGTATCTAATGAGAAGGTAATGAACAGAATTGGGGAGAAAAGGAATTTCTGGCATACCTTGACGAACACAAGGGATCGATTGGTAGGACACATTCTTAGACATCGACGAATCGTGAATTTAGCGCTGGAGGGAAGTGTGTGGGGCAACAATCGCAGAGGGAGACAAAGAAGGAGGAAGCTTAGGGTTTAACGTCCCGTCGACAATTATTCATTAGAGACGGAGCTAACGCTTGGAGTTTTTGGTAAGGATGGGGAAGGAAATCGGCCGTGCCTTTTGAAAGGAACCATCCCGGCATTTGCCTGGAGTGATTTAGGGAAATCACGAAGAAGCTAAATCTGGATGGCCGGAGGTGGATTTGAACCACCATCCTTCCGAATACGAGTCCAGTGCGTTACCACTGCGCCACCTCACTCGGCGGGGAGACCAAGAGATGAATACAGTAAGCAGATTCCAATAGATTTTGGTTGCCGTTCTTATGAAGAGAGGCTTGCACAGGATAGAGTAGGGTGGAGAGCTGCATCAAACCAGTCTCCGGACTGAGGACCACAACAACAACACATCATTTTTAAACAATTTTTCGAACACATAGAAACGGTTAAAATTCAGTAATTCCACGTCGTCATAATTACTATGGAATGGTATATATTTGTCACAAATTTCAGGAGTGTACGCCACAAGTCGTTACAGAATACACGACTGCATCGTGGGACATCCACCGTTGTTGCTTTCTTCTATCAACGTCTTGATTGAAATTTGTGACCAATCGAGACCGTGCCTTAGCATACTTTTATAGACGGTAACAAAATAAAGAGGACATGATGGTAACGATGTTTACCCAAACAGGTAGTACGGCGATCTTGGGTACGGGATGCTTTTATTCATACTGAAAAATCGTTTGTTCTTGACTGAAGTCTTACTGGAGCATATGACGCTAATTATGCCATGGATGATGGGCAACAAGCAGATTGTGTTTTCTCGATTTCAAACAGGTATTTGACGCGGTGCCGCACTGCAGACGGCTAACGATGATACGAGCAAATGTATTAAGTTCATAGATTTATGATTTATGACTGGCTGCAAGAATTCCTAAGTAATTGAATGAAGTACGTTGTTCTCGACGGCGAGTGTTCATCAGAGACGAATGTATCGTCATGCGTACCCCAGGAGAGTGTGATAGGATCGCTATTATTTTCTATTTACATAAATGATATGATGGACAGAGTAACTTGCAATTTGCGGCTTTATGCTGATGATGCTGTGGTGTCGTCATTAATTGACTGAAATAGCATACAGGATGACTTGGACAAACGTTCTAGATGGTGTGAAGAATGGCAGATAGCTCTAAATGTAGAAAAATGTAAGTACATGCACATGAGTAGGAAAAACAATCCCATAATGTTCGAATACAGCATTAGTAGTGAGGTTCTTGATGAAGTCGCGTCGTTCAGATATCTAGGCGTAACGTCGCAGGGCGATATGAAATGGAATGAACATGGAAGGACAGCCGTCTTCAGTTTATTGGAAGAATTTTGGGAATATGTGCTTGATTTGTAAAGGACACCGCATATAAAACCCTTGTACGACCATGTCTTGAGTATTGCGCAAGTGTTTGGGACCCGAAGCAGATCAGTTTAAAGGATGACTTAGAAGCAGTTTAGAGGCGAGCAGCTAGGTTCGTTACTGGTAGATTCTACCATTGCGCGAGTGTCACAAAAATGCTCCGGGAACTCAAATGGAAATCACTGCAGGGAAGACGTTCTTTTCGATAAATTCTATTGAAGAAATTTAGAGGCCGAAATTTGAAGCTGACCGCAGAATGATTTTGCTGCTGCCTACTTACATTTCGCGTGAAGATCACAAAGACAAGAGAAATTAGGGCTCTTACAGGTGCATATAGACATTCTGTTTTCCCTAGTTCAGGAAAGGAAATGCCTAGTAGTGGTACATTTTACCCTCCGCCACGCACCTTACGGTAGATTATGGAATATATATGTAGATTAAGTTAATTATCGCTCCCTCTACAAATATCAGGTCATTATTTATCGATATATAATGAACATTTTACATTTATCAACACGTTTTACGTCCTTTTAAATCATACCATGCACACCGGTGCACGGTATTCGGAAACGCCGCATACGAACTCGCGAGTCTTCAGAGGCCTTATATCGAGTACTGTTTATCACAGATATGAGGGATGGAAGTGTTTTGGGTACCTCTTGTTCTAGTGGTCATATGCATTAGTTGGAAGGAAGGAAGCTTGGAAATTAACGTCCCGTTAGCAGATTAGTCATTAGAGACAGAGCTTACGCTCGGGGTGTTTGGGCAAGGATGTGGAAGGAAATCAGCCGTATCCTTTAAATGAAACCATGCCGGCATTAGCCTGGAGCGATTTAGGAAAATCACGGATAATCTAAATCTGTATGGCCGGAAGTAGATTTGAACCACCATCCTTCCGAATGCGAGTTCAGTCTCTTTCAAATGTGCCACTTTGCTCGGTGAAGGATTTAGTATCCTGGAGCTGTCTTGAGTACAAGGTCAAAATTTAAATATTACACACGTCCTGCAGCCCAGCAAAATTGATTAATTCGGTTGATTTTGTACAGTACGGATGGGCTATCGTGGTATTTATACGTCTTATAAAAGCACTATCGGTCCCTGGGTGTTTTGATAAAGACGCGAAAAACATTATTTTTAGGTACAAAAACTACAGATCTTGGTGATGCCCTCTACTATACTTATTATACATTGTAAATCGTAGAAATATTTACCATATGTTCTTGAAATCAGATTCACGAGTTACTTCTTTTTATTTTCAAGATGCCTGTATCCGTTACCGAAATCCAGAGCCACAGTACGCGACAGAAAATTACAAAAATCGGTTTTAAGCTGTTTTTTGTACCGTAAAACGCAAGTATCTAAACAACTAACCGCAGCAGATGGCTTCAACGTTCTATTCTGTAAATATTTACCGAGAAACGACATTTTCTTGTTTTAGAACATATAGACATAAAAATACACCCGAAAACCAATCATGTCTGGGAACCAAATATTCAATTGCACTGAGACACGGCATTAGCTTCAGTATGACACTTAGCATCAAATTTAAAAATGTCTGTTCGGGGGAAAAAATTCAAATTTTTTTCCGGATATAAAAATGTTCAAATGTTTGTATAGCTTATGAGACTTAACTACTTGGACCTCAGTCCCTAAACTTACAAACTACTTATGAACTACCTAACACTAAGGACGGCACAAATATCCATGCCCGAGGGGGGATTCGAACCCCCGACCGTAGTGGCAGCACAGACAGTGACTGACGCGCCTCAGTCCCATCGTCCACCGCGGCCGGCTTTCAGATATACAGTGGACATGCATTTGGGAAGACGACGGTTCAAATACACCTCCTGTCGTCCACATTTAGGTTTTCCCTGATTTCCTTAAATTGTGTCACGCCAAAATTCCGGGATCGTTCCTTTCAAAGGATTCGTCGATTTCTTTCCCAGTCATTAGAAAACAATACAAGCTTATACACCCTCTCTAATGACTACGCCGTTGATGCTACGTAAATTCTAATCTTCCATCTTTTCTTTCTTTCTTTCCTCTTCACACATCACTGGAATTTATCTTTTGTGACCCTCATTCCCGGCTGTAGATTGGAAAAGAAAGAATCCAGCTTAAGAATGCTCCTATCAGAACTAAAAAAAGGCAAATATGTTCCTTTTTAAGGGACTCTGCCACTAAAGTGGGAAACCAGCTATCTCAATCAGCATACTACCTTCCTCGCCAACATTTTGGAATGCAGGATATATTTGCGCTATTAGTGCTGTAAGAGAGTATCCGAAAGTGACGGTGGAAGAGAGAGAGAGAGAGAGAGAGAGGAGGCAGTTAAAGTAGGAGAGAAACGGATAATTGAGAGTCACAATGAAGAGAAAGATAGTGGCAGTAAAAAAGATAAATAGATGTAGTATAAGGGGGTACAAAAGAAAGCTGTGGAGGTCTGGATTTTCCAGACCGGCCAACTTTCGCTAGAATAATTTTGTGCACCCATCCCCTTTATATGTTAAAATTTCTCGGTCTATTATTCAAAAACCCGACCAGTACATCCGCAAAATGTGTGTGGGACAATATGCTGATTGAATAGGCAGAAGACTGTGAGAAAGAAAAGTCCAGTGACAAAGTGAGAGGTAAATATTGGAAAATAGACAAAGACAGTTCCCAGTGAAAGTGACATAGACAATCGTAAGGAATATCGAGAGAAATCGATGAAGAGAGTGTCAGTGGCAAAGACAGTCAGGAAAAGGTTTCATGGGAGAAACAGTAGATGGTGGGAGACAGACATATCGGACATTGCAAGTGAAAGTGGGATACTGTATAAAATTCATTACACTGACGAGCAGAGCACATGGGTATCGGATTTTAGAATTTCTTAATATTTATGGTACGTGAAGTTCAGAACTTAAATAACAATCAGCCAAAGCCATTCGACGCACCTCCCAACAGCCAGAGAGCGATGCGGCAGTCGCTGCTAGCGGGCGCGGACCTCATAGGGAGCACTTGACCCGGCCGGCTACGGTAACAGAGCAGTATAGTGCACTAGAAAGCTTAAATGACGGCAGATTGAACGCCCAGTACAACTTGAAGGTGGAACAGAACGTAACATAAAGAAATTATTAATTGACAAGGGCCAAAAAGCACGCACTCAGCAGGCGGAACAGCCACACCTATTATAGTAAATGCTAGTATTGCGGCTAGTGACCGGCGTGGACGTTGGATGGAGCGCCTCCCACAGCGTCGACCAATGGCAGAGCGCCTAGCCACCGCAGACTGTCATAAATACTGGACACGTTCCACACTGGATTCAGCTTCAGGAAGCACCTGATGAAGATCGTGAGTAACGCGATCGAATTATCGTGCAAGTACGACGCGGATTACCGGCAGAAACCCGATTCTCCAAGATGACAAAAATATTTCTTGTACAAAAATCTACAACTATTCAACTACTTTTGTACGTAGCTTCCGAAATTTTGAAGGCACTTGTCATAGCGTGGCCCATGTTTTTGTATGCTTTCTTCATAGAAGCTGTATTCAACCATGTGGTAACATGACCTTTCAGCTCGTCATTATCGTTGAAGTGTTGACCACAAAGGACAGTTTTAGGTGCAAGAAGCGGATTACTGTCAATTTTATGTTTTATTATAATGCCCGACCTCACACGGTGAATGTGACGAAACAACTCTTACGGGAATTTCACTGGGACGTGTTTGATCACGATCCGTACAGCCCAGACCTCGCTCCTAGCGACTTTCATGTCTTCTTAGACCTAAAATCTGTCCTTGGTGGTCAACACTTCAATGATAACGACTAACTGAAAGAACATGTTACCACATGGTTGAATACACAGGCGGCAACCTTCTATGAAGAAGACATACAAAAACTAGTTCCACACTATGACAAGTGCCTACAAAATTTCGGAAGCTATGTATAAAAGTAGTTCCACAGTTGTAGATTGTTGTACAATAAATATTTCTTCTGTATCTGTAAGCGTTTGTTATATAACCAAACGGAACTTACTTTGTTGACTACCTCATATAACATTGTTGACATGCCTATCTTACTTCCGAGCAAATGGACTCACCAATCCCACGTCACCGGCGAGTGCACAATTAAGAGAAACACAGTCACTTGTGAATGAGCGGTCTAACGTAACTCATTACGTTCGTACTTGGAATAACGTCAATGCATAGTATTACTACTGTTCGCTTTTGGAGCATCATCTGCGACCAGCTTTGCGAAAGAAGTTTCTTCTGTGCAACCCACCCACAATTTTGCATGACAATGCGCGAGCGCATATAGGTAAGCTGTGGCTGCTCTGTTCATTCGATAAGAGTGGAAAGTACCGTACAATCCACCGTACTCCCCATACTTAAGTCCTTGTAAGTTTGATTTGATTACGAATATCAAGGAACCACTATGTGGCATTCGCATCAGAACTGTTCCAGACATTCGACAGGCAGTAGACCGCTCCATTGGATCCGTCAACAGAACAGGCTCTGCTAACGGTATACTTCGCCTTCCACATCGCTGGCAACGGGTTCTGCACAACGCCGGTGACTACTTTGAAGGACAGTAACAGGTGCAAACGAGTAACGCTTTTGTTTCAGTTGTGAATAAATAGTCACCACTATTTAAGTTTCACCCCTCCTTACAACCTGGCATAGACTATGTAACGCCGGCCGCGGTGGCCGAGGAGACTAAGACGCTTCAGTCACGGTCTGCACGGCCACTACGGTCGGGGGTTCGAATCCCCCCTCGGGCATGGATATTTGTGCCGTCCTTAGTTGTAGGTAGTTGATAAGTAGTTTGTAAGTTTAGGGACTGATGACCCGTAGTTAAGTCCCTCAAGCTTAACAAACAGTTGAACATTTTGAGACTATGTAACGTACCTGTTACAAACTGATAACTTCTATAAGCTGATGCTAAATAAATGTCACTTTCACGTAGCAAGGTTACAATTACAAAATTATTAAGTTCAACACAATACCAGATTGTCGTAGGTTGGGTGTATCTCGTAGAATCTGCATCGCTTGTAAAGTTTTCCATGTGCCTGAAATTCGGGTTAAGTGCTGGGGTGATATCTTACCGACCTACAGCAATGTGAACTCAAAACACAAGTCGCACTTTTCATAAAACTATATTCAATAATACATTACATTGTTGATCTGAATACCGACATACATAGTGAATGCCCAAAGACAGCCTTAATAATGACGCCCCGAATCTCTCTGCTGGGATTCTTATATACTATCTTGACATGTGACAACAATACATATTATTGTTAGAACCAGGAAGCTATACATTTATCATTAACAACGGATTTGTTACAAGAGAAACTTATTATTGGTAAGTAGAGCGTTAAATGTTTATTCTTTTAAATACGATCACTTTGATAAGAATTGCCACAGTGAAGCAATATATGATATTACATGTATTCGAACAATGGAATTCATAAAGACGTTTATAACATGATAATTATGTTATGAATACAATTCCTAACATGTACAGAGTTACGTTTTTGCAAGCTTAACTATTGACAGTTTCTTTTAGTTCTATAAATATCATAGATTGCAAGTAATGCTTAAAAGCTGACCATGTGGTCATGTTGGTTTCAGATTAAGTCTTCGGAATTCACATAATAAATTATTGCCAGTATTACATTAATGCATCAGACGGCATTTTAAGTCCATGTACCGAGTTTGGTGAGAATCTAATATTATTTAATATGTTTCCTGTTACTATCTGTAAAAGCTGTGTGTGTGTTGTGGATGTTGAACCTATCGTTAAGTCAAACAATAAATTGTTCATTAACACAGCAATTTGGTTTAATTATGGCCCTGATATTGATGTATATATTGTTATATAAGAAACAGTGCATTGAACTGATTAAGTGCGCAACGGATCTTTTAACAAAACAGCTGTGGCAAGTCACCATATGAAACAGACACTGACTATAATAAAAAAATTCTCACTGAGAGAAATATATTAAAAAACCACAAACCACTTTCTTAAAGTTTGACTGCGAGTATTTTATGCAGCTCAGTACCTGGTTATTGAAATTTAGTATCATAATCAATTAACTGTAGTGTTGCATGACAATCATTTACTATGGCACCAATAACTAAATCTGTTTAACAAGATTACCAAAATCAATGCTGCACTTTAAATCCACTAATAACTAATTGTCAAATGAAGGAAGTAGGTTAATCTTCTAACTACGTAAATGAAACAGGAAAGAAAGGTCAACTTTGTTACTTATTATTAATAATCACCATTACATTTCCTACATAATACAACCTTTTCCTAATGACATCAAATGCAATTACCTTCATTCCAGCGGTGATAGTAATAAAAAATACAATATATATTCCAAATACAATCAAATCAACTTGCTGGCACAGCAGCCTCTGCTCTACATCGGAGCCATACACAGAACTCAACCGCTCTCTAAGCGAGCTAAACCACAAGTGCCACTCTCTCTCTGCGCGAGCTACAATGCTATGCAGTGCATGATCTTTCCAAAGATGAAACTTCACAGACTGAAGTACACATATCGATACACACAGTAGAAGCAATATTATACATTTTCTTGCAAGCAAGTTACTCGACAAAAAACAGGAGGCACAATATTAGACATTTTCTTACCAAAATATTTTTTATGGACACGTTTCATCTGTTAATTCTACATGTGCTTACTTTACATTCCGGAATACAACTTCAATATGCAATAACTCTGCTTCCTACCAATGGATGAACATTAAGTGAGTAGTTATTAATTTCTGTGGTGTGTTTACAATCTGGTAACAGTCTTAAACCAAAGTTATGTGATATCTGTAGATCACCATAGACCTAATACACAGGGATTTTCTTACATCTACATCTACATAAATACACTGCAAATCACATTTAAGGGCCTGGCAGAGGGTTCATTAACCACTTTCATAACTTTTCTCTACCGTTCCATTCTCTAATAGCGCGCAGGAAGAAAGAACACCTAAATCGTTCCGTTTTAGATCTGATTTCTCTTATTTTATTGGGATGGTCATGTCTCCCTAACTAGGTGGGTGCTAGCAAAATATTTTCACATTCATAAGTAAAAGTCGGTGATTGAAACTTCGCAAACAGATCACGCCGCAATGAATAACGTCTTTCTTTTAATGATTTCCACCCCAATTCGTGCAACATTTCCGTGACGCTCCCCCCCCCCCCCCCGTAACGTGATAAAACAAAACGAGCTGCCCTTCTCTGAACCTTCTCAATATCTTCCGTCAGTCCCACCTGGTGAGGGTCCCACAAGGGGCAACAGTACTCCAGGAGAGGACGCACAAATGTGATGTAGGTGGAGCTGGTGCATCTTCGAAGCGTTCTGTCAATGAAACGTAACCTTTGGTTCGGCTTCCCCACAATATTTTCTATGTGTTCTCTCCAGTCAAAGTTGTTCGTAATTGTAACTCCTAGGTATTTGGTAGAATTTACGACCTTAAGGTTTGACTGATTTATCGCGTAATTGAAGTTCAGTGGATTTCTTTTAGTGGTCATGTGTATTACTTCACACTTTTCTTTATTTAGTGTCAATTGCCAATTTTCGCACCAAGTAGAAATTTTGTCTAAATCGCTTTGCAGTTGCTTTTGATCCTCTGTTGACTTCACTAACCGATAAACGACAGCATCATCCGCGAACAGTCTAAGGGAGCTATTCAGATTGTCTCTTAAATCGTTTATAAACACGAGGAAGATTATGGGAGTTATAACGCTTCCCTGTGGAACGCCAGATATCACTTCTGTTTTACTTGATGACTTACCGTCAATTACTACGAACTGTGTCCTTTCTGATAGGAAATCGTGAATCCAATCGCATAATTGGGAAGATATTCCATAAGCACGCAATTTCATTAGAAGCCGCTTGTGGGGTACAGTGTCAAAAGCCTTCCTGAAATCTAGAAATATGGAATCGATTTGAGATCCCTTGTCGATGGCACTTAACACTTCATGTGAATAAAGGGCAAGCTGTGTTTCGCAAGAGCGATACTTTCTGAATCCGTGTTGACTATTGGTTAAGAGGTCGTTCTCTTCGAGGTAGTTCATAATATTCGAACAAAGTATATGTTCCAAAATCCTACTGCAAATCGACGTCAATGAGATAGGCCTGTAATTTTGGGGATCACTCCTATTGCCTTTCTTGAATATTGGAGTAACTTGGGCAACTTTCCAGTCTTTAGTTACGGATCTTTCGCTGAGTGATCGGTTGTAAATTATAGCTAAGTACGAAGCAATTGCATCAGTACTCTGAGAGGAATCTAGTTGGTATACAATCCGGCCCGGAAGATTTGTTTTTGTTTAGTGACTTAAGTTGTTTTACTACTCCAGGAACATCTACTTCTAAGTTTCGCATGCTGGCATCTGTTCTTGGATTGAATACTGGAGTGTTCACTTCGTCTTCTTTGGTGAACGAATTTCGGAAAGCTGTGTTTAGTAATTCTGCCTTAGCAGTACTGCCGTCGGTACTATTACCATTGCTATCGCGTAGTGAAGGTATTGTTTGTGTTTTCCGCTAGTGTACTTCACATATGACCAGAATTTCTTTGGATTTTCTGCAAGATTACTAGACAGGATTTCGTTGTGGTAACTACTATAGGCTTCTCGCATTGATGTCCGCGCTAGGTTGCGAGTTTCAGTAAAAGATTGCCAGTATTGTGGATTCCGTGTCTTTTTTAATTTTGCATGCGTTTTTCTTTGTTTCTGCAACAGTGATCTGACTTGTTTTGTGTACCACGGGGGGTTTATTTGGTATAAATCTCTCGATTGAGTTACAAATTGTATTGGTGTTGCCTGCATGCAAATGTACAGCCTTTAGGTGTTTCCCTAAGTGTTCTGTTACGTCTCGGCTAGGACATACACTAAGTGAAACGGAATGCGCGAGTGTTAACTGTCATCTCTGGACTGGTGACGCCCTCGCTCCGCCACTGGGCCCGGCGCCAAATTGTCGGCGCGTGTCGGCTGACCTCCGGGAGCGGCCAGCGGTCAGACCAGACTAGACTGGAGCCACTTAGCATTCAGCAGGCCCAGCCGCGCTCTGAATGCCCGGCCGCCGGAGTCGCCACTGCCGCCTCGCCTCGCCTCACAGCTCTAACCTCTGGCCCTGTCCTCACGTAGCTTGTTTAGCTACTTCTGTTGGCAGTCAATGCTGCTGGAGGGCCCTATTACTAACTCAGTAATCTGAGGGTCGGCTCTACCAAGTAACTTACAAAGATAATAGCGGAAACTCCGTGGCATTTACGCGTAGTAATATCTCAGGCACGGACGCTTTTGTCCAGTGACTTTACCGATGGAAGCATTCGCACGCGCCACGCCAATGTACAATCGATCTGGGGGAGGATAGAGAGCCAGTTGGAGGCACCCCAACTTTCACCTTCGCCACCGGCCGCCGTGCCGCATTCTCCCGCTCCAGGGGACAGCCTGGCGAATTCCCACAGCTTTCTTGTAAGAATATACATGGCGAAACCAGCCTTAAATTGAGGATCGTGCAGATAAAAGGCGACAACAGACGCAGGGGACGCCCTTACAACGAAATGGATACAATTGTGTTTGTGCAGAGAAAGCCCTTGTCTGCGGATACCAGAAGAGTGGTTTTCTAAAACGCGACGGAATAGCAGATAAACCGTGGACCCCTGCAGACAGGAAGAAGACAACCGCTGGAGTGCACACGTGAGTGAGTGGAAGAGAGTCTGGCCTGCAGTATAGATAAAGTGGTTCCTCCAAAAGTGTTTGTGGCCGGGAAAAAAGACCCTGTTAAATAGCATACCATATAGGCCTAACACAGATTCTACAATGTACAGTTTTTTCGAACCAAGAAGGAATGCAGAAGATAAAAACAACACGCTTGAAACGTAGGATAGACGTCAGTTCGCAAGTCTCACTTCAGCCTACAGAACATTTCCACCGGGGACTGAGAGGCGTGGATGATGTCAAACCAACCCACCAATCACAGAGACAAAGCGGTGCAAAATTCGAGGAGAAGCAGTAGGTGAAGAGCGAAGTGGACTTGGTGAGAGACCGCTGAAGAAGGGAGTTGGCTCGACGCCGGAGAAGCCGGAGAAGAGATTCAGGCAGTTCCCGCCTTGGCACACGCTGGACTGTGACGCCTTCACTCTGGGGTCGCGCCGCGCCACACAGCTGCATAGTCTGGGAGCCAAGAGCAGGCGTGTGCTATCACAGACAAAAATATGTTACTCTGTGGTGCTACGCTGCTGGCGACCGCCGCCACCGCCGACGCGCTGTTGCACACCACCTGTGTAGCGGAAGTATAGCGGTAAAAATTTTCCAACTCTTGGTTGCTGTAGAAACATTGCGGTGTGTCGACAGAACGGGAAAGGGGAACAGCAGCTACTTTGCGTCATACTTACTGGGTCAAGCTGACAGGTATGGACGCACACGAGCTGGACTGAATACCACACATCAGCGGAAGTTGAATGGAACAGTACGAGCTTGCAGTATCACGTCACTTCATTACGTGAGGAAACAATGCCTAACGCAACAACGCGTATCCGGAGCCTTCTGGAACCAATAGCTAACCTGTTAAGTGAACACGGCAAGATGTAAAACGCCGACACATTCGATTCCCTGACATGTTCTAACGTTGGTACAAGACTTTTTATAAAACTCCAGCACTCTTCTACATCAGCTCACAACCAGCTAGATGTCGACTCCGGCATAACTCCTGCACTACGACCATGGACGCAAAGGAAGTATCTAGGAGAACTTGCATGTCGTGCACACCGGAAATGCAGCGTTCCTAGGGAAGACCTGCCTTAGGCCAGAAGTCAGCGCACATCACGACCACACGACAACTGTCAACGCGGTTCAGTATGAAGATGATGCAAGACAGAAATTAGGGTGGGGACCGAGAACCACCAGTTCCACAACAAGTGGAGTACGTGAGTACAATCACCAGAATGTACGGAATGTCGACGCTAGTACTGTATATACCGTCTTTTTGCAGCAATGAAAGATCGCAGAGGTTCCGAATTTACTCTTGTGGAATGGCCTGCCATGCAATTTCCACCTGGTGCCTCAGTTGGCTCAGATTTCGTGCTGGACGCAAGGTGACGTTTTATCCGGACCCATACATGGTCAGTGGTGCTGGACAAGGTAGTTGACGCATTCCTTGAGGAGCACGTTGGGTGGTTTGGGATACGTATGAATGTTCATTGTTCTGGTGGAAAAGCATACCGCCTTGTTGCTGCATGAACGGCAGCAAGACAGGTTGAACGATGGTTTTAGTGTACCGTACGCTGTTCAATGTACCCTCGACAATGACCAGAGAAGAACGGCCAGTGTAGGTTGTGGCTCGCCACACCATCATGATGATCAGTGTCGGCCCCATGTCGCCCTCCTCTGCACGACACCACACAAGCGCACGGCTGTCATTGGCTCCAATGCAGAATAGACTCTCACCACTAAAGACGACCCATCTCCATTCGGCCTTCCATAAGCATATTGTGACAACACTGCGGACGGAATGGACGATACTGGGGAGTGAGCGGAAGGCGCTCTAACGGCACTCACGATCGTGTATCATAGTGTGGGGAGCAATATGAACTCCTACGGTGATCGTTGAGAGAACAATGAACAGTGTACGGTACACTGAAATCATCAAGCCTTCTTGTTACTGTTCATGCACCAAAAAGCGACATGCTCTTCCAACTGGACAATGCACGTCCATACGTATCCCGTACCACCCTAAGTGCTCATCAAGGTGAATGTCAACTACCCAAACCAGCACGATTCCGAGATCAGTCCTCCATTGAGCATGTTTCGGAGCGGATGAAAAGTGATCTTACGCAGTCTCCAGGACCGGCAGGAAATATGGTCCAACTGGGGCACCAGGTGGAAATTGCATGGCAGGCCATTCCATAAGACTACATTCGGGAGCTCTATAGTGATCTCTATGGGAAAACTGCAACCTGCATTGCTGCATAAGGAGGGTAAACACGGTACTAGCATCGACACTGTGTACGATTTGGTGACTGTCCCTTACGTGCTATGGCTGTGTCTGCGTGATAATGTATTGTATTCCTAGACACTTTACTTCACTGTACTGTCAGTTATATCAAATGAGAATTTTGAAATTATATTTTTCATATCCACAGTGATTCTAACTCATGACAAAAGTAAACATCTGTTTAAATATTCTGGACTTGGAGAGTAACCAGTTTTAAATATATCAATAGTAATGTACAATGACTTATCAGTACTACATTAACTATTTCATCTTACATTTGTTTATAATGTTGTTACTATCAAATGAGTGTATGTATCGTGTGCTTTGCGTTCGACTGCTTCTAATGAGATATAAGATTTTACTTTTCGTAACAATTTTTAACTTTGACCATAATTGGTGTCTTTCTGTGAATGTTGTGTAACTATTATGCCTCTCAGTTCTGGTAAGCTACGATTTAAGTAGATATTAAAGTGTTCGACAAATCATGTAAGTGTATTGGTGTTTTGAACGTTAGTTTACATGGTACACATATATTTCCGATATGAGTTATGTTTGTGTTAATTGGGTTAATGATAACAAAGGAATTTATATCTACATTAGATGTTTGTACGGTATTGGTTTCCTTTTATCTTTAGTATAGTTGTTGCAGTATTTTTCGTGAATGTTGGCACTACTGTTTCTATGTGGAGGTGAGCAGCAAGTATGTTACAAACTCACCACCCGAGGCGCTTACTACTAATACAGGAGCTTATCGCCTTGGCGAGTTTTACAGAACCGCCTCTCGTCTAAAGCAAAGTACACTGGTGGTCAAGTAAACTGCATCACTTCGAAGGACGAGGCTAACGCGCAGTACAAAGATCATCATCATACTTATTCGATCGGTCGGTGACTGAGGCCTCTCCAGCAACTCTTGCATCTCTGGCCTCCTTCAATACATGCCAAACTGCAACGCCGCTTCGGATTATAGACTTGGCCATGCCCTTGTACCTCTGTTGTCCTCTTTGCCATTCGTAAGTGAGTTTTAAACCCTATTATCATGCCCATAAGAAAAGTACACCTTGAAAGACTACAGACAGCAAGTTAGTATTCACAGTACAAGTGACGGCTCGTAAAAATACATTTTGAATGTTCACAAATTTTTGGATTCAGATGAACACAGAAGTCTCAAATAGGATCTCGTTAATAAATGTTAGGATTATGAACAAATTTCTGCAAATTAGTCACTAATAATAATAATAATAATAATAATTGTATCTGTGCGTGGCTACAACTCTTGTCTCCAGGATTCTACGTATTGGGTCGCTACAAACAAGCTAGAGTGTTTTAGAACAAAAACTTTTATTGTACAAACAAAATAAAAAAGTACTTATGTGAGAGTGATGATGATCCAATAACATAATGCAATGGCGTTTATTACTTCTCTAACTAACTTTACATTTTTCCTATTCATCGGTCGGATCGTCCGCTACTTGGATAAACAATGTAGACTCCAATCATACAATGTAGTCTTTCACGGCAGCAGTTGTCATAACTTGAAACTTCCGGGCTGAGATGCCGTCGTACATGCCTCTTCACCTCCGTGGATGCCTTCCGCAGTTGAAGGCGAAACGTCACGGGAAAGTTGTACGCATGGAGCACGGCATTTAAGCCCGGAAGTTTCAAGTTCTGAAACTAGACGCCGTTGCTGTGCTTAACTATCGAGCACCAGAGTCTTCTTCTTTGTAGTCCGCTCCGAGTGCTGCAAACAAGTGGGCCGTGACCAGCAGTGTAGACGCCGTACAGAGGTCGGTCATGTCCTGTGTTCCACTGCTGACGTAGCGTCGCCAAATATACGCCACTACAATAATAATGATAATATTAATAATGAGTGTAACTTTTTTGACGAAGAAAAGAATTGTTCTGTGAAATTTTGATGTTTTACACATAATCTCCATTTTGGCAGTCATACGTTAATGTTATTGAAGTGTTATCGCTTTCAAGTTCTCCTATCCTTAAATCGTAAAACGCTTGTGACTTTTTCTTATGAAGAGTCACCTTTGACTTGCCTGCTTCTTTCCCCTGCTAAATAATTGATTTACCTGGTTCTTTCACCTTACAGCAAAACTTTGCATGCAAATATATCTGCACTCTCTTGTTTTTTTACCAGTTTTACCATCTCAGCAGATGCATATTGTAGGTATCACTGAAGCCACAGCATAACTCAATTTCAAAAAACAAGTGACTTACCTGGTTTTTCCTCTGACCCTTCAGTTATCGTTATAAGATTTTCCTGGAAATCTTTGCATTCTTCCTTCACTGATTTTACACATGTCCTTGAAGGTGCAGACCTGCTAATGCCTCATAACTCTTCAAATGCCGTGATCAGAGTTCCTTTTCCTGTGTAGTTCTTACACATTTTAGCTTATTAAAGGATATGTCGTCAATAATGTCTTTAATGTACAGCAGGCTCGAACTCTTGTGGAAATCGGCTAAACGCCGCGATAATGAGAGTAGTGGGCAGAGGCTCTACGTCAGGGCGTGGATAGTAATTTAATGAAGAATGTGCCGAGATCGCAATATTTTGCTTTTATTGTTTTATGTATGACTACTTGATTTGATACTTGAATATCCACCAGGGCAATTTTAAAATAGTATGTGCAGTGCTTCAGTAAGTAGATAAGTGTCAAGTGTCAAGATGACATCCTTGAATGCTGAATGAACGTATTTCATAAAAAAAAAAAGAAATGCTATGTTGGCAATTACTTCGATCTTAGTATATTCTTAATTACTGTAATAAGATCGCTTCCTACTATTATCACGTTATATATGTGACTAGGTTGAATTTCGGTCGGACGGGTGGCAGGCTATGGTATTTCGTGCACATGTGGTGACTACTGTGTCCAGATGACGTAGTGGTCAGCGCACCTGGCAAATGAGCGTCTCCTACTGCTGTAATTCACTGCCCAGCTCTGATAGTACCTTTTAGTTTTTTTGTGTCTTGAAGACAGTGTTCTTTTTCTCTGATTTCCTTTTTCTTTAAATTATAATTATTTTTGTATTTTTCTAATTTGTACATGTCCGAGCATCTTAAAAACATTAATAGCAACTTACACGAATAAATTCCTAACAACGCTGTCACTCCTCATTATATCGAGACTCCACACATAGAAAAGCAAAGATGGAAGTTTCAGTTTTTCATGTGCTCTACATACTCACCTCCCCCTCCACCCCCTCCCCAATTCCCCAATCGACATTTATACAAATATGTGAAACTGTCAGGAAAAGGGGATATCCTTCTTTGATATACTGTTCAACTTACATGTCACTTTATCCTGCAGGCTGCTAATGCTTTCAGGCCGTTGACCCGTCATATGAATTTCAGCATTTGAAAAGTAGCTCTGCTAAAGTTTTCATGTACAATTGCTCACTGAATACGGCTGCTGGGACCAGATAAAAGCTTACAGTATGATAAGTCGGTAATACATTGATTTAACATTAAGAGGATAAGTCCGCAGAGGGGGCTCATATATAGAACTAGCCATGGGTTACGCGATCGATCACAGTAGCAGGGGTCGGACTAAGGTAACTATCACTCTACACACTAATACAAATAATCAATCCCTGAGACGGATTTTCGTCTCGATTATGTCAAAGACAATACTTATAAATCTGAGGCATAGAATTAAATTTTGTGATGCGGCCGGGAATCGAATCCGGACCTCTGTGCTTACAAGGCTGACGCTTACTGTTAGACCACCACGCCACTAACGTTTAAGGCGTGGAGGGAAATCGTACTTACACTTTTCCGAGGCGCCTTAATCGATAGTTGGGTGGTGGTATAACGGTAAGACGTGGAGGTCCGGGTTCGACGCCCGGCCGCATTAGAAATTTTAATTCAATGCTTCAGATTTATAACCCTATATACTGTTTTGCAACACCCGAATATTACGGTGTAAGTGATAGCATTATCGCAACCGTCGTGATAGTAGAGTACATCGAGCAAGCATGTGCTACTCTGAGACGAAAACTGGAGCACGCCGTCCGTGCGATGTTGACACCTCAAGAAACTGCAAGCGAATTGGTTGGGAAGCTTCTCTCCAGGTTACTTCAAGACTCCTGTGGACTTCCGCAGTATGCGAATAGTTCCCTGTAGCCAACATAGCTGAGGGAGGGAGGAGTAGGCGGTACTGGTGTTACTGCCCGCCGGCAGCGGATGACTTCTAGCATAAAAGGTTGGCTGTCCTGAATTCCCAAACCAAGGCAACACGTCTCCCTCTGGACGTGATTATTTAAAAAAATGTATATCTTTTATTTTTTTTTAGTACAAAAACATATTAAACATTTCGTTTACTTCTTTATTAGTTCATATTGTCTACTGACTTCACTAAGGTGACATACTATGGAACTTCGAGAAGCATGGTGCTACACACAAAGCTATACGACAGTTGCTACACATTATGTTTGTGCTCTTTTCTTTGTTTTCGGTGCTACAGTGGCGGCACCTTCTGACTGAAGTACCTTGTGTTGGAAAATGAGTTCCAACGTTCGCCAGACGAACTTCATCTGGAACTCTAGACACGCCTCTTTTTGGTGTCTGAAAATGAACCGTCCATCCACTTCGCTTACGACTTGAGAAGCCGGAGATGAGCTGCCTTGTCTGGTGCTACCTAAATGTTAGCTGGTCTGCTTTTGTCTTCTGTAACTTCCAGATAATTTAGGCACTGACAAATGCCAAATCTACAGCAAAGAAAGATAGTGTGTGCCTCCACTGCCATGAACGACGACCTACAGCATACCGTTCGCGTAGTTGATATACACGAATACTACCTCCCTCGTAAATATAAAAGCAGACAAATACGAGTCATTTCACACGCATAAGGAAAGCACGCTATATAAAAAATGTAAATAAATAAATAAATAAAAATAAAAAAAAATAAAAAGAAAAGAAACACGCTGTTACGGTCGAAACAGTAGCTTGTTTTCCTGCATAAATTACGCTTCTGCATTGACTAACAATGTAGAAAAACAACCACTTTCGCACCCCTATTGACAATCGATAAGATATGTAGTTAGCACACTATGACAGAGATGGTACAATTTAGAAATGGGAACACGGAGTACCACTGAACTTATAGCGAAAACAAATAAGTGGGAACTATAGTTTCCACTGGTCACTAAAGGGTTAAGTAAAGGGGGAGTGCAAAATTGATCTTGCTACTCCAACTGATGCTACTCTATAAAGGCAATAAATTGCTTTAGTCGGTTGACGTGGCAAAATTAATTTACTAGTGTTAATGACGCATTGAAGTTTGAAGAATTATAAATTAATTGATAATCCTGTGTTTGTGATCAGTCTCCTCGGAATTTAATTCGGAATTAAATATGTCAGCACAAATAAGATGTTATTTTTATAGCTCTGTTTCATGGTGTGGACAGGTGCTGCGGTCTTGCCACGTGTCCTCCATGCTTCACCAAGTTACAGCGTCAGGATGCAAAGTTTACTGTCGCCAGCTCGCCATTGGCGACCGAAAATTGGCAGTTGGCGATATGGGCTTACACAGTAATTCATATTTTCTGAAATTACTGGTGCTAGTTTCAGAACTGTACAAGCATGAAGAGCTAAGCAGTAATTTTATAGATGAATAAGGCAATCCTCCGTTTCCAGATAGTTGAATAAGGATATTTTAAATTTTTTAACATCCTTTCTCATAGTGCAAACAACAGATGTCATTGAACGCCAGTTTTCTGTTGACTTCAAGGCTACCGTACCTTCTCCGTACTCTAGGTTTGTTGAAGTAGCTGTCAGCGGGTTTAAGCGCATGTGCAGAGCTGTGGAATTTTGCGACAATGCTCCTAAACCACTGGACCGATTTCCACCAAATTTGGTACACACATTCCATACCGTGAGGTAACAGTTACTGCAGGGTTAAGAATAACATACGACACATGGTTCAGAAGATATGAAGTCATAAACAATAGGAATCGCAAGAAACTGTCACCCAATGCAGCAAGACTTTACAAATACGCTACATGAGAATGAGAGTTGATGACTTGCAACAAACTTTGAACATAGTTTCAAACCTTTATTGAACTATTTCTCCCTGACAACCATAGCAGAATTATGAAAGGAAAAAATTTTCTCGCGTACTACTTTTCCGCTGTTCATGGACTAAAACTACGGCATTCGATATGTAATTACAATTTATAATTTGTACACTACAAATTGTAAACGCAGGAAATCTTACAGACAGTATACATGCATATAGGTTAGTGTACCTTCTAAATTCTACCACAGTACGACACGAAGTTCATGAGATATGAGCACATAAACAGTGACGTTCATGGAAAACCATCCAATCACGCACCAAGTTTTAATCTATTACTTATTTACTACTAATTGCATTCCTAAGAGATTTTATAGACATACAGCCCTTATACAAATGAATATATACCTGAAAAATGGCAGATATAAATAAATGCCCGGGCAACGCCGGGTTTCAGCTAGTCTAATATATAAAGCAGAGCGTCCGTATATCTGTACATGTTGCATACAGATCTACAGTTTTTTCCAATCTTTATGACACTTTGTACACGTAAGCTTCAATCCATGAGGACGGTCGCCGTAAGTGTAAGAATCACATACGATATATAGTTCACGAGATATTACGTCATAAACAATGAGATGCGCGAAAAACTGCTGAATTTTGTGACAATGCTGCTCATTTTCTCCTAAGCCATTCGACCGATTTCAACCAAATTTGTTACACACATTCCTTACCATGTGGAAACAATTGCTACATGGTTAACAATCACATACGGCAAATGGTTCAAAAGATATTACGTCA
The DNA here is from genome assembly GCA_026315105.1 of Locusta migratoria. Lineage (NCBI taxonomy): Eukaryota > Metazoa > Arthropoda > Insecta > Orthoptera > Acrididae > Locusta > Locusta migratoria. Next base: position 326,594,089 of record CM048750.1, read on the forward strand.
TAACCAATAGAAATCGCAAAAAATGCCATATAATGCGGCGAGACTTTCGAAATACACTGTATGAGAATGGCAGTACTTAGCGAATTGCAACAAACTTTAAACATAATTTCAAACCTTTATTAATTTTTTTCCGCTGGCAACCATAGTAAAATGATAAAAGGAAAAAATGTTTCTCGCTTACAACTTTTCCGCTGTTTATGGAGTAAAACTACGACTTTCGGTATGACGTTACAATTTATAATTGAACACTACAAATTGTAGCGACAGAAAATTTTACAGGCAGTATACACTTATATAGTTGAATGTAGCTTGTAAATTGTATCACATTCCGACACGTAGTTCATGAGATATGAGCACGTAAACAGTAACGTTCCGCTGTTCATGGACTAAAACTACGGCTTTCCGTATGACGTTATAATTTATAATTTCGACACTACGAATTGTAGCTGAAGGAAATTTTACGGATAGTATACAAGCATATATTTGAGTGTACCGTCTAAATTGTATCGCAGTACGACACATAGTTCATGAGATATGAGTACATAAACAATGGCGTTCTTGAGAAACCACCCCATCACGCACCAAATTTTAATATATTACTTCTTTACTACCAATTGTATTCCCAATAGATTTTACAGACATACAGCCCTTATACAAATGAATATATACCTGAAAAACTGCAGAAATAAATACCCGGGCAACGCCGGGTTTTCAGTTATATATAAAGCAGAGTGTCAGTATGTTTGTTTGTGTGTACGTGTTGCATACAAATCTACAGTTTTCATCCAATATTTTTCAAATTTGGTATATGTAAGCTTTAATCCATGAGGACGTTCGCCGTAAGTGTAAGACTCACGTACGATAGATAGTGAACGAGATAGAACGTCATAAACAATGAGATGCGCGAAATACTGCTGAATTTAGCGACAATGCTGCTCATTTTCTCCTAAACCACTCGACCGATTTCAACCAAATTTGGTACATACATTCCTTACCGTGAGGTAAGAATTTCTGCAGAGTTAAGAATCACATAGACCCATGATTCAGAAGATATGATGTCATAAACAACAGGAATCTCAAAAACTGCCACATAATTCGACGAGACTTTATAAATACGCTATATGAGATTGAGAAAACTTAGCGGCTTGCAACAAACTTTAAACATAATTTCAAACCTTTATTAAACCTTTTCTCGCTGAGAACCGCTGCAAAATTATGAAAGGAAAAAGTTTCTCGCTCACTACTTTTCTGCTGTTCATGGACTAAAACTACGGCTCTCGGTGTTTACCTTATTTGGTTATTTCTAACATGCTCCATTACAATATTTGAAATACTTCATGTTTAGGTATTTTTTAACTAGTTACATAAAAAACAAGTGTAATTATGGGATACAATGAGTTGAGAAAAGTGTTCAATTTAAATTTTCACAACTGTAAACTACCGACTGGAAAATGATGTTTCTTAACGGTACAACACATATTACAGATGTTCAGATAACTTTTTTTTTTTTTTTTTTTTTTTTTTTTTTTTTTTTTTTTTTTTTTTTCAGTTCAGTAACGTAATTATTCGTAGGCTGTAAAAGGTTATTGCATTACAAAACTTGTGAAAGTTTTGTGGTTTATCAACAGACCAACTGCCTCTTTTTTTGCTAATACTCTTCTTCAATGCATCTCTCTCGTTGTTGAGTTCTCGGCACTCCCATAATAAGTGATTTGCTGGTTGATCACCCTCCGAACATTTATAAGTTGCACTTGCGGCTAAATTGAATCCATTGCTGAATAGTCGGAAAAATTCTTTTGTTATCGCAACCTTTGTAATTTTAGCCCATTGTCTTTCCCACCTTTCTATAGATGAGCATCTAAATTTTCTTATAATCACAGGCGCAGAAATTCTGTTGTAGCTTGTTGTCGCATCTTCTCGAGCTGCTTTTTTGGCTAGCTTGTCTGCCAGTTCGTTTCCAGGAGTTCCCACGCGGGCTCTTCTCCATTTAAAGTTGATATACAGTTACCTGTGTGTAAAGTCTCTAATTTTGTTTCTGATCTGTCCTATTAAATGTTTATGATTCCTGGAATTATCTAGCTAATCCAGTGTAATTCAGCTATCTGTGCGTATTGTAGCTGCCTTTTCAATATTCGTTTCTCGCATGTTACCCAGTTTCTCTAAGGCTCGCAAGATTTCTAACTGTTCTGCTTGATTAATGGTGCACCGTTTCCTTAATGTATACTTTAACTGACAAGCAGGTGTGCCATTAATAATTATTGCCACTCTAGAACCTGTTCCGTTCTCCGTATAACTGTCATCAGTATAAACTTCTATTGGATATTCCTTGTGTTCGTAGTTTTCTATCAGAGTTACTATATTTGCTGGATCGGGCCACTCTTTGTAATCTAACTGGGTGTCTTTAGAATGAGCCGCGTGTCCAATTTTTATGATTTTACATCCTTCAGCAATTTCTTGCAGTTTAATAATTATCGATGTGAGGCCTGTTAAGAAGCACAACGCTTCAGTAGACGTATTTCTATAAGCCTTAACAATCTTTATGTACATCAGACGTTGGATTCTTTGAATCTTCGTACAGTTATACTTTTTGTTTAGTGTGTGTATCCAAACAGGTAGTGCATATGCCAATGTTGGTAGTACAGATCCTTTGTAAATTATTGTCATTGCTCCTAAACCAAGTCCCAAGCTGTGCTGAGACGATTTAGGTAAGGAATGAATGAATCTCATGCCTTTGTCGGTCAGGTATTATATGTGTTCATTAAAGGTAAATTTAGTATCATTAATTACGCGTAAATATTGTTTCACTTGTTGCAAAATAATATTATTTAGAGATATATTAATTGCTACTTTGTCTTTTTGTTTTCTCCTCGTTATCAATATTGTTTTCGATTTTAGGTCATTGAATCAGATTTTGTTGTTTTGATCCCAAGCCGTGATTATTTCCATTTCTCTGTTGCAGTTGTCGTCAGCGATAGCCACCGCTATAGTTTCAGTCATCACAATCAAATCATCTGCAAATACTATGACTTTTGTGTTAGCTGGGTAATTCAAATTCAAGAGAGTTATACTGAATATTCTAAAAAGCTGGTCCACAACAAGATCCCTATGGGCACCCTTTCGTCAGTTTCTGTTCTAGTTGGATGTTGTTAAATGCCAATACCGCCATTCTGTCACTGAAATATGTTTTAGCTAAGTTATATAAGTTTCTACGGCAATGAAATTCTTGTAATGCATTCAGGATGCTGGGCCACCAAGCTGCATCAAAAGCTCCTTGAACGTCGAAACTCACCATTATTACATACTGTGAGATACGCTTTCCTCTATGAAATTCTTAAGAGGCAACAACGCATTAACCGTCCATTTCTGTGGCGTAAACCCGTACTGATTGTTGTTTAGAAGATTGTTAGAGAAGTGATGCATAATTATGTTGATTAACAACTTTTCCAATACTTTTTCCTTCTGTATTCAGAAGGCTGATGGAACGGAATGTCGACACTTTTTTCCTTACCAGGTTTAACGATGCGTACTATTTTCGCTCTTTTCCGCAATCTAGGAAAACAACTATAATATTAATCAGTGAGATAGTTGGGAATAATGCTATGGAGTCGAATTAGAACCTTACCCGTAACACCATTTTCACCAAGAGTCTTATATGCGGGCAAGTTCTGTCTCTGTAAAAGCTACCTCATCCATTGTTCCGTTGGGTCACATCATTTCAGATCTTATTAGCATATGATACTCCGTGTCTTATGAGTGATCATCCTCAGGCACAAAGTATTCGAGCACGTTGGTGGCAGTGTCCGTAAAGTCTTTTGTTGTCGTGTTATAGCTTTTCTTGAGGGTTGTCAGGGGAATATTATTTCTAATTTTCCCAGATGAAATTCTATAGCCTGCGTTCCAAGGGTTGTTGGTGTCAGGCTGCAGTATTGTTTCCAGGACTGTGTTCTAGCTTTCTGAATAGGTTTGCTGTATTCTTTCTTCTCTTTGCAGTACTGCTGCCATCGTAGTTCTCGGAGCTGTTCCCTTCCTCTCGTCCTTTCATATACTCCCCTTAAATCATTAGTGCTCTTTCGCATTGTTGTAAGTACAGATGTTTTCTCCCGTTTTTGTAAGTAAGGTGACTGATTCGTGAACGCTTTATTGCAAGAAGTTTCGAGAACAGCTCCAAATTCTATATCTTTTTCAGTTTGAACTTTTTCAGAAAGGTTCTGGTCTATTTCCCTTGAGTTGTCTCTGTCTGTCTGCTGTAAATATTTGTGTGTAAGCTCTTCCACCAGATTGTCTTCGAAATCTTTCAGTTTATCGTCTTTAATAATATATTTTTTGGCCAACAATATGCTTTCAGCATATGTCCTGGGGGGCGTTCCTATATTGAAAGTTATAATTTTTTTGGTCGGAACAACTCTCTTCTTTGCCACAGTTCCATTGGCTTAGAATTGGAAGTAAATTAGAAGTAGTTATTGTTAAATCAACTCTACTCTTTCCTTGACTGTTTTCAACGGTTGGTCCCTGATTCCCCTCATTCATATGTTGAGGGTATTCGAAGCCAGAAAGTCTTCCATATCCTTTCCTCTGGAGTTCGTTACTGTGTCATGCCACATGCTAGATCTTGCATTACTGTCCATAGCAATTACCAAACCAACTCCTGTATTGCAGGCTATCATGTCGTCAAGTTTCCTCAGATTATCTGTGATGGATTTTTTTAGAATCTAAGTTCATACTCGATATGAAAAATCGCAGTTTATCTTTTACTATTTCTACAAAAACGGAATATTTGTCTGAGAAGTGACTGATCTATACGGAATTAATGTCTTTGTTGCTTATTAGTATTGCAGCACTTTTCCTTGTGCTACCTACGCTGAATATCTTGTAACCTCTAGTGATTCTAACTACATTTTGATTGTAACAATAGGGTTCTTGGATGAAAGCAATGTCAATCTCATTTTGTGCAATAAACTGCATTAGGTTAGCAGTTGCAGCTCTGGAGTGCTGCAGATTTATTTGCATGCACCTGATTTGATTTCGAAAAGTCCGAGTCGCTGGAATTATAGGGCTATTTGTTGTAGTCATAAGCGATAATGTATTCTGTTAATGGTGTGTATTGTTTATTTCAGAGCGTCGAGATGATTGCGTTGTGGTTCTAGTATAGGCACTATGAACGCTTATCTCATTAATCTACAATCACCTGTTAAAGTGCACGCTGTAGGTGAAGGCGTTCATCAATCGCTTTGTCTTTTGCAAGACTTTTATCAATTAACTGGTAAAGAGCTGCAAAACCTTTGGTGTATTCTTTTGCTATCGGAAGTATTGTTTTCTGATTTCTTGTCTCTTTCAAAAAGCGTTGAATCCTTTTGAACATATGACATTGCCTTGAGAGGTCTGTACCGCCAGCAGCGCACTGCTCATTGAGGAATCTGATACTGATGAGCCACATTCGGATCCCATATCTGTCATTTCATCGTTTAGTTCCGCAGCAACAGACGCAGTTAATATGTCAGCAACAGATGATGCGTCTGCAGCTACGTGACCTTCGGCAGTAGCTGGGCGTGAAGCATTTTCATCAGGTAATGCCTCACTAACTTCATTTAAGTCAGACATTTGTTTAAACAGTATAGTAGTCCCACAAAATGCCATACTGTGCTCTTTTGATGTTGCAGATCTATACACTAATGTACCAGTCGAAGAATCCATATAATTAGTGAGACAAAATCTTTTGCACCATAAGAAACTAGATGTACCCCAAATCACTGAACTCATCGAGCTTTTAACACTAATCTTATTAACTATTTCTGTTTTAATGGTGAATTTTTTCAACAACACCATCGCTTGGATGGGATGCTGCTTAGCTGGCACCCTAGCCAATATCGTTTTAGACAACATTGAATACACAGTATTGAATAGGAGCTCTGAATCAGTAAACAAAATCATGTAATACAAAAGATACGTTAATGATACCATCATTTTAATACAAGGAGGTGAGAGTGATGTTCATGATCTGCACCAAGTGTTTAATGCACACCCATCATTACAGTTCACCGTTGAAATTGAAGAGAATGGAGGGATTAATTTTCTTGGTGTAAGGGTTGAAAAATGTAATGACAGACATCAGTTTGACATTTGTAGGAAACCTACTTCTACAGGCGTAATAATTAATAATCAATTATTCCACCCTACCACATACAAATATGCCTTTTTCAACTACATGTTAGATATGGTTATTAGGTTACCATTATCACAGCAAAAACATACAAAAAGAACTTAACATTCTAGACCATATTGCTATCAAAAATGATTTTGACCAGAAAATAGAGAGTTGTACCAAAAAAGGATTAAAACTTAAAAAAAATCAAGACATTACATTAAAAAAGATAAATGAGAAACCAAAACAAAACTTTGCCGCTATTCCATATTGTGGTAAGATGTCTGATAAAATTAAATATCTATTTAAGAAGAGTAACACAACTGTTTCTTTCCAAACTGAAAATAGTTTAGGACAGAAACTATGTCACAACATCCATCAAGAATCAATCTATGATCAGTCAGATGTCTAGAAAATTAGTTTTTTGCAATGTGATAAAATTTATATTGGTCAAACAGGAAGGAAACTTAAAACCAGATTCAATGAACATTCCTACCCAAGCAGCACCTCTGCTTTAAGTACCCATTTAAAAACACACCACCACACATTACAGCGTATGTCAGACCAAATGGAACTACTACACCGAGTAGATAAGTGCTGGACGATGAATCATTAACAAGAAACTGAAATCTTTGCAAACATTATTGGCCACCCTGAAAATGTCCTTAATGAATAAATTGAACTAAAAAATAAAAGCTACTTAAATAATTTCATTAATTGCTTCAAATGCTTAGAGTGCCCCATATACGTTGACAGCTTGCATACGTTCGGCAACACTATTGTGGATATATATTTTTTTTCCATCGTTTATCAACTTAAATAATTTCATAGATTGCTTCAAATCCTCAGAGTGTTCCGTATAGTCCAGTCAATGAATGCATTGTAGAATGCATGGAATATGCGAGAATTTTTGACTTCAGGACTTTGTTAGGGATAATTAGGAGGTGAACATACTAAAAGTCCCTGCCCCTAGGGGGTGAGCTAAAGCACGGAGGGGGAAAGGTACCATTTTTTTGGTTTTCCGCTTATATCTCGAAAATGGTCAGCTTTAGGAAACAACTGTTCCAAAGAAAAATGAAAGATAATTTAATTTGCTATAAAATTGTTTCGATACATATACGTCGAATTCCCAACGGTTTTAGAGATATACGTTACTGAAAATCGACAATTTAGGTGTTTTGAGGGGCTGTAACGTTTTTACCTTATGAAACGTGCTAGCATGGTGAATAACAACAGTTTAACAATGACAAGAAGGTACTTGCGAGTAAAACAGAACATCTTTTTATAAATGTAGCTTTTCTGATAATGTTATGAATCATACGATTAAAGTATTTACAAGCACTGAAAGTGATTCAGAATGAAAAAGAAGTGCATTCAACTCAACATCTTTGTTTTTCTGAGGCGGAGGCGTTGAGGCTCATTTATTTTCGCCTGCACTGGATATGTCGTCAACTTCGTCGGTACCTAACGCCCGGGAGAGGGTTAACGATGGGAAAGCCCCACGACGAACATCGAAGGTGTGGTGTCGCACAAGTACAAAGTGCGCGCCACCTACTTTCGCCGCGCCCCGCCATGCACATACGGCGCGGCGTTCTCACGACAGCCACAAGCGCCCTCTGCTGCAACCCCGCTCGTGGCCACCACGGAAAGACATCGGTCACTTGGGACGGAGATAGCAACCAGTTAGGACCTTCGTAATCAGATAGGCACCAGTGAAGACTTTGCTATCGTACAGGCACTAAGCAGGCCTCTAACAACTCTGTATCAACATTCTGAAGTACTATGTAAAAGTTAAGTATTGTTACATTCTGTGCAATATATATCTCTTTCTAATTTACTCTAGTGTTTATAGTTTCTGGCTGCTCCCCTCCGTACCTGCACCAGCGTGCTATCTTTATTCCTGTGTCGGTCTCATTCCACTCGGCCACCGACACCGACGACGAGGCTGGGACACAAAAGCGGCGACGAAGTTGGGACTCAAAAGAAGGTCTGCCACTGGCTGGGGTTGGAATGGAGTGTTCTCACTTACTTCTTATTTCAGTTCACTTTAAAAGTTCACCAAACGTAGAGAAAGTTTGTGTGTCAGTATGTGTGTCAGCTTATTTTATTTTTTATTATTTATGAAAATTTTGACTGTGTAGTGGGCGCAATGGCTACTTGGTGTTTTTTATGTGATGAAACAATAGATGGACCAGGTGTTTCCACAGTGATGAAAAAGGAATACTATCACTCATCAGAGCTAGAATAGAAAGGGAAGATAGCAAGTTTAGACATCCTTCTGATTCATACTGAATGTCGAAAAAATTACATCAGGTTGCAATGGTTATGTTAGTTTTTTGAAGACCAATTGTCTTAGGAGAGGTTGTACCGTGGTTTTTAATTGGTACTCTGACATATCAGAGAGCATAAAAGCAGCCGATCAAAGTCGACGATATCAGCTCAGGAGGCATGGGGAACTGAATGTCAGTGTAGAAACTAAAATTACAGAGAAGCAAGAGGATTTCCTCTCCAAACTTAAAAATAAGAATCAGCTGATAAACCTGTTGATGATGCAACTACAATAAATGGGATAAATGGCCTTCAAGCTTCAGGTGATGCTGACAGTTATTAACAGATAACGTAATTCCTCGATTGCCATTATTGGAGATGATGTCGACTTAGCTGTTCTCTTAATAGCCAAATCTCCAACTGATCGTAACATTCTGCTTGTAGAACCAGGAAGAGGAAAGGTTAAGACGTGTTTATATTCTTCACAATAGCTGCAGCAGGAATTGAAAATGAAGAACAAAGCCAATTTCTTATTCTTACATGCATTTACAGACTGTGACACAACATCCATAGCGTATTGCAAAAGTAAAGTAGGGATTTCATAATGCATCGGAAGTCCAAAATCATACAAAATGCTGATGAGATATTTGTCAACAGTTCTTATTTCCCAACTCCATTGAGACAGTGGGAATCACGAGTAGTCTATAATGGTATGGAGCTCCAGCCACCACAAAATCCCCTAACGAGTTCCGCTACATATCATTTATAAAAGCAGCTGTGAACATGAAGCCTAATCTCTCAACTCTCCTTCCATCTGAAGCATGCATTCCGAACGTACCACCAAGTACGCCTTTGGTTAGGAGAGGAACCTAAAGATGGAACGCCGAATTGGCGTTGGAATGGCCAACTAATTCCTATACTCTCAGATGCTGGCCCTGACGAAATCTTGAAGTTTTTTCGTCGATGCACGAAAGGATGTGACAGTGGCAGATGTGGTTGCAGAAAAGCGTTGATACAGTGTTGTGTTACATGCCTGAACTGCATGTGCAACTGTAACAATGGAGTCGGAATATTAATTCAGGATGAAGATGACGATAGTGACATCGATACTCTACCAATTTCGTTGGACGTCTCCACTACCTCCTCCTCAGAAAAACGAAGATGTTGCTTTGAATGCACTAATTTTTCATTCTGAACCACTATCAGTGTTTCTAAAAACTGTAATTGTATGATTCATAATATTGCAATAAAAGCTACAATTATGAAAAGATTTCAATTGAAAGTTCCTTCTTGTCATTGTTAAACTATTGTTATTTACCATGCTAGCACGTTTCATAAGGTAAACGTCACAGCCCCTCAAAACACTCATTTATGGAGAGACATCGAAACTTAGCGCAAATCTTATAAATGATGTAACTTCTGATTACCTGAATACAAGGTAGCAAATGTGCATATCAAGTTGAAGTAAATTTAATGCTCTACAACTTTCTTTATCACAAATTTTCTGTGAAACGATCGAGTGAGTCACTATAAGTAAATGTTTGACAAAAGTAGTGAGGTAAAGATGATTTCTTACGAAATTGTCGATTTTCAATAACGTATACCTCGAAAACCGTTGGGAATTTGACGAATATATATATATATATATATATATATATATATATATATATATATATATATATATATATATCGAAACAATTTTATATCAAATTAAATTATCTTCCATTTTTCTATGGAACAGTTTTTTACTAAAGCTGACCGTTTTCGAGATATAAGCGGAAAACCAAAAAATGGTACCTTTCCACCCCCCTCCCTGCTTTAGCTCACCCCCTAGGGGCAGGAACTTTTAGTATATTCACCTCCTAACTATCCCTAACAAAGTCCTGAAGTCAAAAATTATCGTATATTCCATGCACTCTACACCCCTCTTTTGAGCACTCATTGACCGGACTAATATTAGTTAACTGCTTTCATACTTCAAGCAACACTGTTGTTGATATATATCCTTTCAATTTCCCATCGTTCATCAACCTCATGGTAATATGTAGTACATGCTCTCCGTTCTGAATTGCGCTAGCAACGTTTACGTTCAGATAACTTTAATATGATCAACTCCTTACACTTGCTTTTACAACAGTAGCAAAATTAATATTGACCTTAGAACTTCATGTTAGCAAATTGACCGTAGCACCACACCTGTGGTAGGTGACTTTGCTTAATGTGTTGCCTTCTCTTTACTTATTCCTAATTTTATTAGTATTAGACCAAGATCAACACGTATGTATAGCTTTATTATAACACCTTTATCTAAAGTAGTACTGAGGCTATAATTTTATGTTTGTAAATTAATTACACCATCATACCTGTAGTAGGTGATTTTGTTTACTGCTTAATTTTCTGTTTAATGTTATATTATTATGATCAATTTTGTCAAAGTTTTTATAGTTTTATTCGATGACTTAACATTTACATCCTAGATGCTTAAATTATACTGTAGTAGTAATGACCAGAGACAGTGGTTGCCTCTTAATCAACTTCCCAACATATGAATCCTGTTAACTTATAGAATTTTGGTATCTTGTAACATCTTCATTGACGACACTGTTCATCATTATGTAATTCACTATATATATATATATATATATATATATATATATATATATATATATATATATATATATATATATAATTACTGTCGCTGTGTAAATTTCGTTACACATGTGTTAACGATACAAGAAGCGAGCACATTGGCAATTTGTTACATCTTTGACATACCCTGATCTCTGAGTCTGTTACATTTTATTTTTGACTTGTTGTATTACCAAATAGTACTGTTTTTATTTACGCTACGTGCAGAAATCCCTTGATGTTGTCGATATTGCTATCACTTTTAACTTGTATTTTAATTGCTTTTATAGCTATGACGACACTGTCAACTTATTCAGAAAATGTATAAAACTAAACTGTTCATGTAATTTGGTAGGTACTTCTACCATGGATGAAGATCTTTATATTTTATATGTGTGTCACACTGAAGCTTAACTAATTTGTACTATCGTACAAATGTCTGGAAGATGGAACACTCCCGAAACCGGTAGCACAATAAATTAAACCTTACATGACAGCAAAGTGTACAATGCATTTCCTGTACAATGCATTTCTTTCATTTAAGTCATTTGTTTCCATTAGGTCAGTTTCATTTGCCAAACTTTTGATCTGCTATTCGCTGGAAGAAGTACTATTATTAGCAAGGATTGAGTTTACCGACAGTTTCTTTATTAAAATCGATATCAGATCTTGGTCTTTTAGATCGTGTAGGTGATATTTCTAGACCGGTAGCAGAACAGACCGCTGTATGTTTCTCTATTTCAGACTGTGTAATAGGCAAAGGATTTGTAAGAGCTACTTCTTATACTGACTGTTTTGGCTGTTGTGTTGCAGCGTTTTGTATAAGAGCATTCGCCATTCGGAACAGTTAGTAATTGGGAGTAATTTAGTAATTTTTCTTGATGTAACCAACAACTTTACAATGGTGGCATACAACGTCATCCATGGTAGGCCTAATGTACAAAGTGAAATAATTACCTTCATAAGGAATCTGAATTGTAGCTGGTAATTTGCTTAAATCTTCGAATAAGTATTCAGTAGTACGACGAAATGATTCTATATGAGGAGATACCGGGACCTTGGAGCCGGCTGGAATATTTCTGTCATGTCCTAGTATACGTCCGCATTTCGGCATTTTTTTATTCGTATGTCAGCATTTGAAAAGCCACGGCGGAGGGGCCGAGCGCATAGAGGCGCTATGCTGCGATGCGTGAGGCCGTTCCCCGTCATGTGTTCGAATCTCCCCTCGGGCATGGATATTTGTGCTGTCTTTAGTATAAGGTAGTTCATAAGTAGTGTGTAAATTTAGGGACTGATGACCCCGCAGTTAAGCTTTACAAACATTTGAAAAAACACTCGTGTACTGGTACATTTAAATCGCCTTACTGGCGTCAGCGCGTCTTTAAATAAGCAGATTACACTCTTGCACTAAACTATCTACGTTGTCAAAAGTTCTTGTAAAAATACAAATATTGCCCCCTCATATCCGCGAGCAATGCGTGATATTGATACCAGAGATAATGTCACTTACCGATTTGATGTAATCATCAATTACGGTATTGTGAACGTTGTCGATAATCAAAGCTTTTTCTGGTGAAATCACATTTTCGTAACAAACGGGTGCGATCTGGCTGAAACCACTGGTGCTGGATGAGACGATTCAGTCGAAGAAGTTTCCATTTTGCTTCCTTCACCACGCACGTTCGAAGATTCGGTGTTAACAGCTGACTGTGACTGCAGCGCCGCGCTGTAAGCGTTTGAGTAGCTCGCCATGCCGATGAAGCTTTCCTATTTAACTCAGTGACACAGGTGGGTTAGCCCGTACGATAAAACGAATTACTGCATAGTGAAACTCTTGTAGTGCATAATAACAAATCACGTTCAACAGAAGTAACATTTACTTTAAACCATTATCTGAAATACTTTTGGAACAGCAGACAGTCACACGTGTTTACGTTAGTAGCTAGACAAAGGTACTCTACAGCATTCGGTATGACGTTGAAATTTATAATTTCAACACTGCAAATTGTATCCGCAGGAAATTTTACAGACATTATACAGGCATATAGTAGAGTGTACCTTTTAAATTGTATCACATTACTAGACGTAGTTAATGAGATATGAGCACATTAACAGTAACGTTATTAACGATGTCTGTGTAGAGACAGGAATTAGTGATCATGATATCGTCATAGCGTCGATAGTGACCAAAGTTCATAAACCAATCAAGAAGGCTAGGAGCGTGTTTTTGTTGGGAAGAGCCAATAAGCAAATGTTACGATTGCACTTAGAAAATGAATGGGCATCGTTTAATTCCGGGACTATGGATGTAGAGGAATTGTGGACTAAATTTAAGTGCATTGTTAATAAAGTGTTAGAGAAATACGTGCCAGTAAAGATGATTAAGGATGGAAAAGATCCACCGAGGTATAATAATAATGTTAGAAAGCTGCTGAGAAAGAAAAGGCTGTTGCACTCTCGATTCACAAAAGAACACGCAAATGACGACAGGCAAAACTTAGTAGAGGTTCGTGCGTCTTTAAAAAGATCGATGCGCAAAGCATACAATAATTATCACAGCAATACCTCAGCAAAAGATCTTTCCGAGAACCCGAAAAAATTCTGGTCTTATGTAAAATCGATAAGCGGGTCAAAGCCCACTGTCCAGTCACTCGTTGATCATTCCGGGGCAGTAATAGACGAAAGCAAACGGAAAGCTGAAGCTCTAAATTCAACCTTTAAGAAATCTTTCACGCAGGAGGACCGCACAAATGTACCATCATTTGATCAAAGTACTAATTCCGAAATGGGGGACATAGCAATAGGTATTTCCGGTGTAAAGAAGCAGCTGAGAGAGTTAAATACGAAAAAGTCTGCTGGTCCGGATGGAATACCAGTTCGGTTTTACAAAGACTGTTCTGTGTCGTTAGCCCCCTACTTAGCTTGCATTTATCGCGAATCTTTAATTCAGCGCAAAGTTCCTAGTGATTGGAAAAAAGCGCAGGTGACTCCCGTTTATAAGAAAGGAAAGACAACTGACCCACATAATTACAGGCCAATATCGTTGACATCAGTTTCATGTAGAACTTTAGAGCATATTCTCAGTTCGAATAAGTTTCTTTCCATGAATCAGCACGGGTTTAGGAAACATCGTTCATGTGAAACTCAGCTTGTCCTTTTCTCTCATGACATATTGCGAGCCATGGATGAAGGGCAACAGCCGGATTGTGTTTTTCTCGACTTCAAAAAGGCGTTCGACGCGGTGCCATACTGCAGACTGCTAACGAAGATACGAAGATACGAGATTATGGAATAGGTTCACAGATTTGTGACTGGCTGGAAGACTTCCTAAGTAATAGAATGCAGTACGTCGTTCTCGGCGTCGAGTGTACCGTCAGGCGTGCCCCAGGGGTGTGTGATAGGAGCGCTATTATTTTCTATCTATATAAATTATCTGCTGGACAGAGTAAGTTGTAATGTGCGGCTGTTTGCTGATGATGCTGTGGTGTATCGGAGGGTGTCGTCTGTAACTGACTGTAATAGCATAAGGGATGACTTAGACAAAATTTCTAGTTGGTGCGAAGAATGGCAGCTAGCTCTCAATGTAGAAAAATGTAAGGTGATGCGAATGAATAGAAAAAGCAATCCCATAATGTTCGAATACAGCATTAGTAGTGAGCTTCTCGATGCTGTCGCGTCGTTCAAATATCTAGGCGTAACATTGCAGAGCGATATGAAATGGAACGAGCATGTAAGGACAGTTGTGAGTAAGGCTGACAGCCGACTTCGGTTTATTGGGAGAATTTTGGGAAGATGTGCTTCAGCTGTAAAGGAGACTATAAAACGCTTACACGACCACGTCTTGAGTATTGCTCAAGTGTTTGGGACCCGCAGCAGATCAGTTTAAAGGAAGACATAGAGGCGGTTCAGAGGTGAGCAGCCAGATTTGTTACCGGTAGGTTCGACCAATGCGCGAGTGTCACGGAAATGCTCCGGCAACTCAATTGGGGATTGCTGGAAGAAAGACGACGTTCTTTTCGTGAATTTCTGTTAAGTAAATTTAGAGGGCCGGAATTTGAAGCTGAGAGTAGTACGATCTTGCTGCCGCCTACTTACATTTCGCGTAAAGATCACAAAGACAAGATAAGAGAAATTAGGGCTCGTACGGAGGCATATAGGCATTTTTCCCTCGTTCAATTTGGGAGTGGAATAGGAAAGTAAATGCCTAGTAGTGGTACAGTGTACCCTCCGCCACGCACCTTACGGTGAATTGCGGAGTATTTATGTAGATGTAGATGTAGAACGTTCATGGAAACCGTTCCATCACGCACCAAGTTATAATCTATCACTTCTTTAGTACTAATTGCATTCCCAAGAGATTTTACAGACATACAGACCTTATACAAATGAATAAATACCTGAAAAATAAATACTCGGCCAACGCTGGGTTCTCAGCTAGATATATATACAGGGTGTTTCACTAAATGCGTTTCATCCTTATTACAGGCATTCTAATACGCATTGGAAAGGAATTGGCATTATTTTATTGTGATATCTGGCTCGTATTCCAAGAGACAGGATGTAATTTTATTGCTATTTCTCGCTTGCATTCGAAGAGAAATGGCATAATTTTAGAAATATATTTACATTGTTCTGCAGCACATTATCACGAGCCGCCACTGATGAAATGTACTGAGCGTCCTGTAGCACCAGTGCTGCCAGATGTAGGGAATTTTCCCTACACGAAGGTACTTTTAATCATTAAAATCATGTAGGGAATTTTCATCCAAAAGTTCCCATGCGTAGGTACTTTGGTAAAATTTTACAATCGCCGACACATGCCTTGCGGGTAATGTTGGCAACAGAACGGTTGTCAGCGCGCGGGAATGAAGCCGACCAATTGTGGCAAAGTTTGAAGTAGCCAATAATATTTTAGACGGCATAGTTGTTTTCTGTTCTTAGTAAACAATATTAATTTGAAAACTTAGTTTCGGACACATTAACATTGATGCGAAATATGATTTTAATATACGGGGTGTTTCACTAAATGTGTTTGCCTCTTTAACTTATAAAATAATAGGAGACGGGAAATTTTAATGCGTTAGGTCAACACAAGAAATGTTACACTTTCTGCGGAGCTATGAACATAGTTTATTGTATCATTTTCCAAAGAGTTACAGCACAAAGATGTAATTTTTTTTAATGGAACAATAGTTTTTTCTATCGTGCATTGGATTCATTGAAACCAGCTGCGTCCAAGTCAATTTAAACTACATTCCTATCACTGTTAGTTTGGGAGCTACAACCCTTCAAAGTTTCAGGGGCTGATACCACAAGCGCTGCGCATAATGCAATGCGCCTTCTAAATGTGGTGCGGCCGAGTTGTAACGTCGCCGGTGTCACGGAGCGAGAAGCTTCCTCGATGCGCTGTTGTTCGTGTATGCCATAGTCATCCGATGTCAGAAACTGTGGTATATTGAGCCCCGGTTGTTTGTGTGGCTCCAACTGTCGGGTATACGGCCGTGTGCAGCGACAGTCGGCAGTCTAACAGCGCATCGAGGAAGCTTCTCGCTCCGTGACACCGGCGACGTTACAACTCGGCCGCACCACATTTAGAAGTCGCATTGCATTATACGCAGCGCTTTTGGTATCTGCCCTGAAATTTTGAAGAGTTGTAGCTCCCAAACTAACAGTGATAGGAATCTAGTGTAAATTGATTTGGACGCAGCTGGTTTCAACGAATCCGGTGCATAATAGAAAAAAAAAACTATTGTTCCTTTAAAAAAATTATATCTTTGTGCTATAACTCTTTGGAAACTGATACAATAAACTATGTTCATAGCTCCGCAGAAAGTGTAACATTTCTTGTGTTGTCCTACCACATTAAAATTTCCCGTCACCTATTATTTTATAAGTTACAGAGGCAAACATACTTAGTGAAACACCCTGTATATAAAATATGCACCTTCCGTACCAGTCATCGGCAGTGCAAAGTGTGCCGATACTCTGCTATCGGCATTCAGTCTTACTATTTATCGGCAATGGGATGTAAAACGTTATTAAACTGATGGATGTATTTAGCGATTAAATGCGTCTTTTAAATCTAAATTTAAAGTGCCAATTACCCTACACGTTTATAACGTATCGCTTCTTCAGTCATCGGCTTAATCACGATGTAACAAACAGTTTCTTTTCCTGTTAAATAACATTTTAATTTTCATCTGAATAAAGGAGAAGAATATTTACCGCCTATAAGCGCACTATTTAGCTACATTTAAAATGGAAAATTGCAAATTTTTTTTATTCTGCTGATCCTAGTTATAACTTTAGAACAAAGTTGTGAAATAATTGTACTTTTGATGGTATTCAGTTCATAGCCGGAACTATTTACTGCAGACAATGGCGTTTATGCATGAAAGTGCTTTTGAGTCTCGTATTGTGCACTAGGGTGGTTTGGAGTCTATGATTGGAAGCACAGGTGGCAGTGGGTGAGTGTGGCGAGCAAAAATCTTCGAAATACGAAGCAATGAATACTCCAAGCAAAAGCTACATAGCCGGCCGCGGTGGCCGTGGAGACTGAGGCGCTCCAGTCACGGTCTGCACGGCCACTACGGTCGTGGGTTCGAATCCCCCCTCGGTCATGGATATTTGTGCCGTCTTTAGTATAAGGTAGTTCATGAGTAGTTTGTAAGTTTAGTGGCTGATGACCCCGTACTTAAGTCCCATAAGCTTAACAGACATTTGAACATTTTGAAAAGCTACATACTTTGTGACTTGCAAGCAAAGCTGGCACTGCAGTCTTGAGTCTTTCATCGTGCTCTACCGTGTATTGATGTACGTGTATGAACGATTATGGTTTGTCACTATTTCGTGTAGTCACTTAATGTCAGAAATCGGTGTACTGCTTATGACTAGAAATTTCCTGCCTAGTGCACCTCATACTCATCAGCTGTGCTCTGCAATTAGTAGCAAGGATTAGAAAAGGTTTTTCTTAACTTGTTCACAATCGGAATACAATAGGAAAAGGGTTACGTGGCTGGGTTTTTCAGCGATATCAAAAAGAGGACACTTGCGGCAAAACGCACGGGCAGTTCCTCTATAAAGATCGGATGATTTGCTAGATCACAATGTACCATATACAATGACGTAATTTATTGCTGTCTAACCTCTCCAGTCTCTAAGTGCACATATGTGCACCAGGGTTCATAAACTGTCATCTGTCTGTGGCGTATTTTGTGTGCTCAGACCGCGAGTGCACAATCGTGTATCTGTTCGTTTTCAAATGACGCCACTTGTATAGCCCTTGCAGCAGTACTTCTGGAACTACACGAATCAGAAGTTTGATGTTAGTGAAGCTGGCAGTCCGGCAGCGTCGTTATGACAACAAGTAACAAGTAAATAATACATAAATAATACATGTCATATATTCTGTGAATATTTAATAAAATATAAAGCTTTATGTGTTTACCTTTCTTGTAGTGAGTGATAAGTGAAGTTTGAAGAATCATCTGAAATACAGACAATGTGAATTATTTCAATTTTCCTGGGCAATAAATGCCGATGGTTTCATAGTACACATCTGTGTACCTTGGTTCTTTGTGTGTGCTTTTACAATAGCTCTGTACTTCATAACGTACCATATTTTGGCAACTCGTGTGCTACGTGATGAAGAGATATCACGCATACTAAAGAGAAGTGTTGCCGTATATTCAAATTCTGCATCTGAGGATGATTTATTTGCTGTAATGAATCGACAGCGTACGAATTCTGACTCCGCACGTGATGCTCCTTGTTACTTTTTAGCATGCCTAATATTGGCGCATCTCTGGAGAGGAATGTGATTCCAGTGGACCCAAAGGAGACTTGGAATCTTTCACTGAATTATTTCCAGTTGAATTGTGAGAGATTAGACAAACTTCAACTCAGTTAAGACTAGTTCACTTAGTTTCAAAGCGCATCAGAAATTTTGCATCATGTTGGGATTAAAATTGTCATAGGGACTCATACAAAACTATTTGGCAGTAACAAATACTTGGAAAAATTTACTGTAAAATTTCTTACTGTAAATAAAATATGTAGGTCGTATAAATACATTTAAGTACAGTATGTTCCATTAAGAAAATTTAGGAAATATGTTTACGATTGAAACCCGAGGTACACAAGTGTGTACCATCAATGTTCAAAAAATGAAAATTTTCCAAATTGTAAAAGGGAGAAATATGGTGTCTGTGAAACCTAATAAACAAAAAAATATTGACATTTTCAAAATTTTAAATTAACCTTTGCACTGGGACTGGAGAGGTTAAATTATTACCAGCGCGTAGACAGGCCGCGTGGTCTAAAGCGCCATTCTACTGTACGAACTGAGTGGCCGTTCCCGTCGCAGTATCAAATCCTCCCGCGGTCATGGGTGTGTTTCTTGTCCTTAATGTAGCTTAAAAATGTAAGGTCTGATGGTCATAGTTGGTGCAACAGGTTTACAAACATTTGTTACTTGCAAGGACACTAATGGTCAAGCTTCTCTTCTTATTGTCATAGGCTTTCTTTGACTTGTACCAATTTGGCATGGAGTCTAATATTTCGAACAGACTCTACTTTGCTCTCCTACAAACGCTTCAAAAACGATTTTTCCAACGAACCGATTCCTAATGTCCCGCACAAAACTGAAGAAAGGTAAGTATTGGGTTGATTTTAGAGTTATTGCCGAAATTTATGCCATTACATATGATTTCTATTATAAAAATTATTGCACTTCAGTTGAAATGATACTACTGCCACTTTTTCCTATAAAATACTGAAAAATGTAGCGCACCAGCTTCTTGGAGCGTTGCTATTGTCTATATCGTATAACTCCATAAAACTGATAAAAGACACTTAATAATCTACTGAAGCAGGTTATTATCAGCTAGTAACTTTTCATTAGTTACAGGGGCAACAGTCTGGATGATTGACTGAGCTGGCCATGCAACATCAGCTAACATGGCTTTGCCATGCAGTTACTGCGAACGGCTGGAAGCAAGGGGAAACTACAGTCGTTACTTCTACATGCAGATCTACTGCATGACTATATGATGATGGCGTCATCTTGGGTAAAACATCCCAGAGGTAAAATAGTCCCCATTCGGATCTCCGGGGCAGGGACTACTGAGGAGAATGTCGTCATCAAGAAAAATAAAACAAGCATTCTACGGGTCGGAGCGTGAAATTTTCTAACCCTTAATCACGTAGGTAAGCTAGAAAATTTGAAAAAAGAAATTGATAGGTTAAAGTCAGATATGATTGGGATTAGTGAAGTTCGGTGGCAGGATGAACAGGATTTCTGGTCTGGTGAGTACAGGATAATCAATACATAATCAGTTAGTGGTAACGCAGGAGTACGTCTGATAATGAATAAGGAAATAGGAATGCCGGTAAGTTACTATGGACAGCATAATGAACGCATTATCGTAGTAAACATATACACGAAGCCAACACCGACCACAGTAGTGCAAGTGTATGTGCCAACTAGCACGGTCGATGATGATGTCGAAAAAATGTATGAGGAGATAAAAGAAATCATTCAGAAAGTTAAGGGAGACGAATACTTGATTGAGATGGGGGACTGAAACTCGGTAGTAGGAAAAGGAAGAGAAGGAAATGTAGGTGAATATGGACTGGGAAAAAGGAAATGCCGGCCGCGGTGGCCGAGGTGACTGAGTTTGGTTTAATCATCATAAAGAAGGCTGTATACGTGGAAGAGGCCAGGAGACACTGGAAGGTACCAGATTGACTTTATAATGCTAAGGAATAGATTTAGATACCAGGTTCTAAACTGTAAGACATATCCAGGTGCAGATATAGATTCTGACCATAACTTATTGGTTATGAACTGCAGATTAAAACTTAAGAGACTGCAGAAAGGTAGAAAGGTTAGTATGGTTGCAAAACACTAACACGAATGATTCACAGACGAATGGAAAAATTAGTGGAATCCGACCTCGGGGAAGATCAGTTTGGATTTAGGAGAAATGTAGGAACACGGGAGGCAATACTCACATTACGACTTATCTTAGAAGAAAGGCTAAGGAAAGGAAAACCTACGTTTTTAGCGTTTGTCGATTTGGAGAAAGCTTTTGACAATGTCGACTGGAATAAACTCTTCCAAATTCTGAAGGTAACAGGGGTAAAATATAGGGAGCGTAGAGTTATATTCAACCTATAGAAAAACCAGACTGCGGTTATTAGAGTTGAAGAGCAAGAAAGGGACGCAGAAGTTGGGAAGAGGGTAAGACAGGGTTGGAGGCTTTCCCCAATGTTGTTCAATCTGTACATTCAGCAGGCAGTGAAGAAATGGAAGGACAAATTTGGAGACGGCATTAAAGTGCAGGGAAAAGAAATAAAAACATTACGGTTTGCCGACGACATAGTAATTCAGAGACCGCAAAAGATCTGGAAGAGCAATTGAATGGAATGGACAGTGTCTTGAAAGGAAGATATAAAATGAACATTAACAAGAGTAAAACGAAGGAAATGGAATTAAATGTCAGAAAATCAGGCGATGCTGAAGGAATCAGATTAGGTAATGAGACGATAAAAGTAGTAGATGAATTTTTTTATTTGGGTAGCAAGATAACTTCTGATGGCGGAAGTAAAGAAGATATAAAATGCAGAATGGCTATGGGAAGAAACGCGTTTCTAAAGAAGCGAAACTTGTTAACATCCAATATTAATTTAAATGTTAGGAAGTGCTTTATGAAAGCAATTTTCTGGAGGGTTGCATTGTATGAGAGTGAAACGTGGACGATAAGGAGTTCAGATAGAAAGATGATAGAATCTTTTGAAATGTGGTGCTACAGACGAATGATGAAATTAGATGGGAAGATCACGTATCTCATGAGGAGGTGCTTAACCGAATCGGGGAGAAAAGGAGTTTCTGGCATATCCTAACTAAGAGAAGGGATAGATTGGCTGGACACAGGCTGAGACATCAAGGAATTGTCAACTTAGCAGTAGAAGGAAGCATGTGGGGTAAAAATCGTAGAGGGAGAACAAGGGACGAATATAGTAAGCAGATTCAAAAGGGTGTACGTTGCCGAACATATTCTCAGATGATGAGACTTGCACAGCACAGGGTAGCATGGAGAGCTTCATCAAACCAGTCTGCGACCCGTAGAATGCCTGTTTTATTTTTCTTGATGACGACATCCTCCTCAGTAGTTCCCGCCCCGGAGATCCGAATGGGGGACTATTTTACCTCCGGGATGTTTTACCCAAGATGACGCCATCATCATATAGTCATACAGTAGATCTGAATGTAGAAGTAACGACTGTAGTTTCCCTTGCTTCCAGCCGTTCGCAGTAACTGCATGGCAAAGCCATGTTAGCTGATGTTGCATGGCCAGCTCAGTCAATCATCCAGATTGTTGCCCCTGTAACTAATGAAAAGTTACTAGCTGATAATAACCTGCTTCAGTAGATTATTAAGTGTCTTTTATCAGTTTTATGGAGTTATACGATATAGACAATAGCAGCGCTCCAAGAAGCTGGTGCGCTACATTTTTCGGTATTTTATAGGAAAAAGTGGCAGTAGTATCATTTCAATTGAAGTGCAAGACCACAACTACAACAACAACTTAATAAAACTAAGTGTTCCTGTCCAGGCGTTTTACTGATTAGGTTCCTATTAGTATGCCGAGGCGATGTCATAGTGTAAATCCGTACTGAATAGTAGATCAACCAAGGAGATCTGTTCCAATAACTAGAATGTTACACAGGTCAGACCGTTATTCAAGACAGGCAACAAGACTGATCCACTGAATTACAGAGATATACCGTTGGCGTCTAACTGCGGCAGGATTTTAGAACTTATACTTTCCTCCAACTTTAGAACCACGTTGAAGATGTTCAAATGTTTGTTAAGCTTATGGGACTTAACTACGGGGTCATCAGTCCCTAAACTTACAAACTACTTACGAACTAGGACGGCACAAATATTCATGCCCGAGGGGGGATTCGAACCCCCGACCGTAGTGGCCGTGCTGACCGTGACTGGAGCGCCTCAGTCACCTCGGCCACCGCGGCCGGCACCACGTTGAAGAGATCGACCTGTTGATCGATAGTCAACATAGATTTAGAAAATATATGTCTTATGAAACACAAATAGTTCTTTACTCAGATGCAGTGATGAATGCTATCGACAAGGGATCTCAAATTGATTATATATTTCTAGATTTTCAGAAGGCTTCCTACTCCATACCTCATAAATGGCTTTTAATCAAATTGCTTGCTTATGTAATATCGTCTCGTGTGTATGACTGCATTGCGATTTGCTGTCAGATATCTGTCGTTTCCTGGGTAGTTTTTCTGATCCTATGCTGTTCCTTACGTACATAAACAATCTGGGAGAAAAAATGTGCAGAGCTATTAGGTTGTCTTTAGATGATCCTGACATGTATCGTCTAGTAAAGTCAACTGAAGATCAGAAATAAATTTTAAAAAATTTATATAAATTAATGTTGCGAAAATTAGTAATGGACATAGAAAGCTACAAAGATGGACAGCTCATTTTGTATTATCGCTATACAGGAGAGGCGTCACGAAATAATACAGAGAGTAGAGTGGAATTCATTACAAAAACGACGTTTATCTTTGAGGTGAAATCTACTTTTGATTGTTAGATCGGTGAATTTCTGCTCCGAATGAGGAAATACATATCTGGAAAAAAAAATAATACTCCTGGAAGGAGGATGTCGATTTAACCCGATGATGGCAAACGACACCTGCGGGATGTGCTGATAATGGTTTCCCCGTTTTCCTCCAACAGATGGCTTAGTGACAAAGCTGACCGAGCACCACCTGTTTGTACCCTCTAATACGGCATGTTTACATCCATTAGTGTGATATCAATGTGTGAAGAAAACAGGTACCATATCACGGAGATGCGCTCGTGCTTCGTACAGCCAACTGAGCGAGTGTGAAGGGGCTCCAATTGTGGCCTTCAGAGTGACGGGATAGTCTTTCGGAGAATTTCCGTGCAAGTTGGACGTGACTATTGCAATAACGCTGGTTGCAATAGTCACGTGAACATTCTGTCACCCTCATAGAGGTTCTGAGCGTCCATACAGCAGAGAATACCGAAAAGAGCTTCTTATTGTAAACGCAGTTTGGCTCCATAAACTTACAAATATTTGAACATTTTAACGGCTACCACAGTACAGGCATAAGGATTTCTGAGCCCAAAAGTGTCAACACGAAATGTGTCCAACCGGTTACAAGCCGTGGAACTGTACGAATGTACAATGGGGGACAAAAACAATACCCCACCGGAATACTTGGAAGTACAAAACAGAGCATTGGGAAGGGCTACAAATTTTGCAATTACAGACTCTTCTAGATTTCACATTCTTCAACGTATTTCATTTTGTAATAGTCCACTCTTTAAACAACAAGACTAATGGTAGCCAGTTTAATATTCGATCTTGAACTCCGGTAGGACCATTCGACTGGTACGCTAACGAGAAAGGACAATGTCGGCTTTCCTGGTCAAGTTGTGTGTATAGAATCTGATGCCACCAAAGCATTAACTTTTCTACCTTTTTTATTTTATTTTTTTAATCTAGCTTCAAATGTTTTCTGTTTTAGTTATTTTTTGTTATTAAATTATACTGGTTTTACTATTTTCGGTATTATCTTTAGAAAATAACTAATTACAGGTTGACAATTTGGTATCTAAAAGTAATCTTCCATGGAAGGCAAACTTTATTTAACTATCTCACGCTGTCGCCGTGACGTTAATCTTCGTTCCTTCCTTATTTGACCACCCATAACAAAATAAACATCCTTGGAGGTATCTAAAAATAATCTTCCTTGGAAGGTTAACTTTATTTGACTACCCCACGCTGTCGCCCGGACGTTATGCTTCTTTCCTTCTTTATTGGACCACCCATAACAAAATAAACATCCTTGGAGGATATTTTTAATCTTACCTCCGTGCAAGACGCCAAAAAATTAAAAACAAATAATAATAATAATAATAAATTGACTGCAGTGGGATTCCAACGCGCGCCCGTTGCGTTGAGCTTATCCAATCACGCAATGAAATATTTGTGAGACGAGGTTTGTTGTAATAAATCTACCGACATGCAGTTCTTATACCTCAATCGTTTCTACGTACACCAATAATGTTTTCCAAAATTAATTATATATGAGTTAAAGTGCATTCAGTCTCCACATATACTGTATCTTAACTATTGTATCGCTTCTATCTGAGAATGTAAACACCAAGCTAAAGCTGCTGGAGATGTCAACACTCGCGTTTATGAGATTGGGCGAGAGCAATGCTCTGTTCGTGGACTGTAAATTATTCGGACTGGGTAATCTTTTTGTTCCCCATTGTACACATCCAGTCCGTGTTATCAAAAAATTGTATTTCGTAGGAAGTCGGATACCAACAGCCGTATGTTTAACAGAAACATTTATTCCTTTACTGTCACTTTCTGCATTCCCTTATGCCATCTTCAGGCCCCTGTGTATTAAACATAAACTTACTCAAGTAACTAAGGCAAAAACATTTAAAAACATAAGTATTGTACGGTATCGCACTGAAAATACAGTACAGGCATGAAAGCGCTATTCAATAATACGTAAAAATATGTACAAACGTAGTCAACTTTAACTTTCAATTGTTTTTATATGTATGCATTACTCTTACACTACTGATATCTTGTTCCCTAAGCTGACAAAGGGAATTATAGTATACGACTAAAGATAGTAGTTTTTGATGATTAAGACATTATCATGATTGTTGGAAGAGACACATAAAATCTAATAAGCTAGTCAAATTCAAAGTATACACATGACTCTTATAATCAAAGGAGGGAGACGTGCAACATAATTGTTAATGGTCACTTAGCAAATCTGGAACTACTGTGTCGATAACCTGTTACAGTATGTAGATTACATAGTAGAAAAGAAAAGGGGAAACCTTATCTGGACTCATGATAAGAAAAATTTGAATCCTAAAACGTAAATGGAAACTTTTCATTAAGAGCATTACAAAATTTAGTGATCAACAGTTTCTTGATAAGGTGGTTAATAATACTGATATCTTCAGTACAGATGAGCTTGATACATTGGACAATGGAAATAAATATGCAAATATGCAATAATGACATAAGACAGAGACAGAAAGAGCGTGTAACATTCATCAAATTATTAAAGCTAAACAGATTTTGTTGGGAAATGACATTGCGGAAGCTACTATTTCCTTTGTAACGACAACAGACAACATAGGAAAATATATTGTAAGGAAGAATTAGTTATAAGCAGTATTAATGACAAATTCAGAATCAATGAGGTCATGGTTTTAAAACCTGACAAAGGGAATACTCTGGTTATTTTATATATGAATGAATATATTAGCAAAATGAAGCAGTTTTTTTTTTTTTTTTTTTTTTTTCAAAATAACGGTATTGTGAGACTTAACCATGATCCTACAAAATACGTTGCTAAACATTTTAAGCATACATTGAAGGGTGTTTTCTTTTTATTTGATGACAAGACATTAAAGGCATTAGAAGTTATGAACCCATGTGCACCTAGGTTGAGGGCACAGCCCAATATGCACAAGCCAAATACTTCTATGAGGCCGATTTGCAACTGTCTAGGTAGCCCAGCATACAAGTTATGTAGTAGATTGGATGATAGTCTCAATATAAATTATGCTTTCATGAAACCGCTTTCATCTAGTTAATATCATCAAAGATACTGATATAACTGTTGGATATAAATGGGTTTCCTTAGATGTAACGAACTTATACACTAATGTTCCGATTAATGAAACGATCGCTATCATTAAGACTAATTTTCTTAAGCACCAACGATTATCATTGGGGGAAACTGATGAGTTTACAGAGTTATTAGAGTTGGTTCTTGCCTACATTTACTTCAGTTTCAATGGTGCAATATTTCAACAGAATAGCAATGAGTTGTTGTTTGTCTGGCACATTGGCCAATAGTTTTTTTTAATCATATCGAAAAATCTATTTTTAGACTAAATCTGAGTTGACTGACCTTATCCTGTATTACTACCGGTAAGTCGATGATACTATTATACTATATAACGAAGCTAACGGTGGTCTTAATAAAATATTCAAATATATTCAACAAATCACATTTGAGCAAGAACACAATAGTAGCATCAATTTCTTGGATATTTCTATTTCTTATAATAATGGTTCCCTTAAGTTTAGTATCTATAGGAATCCCACAACCGCAGATGCGATAATACCTTTTACATCCACGCACTGCAACAGATACAAAATGCCCTTCTTCTACAGTATGATCAGTAGAATGACTAAAATTCCTTTAGAAGAAAGAGAAGTAGAAAAAGAAAAGAATATTCTTAAAGATATATCTGTAAACAATGGCTACGAACCAGAATTGGTGGATTTTATACATGATAAAGTTGATAGAAATAATTCCAGTTTACTACATGAAATTATCCAATATCGACTTGAAACAGTTGTAAAAGGGTACACAAGCATGGTTTTTAAAGGTCGTATATCTAATAAAGTTACACACACATTTCACAAGTTAAATATAAATGTTGATTTTAGCACTCTCAATACCCTACCCAAGCTACACATCCATTCACTTGAACAGCTAGACCCAATGCAAAGGTCTGGTGTCTATAAGGTTAAATGCAGTAATTGTAATTCAGTATATATTGGACAAACTGGTAGGACCTTTAAAGAAAGGTTTTCCGAACACACAACACTTCACACTATAAAACATACCACTTTCATTTGATAACACTGCAATAATTATAAATTATTTTAAAACTGCTTTAAACTTTATTAACTCATGATAAAAATAATAGTCTAGTTCGCAAAATTTTTACAATTTATTATTATAGGTAACTGGTTTCGATCTAGGTTTAGATCATCTTCATACCTCTAGCTATAGATGTTCAGACGGTGAGGTCTGAAGATGATCTAAACCTAGATAGAAACCGGTCACCTATAATAATAAATTGTAAAACATTTGCGAACTACACTGTTATTTTTATCATTAAATAATAAGTCAGCTGTTCCTTCTAAATGAGGAAACAATGTTTTCCAAACTGATTTTTATTAACTCACTATAAGCTTACTTCGGCCTTAGGCCATCATCAGATGTTCTGTAATACGAGTAATATAGAAGAGTTGTTACATATATTCTTATAACATAATTACATAAAATTTTTACAAAGTTTTACATACATTACTTATAATAACTCTTCTATATTACAGAACACCTGATGATAGCCTAAGGCCGAAATAAACTTATAGTGAGTTAATAACGTTTAAAGCAGTATTAAAATAATTTATAATTATTTCGGTATTGAACATGTCAATCAAAGACATGCTCCACACTGCGGACCCCAGAGAACGGAAATTGCTGACATTTGATAATGTCCAAATGCAATATTAGTGGCATTGTGGATAGCCTTAAGGTATTAAACTTTGTTGATAAACGTGGAGCGATGGATTTATGGGAGGATTTGGAAATATTTATCCATTTGGGAAACGATTATGAATCACTTTTGACTGAACACACGGAATCAAAAAGTAGCTTCTGTTTTTAATTCTTTCGCAAGTGGCTTTGCACGTAACATTAGTAAAAAAAAAAAATTAGATTCTTTCTACTGTTACTCCTTCTTCTCTTCGGTTTTACTTGTTTATTTGATATTGATCATAGTGTGAAAATCACCATACTATCGCCATTATGGTTTCCAAGTTGTAGTGCTTTTGCACTTGCATGCTTGATTACATGTCGTAATCTTTTACTGCTGGGATCAGCAGTTTTTTTTTTTTTTTTTTTTTTTTTTTTTTTTTTTTTTCCAGCACATGGTTTAATGTGAGGTTTTTGTGATTTTTAAAGTTCCGTTTTGCTGTACAAGTTCTGTTTCGTTCTAGTCTGTTACATCTATTATTTTTTTTTTTTTTTACCTTTCGTTACCGCAGATTGCTCTGACAATGGAGTTCATAATGTAAGTTTATATCAGTACATCGCTGGCTTTAGATCCCAGTATGACACGAGTACTTTCGACAAGGATTTACTTTCTGTATTTCAGAGATGATTAATTCTAATTACATAGTCTTTTGCCTTATCACTGTCGTTTTGATGACAGTATTCGTTGTCCTCCCATATGTTTTTGTATGTGTTACATTTGCACCCTATTTGAAATCTGTGGTGTCGCATAAGTCTTAAGTGCGCGCCACCTACTTTCGCCGCGCGCCGCCATGCACGCACGGCGCGGCGTTCTTACGACGTCGGCCACGAGCGCCCTCTGCTAGAACTCCGCTCGTGGCCACCACTGAACGACATCGTTCACTTGGGACTGAGATAGGAACCAGTTAACACTTCGGAATCAGATAGGCACCAGTGAAGACTTAGCTATCGGACAGGCACTAGGCAGGCTTCTCAACTATGTATCAGCATTCTGCAGTACTGAGCTATGTAAAAGTTAAGTATTGTATAAATTCTGTGCAATATATATCTCGTTCTAATTTACTCTAGTGTTTCTAGTTTCTGCTGTCCCACTGGCTGCTCACCTCCGTACCTGCACAAGCGTGCTACCTTTATTCCTGTGTCGGTCTTCCTACTCGGCCACCGACACCTACGACGGAAAAGAGACACAAAAGCGGCGACGAAGCTGGGACCCAAAAAAATCCTTTACTCGTCTTTATAATTTTAGCTGGAATTATTTTTAAAGTACCAACGTACTGCTTTTAATATCTGTAAAGTTTAGGTGTATTTCTACAGATGGTTCTAATTTTAGGGTCATTTATGGCATAGGCTACAAAATGTTCAAATGTTTGTAAATCTATTGGACTGAACTGCGCGGTCGTAAGTCCGTAGCTCACAAACTACTTAAACTAAGGTAAACTAACCTAAGGACAACCCAAACAACCATGGCCGAGGGGGAACTCGAACCGCCGACGGCGACCGGCCGCGCGCACTGCAGCACGGCGCCCCAGTACGCACGGCTAATCCGCCGCGGCCTGGCATTTGTTGCCTTCTGTTTCACTTATATATTTTTGTTTGTTTTCCGTTGTCTTGGTGTTGGAATCTTGGAATTTTTCAATAATCAGTTCATTACTATGAATCTATCGGACACAGTATGTACTTTGCTCATGTTAATAAGTTGCATGTTACAGTTTTGCCTTACTTGTTACCTTTTCTCGTCTTCATATTGTGATTTTTATTTTATTGAGAATGTCTTTGCGACTATATAAATATTTTTTGTTTTTATATATTTTTATCTTTTATTTTATGATACAGTGGTTCCATATTTGTTAAATGACCAAAAACAATTATGTTGCGTGTCTCCTTCCTTAGATTATAAGATTCATGTGTATACTTTGAGCTTGCCTAGCTTATTACAATTTATGTGTCTCTGCCAACATTCATGATCATCTCTTAATCACCAAAAACGACTATATTTAGTCGTACGCTGTAATTCCCTTTGTCAGCTTAGGGAACAAAGTATCACTTAGTGTAAGATTGATATACACATGTAAAAAAATGCATGATAAAGTTGACTACGTTTGTACATATTTTTAAGTGTTATTGAATAGTGCTTTCTTACCTGTATTGTATTTTCAGTCTGTTACTGTACAATACTTTTAGGTTTTATAGAATTTTTAATATTTTGCCTTACTGACTTGAGTTAGTTTATTTTTAATACACAGGGGCCTGAAGATGGCATAATGGAATGCCGAAACTGGTAGCAAAGGAATAAATGTTTCTCTTAAACATACGACAGCTGGTACCCTACTTCCTATGTAATCTTGACCAACCGCAGTTCCAGTTCCACCGTCAATGATGGATCAATAATAAAAGTATTTGTAATGCCTCGTCTAGTCTAACGTAGTTAAAGATTATGAGATGTTATTATTTGTTAGCCCTTTGGTCGCATATCACGACAGAAAAGATCATAAGTGTTAAAATGTACGGAATAACATTATATATTTAACGCATATGAATATGAATAACCTCAGACAAATTCTTATCAGGTTCTAGACTAAGTTAAATACCGTTCACAATGACTACACCATGCAAAAATAACATTAAGTTTACTCTTTCTAATTCATTGAAAATATATAGATATCGGTTAATGGAAAGATGTTACCTTTATTAGTATAAATTACCTTTGATCCAAAATTTCCTATCTATCTAAACATTTTAATGAAAGAGACTTCTTATTCAGCTTCTTTAAAAAATTACAACAATGTAATGTTATTTCCTTTCACCTTTTTGACGACGTTCCGAATATTAATAGAGACATGACGAATTAAAAAAAAAAAAGAAAAAAAAAGAAAAAACTTTATTCGTCAGCGATAATATTCGTATCAGTCTTACGAGATTCCTTTAGTAGAATTTAATATTCCCTTTATGTCAGGCTAACATCTTTTCATTTTTTAACCATTCTTATAGACATGGTTGACTTTGTATTATATTCATCCCCACAGAATAAATGTATATTTATCTTTTTTTCTTATTGTTTCATTGCCCAAAGATAGTAGTAGTTATGACTTTGACACTTTTCCCTTCCTTGTTCAAAATTAAGGAAAAAAGTCGATCTTATAAGCAAGATAATAAATAAATCAATTAAATTCCTTTTATTTTTTAACACGTATTCAGGCTTAGTTATGTTTTATTTTCGTCTTTATGTGTGTGTCAAACCCTGAATTTTAGTTTTAGAGTGACTGCTAACTAAATATCCCCTCTGACTAACATTTTAGGTAGGTTATAAAATGAAGGAAAATAAATCCTATGGCGCCACCACCATATTTATATTTAAATAATCTGAAAGCAAGCTTGGAGTCTACTTCAGGTGTTGGCATAGAACAACTCTAATGTATTAACTTTTCCTGTCACTCTAATCTGATAAATGGTTCCAAACCCTAAATTGTCAACATTCTATCCGTGACGGTCAAACTTTTTCGTTATGTTTCGGAAGGTAAGTTTGTTTATATTATTTTATGTAACTCACTGATCCACTCGCACACAATTTGTAACCAGAGCCAGTCAAATATTAACAATAAAGCACACGACCAAAGCGTGACTCAATGAACTCCCGCAGGATTCATAAAATAACACAATAAGAGTGCTAGGTTCAAATGACGTCAACTCCACTCGGGACTGACATTCAATCACAACTAGAACCAATCTTCAATAGATACGTTGCACAGATAAGTTACTTAATGCCAATTACCATTTTATAACCAACCAAAACTTCCCACGAACTGTCATTACCCTGATCCGTTTGAGAAAACACAGGTCAGGTTACACTATTATCAGCAGTGCTTCTTTCACTACTATCCACAGAAACCTATTCACTCTGGTAAATCTCTTTACTGTTTCGTGACGGCTTTAAAATTACGTAACCATAAAAACGTGATTCTGGTTATCATCGCAGTCAGTTGGGTAACTCGGAAGCAACTAACTACAAACCATCTTAGGAACCAATAAATCATTAGAACATAAAATGCATTTTTAAAAACCATCAGCTGTTTATTCAAATCCTTATATAGTATATCTACCAGTTTCGGTCAACAGACCATCTTCATGGACAAACTATACAAAAAATACAAAATAAACGTAATTAACGTGCACAAGCACAGAGAGGAAATAATCAGCAAAATTACATATAAAGAGATTGAAAATGGAGAATCATGTCAATTTAACATATAGTTAAAATACATACAATGTGTTAAACCTGAATGGTAAAAAGTATCAAATAAAATACATCTAGTGAGACAAACAGGAGTCAGTATAACTAAAAGTATTTAAATGACAGTGTTCATCTTAGATAAAACCTATGTTAAAACATAACATAAAAGGTAAGAACAGACTATGTATAAAATGTAGGGAGTGCCTTGTGCTAATTGCATGAACAGACGATGAATCCTATGTTATCGATATTAGTAATACCATTCATGGATGTACAATATCTTTGGCTGAACATCTTTGGACACAAGTGTAAACAAAGTTACAAGGTGTAGTCATCAGCAAGTTACGGTGAAATTTGTGTATACAAAGGTTAAAAATAGCAAATAAAGTGTAGTGTAGTAAAATACAGTGTCACAACATGCAAAACAAAACATAAGAAGTTATTACATCAATATATCGTAATATTCTTCTCGGGTTTGCTGCCGGATCAAAACGTCATCTTGACACGATATTTCGGCGGTCCACCTGGCCGCCATCCTCAGGTGACAGTGCTGGTACACCGACTCGCCGAGACTCGGGAGTCGGTGTACCAGCACTGTCACCTGAGGATGGCGGCCAGGTGGACCGCCGAAATATCGTGTCAAGATGACGTTTTGATCCGGCAGCAAACCCGAGAAGAATATTATGAAGCATTACGCCGGGAAAGCCTACGCAGTCACATCAATATATCGTGTTATAAATAAGAATATAGAAAGTGATCATCCTCATAAACAGGTTACATACGTCAAAATCGAAGATTATACAAACAACATTGTTCACACAAGTGTGCAGATCGATTCCCACATGAAAGAGGCAGAGCGAAACGTACCAATATAATAATTACATATATAGAGTAGAATGTCAAAGTGAAGTCCGAATCGCCGTGAAGGCTGTAGTGTAATAAATGTGAAGTGGGCTTAGAGTAGCATAATTATTCATGGGCAGGTATTGTAACTTTAGTACAGAGTAATAACATATGCTTCTTGAATTATATAGTAAGGTACAGTATACTGAGACATTAGGTTGCTTGTCACTTACACAAGGATGTTATTCAGAAAGGGGGGGGGGGGGGTGTTCTATCTTGTGTAGTAAAAGTAACATATAGAAATTTCAAATGACAGGTACCATGTGGATAAATAACCCAAGATCCTAAAGAATCATGTCAATATGGCATAGACCTGAGGCAACATATGATTTGTATTACTTGTTAATCATGACCAACCATAATCAACAAGACAATATACTTATAATAAGATGAGGTTAAAAGTAAGTTACAGTATTTACAAAAATGTTTAAAGGGTTGATAAAAGTCATACGGAGGTATACAAAAAAATTTAAACCATTAAAAGACAGTGTAAAGTCACTAAGAAATACATGTGAATTAATATGTCAATAATTCTAGAACAACATTTGTAGGTTTTTATAAAAGTGAATTAGACTCAAATGGATAAAACAAAAGAGAGATAAGAAATTTTGTCAATTTGTAACACAAAATCACATGACTTATGACTTAGCAAAATTACTGCTAATTTAAATAAGAAAATTTCACCTTACCATAATGTAGTAATGATAAAGTAGAAGAAAAATTAATTAGAAGAAACTATGTATCAGTATATAAGGAGATAATAAAGGAGGTAAAATATTGCAATGAAACAATGTATTACAATATAGAAATTAACATCATAACATGAGATATAGAAGTGATACTAGGTTATAACAAACATAAAGGAATTTAGGGTAATACTGGGGAGGGGTAAAAGCTCATTACAAATTGATTAGAATCATTAGTTAAATACAACAAAAAAGGTGTAAGTAAAAAGATGGTGTTACATACAAACAGGAAGCCATGATACATAATATAATGTACACCAGGGTCAAATGCAAAAGTAAGAAACAATGCTACAACCTTGCACCAATGGGTACTTAAAAATATGTAACATATCATTAGGGCATAAAAGATAGTAACCATTCACTGAGAACAACAACGATGAAGAAGGGGGCTAAGGGATAATGGTATAGTGGCTAGCAGAGGTACCTATGTGGGAAATAGTAGGGCATCAGAAAAGTTATTAAAGAAATTTTTATTTTTTAGCTCCTTTTGTTCATTTAAAAAGTCATTTGGGTGTTTTTTAAAATTACAAAATATTTCAATTTCCTCCAGCAAATTCATTGCCACCCCTTTCTTTGATTTGTGAAACAACTCCCTGTTATCTTCAATGCTGCCTATTGTGTGCTTACATAATTTGAGATGCATACCAAGAGCTGAATTGTTTAAGTGTTGAGTGTGTTCCTGAAATCTTCTTTTAAATTTCCTACCAGTTTTCCCTACGTAAAATTTATCACATTCTTGACAATGTATTTTATAGACATCTGCTTGATCATAAATTGATTTTCTTGGTGTCAAATTGCTAGGGAGAATTGTTTTAATATCATTTTCAGTGTGAAATGCTAATTGGACATTACTTGGTCTGAAGATCTGACTAATCTTGTCTGATAAGGGACCTACATAAAGAAATTTGACATACCTTGTCTTCGACTTACTTTCATTTTTAACAAGGGTAATCCTTTGGTTAATATTTGCATGTTTTGCTTTCACTTTTACCTTTTTATGCAAGATCTTATCAACCAGTTCTTTTTGGAAGCCATTGCTTAAGGCAACACATTTAAGTGTGTTAACTTCAGTATTGAACTCGTCTGATGACATCGGGGTTCTAATTAACCTTTCAACCATAATATGAAAATATGCATGCTTTTATCTTGCAGGATGACACGAGGTTTCATGGATAATTATGTCTGTAGTGGTAGGTTTTCTGTAAATGTTGAAACAAGTTTTTTGTTTATTTTTGAGGTCTCTACATCAAGGAAATTAATTTTACTATCTTTCTCTCTCTCAATGGTGAATACTAAATTTGCGTGGGCAGTATTGAATGTATTATGTATTTCACTAACTATATTATCATCTCCATTTACTAAAATAATGGTGTCATCTACATACCATCTGTACAAAAATTACTCTGTCTGTTAATTTCTTTGTATTTAATAACAAATTTTACTTGCAACCAATGGGCTAGCTATGGGATGTTGCTTAGCTGGTACTTTGGCTGACATCTTTATGGACCCCGTGGAAAACAATCTTCAACACCTTCAACACACTTTCAATGAAATAGTTGAATTTCAAATAAACTGAGAAGGTTGGCAACACTACAAAAACTACAGTGGGCACAGTGTGGCAGCAGATGACAGTGGAACCAGAAAAATGCGAAGTTTTTCAGAAAACAGTGGAACCTTTCGACCTGGTTGCCGGAAAGAGACTGATATGCAGTAGCAAGTGCTGTAAGTTCTCCATTTTATAACTAACAACGAACTGTTTTAAATCAGAAACGACATGTTTTGTATATATGTAAGAGACCTAACCATTATGTGTAAACAGAAACATGTAAATATTTCAGGACACCCACTGATTTTGCCTTGTGACAAAGGCGAAACGCGTATGGGTGAATTATTAAAATAAAACCCTTCATTTGCAGTAGCAAAAGGCGTTTTATTTAAAAGACAGAACAGTGAAATAATAATTCTGGAGATTACCTGACACAGTCTGGTCTGGAGGCGATCTAATCGTTTTATAGTTTTCAAAATGACAAGCCAAGATCACACACTAACAATTTAGTAAATGGCGACCGGTTTCGGTTGATTGTGTCACCATCATCTGGTCACATATATGTTATTATATGGTCATTTAGTAAAAAATAAATAAATAACAAGTGCAACATTGCACTTAGTCCTTATACATATATAAAAAAAGTGACTAAGTGCAATGTTGCACTTGTTATTTTATACCCAATTTTTTTTATCAAGATGACCAGATCAGAACATATTTGTGACCAGATGATGGTGGCACAGTGCACCGAAACCGGTCGTTATTTAATAAATTGTTAGTGTGAGGTCTTTGCTTGTCATTTTGAAAACTAAAACATTCAGGAATTTGCTGCCCCTAAAAATCTGCCGCCCTGGGCGACGGCACGGTTCGCCCCTCGCTAGAGCCAGCCCAACCTGGGCTATGCACTTGGCAACGGCCGCTCACTGACGCGTTTCGATATAATCACCATCAGCATCCTGGGGTACAGTTTTATGCTAATCGTATCTCGTCATGGCCCACAGACATACATTACTAGACTGGGAAAGTTGCCTCTGTGACTGAAGTTTGGTGCCGCCATCTTGCCTTACCTAACTTCAAAAAGTTTCCGTACGGCACTACTATGATCTTCTGACACTATATGACGTTGTAAGCTGTACTAGTTGGTTTGAACATGATTTGCATTTAAGGTAACACTTCCGCATTTTTGAATCGTGTTATGAGAAGATGTTATGTACGGTTAAAAATTAACATTAACATCTAGGCAAAGACTTTCTACCATTTCGTTGTGTTGCCAAGATAATCATGAGAGTTCGGCGGGATGATAGGTAAAATTTTACTGTTTCGTACAATTAAAGCAGAAGTAGTTATCTGAAAAACACTAACAAGAATACATCTATGTGTTATCCACGACAAATGACACATTTATAACGGTCATACTATTAAAAGAAAAACCGAAGTTGATCGAAACTGGATACAGATTAATAAAAACAGGAAACGCAACTCATTAGAGTGTGAGTCAAAACAGACTATAGATTTCGTAAGAACTCTCAAAAGAATAAGGGTACACTTTTATAATGACCATACTACTGAAAGAAAATCCGAAGTTGAATGAAATTGATAACAGATTATTAATAACAGCAAATGAATGCAACTCATTACTGTATGTGTTGAAACTTACTCAAGCTTAAAACATTTCAGCCATTTACAAAACACGAATTTCCTACATGTCAAAACTCTAAGGACAGCATAGTTACGTCAGTTCACCTGTATTTTTACGGCTGTTTTCTGTAATAACTCACACGACTGCAGGCGCGTTATAGTATAGAAATATGGCGGCGAGACTTCACTGACACCAATGATACGATTAGATCGCCTCCAGACCAAACTATGTCAGGTAATCTCCAGAATTTTTATTACACTGTACTGTTTTTTAAATGAAGGGTTTTATTCTTATAATTGACACATACGCGTTTCGCCTTTGTCACAAGGCATCATCAGTGGGTGTCCTGAAATATTTACATGTTTCTGTTTACACATAAAGGTTAGGTTTCTTACATATGTACAAAACATTTCGCTTCTGATTTAAAACAGTTCGTTGTTTGCTATAAAATGGTGTACTTACAGCACTTGCTACTCCATATCAGTCTCTTTCCGGCAACCAGGTCGAAAGCTTCCACTTTTTTCTAAAAAAAACTTCGCATTTTTCTGGTTCTACTCTCATCTGCTGCCATACTGTGCCCACTGTAGTTTTTGTAGTGTTGCCAACCTTCTCAGCTTATTTGAAACCATATGATAGACAGAAATCCCGATACCTAATCACAACCCCCCCCCCAAATAAAAACAAACATTAATACACACATTCATGCACACACACACACACACACACACACACACACACACACACACAAAGATAGCTTCAACACACTTTCAATAAAATAGTTGAATTTGAAATAAACTGAGAAGTTTTTTTTTTAATTTTTTTTAATTTTTTTTTTTTATTATTATTATTATTATTTTTTTTTTTTTTTTTTTTTTTTTTTTTTTAGATAACAGTGAAACTTTTCGATCTGGTTGCCGGAAAGAGTGTGATATGTTTGTAGAGCTTAACTACGGGGTCATCAGTTCCTAAACATACAAACTACTTACGAACTAGCTAATACTAAGGACGGCATAATTATCCATGCCCGACGGGGGGGATTCGAACCCCCGACCGTAGTGGACGTGCAGACTGTGACTGACGCGCCGCAGAACGCTCGGCCACCGCGGCCAGAGTAGAGACTGATATGGAGTAGCAAGTGCTGTAAGTACACCATTTTATAACAAACAAAGAACTGTTTTAACTGTTTTGTACATATGTAAGAAACCTAACCTTTATGTGTAAACAGAAACACGTAAATATTTCAGGACACCCACTGATAATGCCTTGTGACAAAGGCGAAACACGTATGTGTGAATTATAAAAATAAAACACATCATTTGCAGTAACAAAAGGCGTTTTCTTTGAAAACAGTGCAGTGAAATACTTAAAAATTCTGGAATTTTCCGCCCCCAAAAATCTGCCGCCCTGGGCGACGGCACGGTTCGCCCAATGCTGGAACGCCACGCCCTCCACCTCGCATACAGTATCCGACTCCCTTGCCCCACGCGGATCCTCTGTGACCTAATCCCCTTCCCTCCTCTCCTACAATACCTCGAACATCTCCGACTCCTTTACACTACCCGCAAAACAGCGTCCCAAAACCCTCTGGTATACCCTATTCTCACCGATCGCGGGCCTCTGCCACGCCTCCACCAAACTATCCCCCCCGGGCATCACTTACTCACACTCCGTATCCTTTCCCAGGGCAACTTCCGCATCCTTCCCTTACCGGATAACGAACTTCGTCCCGATATATACCCCTCCTACCAACCCTGATCCCTTCCCCATAGCATCAGCGCCCCTCCCCCTCCCCCATCCCCTCCTTCCCCACAGCTTGGCTGCCCCCATCCCGCCCCCAAGGTCTCGTACACCACTCCTTCCCACTTCCTCCCCTCCCTTCCACTGCCGTCCACCTTCCCCCGTGCTTCCCCCATTCCTACTCCCCCTCGCCCCCCTCCTCCGCCCCGCGGGGGCGTCTCGACATTTTACTTAGTGCTCCAGTTTCAGTGTTTTTAATCTGTGCCTCGCCGACAACGTCCGACAAACTTTTTACCGTGTGCACCGTTCACCTGTCTTTGTTTTGTGCGTGTGCGTCCATCAATGTACTTTTTTAATCGTCACCGGGGCTCCAAACAGTTTTATGAATATAATGTGTGTATTTTATCGCCGCTTACTTGTCTCTGTCCTCCAAATTTTTGTCTGTCAATTTGTCTTTTTAATGTTCTCCTCTATCATTTTAAATCTGCAAATTTTATTCCGTGTTTCATGTTCATTACTGTGGTGTCGCACAAGTCCAAAGTGCGCGCCACCTAATTTCGCCGCGCGCCGCCATGCAAGCACGGTGAGGCGTTCTTACGACGACAGCCACGAGCGCCCTCTGCTGCAACTCCGCTCGTGGCCACCACTGAACGACATCGTTCACTTGGGACTGAGATAGGAACGAGTCAACACTTCGGAATCAGATAGGCACCAGTGAAGACTTGGCTATCGGATGGGCACTAGGCAGGCCTCTAGCTCAACTATGTATCAGCATTCTGCAGTACTGATTTATGTAAAAGTTAAGTATTGTATAAATTCTGTGCAATATATATCTCGTTCTAATTTACTCTAGTGTTTCTAGTTTCTGGCTGCTCCCCTCCGTACCTGCACCAGCATGCTATCTTTATTTCTGTGTCGGTCTCATTCCACTCGGCCACCGACACCTACGACGGAAACGAGACACAAAAGCGGCGACGAGGCTTGGACACAAAAATTACCACTTATCATTACATGTACCTCTCAGGGCTGAAGAGCAGCCACCGAAGCTGCTGCCAGCCTGCTGCCTGAAATACGGGTAGCATTAAAACATCAATAAAGGGGAAAAAAAAGCCAGCCGCGGTGCCCGAGGCGACTAAGGCGGTTCAGTCACGGTCTTCACGGCCACTACGGTCGGGGGTTCGAATCCCCCCTCGGGCATGGATATTTGTGCCGTCCTTAGGATTAGCTAGTTCATAAGTAGTTCATAAGTTTAGGGACTGATGACCCCGTAGTTAAGTCCCATAGACTTTACAAACATCTGAAACAAACAAAGAAAAAAAATACGCTTCGCCCCTCGCTAGAGCCGGCCCTGCCTGGGCTCTGCTCTTGGCAACGGCCGCTCACTGACGCGTTTCGATATAATCACCACCAGTATCCTGGGGTATTGTTTTACTCTAATCGTATGTGGTCACGGCCCCTCTGACTTCGTGCCACGCCTGGGAGTTGTAACTTGGCAGTCCAGGACGCAGGCCGCCCACCACGCAGCCAGAGGCAGGGTCGGCCGCTGACACTCGAGCACGCGTCCCCGGCTTAAGAGGCCCGCCCCAGCCGCCTCCACCGCCCCACCAGTTGGCGCGGCGCTCAAGAGCGGCTGGCCGGCCGCGGCTTCCGGGATGGGCCTCGTTGAGGCCATCAGCGACACCTACCGCCGCCACTCGACACCTCGGCGGCCATCGCTCCCCTCACCAACCGCAGTTGACCCTTCCCGCCTGACCTGCTCTACGGGAAACGCATTACCCACGTTATCTCACACTCTCGTATTGCGAAATAGGTTGGGCTAATGGTGACTGCTTCAAAATGATGCTTCGTCGGCGTAAACCATTTACAATCAGAATCCAATTTAGGAAATTCAATCGTACTTTTTAAAACCGTTCAGAAATTCTACAGGATGTGACGAAAAAAGTGTCGTATAATTAAGAATTGCGGCGTTCGTTCTTTTCCCCTCTTCTCTGCACCTGGTCCGCTGCCGCGCCTCCACCACGGTATTCCCCTTGCTCTCCACTTGTCCACACTCCAGATCCTTTCCCGTGGCAACTTCCGTACCCTCCCCCTTCCGGATGATGCCCTTCGACCTGACATCTACCCTTCATACCAGCTGTGATCCTTCCCCTTGCTCCCTCTCCCCCTGATCTCCCTGAGGGCCTCGAGTATCCCTCCCTCCCCATCCCTTCTCCACTCCTCATTGCACCCAGCTGTCCCTCTGGAGTTAAATCCCATAGACTATACAAACATTTGAGTATTTTTTTGTCCGGATCCTCCTCTTACTGCCCTCCCCTTCCTTTCTTCCCTGTGGCTTCCTGGGACATCATCCCCCTCGTCCCTTCCCCTCCGGCCCTTTGGCTCCTCCCCACCCTCTCCCTTTCCTCTTATCCCCTTTTCCAACCACATCCCATCTTCAATGCTGCGAGTGCTCCGCTATCTGTGGAACCTTCTTTATGCTTCCATCTGAGTTCTTCGAAAAGTATGGTGCCTTTTAGTTATATTGTTTTATTTTTAAACGGTGAACGGCCAACCCGCAGCCGACACCGTCAGTTTGAACTTGTGTGATTCTCCGAGTGTGTAATGTGTTTTTCGTTTTAACTCCACAATAGCGGACGGTCTAACCATAGCCGCCGCCCTGCGCTCATTTTAATTGTGTGTGAGCCACTGACCTTCGAGCAGCTGTTTTTATTCACCACTATCGCCGTTCTAAATCTTTTATGACGCCACTGTTTCCCCCCATTTTATATACTTCATCTCCATTTTATGTATGTCTTATCTCCAAAGTTTTACCTCCTTTATGTTCGTATGTTCCTATTGTGTCAAATTTTATTTCTGTAGGCTGAAGAGCGCCAGTGAGCGCTGCCAGGCCGCCCCTCTTTAGGGGAACTAAAATGACAATAAAGAAACAAAAATCGTTCTTTCTCCTTCGGCCACCACGACCTCTACCTTAATTTCCATGACCGCCCCATCCCGCAAACCATACCTAGGCCTCACCCTTTATCGTTCCCTTTCCTGGAATCCTCACCTTAAAAGTGTCTGACAAAAGGCCCTCTCCCGCCTTAACCTTCTCAATCTCCTTTCCGGCCGGGCATGGGGATTGGAAACCCTCCACCATCCTCTACACCTACCGTTCCCTAACGCGTCCCGTCTTGTGTAGCTTTCATCCCTCCTGGATCTCTGCCCCGCCCTCCTACTATAAATCTCTCCAGATCCTAGTATGCCACGCTCCCCGCTTAAGGTATCCCCCTCCCTTCCCCCATGCGGATCCTATATGATCTCATCCCTTTCCCCCACCTTCTAAAATTCCTTGAACATCTCCGCATCCTATACTCCTCCCGCAAAATAGAATCTCGTCACCCACTGGTCTCTCCTGTCCTCCTGAATCCCGGGCCTCTGCCACGCCTTTAGCAGCCTCCCTCTCTCCATCTCAATACTCTCCACATGCTATCTGAGGGTAATATTAATCAACTTCCGCCCTCCGTCCTGATATATACCCTTCCTATCAACTTTAGCCTTTCTTGTAGATTAGTGCCATGTCCTCCTCCACCCATCCTTTTCCTTTCCTCCGCTTGGATCCCCCCCCCACCCCTTGGAGTCCTTCCATCCCCACTCCACCCGCATCCCCTATTTTTCTACCCGCCGCCCTTTCCTTCTCCTCCGCGCCATTGCGGGGCCTGCTCAGTGATTTTAATTCTGTGTTGGTGATTTTTAAGTGTGCAGTGACTTACTGATTCGAGTGTACGTGTGTTTTTAAAACATCAGCAACCACTGCACTTGCAGAACATAGTGTTGGTATGTGTTTTATGTGTCTCGTTGTTATCGCTCCGTTCCTTCAACATGAACGTTTTATCCACTGTGTTTTTTTTTAAATATGTACATTGTGTCATCCTTTTCACAGTCATTGTCATTCCACCCATTTATCTCACCATATCTGGTTTTAAATTCTTCATCTATTGTCACCTGTTTTTATTGTTTTAATTCTCCCATTCCCCTTTCTGTATGCTCTCGGCTGAAGGGCAGCATGTTCACTGCTGCCAGCATGCTCCTTCTGGGGGTTTTAAAACACAATAAAGAAACAAAAATTGTTCTTTCCCCCCACCCCCACTCTTAAATAACTTGGTCTCACCCAACGATGCTCCTTCCTAGACTTGACACTTCCGCCCATACTGTCCAGAACCCATTGAAACTCTTGTCCGGCCTGCCTGGGGGGCCTCAAAACCTCCACTATTCTGTACATCTACTGTTCCGTCATTCCACCCATCCTTTGCAGCTTCCACCCTGGTTACATTTCCGTACCTCCCGCCTATTACAAATCCCTCCAGATCCTCGAACGCCACGCCCTCCGACTCGCATACAGCGTCCTCCTCCCCTCCCCGACGCGGATCCTTAACGACCCACTCCTTTTCCCTCACTTCCTGCAATTCTTAGAACATATCCGCGTCCTTTATATCTAGCATAGACTCCGACAACCCACTGGTTCAACCTATCCTAATCAATCCAGGGTCTGTGCCATACTTAAACACTTACACATTTGCACCCTCCACCACGCACCTTACGGTGAATTGCGGAGTATGTATGTAGATAGATATCTCCCATCCCTCCATATTCACACTCTGACATCCTCTCCCAGGGTATTCGACACCTCTCCCCCCCCCCCCCCCCGCCCCACATCCCAGATGAATCCCTTTGTCTCGACATCTATCCTACCAGCCCTAATGTTTCCCACTACCTTCCTGATAGGAGAAACGCCCTTCTCCCCTGCCTTGTCCTTCCCCTCCCCCACTTGGCTTCTCCCTCTCCCCTCACCTTACTCTCCTACCCCCTTCCTCAATGCCGCCTCTTACTGTCCCCTCCCTCCGCACTTCCCGTCCCCTTCCTTTCCCGCAGTGCCACAATGTTAACTGGTGCATCGTTCATGTAGTATTGTGCAGTCTATTAAGTGTTTTTAACAAGTTGCAACCACCACAAACCAAACAAGTGTCGTCTGTGTCTTTTCTTAAGGTCTCCATTTTCGCCATAACCAGTGCTTTTGTGTTCATCAGTGTGTCTTATGCCACTGTGGCATCAATTTTAATTACTGAATGTATTTTTATAACGTGTGTCAGCTTTAATTCTACAGTTTTCACCATTTTACATTTCAAATTTGCCTGTTTTAAATCCATTCTATTTTAAAGAAACTTCATTCCCATGTATTTCTGTCGGCTGAAGAGCGGTGTATGAAGCTACTGGAGGATACATAACAACTCACCGTAAAGAGGCGCGCTGAACTGCTGACAGGTAGAGAGCCTATATAGGAAGAGAGTGGCCAACCGGCCGGTGTCCGCCATGTTTTTACCAGACTGCGCACAGGACGGACGTTTACAAAGCGCCCCTGACAGAAGTGCAGCCACTGGTTAAATAATTGCCATTCATCTATGTTCATACAGGCCTAATAAATTTGTAAGCAAATAATTCT
This sequence comes from Locusta migratoria, assembly GCA_026315105.1. NCBI lineage: Eukaryota > Metazoa > Arthropoda > Insecta > Orthoptera > Acrididae > Locusta > Locusta migratoria. The sequence continues at coordinate 326,638,850 of CM048750.1, forward strand.
CATGAAATAGTTTCTATGACTGTTGGTTGTTAATACCATATTTTACGATGTCCTGGCAATTTCGACAGTTGACAGTTGATTAATAGGAGAGAGAGGTATTTTCTCAAATAATAATAATAATAATAATGTTATTACAGAATTTTCTGTTTGCATATCCATCGATATAATTAGTACAGTATTATAGCTTTCCGCCACGATAATATGCATTTTAAGTGCGCTGTCGATGTTATAACATTTTCCTTAACTAGGAAATACCAAAAACGTTATTCTGTAGATACTTTTAGGGACACTGTATCACAGAAAATCGGAAAAATATCAATACTCTCTCTAGTGAAACAGCAGAAACAGACTCAAAATAGGTAACAATATCTACAAGGCCTGATCTACGAAGTACTCCGCATCGTGTCATGTTTGAAAATGGCTAACCTTACCAACGAGATGTAATAGACCACTGAAGATGATACTTGAAAATAATAGGAGCAAAACGATGAAGCTCAATAATGGCTGGCCCCAAGGATCAGTCCTGCCACCGCTACATTTTAACATGTATATAGTCGATATGCCTACCCGAAAAGTTTGGATATGCAGATGACTGGGCCATAGCTAAACAACATCGAGATATGGAGTATACTGAGACTGTTCTGACAAACGACTTTTCCTTACTGGGCACGTACTTTCGTGAATGGAGACTACAACCAAGTCCAACTAAAACTGAGGCTATGTGTTTCCACCTGAATAATAAATTAGCTAACAGACGCCTTAAGATATATTTTCATAACAATATTCTGCCTCATAAAAAAAATACAAAATACCTGAGAGTGGCATTAGATAGAACCCTGAGCTACAAACAACACCTCATCAACACCGCGGCAAAAATTCGCACTAGGAACAATATCATTCAGAAACTATGTGGTACCAGGTGGGGCTCCACCGCCTCTGCCCTGCGCTGTTCTGCTTTGGGACTTGTCTACTCTGCGGCACTGTTCCCCTGTGTGGCTAAAGAGCGCTCACACCAAGGTGGTGGGTACAGTACTGAATCAAACTATGAGGATTATTTCAGGTACAATAAAAGCAAACCGCATTCACTGGCTACCTGCACTGAGCCACATACTGCCACCTCACTTGCGAAGAAAACATGCGCTTCTCAGAGAATATTAAAAAATACAAGACAACCCGCAATTTCTGATTCACGCTTTGAGCAATGGCATTGACAGAGATAGGTTGTGCTATAGACATCCACCTCTTATAAGTGCAAAAGATCTGGAGGAAAATGGTTTCTGTCTTGACGAACGCTGGAAAGTGGAATGGAAGAATCAGCGTCACCACAGATAAACACCTCACTTAAACCGTCGAACAGACCTCCAGGCTTCAACGTACCCTGTTAAACCTGGACCACCCTCAACGGGATCAGGATGGGCCACGGCCGATGTGCGGACTCTCTACATAAATGGGAATGAGCACCATGTCCAAAGTGCGACTACGGCGCTGAGAAGCAGACGGTCAAACTCTGGTCAAACAGCGGACGTCCTGGATGGGACTCATTGCACAGTTCAATTTATTAAAAACCCAAATGTTAATTTGTAATTGTATATATGTTGTTCATGACATAATTCCAATACTCGGAGAATTTTCAGCTGTCAGTCGTCTTTTTTAAAATTCTTTATTGTCAAAGGGTGATTTCGGCCAGTAACTGGCTATTATCAATGCACGTGTTTAACTGTAAATGTTATTAATGTGGAAAAACTCACATCACGACAAGTATGACAACTGGACATTTTAGTTTTTGTATTTAATTCTTTATGTCTTGTAGTTAAGTTCCAAAGTTAGCAGTATTTTTTCCACAAACGTGATTTGTACTTGCCATACGCAAAATAAATAATAAATCTACAATGAGTCAATAGTCCTGCCCCCTCCCTTTCTCACGTCACATCCTATAACCAATTATAGGATTTCGAATAGCCAATAATAGACAGCCAAGGTGGGAGGTACCGTAGCTATGTTAAAACATACATTGTAGCACAACTTGTCAAAAACCAGAACCATGAACTAAAAGAAAGCTAGAAAATGCTGTTTAAAAAAGTTACCGCTTACCATATTTGAGCTCGTGACCATATTATGAATTCAGTACGCCAGCACTACGCAACGCGGGAATTTCCAAAGCAATAGTTCTACTTCTGAATGTTGCCTTTCTTGCTTTGCGGTGGAGGGGGATAGAAAATATTTACTTTATACAGGAAGAAATAATTCGTTGCTTTCCAAAAGTCGCCTTTACGATTCCCGCTTTCTCAGTTAACTTTCATCGCCCACTGTACCCGTATTTCTTCATTACTTGCGAACACAAGCATCATATAACAATCTTTACTTCGGTTTTTACGGCTAACAGAGGAACAACGAGGCATTTATCTTGACTGCGCTTAATGATTCTGTAATAAACATTATTAATTACACTCAGTAAATCAGTTCAAACAAATTTTTTAACAATTTTGTACATTAGCCAACCGGTTGCGTAATTTTTAGGTGCTTGACCTAGGGACAACTTCAGCAGAAGAAATAAAACAGTTACATGAAACACATGACGTCAAAAATATTGTGAGCAGGATTTCTCAAGTCGATTACAATAAAAATTGGCATTCTTGCCATACAAATAAAACCAGTATGGTGTGAAGCGCATGAAGGAACTCCATGCCCTTCAACGAAACGTAGGTCAAGCACCTAAAAATTATGTAACCGGTTGACTGATATACAACAAAGTTAAAAAAATTGGATTAGGTCGCTGTTAATCAGCCATGTTCATAGTCGTCAAACCAACATGTAATCTTAAAAATTGCCGCGAAGTTCTAAGGTTATCGTCAACGACCAACGAACAAGAATTTAGGTATCGAACTAACAAAAGACGTGTGAAAGTGTGAAAGATATACAATCTGTACGTAAATGTACAGTGAGATCGCTGTCAGAAGCTTCTGAGACACACCACAGTACAGAAACGCACACTGTAGCTATTCACTCGCATGTAAAGTCCAACAAATCTGGTAAAAACATGGCGTCCTTGGCTGTTAGCCAATCAGGAGCGGTCTCACGCATGCCCACACTCTCCCTATACAGGGTCTCTACTGATAGGCATGAAAAATAGACAATCACACTCACACCACTTAAATTTTTGGTCATGGCCTTCATCAGAAAAAGAAACACAGGCATTCACACAATCAGTCAGACAACTACACACACAACCACGTCCGGTGCCTCCAGCGCAAGTGTCAAGACTGTGAGCGCGGTGAGAAGGGGGGAAGAATACTGGGTAATGGTAGGGATGGAAAGTTCCGCGTTGCAAGATGGACTGTAAAGGCTCTGATAGGGGGGGGGGGGGGTATGAATTTCTGCAATGAATTCAGTGAACACACTGTATTCACACTGAATAAACTGAGTTGTTATATATATTCCGTTATTGACATTACAAAAGTATTTTCCAGTGTAAATATTAAAGAATTTTATATCCTCAAAACTGCACGACAGCTTGTACAGAATTAAAATCTACCATCCGTACACCACCTCCCCTCGCAGAAGAAAAGGTAGGTCCATTCGCATTACAAGAGACATTGTATTAATCATGTATAATATCTAAGAGAGGAACATAAAATATTTAAATGTCATGATTGCAGATATATTTCCCTATGTTTTAAAAAATTACGCTGTATAAACAAAAATTTCTACTGACCTAACAGTATTGAACAACTATGCAGTTTATAAAGAGCAGGTGTGTGTTTTCTGTCAACTGGTGAAGCAAAGTGGAACGGAAGAACATGGACTGTGCAGAAAGAGTGATTTCAGACGATGGTATTGCGATATTGAAACTTTGCTTATGGTTTTGAAATTGTATTCTTGAGAAAACAATGCACGTTCTTGCAATACAATTTATATCTCATGAAGAATTGTACATAGAGCGGCGGCAACATTTAGCCGTCTTCAGTATAGTGTTTTTTTTTTTCTTTGTTGTCGTTTTATATCGATATTTTGTTTCTTCTGTTTTCCATTGTTCCTTGGACATTGAATAGGTGACCATCAAAAGTCTCCCGCAGAAAGAAGAGCAGTTTTACATTTATACCACTGGTTCTGGAATGAACGATATACATTATAGGCAGATTTTCATGCGGGTCGAAGCTTTGGAGATAACGCTCATAAATAATAAATTTTTATTATACCAAGCAGGTAAGTGCAAACTGAAGTATCAACTTAAAACACGATGCAAACATGTGAAAATCGTAATTTTTGTAAAAGACATTGGTTACACATCTCGTTCTCTACATCTACACCTACACACATACTCCGCAATCCACCGTAAGGTCCATGGCGCAGGGTACACAGTACCATTACTAAGTATTTCCTTTCCTGTTCCACTCCCAAATAGAACGAGGAAAAAAAGAATGCCTATATGACTCCGTACGAGTCCTCTCTTATCTTGTCTTGGTGAGCACTACGCGAAATGTAAGTAGGCGGCAGAAAGATCATACTACACTCATCTTCAAATTCCGGGCTTCTAAATTTCCTAAATAGAAATTCTCGAAAAGAACGTCGTCTTTCCTCCAGCGATTCCTATTTGAGTTTCAGGAGCATTTCCATGACACTCGCACATTGGTCGAACCTACCAGTAACAAACCTAGCTGCTCACTTCTGAACTTCTTCTATGTCCTGCTTTAAACTGATCTTCTGCGGGTCCCAAACACTTGAGCAATACTTCCTGCGTGAAAGATTTCTTAAAGGTTAAATTTAGAACTTCAGCTTTTCGTTTGCTTTCTTCTATTACTGCCCCGGAATGATCAACGAGTGAACTGCTTCTACGTCTTGCTTTAAACTGATCAGCTGTGGGTCCCAAACACTTGAGCAATACTCAAGGTGTGGTCGTACCAGAATTTTATACGCGGTCTCCTTTACAGATGAAGTACATCTTCCCAAAATTCTCCCAATAAACCCAGGTCGGCTGTCCGCCTTACTCACAACTGCCCTTACATGTTCGTTCCATTTTATATCGCTCTGCAAGATTACACCTACATATTTGAAAACCGCGACTGAATCAATAAGATCACTATTAATGCTGTATGCTAACATTATGGGATTTTTTTCCCTACTCATGCGCATCACCTTATATTTATCTACATTGAGAGCTACCTGCCATGTTCAAAAAATGTTCAAAAGTTTGAAGAGCTTATGGGACTTAACAATGGGGTCATCAGTCCCTAAACTTACAAACTAATTATGAACTAGTTTATACTAATGACGGCATAAACATCCATATCCGAGGGGTCATACGAACTCCGACCGGAGCAGCCGTGCAGACCGTGACTGGTACGTCGCAGACCGCGCGGCCGGCGCTAGCTGCCATTCTTCACACCAACTAGAAATGTTGTCTAAGTCTCCTGTATGCTATTGCAATCAATGAAATTGCGATACCCTCCAATACACCGCAGTGTCATCAGCAAACAGCCGTAAATTACAAGTTACTCTGTCCATCAGATCATTTATATGGATAAAAAATAATATCGGTCCTATCACACATCCCTGGGGCACGCCTGACGATACACTCGTCTCTGATAAACACTCGCCGTCGAGAACAACGTACTGCGTTCTATTACTTAGGAAGTCTTCCAGCCAGTCACAAATCTGTGAACCTATTCCACGAGCTCTCTTCGTTAGCAGTCTGCAGTGTGGCACCGCGTCAAATGCCTTTTTGAAGTCGAGAAAAACACTACCCCCTGTTGCTCTTCATTAATGGCTCGCAAGAAGACATGTGAGAAAAGGGCAAGCTGAGATTCACATGAACGATGTTTCCTGAACCCGTGCTGATTCATAGAATGAAGCTTTTCCGTCTCAAGGAAATTTACTGTATTCGAACTGAGAATATGCTCCAAAATTCTCCAGGTAACTGATGTCTACGATATTTTTTTACCAATCACTAGGAACTTTGCGCTGAATTAAAGATATGCGAAAAATACAAGCTAAGTAAGGGGCCAATGACGCAGAATACCCTTTGTAAAACCGAAGAGGTATTCCATCTGGACCAGGAGACTTCTTCGTATTTAGCTCTCTCAGCTGCTTCTGTACACCGGAAATACCTATGTACTCCATTTCGGAATTAGTACGTTGATCAAATTATGGTACACTTGTGCGGTCTTCCTGTGTGAAAGATTGCTTAAAGACTAAATTTAGAACATCAGCTTTCCGTTTGCTTTCTTCTATTACTGCCCCGGAATGATCAACGAGTGAGTGGTCAGAGGGCTTTGACGCGCTTATCTCACACCAGCTTTACGATTTCCACAGAGTTATAAACATAAAATAAAACTTTACCATCTGATGATGAACTTCCAGACAGTTAAATCTCGGTTATGGGAAACAGATAAGAAGAAGATCAATAAAATGCGACTGGCTTAGTTTTACCAAGAATCATATATTCAACAATGACACGGCTTCTTCATCCATAACAGATATAATTTTTCTATTTTAAAGGTTTTTAATACATTCATTCCCACATTATGAATTCAGCTATGGAAAATTGTAAGTCAGTGTTCTCTGTATTAATACGGTGTACTAAACATCGAAATAGATGAAAACCATTTATTTTTTATATTTTCCTCACAGTTTGGAGGCCCATGAACGCATCATATATTATAAGCTGTTTCAAATTTCAATGTAATCATGTAGTACCAGTGGACAACGTACAGATTTTATCAGTTATTTGCCCTTCATGCATTGCATTGTTACGGTTGGAATAAGGCCTATGATTTGAAAATGAACAAGTCCGAAACTAGTTACCCACTTCTAAATAGTGCAACTGCGACGAAAATAGAAAAAGTAAATGCTTTACATTACATATCCAGTTGCTGATCTTGCCCCATCTTCACGATGAATTTTCATGTTTTAAAATTTTTTATTTAACTATTGTATTTTTATGTCTTGTACCTCAGGCACAACACAGACGTTTGTATCGAGGGGTTTTATTACTTGGATCATTATTTTGTTGATAGGTAACACAATAAGATCAATAATGATAGCATAATCTTCGCCACAGCATCAAAGACAGATCACTGCTGAAATAAAATAACATGAACAACACTCTCAGCCACATACAGACGGCAAAATAACACAACCTCCAAGATGCGTCAGAAGCGGCTACACGCCGTACCAAGCGCCAAAATGTCATACTAAAAGCATGTTGTTCATAAAAAAAACAATGCGACTGAAAGGACTAATAAGCAAAATACGTTATAAATCAGCTGTTAATACGCTGTTGTTGAGGAACAACACTGGGAATGAAAGGGTTGACTGCAAATATCTACTTACAGTCTCGCATGCGAGTAATTGTAGGACCTTTGAAGAAGAACTTCTACTCACTGAATCACAAATAGTATCGAGTTATAGTAACTTGAATGTCGAGTATCGTAATCTAAAGCCATTACTCTCATACTGTCACAGGCGGTCCATGCGAATGTGAAACATAATAGCAACAACGACATATTCTTGAACGAAAGGAAACACCTAACAAGCGCACTGTGATAGCAGCTGCCCGTTCGCTCCGCTCAAACTTCTGTAAAATGGGCGGGGTTGCCGCTGGAGTAGGGGATATAAAGGCCGAATCCTGGATTACCGTGCAATTACTCTCAATGGGGGGGGGGGGGATAAATATCGGCCTCTGTGAGCCACCGGATGGGGAAATATTTTTTGTGCCATTTTCGCAAAAAAAGGGCTTCCAGTGGATAAAAAGCTCCACCCCCGTAATCTGGGAGAACGCCCGTAACGTTTTACATCCCTTTTTTTTTCGGAAAGGAAAGAAATGAAGGCGGCCACGACAGTCTGAGAGCACTCGTTATGACAAATTGGGGAGCTGGAACGCATGCGGGACGCGTCAGAACTCAATCTGCCTCCATCCAGCAGTCGTAAAAGACCCCACCTGTCCGACGCGTTCTGGCCACCCGTAACGGTCGCCTCAGCTGCTACCGAAATAGGGAGCAGTTAGTCATTCGTTTTTCCTTTATCGCTGCGGAGCGCGCCGTTGCTCTCCGTGGAGGTTCGAGTCCTCCCTGGGTCATGGGTGTGTGTGTTGTCCTTAGGTTAGTTTAACTAGGTTTAAGTAGTTTGTAAGCTACGGACTGATGACCACGCAGTTTGGTCCGATAGATTTACAAACATTTGAACATCCACGATTCGCAAGTTGGCAGGATGGTCCCGTTAGGTGACTGGCCAATTGCAGGACGGCTCCGGCCAAGTTGAACGGGAAGGGCGGTTAGGCTAGAGGGCAGCCATATTTTGACAGAATGTTTCATTGGCTGGCTGAGGACGGACGTATGTTGGTCTGTGAGGGTAATGTATTTGGAAGTGTGTGTGTTTTGTTACATATTTGGAACAGATTAGCTGGGAAATGGTTCAGTAAATGCACAATGTTCTAAATTTTTTTCTAAATTTTTGGGAGCGTTTTCATGAAATGAGGACGAGTTCTGTTCTTTGCAATGGTGGAGATGTTCGAACCAAATGTACGGTCCGGTAACATTAATGTGGCTACCGTCGTGTTCGACGCCTCCATGCGAAAATAACTTCTCGTAGGCGACAGATGGTAGCACTAGTAGAGTTTAAATATACGCTATCGGAAATAAAATTAGTACAGTCTCTTAGAGTTTTCCAATCCACTCAAGAATCATTGTTGAAACAGTACTTTTGGTGTAGATGAAGATATTACGTTGAAACACGTCCATACCACGTGTTTATTTTATCCCCTCTAAATAAATGGTGTTGGGTTTCAGACATTTTTTGAGTGTAGCGAGACACACTATTCGCACTAGGCGAGATACCAGAATGGTTTTCATGAAATGAGGACGAGTTCTGTTCTTTGCAATTTAGGCTCAGTTCATGTGGGGATCTCTTGTATACCAAGTTGGCTTATTTCAATATAGTTAGGGTGAGAAGTGGAACAATGTTCGCTTTGTCGATTTGAGATTCTACTGTGTGCGCAGAGGAATTTTATTAATGAAATCTGGTGTGGTTTCCTTTATCGTTTTGTCGTCCAGTTAGATTCACGTGCTTGGGAACATGCGACAGGGTGGGCCAAGTTCCACTAATAGAAGTCGACGTAAAACCCTCTTAATCGGATTTAAAGTAACTGCAACAGTTAGCTAATGAGTAGTAGCTACCCGTGACATAGGATTCTATGTGATTAATTATTTTGTGGCACTTTGAAATTACGTGTGTGTCGCCACGTGGGTAGTACAGCATCGTACTACGGTTGTGTAATCCAACCAGTTCAAATGAGTTCAAATGTTCAATTGTTTGTAAATCTATCGGACCAAACTGCGAGGTCATCAGTCAGTAGCTTACAAACTACTTAAACCTAGGTAAACTAACCTAAGGACAAACACACACACACCCATGCCCCAGGGAGGAATCGAACCTCCACGGCGAGCAACCGCGCGCTCCGCAACGAGGCGCTTTAGACCGCTCGGCTACTCCACCGCGGCAAGAAAATATTAATTGTATTCTAAATGTTTTAACTGAAATGTCCCATAATATTTCTTGCTTAATTGTGTTACGACAAGATCTGTGAATAAATGTAAAGTTGTTAAAAGGGAACCTGTTTTCTTTATTCTAATTCCCCATCATTGTTTGTATGCATAATATTCAGATAGGAAATCATGTTAGGCATATCCCTTGAGGTAAGCTACTGCCACCGCTATCCAGTTAGTTGCCATAGTTTCCGTGGTAAGGCGAATTCCGTCGCGCTTCATTTGTTTAATCAGGGCACTCAGATCTGCTTTATATTTTTTATACCCGCAACAGGGTGGCAACTGATAGGAAAGGTAAGCTTACACAGTCACTTGTGATCGAACGATCTAACATAACGGTATCACTATGTTTTCGAAACAGGAACAACGGTATTGAATCAAGGTTGAATGTGCCAGATGTACAGCATGACGGTGTCATCAAGGTCTTCTAGAGGCTTGCGGGGAATCGGCATTGCCTTACAGAACAGTAACGCGTTGGGTACAAGCCTTCATCGAAATTCGGTAAACTGTGTCACACATGAATCGGTCAGGTCGTCGTAGCGTCTCTGAAGAAGTGCATGCTGTTGCCGCGTTATTGGGCAATGATCGATGCCAGACGATTCGTGAGCTCGCCCACAAAACCGGATTAGCGCATACGACTGCTGTTCGCATCTTTAAGGAACGCCTGAGCATGCGAAAAATTACATCACAATGGGTTTAGCATGAATCGACGGAATTGCAGAAATGGGTGCGTTACGACGTTACTCAGACGTATTTGGAGCGCTATGAGCGCGAAGGAGAGCCTTTCTTATGCCGTATCGTAACACTTGATATATAGGCCACATCGTACGAGCCAAAACTAAAATGCCAATTCAAAAAATGTAGTGAAAGTTATGATGATTCTCGTGTGCAACTGTGATGGTGTTATTCTAACGCATTACGTTCCTCCACGGCAGGCCGTCAATGCCTCAACTGCGACCAACTTTGAGAAAGAAACGGTAACGCTTCCTGCGCAACACACCCATCATTTTGCAAGACAATGCGCAGGCGCATACACCGCGAGCTGTGGCTGCTCTGTTCGGTCGATGGGACTGGGAAGTACTGTACCATCCACCATTCTCCCTAGACTAGTTGTGACTTTGATTTGATTCCGTAGATGAAGGAATCACTTCGTGGCATTCGCTTCAAGAACTGTTCCCAGAGATTCGACAGGCAGTTGACCGCTCCATTCGCACCAGGGTATACTGCTAACGGTATACTACGCCTTCCACATCAGTAGCAACCGGTTTTACACGATGCTGGTGATTACTTCAAAGGACAGTAACAGATGAAAACATGTAACGCTTTTGTATCGGTTGCTTCTATTTAAGTTGCAACCCTCTTAGTGTACGTAGTTTGTAAATCTAGAGACTGATGATCACAGTAGTTTCATCCAGTAGGTTTACAAACATTTGAACATTTGCAGTAGAGGCAGTGATTCTGCATTCCATTGGAACGTACAGATGGCGAATACTGTCTCTGCATACTTCATGTCTACTCGACCTGTTCACCTAGTTCTACATGACTTGTTGATTGACGAGTCGAACACGTCACTTGTCCCATGACATAGCACATGTGCTCGACTAGACACGGCCGGCCGCTGTGACCGAGGGGACTGAGGCGCTCCAGTCACGGTCTGCACGGCCACTACGGTCGGGGGCTCGAATCCCCCCTAGGGTATGGATATTTGTGCCGTCCTTAGCTAGTTCATAAGTAGTTTGTAAGTTTAGGAACTGATGATCCCGTAGTTAAGTCCCATAAGCTATACAAACATTTGAACATTTGATTTGACTAGACACGTTTGGAGGTAAATGTAAGCAAAGACTTCCGCGGCCGTTGTCATTGTTGATAAAACTCGTCTGGGTATTGGACCGCATCGTCAATATATCAAATATTTCACCGACGTTTCGGCCACTATTGCAAGCGGCCATCTGCAGATTAAACCACCAATCATAACTGGCAACATTCAATATTTAAGACACCAGCTTTCCCTCATCCAGCAGTAACACGCAGAAGATGGCCTCTTGCAATAGTGGCTGAAACGTTGGTGAAATATTTGATATATTGACAATGCGGTCCAATACCCAGAAGAGTTTATCAACAACGTCTGGAGGTAGTTCGGGCCAGGAAACCTGCTGCACGCCTTGTAAAGCACGTTTCCACCGCGGCCGGCGAGGGGTATCTGTGGAGAGGCCAGACAAACGTGTGGTTCCTGAAGAGGGGCAGCAGCCTTTTCAGTAGTTGCGGGGGCAACAGTCTGGATGATTGACTGAGTTGGCCTTGTAACATCGGCTAATGTGGCTTTGCTATGCAGTTACTGCGAACGGCCGAAAGCAAGGGGAAACTACAGCCGTTACCTTTCCCGAGGACATGCAGCTCTACTGTATGAAATGAAAAGGCTTGATCAGGATAGAGTAGAGTAGAGAGCTGCATCAAATCTCCGGACTGAAAACCGTAACAACAACCTGAAAACCTGAACAAATTAATAATCGCTTCTTTTTACCGAGCCCCTAACTCATACGATTCGATTGCAGAAGTCTACAAAAAAGACTTGAATCACATTTCAAAAACGTATCCGAAACATGCAAATGTAATTGGTACTGATTACCCTCGATATGTAGGCAAAAATACGTGTTCAAAATGGGAGGCAAGCATAAAAGCTCCTCCGAAACTATATTGAACGCATTCTCCGAAGAGTATCTCGAGAAATTATTTCATGTACCCACTAGAATAGCAAATGGTTGTGAGAACATGCTGTACATCTAGCAACAAATAATTCGGAGCTAATACAGAGTATCAAAACAGATACACATGGATTAGTGAACACAGAGTTTTCGTAGCGAGACAGAATATCAAAATTCCCAAATCCACCAAAATCAAAAGAAAAAATATGCCTATTCAAAAAGCAGATAAATATTATTTTACTGCTTTCCTGAATGTTTCTGAACAGAAAATATGACTGTAAATATGAGTGTAGATGAGATGTGGCTTAGCTTCAAATAATAATATCGACAGAAATCTATTTATATCAAATAGATAAAAAAAGGTTAAGGGTGACACTCCGTGCTATAAACACAGGTCAGATATCTGTCGCAAAGAAAAAAGCCTGCCAAATTTAAACGAACAGAAAATCCCCAAGACTGCCATTTTTTTTACAGAAACTTGTAATTTAGCCAGCTCTTCAATGGGAGAAACTTAAAATAGTTTCCACAACAATTTGTTGGAAAATTCACTACGCTGTAGATGCGACTGATAACGGATGATGCTAAAGCAGAAATGCTAAACACGGATTTCCGAAATTCCTTCACCAAAGTAGACGAAACAAATATTACACACTTCGAATCAAGAACAGCTGCAAATAAGCGTAAGGTAGATATGCTAGGAGCGGTAAATCAACTTAAATCATTGAACGATTGCAGGGCTTCCGGTCCAGACTGTACACCAAGTAGGTTTCTTTCAGAGTATCCTGATAAAATAGCTGGAGACGTAGTTATCATATACAACTGTTCGCTCAGCGAAAGCTCCTCACCCAAAGACTCGAAAGTCGCACAGGTCTGGAAAACTTGGATGCCTTGTTGTGCTATCTGTCAGATGTGGGGAAGCAAATTATTATTTGTGGTGATTTCAATGTAGATTCACTGAAAGAGTGTAATAGGAAGAAAGACCTGGAAGTCTTACTTGGCTCATTCAATCTGACATCCGTTATTGATTTTCCTACTAGGGTAGTAAAGGACAGCAGTACGTTGATAGATAACTTTTTTATAGAGCAAGATAAGTTTAATAACATAAATGCTTGTCCCGTTGAGAATGGTCTTTCGGATCATGGTGCATAGCTAGTAACAGTATATGACATAGCTCCGTTCAGTAATTCGAAACAGTCCACCAGAATTGTGCTCTCGATTAAAGACTTCACAACTAGAAATTTCAAAGAAAGTCTACAGCAGTTAGAATGGGATGAGTTTACAAGGAACATGATGTTAATTTAATATGTAATTTATTTCACAATACATTTGGAAGGGTATTTGATAACTGTTACCCCAAGAAATTAGTAAAATTTTATTCTAAGAAACCATCCAATAAACCATGGATTACTAAAGGAATAAAAATATCGTGTAACCGGATAAGGGAACTATATCTGTCCGCAAGAAAGAGTAATAACCCAGAAACAATAAAATATTATAAAAGCTACTGTGCTACATTAAGAAAAGTTATTAAAAAATCAAGAAGCATGTGCATCATGTCTGAGATTAGTACCTCTCATAATAAAATTAAAATAATTTGGAATATTATTTAAAGGTAGACAGGGCAACCAAGAGCAGAGGAAGAGGGTATTATCATTAAAACAAATGAAAACTTTATTAACAAAAAGTCAGAAGTTGAAAACATTTTAATAATTACTTTTTAAATGTTGTAGAGAAAATAAGATCTAAATGTTCATTAGAAGGAGCAAGGCAATTAATGGAAGAGGCCATACCCACACAATTTGACACAATTGAAATTCCACCCACTCACCTTCAGAAATTAGGAAAATAATAAACTCTCTCAAGAGTAAACGGTCATATGGAATTGATGGCATTTCGAGCAGGGTATTAAAAACTTGTTCCCAGGAGATAAGTACGATTATCAGTCATATTTGTTATACCTCATTAAAGCATGGTATTTTCCCGGATAGACTGAAATATGCTATCGTTAGAACTTTGCATAAAAAAGGGGATACATACGATGCAACAACTACCGGCCCATCTCACTTCTGTCAGCTTTATCAAAAAGTTTTGAAAAAGTTATGTATTCTCGAGTTGTTTCACATATTAGTAAAAGTTTTGTTTTCAAAAAAGGTTTTCAACTGAAAATACTATATATACCTTCACTGATGAAATATTAACTGCTTTGAATAACCGGACATCACCAGTTGGGATTTTTGTGATCTCTCAAAGGCTTTTGATTGTGTAAATCATGGAATTCTTCTAGAAAAGCTTAAGTATTGTGGTATGAGTGGGGCAGTGCACAAATGGTTTAAATCATACTTCACTGGAAGAGTGCAGAAAGTTGAAATAAGCAGTTCAAATGATATAGATGAAACAATTAATTCTTATAACTGGGAAGTTATCAAAAATGGGGTCCCACAAGGTTCGGTCTTGGGTCCTTTGCTGTTCTTAATATATATTAATGACCTGCCATTCTACATTCACGAAGATGCTAAGCTAGTACTTTTTGCTGATGATACAAGTATAGCTATCACACCTGACAAACAGGAATTAACTGATGAAATTGTAAATAATGTCTTCCAGAAAGTTATTAAGTGGTTCTCTACAAATGGTTCTCATTAAACTTTGATAAAAACCAGTATACACAGTTTCATACAGTAAATGGCATGACACCATTAATAAATTTAGACTTTGAACATAAATCTGTAGCTAAGGTAGAATATTCATAATTTTTAGGTGTTTGCATTGACGAGGGACTGAATTGGAAGAAACATATTGAAGATCTCCTGAAACGTCTTAGTTAAGCTACTTATGCTATTAGAGTCATTGCAAAATTTGGTGATATACACCTCAGTAATTAGATATTTTCATTCATTGCTTTCATATGGGATCATATTCTGGGGCAATTCAACATTGAGTAAAAAAGTATTCATTGCACAAAAGCGTGTAATCAGAATAATTGCTGGAGCCCACCCAAGAGCATCCTGCAGGCATTTATTTAGGGCTCTAGGGATACTCACTGTTGCTTCACAATATATATATATATATATATATATATATATATATATATATATATATATATATATATATATAAATATATATATATATATATATATATATATATATTCACTCATGAAATTTGTTATTAACAATCCGATCCAATTCAAAATAGCAGTGTGCATAGCTACAACACTAGGAGAAACGATAATATTCACTATTCAAGGTTACATCTAACTTTGGCTCAGAAAGGGGTGAATTATGCTGCCACAAAAGTCTTTGGTCACTTACCAAGTAGCATCAAAAGTCTGACAGATAGCCACCTAGTATTTAAAAAGAAATTAAAGGAATTTCTGAATGGCAACTCCTTCTACAATGTAGATGAATTTTTAGATAAAACTTAAAAAAAAAAAAAAAAATAAAAAAAAATAAAATAAAACGAAAAATAAAAATCCTTAAAATATTGATTGTCAAGTATAGAGAACATTTACTAAACTGACATGTTCCACATCATTACGAAATGTCGTATATATGATCTATGTAACAAGTATTAATCTAATGTAATCTAATCAAATCTGACGGAAAGTCGTCGAGTGAACCAGACGTGACATCTGGCGTTACCCAGGGAGGTGTTATAGGGCCCATACTGTTCCCCGTTTTTTATGAACGATTTAGCAGACAATCTGAGCAGTTCTCATAGACTGTTCGCTGTTAATGCTGTCGTTTTTCGATTAGTAAGGTCACAGAATATCAAAAGAAACTATAAAATGCTTTAGATACATGGTTTCGAAACTTGGCAGTTGATACTCAATGAGCACACGATAAATCAGTTAAATCTACAGGCCGAAATTTCAACTAAATTCCCAGCAATTACAATTGTAAACAAATTTAATTGTAAAAAAAAAAAAAAAAAAAAAAAAAAAAAAATTTCGCAGAAATAGCGAATCACAGGCTACCTTTCACTGGGTGAAGACTTTTAAGATGCAACAGTTCTACTAAAGAAACTGCCTACATAGCTACACCATTTTGGAGTATTGCTCCGTATTGTAACATCATCACCAAAAAGGGAATTCCATACAATATACAGGCAACAGCTGTTTGATCTTGGGAATGAAGCCGACCAATTGTGGCAAAGCTTGAGACAGCCAATAAAATTTTAGTTGGCGACAGTTGTTTTGTCTTCATACAAAACGATATTATTTTGAGAATCCACACAATAATTTAGTTTCAGACATATTAAACTTACTGAGGAAGATGATGTTTTTCATGTATAAGAGTGAAATGGACTTCCGTTACAAATGCTAATCAATTATAACCACGAGAAAAATCGATAGTGTTTCCATGAACGAAAAACGTAGTGCTAGCAAGGAATCGGAAAATCTAATTGGATATTGCATACTATCACCATATTGGCTAACAGCGACGTAACTCAGTTTCTAGGAATCAACGGCTGTTGGCAACATTGCCAGCTAGGTCTGTGTAGCGGATTTAAAATTAAACCCTGCATACCAGTTAATCCCTGGCTTCAAGCAATGCTCTCCCTTTCTTCTAACCTCCTTGGTGTATCTGTTTGCTCCGTTACAGCGTATTGGTCGATAGGCGAGTAGCGAATGAATAAGCTGATTGATGAAGAATCTAGAAAATGACCCGAGTTGGAAGCGTACATTCAGTTATTCTCGAGTTCTAACATTATCCGGTAGATTTTCCAAAAAAATTTCTTTCATACATACGTTGTCCTGAGAATTACGAACAACACAAAGAAAATATCAGCCGAATTAGTGAAGCCATTCTCAAGTGATGCGCTTTCATACTTGTGGCAATTCATTTTTATTAATATAGATAGATTTGTCATACATAAAATATTAAATAAATACGTATCTGAAATCCTTCCTATGTCCGTCTCCTGCTTCTAAGCTACCTCCTCACCAATTTTGAGCCAAATCGGTTAAGACGTTCTTTAGTTATAAATAATGTAACTAACACGACTTTCTTTTATGTATATAGATTTAATAACAGGGGGCTGTGTCGGGTGATTTTCCAGTGGGGAATGTGTTGTTTATTTATCCTTACTTTGCCTTCATCAGCAGCCTAAAACCCTATACTTCTTGTTACTTTCATTTATTTCAATGTTCGAATAGCTGTCATACACTTTATACTCCATTGCTGTGGAGAGCGAGCTTGGTTGCATAGCTGCACAAAGGTGCGGTCGGTTCTGATTTTAAATACTTTGTACGTTACGACGTACGAATAGACAAGGGACAAGGTATTCTGTTTCCCACCAGGGCGTTAAGATTAGTAATCGTCTACTTGATACAAAGGAGAAGTTTCGATAACATCATGTCATTGGAAGGAGAGGGCAGTATGCGTGTTGGCGCGCTGTGTGGCCACCTCTGACTGGACAGTGGCACAGCGCCCTCTTATGACTGGTCACAAGCCAGCGCCAGGAGGAGTTGGTACGAATAGTTGAGGGAGCAGGCGTGTGGCGAGTAGTAGAAAGGTAGCCATTGCTACACTTAGCAATTGGTCAGATCGCGCCCTTTAACACTTTCCTGGGTAATTTTGATTTTATTCGTCGACTTTCCGCCAGCCAGAACGTACTGTGTAGTGGAGTGAAGTTAGCGCCACACGCCAGACGCAAAAGAACGATCGTGGAGAAGGCAGCGGTCGACCGAGAGCCTATCGCACGCCGGCGCCGCGATTCTTGTAGGGAGAAACCGTAGACTCGCGCCATCTCCAAGCTGCTACAGCTAGGCCGACAGGCGTCTGGACGTCCCGTCAGAACTATGCAGTAACTAGCTCTCAGCACAGCTAGCATCATAAGGAAGACGACGCCGCGAGAAGAGGGAAGAAAAAGACAATTGTTCTAAAGTTGAGTGTTGTATTCTTCAGTCAATAAAACTTGTAATATAGAACTGTTTTAGATGAGCACGATCCTGACAACTAGACCTGAATGAGAACTCATCGAATGGGCAATGAGCATAAGTATTCAACATACTGTGTCCTTTGTGACAAGAAATCACGAGTGCATTTGCACAGCTGTATCAGTACTCAATAAGCACGCATTTTGATTGGAAGCTTGTGAGGTTCATTTTGAAAAGCCTTCCTGTCGTCCTGTCGTTTCTTCTTGTCAGAGTTCTCTGTATGTTCGTTTCTTCGCCGATTCTGCTGAGAACCTTTTAATTCGTTATCATATCACCTAATTTTCAACATTCGGCTGCAGAAGCGCATGCCGAATTGTTTGATTCTCATGAGTACCGGCTCGCTTACACATACACAGCTGTTCTCCACATGTACATTCTCAGAAAATTTCACATTAAGGCCAGGCAGCAGTAGACTCTTATCACCCATGAATGCCCTCTGTACCCGTGCCACTCTACATTGCATGTCCTCCTTGCTTCCTCCGTTTTGTGTCATTCCTAGGATGTAAAATGCCTTAATTTCTACTACACCGTGATCACCAAAGTTGATGGTATGTTCCTGTATACTTGCGTTTCTACTACTTATCGATACTTACCCTTTTACGGTTTGCTTTCAGTCCATATTCTATACCCATCAGACTAATCATTAAATTCTTCAGATCCCGCAATGCTTCTTCACTTTCACTGAGAACAGCAGTATCACCAGCGAATCTTATTATTGAATCCTTTACCTCAGTCTCGAACTTTTATTTGATTTCCATCACTCCGTTTTCGGTGTATGAACTGTATGAATGAAAGTGTTGAAAGCTGCCTGCCTCATCCGTTACAAATTTTCTGAGCTGTATTTTCAGTATCGGTTATTTGCACCATAGTTAATGTATGCCAGTGGGGTGTACTGTATGTCTTTGGCAGCTAGTCAGAGAGACTGTGTTAGCCGGTGAACAGAAACCAGTCTATGAACATTGTGTATGAGGAGCAGTTGCAAAAGATAGATGCTGATCTACCGAACAACGGAGACAGCAATGTGGAAAAGAAATTACAAAGATTTTTGTGTAAGAATTCTGATGTGATAAACAACGTGTACAATACCATATTATAAATACCCAAGAATATTTTTCAAATTTACAGTGTTTCTTCATTTTGTAATTGATGTTTTGTACTGTTGAGGATTTTCTTAATGAAACATAGTTAAAGTAGGAGTCCCAGCTTCATTTCCAGTAGAGAGTTGCATTCATTCCGTACCTTTCACCATTTTAACGATTAGAATTTCATGTTTACTGTATAGACAATTAAATTCTGTGAGCAGTGCATTCTCACGTACCACGTGGCACTAAGCTGATAAAGCAAACTATTTGACTTAAAATTCATGAGATCAGTATTAAAAGAAATACGTTTCTTGACAAAAAGAGCGTTTCCGTACGCGCAATTTACCATTCAAAATAATCCAGTTAATATTCATATTCATTATCAAGGCTCACATTATTTATCGGTATTCTGAAGGGAAGTTGTATTCGCTATGAATGTGGTTCCTTTTGTGCCTAATAGAACTTCTCATCTAATCTTCGATGCACGCATTAATTTTGTGTTTTGGGATGTAGTGATACGACGATTTTGTATCAGTGTTTGTTGAATAGTGATAATCTGAAGAACAGGGCCTGTAAGGTATGAAACTTTTATTTGGAAAATAATTTGTTTACATTAGAGTGAGACAGTGTCTTCACATTTACTAGAAAAATATATTACTTTCTCTCAAGCGATTTATTTGTATTTCGATTTCTCTTTATTTTTCCTGCAAATAATTTGCCTCCGCTCTCCCGTACAATGTATGTATTTTATTCCTAAATGGCGTGTATTTCTGTATTCCCCAATTCCCCCGAACATTTTAAACTTTCTTTGGGCGTTGATCAGCTGAACTATTTCTCCTGTTGCCCAAATTTTCTTGGTATATACATTCATTGTGCCTGTGGTGATGCTGCAGCTCACATGGAACATTTCAGCAAAGGACATAATATCGTACAAGGGGGAAAAAGGGATGATTTGTGGTACTTTAGTTTACGAAAACACCATTATACTTAAAACTAAGATGTGTCTTAGAGTTGCTCAATCATTTGAGCCACACACCGTCCTGTTGTAAAAAAGGGCTGTGTCACTCTCCTTAAGATCAGTCTCCACTGCCACTATTGTGGCTTAAGTTAATTAAAGTGATGGAGGCTACCGATGGAGTAAGACTAAACAGAAAGACGGTATAATTTAATAGTTTGGCAGTATTATAATTTCCGGACAGTCCATATATTTTGAACTGACTTTTTAAATACCAGCGGAAATATCTGTATGCGTTTCGTATTTTCCGTATTTCCTCCGAAATTTCTGCATCGATTTCACTGAAATTTCGTACAGTTTCCTTGCAAAACAAGAATTATTGGCATGGGGTTTATAACTTCCTAGCTTCTACAAGGATGAAGATATGGGGAAAACGTGTTTTCATCCTGCTGGTGTGTTGATGGGAACAGTGTCAGCTTGCCTTATCGAACTGCTCTCCTGGATAGTCTACATGTCAGGGGCAAAAAACACTGTGAGGAGGACGACATGAACAGAGAGAATGAGGAGGATAGTAGGAGATGGACAGACAATGAGGGGGCCGCAGGAGGTGAAAGGAGAGGGGTACGATGAAATTATCAGGTTAGGAGGAGACATACAGACGAAATGCCAAAGAAAACTGGTGAAGGAGAGGATGGTCAGAGACAGAAGGGGCAAAAATAGAGAGAGAGAAGGTTGGGATTTACAGAGAGGCGGACGACGATAAGATGTTCAAACAAGAGGAGGGGGTGATGAAATGTCTGAATTCATAGGAAGAAATGGATACGAAAGTATGATGTTTACAGAAAGTGCAGGAAATGGACATGGAGAAAGACAGGAAAATACATATATAAATGAGAGGATGAGGAAGAGGAGATGAGCAACTTAGAGTGGTTAGGAAGAGACACGTGATGAAGAGATGGGCAGATCAGGCGGTGTTCGTATCAACATTGAGAAGAGAAAACTAATATATAGAGTGTGGAGGAGGAGACGCAAAGAGAGAGGAGGAAGGGAGGGCAAAGGGAGGGTTGGAGAGAGAGAAGCAGGAAATGGATTAAGGCAGGATGAGATGGATGAAGAGATAATGTGTACAAAATGTGTACTGGATACATCCGTGAGTTACATGTGCACATGGGCATGGTTCAACATAGAGAATGGGGGAGGGGGGGGAGATGGGGTAGGATTATGTTGACAGAGAAGGTAGGAGAAGGAGAAGAAAAATAATGTCACGGGGAATGAAAATAGAGAAAGGTAGTGATGGCCTGAAAGAGATATGGGAACAGTAGATGTGTGCAGGACTCGAAAAATATATACCTGGGAGATGCTGGGTTTCGCAGCTAGTAAGTAAAAAAGTTCATTCGGTCCTACGGTACGATTCTCTCAAACACAGCCAAGAAATGCTCGGATGCTTGTATGTTTTCTGTATTGAATGACGTTCGGCGACTAAAACGAATTTCAGTGAAACTTTCTCTTTTATAAAAATGTGTTTTGATGTAGCAATCTATGACAGGCAGCCAAGAACGTGTTGTTTGTTCAACTTAATCGAGCACATTAGGAGTGAGTACAGTAAAAGGAGCTGCTACCTGCAGAGCCCGTTGTCCCTGCCCAGCCACCACATACCAGCGCAAATCCGCAGGTACGTCAATGGGGGTGCTCGGGGCAGGGATTACCAGGAAACAGCACAGAGCCGAGTCAAACCCTCGTTCATACAACTGGCGTGTCACCTACTTACCAGGAAACAAAGGAAGCGCTCAGTGAGACAAGCAGATTCCGCGTGGAACCTTCTGGTTTTTCAACAGGAGGAGCCAATTATTCAGATTCATTATCTATGGCTCTTGATAACACTTCTGACCACCATGAAAAAATAAAAGACTATCGCATGGAAAATGCATCGGAAAGAGGAAAAATCCACAACCGAGAATTCAGAAAGAAAATAATCGAAATGAACTGTCACTCAAAAGCCCAATGAGGACGGTAACAGTGGAAATCATAGTAATAACCGAGATAAAAAGAAGAATCAGATCTCACCTAACAGATATTCTACAGCCTCAACATACAAATCGTCTGACTAGTGACCTGGGCTTGCCCCACAGTGTAGAAGGAACAAAAAAATTTAAATTGGCTTATGAAGCTGCAGCGAGTAGGTTTCCCATTTCACAAGGAAAATTGAGAACGAGACAAGAACAAAGAAGGCTCAAAATCAGGAAGTTCTGAGGACCGTCCTGCATGAAAAAGAATCCAAGCAATCTAGAAAGATCAAAACAGATAACACAAAAGGAAACAAAATAAAATTTCTGAAACAGGAGCTTCATCCTACTTGGAAAAAAAAAAAAAAAAAAAAAAAAAAAAAAAAAAAAAGAAAAAAAAAAAAAATGATCCGAATGAATCGACGACAAAAACGAATTTAAAGACAAAGAAGAGATGTCTATCCGAAAACATTTCTTATATAAGAGTGTGTTTGAAGTCGTTTAAAATAACAGGAACAAAAAAATGAAAAAAAGTAAATGGAAGGAATTAGCAAATTTCTCGTTTACGAAATTCACAGATAATACTAATAGAACAAACATTTTACGTGACTGCCTTAATATGTAAACGAAATTCAAAATGTAATTACAGATACTTTATATTAGTCAAAAACCGATGTAGCACTGCTGCGAAAGGTAAAAATGGGAGAAATTTATATGTACGGTTTGTTTGTTTGTAAATCTATCGGACCAAACTGCGTGGTCATCAGTCCCTAGCTTACAAACTACTTAAACCTAGGTAAAGTAACCTAAGGACAACACACACACACACCCATGCCCCAGGGAGGACTCGAACTTCCACGGCGAGCAACCGCGCGCTCCGCAGCGTGACGCGTTAGACCGCTCGGCTACTCCACCGCGGCTATGTACGGTTTTAATGCAGTTTTAAACATAACCTATCAGAATAATTGCGGGATAGCAGTCCTCGTCAGGAAAGAAAAACAAAAGACGCCGGTCTTATAGAATATGGGAGCTGCATTAAATATACCATTTTTAATACAACAACAACGGCGATCGTCAAGAAAGGGCCGCACGTGAGTAGCGGAGCGGCCTTCCGCGTCGGAGGTTCGAATCTTCCCTCGGGCATGGATGTGTGTGTTGTCCTTAGGTTAGTTTAGCTTACTTTAAGTACTTTGTAAGTCTAGGGACTAATGACCAACGTAGTTTGGTCCCATAGAATTATAAATATTTGAACATTTTTTCGAGAATTGTAGACGGCGATGTTTCTACAAGCGTACCCGGACGGTTACCCATCCAAGTGCTGGCCATTTTAACTTTGACGATCTGGCGGGAACTGATGCGTCCGTATGGCCGTTGAATGGACACAGCTCTGCAACTGGATTAGTGATCTCATGTCGAAACGGACACCGTACGATGTAATTGACTTCCAAATGGAAGTATTATACGGCCCCCTTCTATTACTTATCTTTATAAAAGATAAAGGAGACAATCTCAGCAGCTCTAATAGACTGTTGGCGGATGATTCTGTCGTTTATTGGTTCGTAAGATGAAAAGAAGATCAAAAGAACCTGCAAAATGATTTAGATAAGATATGTGCATGATGAAAAAGTGGCAATTGACTGTAAACAATGAAAAGTGTGAAATTGTCCGTATGAGCACTAAAAGAAATCCGTTTAACTGGATTTACACGATAAACCACCCAAATCTAAAGGCCATAATTTGAACGAAATACTTAGGAATTGCAAATACGAACAGCTTAAATTGGAAAGAATACATAGAAAATATTATAGGGGAGACGAATCCAAGTGTACGTTTCTTTGGGAGAAACACAGAATGTAATACTGCTACTAAAGAAACTGCCTAAACTACACT
This sequence comes from Locusta migratoria, assembly GCA_026315105.1. Lineage (NCBI taxonomy): Eukaryota > Metazoa > Arthropoda > Insecta > Orthoptera > Acrididae > Locusta > Locusta migratoria. Next base: position 326,662,960 of record CM048750.1, read on the forward strand.
AGTGCGCTCTATTTTGGAGTATTGCTGTCCATTGTGGGATCCCCACCTAGAGGTAATGACGGAGGGTACAGAGAAAGTTCAGAGAAGGACAGCTCGTTTTGTGTTATCGCGATGTAGGGGACAAACTATCACGGAAATGATGAAAAAGTTGAGATGGAAATCATTAAAATAAGTGCGTTATTCGTTAGAGATAGATACATTTGCGAATTCCTATCACCAACTTTCTCCTCATACGCGAATATATTTTGTTAGCAGCCACTTAAATAGGGACATTTGATCGAAAACTGAAAGATTCATTTTCCATCGCGCGCTATTAAAGAATGTAGCGGTAGGTAAATGACATAAAAGTGGTTCAATGAATCCTTTGCGTGAACTTAGAAGATTAATTATGTAGATATAGATGTATGTTGCGGCTCCACAGTCTTATATTAGAACACTGCCCATCGCTAAAGAGCAAGTAACAGCCCTGTCTTCCATCTGCCATATTTTGTTTTGGGGTGGCTGAAGGCCCCATCAGTGACATTCGAATAATGCGGTTTGCAATTCGATTTTATCGAGCTTATAATGTGATGAAAGTACTACAGTGCTGAAAATTAAAAATAATTAAAAGAAACAATCTCGTAGAGAGTGGACCAGAGACAGAGGCACTGCGCTGGAGGGTCTCAGCTCACCGCAATGTGCGACAGCGCTGGACTGGCGGTGTAGCGACCGCCAAATCAATGGCGGCCGCTAGTGGGCGGTCTGTAGCCACCTGTGGCGCCGACATGCAGCCTGGCGCCGAACACGGTGTAACGGCCTGGTCGCTACCGCTACCGCTGCTGCTACAAGCCGATGGGCGACCGCGCCTCGTGCAAGTGTCTCAGGCGCAGAAGAGGCACACATTTTGCGTTTCAACTCCAGCGACAATGTAGTGGGACACGGCCGCTAGGTTCAAAAGTAAAGTTGTTCAGTATGATCGTGTTCGACTTCGATCCTGGCCATTCCACTACACTCGAAGTATAACTGAAACTTCACTGTTCAATTGTAGTAAAAATCATAATTTTTTTTCTAGGTGTTTGTGCAAGATAAGTGAAAATAAAACTGTTCCTAAATCAAAATACTTAAAAGTTCAAAAATTTGGTATATAATTCTGTAGAATTTTCTCAAAATGTTTCGTAAACCACAGATATTGTTCGTTGAATCAGTTGACAAAATGTCTTTTAATCAATAAAATTATAGCTGAGTCCCTAAACTTTTCTAAAAAAATCTCTGTAAATAACTTCGTAATATAGTTTCAGCTCAATATATAAATGCTCGTTTTTCTCAAAAAATTCAAATGTTTGTTAAGCTTATGGGACTTAACTACGGGGTCATCAGTCCCTAAACTTACAAACTACTTATGAACTACTTACGAACTAGGACGGCACAAATATCCATGCCCGAGGGGGGATTCGAACCCCCGACCGTAGTGGCCGTGCTGACCGTGACTGGAGCGCCTCAGTCACCTCGGCCACCGCGGCCGGCTCGTTTTTCTCAACAACTGAAATAACTGTTCTCTAAACACTGACACTTGAAGTAAAATTTAACGTATCATTTTCTTTAGTCACAAATCCATATATAATATAACACAGAGTCTGATCTTTCTCATAAGTACTCAACATAAAGACTGAAACTGTTTTCTGAACATACAATCATGAACAACTTCTGACAATACATTTATTTTATATAATATAACACAAAGTCTCATCTCTCTCATAAGAGCTCAAGATAAAGACTATATAATATAACACAAAGTATGATCTCACAAAGTCTGATCTTTCTCATAAGGACTCAACCTGAAGACAAACTGTTTTCTGAATATACAATCATGAACAAATTCTGACAATACATTTATTTTATTTATTTCATTGTGACGGTTGGCAACAGAGGTCTTCAAACAGGATCTTCACTGGCTGGGCGGCTGTCGACCCGCGACGATTTGTGGGTCTATATCATCTGTGACTTGCGCAGAGATGACTCTGTTCTCGTAGATTGCTCCGTTATCACCACACATTAAACGTAAGAAACAACACACAATTATTTTAAAAATCATAAAATTATTATATTAAAAATTATTAACAACATTAAAAAAACATATCTGCAAATCTGAGCTGACGTAAGGTAGTAGCGGGGATAATATTTCGTCCCACTTCAAACAATTGATCCACACGAGGTCGACGGCCAAGATTTTAGAGCAAATTTTCTGGAAGGTTTTTCGCTCTGTACCTCACAAGGGGCTTCTAATGAAATTGCATGCTTATGTAATATGGACACAGCTTGTGGACACAGCTAGTAAGGTCGTATGGCATGAATGGCTGGGAGGCCCCGAAGGGCAGGTTCAGCAGCCGAATCGGGAAGGTTTTTCCTATCCTCCGTGCCCGCAAGCACCTTTCCTTTGCGAAGTATGAGAGATGTGTGCTGAAGTGTCTGTGTTAAGTGTAGGTGACTGTAATGGCTGCGTGTGTAGTGTAGTGTTCGTGTTGGAGATGACGGGAGAAGGGCGAGGGTGAAACCCGGTACCAGCACAATAGCCTACTCCTCTCGAAAAGCACCAAGGGGGCCGCCGAGTTTAACGGATCAACATCAACAGTGTCCCATGCCCTCACTCTATGAGACACTGCGGAAAGGTTTGGAATTTAATCCAGCTCAATGGTGCACAGATTGGCGATCACGGACTTTTTGCCACCACCCTTCCTGTCCCCCCGCCATAAGGCAAAAGGGAAAATTATCAACAGGCGCGCCGGGACGGTTACCCATCCAAGTGTTGGACACGCCCGAAGGTGTTTTCAACTTCGGTGATCTGGCGGGAACTGATGTGTCCACCTAGGTACGGCCGTTGAATGGACACAGCTCTGCAACTGGATTAGCGATCTCATGTCAGAAAGGACACAGTACGATGTAATTGACTTCCAAAGGAACTATTATACGGCCCCCATCTATTACTTATCTTTATAAAAGATAAAGGAGACAATCTCAGCAGCTCTGCTAGACTGTTCGCGGATGATTCTGTCGTTTATCGGTTCGTAAGAGGAAAAGAAGATCAAAATCAGCTGCAAAATGATGTAGATAAGATATCTGCATGGTGAAAAAGTGTCAATGGACTGTAAACAACGAAAAGTGTGAAGTTGTCCATATGAGCACTAAAAGAAATCCGTTTAACTTGATTTACACGATAAACGACCCAAATCTAAAGGCTATAATTTGAATGAAATAACAAGGAATTGCAACTACGAACAGCTTAAATTGGAAAGAATACATAGAAAATATTATAGGGGAGACGAATCAAAGGGTACCTTTTTTCTGGGAGAAACACAGAAGATGTACAGTGCTACTAAAGAAACTGCCTAAGCTACACTACTGCGTATTTTGAAGTACTGCTGTCCATTGTGGGATCTCCACCTAGAGGGAATGACGGAGGGTATACAGCAGGGCTGTTCAACACACGGCCCGCGGGATACAATGTGGCCCGTGGCGCGTGAAATCCGCCTCGGCATAGCCTGACGAAGTTGTGAGCTTTTTTTTTTTTCGTTGTCCTTATTTAATTTTTTTAATTTTCAGCGCAAGTGTTGAGGACAATGATTTCAATTTAACCTGTATCGTCACTGGACTCGAGCGTCAATTAACACGTGGGGTGAGAAGGTGGTCGCCTACCAGTTAACACACTAGCTGCCCTCTTCTACAACTGTTCCTGCCCCGCGGTTCTCCAATACAGCGCCCCATTTCAGTTCTCTCGGGCAGCCGTATGCCGCCGGGTCCTAACAGAACGCGGCCGCCTTGGAACAACACTGGACGGCTGCCGCGCCGTTCTCTCGGTGACCCGCGGTGTTGTGGGGGATCCGCAAACACGCGTCACGCGCATGCACACAGGATATGCGGGAGACGAGTCACAGCGTCCTCTTCCCGGAATCACTCACTGACTTAGTTCAGTCAGTGAGCCGTAAATAGACTCTATGATTTTGCAGTGGCTGGGCGTTACTGAACACTGTTCGCAACTCCTGACATTGTTGTTTTCAATACAACATTTCTTTCGTGGTAACAATCGAGAAGTTAACATTTACATGTACAAGCTCAATAAAATGTATGAGTTATATACGCTTCTGTAGAGGACGTCCTATATGATTTTCTAGTCTGCGAATGACACGATTCTTCCATCCAATGTTACTTGTAGTGCCATCTCATGAGGGGGGGGGGGGGGGGGGAGGAGGGGAATTTTGTGTCCCAACTTCGTCGCCGCTTTTGTGTCCCAGCCTCGTCGTAGGTGTCGGTGGCCGAGTGGAACGAGACCGACACAGTAACAAAGATAGCACGCTGGTGCAGGTACGGAGGGGAGCAGCCAGAAACTATAAACACTAGAGTAAATTAGAAAGAGATATATATTGCACAGAATGTAACAATACTTAACTTTTACATAGTTGTTAGAGGCCTGCCTAGTGCCTGTACGATAGCAAAGTCTTCACTGGTGCCTATCTGATTACGAAGGTCCTAACTGGTTGCTATCTCCGACCGAAGTGACCGATGTCTTTCCGTGGTGGCCACGAGCGGGGTTGCAGCAGAGGGCGCTCGTGGCTGTCGTGAGAACGCCGCGCCGTGTGTGCATGGCGGCGCGCGGCGAAAGTAGGTGGCGCGCACTTTGTACTTGTGCGACACCACACCCCTCCCCCCCAAACCGCCGCGCCGTCGTGGCGTAGGGCTGAGGGCCACGGCGACGGCACTGGGAGGAGGGCCTGGGCGGGGGCGTTACTGGTGGGACGGGCGTCGTAGCTGAGGCTGGGATCGAGACGCCGTCCGCGCCCCGGCATCCGCCTTGCGATCCTCCAGGGAACCCACCGAAACCTGGGGAAGGGCGCACCCCCCCCCCCCCCCCCGCCCAGAGGGAGCAGGTCATCTTCTTCTGAGGTGCGTGGCCCAGGCGGCGGCGGCACGCACGGTCCCGGAGTCCCTCTCGGTGACGCTGTCATCTGCGGCGGCGACAGCGGCGGCGTCGCGTCAATCTCCATCGGGACGATCTCGTAGTCCGGGGACGAACGATGTGGTTGTGCTCCCTGGCGGTGAACTGGGTCTAGAATCAAGAAACCGGAGACAGGATCGCGCGGCCTATGCAGACGCAATTGGTTTGCGTGGCGCCGCAGCTCCGACCCTGTGGAAGAACGTACAACATACATATTGCGACCGAGCACGCGCTGAATGATGCCCGGCAACCATGTTTTCTTGTTGCCAGCAAACACCCTGTACAGCACCGGCGTGGAAACCTGAAAACGCGTAGCGCCATACGAACCGACTCGGTGCGTGGGAGGCTGTAGCAGGTGAAGGAGAGTGCGGTGACGGCGGCCGTGTAGCAGCTCGGCAGGAGACGGGCCGTCACGTGGCATGCACCGATACGTAGACAGGAAAATTTGAAGAGCTTGCTGCCTGGAGTGCTGACCTTTCATCTTCTCCATGTGAGACTTGAATGTTCGAACGAAACGTACTGCTTCACCATTGGACTGAAGGTGAAAAGGTGCAGTGGTAATATGCTGAATACCATTCACACGACAAAACTGTTGAAATTCCGCACTAACAAACTGAGGTCCATTGTCACTGACGATAGTTTCAGGCAATCCTTCGATGCAAAACACTGATGTTAAGGCACTGATTGTACTAGAAGCTGTCGTTGAGTTCATGGCAATCACAAAAGGAAACTTGCTGAAAGCGTCTACAACAATTAACCAGAGCGTATTCCAGAAAGGTCCGGCAAAGTCAATGTGTAAACGTTGCCATGGTCCCTTGGGGCGTGGCCAGTCTGAGAAACGTTGCGGAGGAGCCGCCTGATGCTCCGCACAAACAGTACACTGTGACGTCATGCTCTCTATCTGAGCGTCCATACCAACCTAGGTACAATGACGTCTGGCCAATTGCTTTGTCCTAACAATACCCCAATGTCCTTGATGCAGGAGGCGTAACACTTCACGTTGCAGGGAACGAGGAACAATCACTCTTGTTTGGTCGTTGTCGGTATGCAACAACAAAACACCCTGACTTAAAGATAATGCATGACGTTGTGCAAAATAACGTCGAACCAGAGGCCGATCAATGTCTTTGGCTCTGGCAGGCCAACCAAAGCGAACAAAACGTGCTACCACACTTAGGTCTGCATCCGCAGCTGTTTCCTGTGCAACCCGACGAGAGTTCAAAGGAAAGTCTGCGACAGCGGAAGCATCTATGGAGTCTATCTGACAACATGCCATTTCTGAAGAATCAAATGATACATCCTGGCCAACCGGAAGTCGGGAAAGTGTGTCCGCGTTAGCATGTTTAGTGGTAGGTCGGTACAAAATCTCATACTGATAATTAGACAATATCAAGGACCATCTCTGAAGCTTTTGTGCCGTACGTGGCGGAATCGGTTTTGTGGGTGAGAACAACGACGTGAGAGGCTTGTGGTCAGTCAACAAATAGAATTTTCTGCCATAGAGATAATGATGAAACTTTGTGACGCCGTAAATGATTGCTAAGGCCTCCTTTTCTATCTGACTGTAATTCTGTTGCGTCGGCGTCAGTAGCTTGGATGCAAAGGCAATAGGACGATCGTGACATCCAATACGATGCGACAGAACGGCACCCAGACCGTACGACGAGGCGTCAACTGCTAACACTACAGGCTTCTGTGGGTCAAAGGGAATCAAACATGCATCACTGAGTAGTGCAGACTTTAGTTTGTCAAAGGCAACCTGACAATCTTTAGACCGTACAAAAGGAACATTCTTCCTACGTAAGTGATGCAGTGGAGCTGCAATCTGAGAGGCGTTGGGAATAAACCTGAAATAATAGTTAAGCTTTCCCATCACTGCTTGCAATTCATGCACATTCTTAGGAGGAGGCAAGTCTTTGATTGCTCGAAGATGTGACTGTAAGGGATGAATTCCTTGGGCATTAATCACATGGCCTAAGTACTCTATTTCAGTCTGGAAAAACGAACACTTGGCTTTATTGCAACGTAGACCTGCTGCAGTCAAAACTTTGAAAAGGCACTCCAGGTTTGCTAAATGTTCTTCAACTGTACGTCCGGATACCACAATATCATCTAAATAGTTCGAACAACACGGTACAGAAACTGTCAGCTGTTCCAAAAAACGCTGAAAAATAGCGGGGGCGGAAGAACTGCCAAAGGGTAGGCGTTGAAATTGAAAAAGGCCCATGTGAGTATTAACGACGAAAAACTTTTTTGACTCGTCATCAAGTGGAATCTGTAAGTATGCCTCTGCTAAATCAATCTTAGAAAAGAAGCGAGACTCTCCTAATTTGTCCATCAGTTCCTCAGGTCTGGGCAGGGGATAAGTGTCTACAATTGTTTGACTGTTTACTGTTGATTTGAAGTCCGCACAGAGACGAAGTTTTCCTGACGGCTTGGGTATAATTACTATAGGCGAGGCCCACTGACTCGCAGAAACAGGAGAAATCACCCCACTATCTTGCCAACGTTTAAGTTCTTCGGCAACTGTATCACGCAAGGCGATAGGCACTGGTCTAGCTTTACGAAATTTTGGAACTGCAGAGTCTTTTAAAGTTACATGTGCCACGAAGTCTTTTGCACAACCTAGTTCCGGCGAAAACAAGTCACAATATTTGTCACACAATGCATTGATTTTATCCTGAGGCACTATTGACGAAATTTGAAGCACATCTCTTTGAATTGATAAAGCAAACAAGTCAAAAGCATCTAGTCCAAAAATGTTCTGTGTCGATTTGGCCTGAAGAACTACAAAAGCAACTGTTTTTGTTACACCTTGAAAAGCGGCGGACAGCCTACACGTTCCTAGCACGGGAATATTTTGACCTGTATAAGCTGTTAACACTTGCTGTGACGGCGACAATTTTGGCGAACCCAGAAGTTCATAAGTATCTTTATTTATTAATGTGACAGCGGAACCAGTATCAAGCTGAAATTGCACCGTCTTATTTTCTATGAAGAGAGTCACAAACAGTTTTTGCGTGCGGCGCTCGACAGGTGCGCGAATGTGGGCAACGTCTGCTACGGTTTGTTTGCTGCGTCTGCGCGGGCCGCGTAGTGAAGGAAGCGGCGCAGACTCGGCACGCAGCGGATTAACAACACTGTCACTAGATGGCACTACCACCGGATCGGCGTCCGCGCAATGCGAGGCTACTACAGAGTCACTAACTACTGCACTACACTTTTGAGTAGCTACTTGATGTCTACTGTCACTAGCTACACAGTACTGGGCACTATTACAAGGAGCAGTTGCAGAAGGCACTATTTTCACTACAGGAATGCACTGTTCATAGTCATTTTGCTTGTCCCGAACCCTTTTCCGTTGCACTGTTTTACGCGCTCGTCGGCGCTTGCTACGTGGTGCACTATATAGTTTTGCCGTAGGCGGAGAAAATTGTTCTTGCATTTGAAAACCAACAGAAGCACAGCTCAAGTCCACAGCGTGTATGACATTTACTGCATGCACTGTTCTCGCACTTTGCGAAGCACTATTCCTAACGTTACTGTGTTTTGAATTTACATTCTGCATACACACTGACTGTACATGTCCCGATTTGCCACATTGATAACAGGTTGCGTTGCGACTTGGGCACTGTGCACGTTTGTGGCGAGATACACACTGGGGGCAAGACTTACGAACATTTTTCTGAAATGAGCGTTGGCGCCCGTTATGCAAATACTGTGTCTAACACTACGGGGCGACCTTTGCGTCGCACTTTTACTCTGGCTACTGTTCACTGTCTGTTCAGCACGGCCGGTAGAAAAATAAGAATCACTAGTGCTATACTGAGAACTACGGCTAGGAAAGCGTCCTTTGCGGCGCACTGAATTTACACTGTGGCTTTGCATTTCTACATCTGCTAAGTCAAAAGTATCATGCGCTTCTATAAGCTGCAGTACACTGTCTAATGAGGGGTCAGACTGTTTCAGAATTGCTGCTCTAATTCTGGGGTCCTGAATATTCTGCGTAATCGCATCCCTCAACATCACGTCACTATACGAAAGTCCACAAGAGCAAGTAAATTTACATTTGCGGGTTAAGCCCTTCAATTCCGTAATCCACTCTTGGTGTGACTGTTCCGGTAATTTTTTTCAGTCTGAAAAATCGGTACCGTGCCGCAGTTACGAGAACTTTTCTCTCATAATGAGCATTCAGTGCATCTACAATTTGTTCAAAGTCTACATCACGAGGAGATGCTTTGGGGAATAGTTTCTGCAGTAGTACGAAAGTCTGGGGGCCCACAATCGATAAGAAAAGGTTCTTCACTCTCTGACCTGTAATTTGATGAGCCGCGACGAGTTCTTGAAACTGTGCGAAATAGTCGCTCCATTCTTCCTCACGTTCGTTGTACTGGCGGAACGTCGGAAGCGGTGCGGCGGCAGGTGTGGGCTGCTGATGCAACGGCTGTTGTTGTTGGTGAGCAGCCTGTGTCGTCAACTGCGACACGGCCTGCAGTAGTTGAGTGATTTGCGCCGTCTGTAACTGAATAATTTCCATTAAATTTGGGTTCGGGGTAGTGGCCATGCTGACCTATTAGGCGCCGCGTATACAAGTAAATTAGTACAAAACACAAATGCAAGATAAATGAGGACGCTCTGCAACAAAAAGTCCACAAAACACGTAACAAAATATCTTCCCCCAAAATTCTTATATTAAGGGTGGGTGGGCGGGAGCAATTTCTGCGTGCTCCGACTGCTGCTGTCTGGCTGCTGCAAGCGGGCTGGTCCAAGGTTCTATCACTCCTCGTCGCCACTTTTGTGTCCCAACTTCGTCGCCGCTTTTGTGTCCCAGCCTCATCGTAGGTGTCGGTGGCCGAGTGGAACGAGACCGACACAGTAACAAAGATAGCACGCTGGTGCAGGTCCGGAGGGGAGCAGCCAGAAACTATAAACGCTAGAGTAAATTAAAAAGAGATATATATTGCACAGAATGTAACAATACTTAACTTTTACATAGTACTGCAGAATGTTGATACATAGTTGTTAGAGGCCTGCCTAGTGCCTGTACGATAGCAAAGTCTTCACTGGTGCCTATCTGATTACGAAGGTCCTAACTGGTTGCTATCTTCGTCCGAAGTGACCGATGTCTTTCCGTGGTGGCCACGAGCGAGGTTGCAGCAGAGGGCGCTCGTGGCTGTCGTGAGAACGCCGCGGCGTGTGTGCATGGCGGCGGGCGGCGAAAGTAGGTGGCGCGCACTTTGTACTTGTGCGACACCACAGGGAAGGGACATCAAATGTTCAAATGTTTGTATAGCTTATGGGACTTAACTACGGGGTCATCAGTCCCTAAACATACAAACTACTTATGACCTAGCTAACACTAAGGACGGCACAAATATCCAGGCCCAAGGGGGGATTCGAACCCCCGACCGTAGTGGCCGTGCAGACCGTGACTGGAGCGCCTCAGTCCCCTCGGCCACCGCGGCCGGCGGAAGGGACATATTAATGAGGGTTTATATGACGATTTACTTCAAACCAGCTCACACCAATTCAATCAATTTCAAGTAAGTTTGGATCTTTTGTTCTACCAAAACGGACGAGGAGTTGCACAGAAAAACATGTTACATACCGTTAATTTTTTTGTTTCAACCCACTGTAATGTGTATCTACTTACAGTGGGGTCGTACACGAGCTGAATTGCTGGGCTTATGTTACCAATATTTCCGATTTGCTCGGAAGTTGATATAATTATGTAATCTTGTTAACTGATGGCAAATTATACTTAAATCTGTTCCCCACTGACGCTCGTAGTGTTAGGAAAAATGTCAATTTTATTATAATTCAAGTTCCTCACATACCGAATACGCCTCTCTACTATTAATTTATCAACATTTCATTGTGGTTTTTGAACGGCCAACAAGAGACAATATAAATGAATAATGTAAAGTCTAAAACGAGATCTTCGATAACAGATGGCCATCTGAGTGGAATTCTACGAATTTCTACAATGGACGTATCGCTAAATATCGAGGAACTCTCCAAGAAAGAAGAAGGGAAAAAAAGGCATTATTAGTATACCTTCTTTTTTCATTATGTTTCTTTGATGTTTATTATGTTCTTTTATAAATACATCCTACCTGCCTACCTAGAAAAACAGTGTTTAATTTCCACTTGTTTAGTAATTGATTCCTTTGCAATTTTCTTTTGTCTGGCCCGCCACAGTGACAAAAGTTGGTAATGTGGCCCGCGTCGAAATTTAGTTGGACACCCCTGGTATAGAGAAAGTTCAGAGAAGGGCAGCTCGTTTTCTGTTATCGCGATGTAGGGGACAAACAATCACGAAAACGATGGAAAAGTTTAGATGGATATCATTAAGAGATATTTAGAGGGAGAGATAGTTACGAATTCCTATCACCAACTTTCTCCTCATATGTGAACATATTGTGTTAGCAGCCACTAAAATAGGGACACTTGAGCGAAAACTGAAAGATTCATTTTTTTCCCCGCACACTATTAGGAATAGAACGGTAGATAAATATCATAAAAGTGGTTCGATGAACCCTTTGCCTGAACTTAAATGTGATTTTCAGAGTAATTATGTAGATATACATGTATCTTCCGGCTCCACAGTCTTATGTTGGAACATTGCCCATCGCTAAAGAGGAATTACCAGTCCTGTCTTCCATCTACCATATTTTGTTTTGAAGTGACTGAAGGCCCCATCAGTGACATTCAAACGACGCGGTTTGCAATTTACTTCGATTTTATCGGAATGCTAATGCGGTGAAAGTACTACACTGCTTGAAATATAAAAAAATTAAAAGAAACAATCTCAAAGAGATTTCTAATTCACTAAAGATTCATTATTGAAACGTTGCACACGATCTCAGTGGCTTGGCCGAGGGGGGGGGGGGGAGGGGCGGGCCTAATGGGGTTGAAGCCCCCCCCCCGACACCTCCCGAAGACTTTTTAAATTTTATTATTTTCATTTTTTAACAGGCTGGCACCGGAAATTTGAAATAGTACACGTGTACTAAATCACAACGTAAGAATTTGACAAGCATAAGTTAAATTGAGAATGGGTCGCCAACGTGATGCCGCTACTGAGAACGTGTGCTGCTGTTTCCTGTGAGCGGTTTTAATGCCGCCGCGACCAGCTGTGAGACTGCTGCTATTGTTACTGTTAAGCTGAAGTTAGGAGCCGATTGTTCATATGCGCCGACCCGCTGCTTAGCAGGTCAGCGGCGCCACTGCGTGGAATCTTATGAAGGCCGCGAAAAACTACGAACCACAACAGCGTTATTTTAGTTCAATAGTCTCATGTTAATTAAACAGTAATAACACCGGCGAGCTTCTTATATTTCTGATAGCGAATGATAAGAATCCTTTACATTTAATATATTCAATAGGCGTTATTTTCAAAATATGTGGCTCCCTCCCCCAAACCCCACCCCCACCTCTCCCCACCCCCGAACACCACAAAAAAAAAAAAAAAAAAAAAAAAAAAAAAAAAATAGCTTGGCTGCGCCACTGCACGAAATACATGAAATTATTAAAGATCAATAGTTGAAGCAGTACTCAGTTACCAGGTGTCGATCCATGCTGAAACAGGGTTAGATTACTCTTGCAAAAGCAAAGGAAATAGCATGTCAAATGTAAACGGACACAAAATCCTCGGGACTCTCAGTCTTTTACAGAAACTTATAAGAGAAGCTTATAATAGTTTCCACAACGAAACCTTGTCACGTAATATGGTAGAGATATTCCGGTCGTAATACACAATTAATATCTTCTCTATGCGATAGCAGTGGTGCTGTTACTAATTTTACTAATGACAGTACTGCCAAAGCAGAATTGCTTAACACAGCTTTCCGAAATTCGTTCACGAAAGAAGAATAAGTAAATACTCCAGAATTCGTAACAAGAACAGCTGTCATCATGCGTAATTTAGAAGTAGATACCGCTGGTGTATTAAAGCAACTTAAAATACTTAACAAAAGAAAGTCCACCGCTCCCGATTATATACCATTTAGGTTCCTTGCAGAGTATACTGATCCAATAGCCCCATCCCTAGTTATCATTTACAATCGATCGCTCAGCGAACGTTCCGTATCCAAAGACTGGAAAGTTGCACAGGACGCTCCAATATTCAAGAAAGGCAATAGGAGTGATCCTCAGAATTACAGGCTTATATCATTGACGTCGGTTTGCAGCAGGATTTTAGAACATTTACTTCCCTAAATATTTTAACTAACTCGAAGAAAAAGACCTATTGACCCATAGTCAACACGGATTCAGAGAGTATCGTTCTTGTGACACTCGACTAGCTCTTTACTCGTGTGATGATTGCTATGGACAAGAGATGTCCAATAGATTCCGTATTTCTAGATTCTCGGAAGGCTCTTGACACTCTACCTCACAAGCGTCTTCTAATGAAACTGCGTGCTTATGGTCCGTACCGTCACAGCTCTGCGATTGGATTCATAATTTCCTGTCAGAATGTCACAGTACGTTGTAACTGACCGAAAGTCATCTGAGAGAACAGAAGTGATATCTGTCGTTCCGCAGGGAAGTGTTATAGGGCCCCTACTGTTCCTTATTTATATAAACGATGTAGGAGACAATCTGAGTAGGTCTCTTAGGTTGTCCGCGGATGAAGCTGTCAGTTATCGGTTAGTTAAGTCACCAGAAGATCAAAACAACTGCAAAATGATTTAGACACGATATCAGTATGGTGCAAAGAATGGCAATTGACCGTTAATAATGAGAAGTGTGAATTCATCCATATGACCACTAAACGATATCCGTTAAACTTCAATTACATGGTAAATCAGTCACAACTAAATATCTAATAATAGCAAACACGAATAACTTAAATAGGAAAGAACACATAGAAAATATTGTAAGGAAAACGAAACGAAGGCTACTTTTAGTTGGCAGAACACGTAGAAGATGCAATAGTTCTACTACAGAAACTGCCTACACCACAGTTGCGCGTCCTACTTTGGAGTATTTCTCTGCGCATTGTGGGATCCCCACCAAGTGCAACTGATAGACGAATTAGGGAAAGTTCAGAGAAGGGCGGCTCGTTTTGTATTATCGCGATGCAGGAGGAGACTTTCACGGAAATCCTGCACGAGTTGGGATGGAAATAATTGAAAAGCAAGGCGTTATGTGTTGTGACGAGACCTACTTGAGAAATTTCTTTCGCCAACTTTCTCTTCAGAATGCGAACATACTTCTTTAGCACCCACCTACATAGGAAGACATGATATCAAAATAAAAGAGGAGAAATCAGATCAGAAACGAAATGATTTAGGTGCTCCTTTTTCACGCGAGCTATTAGAGAATGGAACTGTAGAGAAATATCATAAAAGTGGTTCGGTGAACCCTTGCCATGCACTTCAAGTTAACTCGCAAGTTGATTTGTGTAGATGTAGATGCTTCTTCAGGCGGCAGTAGGGGCCATGATACTGGTATTCTCTGGATTACACATATGGCGAATACTGTTTTAACATACATTATTGCACGCCTGCTCGACTTGTTGACGAACTTTTTCAACAGCTGCGTATTGACAAGTTGCATGTGGTGTCAGTTGTCGTTCCGTCACATTCCACGTGTGCTCGATCTCAGACATGTCTGGATATCATGGCCAGAGAATCTGCTGCACGTCTCGCAGAGCACAGTTAGTTTATCGTGTAGTTTGTGGACGAGCATTATCCCGTAGCAACAGCGAATCACCTTCCTATTGGAAGAATGACAAAAGGACGGATCTTACAACATTCTGCCGTACCGAGCGCTGCTCAGCGTTCTCACCACAAACACCAATCGTCGTGTGTATAAGACACGACTGTTAGCTGCCGCCGCAGTTGGCCTGTGTGTCACAGCAAAGTAATATGCCTCGCACGAGGAGATGACGACTTGCTACTGTGTATAAAGCAATCAACAATTTAGAGATTGACAGTGATAGTAACATTGGTGCTCAAGTTATTCTTCATGGTCCAAATATATTTTGCGGGTGTGTTGTGAATTTCAGTATTTTGAGTAAGGCTGACTGTCAGCCAGGGAGTGGATGGTTAACAGTTGGTGTGTCACATACAGGATTGGAGAGTGCTAACAGAAGAGATGTGATTGCATACCGTACTTGGAAGGCAAAATTAAGCAGATGGACTCAATCGCTCTTTGGTTCAAAGGATATGGTGTTTGTTTATGCATTGATGGTGATGTAACCCATTACTAAAAACATTAAAGTTTGATGAACTGTATATTTTGTTTCATTTTGCACCTCACTTTCCTGCCATATACATTATAATTTATAGCGTCAGCCAAGAACTGCTGTCCCGTACATCTAGAACCATTTGCTCCAAGGATGCAACACTTTATTTTATGTATATTTGTGTAGGGATTAAGGGGAGGGTGCAATATGAAGTTAAATGATTAATTTGAAGTATATGATCGTCAACCTTGTGACGGCCTTGCCTTATCTGCTGAGCTTATCAGCTGAGCTTATCGCTGAGTGACCTCTATATAAACGAGCCAAACTGTACACGCGCTACTAAAATTACTATAGTGCGCGTAAGCGATTTTACACTATTGCTGATGAAAGTTTTTCTAAGTCCAACCCTTGTGTAAGCACGTCGTGTATATAAAGCACGACGCAGTTGGCCTGTGTGTCACAGCAAAGTAAGATACCTTGACGTGCTACTGTGTATAAAGCAATCGACAGTTTAAAGATTGACAGTGAATGTAACGTTGGTGCTCAAGTTATTCTTCAAGATCCAACTATATTTTGCGGTTGTGTTGATAATTTCAGTATTTTGAGTAAGGCTGACTGTCAGCCAGAGAATGGATGGTTAACAGTTGCTGTGCCTCGATGTAATGGTGCCACTGTTAAAGCTTTTGCAGGACTGAAGAGTGCTAACAATACTAAGGTAAACTAACCTAATGACAACACACACATCCATGCTCCAGGGAAGACTCGAACTTCCGACGGCGAGCAACCGCGCACTCCGCAGCGAGGCGCCTTAGACCGTTCAGCTACTCCACCACGGCCATTAAAGTTTAATGAACTGTATAATGTGTTTCATTTTGCACCAAAGGTGAACGAGGTGGTAACTTATCACACCCCATACAATAAGGTGTAGGGTGGGCGCTCTGTGTTTTGCACATAACTACTCTACGAGAAAGCGCTCACCAGTTCTACGCATAAGTGCAAGCGATCGTGTGCAGGCAGAATCTACTTTCATCGCTGAATATCACCGTCTGCCACTCCATCTTCAAAGTAATCGTCTGCCGTGTACGTCGATGCTGTGTCGTGAAGGCAGGCTAGAGGTTCGGGTGCTCACTGATGTTAGCCAGTCGGCAACAGCTGGTGTTTGCAATTCTGCGCTCACATACCGTCTTGTGTGTGCTGTGCTGGCTGTGCGATCTGCCATTGCTATCCTCACAATGCCGACGAATGTGATGCCGTCGTACAGAACATCTCCTCGGGATGTGACAACGTTTGCAGGACCATTGCAACCACAACTGATACAGCACATCCAACTTGGGTAACAATTCACTTAAAGGATCATGTCGCCACTCAGATGATAATGACGATGTTTGGTGTTTTAGGGTGCTAAACAGCTATGTCTCGGCACTCGGATGACTCCAATGTGACCCTTTTCAAACTCGATAAGTTTGCTGCAGAAAGAACGAATGATTGTCCTCTGTGGCCTGTTTCCTGTCTGCTTCAGATGTTTATAATACACTGAGAATTAACGGGTGTATACATGTGAAGAGTCCAGGGGAAAAGCCCGATAAGTCCAGAATTTCAGATTTTCTGTTTTTATTTCATAATTTAATAGCTTAGACAATGTTGTCTGAGCTGCTTTTACAGAACTGATCAGAAATCTGAGGAGTCCAGAGATATCTCGCTATATTGATAACGTATACAGAGGAAAAATATTACAAGTCCATGAAAAACAGTGGTACATTACAGTGGTCCAGAGAAGATTTGGTACTGGTATGGGGGCTTATTTTTTTTTTAAATAAAGCCTATTGAATTTATTAATCTATGACAGGCCTGGCCAACATTTCCTCCCGCGGGCGCACCCGCCCCCGTGGGCAGAATACACTGTATTTCACCAACCCGGCCTCGGACCGTGTGTCGCGAGTGTCGGCAATGGAGCAAGAGAGATAGCTGAGACCGCGCAGCACTGGTCTGCGCTGGACTGTCCCGCGGTCTGATCCAACGTAAACGAAGGAACAGAGGAAGCGTAGGTCTGTAATGTGGTCAAAGAACGGTAAAACAAGTGAAACATTTACTATTTAAGTAAGAATTAGTGTTTGTAGGGCACAATCACTACGCGAATGTTTAGAAAATATCCAAAACACGAATCGAAGAAAAACGTAGTAATTTTGTGAAGCAAATTTGATTCTATTAGTATTGTGCATGCACACTCGTCATACACACAGTAGGCTGCTTCTGAAAGATATGTTTCTTAAATAAACTAGTATAATAAATATGCTGTTTTTAAAATTGTTTTATGTAAGGGTTATAGTGTGCGCCTCGGTTGCACAGTGGTAGAGTGCAAGACTACAAATCCAAAGGTCGCGGGTTCGATCCCCGCCAGGTCCTAGGATTTTTATCTGTCACTTTCCACTTCTTTCACCTCTGGCAGTAGCTCATGTGAAAAATAACGAGTAGCACCGTGGTTCGGAACCCACGTTAAACTGTAGGTCCCCCTATAACTGGCTGGGTAAGTCAGTTCGAAGGTCGGAGGAAAGCAACGGCATACCTCCTCCAAACAGGACCATGCCTAGTAAAGCACTGTGGTATTCAAACCAATCTTCGGACTGTTGACTGCTTTACCTTACGGGTTATAGTAAATATTTTTTGTTAAAACACAAATAAAAAACTAACAAAAAAGAAAGGTTTAGATACATTTTCCCCTAGGTCCTCTGAAAAGATGCTAGCGTATTTCGGGCGCGAGCCGTTTTGACGGGCGCACTAATTCTCCCACCACTGCAATGCCTGCAGCATGTGTGGGAGTGAGACTGCAAGGGGGAAACGAAAGAAGGCATTTTTGCAACACAGTGAGGCTACTAAGTGGAGATGGCAATGTCGTAGAGTACTTTTGTAATGGGGATTTTAGCACTAATATGTATTTGCTACCTTTTTTTCTTTTTTCATTCGCCAAAGCAATAACTGTATTCAAAAAATGTTCAAATTTTTGTAAAGCTTATGGGTCTTAACTACTTGGTCCCTAAATTTACGAACTACTTATGAACTAACTTATACTAAAGACGACACAAACATTCAAGCCCGAGAGGGGGTTCAAACCCGAGACGGGGAACGGCCTCGCGCATTGATGCCCCGCGCATCGAAGCCTCGCGCATCGATTTTTTCGTCTTGAGGATGGCTCATAATCCTAGACTTCGTATGTGACGTCTGACAGGAGGCATATGTCACAATACAGACCAAAGTATCGCTTCAGTAACTTTTCCGATAGTCCAACTTCCCGCTCAGGGGTGAAAATCCATACCAGATCTCCTGGGCAATACACAGCAGGTAGGTGCTTGTCGTCATACCGCTGGTAGACCTCCTGGACGCGCAGTCCAGTGTCGGTATGTGAGACACCTGTCTTCCTTCGTCGACCCTGGTGATGAGCTGTTTCGCATACTCATTCTGAGTGTCGTTCAGAATAGTGTATCAATTTTCGTCTCAGCTTCACAACCATGGATCAGGAAAAACGAAGTGAAGCCTGTGGTGTCTTGTCTTGCGGTATTGTAAGCAAATGTCATGACTGGCAGAATTGTATCCCAATCCTTCTGGTCAACATCGACGTACATCGGTAGCAAATCTGCTAACGTCTTGTTAAAACGTTCTGTAAGTCCATTTGTCTGACGTTGGTAGGCGGTTGTTATTCTGAGGACAATATCGCAACGTGACATTACCTATGATACTAGTTTTGACTGGAATACTTTTCATCTATCAGATATTACCATGCTTCAAAATAATGTCTTCTACAGGGAATTTTACGATCTCTGGAATGGATCCGCTGCGGGTGGAATTGGTACGAGGTGCCCTGGAGGTAATTGCGGCACATGTTTCCGTCGCTGGCACTCTTCACAGTGACTCACATAGTGCCTGACAGATCGGTAGGGACCTTGGCAGTAATACCTGCGTCTGATTCCGTATAGGGTCTTCACGAATCCTAGATGACCATATACTGGCGAGAGACTTGAGAATAGCTGGCTGGAGATGACTTGTAACTGACAGTAGCCATTTGAGGCACAGTGGATCGCTCTTATACAATGTCCAACTTATAAGTAGAAGTTTGGTCGGTTCTTCTTTCTCCAAGGCCTTTGTTGTGTGTAATAATGCTGGATTTTCCTTCTCCTCAGCTGTAATGTCACATAACTATAATGTCAAATAACTATAATGCATTTGCGCCCATTTTTGATTACCACTGCGACATCGTACTCCTGGAGTCTTGGAGCCCATCTGGTTAGTTACCTGATGGGTCCTTCACATTAGTCAGCCAAAATAATGAATGGTGGTCTGTCACGGCGGTGAATGTTTTACCGGATAAATACGGACTGGACGCTTATGATAGCCGCTGCTGTGTAGATTTCGTTCGTTATACTAATTAACTTTTTTACGATCGACAAGCACTTCACGGTTGAGATGGTCATCTCGGCCGTTGACTGGAAGTCATCTCATTGTTATCGGCGTGATCCGTACAGCAAATAACCTCCCAGGGTAGTTAATGTTACTTGTATTTGACGGAAAGGCATCCTCTATTTGTAGCTTAGATCTTCCACAGTCATTGGCAGCCTGGGATGCCTGAAGGAAGTGCCATCGAAGGATGGCGTTATGGTTACATTCTGGTGAAACGACAAATTCAGACGGCTGCGTCCTGTTGTTCATAGTTATTCTTG
Source organism: Locusta migratoria (assembly GCA_026315105.1). NCBI lineage: Eukaryota > Metazoa > Arthropoda > Insecta > Orthoptera > Acrididae > Locusta > Locusta migratoria. The sequence continues at coordinate 326,682,830 of CM048750.1, forward strand.
CGACACATGTTCCTGCAGGCCGGACGTATTTTCCATTTTCGACATTCAGCACAGTTTCTCTTGTATCACAGAACATTATCTTCTTCAGTTTCAGGCGGTAGTCATTCGACAATAAAGAGAAGGAAGCTCTTGAATCGACTAGCGTCCGGACAGGTAAACTGTCGATGATGACGTCAATGAGATTTCCCGACATCTTAGCGACTGCAGTCCACGGAGGTTTTTCATCTGCGGCGGCCTCACTTCCGTAGATGGTCGCCTCGCTAGTTTTCCTGAATACGGCGGCTAGGCGAGCGGCTTGTTTGTCTGTAAGGCGACGGTGAACGTTTGCGGCGTGTTGGAGAGCGAACAGGTCCAGGATATGGCGACGGGCTTTGCCCCCATAGGTCGACAGTAATCGTCTGCATTTGACGGTCGTTGAAAGAACTGCTCCGATGGTTGGCGTCTAGAAGCATGATATTTGTCAAATACTCGTCTTCTCTCCCTACAGTATCGTACGACATGTCCTGGAAGCCCACAGCGGAATCAGAATGGCGTGTTGTCTTGTCCTCCAAATATCTGTCCTCCTGAAAGGCGACATAGTTCTCGGAGGATTTGGACGTCGGTTGGTTCCTAGGCTGCCGTTTGGCGGCTGGGGCGAAACCCATAGCAGGGCGAAGCCATTCTTCACGTCAGGTTCGACTGGTAGGGCTGACAGGCACTAATATTTGAACTAGCTCTTCTTCAGCAGCGTCAGCTCTCTCATGACGTACAGGACTTGCATCCAGGGCCATAATCTGGTGCTTGCTTGGTCGAACAGTCCCAGATGCCGAAAACTGTTGTAACTCTTATCTCACAATTTGTCCTATGAGGGAAGAAAAATTATGCTGGTATTCCAGAACAGCCATAGGGACTACATTTGGGAGTCTGTAATACTTCTTTCGTCCAAATTTCCTCTGTTGCATATCTTCAAGCTTCTGACACCATTGGTAGTTGCGTAGTTGAAACGTCTTTTAACAGAAGAACTCAATAAATGTGTTCTGCAATGCCCGTCATCAAGTGTGAAATTTTATCGGCCTAACTCATATCCGGGTTAACTACGTGACATAGGGCCAAAACACTCTGTATATACTGAAAGGCGTCGAGAATTGCCAGCCAAATCTATTTTAAATTTTCCCGGTTATTGATATTTTTATGCAGTTGAGTTCCACGGGGAGGCCAAGCCAGTGAATCCTGTCCGTTTCTAAAGCGCTTCTGGGTGGCATCACAGGGAGAGAGAGAATTGGCGAGTTCATGTGAGACGGATAATGAGCCTTCGGGGTAGACAGCCATCTAGAATACAGCGCGAGAGCCGGTGTGGCGGTCAGCGTAACCCATTGCGTCGTGTTACGATTCATAGGAACTTGCAATATTAGTAACGTAAGAAAATCGCGCAAATATTCGCGTGTTTTACGTGAACTGTAACTACCACAGTTATCTGTATGGGTTAAACTTACCTTAAACTGGACATAAATATTAAGTACTAGCTGAAAATCCGGTGTTGCCCGGGTATTTATTTATTTATTCGAGCCTTGAGTTAGTACTTTTCCTATCCACTGTCTCTCCCTGCCCATTTCCTTTTTTTCTAAAAACATGTTACATTTATCAGAGAGTATGTAAGAAATAAGAAATCACACCTAAAATGCACTCGTTTCGAAGAATCAAATATCGAAATTCAACAATTATGATTGTAATAATATCACAGATCGATCACTTGATGTAATGCGCGAAACGTCAAATTAATTTTTTTACTGCTTTATTCATTTATTCTTATATTTCCTTATTCGTATGCTTATCCTTACAGAGAAAGTGCTGAAGACATTGTAGCACCCACAGACCAAAGATACGGTTTGTGGCTATAGATTCGCAAACGTCATCGCTGTCCGAATTTTTTTATAATGTGACAACTTTCAACCACCATATCTTCCACCCCCTTATAGCTATCAACATGGAAGTGCTATGGTGTTCAACCGGAAAATTCGGACAACAATTACACACAGCCCATTCGTTTGCGTTCTGTAGTTTTCGCTGCAGAGCGAAATATTAACACACACACACGTAGAATTTTATATACACCGATAGGTTTCCATCCTAATATATCCACCCTTTTATCATTATAAACCCTCAAGCAACAATGAAACCAATAAAATCCTTTTCAAAGAGTAAATATAATTTTCAAAGAGTAATTATTGTTCGGCATTTCGCGTTATATTCTACAAATTACTAAATATCTATCAGATCTCTATAAAAACGTGCCTAAACATTCCTCAGGTATAAATTGGTAACTGTACAAATATTTAAGTCTCTGTGTCTTGTTGTTTGCACGTGATAAGCGTCCACCGAACAGACATTCACATTAATATATATTGCCGCGAGAGACCAGTAGCACCAACTGCCGGCGTGGCTCAAGCGATAGCGTCAAGGACCGCGGAGCAGACGCCGCCGGTTCAATCCCGGCCACCGGCAAAAATTTATTTCTTTGTAATTAACAATTCCAGAAGGTTCTACATCTTTCTTATGTTCACTTGTAAATTCTAGTTGTTTTTTATGTTAACTGTTTTTCTAATTTCTGGTAAATTCTGTCTGTGTATAAATAGCAGAGCACTTTGCCTGAGAGGCAGTCGTGTATGTTGAGTTCGTAATAAATGTCCTTTCAGTATAAGTGCTGTGTTTAGTTGCCTTCGAAGCCAAGCCTGCTTCCATTGCAACGCGACATTGTTTGGTGGAGGCGCCGGGTATACTGTGCAACAGCTGCATCACCGTGGCCCCGATTAGGCAACGTAAAAGCCGTCGTTTACACGGACTGGAACCGGAATCATCAGACGAACTATGGAAACGAAGCCAGCTACAAATCAGACAGCCGTCAGTGTTCTCTGGAGACGCTGGACAGGACCCAAACAAATGGCTAAAAGGGTTCGACCGAGTCGCCAAGTACAACAGATGGGATCATACGATGTGCTTGGCCAACGTTTATTTCTACCTGGACGGAACAGCCCAGCAATGGTTCGAGAACAACGAAGACAAGTTGAATGACTGGGAGACGTTCCAGGAGGAACTTAAGAAGACGTTTGGAGACCGCCAGCGACAAATCCGCTCGGCGGAAGAACAACTGAAGAACCGGGCCCAACGACATGGTGAGCCGACATAATCGTACATACAGAGTGTTTTGGCCCTGTGTAACGTAGTCAATCCGAACATGACTGAAGCGGACAAAATCACGCACCTGATGAAGGGAATTGCAGAAGATATGTACCAAGCTTTTCTGATAAAAGACGTCTCTACGACAGAAGAGTTCATCAAGTGGTGCCAGCGTATTGAAGAGATGCAACAAAGGAGGGTTGGACGCAAGAAGTATGACAGACTCCCAAATGTAGTCCCTATGGCCGTTGTGGAAGACCAGCAGGACTTGGCTTCTCTCATACGACAAATCGTGAGAGAAGAATTACAACTGTGCATGGCAGCTGGGACTATTAGACCAAGCGAGCATCAGATTATGGCCATGGATGTGAGCCCTGTAAGTCACGAGGTAGCCGACGCCGCTGAGGACGAGGTATTTCAAACATTAGCTCCTGTCTGCCCCGTCAATCGCACCCGACGTGAAGAATGGCGTCGCCCTGCTATGACTTACGCTACAGCCGCCAAACGGCAGCCCATGAACCCACCGACGCGACCACAGCCAACTCCCCCGGTAACTATGACGCCCCGCAGAAGAACAGACGTCTGGAGGACAGAAGACAACACACCACTTAGTTTCCCCTGTGGACGCCCTGGACATGTCGTACGCTACTGCAGAGAGAGGAGGCGAGTATTCGATGATTATTTTGCCGCAAGACGTCAACCGTCGGAGCAGTTCTATCCAAGGCAGTCACCTGCTGATGGGTTCAGTAGGCCAATGGGAAGAAGCCCATCGCCGTACCCTAGACGAGGTCGCTCCCCGACGCGCCGCAGCCGTTCACCGTCGCCGTACAGAGGTACCAGCCGCTCCCCTAGCCGCCGCGCCCAGGAAAACTAAGCGAGGCGACCATCTACGGAGGTGAGGCCGCCGCAGATGAAAATTCTCCACGGACGACAGTCGCCAAGATGTCGGGAAATCTCATCGACGTCATAATCGACGGCCAACCTGTCCGGGCACTTGTTGATTCAGGAGCCTCTTTTTCTGTATTATCGGATAATTACCGCCGCACACTAAAGAAGACAATGTTCTGTGATACGGGAGGAACTGTGCTGAAGATTGCGAATGGAATGTACGTCCATCCAGCTGGAACTTGTGTCGCAAGAATTACCATCAACAACAGGACGCAGCCGTTTGAATTTGTCGTGTTAACAGAATGTAGTCACAATGTCATTATCGGATGGGACTTCCTTCAGGCATCCCAAGCTATCATTGACTGTGGAAGATTTGAGCTGGAAATTGAAGAAGTTGTTCCGCCAGATACACGTAATACAGAAGTTTCTGGGAGGTTATTCGTCGTTGACAATGTGACGATACCGCCGTTGACAATGAGAAGAGTTGCAGTCACAAACACAGATGACTGGTTAAACTGTGAAGTTCTTGTTGATAGTAAAAAGTTTATCAAGCTCACAAAAGAAATTTACACACCAGCGGCTATCATAAGCATTACCGGTGGTCAAGGAGAGATTTGAATCACAAATTGTCACGAGCAGTCACAACTTATCCCCAAGGGAATGTGTATCGGGACAGCTGAAGCAATCCAGGACGGTGAGCTCAACGTCATCAATGAAGACCCATGCCCTGCTGTTAGTACAGACAACACGCTGGAGGAAACAAACGTGGAACTGCCAATAGGGCCTGGACTGACCAAGGAACAACGCCAGCGGGTGTTAGGTATACTACGCCAATTTTCGGGTGCATTCACACCTCAGCAGGGGAAAAGTCAGACGAAACGGCCCACGATAAAGCACCGTATCAATACTGGGGACCATCCGCCAATTAGCCAGCGTTCTTATAGTGTGTCGCCAGCTGAAAGACGGATAATTCGGGAGGAAATGGAGAAGATGTTGCGAGATGACATTATTCAACCTTCGGAAAGTCCTTCGTCATCTCCGGTGGTCCTTGTAAAGAAGAAGGATAGCACGTGGCGATTCTGTGTCGACTATCGGCGTTTGAACAGTATCACAAAGAAAGATGTCTATCCATTGCCGCGTATTGATGACACCTTAGACTGCTTGAAAGGAGCTACATACTTCTCAACTATGGACATGCAGACAGGTTACTGGCAAATCGAAGTTGACGAAGCTGACAGGGAGAAGACGGCTTTTATTACACCTGACGGTCTCTATGAATTTAAAGTAATGCCATTTGGATTATGTAATGCTCCAGCCACATTCGAACGCATGATGGACAACTTACTTCGACACCTTAAGTGGACGACGTGTCTCTGCTATTTAGATGACATTGTCGTTTTCTCGAAAACATTTGAAGAACATCTGAGTCGCCTGTCAACTGTGTTGAAGTGTGTTCAGGCTGCAGGTCTCCGCCTCAATCCAAAGAAGTGCCTCTTCGTCGCAAAAGAGATAAAAATTCTGGAGCACCTAGTCAACAGAGATGGAGTCCGTCCTGATCCAGATAAAGTAAGGGCAGTCACAGAATTTCCAACTCCTCAGCACATTCGTGCTGTGAGAAGTTTTCTCGGGCTGTGTTCATACTACCGACGTTTCATAAAAGGATTTTGTATCAAGGCACGTCCATTACAAGAACTTCTGCAGGGAGACGCCAAATTTTACTTGGATGAGACAAAAGAAAGAGCTTTCCGAGCACTTAAGGAGGCTCTAACTTTCGCACCAGTGCTAGCCTTGTACGACTAGAATGCAGAAACGGAACTTCACACAGACGCCAGTGGCTATGGGATTGGTGTAGTGCTTGTACAAGTTCAGGAAGGTGCCGAAAAAGTGATAGCCTATGCATCAAGAGTACTCTCAAAGTCCGAGATAAACTACTCTACAACTGAAAAAGAATGTCTCGCAGTGATCTGGGCTATCAACAAGTTCCGGCCGTATTTATTCGGCAAACCATTCACCGTCGTGACAGACCACCATTCTTTGTGTTGGCTGACTAGCTTGAAGGATCCATCAGTTCGACTAGCAAGATGGGCACTAAGACTCCAAGAGTACGATGTCACAGTGGTATTCAAGAACGGGCGCAAACACAAGGATGCCGACTGCCTTTCGAGGAATCCATTAGTGGAACAGAACAGCATTAATGAAATTTCAGCTCTTACTGAATTAGATGACGTTACAGCTGAACAGAGGGAAGATCCAACACTATTAAAAATGATAGAGGCCTTGGAGAAAGGAGAACCGACCAATGGATTTCCAACTTATAAACGGATCATTGTACAAGAGCAACTACGATCCACTGGGCCCCAAATGGCTACTTGTTGTTCCAGCTCATCTCCAGCCAGCTATTCTCAAATATTTCCATGATGCTCCAATATCCGGTCATCTGGGATTCGTGAAGACCCTAGACAGAATCAGACGCAGGTATTACTGGAAAGGTCTCTACCGATCTGTCAAGCACTATGTGAGTCACTGTAAAGAGTGCCAGCGACGGAATCATGTGCCGCAATTACCTCCAGGACATCTCGTGCCGATTCCGCCGGCAGCAGCTCCATTCCACCGAGTTGGGATCGACCTTTTAGGGAGGTTCCCGAAGTCGACAACCGGTAACCGTTGGATAACTACCTTACACACTACGCTGTCACCAAACCTGTGCCGACTGCAGAAGCTCCAGAGATGGCAAAATTCCTTGTAGAAGACATTATTTTGAAGCATGGAGCACCGCGTGTCATGATATCTGATCGTGGAAAAGTATTCCAGTCAAAACTAGTATCAGAGGTAATGTCACGGAGCAACATTGTCCACAGAATGACAACTGCATACCATCCTCAGACAAATGGTCTTACGGAACGTTTTAACAAAACGTTAGCCGACATGCTGTCGATGTACGTCGATGTTGAGCAGAAGGATTGGGATACAATTCTGCCAGTCGTGACATTTGCTTACAATACCGCAAGACAAGACACCACAGGCTTCACTCCGTTTTTCCTGCTCCATGGCCGTGAAGCTGAGACGACAATGGATACACTGTTCCCGTTCCAACCGGACGACACTCAGGATGACAATGTTAAACAGCTCATCACCAGGGTCGAAGAAGCAAGACAGCTGGCTCGCATACGGACGCTGGACGAGAAGGACCGTCAGCGGTATAACGACAGGCACCGACCTGTTGTGTACAGCCCAGGAGATCTGGTATGGATTTTTACCCCTGTACGGAAGGTTGGACTGTCAGAAAAGTTATTGAAGCGATACTTTGCTCCGTATCGTGTCATACGCCGCCTGTCAGACGTCACATACGAAGCTGAGGATTATGAGCCGTCGTCGAAACGTCAAAAACGAAGAGACATTGTTCGTGTCCTGCGCATGAAGCCTTACTACGATACTGAAGAGCAGATAGACGACAATGGCTTCTTGTTCACGAACTTTAAGGACGGTAATGTTCCTGATGAAGCCCCGATAGGAACGTCTGTCGTCGATAATCGCGGAGAAGGGAAGGATTCTTTTGAACTGTCATACAGAGGACCCATGACACGGTCAAGATCCAGGACATTGCAGCTGGCTCCACAGGGATCATAACAGCGGGTCGCTGTTTCTCCAGGAGAGGGAGCAATGCCACGAGAGACCACCAACAGCAACTGCCGGCGTGGCGCAGGGGATAGCGTCACGGACTGCGGAGCAGAAGTTCGCTGGTTCAATCCCGGCCACTGGCAAAAATTTATTTCTTTGTTATTAACAATTCCAGAAGGTTCTACATCTTTCTTATGTTCACTTGTAAATTCTACTTGTTTCTTATGTTAACTGTTCTTCTAATTTCTGGTAAATTCTGTCTGTGTAAAAATAGCAGAGCACTCTGCCAGAGAGGCAGTCAGTATGCTGAGTTCGGAATAAACGTGCTTTCAGTATAAGTGCTGTGTTTAGTTGCCTTCGAAGTCCAGCCTGCTTCCATTGCAACGCGACAATATATATATATATATATATATATATATATATATATATATATATATATATATATATATATAATTAGCTATCCGATCGTCATAAACCCATGCCTAAAGCCTTCCCCGGGTAGACATTAGTAACTGTACAAATTTTTAGCTCCTTATGTCTTGTGGTTCAGACGTGATAAACGTACACCGAACAGACATTCACATTTATAGATATTTTTGTAATCGGAAATTATAGGCAAGGCATGTATGAGATTGACATTTGTTTTGATTTGTCATAAGAACTGTGCCAAAGATCTTAAAAATAGAAGACGATCTTATCAGCATTTGGACTGATGACCTCCGTAGTTTTGTCCCCCTAAAACATCCAAACATCCGTCCTTATCAGCATTTGTATATAGTGACTGTAACTTGCTAGTAAAACGTTATTTTGTATAAAAGCCATTAGTAGGCACCAAGAATAAAATAATAATGCAATTACATGAATATCTGTTATTTAAAAATTAAAATATTTGTTTGTACCTTTAACAGAAGTGTGTAGCAGTTGTAACTATTACTTTCAATTTCATCTGTATAAAAAATCTTTACTAAACACTAAAAGATAATTCATATTGTGATTTGAAGTATATTTTCTATTTAAAAATCTAAAACAATCTTAATAGAAACCTTTAAGTGAAAATTCAACGTCACGTGATGTCACATGACGCGACAAAACATGACGTAGCCGCCTTATTTAATAGTATTCAATCCCTGTTGGCAGATGCCAAAGGCAGAATGAAAATATGTGCTGTATTGGTAGTACCGGTGGTAGTGGCAGCAGTGAAACCAAGCTATGTAATATGTATGGTATGAGTGTACACAGTGTAAAAGAATTGTAAGTAAAAGTGAGTTTTGTGTTTTGACTGTGGTTCAAATAAATTTGTTTGTCTTCTCAACAACGTAGTGTAGAGAACTTGTTAGACTATACCGTTAATTGGGACTTATATATGGACAAATTTCTGAGGATTTGCAGAGAAGTGTCGTTTTAACCCTGCGGCAGGCGCGCTTAGGGTTGTTGCGACAGCGAGCGCGTGCGGCACCCAGTGTCGCCAACGTTTAAATACCGTGTAAAAGGCAATTTTTACTTTTTTTCGGTAGAATTAATTATTTATTGGTTTTAACATCATTCTTAACAGCAACTTTTTTTTCTGATCTGTATACATATGACAAGATGCGTGGGCAAATTAAAATTGTTACAGAATATGACAAATTGTTTCCAGGAAATTTCCTAAGTGCTATTTTAATAACAAATATCTAAATAAAATATCACACATTCTTGTCCTTTTTCAGTGTTCCAATGAACCAGGATATGATCAGGATTCAATCTGCCGCAGTATACTTCACAATTTCAGGTATAAAATATCTTGCTATCGCTTATTGCATCCAACTTCAATTCCTACAACTTCAGTTCGTCAATTAAAAACAATACTTTCAATTTCAGTTTTAGCTTCACTACCACTACATTCTGGGCCAGGTAGGACTGATTATATTCTTACCTTTAGTTTCCTGTTTTAGTACTGACGTATTATTTATCCACAAAGTTTCTTGGTCCTGACCTGTCATATTGTGGTGTCCCTTTCACTTCATTTCTGTCATCGCATGAATATTAAGATTCGCTGAAATGATCTGCAGTTTCAATTACTTCTGCTTCCTCATAACTATCAAAAGAATCAGCGTAATCTTCTTCGTCAGATGAATGCAGAAGAATTTCTTGTTTTCAGTTTGTTTGTTTGTATAGCTAATGGGACTTAAGTACGGGGTCATCAGTCCCTAAACTTACAAACTACTTATGAACTAATACTAAGGACGGCACAAATATCCATGCCCGAGGGGGGATTCGAACCCCCGACCGTTGTAGCCGTGCAGACGGTAACTGGAGCGCCTCAGTCCCCTCGGCCACCGCGGCCGGCTTGTTTTCAATGCCTTCCTTTGTATGCACTAGTGGACGACAAGAAAATAATTCTAATAGCAAAGTAATGTTGATAATCAAATCATCATTCACCCAAAGAGTTGTAAAATAAAGCTTCTAACCATCAAATCTTTCGACAGTGGTGCGACTACCTGTATTTACATCACCGGGCGTGTGCGGTACGCATAGCCGTTAAAAAAAAAAAAAAAAAAAAAAAAAAAAAAAAAAAAAAAAAAAAAAAAAAATTGTTCAAATGTTTGTTAAGCTTATGGGACTTAACTACGGGGTCATCAGTCCCTAAACTTACAAACTACTTATCAACTACCTTATACTAAAGACGGCACAAATATCCATGCCCGAGGGGGGATTCGAACCCCGACCGCAGTGGCCGTGCAGACCGTGACTGGAGCGCCTCAGTCCCCTCGGCCACCGCGGCCGGCGCAGAGCCGTCTCGGTGCTGTCGTTCACTTCACAGGTAAGTCACAGCTGTTATGGTGCGTACAATAACGGGGCAGTGATGCATTTTGACCCTACACCAAACAGTCGAAGCTTATCTAGCACCATCCGTGTGTGCTCGGCAAGCTGACCAAAAACCAAATTGGCGGCACTGTATGCCCCCGCGCGCCCGCCGCAGGGTTAAGCGACATATCAGTTGGTACCTGCCAGCGAACCCCCATGCCGGTGTGGTGCACCCAAGGGGCGTCGCAATTTGCGTCGTGTTGGCCCTGTAGTCCAGTCAAATAAGCCGAAAAAAGGCGTCAACCTCGGAATGAGAGGTAACAAGCTGAATATTTGCATACACCTTTGTTTTGGCATTCTAAATGATGTGTCAAAAGTCTCATAAAATCTCGTGTCCGCGTCTTAAGATATTAAAGGTCAAAGGTCACGAAAATCAGTTTTTCGCAAATATCTCGCTTCCTATGCTTTAAATGGTATTTGCATCTCCGATAAAAGTTGTAGAGCATGAAATTCTCTACAATTTTTATTTTAAACATTTTTTGTGCATTTCATCGTTTTTTAGACAGAGCACGGAGAGCGCACAGGTCACAGCGCTCAGACATATAAGACGTAATACGAGGTCAGCTGCGAATCTCAGTCAATGGTACGTTGTTTAAAGTTAATAAGCCATTGCAACAAATACAATAACAAACCTTCATTCTTTATGAATTATGTTCAATATTTCATCATATTATTCATAAATAAAAAAGATTTGCTTAATAATATTTACTTATTTCATGAAATTATAAAGTTATGAAGCCAAATACTTCAAGTATATTTTAATTATATTCTAATATATCTTAATTATGTTTCATGTAGAAAAGAATAAAATTAACTGTAATTAAGACTTAATTATATTCGAAGCAAAATTATATTAAATAAAAAAACGAGGAAATACGTTTTATGTAAATCTTTATGTAGTAGTCATGTATGATTCATTTATTACAATTAGAAGTTCAAACGTGAGGAGGATTTTTATTCACTTTAATTATTAATCATACATAGGTCTCAATTTTCATGTTCTTGATCATCATCGTCGTCTTCATCTGGTAGCTCGAAACGTCCATTTCATTATCATCAACCTTGTAATCGACAATCGTCGTCTTTAAACCTTCCAAGATTTCGGGGTCATATGCACTTTCTTCATCGAGATCGTCCTGGTGTGATGACGCATTGAGGCAAGCTTGCCCATTACACTGGCCACAAGCTAAAGAACATTGCATCCCCGATTTCCTGCACCCGCAGCGCGAACCACAACCATTTTTGCAGTTGCAAAATATTGTATTCAGGAGCTCGTCTGGTGCAGGTGGTAATATTGTTAGTACTGGCTCCAAATATTCATTCTTCAGCACCCAACCCCATTCCTGGGGTTCTATATAGTTTCCTAACCACGTTTGTACTCTGTAGTAAGCACGATTGATATGTTGATGAGCTGCTGCACTAGTTGGTGGCAGATTTGATAGTTACACACGATTATTATGTTTTGTCGATTTAACTAATTGCGTGTATCGAAGATGATCTATATTGTCTTCAGATTTTGAAGCGTTATATATTGCTGACAAGATACGTACTCCATTTTCAAGTGCGTTTGCGCAGGGCAATTTTCTTGTTGAAATACTTGAGCTAGCTGATCCAAATCTGGAAGTTTCTCCAATATTTTAACAAGAGGTTTTTTTTTTTTTTTTTTTTTTTTTTTTTTTTTTTTTTTTTTTTTTAAACAACGCAGATTTGTGTCACAGCCACTCAATGCATGCAAACATAAATGTGTTTTTTACTACGGGGATAATGTTCAAAACTTTTGGAGGAGTATATTTGTGTTTTAACATTGCCTTTACCAACTTTTTTAAATAAAATTTCTGGTTGATGCGATTGAGTACGTCCAATTAAAATGACAAACAAATCAATATCTTCTCCTACGATGACGGCAGTCCTTTGGTGCTCTGATTCTTCAATACCCGTTTCGATTATACAAACATCAGCATCATCTGTGGCTTGTTTTGTAGTAATATTAACATTTTTCAATTTCTCAACAAGCAAGTCAATTAGCTTTTTTTTATTAGATCGATTTGATAAAAATGTCTCTTGGCTGACTGGCACAATAGTTGTTTCCTCAAATCAAACTTCATACGATTCTGAAAGAACAGAAGTTCTTCTTAGTTGTTCCATTGCTTTAGTATTTCTACTGTAGTCCGGGTATCCGTCAAATATAACAATCATTCTTGAGACATAATGTGTTTGTAAATACTTTATATATTTATTTTTAACAATGGTGAAAGTATCGTCTTTGCTCCATATGACGCGATCAGAAGAAATCCACAGTAGATAATATATGTTACATTACTTTCATCAAGATCGATATCGATAGGTCTCATTTTCTCATATAATGACGCTTTCGTGGTTTTCCTCGTGTCATTATTATCAAGTAAAGATGTTGGATACGGACTTAATTCGTATTCTTTCAAACTTTTTGCCTGCAGCTATTCTCTGGAAGAGTAGTAACGGGTCTACAACAACTTTACAATTATTAATCGTGACAGATTCGTTAACAACGCAGCTGACCTCATATTACGTCTTATATGTCTGAGCGCTGTGACCTGTGCGCTCTCCGTGCTCTGTCTAAAAAACGATGAAATGCACAAAAATGTTTAAAATAAAAATTGTAGAGAATTTCATGCTCTACAACTTTTATCGGAGATGCAAATACCATTAAACGCATAGGAAGCGAGATATTTGCGAAAAACTGATTTTCGTGACCTTTGACCTTTAATAACTTAAGACGCGGCCACGATATTTTATGAGACTTTTGACACATCATTTAGAATGACAAAACAAAGGCTCATGCAAATATTCAGCTTTTTACCTCTCATTCCGAGGTGAAACCCTAATTTGACTGTACAACTGGGAACGGCAGAGCCACACCAAGACAGACCCACGGAGGAATACGTACCACGCAAGTGGCTGTGTGGGGCGTGTTGCGCGGGAACGGTCGTCATTGGACTGCACTGTGCGGGAGGACTGTTTTTCGAAGCTATCTCGGTGCCGTGTCCGCGCACTGGAGGGAAATTGGCGCCTAGAGAGCGATTGGCTCTTGCTTTCTAGTGAGGGGGTAGCCTCGCGTTGTACGGGCAGAGTGCGGAGCAGCGCTCTAGAAGACACTTCGTCTTAGGCAGCCGACGAGTACGGTGGGCTCGACTTCGGTGCTTACTTGTGTATCTTTTGAGACTTCGGTTATTTTAACCTATTGCACTTTGTGTACTTTGAGTTTAAGGTTCACTTTTCAGACACCGTCTGAAACTTGAGCATGTCGACTTGAGTACCATGGAGGTGTGAATATGCTCAGCCAGTTTGAATGAGCATCACCGAAGCTGTGATAACGTGATTGCTAGCTGTGGTGTCAATTGCGCACTCGACAATCTTGTGTCTAGTACACACAGTATGAGTTGGCGAGACATAGCCGAGAATTTGGTTTCGTATAACACTGTGTGGCTACCGTAGACACGGAGACTGAGAGTAGGGCGTTCACGCTTCTGTTTTCAGAAGTATTTTTCTTTCGATCGGGCCGCGACTTGCAGCACTCCAACGCACTGCCGCCGCCGACCCAGTTACAGAAACGCCGGATTCAGCAGCATTTGGTTACGTATTGCTTGCAACTACTTATCTGAGAGAGAGCTAGGAGTCTTCCTTTTGACGGTTTTTCTTAAACATCATTTTATGTGGAAAGCGCTCGTAATAATAGCACGCTCCCTTGGTGTCCTTGTGTTATGGGTATAGTTTACAGTTATAGTAGTAACTTGCTAGTAATTTGTTAGTGTCATATTTGTATTTGTTTATGTATTCTAAACTGAAAGTGTTTGACATTAAAGTATCGAAAACAGTTCCTATTTTCGTCAGTTACTGGATCTGATTGTTTTTGTGAAATAAATTAAGTACATACCTAACCTACATCTGATTCAGTAGTTAGATTCCACAGTTTTCATTATATTTTGGTGGGTGTTTGTTTGTCAAGAGGCCAATTCTCTTTTAGTGCACATTTCAGCAATTGTTAGGAGAGGGTCTGGCAATATATCACCTTCCCTGTGCTTCCCATTTACCACCTCACAAATCACCAAAACCCCGACCATCAACCTCGTAACATTACAAAGTATTGAAGGCAATAGGAGTCCCAGCTGGGATGAACACTGCGGAGCACTAAGAAACATTCACAGAGGTAGGATAAAAGGAGCTGAGAGGAGAGAAAGGTACATGAAATATGATGGAACAACAGGTCACAAAAGAAAACCAAAACAGAAGATTTTAGAGGATGATAATCTATCCTATAGTACAAGAATGTATTAAGAAGCTTTGACAACCATTTTCCGATATTTAGAATTTTTGGAAAGTAAGGAAACATTTTCCTCAGCCGGCCGCAGTGGGTGAGGGGACTAAAGCGCTCCAGTCACGGTCTGCACGGCCACTACGATCGGGATTTTGAATCCCCCCTCGGGCATGGATATTTGTGCCGTCCTAGTTAGTAAGTAGTTCATGAGTAGTTTGTAAGTTTAGGGACAGATGACCCCGTAGTTAAGTCCCATAGACTATACAAACATTTGAACATTTTGAACATTTTCCTCAATTTAAACTAAGGAGATGAAATTTTTGTGTAACACTTCCAGTGGGTAGTTAAAAAATGAAATACAGCCATTTGGCAATAATTTCAGTGTTTTCAGTTCAATTTGATTAAATAAAGTAATTCTTTGTACGAAAATTGAGTCATTAATCAAAAAATTATTGAATAGAAACGAAAAAACTACTCAAACATTATTCACTCATAAATGCAATACTTAAGTATATGTTGTTGTTGTGGTCTTCAGTCCACAGACTGGTGTGATGCAGCTCTCCAAGTTACCCTGTCCTGTGCAAGTCTCTTTATCTGAGTATATGATCGGCAACCTACATCCTTTTGAATCTGCTTACTACATTCATCCCTCGGTCTCCCTCTACGATTTTTACCGCTCACGCTTCCTTCTAATGCGAAGTTGACAATTCCTTGATGTCTCAGAATGTGTCCAACCAATCTATCACTTCTCTTAGAATGTGCCAGAAACTCCTTTTCTCCCCAATTCGGTTGAGCACCTCCTCATTAGTTACGTGATCTGCCCATCTAATCGTCTATAGCACCACATTTCAAAAGCCTCTCTCATCTTTTTATCTGAACTCCTTATCGACCACGTTTCAATCCCATACAATGCTACACTCCAGACAAATGCTTTCAGAAAGGACTTCCTAACATTTAAATTAATATTGGATATTAACAAGTTTCGCTTCTTCAGAAACGCTTTCCTTCCCATAGCCATTCGGCATTTATATCTTCTTTACTTCGGCCATCAGAAGTATCTTGCTACCCAAATAACAAAATTCATCTACTGCTTTCATTGTCTCATTAACTTACCTAATTCCTTCAGCATCGCCTGATTTTCTGACACTGCATTCCATTACCTTCGTTTTACTCTTTTTAATGTTCATCTTATATCTTCCTTTCAAGACACTGTCCATCCCATTCAAATGCTCTTCCAGATCTTTTGCGGTCTCTGACAGAATTACTATGTCATAAGCAAACCGGATTTTTTTTTTTTTTTTTTAATTTCTTCTCCCTGCACTTTAATGCCCTCTCCAAATTTCTCCTTCCATTCCTTCACTGCTTACTTAAGTACGAGGCGCGTCGAGAAAGTAAGTTCTGTTTCAATTTATCTCCACTGCAGCGCTGAGACTGCAGTTCCGCACATGCGCTGTAGACGATGTGTATCAAGGAGAAGAACGTGCGCCATTTGGAGATCGCTGTCAGTTACGTACTTTTTGTTGTGCTTGTTTGTAATGTCGCCGTTGATTGAAAATCCCGACGCCTGTGAAATCAGGTCGGCGATTCGGTTTCTGAATGTGAAAAAAGTGAAACCAAGTGAAATTTATCGAAAAATTTGCGATGTGTACGGACCAAATGCGATGAGTGATTCGATGGTGAGGAAGATGGGTCCGACAGTTCAATGGCGAGCGTAGTGATGTGCTCGATGAAGAACGAAATTGGCGTCCACCTTTGGTTCATGCGATTGATGACAAGATCCAGGACATGTCATGTCTTTCATTGGCGGTCATCACTTCACCAATGACGACGAGCTGAAAGAAACTGTTTCCAACTGGTTGAAGACACAGGCGGCAGATTTCTATGAAGAAGGTATACAAAACCTGGTGCCACGCTATGACAAATGCCTGCAAAATTTCGGCAGTTATGTGGAAAAGTAGTTTAAGAGTTATAGAATTTTGTGCAATGAAATTTTCTTCTGTATCTGTGTACAATTTCATTTTATTACCAAACGGAACTTACTTTCTGGACGCGCCTCGTATATATGCTGACAAAATTTCAGATTTTTCTATTTGGTAGATTATTGATAAATGTTCCTTCGGAGCTGGCCGCGGTGGCCTAGGGGACTGAGGCGCTCCAGTCACGGTCTGCACGGCCACTACGCCGGGGTTCGAATCCCCCCTCGGGCATGGATATTTGTGCCGTCCCTTAGTATAAGTAGTTTGTAAGTTTAGGGACTGATGACCCCGTAGTTAATTCCCATAAGCTTAACAAACATTTCATTTCATTTTTGTTCCTTCAGATCTAGTGCCGGCCGCGGTGGCGGAGGAGACTGAGGCGCTCCAGTCACGGTCTGCACGGCCACTACGGTCGGGGGTTCGAATCCCCTCTCGGGCATGGATATTTGTGCCGTCTTTAGTATAAGGTAGTTGATAAGTAGTTTGTAAGTTTAGGGACTGATGACCCCGTAGTTAAGTCCCATAAGGTTAACAAACATTTGAATTTCAGATCTAGTGATTTTAACATAGCCACTCCCATTAATCCTCCATCCCTCTACCTTATAACGTACACACACATAAACACGCAAATCTTGTCCCCACAGCACATCATTTCTCAGTTGACTACTGTATCATCGCAAAGTGCCGAGTTTAAATAAAGACAAAACTATTACGTTTAAGGCTACCCTGCCCTCACGCTAAGATGGCAGAAAAGTAGAGAACCTTATTACGTGTTCGCTCGAAGGCCGAGTAAAGATTAGAGCCCTTTCTTTATCGACCAGCACGAGGACGCCGCAAACTCCGGCGCCAACTGCTGCTAGTTTTGCTAATTATGTTAACCGTGAAGCATGGCGGCGGTGCTTCAGGTTATCTGCGGCCAGCATCTCGCGTTTCCGCCCCCCACCCCCACCCCTCCCTCCATAGAGCCAGAACAGATGCAGCGCCCTCGCTCCCTGAGCTTTCTCGAGCTCTCGCGAAAGGCCGACGCATTCGCGCGAGCACCTCGCACGCCCCCGCCAGATATCGGTAATCGTTACGGCGACAAAAAAAACTGTCGGGTGTCGATGTGCCCGCCGCCCCCGCTATCTGCCGCGGTATCGCCGGCAGCCTGGTCGCCGCTTCTATCTGCGCGCTCGTGCCGGCGACGGCCACGCCCTCTGGCCGCCTCTGGAGCCGCCGCCGGCCGGCAAAAACGAGGGTCGGAAGTTGTGGTGCCTGCGCGCCTTTTGTCACCCGACTGCTGCCGATAGGCCGACGCCGCTCTTAGGCCGTGTTCACACTGCCGGCCGGGCCGAGCCGAGCCGAACCGGGCCGAGCCGCGCCGAGCCGGGAGATTAAACACATTAGCTTCGTTCGAGTGGCGCTGCTGACGGTCAGGAACAGTTTGAGGCGTTCGAGTGGCACTTTTGACTCTTTCTGACGATATCTGACTGGCCAATCTGGTGTTCGAGTGGCGGAGCTGATAGTTGGCGACCGTAAGTTTAAGTCAGCGGATTTTCGTCAAACTCTTTTCTGACTGACTCCAAAGCGTTTAACATGCCTTTTGTGTCCCAGCCTCGTCGCCGCTTTTGTGTCTCGTTTCCGTCGTAGGTGTCGGTGGCCGAGTGGAATGAGACCGACACAGGAATAAAGATAGCACGCTGGTGCAGGTACGGAGGGGAGCAGCCAGAAACTAGAAACACTAGAGTAAATTAGAACGAGATATATATTGCACAGAATTAATACAATACTTAACTTTTACATTGCTCAGTACTGAAGATACATAGTTGAGCTAGAGGCCTGCCTAGTACTGCTTCCTAGTGCCTATACGATAGCCAAGTCTTCACTGGTGCCTATCTGATTACGAAGGTCCTAACTGGTTGCTATCTCAGTCCCAAGTGGACGATGTCGTTCAGTGGTGGCCACGAGAGTAGTTGTAGCAGAGGGCGCTCGTGGCTGTCGTCGTAAGAACGCCGCGCCGTGCGTGCATGGCGGCGCGCGGCGAAAGTAGGTGGCGCGCACTTTGGACTTGTGCGACACCAAAAAGCCTCCTCCAAAAGACAAGCCCGCATATTTACAAAGAGGTTTGTGTTCTAAGTCTTCGATTTTCTCTTGATTGAGGCTGAGTTTGTATATTAGACAGGCATTCTTTCAACTTATGTGGCCTTCTAATACAGTACGTCCCCTTTTTATTACACCCATACATACTATAAATGAAATGTGTGGAAATTTTCATAACATACGAATTTAAAGATGAATGCGTATGTTTTTACAGTTTGGATTGTGATATATTCGCCTGAAAATGAAGTCAAAATAGTCCTACTGAGATTTTCTGTGCCATCTGTAAATGAAGTGATTGACACATAAGAATAATATAGTTCACAACAGGCATTAGCAGTGATAGATTTTTATAACCGACATATGTGCCACTATAGCGTCTCACAGTTACTGTTCCGTGTTTCTCCTTGTGGTTATATATTATAGAAATGTATTAGTGCCAATGTGGGCGTTTCTACACTAAATGTGTAACTTCTGGGAAAGATAATTCTTGCACACCACCTGCAAATTTTTTTTAAATTAATTTGCATATTTCATTTTTTAAATTTTATTGTAACTCATAATAATGGGACAAAATGCATATGAAGTTGTATGTTACCAAATATTCCTTTCACACACAACTATCCTAATTGACCTCATTTTTGTATGAGGTTTTGTCAGGTTAAATTGGCTACATTATTTATAAATAGGAGGGGGGGCATGTTTACGTATATTTTGCGTTTTGTCGAAGTTAATGATCAGAATTTAATCCACAATGTATTTCTAATGGCGGAATGCACACTGTCCGTCGCCGGTCCGCCACCTCACGTCAACGTGAGCTTTCTCAAGAAGAATGTTTTGATGGAATGGTCGTCTGGTAACATCGCGACTCGCAAGTTAACCTAGTTTCGTCACGCGAATATACACGGTTTGCAGGCAAATGTGTCTTGTTAATCTTTATTATTATACTTTGGTTTAACGGTAAATTGCAAATGTTTCACGACGACTTAAATAGTTTTCTCAATTGAGAAATACATAACATATCGCCAGTCATAACCTCACTTTCAACATCGGTAGAGAGAAAAGATGCCAACTAGCGCTTGGGGTGGCCAAACTGCGAAACAAGTGAAATAAGCGTTCGAGTTGGCTTCGGAGTTGGCAACTGTCAAAAAGCGCGCATGCGCAGTAGAGGCCTTCCAAATCGTCAGCAACTGTCAGGAAGTATCAGCGTTTGGGCCACTCGAACGAACCTATTGGCTTCGTTCGAAGACTTGCTTTCTTGCTACCGCGCATGTGCAGTACGAAAGTTCGCGTTTGAAGAGCGCTTGGCCCCGAATCTGGCTACTTGAAGTGGGGCGCCAGCTGTTCGAAGAGTTGCTTGCAAGCGGAGCCAAGTAGCCAGATGCTGCCAGATGAAATTTTTCTGGCAGCCAGATTCGCGCATGCGCGTGGCTCTCTTTTTACTTGTAGTGGGGATACACTACGCTCCCTTGTTCAAAATGGAAGTTATCTTATATGTGGACATATATCTACTGTGTGTTTCTTCTGTAATTGTACGGTCTTATTTATTCTTATAATATCACATGTAGAAGATGACAGAATTCAAAATTTAAATTTCGTATCCAGTGACGTCGATTTCCATGCAATGTTGTTGCGCCGAAATAAAATCATAATTTATTTCCTATTTTGTATTTTTTTTAACTCTGTGCCACGTTTCTCATATAAGGAATTTGTCCAACATTTGTGGGTGTGGTGGCTTCTGGCAGAATAATTTAGAAATTTGGTTTCTTTTAAGTACCAGGACGCGGGAATGGGGGAGATACTCCTATTACAACACCACCCCTAGTAATGTTCCACCGGGGGAGGGGGGATACTTGATGGAAGGTTGATGGGAGGGAGGAGATGATTTTTGTTCAAATGTTCAAATGTTTGTATAGCTTATGGGACTTAACTACGGGGTCATCAGTCCATAAACTTACAAACTACTTATGAACTAACTAAGACTAAGGACGGCACAAATATCCATGCCCGAGAGGGGATTCGGACCCCCGACCGTAGTGGCCGTGCAGACCGTGACTGGAGCGCCTCAGTCCCCTCGGCCACCGCGGCCGGCTCGGAAACTACAAAAGCGAAAATAAGAATATACTTTGTATTAGGAGTAGAGGCATCCATAAATACAATTGTATTTGTTGGCTTCTTTTACCATCTCCAATTAGAAAGCCATTAAGTATAATGTTAGAATATTTTATTTCAGTCCATCAACAGTAAAGTCGTAGTTTCCATTAATTTTTTCCTCTCTGCTACTTCCAAAGACGAAATATATATTCCACTAAGTGACTAGTGTGGATAAAAAACAGTGTATGACTCTCAAGTATGACCTGTAGTAAAACTGTACCAGTTCTTTGTTCATTGTAATCGGTCACACCCCACCACTCACACAAAAAAAACCTTATTAACTCTTTTCTGGTTATGGATCATTAACACATCACGAGGGACCTACACACGTGACCAGCAAACCAAATATTTCGGCACTGCAGTGCTTCACGCTACGCGCAACAGCCGCCGAGTTCGTAGGCTTGCGATCGCGGCTTGACGCCGCTCAGATAACGCGCAATAACTTGTGAACGGAGGTAGATATCGGTGCGACTACTATTTCAAAAACTTTTCCATACTTTTAGCTCCATTTCGTTCGCTGTAATGTATGGTCTAAAATGCAAAGAACAATAAGCTGCCACTATCGTTTTTCAATACACGATTTCTAAAACACGTGCACATACTTGACAAAAGGCATCATTTGAAAACGACTGTTACGAATTTAGAATGTTTTATTCGAAAGCTAAGATGCTGTACTACCCTGTGTCCAAAAATCAGATTTTTAACCGAATACTTTCATCAAAATCGAGTGAGGGGCGTTACGAAACTAAAATGAATGAAAAATACACTTTTTATTTTTTTACAGGCAAGGCAAAGCTTTCAAGGAAAAAATTAGTTGGTAAAACGATGTGGCGTGGTCTTATACACCGTCAAAATTTTCTGCAACTTTAAAATCGAAAAGTTGATTTCCCCCTCTTTTTCGGCTCGGCCCGGCCCGGCGCGCAGTGTGAACACCCATGCCGTCGGCGTGTGCCGACTAGGCGCCATCCGGCTCGGCACGTCCCGGCTCGGCTCGGACCGGCCGGCAATGTGAACGCACCCTACAGGGGCGAAGCCTACAGAACAGCTGAGTACAGAGCGTAACCGTTTCCAATGCATATAATGTAGATTGCAACCTACTACTTACTACTGATTTGGGATTCATTACAAATAAATTTTTAAACATTACCCATTGGTGACTGTTGCTTCAGATGACAGGTGTAGTTCCGCCCCCCCCCTCCATCCCCCTCTCACCACACCGGTCGGCGCGTCGATGTATCAGTGCCCCTCCCTGCCCGCTCGCCGACCAAAGAGAGATTTTGGCACACCTCTTAAAAGGCCATGTTCACATTGCCGGATAGGCCGGGCCAGGCTGAGTCGAACCGAGCCGAGCCGAGCTGGGCCAAGCCAAGCCGAGCCGAGAGATTAAACACTTTGTTTCTTTTGTGTCTCATTTCCGCTGGGTGTCCTAGGTTCGGTGGCCGATTAGAGAGAGACCGACACAGGAAAATAGAATGCATGCGTGTGCAGGTACGGAGGTGACCAGCCAGTGGGACAGCACAAACTAGAAACACTGCGCTAGATCAGAAATAATACATTACTTAACTTGGAGAGCAGCAGACTAGTAGAATGCAGATACATAGTTGCTCTAGGTAGAGGCCTGCCTACTGATGAATCCTAGTGCCTGTCCTAATCCCAAGAGGCCGATCGAGTTCAGTGGTGGCCACGAGCGGAGTTGCAGCAGAGGGCGCTCGTGGCTGATGTCATAAGAACGCAGCGCCGTGCGTGCATGGCGGCGCGCGGCGAAAGTACGTGCCACGCACTTCAGACTTTTGCGACAACACAGTTTCCAATTGCACTGTTCACACTGCCGGACGGGCCGAGACGACACCGCTTTACAATTATATATTCTTGACGACGTTACAGCGTTCAATCAATGAAAAAAATTGCAATTTGTGATCAGTTGTGGCTGCACTGTACTAGGTTTAGATGGAATACCAAAGTACGGCGAATGAAAATTTGTGCCCGGGCGGGATTCGAACCCGGGTGTTATAGGAAAGAGACAGCGCGGCGAATGGAGATTTGGGTGCGGCGGGAGACGTGCAGGGAATAGTCCTCTGCAGTCGCGATGGTCACTGTGTCTTCAGTGGCGGAGTGGTCAACACGTCTGCCTTGTAAGCAGGAGATCCCGCGTTCGAATCCCGGCCGGGCACAAATTTTCATGCGTCGCACTTTGGTATTCAGCCACAACAGATCGCAAATTGCGATTTATTTCATCGACTCTGCTTTAGCCGTCTCACACCGAGCCGACTACATTCGGAATGACAATGTAATCCTTCCCGGCGTATAATGCTGATGATGAGTTCTCGGGCTTCCTGCCGGGTAGCGGTTTCTTCAAACTGCGACGTTTCGGCGAGTGACATACCCGTCATCTTCGCCACTTGTTAAAAAGATGTTATGTTTATTTTTCCTTGTATCACTATTAATTCCGTAAAATTAAAAAATCAGCAATGGTTTTTTAGCTGTTCTCATAGGGAAAAACTCTCCTAAATTTCAGTCTAAATTCATGTGATGAGTCCATTACCACTTATTTCTTATGAAAAATACACTTACTTCAGCCAAGATCGCTAGTTTACTTCTTGGTTTTTTCTTACCGGCTTCGATGATCTATGTCATCATCTTCAGTTAATCTACATCGATAAGAAAAAACCAACAAATAAACTTGCGATCTTGGCTGAAGTAAACGTTTTTTATATAAATTTTGATCGCTCTCCATAGGCATAATATCTTTCCTTCGATCATCTGCTGACTGTGGGTGGGATTCCTTGTTCATGAGGACAACCCCACCGAGAAAAAAAAATCAGAGAGCCGTGTAGAGTTTTTTTTAACTAGAAAGCCATTAAGTGTAATGTCAGAAAATTTTATTTCAGTCCATCAACAGTAAAGTCGCAGTTTACATTAATTTTTTCTTCTCTTCTAGTTCCAAACAAGAAATATATATTCCTTTAATTGCCTTGTGTGGCCAAAAACCAGTTGTATGCCTTTCATCAAGTTAAGTATGACCTGATGCAAAACCGTAGCAGATCATTGTCCATTGTAATCAGTCGCCACCCAAGAAAAATTAGTTCCTACTGGTTTTCTGGTTATGGATCATTAACACACCAGCTGAAAAATACTCCTGCCTGAGCACAGAAAAGGCGAATATGTTCTCTGACACAAAAGTGTGGAACCAGCTGCCTCAATCCTCATTCCAACTTCCTCAGCAAAGATTTTGGCATGAGAACATATTCGCGCACTTTTAGCGCATAAATTTGTAAATACATTTCCTCACTTAAGCCGTCATAGTCTGCAATGTCGACTCACTGTCAATGTCTATATATGTCTATGTCCCTTTGTTTGCTGTCTCTCTCACTGCCGCTTTCTGTCCGTGTCAAACTTCCAATGTCTTTATCCCTTTCCCTCGCGATTCCTCACCGCTTTCTGTTTCTGCCACTTTCATCGTCTCTCTGCCCCACTGACGTTGTCCCATTTACTCCCAGTCCTGTTGCCAGTATCCTTTCTTTCTCACTTAGAGTCGGCTTTCATTGTCTTCAGTCACGATTATCTCCTTTAAACATATGTTCATGGAGATGGTTTGTGTGTGGTTTGACCTATAGACCGGAAAACTTTAGGACGCGTGTAGTGGTGATGGGAAAAATTGGACAAATTGTTTCGTGCTATAGTACTGGAGAGCCGCACGCTAATGCTTTGTGTATGGTCTCCATTCTCCTCAGTATCCCACTGTTTTCTCTTTTGCTCCAATTGCTACTATCTGCATCTGCCTTAGTTTGTTGTTGCCACTGTTCCTGACTTCCGACATCTCGTTTCGCTTCCCTCTGCTGTTTCCATGCACATGCTTTGCTCCTGAACTGACAATTTCTCTGTTCCATCGTATATTTCTCTCTCTGTCTGTTGCACTGTCTCTGTCCTACTCACATTCAGCCGAAAAAAGAGCTAATACGTTCGCATGCCAAAATTTTCGGTAAGGAAGTCGGAATGGCGATTGAGGCAGCTGGTTCCACACTTTTGTGTCAGCGAACACATCCGCCTTTTCTGTGTTCCGGCAGGAGCATTTTTCAGCTGGTTTCCGTCTTTTTTCTGTTACATCAGAATGTACTACTTTTATAACATTTAATCTATGTTGAGTAAAATTTGGATAGTATTTTATTTTAGAACTCATCGTAAAAATTTTGACGATTTGAGGTGTATATTTGTCAATGCACGCAATTAGATCTTTTGATACAAAATTATGATTTTTGTAGCGTATCGCGATAACGAATACACATTTTTAAAAACTGGAAATGGATTTGCCAGATAAACACCACAACAACATACACATAACATTTTAGTCATTTCCTATTCCTCAAGATGAAGTACCTCACAATCAGAAATAGCGTTTTCGAACCTTTTACCGTTGCGTGCTATCATTCACGGACCAATATCTCAAAAACGACATTAAGATATCATTCTGCTCTAACTTTCATTAAAATTTCGATATCTTTCTACATTTCATTTGCAGCTATGTATAACCTAAAATCAAACATACGAGAAGTCTACGCAATGTCTTTTTACCTCTGCAAACTCTTTAAAATATGTTAAAAATAGTTCACTAAACCGGATGCTGCATATTAACTGTTAAGTAAACGAAATCACCCTCCGTCGACCGAAGATTTCTTCAAAATGTACAAAAATCGAATTTTTTCGCCGTGTACCTTTTTTCAAATCGCATGGTAAGTTTCAGAGCTTTCCGAACGCCGTCTTTCAGCACAATACGCACTTTTTCTAGCAAAATATCGCGATTTTTCGGCCGTATCTTGCTAACGGAGTAAGATTTACGAAAACCGAAAAATGCCATTTATAGATAAATGTTTACAGGATGAATGGTAAATATTTGAACAATTTTCTGTGCTTAGTTATTTAGATATTTGCGATTCACGGTGCTAAAACGACTAAAAATAGGGTTTTGTGATTTTGTGGGAAACTATGATGATCACGGTAACGGATAACAATATCGAAAAAATTTATGAATGGCCTCGAGAATAGCATCATAAGAACATATGGTAAAAATTTGCAATGAATAGAAAGTATCGAAGTGACCATCCCCACAATTCGTTTTTTTTTACCCTATAATCATGGTTTTTTGAGATTTTTTTCAGGAACCACCCATGAATGAATTGTTCTTTTGTAATCCGTTTAAAGCCCAGCACAGACTACACGTCACTAGGCCAAGATCTATCCAGAACACTTTACTCCTTCACTCTGAGATGAATAGAATCTGAGATATGGGCCCCTAAAGAATCGCAAATTCGCAATGGCCATTTACGAACATATTAATACCGCGCACTGCACCGCAACTGACATTACCTATAGAGTTCCTTTTCTCTCCTACTGGGGCCTAGTATTTATTTTCCATTTATAAATTATCTGATGGACAGAGAAACTTGTAATTTGCGGCTTTTTGCTGATGATGCTGTGTTGCATGGGAGGGTGTCGTCTTTAATTTACTGTAATAGCATACAGGATGGGTCAGACAAAATTTCTAGTTGGTGCCAAGAATGGCAGCTAGTTCTCAATGTAAATAACTGCAAGGTGATGTGGATGAGTAGGAAAAACAACACCATAATGTTCGAATACAGTGAGCAGTGAGCAGTGAGCTTCTTGATGCAGTCGCGTCGTTCAAATTTCTAGGCGTAACACTGCAGAGTGATAATGAAATCGAACGAACAGGTAAGGACAGTTGTGAGTAAGGCGGATAGCCGACTTCGGTTTACTGGGAGAATATTGGGAAGATGTACTTCATCTGTAAAGGAGACCGCTTATAATACGCTTGTACGAACGCATCTTGAGTGTTGCTCAAGTGTTTGGGAACCGCAACAGATCAGTTTAAAGGAAGACATAGAAGCAGTTCAGTGGCGAGCAGCTAGGTTTGATACTGGTGGGTTCGACCAATGCGTGAGTGTCGCGGAAATGCTCTCATAACTTAATTGGGGATCGATGGAGGAAAGACGACGTTATTTTCGTCAATTTCTGTTGAGAAAATCTAGAGGGCCGGCATTTAAAGCTGAGTGTAGTACGATCTTGATGCAGCCTACTTACATTTCTCGTAGTGATCACAAGGATAAGAGAAATTAGAGCTCTTACGGAGGCATATAGGCATTCTTTTTTTTTTTTTTTTTTCCTCGTTCTTTTTGCGAGTGGAATAGAAAAGGCAATGCCTAGTAGTGGCACAATGTAGCCTCCGCCACGCACCTTACGGTGGATTGCGGAGTATATATGTAGATATTACACACTGAAGAGCCAAAGAAACTGCTATATAGAGGAGGGCGCCTATAGAACAGGTGTCTGGGGTAGGCGTTCGATCTAGCGTTGCCAGATCATAAACTAAAATATCGCAAGAAAATTTCAAAATGTCCGGCTTTTGCACTTGTTGTCTGCATAAATATGTATTTTAAATGAAAATGGTATTTTTACTGTAAACTCAACAGAAAAAAGAGACTTTACATTTTTGCACATATTTAACTTACCGATACTAGTTCTGAACAAAAGGTAAAGGTGCAACTGAACATCGGAGGAGCAAGCAGTGAGGAAATAGGAAGGGGAGACTACATCTACATCTACATGGGATACTCTGCAAATCACATTTAAGTGCCTGGCAGAGGGTTCATCGAACCACCATTATACTCTGTATCTCCCATTCCATTCTCGAATAACGCGCGGGAAGAAAGAAGCACTGAATTTCTCCGTTAGAGCTTTGGTTTCTCGTATTTTATTCTGATGGTCATATCTACCTATATAAGTAGGAGTCAACAATATATTTTTGCATTCGGAGGAGAATGTTGGCGATTGGAGTTTCGTAAGTAGCCCACGTCGCAGCGATAAGCGCAGTTGTTGTAATGATTCCATCCCAGATCCTGTATCATTTCCGTAACGCTGTCTCCCCTGTATCGTGACAATACGAAACGAGCTGCCCTTCTCTGAACTCTTTCGATGTCCTCCGTCAAACCCACCTGATAAGGATCCAACACTGGGCAGAATGGACGGACAAGCATAGTGTATGCAGTTCCTTTAGTAGTTCTGTTGCATCTTTTAAGGGTTCTGCCAATAAAACGCAATTTCTGGTTCGACTACCGCACGACATTATCTACGTCTTCTTCCCAGTTTAAGTCTGAAGTAATAGTAATTCCTAGGTATTTTGTGGAGTTTACGGCCTTCAATTTGATTAATTTATCTTGTAAACGAAGCTCAACGTATTTCTTTTCTTACTCATGTGGACGACTTCACACATCTCATTATTTATCTTATTCAGATCGTTCTGCAGTTGGTTTTGATCTTCAGATGATTTTACTAGACGCTAAATGACGGCGTCATCTGCAAACAATCAAAGAGAGCTACTTAGATTTTCCCCTAAATCGTTTGTGTAAATAAGGAACAGCAGAGGACCAACAAAATTACCCTGTGGAACGCCCGATATCACTTCTGTTTTAGTCGATGCCTTAACATCGATTACT
The DNA here is from genome assembly GCA_026315105.1 of Locusta migratoria. Taxonomy (NCBI): domain Eukaryota; kingdom Metazoa; phylum Arthropoda; class Insecta; order Orthoptera; family Acrididae; genus Locusta; species Locusta migratoria. Next base: position 326,711,338 of record CM048750.1, read on the forward strand.
ACGAACTGTGGTTTCTTTGATAGGAAATCCTCTATCCAATCGCAAATTTGTGGCGATATACCACAACCACGTAATTTGATTTAAAGCCGTTTGTGAGGAACGGTGTCGAAAGCCTTCTGGAAATCAAGAAATACACAATCGATTTGCAAACCGTTGTCGATAGCGCTCATCACTTCGTGTGAATAAAGAGCTAGTTGTGTTTCGCATGAACGATATTTTCTAAATCCGTGTCGACCTTGGATCAATAGATCATTCTGTTCGAGGTAATTCATAATATTTGAATGCATGATATGTTCCAAAACCCTGCTGTAAATTGAAGTCAATGAAATAGGCCTGTAGTTTAGTGGGTTAGTCCTGCTCCCTTTCTTGAATATAGGTGTGACCTGTGCAACTTTCCAATCTTTTGGTACAGATCCTTCTTTGAGAGAGTGGTTGTATATGGCTGTTAAGTAAGGAGCTATCGCTTCAGCGTAATCAGATAGAAATCTAATGGGTATACAGTCCGTACCAGAAGAGTTGGGCATGTTAAGACAAGGACGTTGTCTATCACCAAGTCTCCTTGGATTGACCACTACAGAAGAAGGAAACAAAGTTCCACAAAACAGTACTTAGACACGCAGTGGCGTAACTATGGGGGGAGGGATGAGGGGGATAGAACACCCCCCCCCCCGAATCATTAGAAAAAAAAGAGAGAGAGAGAGATTGGAAACTCTGGGTGTTTTACCATAAGCTTTCATTGGATGATGGAAGTGAATTAATCTTCAATGGAACAATGGAAGTGGTAGGTGGTAGTCTGTCTGGAAACTGACTAATATTTTTCTCATCAAACAGATCTATCCCCCCCTCCCCAAAGCCTAGTTACGCCACTGTAGACACGTTATGTATATTATTATTATTATTATTATTATTATTAGTCGTAAAGCTCCCATGTGGAAGACGCTAAGTAAAGTGGTTCATTTTCCGTTCTTCTTGGTCTTCTGGTTCTTTTTATTTGCCCACTAGTTTTTCATTGTTTGAGAAAATTTAGTTCTTCTTTCTTCACTCCATTTTGTTCCAGTTCTCGGTGCTTTTGTCTCTGGTTTAACCTCCCACTTTTCAACTTTTATTCTAAAATTGTTCCTTGCAGCTATTTCTTTTTTAGTAATTTTGGCTAATTCCAAATCTTTTTTAACTTTTTGCATCCATTCTCCTCCATTAACAAGAGAATCTACGTATTTTACAATTCTTTTTGTTAATCTGTGTTCAGGGAGTCTCATTATGTGGCCATGGAATTTGAGGCGTCTTTTCCTCATGTCTATCTCTATGTTAGAATATTCTTCAATTTTTGATGTTTTCTGTAATCTATATCCATTCTCGGTCCATCTTGGTCCCAAAATTTTTCTAATTATTTTTCTTTCTTCTTTCTTTAGATTTTCTAGATCAGTTTTCCTGTTTAGTGCCAAGGTTTCGCTGGCATATAACATTGATGGTTTAATGACTGTATTGTAATGCCTAATTTTGGCATTTAAAGATAAGCATCTTTTATTATATACGTTTTGCACTAATCCTAAACCTTTACGAGCTTTCTGTATTCTTTCTTGTTGTGCAAATTTTTCCGAGATAATTTCTCCACGATATTTGAAGTGTGGTACTCTGTTGGTTTCTCCGTATTTGGTTTGTAATTTGGAAATTTCTAAATTTGTTGTTGTCTTTTCAAATGATATCTGTAGCCCGACTTTTTCTGCACATTCTTTTAGAATTTCTATCTGTTTTATAGCCCTTTTACTAGAATCTGCCATTATTGCGAGATCGTCTGCAAAGGCTAAGTAGGGGATTCTTAGGTTATGTTTTTTGGTTCCTAATGAAATTGGTTTCCAGCACTTTTCTTCTTCAAGTTTCTTCTCCCATTCTTCCATGACTATCCAGAACTACATTGAACAACAAAGGCGACAACCCATCACCCTGTCTAACCCCAGTTTTAATTTCAAATGGTTTTGAAAGTTTTCCCATAAATTTCACTTTGGATTTTGTATTTGTTAACGTCTGTTGAATGATTTTTTGTATTTTACGATCCAATCCTTTTTCCTCAAGAATCCTAAATAGTGTGGGTCTGTGGATTGAGTCATATGCCTTCTTGAAGTCGACAAAGACATACACTATAGGCTTGCCTCGCATCTTCCTTGTGATTAATTTTAGGTTTAAAATTTGCTCTGGGCACGATCTGTTTGGCCTGAAACCAGCTTGGAAATCTGAGATTTTGGGTTCTAGTATTTCTTGTGCTCTTTCAAGAATACAAGCCGACAAAATCTTATATGTGACAGGAAGTAGAGAAATTCCTCTGTAATTATTCACATCATGTTTGTCCCCTGTTTTGTGTAATGGATGCATTAAGGCTCACTTCCAATCTTCTGGAATTTCTTCGGTGACCCATATATTTTGAATAATTCCTACTAGCTCCTTTCTTGAATTAGGCCCTAGATTTTTTAGAAATTCAGCTACAATTCCATCCTCCCCAGAGGCTTTGTTATTTTTGAGTTTCTTTATGTGTTTGGTAATTTCTTCTTCTGTTGGCAGTGAGGAATCTTTTTCTTGTGGAGCTTTGGTGTTGGATATTGGGAGGGTTTCTGTTGGTTCTGAACAGTTTAGAAGTTTTTCAAAATATTCTGCTAGTACTTCACAATTTTCTTCATCACTTAGTGCTAAATTCCCATCTGGTTTTCGCAAGCAAACATTTTGAGGGTTATAACCTTTAATTTGGTTTGCGAAAGTTTTGTAGAACCCATGTGTATTATAATTTTTAAAATCTGTATCTATTGATTCTAGTTGCTGGATTACATATTTTCTCTTCTCTTGCCTGATAATTTTATTCGAAAGCTTTCGCATTTCTAGAAAGATTTGGTAATTCCCCTCATTCTTATTCGAGCTATATTTCTCGAAGGCTTTTTTTTGCGTAATTCAACGGCATTTTCACATTTTATATTCCACCACGGATGTTTGGGTTTCTTCTGTAACGGTATTTTTTCTTTGGCTATTTCTGTAATTTTTGTCTTGAATTTTTCCCAGTTGTTTGCAGGAGAATGTTCCCATGTTTCTATTGTTTCTGATTCTGTTAGTTTTTGTAGATTAAATTTTGGGACTGCCGGTGGTGTTTGCTGTGTTTTTCGTCTTGTCTTATAGTGAACTATACTCGAACCCTGGTGAGGTAGTGATCAGAGTCGATATTTGTGCCTTTCTTAACTTGGTTATCTCTGATCTCTTTTTGAAAGTCATAAGAGATGGCTACATGGTCGATCTGAAATTCTCCAAGTTGGTTTATTGGGGATCTCCAGGTTTTTTGTTTGCTAGGTTTCTTGTTGAAGGAGGTTGAGCTGATTTTCATGTTGAACTGTTGGCAGAGTTAGATTAGTCTCATGCCGTTTTTGTTGGTCAATCTGTATGCTGGATATAAGCCAACTGTCTTCCTAAATTTTTTTTTCTTTGCCAATCTGTGCATTGAAATCTCCGAGAAAATTTTGACGTCGTTTCTTGGTATTTTAGAGATTTTAAGTTCTAATCGCTCCCAGAATTTGTCTACAGCTTCTCGGTTCTTCTTATTTTCAATGTTGCAAGGTGCATGGACATTAATTAGGGTGTAGTTTTTATTCTTATTTTTAAACCTAAGAAGCATTAGTCTATTGTTAATGGTTCTTACAGACATTATAGATTTAACGGCGGATTTTTCAACAAGAAAGGCCATACCAAGCATGTTCGCCCCTCTCATTTTCCTATTAGTTCCACTTTTGAAGTTTCTGAAGCCATTGTAATCAGTGGTTTGATCATCGGGGAACCTTGTCTCTTGTACTGCAAGGATTTGGATTTTCAGTTTCTTTAATTCTTCAGTTACAATATGTAATTTTCCTGGTTGTATCAGTGTCTGTGTGTTTATTGTTCCAATGTAATTTTTCTTATTGTTTCTGTTTTTGGGAAGTTTTCCAGAGTGCTCCAACTCACTCATAAATCGTATAGGCCCGGTCTCCCCAGAATCCGAATGACCGGTTGCCACCTTTTTAATAGGTGGGTGGATTTTACCACCTGGGGTAATTTTGTTATTACATACACGAACCATGATTTTACTTGTAATTCATAGTTTGGTCTGGCATGTGCCAGTTGATAGGATCAAGGTTGTGGAGCCTTGAAACATGGGTCAGCCGCCACTAACATGTGGGACAGACGCCGTTGGTCACCGCCACTAACATGTGGAACAGTCGTGCCCTTGGTACTAGTTTTGGCCCACCCCGGGTATTTTATTTCCCCGGTACCCACCATATCTAGTGAGCATCCCCCTATCCGCCACCTGGGGAGGCGCCCGGTAGGAGACTAGTAATGTATATTATTATTAAAATTACTACTATTATTAATATTTCATAAATTGTTCATGTCATAACTGTTTTAAAGCGGATGCTGTTTCGCACTTCCATATTTATTTCAATCTACAAATTCGTGAACACCCAAAATACACTCTCAGGAGCCATCACTGAGTAAAAGGTGCAAAATGCTCAGCGGCCGCAGCGTCACGTTGGCAACAATGGACGGCAAAGTGCTGTCGGCCGCCGCCTTTGTCTCGTAACCGTCAGTGGTGAGGGCGGCGGCAGCGTCATCTGAAACGCCTCTCCCTGGGGAGGGGAGAGCAGACCAGACAGAGGAGTAGGAGCCAGGCGGTCGGCCAGGTAAAAGCGAGCGCTCAAGCCGCCATTGTGGGGCGCCTCTAATGTCCCCAGAGAGACATCAATCGCCGCTCCGATCTCTCGCCGCTGCCGCCGGTGGCGCTGCGGGCGCCGAATGGAAGGCTCCGTGACGCACGTGTTGCTAATATCTCTGGCGCCGCACGTAAATCATTGTTACGCGCCCCAGAAATTCTGGACTTGCTGGCGCGGGTGGCAGCGGAGGAGGCGGCAAATAAATGGACTTGTCTCAAGTGCATGCGAGTCCTCGCCAAGTGTTGTTAATGTCTCGCGCTCCGGCTGCGCATTTTTATTCATTTAGACTGTTCTTTTTTTGTTGGTAACTACACTGTACAGAACTTTCCTCATCTAAGTTTCTCGATGGCGTTCTCCCCTGCTACTCCTCCGGATTCGCGCGTGTGCTGATGTTATTGTAAGAGGCGGAGTTGTACCGCCGTAGCGTAGGAGTCACTTAGCGCGGATTACTGACTGAACGCTACCCGAGTTCCCGCATTCTTGGCCGCCGTACGGCTGCGAGCCTCTGACAGTCCGTCTGGTTGCACACACACCGATTTTGGACGGCCGGTAAAATATAGGCCGGTAATTTATCGGCGGAGCACTACTTGCACACACGCCGGAATTTTACCGGTTAAACGAGCAGTTGCTGTCGTGGAAGACTTAAGTAGATTCCAAACGTAAATAAATGCAGCCCAAACGACTTTCCATGATGTTATATGACAGATATTGCTGATATGATGCAAATAACTAATTAAGTACTGTATCATACATTAGTGCATCACTTACGAGATGCATTTTTCGCCCACTTTAGGTTACGGTAGTAACATTAAAAGTGGGCCTTTGCTGTCGTCTTTTGACAGTTCGAAATTTAAATGAAAATAATGGCTTAACCGTTCATCTTGTACGAAAATTGAATAACCGAGTTCGTAGAGGAGCAATTTCTCTACAACTTTGTTGTCTTATGTTTTTTTCATATCTCGTATCGTTTCAGAGATATTTGCAAAAATAACGGCGATTTGATGATGTCTGTCTCATGTCCGTCTGACTGTCTGTCTGTCCGTAACGTGTTCCGACTTTTTAAAGCCCTTTCTACACGGGAAGTGAGAGCTTACGAGATTACCCATGATGCACCGGTCACGCCATCCGCGTACAGTGTAGACGCGTCCACTTGCCCAAGATGCACGCATACGATCGCTAGTAGACGGAATAGGATGCATCCTATTCTCACACGTATGGAAGTGCTTCGCGCATGCGCAGACGACCGAACGGGGAACCCAACTGACAAACGAAGTCGGAAATTTTTGAGAATGTGTACTTGTCTCCTGCTCAGAGGAAAGTTGCTTTTCAACTCATTTGTAAGTATTTCAGGAGGTGATACTATAGAGGATTTGCATTAAAATTTAGTATAACCTGTGTACAATTTTTATTGAATACAGAGATATAGCTGTTAATATGAAATCCAAACAAACGTAGATCAAATGTTAATCAAGAAATTTTCAGTGATTTATCCGTCGGTTCTTGGTAGTACAAAATCACACTTAATTACAAGTACAATGTTGTGTATGTTCTACACGCTGATTGCAACTTAGTTACCCGTTTTTCGGCATACCAGGACATATTCTGACTTTAGACTACGTCGAAAACCTGTTATTTAAATAAAAGTCAATATGGTGATCTACCGAGAACCGACGAAACAATCAGTGAAAATACCCAAATCAGATTGTTGTACATACCACGAGCTGTAGCCCTGTATAAAAAAAAAAAAAAAAAAAAAAAAAAAAAAAAAAAAAAAAAAAAAATTGGACACACATATGAAATTTTAACTGCAAATCGTCTTTATTACCATCTTCTAAAATATTTGCTATTTTTCATGAAACACTCTGTAGTTAACACATGAAATGTTTGTTTTTTGGTGAGCATTATTTGAATATACGTATAGAAACCTGAGCTAGTTCATCATACACATAGGCGCCTCACACCGCAGGGGCTGGAAGTATGTAATTGCATTTTATAATGAGGACGTTAACATATGTGAGCGACGTAGTTACGCATGAACTGCACAAAAACATATACAGTTTCACAGTGGCAGTCTAAAACACAAATAAATGTTTTAATCATCACAACATATCATACAGTTTCGAAAAGTGATGTTAACGCGGCGATTCATTTGCTGTAAGTTCACAACAAACGAAGAAGACGCGTGAAGCAGAAGACTCAGCAAATGCGTACCGTTTGAACGCTTCTTTGTCGTTCGACGGTCTATCGCAAGGGGCGTTGCAGCTGACAACGACTTTCTTGTGCGTGTTGGGATTTGTGCTGGTTGCACACACATTGATATTGGACGGTCAGTATAACATAGGCCGGTAATTTATCGGCGGAGCACTGCTTGCACACACGCTGAAATTTTACCGGTTAAACGAGCAGTTGCTATCTTGGAAGACATAAGTAGACTCCAGCCATAAATTAATGCATCCCAAACGACTTTCCACGATGTTATATGACAGATATTGCTGATATGACACAAAGAAGTAATTAAGTATTGTATCATACATTACTGTACCACTTACGAGATGCATTTTGGCCCACTTTAGGACATTTAAATGAAAATAACTGCTTAACTCTTCATCTTATACGAAAACTGAATAACCGATTTTGCAGAGGAGAGCAATCTCTACAGCTTTGCTCTGTTTTTTCATATCTCGTATCGTTTCAAAGATATTTGCAAAAATAACGGCGATTTCATGATGTCTGTCTGTCTGTCTGTCCGTAATGTGTTCCCACTTTTTAAGTCGAACCGTTCAACCGATCGGCACCAAATTTTACAGACATCATTGTTGGCAGCCAGAGACCATCAATCATCCAATCATTTCGGAGAAAAAAATACGTTAGTAACACTAAAGAAAGCCGTTTGTAATATAATTTTAATTCCGAATAAATCGTTCATCTGACACGAAAATTGAATAACGGAATTTGTAGAGGAGAAAATTCTCCACTACTTTGCCGCCTATGTTTATTTTTATTTCATTTTATTTATTTGGATCGCACCATCACAGAGATATTTGCAAAGCGGTTGAGACAACCTGAAAAGTGGAAAATAAACATTGAAAAGAAACAAAGGTAAGACTAGCTTGTAAACTACACTGTTCTATTGTAAGGTGTGTTGTACGAAATTATCACTTTTGGGAAACAAGTTCGATGTTAGAAATAACGTAAGGATGATTACGGAAAAATCTGGCGACAGTTTCAACAGTCCTCATGCTAATAATTTTAGAGATTCAGTGTCGTAACATTTCATTTGGATATAAAATTAAAAATATTATTATGATTATTGTTCTTCATTTGTCCAATATGTAATAGAGTTCAGAATTCAATATTTTGCACTTTATGTCGATATTCCTATAATTTCTCAGATTCTGCACCTGTAAGAGATTCTCGTTAGCAATAAGCGAATCTCTGTACATCAAAAACAGACATTTAAAAGCGTGTTCACATCAAAAGCGGACACCTACACGTTTTGGTTTCAAAGATGTACATCTGTATTTTCAAACACAATTTGAAGGTCCTTGAGTAATCAAACTGATGTTAGCCATCTCCAGGTATAAATCCTCAAGTATTAAAGGTAATAATGCTCAAATCAGGTTATAAATATGTTAGCTCTGCGTTCCGCAATAAAAAATGATGTTTAATTCAGTTTCTGGCAAACAACAGATGTCCGTTTTTGATAATAGGCTACTCATTTGTACTTTATTGTATACGGAACTCACCGCCGAATCAATACTTCGCACTGTAGTCCTATATGCGCTGACTGTGGTGAGAAGGCACAGCTAGTACTGTCCAGCTTCTGGATATTTTACCGATGTAGCGCTTCCGAAATGTGGAATCGTCGACTGCACACGTAAGACAAGACCCTGTCTGGTTTACTCAGCGTGTGCGGTTTCTACATTGTCTTTTACGACGGTGGTATAAAATGTTCTCGTAACGGAACAGAAAACAAAGGCTTTACATCACTGAAACTTTTTTTTATATTTTTCAATGTAGTCTCCCTGTGGATTAAGGGTACCTGGACGTGAAAATGACTAAAAACTCGAAAAAGTTTTTCACCACCATCTGAACGACAAATTTCCCTCGTCTCCAATAATGTATTGTTTATTTATTTTTAAATAGTTATTATAGTATATTATATAAGGAGCTCACCTTGAGCACCGAAAAATATTCCACTACACTTATTGAAACGTACTTAAGAAAGCACAGAAAAGTGATATCCAGTCCATGGTGTACAGCAATCACTGAGAATAAATATTCCTTCTGTAAATAAAAAAAAGTCTTGATTGCAGATTGTTTTATTCTTTAATTAATGACGCGTTTCGCCCTTTAGCAGGGCATCCTCAGATTATCCGCATAACTCAGTTTACACAAAAACTGGGATAATGGGACATGGGCTTATTTTGTGCTAAGAAGACAATATAAATGGAAAACAAAGCTTACAATGCTCTCTCCGTGGTGTGACACCGTAAGTTATTTTGCGGTGTTTCTATATTTTGGGATTGTGGTTTTTCTTGTAGCCCTACAAATGATAGGGTAACAATGAATTAGAGTTGGAACAAACTCGGTAAAGATTGGTGAAACATGAAACCGATTTTTAATATTACCTTAATAGAAGGTGCCGCGGTGGAGTAGCCGAGTGGTCTAAAGCGTCGCGCTGCGGAGCGCGCGGTTGCTCGCCGTGGAGGTTCGAGTCCTCTCTGGGGCATGAGTGTGTGTGTTATCGTTAGGTTAGTTTACCTAGGTTTAAGTAGTTTGTAAGCTACGTACTGATGACCACGCAGTTTGGTCCGATAGATTTACAGACATTTGAACATTTGAACCTTAATAGAATCGGTGGTCTCTGGTGATACAAGATAAGGCCATGTTTACAATTATGCTCACGGGCGGTGGGCGGGCGTGGTGTGCTGCTCCGCCGACTTATACAGACAAAGTGTGTGGGTGGGGGGTGACATAGGAAGCCTGTGTATAAGACAGGACGGGTGGAATCTAGCTGTTTGAATACAAATTTAACGAAAGGTGCGGCGGAACGACCTCTTCGTACGGCGGAAAGTGTGCTAAAACATCTTCAAAAGCACTCGTCTTGCATGATTAGGGTTGATTGTGGCCGTTTCAGACTTGGTAATCCTTGAGGTGTCCACTCGCCCATAAAAATTTATAAATAAAATAAAATAAATGTTCATGTAAAATCTTTATACGTTGCAATATTTCAGAATCAGATTCTTGCACCGAGGGAAGAAGTCTGTAACAGTCACTCTTGTTAAAATATTTCTAAGTTCTCTCATAGATAAGACGGCCAAAAGAAATTCTTCAGTTTGTGGTCGTTTCTATAGCCACAGATAAAAAAAATATTTCTTCAATGATTATCGATCGATGTGTATGATCGATTAATCAAAGTTCTAAAAAAAACATTTATCGAAGTCTTCTTGACGTAACTTTTCCACCAATAAAAATTCATAAAAAATCTTCCTTCAGATTGAAGAATATTTAAATTAAATATTCTCCTCGTTTCATTAATTTATTATTTATTGTAAAATAATTCTTCATAAATGATGTACTCGACACTTTCGTCAAGTTTAAACATTACATATGTAGTCATTGACAGACAAAAGGGAACTGACTTTTAAAATTTGTTGTTTTAACATAAAAATTCGATAATAATGTCAACTCTTGCGACGACAACCGCAGAGATCAACATCTTCTTGCCGCATGGCTGTCGACCCGCGACTTGATGTGACCGAATATTTACTCCTTGGAATCGGCGTCGCCGGCCGCGGTGGCCGAGGGGACTGAGGCGCTCTAGTCGCGGTCTGCACGGCCACTACGGTCGGAGGTTCGAATCCCCCCTCGGGCATGGATATTTGTGCCGTCCTAGTTCGTAAGTAGTTCATAAGTAGTTTGTAAGTTTAGGGACTGATGACCCCTTAGTTAAGTCCCATAGACTATACAAACATTTGAACCTTTTTTTTTTTTTTGGAATCAGCGTCGAAGATGTTGCCCTCGTAGGTTGAATCGCCACACAGCACATTAAACATAAAAAACATATAAATAACGTCTTAAGAATTATATAACATTAAACATTTACATAAAAAATCATTTAAGATCACAAATATAAGCAAGTTATCCTGCACAAACTGAGCTGACATGAGACATGTAGCGGAGACAATAATCGTCCCCCTACAAAGGGAGGTTATTACGCAAGACAGAAGTTAGTAGTTTATGTTGGCACTTAAAATAAAAGGAATTACGGTACTTTATTTGAACAAAAACATCATAATATCTAGAAATGTTTCATCTTTGCATGCCAACTGATCATTTATGAGGTGTGGGTGTCGAAAGTAACTGCGCTTCGCTTATCTCAAACTCTTCAAGTAGATTAAGCTTCCGCCCTTTCTGGGCAATATGTAAAATTTGCATGTTGTCAACGGCAGGCTGTTGATCTTCGAATGCTTTAGTATGTTCCGCAAAAGGGGGATGTTTTTTGAGGTAGCCTTTTTTCATAAGATGTTCAGTAAAACGTATTTTAAAAGTCCGGCCTGTCTGTGATATATATTCAGCTGGGCATTAAGGACATTGTATTTTATAGATTCCTGAGGAAAGGTATCTGTCCTTATTGACTTGTTTGCTGTGTAGGAGAATTTGTTGGATGCTCAAAGGACTGATAAATACGACTTGTACATTTTTGCAGAGAAAAATGGCAAAAACAGACTTTTTATAAGTCATGCCATCACCAAATGCAGTACCAGATTAAAACAAAACCAATTTGCACTGCTAGCGAATTTGTCATTTTGAAATACTCAGATGAAGTGTCAAAGAAACTGCATACACTACGCTTGTCCGCCCTTATTCGTAGTATTGCTGCCCAGTGTGGGATCCTTATCAGGTGGGTTTGACGGAGGACATCGAAAGAGTCCAAAGAGGGCAGCTCGTTTAGTATTGTCACGACACAGGGGAGAACCGTTACGGAAATGATACAGGATCTGGTGGGATGGGAATCATTACAACAACGGCGCTTATCGCTGCGGCGTGGGCTACTTACCAAACTCCAATCGCCAACATTCTCCCCGAATGCGAAAATATATTGTTGACTCCCACTTACATAAGTATAAATGATCACCAGAATAAAATACGAGAAATCAGAGCTCGAACGGAGAGATACAGTTGTTCTTTCTTCCCGCGCGCTATTCGAGAATGGAATGGGAGACAAATAGTATAAACGTGGTTCGATGAACCCTCTGCGAGGCACTTAAATGTGATCTGCAGATTATCCCATGTAGATGTAGATCGTTTTTGTTTTGTATTCGATGTGAGAAAATTGTCATGTATTTTTAAGTGATGCATTGTGAAGTTCACTTGCAAGCAGTATGACATTACGTGCCGGACTCTTGCTTCTTTGTGCGATATTTTCTGTAATTATGCCAATGCAGGACAACGAGTCCAAATGCGGGACTGTCCCGCAGAATCCGGGACGGTTTGCCGCCTTATTACAGAGCCGTTAAATTCATACCGAAGAGCCAACGTCTCTTCACGAAGGGACATTTCTATTGCCGCCCTCTGATGAATTGCCGCCAGGCAGGCCGCCATTTCTAGTAGCCGTGAAATCGAACCATGCAGGCCGGAACGAACTCTAACAGTACTCTGGGTCAAGTTGGTAGCACATCACTAGTTTTGCTGACGGAAGAATCAGCAGTTCGAAATTCGCGTTAAGAAAACTGACAGGCGCGACGTGGTTGCTCTCAGTTGCTTCCAGTTCTTAGGACAGGTCCGTGATCGCCTAGTGTCCAGAATTAGGCGCTATGTTCGATCTTGGTGATTTTTGCATTGACCGACAGGAACGTCAAGAGTTTAATGAGTACACTGTTGCGATTACGATAGCGTAATAGCATTCGGTAGCGTGTTTACAAAATATGAAACGGTTTGCATATCGGGCGACAGACTCGATGATTACTATAATGCTTTGTTACATTATGAATGAAATACACAAGTTAACTGTCAGATATTCTGTAAATTTTGAGTTGGTTTACGTTCTAGGAGGCGATCCAATTATGATAATGTAGAAAGATATAAAAAAGCCAAGATCGCTGATCATCAATTTTTATTTACGACGACCGGTTTCGCTGAACTATGTCAGCATCATCGGCTCAAATAAAATATTTTATAAGGCCATAATCTTGTAATGTCAATCAGTTGTTATATAACAATTTACAGTGCATAGGTGCACTATGTCATTATAATAAAACATAATTATCACAATGAGTGACAAATTTATTGTTTTACGAACCGGGTTTCGGCTGTTACGCCATCATCAGGTAAACATTACAAGATCTTAACTTGCTAGATATATAACTTTCAAAGAAGACCAGTATTTGCGTTTATAAGTAACATGCGGGAAATATTACAATTCAAATTGTGTTGTAAATTCCTGACTTTGATAAAATACGTGACAATATAATAGACTACGACGTTATCCTAAGAAATATAAAGTGAGACAATAGAAATTGGCTGAAAAATACTGATCAAAACGTATCTATCTTAAACAGGTCTGATGTCTAGAAACATGGAATCGTTGTGGATATATGTTAAATTTTTAACTGGACATTAGACCTGTTTAAGATAGATATGTTTTGATCACTATTTTTCAGACAATTTCTGTTGATCCCCTTTCTATTTCTTAGGATAACGTCATAATCTATTATATTGTCACGTATTTTATTACAACACAATTTGAATTGTAATATTTCCCGCATGTTACTTATAAACGAAAATACTAGTCTTCTTTGAAAGTTATATATCTAGCAAGTTAAGATCTTTCTACTTAAAAGTTGTAATGTTTACCTGATGATGGCGTAACAGCCGAAACCCGGTTCGTAAACCAATAAATTTGCAGAATATCTCACAGTTATCTTGTGTGTTTCATTCATAATGTATGAAATATTCTGTCAAGAACCGACAGAACAGTCAGTGAATATAAAATGGTTTGTTTTAATTTTCTGTCGCCCCTGCTTTGGGCTCAGTCTATAGTAGTCAAAAGTTCAAATGTTTGTACAACTTATGGGACTTAACTACGGGGTCATCAGTCCCTAAGCTTACAAACTACTTATGAACTACTTAAGACTAAGGACGGCACAAATATCCATGCCCGAGGGGGGATTCGAACCCCCGACCGTAGTGGCCGTGCTGACCGTGACTGGAGCGCCTCAGTCACCTCGGCCACCGCGGCCGGCTATAGTAGTCATGACTAAAGGATATATTTCATGAAAGATTCTCAATAAGCACCCTTCTTTAAAGGCCGATCAAATTATTTAAATGTTCGTTCTTTTCAATGTTTTCTCTGTTTTTGTTTGCATTGTTCTGCAGCAAGAATAGGTACTGTTTTATTTGATGTGATAGGCTACCTCGTAATTCTGTGTGATACTTGAAAATTCTAATGTTTGTAAATCTATCGAACAAACTGCGTGGTCACCTTAGGACAACACACACACCCATGCCCCACGGAGGACTCGAATCTCTGACAGCGAGCAACCGCGCTCTCCGCAGCGAGGCGCCTTATAGCGATCGTCCACTCCACCGCGGCTGTGATACTTGAAGAATATATAGATTATTTCACTGAACTGTCCCGCTTCTGGTCTCTATCTACATCTACATACATACTCCGCAATTCAAGGTAAGGTGCGTGCCGGAGGGTACACTGTACCACTACTAGGCATTTCCGTCCTATTCCACTCTCAAATAGAACGAGGAAAAAAAGAATGCTTATATGCCTCCCTACGAGTCCTAATTTCCCTTATATTGTCTTTGTGATCGTTACGCGAAATGTAATTAGGCGGTAGGAAGATTCTTTTACACTCAGCTTCAAATACTGGCCATCTAAATTTCCTCAACAGAATTTCTCGAAAATAACGTCTTTTCTACAGCGATCCCCATTCGAGTTCCCGGAGTATCTCCGTGACATTCGCGCATTGGTCGAACCTACCAGTATCAAATCTAGCTGCTCGCCTCTGAACCACCTCTATGTCTTCCTTCAAACACATCTGATGCGGGTCCCAAACACTTGAGTAATACTCAAGAAGTAATTTCTCTTATATTGTGCTTGTAATCACCACGCGAAATGTAAGTAGGCGGCAGAAAGATCGGACTACACTCACCTTCAAATTCCGGCCCTCTAAATTTCCTCAACAGAAATTCACGAAAAGAACGTCGTCTTTCCTCCAGCGATCCCCAATTGAGTTGCCGGAGCATTTCCGTGACACTCGCGCATTGTTCGAACCTACCAGTAACAAACCTAGCTGCACGCCTCTGAACTGGCTCTATGTCTTCCTTTAAACTGATCTGCTGAGGGTCCCAAACACTTGAGTAATACTCAAGACGTGGTCGTACAAGCGTTTTATACGCGGTCTCCCTTACATGTGACGTACATCTTCCCAAAATTCTCCCAATAAACCGAAGTCGGCTATCGGCCTTACTCACAACTGTCTTTACATGTTCGTTCCATTTCATATCGCTCTGCAATGTTATGCCTAGATATTTGAATGACGCTACAGCATCAAGAATCTCACTACTAATGCTGTATTCGAACATTATGGGATTGTTTTTCCTACTCATGCGCATCACATTTTTTCTACATTGAAAACTAGCTGCCATTCTTCGCAGCTACTAGAAATTTTGTCTAAATCATCCTGTATGCTATTACAGTCAGTTAAAAACGACACCCTCCCATACACCACAGCATCATCAGCAAACAGCCGCAAATTACTACTTACTGTGTCCATTAGATCGTTTATATAGATAGAAAATAATAGCGGTCCTATCACACTCCCCTGGAGCACGCCTGACGATACACTCGTCTCTGATGAACACTCGCCGTCGAGAACAAGTACTTAGGAAGTCTTCCAGCCAGTCAGAAATCTGTGAACCTATTCCATAAGCTCGTATCTTCGTTAGCAGTCTGCAGTGTGGCACCGCGTCGAATGTCTTTATGAAGTCGAGAAAAACACAATCCGCCTGTTGCCCTTCATCCATGGCTCGCAAGATCTCATGTGAGAAAAGGGCCAGCTGAGTTTCACCTGACTGATTTTTCCTAAACCCTTTCTGATTCATAGAAAGAAGCTTTTCCGTTTCAAGGAAATTTACTATATTCGAACTGAGAATATGCTCCAAAATCCTACATGAAACTGATATCAACGATATTGGCCTGTAATTGTGTGGGTCAGTTCTCTTTCCTTTCTTACAAACGGGAGTCACCTGCGCTTTTTTCCAATCACTAAGAACCTTGCGCTTAATTAAAGATTCCCGATAAATGCAAGTAGGGGCCTAATGCCACAGTGGTGTGTAGTTAATCCCTGTTGCTACCATTTTTATTCATTTATTAAGTAACAGAAAGCCCTGTTAGAAGAAAGGAGGTCTGCTGTTGGCAATGGTTACTGCAGCAGGAGATTAACAGGTAAATCACCTGTTAATTAGGGAGCGGAAGTCAGGAAGTTTAATTAATTCTCAGATCTCGTTTCATTCGTTTCTCCTCCCCCAACGAACCATCACAAGACCAAGCGTCACAATTTTTTCGGAAACTCGAAGGCGTTGCTCCGTTGGATTCGTGGGCTTATTCAGATAAGTTATCAGTTGCTAAATTAAGAACTCGTGGCGCCACACAAGAATTCATTAGCGCTGAGGCAACTTGCATGGAAACTGAAGTTTACAATGAATTCAAAACGTAGTTTTCCAGAGATTAAAAGAAGATTATACAGAGAGCAACTCCATTGTTTGTGCATTCGGCAAGACGGATCTCTAGAAGAATTTACGGATACAATTCTAAACTTACGAGCTTGCAGAAGACGAAGATGAAAACTGCATTCAGCTCTTCGAAAGCGAGCAGAGAGCCCTTGACACATTCATATACACATTTATAGGGGTGAAGTGAACAGTCAGACCTGTGCGATGTAAAACATTTCAAGACGCCGACGAAGCAGCTGTTGGTTACGTCGATTCATTTAACACGCGCGAATGACGTACGAATGGAAGAAACTCGCGTGTTTAACACAAATGTGGAATGTTACTGATGCTAAAAGCCCTGTGACAAACACAAATACTGCAAGGAGAAAAGAACCTGCCACAACTGTGGAGTGAGAACTGCCGCAGTGAAAGAAATGTGAATTTGAGCAACAGGAAATTTGGTAGATATTTTAATGTGTGCGAGGACGTAGGCCTACGTGCCAATATAGCGTCCGCTCCCTGTCCAAGGTGTTGACTACTGAAAAGAAGTTCGATAATGACTTCATGATAGGTGCTGTATGTCATACGACAAATATTAAATTAGTTATCGCCGGCCGCGGTTGCCGAGGTGACTGAGGCGCTCCAGTCACGGTCTGCATGGCCACTACGGTCGGGGGTTCGAATCCACCCTCGGGCATGGATATTTGTGCCGTCCTTAGGATTAGCTAGTTCATAAGTAGTTTGTAAGTTTAGGGACTGATGACCCCGTAGTTAAGTCCCTTAAGCTATACAAACATAAATTAGTTATCGGCACTGGAGTGCAGACCACATTGATACTTTATTCTATAGACGAGACCGCCACTGTTTAAGTGCAGAGGTTGAAGATTGAAAACCTGTGTAGCTAAGGGGAAGTTGACATAGAATTGTGCCTATGGAAGAAGAAATAGGCAAGAATGGTGCATGTTTTTTAAAATACTGAAATGCGCTACAACGGTCTGCTCGGATTTGATTTTTTGTCCGCTAATGGGGGTAGAGATATTTGTCACAGTAAAATGGATCAGACTAGATCGTAACAATTACAACTAGGAAAATAGTTCTGATAGCCTACTCAAGAGAGCCTCAATTTTGAGTTCGTTTGACTGTACTACCCGACCGATGCCTCATTTTAAAACGTCCAACTAGAAGTACAAATCAATCAGCCTTAGGAAAATCCCCAAGGAGCAGCAAAAACCATCCATAATTGAAGTAAAGTTACCACAGATCATATAATGCTCTCTGGTGTTGGTCTAACTATCGGAGAATTGTGAGTTATTGGGAACAACGTATTGTCACATCGCCAGAAGTATAGGAGTGGCTACAACGATGACACTGAATGTAGGAAGAATCCTGATAAGAATATCGAACATTAGCAATGCAGCTGTTGTATTATCACGAAGAATGAATATTGCTGAAAGAATAAGAAAAACGATGTAATACCCGTTCTGAACATCAGATTCACTTCTCATCTTTTTATTCCATGATGTGCTTCAAGAAGGGAAGTTTTTGTGATGATGGTTATTTAAACTTGCAATGTGCTCCACAATAGACAGTTCGCATACTGCACCAGACTTCCTTGTGGACCACTGTTTAATAAGCCCAAGTCTATATATATGTCTAAAGAATCATAGACGTACCTTATGCCGAGCCCTCAGGGTTCGAAACGCATTCTGTACAAGTAAAACACGATTTTTTTGAATGAAGGTGAATTAGTTTTATTTTACAGAAATAAAACTGTCACGGAAGAATCACTGACTACAATGGAAAAAAAATTAAGTAACTTCAGATGCTTCTTGACAGAAAAAGAATTCACAATAATTACAGCTCACGTCGCACGTAGATGGCTGTTACGTTTAAAAAACCCGAGTTCGAGACTATCTAGGTGGGCAGTGGAACAGAGTATATTCCAATTTAAGGTTATTCACTGACTTAGAAAACAATACATTGACGTTGATGCCATGAGTCATGGGGAAGATTTAAAAAATATATATATATACAGATGCAAATTTGGAAAACTGTGTAATGGTAAAAGTCGAAAACTGTACTAAACAAGGGCCTTGTTTTATAACTAAAATTAGCAAATGAGGTCCACGAGAACTACTGGTTATTCCCTGCTATAAAGTCTTGATCCCTGGCCAAACTGTAAAATGACTTGTTTCAAAATACTTCAATAACAGGAAGTTAATACTACAGTGGTCAATATTCATAGCAGCTCACACGTTATTACACACAGGCATTAATAAGCAAGCCACCAGAATTAAAGTTATCTTAGAAAGGTGGCTAGTTAAACATTTCTGGCGCAACAGCATTTAGACATAAAAATATTATTGCATCTGAACTTGTTCTCAGCACTTGTGAAGAACAATATTAAATAAAAGAGGGAAGGTGCTCTAAAACTACAATTTAGAGGCAACCTACGGATTATACTGAACTTAGACTTGTTTATTCAGATAGAAAACAAGCAAAATGGGGTAGCAATTTTGTTAATACAATAAAAATGCATCTCTCACATGGATTAATGCGGACGGTGCCCAGCCTAAATTATACATGATTTAACGCTACTGGGGGGGGGGGGGGAAGAATTCACAAACAACACTCATTCTCTCTCACACACGCAATGCCACAGCGAAACTCACCAAAGTTAGCCTGGTTAGACGAGGCGGAAGCAGGCGCCGCTATCGTAGGCGAAATTCAGCAAGTCGGAGGTAGGACAAAACACAATATACAAAAACACTTTGAAGCTGGCTCTGGTCTGTCTTGCCTGTTTTGAGATGGTGCGTGTGTATAGCCAAGTTAAATTACATCTGAATTGGACAGCGAGCAAACACGCTAACGGCGACACACGGCTACGTTACATGTACGCACTCCACTGAAGGTGAAGTGGTTGAAAATCGGATATATTATAATACATCACGGTGGATTCTTAAGTTGCAGTTTTAGAAATCAATCTAGGTACTTGTTTTATATGAGAAGTGGCGTGAATTCAGGCGACTAGCTGGAAACACCGGAAGTCGGAACTCGGACCCATGTGGTTCCGAAAACAGATAAAATTGGAATACATTCAGTTTCCGAAAAATAAAGAAAATTAACTACTGCATGCAACACAGAGAAATACTTAGAATTATATAAGGAAGCGAATGAAATACAGCTACACGCAATAAGGGTGATTACAGAGACGGATGAGGTCCTGTCTCAGAAAACCCACAAAAATGAAATAATTACAAAGTCGGAAAAATAGAAATAAGAATTACGGCATGCAACCCATAGAAATGTTTAAAATTACATAGCGAAGCTATTGAAGGAGATTGTACAAGGCTCAGAGCGAATTACTAACAAAGAGAGAGTGCGTACAACAAGTTGGAGAAGAAACAGCGATATTAAAATAGGCGGGGAGAGAAGATCGCAAAATATTAGTGGAAATCAGAAGGATACCCGCATGGGCATGGGCATGGAACAAACAAGAGTGGAAGCTGAAGGCTTTGTTCTATGAACCAACCACGTAGAACACATATCACTCACGGAAGGAAACGATAGAAGATTTTACATGCACTGTACAAAAATGAACACATCACCTATTAGAAATCGGGCCCCACAGAGCTAGAAAGTATTTACACAGAGCTCATACACCCCCACATGATCACAAAAGGTTTTAACATACCAGGCCGTTATCAAACTGCAACTAGCATCACAAACACAGCGTTTATCTATTGAAAAACACAGGATTGCAGAACGAGAACACTTTTCCACACAAGATCGGATAAAATATTCCAAAAAATGATTCTAAGTTCACGAGTCTAAGTTAAACGTGCTAGACAATGATTCGCTACCATTTCCAAACACAAGAGCAGAACCAACCTTACCTCACCAGAAGACCAGCACAGAATGAACAGACCCAGCGGCCACGAGACGCAAGAAGCCACCGGAAGCAGGAAAATTGGGTGGTGGTGGGGATGGAGAGGCTCACTCTAGAGAAGGCTCGTCGACTGGATTGTAACCAAAGGGTGTGCAAACCTCTGTGGTAGCATGAGCAGCTATCGACTCTGAGCCAGAGAGAACGATGCAAAGCGGGCTACTCCTACCCACATTCAGACAGCCATAGCTTCTCCCACCCACTTAAAAGTAAAACAACTGCACATTCTCACAGGGTCAGTGGCGTAGCGGAGAAGCCGTACTTATGCCATACTAATTATACAATAATAAATTATTAACATACAAAATAAGAAAAACCTAGGAATATTAACTAATATCTTAACACATGAAATAAAAATGCTCATCCTCAAGCCTTGAAAAGAGTGGGGTTCAAGCTTTAACAAAACGATAATTAGTGACATTAAATAAATAGGTGGATTGCTGTACAAAATCACTAGTAAACAAAATTGTCTAGTTATGCTGTTTCGACACTGGTAAAAAAGCAACAATCATGTAGGTAGATGACAAATATTGGTGGCCAAATCATAAGACTGACTTTTTTTAGTTTCTCTTGCAATGTGATTGCTACAACAGACACAACAGTTTGGGACAAACTAATGTAACACTACAAGAACTGCCAGAGACTAGTTAACGCTTTAAAGGGATTGGGTTAGGTGTCGACGGAGCTCTGTCAACGACTACAGATGGAAATAAGCATGTTGACCATTTTAGATAATTTCTCACGAAATCTTCTGATAGTACCAGCACCTTATCAGAGTGGTGAAACTATAGCTAAAGTATTTGCAAATGGATGGATTCTGATGTTTAGATCGACATTAAGCATTGTCAGTGATTAAGGATCCAGTATCATGTGTTATTTGTTTAAACAAACTTGTAAATTAATTGAAATAACGTAGCTGAGAACTGCACCAGCACACTCAGAAGGTAATGGTCACGTCGAGAGACTGCAAAAATCAATAAATGTTCATATGTTTGTATAGTCTATGGGACTTAACTACGGGGTCATCAGTCCCTAAACTTACAAACTACTTATGAACTACTTACGAACTAGGACGGCACAAATATCCATGCCCGAGGGGGGATTCGAATCCCCGACCGTAGTGGCCGTGCAGACCGTGACTGGAGCGCCTTAGTCCCTTCGGCCACCGCGGCCGGCAAAAAACAATAATTAAGATAATTAGCCACTTTGTAAACAGCAAGCAGGATAATTGGGAGACCTGTTTGCCATTTCTTTTAAGCACTTAAAACGCTAAAATGCACTCGTACACTGACCTCAGTCCATATGGAACTGTATACGGAAGGAAGATGCGTTCACCATTGGACTTTGCACGGTGAACAGCAGGAGTCAACAACATGAAAGGGAGTTAACTCACACATAAACGTGACACGGTAGGGAGTGAAACAGTGGAATCACAGTTATTTCTTCAGCAAGCAAAGCAACAGGATGGCCAACCAGTTGCGCCACAATATCGAGTTTTAGCAACGTAGTTCTAAAGAAGACTTAATTCAAGAAGTATAAGAAGTGTTGGAATGGACAGTATCCATATTGAAGGTGTTATCACCAGTCACTCTCAAGCTCAAATTGCGTTTTAGTTCGATTTCCGTTAATGTCAACGATGTAAATTCATTCTTGGATAGATTTTCTGTAGCAACGCAGGACGACGATGAGGACCGACTGAGGCGCAGACCAGCTTTTTCTAAATCGGGAAGCCGAGCAGCACAAAGTTGGAGTGCCGACTTTGAGGCCGAGACATCCCCAGCAACCAAGCGATCCAGCCCCAGACACATCTACAATACTAAAGTCAAAATGCAATTAAAGTCCAGATATTCATGCATTGTATGAAATAAAGAATTATTTCTTTATCAGTAAGAGTCGACGGTATTTCGTATCGTTGAATGAAGGAGATCTACATGTCAATGTAGTCATTAGTTAATGTGCCCAGAATCAACAGTATTCTTAGATAGTATCCACTTGACTAGAGGAGCGCAGTGTTGGCTGCAGCCGCCGCGTCGGCTGGGTG